>JAGXOD010000002.1:3922500-5370000 GCA_020368025.1 Brachyhypopomus occidentalis
GGGAACAGCCCTGTGAGAGATGGTCCTCTCCACTCAGCAGCACCCCACTCAGATGCATCTACATCCACACAGCCGTCCAAATATCCTGCTGTTGAAAGGCTTCTGTCCACTGAGGCGAGGAGTGTGTTTGGTGTGTGGGAGGCAAGAGGGAAGGGAGGAGTGTAGGTGTGGAGACCTGAGGCTGATGGGGCTGATGAAGAGAAGAGGAAAGAGGAGAAGAGAGAGAGAGGAGAGAGGAGAGAGAGGGATGAGAGAGGGGAGAGGAGAGAGGGAGGAGAGAGGAGAGAGAGAGAAGAGGGGAGAGAGACCAGAGAGGAGAGAGGAGTGCAGGACTAGGTGTGCAGTGCTGGTGTGGTTGTGCTTCTCCCCTCTGACTGCGGGACTGTGCTGTGACAGCAGGGCAGGAGGTTATCAGGGAAGTGACACCAAGAGATGTGCTGCAAAAAGCACTGGACCACGAGTCTCCTACCTAATCCCCCAAAACACACAGAGACAGGGACAGGGGAGTGTGTGTGTGTGTGTGTTTGTATGGGTGTGTGTGTGTATGGGTGTGCATACACGTAGCAGTGAGTGAGTGAGTGAGTAAGACAGAGGTGACAGAAGAGCATTAGCTATGATGGTGTCTGGGAACTGGTTTGTTGGTGTAGTGGTGGTGTAGTGGTGGCGTAGTGGTGGTGTCTGGTTTGGTTGTGTAGAGGTGGTGTAGTGGTGGTATAGTGGCGGTGTAGTGGTGGTGTAGAGGTGGTGACTGGTTTGGTGGTGTAGAGGTGGTGTAGTGGTGGTGTAGAGGTGGTGTAGTGGTGGTATAGTGGTGGTGTAGTGGTGGTGTAGAGGTGGTGTAGGGATGGTGTAGAGGTGGTGTAGTGGTGGTGTAGAGATGGTGTAGAGGTGGTGTAGGGATGGTGTAGTGGTGGTGTAGAGGTGGTGTAGGGATGGTGTAGAGGTGGTGTAGTGGTGGTGTAGAGGTGGTGTAGAGATGGTGTAGAGGTGTGCTGCTGTTGGACTGATGCTTTGGTTTGCAGATGGAGCTGAGAGAGGAGAGAGACACCCAGGCCAGAGTACAGTGGACACCATGGCAACATCCAACTCCTCTGTGAGCTGTAGTGCACAGTAATAGTCACATTATATAGTAATATATAGTAATATAGTCATGTAGTAATATAGTCATACAGTAATATATAGTAATATAGTCATGTAGTAATATAGTCATACAGTAATATATAGTAATATAGTCATACAATAATATATAGTAATATAGTCGTGAAGTAATATAGTCATATAGTAATATATAGTAATATAGTCATATACTAATATAGTCATGCAGTAATATAGCCATATAGTAATATAGTTATATAATAATATAGTCATGTAGTAATATTGTCATATAGTAATATAGCCATATAGTAATAGTCATATACTAATATAGTTATATAATAATATAGTCATGTAGTAATATTGTCATATAGTAATATAGCCATATAGTAATAGTCATATATTAATATAGTCATATACTAATATAGTTATATAATAATATAGTCATGTAGTAATATAGTCATATATTAATATAGCCATATAGTAATAAGAGTTATATAGTCATATAGTCATATAGTAATATGACTATATTACTACAGTCAAACAGTAATTTATAGTAATAGTCATATAGAAATATAGTCATATAGTAATTTAGTTATATAGTAATATGGTCATATAGTTATATAGTCATATAGTAATACGGTCATATAGTAATATAGTTATATATAATAACATGCTAAGACCCTTTCAGAAATCACCCATATGTTCCTTCTGAATCATTACTTAGAATAATTTTTTTTCTCCTCTCATTATGAATAAACTTTTATGAACACTGTGTTGTGGGTGTGTTTTCTGTGTGTGTGTGTGTGTGTGTGTGTGGCCAGTATATAGGAATCCTCTCAGTATGAATAAACTTTTATGAACATGGCATTTGTCTGTGTTTTCTCTGTGTGTGTGTGTGTAGGTATAGAAGTGATTTGACACCCCAGCAGAGCTCCCATGACATCAGAAAGGATCTGTATTGTTTCCATGGAGAAGCACCAACAGCCCAATGCCATAAACCAGCCATAAAACATTTGTCTTGAAAATCTTTGTCCTGTGACTCCACTTAAGGACATTCTCTACCAGAGCTCATATGACACGTAATATAATAATAATAATATTGGATGAAACATGAAATCCTGCCTGAAAAAAATTGATAGTTATGTGATACAACTGTTACATGGTAAGGACATGAAATGAAACTTTATTTCAGGTTATCAAAGACCAGGCCTGTGAGGTGTGAGATAGGAGGTGGCCCTGCTGGAAGGAGAACCAATCAGCACAGAGGACCAGATATGACAAGACACTGCCTACCCGCACAACCAATCAGCAGAGTGGTCCAGAGGTGACAGGACATATCCCGCCCCTATAAATCACACCATCGCATGGGTCAGGGTGGAACTGAGCACTGGAAACCTCCAGAGAAAAATTGGTCTCTGATCAGCAATTTCAGAAGCTGCGAACTGGAGGTGTGTTAGCGCCTGATCGACAGGCTGAGCCTCCAGCTTCCCCACCTCAGTGCTCCACCACAGAGCACTCGGCTGTAGGGACACTGGTCAGGAGGCAGCCCACCAGAGCACAGGGGCCGGGCCTCCCCACTACATGGCCCAGGAGAGCGCAGAGTCCTAGTGACCTCTCCATCCCCTAGAGGGCACTATGGAGGGGACTGAGGCAGCCTGCTCCCTGCTTCTCCTCTGCAGCACTCCCACTGATCATGTGACCCATCAAGGGGACGAAGGGGCGTGGCCTGCTGAACTAGTTCTGCTCAGTGGGTTTTTTTTCCCTTTCAAGCTGTGATTTCATTTCCTCATGAATCCGCTTAGAGTTTCATGTACTACAGACCTTTCACATGTACTACAGACCTTCCACATGTACTACAGACCTTTCACATGACACTGGTCTTTCTTTAAGCACCTGCTTTATTATTAAGTGTTGTTTCATCTTTGCCCCCATGCGTGCCCCCATGCAACTAGGGAAAGCACTAAATTTAAGCAGTCAAAAATGTAAAATTATACTTCATCTTTATCTTTATCTTCCATTGTTGCACATTCTGAGCTATTGTATTCTTTTGGACCTGTTTATTCTGTTGGATTCTGGTGCCCTATCTATTACAATTATTATCAATAATAACAATTATATAATAATTATTATATAACAATTATATTAAAAAATAATAATCATATATATATATATATATATATATATATATATATATATATATATATATGTATATGTATGTATGTATGTATATATATGTGTGTATGTATATATATGTGTGTATGTGTATGTGTGTCTGTGTCTGTGTATTTTTGTGTGCATGTTGTGTGTACAAGTGCATGCATGCTTGTACATGTGACATGTGTGTGTGTGTGTGTGTGTGTGTGTGTGTGTGTGTGTGTGTGTGTGTGTGTGTGTGTGTGTGTGTGTGTGTGTGTGTGTGTGTGTGTGTGTGTGTGTGTGTGTGTGTGTGTGTGTGTGTGTGTGTGTGTGTGTGTGTGTGTGTGTGTGTGTGTGTGTGTGTGTGTTATCTGTACTCCTCATTTTCTGGAGCAAGCTGCTGTGTCCCTCGTTAATGTGATTCAGGGACCAGGATTTGCCATCAAGCTCAATCAATAACTGTTTCATTTCGCACTATCCCTCAATGCCTTATAAAGAGAGCCCACCATCTCTTCCTCTTTCTCTCTCTCTCTCTCTCTCTCCTCCCTCTCTCTTTCTGTTTCTCTCTCACTGCAGTTAAATCCCTTTTCCCATGGGTACAAGTGCCACACACACACACACACACCTATGCACAAACACAAACATACGCACACCATGTACCAGCTGTATGTTGAGTGCAAACATTAAAATATAGAATAAAAACACACAAAAAAATACACAAAAAACAGGAACACATCTCTCCATAACCCAGTGTGATTCTCCTCTAAGAACAGAACAGAACATGACACACAGACATGACACAGGCATATACAGAACAGAACACACTCATATAGGATCAATGTCTCAGAGAAGGGTTGTAGAGTTACTGGACTGTGGTGATTTTGCTGATGATGGCTTTGTGTTCTAAAAGTCAAAATCTAAATGTTAAGAACCAACACAGTGCCAGTAACCTCAGTCATGTGTCGTGTGTGTTTATATACGTGTGTCTGTCTGTGCACCTGTGTGTCTTATGAGGTGTGTCTCCAGGTAGCGGTGCAGGCAGACTGCATCTGTGTGTGTGTGTGTGTGTGTGTGTGTGCATGTGCGTGTGTGTATGCATGTGAGTGTGTGTGTGTATGTGTGTATGTGAGTATGTGTGTGTGTGTGTGTGTGTGTGTGTGTGTGTGTGTGTGTGTGTATGTGTGTGTGTGTGTGTGTGTGTGTGTGTGTGTGTGTGTGTGTGTGTGTGTGTGTGTGTGTGTGTGTGTGTGTATGTGTGTGTGTGTGTGTGTGTGTGTGTGTGTATGTGTGTGTGTATGTATGTGTGTGAGTGTATGAGTGTATGAGTGTGTTTGTGTGTATGTGTGTGTGTGTATGAGTGAGTGTATGTGTGTGTATGAGTGAGTGCGTGTGTGTGTGTGTGTGTGCCTTACGAGGTGTGTCTCCAGGTAGTGGTGCAGACAGGCTGCGTATGGCTGTGGTGGTGTCCAGTTCTCCGTGCTCTCCAGGGCCTCCCTTAGCCAGCAGATAAACTCATCCAGCTTGGAGACAAAAACCTAAAGCAGGCCAGCACACACACACATACACACATACACACATACACACACACACACCATCAACCAGCCATGTCAGCTACATTTGTTCTTTATGACTGTAGAAATAAACAAACAAACCAGATTCATCTTTAGTGATCTAACAGTAGTGGGGCTGTGTACAGGCAGCTTTGTGTGTGCGAGTGTGCGTGTGTTTGTGTGCGTGCATGTGTGCATGCGAGTGAGTGAGTGTGAATGTGTGTGTGTGTATGTGTGTGTGTGTGTGTATATGTGTGCGTGTGTGTGTGTGTGTATATGTGTGCGTGTGTGTGTGTGTGTTTGTGAGTGGTTCAGGCCCTGCAGTTTGGTGCTTGACGGCAACCACACATGAACCACTGAAGCAGCACAGCAGTGTGGACTCTGCTCTTAAACTTCAGCTTTGCATATAGGTGATCAAGTTTGAAATACAGAGTTTAGGTGTTGCAGTGTGCTCTAATCTGTGTTGTACAATGCTTAGTGGACTGTCATTCCGCACTTGTCCTTGACGTGTTCGGGTTGCTGGGGAAAACTGGTCACGGTGTATGATGTATGACTACTGCCATCTGTTGGCCATCTGTAAAACTGCAGCTCCACCACTTAAAGCATAATCACCATTGGCCCTCTCCATGTGCTCTCTGCTGAGGTGAGCAGAGGGTCGGAAAGCGCGAGCTGTGTGCAGTCCCATAATTACAGGGAAATACATGGGCCAGATTATGCACCAGATTCCTCCGGCGATATGCTCCAATCCCAGCCCATCCCAACTGATGCCATGTTGTGATGTCTCTAGTGAAATAGGTTGTCCTCCCCCTGGTTTCAGGACAAGCATGTGCCCTACTGTATTTTCACCATGGCAGCTCATTATCTAAAACTGGTGAAAATCAAAGATATTGATGCCAATGAGCTCTGACTACAAACCCCAGAATGCACCGAATGTTTGGTCTCCGTGCCTAAAGCTTTAAGGTGGATGAGAATGGCTGTCTGGTTCCAAAGTGCTGGAAAAGGAATGAGACTGAGTAAGAAAGAAAGAGAGAGTGAAAGAATGGAAAAGAGAGAGAGAGATGAAGACAGAGGAAGAGAGAGAGAGAGAGAGAGAGAGAGAGAGAGAGGGAGGTGAGGTTATGAATGCTGTTCTGAAGCCAGCTTGGCTCTTTTTTGTGTCAACTGTTTAAATGTCTGAATGCACATTGTCTCTTTGCTTGGCAGCTTTACTGAAATACCCTCCATGATGACAGAGGAGGAACAAGCCCACAGAGCCACAGCGGACCAGTCAGCAACGATCGGGAGGCAGCGCTGCTACATTATTCCCCTGGCAGGGACATGGTGAGTGTGTGTGTGTGTGTGTCAGGCTCTGCACCAATAACAGTCCCAGTGCAGATAAATATGTAGCCTTTGGTCAGAACATTAACAGAGGGAGTGTATTACAAGGAGAGGAAGAGCAAATTAGGTACTCATCACTTCAGAGAGAGAGGGAGGGAGAGAGAGAGAGAGAGAGAGAGTAACAGAGGATAAGGTAGCAAGACAGAGAGGAGGGAAGAAGACAGAAGAAAGGCAGAGGAGGGAGGGAAAGAGATGGAGAGAGAGGCAGAGACAGAGAGGGAGAGCGATGGAGGCGGAGAGAGACAGAGAGATGGAGAGGAGGAGTTGGAGGCTGGCCGGAGGCGTCACACATGACTGGGCCCCTGAGACTCCCCCTAGCAGGAGGTTCAGCTGCCAGCTGTCTCGTGCCGAGAGGATGAAGTCATCTCCAGGGGCCGCATGCTAATGTAATCAATCACCTCCCCCCTGTGACACACATCATCTCAGGTGGACGCGGCTGCCTGCCTCAGTCTAGCCCAGGCAGCCAGACACACGCACATGGCCGCGCACACACGCACACGCACACGCACACACGCCTTCACAAACACAAACACACATACACATGCAAATGTACACACACATGCAAACGTATGCACACATACACACGCACACTCACTCACTCACAAATGAAGGCTCGTTTTCCCCTTATTCTATGTCTTTCTGGTGCCTTTCTCACACAGTTGAGCAGGGCCACTGGGAGACATGCATCACCTGCGTGTAGCCCATCACCTGCTGCTGATCATGATCACCTGGTCAGCTGCAGCTTTGATAGCGCGACTGTGGAAAGCTGCAGCTCTCTGGGACTGTTTTCCATTTTGGATGAACAACGGATTGAATTGGAGATCATCAGTGGATCAAGAGTGGATTGAATGGCACGGCCAAAGTGAATGGCAGATTATCAGACTGAGCAGAGGATTGAATGGGAGATTATCAGACTGAGCAGAGGTTTGAATGGGAGATTAGCAGAATGAGCAGGAGATTAAATTACAGATTATCAGAGTGAACAGTGAATTAAATGATAGATTAGTGAACCGAACAGTGGATTGAATGAAAGATTAGCAGGTTGAACAGCAGATTGAATAAAAGGTTAGCAAAACAAGTATTGGATTGAACAGGAGATTATCACACTGAACAGAGGATTGAATGGGAGATTATCAGACTGAACAACAGATTGAATAGGAGATCAGGAGATTAAACAGGAGATTGAATGGGACATTATCAAAACAAACAGCAGTTTGAATTGGAGATTAGCAGACTGAATTGTGGATTGAATAGGAGATAAGATCACTGAACAGGAAATTAAATGGGAAAAAAGCAGACTGAAAAATTGATTGAATGGAAGATTAGCATAATACATAGTGGATTGGATTTAATGGTGGACAACATGAGCAGAATAAGGTTAAGAAGGTACAATTTAAGCATTTCATCAAATATCATAGGTTTGGGAAAGTATTCCAAGCTTGCTGCATTCTTATAATTGAAATGCAAATATTCCAGAAAACAAATTTTCTAAATGCAACACTGATTAAAGTCATTTATCTTTTGCAATTTTACTAGATAATTTTTTTTTTTTTGGAAAATAATGCCTGCACGTTTTTAGTGAACCACCAGGTGGCAGCAGAGTGCTATTGCAATAGGCAAAGAAGCAATCGTAAGAGCGTTTACAAACATTTTAGCCTTTTAACAATATTTTTTAAAGTTTAAACGTGGAAGGTCTAAAATATTCTTATTAAGTATAAAAAGAGATTTCTTTAAATATTTCCAATTAATTCAACACGTTTAGTAATAAAGTCAATAAAGTATTTTAATTTCACTTGAATTGTATGTGTGTGTGTGTTGAGTTCACCACACTCATTGGTAATTTTTAGTAGTCAGTTGTTTGTTTTTAAATGTTGCTAAAACACAATTATTCATCTGTTTTATGTAGCAGTTTGTTTGTTTGGTTTGTTTCTTTTTTCTAAGAATATAGTATATAATATGTTATTTTATATGTCATGTGTATTATACTGTATTATTATATTAGTCAGTCTTGTAATGGAAATATTATGATACCCATATCTAAATTGTTTTTTGTAACCTATTTGTGGTTAATGAAGTATTACTGACAACAATGACCCAGAAGAGAAGAAGAGAAGAGAGGAGAAGAGGAGAGGAGAAGAAAAAGAGAAGAGAAGAGAAAAAAGGAGAACACAAGAGAAGAGAAAAAGGGGAGTAGAAGAGAAGAGAGGAGAAGAAGAGAAGAGAAGTCAGCAACTCGCCTCGATTTTCCCCCAGATGTCCTGGTAGTTTTGCTGGTGCCGGATGTCCTCCAGGAGCTGCTGGATTAGAGGTGTGCACTCCATCACCATCCTGCAGGCCTCCGGCTTCTCTGCCCTCTGCGCCACCCTCTGGTGGTGCTCGGACGAGCTCCACCCACCCTCGTCCTCTGACAGCAGGTCACTGAGGGGCCCAGACTCGATGCTCCCCTCCAGAGAAGCAGCCACATCGCTGGAGGAGGAGGAGAAATGTCCGCCCGCGGGCCCCTTCCCGTAGGGCTGTGTGGGGAGTGGGGGTGGGCTGCCCGCCCACTCGGAGCTGGCCTCCGTCAGTTCCCAGTCGTCCACGTCCTGGATGGGCGGCTGGTGTAGGGCGCATGGGGGGAGGCTCTGAGCCAGGCTCTCCAGCTTCAGGGCCAACAGCTCCGTCTGCCTCAGCTGTGCGGGGAGCGCGAGGAACTCGTCTGAGCCGTACCAGCACTCTCCTCTGGGGCTGTGGGCAGGCTGAGCACTGACGGGGCCCTCCAGAGGAAGGGGGAGGTCCTCCGGGCTGGAGGAGCCCTCGCGGACGTCCAGGTCTGAGGGTTCCTCGCCTGAAGAGGGCAGAGGGCTGGAGGACTCTCCGGTGGCCTGCATGGCGTCCGAGCGCGGGCTCGCTGAGCCTGGCCGCAGGGCGTGGGGCCCCGTGCTCCTGCGACGCCTCGGACTGGCTCCTGTAGAGGGGGATTTTGCCTCTGCTGCCACCTGCTGGCCTCTGATCATTCGCCCGCAGGTTCTTCCGGTTTGTCGCGTGTAGATTCTCGTCGGACTGGCTCCCGTTGGCAGGATACGGCGACTCCAGCTCAAGCCAAAACCTGGAGCGGTCGGGCGGGTCAAGGAGAGAGGGCGTGCTCCTGCTGATGTCGGCCTGGTACGGCGGGGCGGCGGGGCCGGCGAACCTGGCCTCGTCTGCCGCGAACATGGGCTTCTTGGCCAGCGAGGGCAGCGTGGGGGAGGGCGCGTTTCCGCGGGCTCCCTGTGCCGGACGCTTGGGCCCCTCGCACTGCTGCCTGCCGCCCTGCACGGAGGCCTCTGTGAGCTGCGAGCCGCTACAGGGCTCCACGGGCTCCTGGACGGGAGCGTCTGGCTCCTCCAGCAGAGATGATTGTTGGTTCTGTATGGAGGCAGCGATGGTGAGGAGGTCCACGCTACAGAGCAGCTCAGGGAAGCTGTGCTGAAGCTCGGGGTAGAGGGTGCGAGGGTCCTGGCTGGTCTCCCTCACCTGCGGCTCGTCCCCGGGGCTGTAGTCACTCAGCTCATAGGCTGTAATACCGCAGTCTAGGGAGAAGTAATCCTGACTGCATTTAATGGTCAGCTGGCCTGAGTCGTCCACCTCAGTCAGAGAGTCAAGGCGCGCCTGGACCAAGAGCATAAATACATACACACATAAATCTATATATTCATAAATATATACACACATAAATCTATAAATACATAAATACATGTACACACATACATCTATTAATACATAAATATATAGACACATAAATATATAAATACATCACATTCACTCACTTCATCTAATTTGATGTACAGGATGAGGTTTTTACTTTTTAGTGTGTTTTGTACAGGGTGTTCAGCAGCACTCTTGACTGGGTGTTAAGTGTGTATGTTTGTGTGTGTGTGTGTGTGTGTTGTACAGGGTGTTCAGCACTCTTCACTGGGAGCTAGAGTCCAGTCTGCTCGCAGCTAAACGGTACAGAAGCACTTTGGGTGTGTATGTCCTCCCCCTGTGCTGGCTAGTATAAAAGCTGTCACTTTTATACTTTGCCTCATGCTTCCTAAGTCTTTGTATATGTTTGCCTGTGTGTATGTGTGTGCAAGGGTGTGTGTGTGCATGCGTGTTTGTGTGGTGTGTGTGTGTGTGTGTGTGTGTGTGTGTGTGTGTGTGTGTGTGTGCGTGTGTGACCTGGTCATGGTCCTGGCTAAAGGCCTGTAGGATGTCTGTGTGGCGGGTGTAGTTGCCGTTGGAGTCCTGCAGGCTGTGGAGGAGTCTCTCTTTAAGCACGAGCACAGACACGCGGAGCTGGTGCCACAGGAGCTGCACAGCGCGGATGTCCACGATGATGTTCACCGAGTAGGACAGCAGCTTCAGGGAGAACTCCGTCTCCAGCAGGGCGTGGATCTGCTCCACATGGTCTGATATGTCTTCACAGATGTCCTGGGTAACAGACACAAACACACACACAGACATAAATGCAATAGGTTGTAAAACCCTTTTGCACAGCTGGTACAAAACTTTACATGCTGCACAGACTGCTTAGCAGAATCTACACCCACTCTCATCAGCTCAGTGGAACAGCACAGTATGCTGTGCATACCGATATGTGTCAGGTCCCTGCTGTAGGTGTCTACTGATATTGGTTAGGTCCAGTAGCACCAGCATCCATATCTGCTCCCTAAACAAGCCTGGATCATATGTGCCTGACATCTCTACCATTCCAGTGCTTATCAGCAACAGAAATCAGAGTGTAAGCATCAAATAAGTTACATTTCTCTAATCTACGGTGTGCACAGTGTGAATCAGAGCTCATGGGTGCATGCAGGTTATTAAATTAGCTCTTCTCAGATCTCTTACAAACATGTGATTCCTAGTCAATGATTTCATTCCAGGTCATAGACTTTATTTTATGCTTTTAACAGACTCCTGATTAAATTATTATAGTAGTACAACTGTGCTAATTGAATCAGATCCACCAAACATCAATTTTAGAAATGCAATTCAACAGGAAAGATGTTTGCATCACTGCTATATTTAAAGATTCTTTTTGAAGCCAGCAGGTATCATTGAGGACGTTGGCTCATTTCAATCTCTCTGAAAGGGACACTGCAACATTCACTAGTCTAACAGCTGCCTAAGTAGCATGTACATTTTAATGATGACTTTGCAGTCACAGACACACTTCATTTATACTGATTTTGATGGTTTTGCCACTGCTGATGTCTTTAATACACACATTACCAGTACAAAGCCAAGGAGCCCTATGCCATGTTCATCCTCTCTGCTGCTTTCCAGCTGCTCCTCCCAGTCTTCCCCGCCTACCCATCACCATGTCAGCCCTGTTCTCAGGAAGTCTCACTGGTTCCCTGGGAAGGCTCATGTAGACCCTCACCTTCTCCTCCTCCGCACCTTCTCCTCCACACCTTCTCCGCCTCACCTTTCTAACTTCTTCTCCTCCTCTGCTAATATTCTCATCACTCCCCCTTTTCCACAGTTGGATATCAGGCCTTCAACCACTTGGCATCCCACTTGTGCAACGCTCTCCCCTACACGCCAGATCTCTGAGGTCATGGGACGAGTTTGAGGTCCACCTCAGAACTCATCTGGTCACCTGGACCTCCTCACAGTCCCTTTCTCCTTCTTCTTTCTTTATGAATTATTCTAATGTGTTTTTATGTGTGCAGCATTGAAGCTGTCTCTTAAATATCACATGGTTAAATTGCCCTGGGTAAGTGGTATTAATTATGAAACTTTAATTGAAACAGAGAGGCTCCTCAACTAATCTGGCCAACCAATTTTGTAAAATGATTTTAAGTATATAGCAACAGATGCACTAGAAACAGTAAATGTATCCAGTACATCAGGTTCTTTTCCAAGTGCATTAAAAGCTGCAGTTATTACTCCGATGTTAAATCATTTCAGACCCATTTCAGATCTTCTTTTCACTGAAAAATCATTGAGATAGTGGTCTTAAACAACTGACCCATGTTTGTCTTTAAACAGCTATCAGGTCAATCAGGGCTCCAGCACTGAGCCAGTTCTTAGAAAGGTTCTTAATCCACTTAAACACAGATTCTGGAAGAACATCTCTTCATCTAGTACCTGATGTCAGTGCTGCCTTTGACACCATTGATCATAAAATTCTCTTAGAAAGAGTTAAGAACTACATTGTACAACTGCTTAACCGAGGTTCTTAAGATACTCTTATTCAATTTACATGTTTATTCCTGGCAAAATCCTAGAAGACTATGGAGTATCTTCCATGGAGATATTCAGATGTATTACAAATATCTACTGTATGGCAGTGTAAGTTAGATGGAATCACCAGTCACAAAACCTCAGATGTGTCCAGACTTTAGACATCTTCGAGATGTCTACCCTGAAAACGTTTCTATTCGATGTAGCTTTCAATTAGGTCCACTAACTCTAAGGGACAGTATGGCATTGCTATCTTCCAGCACTGATTTTGTGCACTTTATATCTGTAATAAGCTTTTCACTTTGAATTGCCTGGAATAATATTTTTTTTCATTAATTATAGCTTGTAACACCACTATATTGCCAAAGTACAATATTCCAGTGCTTTTAAAACACTTGTGTGGAGAGAAGAGATACCTCTTCAATCACGTACCCATCATAAACACTTCTCACACAATGCACTTCTAATTCACACTCATTTCTAATCAACTTGAAGAAGAAAATCTTTAAGGGTTAAACACACCACTAGAGACACCATCAAAAACCATCTCGTCAGGAAACATCAAGCAACATCCCACCATCAAATAACCTCATCAAGCAACATCCCACCATCAAATAATCTCATCAAGCAACATCCCACCATCAAATAATCTCATCAAGAAACATCCCACCATCAAATCATCTCATCAAGAAACATCCCACCATCAAATAATCTCATCAGGAAACATCCCACCATCAAATAATCTCATCAAGAAACACCCCATCATAAAAACTATATACCAAACCATTAAAAACATACCACCAAGAAATATCAGGAATCAACCCACCATAAACTGAGCTGAACTTAACTCTAAAAGAACCCCATCTCACATCAGAACTCCAAGTCCAATTCACTTGTAAATACGTTTATTTAAATCACATGTTAATTGTTTAAAAATGTATAAAAACATATTTTCGACACCAGGAGAGAGATTCTAAGACACATAATTTGCTCACTGCCTGCTAGAAATAAGAAGTGTAGTAGTTCAGTGTGGGTGATATAGAAAGCTGGAGGGAGTGGAACAAGGGGATATTTATTCATACACTTCCATCTTCTGCTCTTCAGTCAGCTTCACATGAGAGGTGAGTCACCGAGGGGACACCTATAACATGGAGGAACGTCTAGCCTGGTCCGAAATAGGGTGATAGGACATGAACCTCTCTCTCTGCCCCAGTCGCCCCTCCACACGGCCCTGGGCTCACACGGCCAGCAATTAGGCTCTGCTCAGCTGCATAAACATCCAGAGCTAATCACCTCTCGCTGCAGTCGTTAAAACAGGAATGAAGTCTCTTCCCAGCACAGCAGTCACACTACAGGACACTCATTCACATATCGTCCTACACGTGGAACCACAGTTCCTCCACACACTTAGAAATGCTGGGCTCTAAGTCCAAGCCACTCACCTGATGCTGCCTGGGATAAGCTCAGCAGACACTGTGCCATGCTTAGTTCAGTGAGTCATAAGCCAAGGTAAGCTGTTTAAAATGAACTGGTAGTTGAGAAAATATGGAGCGTAGTTGTTGTCAAAGTCAAACATGTAAGTGACCTTCAGGAGGCCTCTGGCCATTGAGTCATGCAGCCCTTTTCGACCTCTGTCACTATGGGCTGGGCTAATGCTAATTTCAGCGTTTATATGCCATGTGTTATTACTGCTGTAAGAGACAGCGTTGGAATGCTCGCCAAGGTTTCCCAGGGCACTTCTTCCCCTGTCCTACATCAGTAAAGTAAGCCTCAGCTGTCAGGACTGTTTGTCCGATACCCACCCACCCAAACACACACACACACACACACACACACCACTCTGGGCTGCTGCACATCTTTCCAGCTGGAGGGAGATGCAGGGCAGGACACATTGATGTCCTGGGTGACTGTTATTCACCATCAGTCCAGTCCCATCCTCCATCCTGCAGGGGGGACTCCAGAGCCACACCCACAAAACTACAGCACACAAGAACTACAACTCCAGCACACAAGAAGCCAGCACCAGGGACTGTATCTCCATGAGGGGACAGAGCAGAGGGGCTGTGTCTCTGTGAGGGGACAGGACAGAGGGACTTCAACTCTGTGAGCATGCAGGGGTGGTCATGGTGGACAGCAGCACCTTCCACAGTGATTCCTGTCTCTCAATATAGAGAGTGGCATGTGAATGTAGGTCAGTCATGCTGCTAGTGTGACACAAGACCTCCACCATAGCAACTCAAAAATAAACACTCCAGTCAGGGCCAACTGTAACACACCACCTTACACCAGTGGCCAGAGACAGCCCAAAACACTACAGCTTCAGAGGGAAGAGTCATTCTGAAATGATAGTCCAAATAACTGAAAAACATAAAAATATATATCATGGGCTTTCGTGCACAGCCAATGAATTTCACAGCATATAATCATAGCGTGAAGCACTTCACCTAGAAATTTTAAACAACATATGTAGAAGACTCAGAGAGAAGACACCTCAGAGAAAAGACACCTCAGAGAGAAGACAGCTCAGAGAGAAGACACCTCAGAGAGAAGACGGCTCAGCCTTGGAGAGAAGGCAGAGGTCCCCCAGCTCTTAGCAGTCCTGCCTCTGCCCTTACATTCTCCATTAGAATGAACAATTTAAGCTTAAACATCATATACCATAATAGTCCTCAAACACACCATACACTCACACTATATACCAACACAAAACCAGCATGACCAGAGGAACCAGCCTTTGCCTAAACCAGGAAATTAACTAATTCCAAGTGCATGACACGTAATGGACATATGCGTAAGTACTGGCACCTGTCAGCACAGGCATGCTAGCACAGCCAGACCCTCAGGAGCAGGCGCTTACCTCTGGGCTGCTGGGAAGAAGCACACTGGAGCAAAGGGAACTGCAGTAATGTTGACACACAGAGGCCACGCCGAGCTGTCGCCGTGTCAGTACTGTCTGTCTCACTCATGCAAACTGTTACTATTTTACTCACTCTGGCTCTCTCTTTCTCTCTCTCTGTCCCCCCATCACTGACCCATTTCTCTCTCTCTCTCTTTCAGGAGGAGGGGCACTCGCCATTAAGCTATTTTGGGATTTGACCTCTTTGCCTCACCCTCACCACGCCCCACATGTTGAGTTCACTCAAAATAGCTGAGTAGAGGCTGGCAGGGGCATTTGCAGATGGGGGTGATGTGTAGGCTGTGGGGCAGTGGGCAAGTTCAGAGCACTACCCCCCAGCCCCCAGCCCCCCAGAGCCGCCCTCAGACACGCCCTCAGACATGGTGTCTCTGAAGTTGAATAATTCCAAGTGAGAGTGACTTGCGCTTTCATCATAGATAATATGACTCAGTGAAGATGAAATTAGTGAGATTCTGTACTTTGGAGAACCACAACAACACTGTTCGATACAATTCAATACCATAGCACACATGACAATACACAATAACACTGTACGGCACAATTCGATATGATACGACACATTACGATACCCAGTAACACTGTTGCCCAGCAGGCTTTTATTTGTTTGCAGTCCTTGACTCTACTGACACCTACTGAGGTCTCAGTTTTGTAATGTAGGCGTGCTGTAAATGTGGGCCATGTTTATAATGCCTGAGTCTCTATTTAGACTTTAAAGCAGACTCTTCCTAATGCCCTAAGACCCCATGTCTCTGTCTCTGTTCTGCACCACACTGCACTACACCCCAAACAACACTACGCCCACTCCAACCACGCACCACAGACCAAAATGGCAGGTCACATGTATAGCATGTGGGCTGACACAATGACCCAATTAGCAGGCGTTCTCTTCTCTCTCTCTCTCTTTCTCTTCTCTCTCTCTCTCTCTCTCCCAACTGTGTTTCTTCTGTCTGTCTCCCTCTGTCTCTGTCTCTGTCTGGATTCTTTGAGTTCTGCAGAGTGTTGGGATTACATCACTCAACATAAATACTCAACATAAACAGCTGCAGATCACCATCTCAACTCAATAAAAATACACAAACCAGGATATCTGTGTCAGTGTGTGTGTGTGTGTGTGGTTCAAATCTCTGGAATGACTATGGGTGTGGTACATAAAGTTTCCCCACACCCACTCCATGCAGACTTCAGTGTGGAGCTATGTGGACGTCACAGCTGCGGTGCACACAGGCGGCTCCACCCACCCCCACCTTCTACACAGCTGCCAGCACATTCCAGCACTGCCTGCTGCAGCACAAACACACATATTAACCACAGCACATGCTCCTATTCACGTACAACCTCCCCTCCCCTTGTGTCAAACGGTTAGTATGTATCTTATCTTGATAGACACGAAATATAACATGAGATATAATACAAAATGACAGACGTGATCCTTTCTCCACTGTAAGACACACACAAGGGGGTAGCTGTGGTGAATCAGATGGTGGATCAGTAGTACCCTCTGCCCACATTATATACAAATACATACAAACTCTTACAAGTACATCCTCCCACTGAGACAGTCACTCTGTGTAAGTGGGTGTATGTAGGGAATGAGCCAGAGGAAGTCTGCAAAGCAAATGCATGGGTTAGATATGTAATATAATATATTGTATTATAACAATATAACTATTGTTATTATTATTATTATTATTATTATTATTATTATTATTATTATTATTTTATATCACTGAAATATATTTAGCCAATATGTTAAATATTTTACAAAAATTATTAACCATTGAAATTCGACAATATCTCCACTAGGTGGCACACGTCACTTAAACATGTAGCCGCAGTTGTCACATAACTGCTCTCTCTGAACTGCACGCGGGATGAATCTGGTGTGTTGAATAAAATCAAGGTACTGTGCAATGCTGTAGACCTTCGGAATGGGGGTCTAACCCTAACCCTGGCTTAAACAAGCTAATGTGATGCTAAAGACATTATATAAAAAGCTATGGAGCCTCTTCACCTTCTGAGTTCACCTGGCTGGTGAGGTGAACTCAGAAGGTGAATGTTCAAGTTAACCTCGTATTTACTTATTAGTTCGAATTTTAAACAAACAACGATTAAGGATTTGTGTGGAAGGCAGAAAGAATAGACTCAAAACACAGACCTAAAGTACACAGTACATTTTCCCACCTCTGCGTTTCTCTCTCTCTCTCTCTCTCTCTCTCTCTCTCTCTCTCTCTCTCTCTTCCCCACTATATCAGACTCAGCAGTGCTGGTGCTATGCTAACTGAGTCACTGTCTGCTGGAACAGAACACTAAGGAAGCAGTCAGTTATTCTCGGAATCCAGCAGCTCACATTTATGTCATCCATCACAACAGCGATATACTGAAATAGAAGGAGAGATCATATTCAGCAATGCTATATTGGTTTGTATGTTACAAAGAGGAAATTAACATGTTTGAAAATAAATAGTAATTAACCAGTTATTAATATAAACACACACACACAATTTCTTGGGTTGTGATAGATGCTATATATCATGCAGGATCTCTGCTTTCTCTCTCTCCAGATTCAGGCCAGTTTCTCTTTACTACTGTCTTTGTTGCAAGGCTGTTAGCACAGACTGTCCTCTATGGGCAGCAAGGTCTGCCGATGACGGTCTGGACCACTCAAGTCCAGCTAGTTTCCTTCATTATCTCAGTTGAGTGCTCTCAGTTTAGTACTCTCAGTTGAGTGCTCTCAGTTGAGAAGTCTTAGTTGAATGTTCTCTGTTGACTGTTCTCAGATGAGTGCTCTCTGTTAAGTACTATCTGTTGAGTGTTCTCAGTTGAGTGTTCTCAGCTGACTGCTCTCTGTTGAGTGTTCAGATGAGTGCTTGTCCTGAACTGTGAAGCTGCTCTTGGCACCCCAACACTTCACCTCTGTACAGTGCAACTGGACCAGTCAAGTGTTTTAAATAATTTAAACCACATTCCCACTGGTATATCCAATTGATGGGTGTTTCTTAATAGCAAAGAAAGCTGTCCTTGCTTGTTGTTGGAACTTGTTATACCTAAAAATGTGTATGTGTTTCTTCAATATTTGTGTTATTTATTTTAACAATATCGGAGATTCCTTTCTCTTTTATGAAACAGTTTTTGATTTTCATAGCCCAGCTCTGTAGGAACACATTTCTAAGAGAGAAGATCTTTGTGACGCTTTCTTGAAGGTGATATCTAGGTCAAAGCATGTGTTTACACTCACCTAGAGGAAACGTTGGTCCTCATGAGCTGTAACTGGTTTTATAGCCAGTTCACTAATGTATATGTTAAACAGTGGAAGACTTGCCTTGCCAGCAGTCTTGTCTCACTCCTCAAGACTAGTGGAGGTCTTGTCCTCCCAATGTCACTGTCAACACGCAACTGAGAGTGACATTGAGAGGAAAGCTTCATATAGCACTGAAACATCTTATCTGTGTCACACTGCGGCAAAAGACTGAAGTGGCTTCAGCCTGGTAATGAATTGTATTACTATTGTTAACTGATTGGTTCACTGAGCCCTCTTAGTGCTTATTGTTGTTTACTATTACATTAGTGCTGTTTGTATCATTCTTTCCAGGCATCAGCACTAACTCCTGTGTGCAGCAGTGTCAGTTCAATGGTATCTTGGACTCTAACCTAATGTCCTGGCTAGGATGCATCTATGAGAAGATGACAGCGCACTTTTGTACGTTGCCCTGCGATAAAAGCTCTGCTACATGCTGTAAATGTAAATGCAAATGTAAATGTAACGTGAACACCACCAACGGCTTTTTGAATATTGACAGAGCATGCAAAAATATATTTTGGTCTGAATGTTTATCAGTTAGGCTAGGGACAGGTTTTGATGATTTATTTATCAAGATAGCCTGACCTTTGCTTAGAGTATTAGCTTATCAGTCTTGTGTTCACAATGCTACACAAGCCCTTTCCCCGGTGATTGCTGACACACATGCCTCTCAGGTTGCTTGGGTCAAATCTATCCCCAGCTTTTTAATATGGAGGAAATGAGCCCTTCACTCCATACTGTGAAGGAATTTACTGAATATATATATATATATATATATATATATATATATATATATATATATATATAGCTTATATTTAAAATAAAGTTTATAACAGCTAAAATGGCCAACCTAATGGTGGGTTAATGTTTTTTAAACATTTTGTTTAAATGCCACTTTGGGTTTTAGGCCTCTGAGTTTATCCTGCTTCTGTTACCATGTTAATATCTCACACACAGAGAGATACAGCAGTGCGTGAATAAACAGTTTGTATATTTCTCAACCGAGTAACTTTATTACCTCGTCCACTTTCCACCAGTAGGGGTCACTGCACTACAGGAAAGAATATCCCAAACACTGCATTATCTGGGACACTATTCTCTGGTCTAATTTAACTTCTTCTTTCAACTTAGAAAGATCTTAATTACATTGTTTGGAAATCAAGAATTAAAAAGTATTTTATTATGATAATGTTACTAAACACTGAGTAAACAGTTGTTTATCATCAATAAAATATGAAATCATGAGAACATCTAAAATAATAGGCACAAACTATCCAAGGATGCCCAGCCAGGTCTGATGATCCATCCAAACATCAGTCAGTAATACAGCAGTAACAGCATCCACCTTACATCACCTTACACCACCTTACACCACGCCCTGCCCCGCATGTGGGGTGCTTACACAATGTGTGTATGTGTGTGTGTGTGTGCACAGCTGTAGGTGCTGGCAGTTATGCTGAACTCTGCCTCTGCCTTCGTAGACGTCATCCCTCTCAGACCAGCAGGCAGCAGACAGCCACACCCTGTGTGCTCAGCTGCCCCATGAAGAGTCTGAGCTCTCAGCCGTTCTTCTCCTATACAATCTTCACTGTTGAATTACTTACTTTAATCTTATTGTCACGGTGCACAGGGACCCAGAAGATGCCCACTGACACACACACAAACACACACACACACACACTGCCCCAGCTCTGCTCCCTATCACCTGAGTATTAGCTACAAGCACCTGTGCCTCATTTGTCATCTCCCTATTTAAAGCACAGAGGTCCTCTCCTCCTGTACAGCATCTAGAAGACATCTTCAGCCTTCAGCCTGCGCCCACGCTGCTGTGCTATTAGCTGTTATTGCCACGGTGTTGTTTGCTTTATGAACAATAAAGACTCTGTGCATCTGTGCCTGCATCCCATCCACTCCCTGCACATGCACAGTCAGAGACACATTGAAGATAGATGGGCAAGATTTTTTTGCTAGAGAAAAGCACATGAGTGTCCCAACACAGACAGCAAAGCAGACTACAGGACAATGTCCCTACACACCATAGCAGAAACAGGAACAGGAACATATACGTACAACTATAAAACCCCAAAAGCTTCACCACACCCTAAGAATTTGATTTGCACAATGTAATGGCCCATTCTTAGCCTTGTTCCCACAGGCTTTTACAAGGGTTGAAGCTTTAGATTATCTACAGTCTAACCATAAGGCATCCATGTGATTACAAAATCAGACATATTCTGGGTTCCCACCATGGTTTAACATGGAGACATAAGGTCCTTAAAGACACACCTTTTCCATAAACCCAAATATATGGTGATACGGACTTTATGAACAGACTATTTTCATTTAAAATCTACTGTGCATAGCATGATGTAAGATTAGAGACCCCACTATAGTGAGCTGCATATGTAGAAGGGGGCGGGTTGCATGGTAAACCTGGCTGTCCTACCTTGAGTTGGACCAGGTGGACGTCCACATGCTTGTTGATGCTGTCCTGCTGCACGGAGTGTGTGAGATCTCTCACACGGTCTGCTGTGGCTCGGAGCCAGGTCTCTATCTCGGGCAGGTGGAGCACCACCTTCCAGTCTGCTCCTGTGTGCAGGGGTGGGGGTTTCTGGTAGCTGTGTGGGGCGTCTGGGCCCCGGCCCTCTCCGCTCCCACTCCCTCTGGGCTGCTCTTCCTTCAGCTCCAGGGTGGGGGTGACGGAGGTGATCATGGGGGAGGCGGCCTCACTGGCCACCGGTGACACCACAACGCTCATGGCAAAAAAGCTCTGGATCCTGAGACTGGAGTCTTCTGGAAGAGCTGGAGTGGTAAGAGAGGAAATGAGGAAAGGAGAGAGAATGATGGAGAGGAGAGAGAACATGGTGGAAGAAGAGAGAGGAGGAGAGAGATGAGGAAAAAGGAGGGAATGGGAGAGAGATGGAGAAAAGGAAGGAGGGGGTGACAGAGAAGGGGAAAGGCAAAGGGAAGACGAACAAGGAGGAAGAAGAGAAGGAAGAGAAGAAAGATGGAGGGAGAGAAAACCACATGATGAATAAGTAACAAGCCACCAGATTCTGTTTAATATATGAGAGGAAAAGCCATGGAGAGAACTTAGGAAACAGATCCACCAGCATGTTCACACTCTGTTGCTGGGCCACGTGCCTGATGACATGTTAGAGATGCTAGAAGTGGAGCGAAAGACCTTTAATCCCTGAGTAATATTTCTTTTTGAAGTAAGTAGGACTATGTTCACAAAAAGATGTGTATTCTGCTACATTTTCTTCTCTTGATGCCAAACAAACACACACACACACACATACACAGACATAAAAATAGCAGCTTGTGGTTGCAGTGAACATGTATTCATATTCGTCCGTAGCAGTGAGGCATCAAATTCCACCTAATGCTCGCTCTCTCTCGCTCTGATTGGCTCTCTCTATCTGTGTCTGATTGGTCTCAAATTCGCTCTGTCTGATCGGCTCTGGCCATAAGCAATAGGTTTCAGCAGTCCCTCTTTGCTGTGTAACTCCCCAGCTGTGATCTGTATTCAGTAAGACTGCTATTATCCCAGCTAACACTGAGCTAGTCCATAATCTGTCTGGCCTGAAACATGATCCCTTTGGTGTCTCATAAACAGGACTGATCAGAATACATTGGACCTCTGTGATGGGACTGATCACACTGCACTGGACATTGCTGATAGGATGCATCAGCCCTCGGTGATAAGCCAGTGAGTAAATTATACAACATGAGAAACACATTCATTCACATAATGTCAGAAATATACCTCTGTGGCAAAGGAATCTCATATAAGAATCTCAGATGCCATATTCAGTCCTTAATAATGTATATATAAATCTACACAAAAGCTATATCTACATATATAAATGATTATTAAAAAGTGATTTCACCTATACAACCTATATATTTAGTGTTGAGTACGTCAGTGAAGAGCTGAGATGTGCTACAGACAGCCACCTCCCTAGTCTGACACTCGGGTTGCTATGGAGCTGGTGCAGCCTCCCTCAGCAGCTGCTGCCCTGTTCAGCTCAGACGACCCGCTGCCCTCTCCTCTGCTCCTCTAGTCACCCTGCCTTCCCTCTGCTACTCCGCCGCCTCCATTAAGAGGACAGAGAGAGCGCTGGGAAATGAGGCTGGTAGGACAGGGATGTGGCAGTGCACCATCTGTAATAGTACAGCAGAGCTGTTCTCATACCGTGGGATGAATTTTAACAATGTTTACATAGGTCATGTGTATTATACCCATAATTCCCCTTCTGCATCTACTGAACAACGGAAAATAAAAATGTAAATAAACAGAATGTAAACAAACAGCACATTTTCTTGCCAGAAATGTGCAATTCTGTGTACAAATTCCCTCTGCATGACTGTAATGTTCTAAGCTGAGAACAATCCAGTCCAAGCATGACACAGCTGGGTTGGGCATCATCCTGTTGACACAGAGCACTTAGGACATCACAAGTACAAATGTTCTTGTGTAAAAGCATACAGTATAGCATTCCATATACATCATTAAAACATTGCCACACCTCTCAAATATGGACTGTTATAGTGAGTCAGACCCTCACAGGCCCCTCCCTCTTCCTACAAAACAACTGTATTACACACCCTCACAGGCCCCTCCCTCTTCCTACAAAACAGCTGTATTACACACCCTCACAGGCCCATCCCTCTTCCTATAAAACAGCTGTATTACACACCCTCACAGGCCCCTCCCTCTTCCTATAAAACAGCTGTATTACACACCCTCACAGGCCCCTCCCTCTTCCTATAAAGCAGCTGTATTACACATCCTTACAGGCCCCTCCCTATGCCTATAAAGCAGCTGTTTTTTAATAATATGTCTGTGCAGGTTGGACTAGTCAGAATGGAGGCTCTGAACACCTACCACTGTCCTGTTGAGTGGAGGAGGCAGACTCCCTCTGCTTTCACATATCCAGCCAGCCTTAAAAGGGAATCCTCACCTCACTAAAGAGCACAAATCCCCATTCAGGTCTCCTGGAGAGCAAAGCTGCCTTCTCAATCTCAATCCTGCCTGTGCCACTCCTTCTGCTGCTAGGGCAGTCAAAGCATGACACAGCTCTAATCCACATGAGAGAGAGGGAGAATAAGAGAGATGAGATAGTGCGGGAGGGGGAGCAAGGAGAGGGAGATGGTGAGAGGGAGAGAGAGAGATCAAGAGATAGGCAGAGAAAGAAAAAGGAGAGGTGTGATTTGAGGGAGACAGGGAGGAGATATACTGAACTGAAGGAGAGAGAACGAGGACAAGAGGTGGACTGGTGTGAGGGAGAGAGAGAGAAGGTGTACTAGTGTGAGGGAGAGAGGGAGGAGAGGCATTTCCTAGTGAGAGGTAAGGGTCACATCACAGTCCTCTCTTTCTCTCTCTCTCTCTCTCTCTCTCTCTATATATATATATATATATATATATATATATATATATATATATATTCAGTTCAACAAATCTTTATTTGCAAAATGTTACAAGTTACATTACATTGCATGCAAATGTAACAAAAGGGGAAATAAATGGCAATAGAACCAAAGAAACCATATTATTTACAAAATAATTAAATAACAATCAATCAAACAATCTCACATTGTCTCTCTGTTTCTCTCTTTCTCCTTCTCTCACTATCTCTATAGCAAACCCTTACGCTTGTTAATAGAGGTCAGCGTCATCCTTCAGATGCCCGTCAGTTCCTGTGTGTCAGAGTGAGGTGAGTTCACTACAACACAATAAAGCACTGACTCATTCAGCATCTTCCATCAAAATCCACCAGGACAATCAGCTTCTAAAACCTGCTGAGAACCAGTCAGAGCAATCATAGCATCAGCAAGCAGACCATGTGGATCACCTGATCTCCTGAAGTCTAAAGGCTCCTGGCAGTGAGATAACATCACACACGTATTGCCAAGAAGGCCCAGAGCCTAGATCACATACTCAGGCCCTCAAAACACCTGCTAGGCCTAATTCAGCAAAATGCCTTCTAACAAGCCATATTAATTAGACCTGGTCAAGCTTCTAGTTTACTGCAGAACTATAATGTTTCCACACACAGTTGTGATGGTAGAAATGAGCCAAGAAGAAACAGCCCATCAAGTACCTGTAAACATTCACCATCTACAGCAGACATGCTGCCGCAAGCAGTAAAGCTGTTGGGAAGTATAGAGGGAAGTTAAAATATTAACAAGGGCACTCTGTAAATACAGCCATAGGACTGTTGAATGGCTGGGTGGTAGAAGGGAGTGTGATTGGATGGCTGGGTGGTAGAAGGGAGTGTGATTGGATGGCTGGATATGAGCACTGTGACTGAAGAACTGGATAGTAAGAGAGCATGTGATTTGTTTCTGGCACCACCATACAGTGTATGGGCACCACACACACAGAGTGCTGTACCAGTGTTGGGTATCATCACCATTAAGCCCTGTAACTGTGTTTAAAACCCATCTCCTGCTGAGTTATTGTAATGCAATTTACAGAGCACTGCTGCTATGATCTGTGTGTGTGTGTATGGTGGAGCTGAATGGATCTGCAGAAGAATAATGTAAGGATTCCCCATCCAGGATCTGGGGGCCACATCCCCTGAATTATTTATTGTTTCAGGAAACAGATATTACCATATTTTGACCATTGCTATTATTCTTGTTAAAGAGGAACACTGGTTTTAAATGTGAAGGATCACTAGTGAAGAAATACAGTTTTTAATCTTGCTTTGTGGCAGAACAAACATTAAAAGATAATTTTCTAAATGGGTTACTGTACTTATGTAGTTATGGACTTTTGAGTACTGTAAATGGTGAACTTGTCTTACTTCCAAAGACAGAAGAACAGAGGAATCACTCATTTCTAATAAATTTATGCTGCAGACAGTAAATTCAAACCAAGACACATGCCAGATTCATATTGTTGTTCACTAGGTTTCAGATACCTAAAGCAATTATTTTGGCAAAACTCCCCCCCTCTTTGTCTGTCTCTCTCTCTCCCTCTCACATTCTCTCTTTCTCACATTCTAATTCTCTCTCTCTGTCTGTGTGTCTTTGACCTTCTAGAGGTCAGTATGTGGTATGTCTTTGTGTAATATGAGCAGGCAGTAGTAAACAGGACAGTAAGCCACCAGGAAGGGTGCGTATGTATTTAAAGCTTCACTGATTCTAAAATACTGATGTATTATGGAGGCTCCTGTGACATTCACTCATTTGGTTCTTCAATCAGTGACCTTCTCAGCTCGTATTTCTATGAAGCCACTAAGCGTTTCAGCTCATTCTCTTCTGAGAGTCCTAATGACTTCATCCCCCACCATCCTCCCTCCTCGCTGAGCCAAGCACCATCATTTCCTGTAAGATATACTCAGATTATCTGACAGCCTAACAGCAAATTGATATTGATATTTAAAAATGAAAGTGTTACTCAGTAGTACTCAATGGTTTATAGTGATTACGTATATATATATATATATATATATATATATATATATATATATATATATATATATATATATATATATATACACATACACACTATATTGCCAAAAGTATTTGCTCACCATCCTGGACTCACATATGACCTTAACATCCCATTACTAATCTATAGGGTTCAATATGACATTGGTCCACCCTTTGCAGCTAGATCAGCTTCAACTCTTCTGGAAAGTCTGTCCACAAGGTTTAGGAGTGTGTTTATGCGGATTTTTGACCACTTGTGAAGTCACATACTGATATTGGACGAGCAGGCCTGGCTCTTAGTCTCCACTCTAATTCATCCCAAAGGTGTTCTATCGGGTAGAGGTAGGGCTTCTGTGCAGGACAGTCAAGTTCATCCACACCAGACTCTGCCATCCATATTAGTGGCTGGCTGGAGGTCATTTTGCAGGGCTCTGGCATTGCTCTTCCTGTTCCTCCTTGCACAAAGGAGGAGATAGCGGTCCTGCTGCTGGGTGGTTGCTCTCCTACAGCCCCCTCCATGTCTCCTGGTGTACAGGCCTGTCTCCTGGTATCTGCTCAATGCTCTGAACACTGTGCTGACAGACACTGCAAACCCTCTTGCCACAGCTCGCATTGATGTGCCATCCTGGATGAGCTGCACTACCTGAGCAACGTCTGTAGACACATGCTACCTCTATGGTGAGAGAACTGACAAAATGCCAAAGTGACCAAAACATCAGCCAGAAAGGATGAGAACAGAGAAAAGGTCTGTGGTCACCACCTGCAGAACCACTCCTTTATAGGGGGTGTTTTGCTAATTGCCTCTCAATTTCTACCTGTTGTCTGTTCCATTTGCACAACAGCAGGTGAAATTGATTCACAATCAGTGTTGCTTCCTAACTGAGCAGGTTGGTTTCATAGAAATATGGTTGACTTGGAGTTACATTGTTTTGTTTAAGTGATCCCTTTATTTTTTCGAGCAGTGTATATATATATCAATCACACCTTTAATGCAAAATATTTATTTGATGGGGTTCTTTTTGTGTATGTTTATATAGCCTATCTAATGCTATGTATTTTTATTTTACTTTACTTCGCCTTGATGAAGGCTCATTCCCAACCATGCTAGAGAGATTCTCTTTGAAGGTGATCATTTAACCCCCAGCCAAGATTTAATAAAGGCACTTTATTCCCTGAAGCACGCCATGGGGAATTCCAGCTGTAAAGGCATGAATACACATTTTAGTCTTAACATCCTGTCTTCCTCCGGCACGGCACGGCACGGCACAGCACGGCACAGCGCATCTAGGGCAGGTAGAACTAGTGTTCACTTCTGTAAGATAAAGCACCATCAGTAAAACTCACTGTCATGGCTAGGAACAGTGTGTAGAGAACCAGAGCTCAGTTCAGCACCAAAGGCTGCAGCACTAAGCACTTTAGTGAGTCACTCTGCACACGAGCGTCTTCTAAATGCTGTAAATGCACAGGCTGACCTGCTCAGGGCAGCATTAGTTCATCCTCAATAATTCATGGGGGAAATGACCAAACAAACCACAGCGACCACCATTTTGGGGGAGGAATGAGCACTGGCTTTCTTCATCCTATCTCAGCATGTTTTATTATATTAGACATTATTATATATTCATGTCTACCTGTTTTAATAATATATGCTGTTTGTTTTATCTCCTATTCCTATATATATTATTTTAGGTTATTATTACACTATACTGATCCCTGAGTCCTTCTCATTGGTGTTTGTCATTGTGTGTGTGAGTGTGTGTGTGTGTCTCCTCCTGGTCACACCCCTCTTGTTAGCCGGTTATGTGTTACACCTGTCCATCGTTATTGTCCATGTTAGCGTGTGTATTTAGGTCCTAGTTCTGTGCGTGTCCTTTGTCTGTGCTTGACCCTGTGTTGTACACGTTAACCCTGGGGTTAGGGTTAGGGATCCTGCCTTGTTCAGGATCACTCCCTGCTTTGTTGTCCATAGTGTGTTAATGTTTTGGTTTCATTTTGTGTTCAGTAAATGTCTGTGTGTAGCAAAGACAACTCTGCTTCACATCCATCTTCAGCCTTCTCATGTCACACCTACCTCAATGAACAAATGCACCAAATATTACATTAAACATTATGACTTGTTCCTATTTAAACACATCTCACAGGCAGAGAGAAAGTGCAGATCATTTCATTTACAAATCCTCTGGCTTTCTCCTGATAATATAGCTGTGTCAGTTTATAGTCTGCATGACATATTTGTATGTCCTGTCAGTCTATAGTACCCTATATCTGAATATCCTGTCAGTCTACAGTACCCCATATCTGCATATCCTGTCAGTCTACAGTACCCCAAATCTGCATATCCTGTCAGTTTACAGTACCCCATATCCGCATATCCTGTCACTCTACAGTACCCCATATCTGCATATCCTGTCAGTCTACAGTACCCGGAATCTGCATATCCTGTCAGTTTACAGTTTCATTTCATTGAAACATTGCAGTATGTTTACAGGATAGCAGATTCTGAAATGCTGCAAGATACATGTCACTACACACACACGCATATACTTTATGAGAAAGTATTATCAGAGCCTTTGTTTATTGTATGGATAGTACATTGTGCACATAATGACCAGAAGAAGGAACCTTATTTAATCTGCTTGCTCATACATTTTGTAATCATGACAACACAGCCCAGCTGAACACCACAGAGCAGGACGTTACAACTTTAAATCTCAAGAGCTAGACTAAAAAAATCAGTCTACACAACAACTTCAAATCTCCAGAAGGACACTTGGAGAATAGGTGAGGTGAAGCACAACATATCTGTGTTTCCTTCCTCTCTGCCTGTCTTAGTGATGTGTTACTGCAAAGTAACACTAATATAGCTTAAGTGTACCACCAATGCTTAGTTTGCATTAATCTGTTAGTCAGACCTAATTACCACTGTCCTTGTGTGTTACCGTGTGTCATGTGTTCAGCACCTGGATGGATGATGCTGTGAACTCCAGCCTGGGTATTGGCCTCTGCCACACCCTGCTCAGCCTTTGTGCTGAAGGCCAATCGTTTCCCACTGTGGCTGAAAGAGGACATAGCTGAGCTCTGCACCATACATGGTAAAATGATCTATCTGAGTGGGGCGGGGCTTAATTAGCCACCCTCAACCTGCGTTCAGCTCAGAACAACACCAAAGCAGAACTAGTGTGGATGTGTGGCTCGCAAAATCATTCACCAAGCTGTTTTACACAAATGGCGGTAAGGATTTGCACTCAATCAGGATTTGTACCAATATTGTACTAGAAGTAGTTTGCTAATGCAAAGGCCCAGAAAAGTCTGAAAGTTCAGCAACAGAGAATGTGAAAGCAGCATGTAGTGTCCTGTCTCTCATTATAATAGGATCAATGAACTAATGTAGCACATGGAGGGTAATGAAACAAAACCAGCAGCTGTAGAGATGGACCAGGGTGTGACACCAGCAGGGGGCATCACTGAGTAGCCTTACCCACCCCACCTCTCCCAAACATCTCGGTAAGAGCTTCAGTGCTAAATAAAACAAGTGTCTCACAGTACAAGAAGGCAGGGGGTTGGGGAATTCCTCCTACAGATATTCACTGAAACAGTGTCTGCAGCACACTATTAACACCCCCAGAGCACCACAGCTTAGAACACACACAAACAAACATGTACACACATTCACACCCAACCACACCACCAGCTACAGAGATTTAAAAATATAAATGGTGCACACACAAACACACACTCTAACAGTAATTCATAGCGCGCACAACCTGTCAAATCAGAACACACACATGCTGTCAAATCAACACACACATGTTGTCAAACCAACACAAACATGCTGTCAAATTGTGTACATGAGCAGGATTAGCTCCATCTCTTCCATACACCTGATGAATAGCGATACCTGGTGCCCTCAATTTACTGGGCAGGGCAGATACGGGGGCAGTTGTGAAGATTCAGGGTGGAAATAGAGGTTCAACCCAAGATCCCCAGAGCGCAGAGACCCTGGGGACTGTGCTTCACAGGCGTGCCCCTGTAACCAGACACGATGAACCCTCCAGCCCCCTGTCTCCTCTATACCTCCAGCAGGAGGGCAGAGATACTTGGTTGATCACTGTCACAAATAAACACAAAAACACACACTACACGACATTCAAAACGCATTCGCAAACCTGCATGCAGAGACACACGCACAAACATAAACAAAGAGCTGCTACAGAAAGATGCAGCATCATACTGCCCTGTGAGGGTGGCTGGGGTAAACAGTACCATCATTCACACCCCTCTGTCGCTTCTGTCCTCAAGGACAAAACACAATGAAAACCATCCAACACCACTCTCACACACACACTCTTACCAGCAATATGTGTGTGTGTGTGTGTGTGTGCATGTGTGTGCGCGTGTGTCTGTCCTCCGGTGGATGCTGTTTGTGTATGCGGCAGCCCCTGTCTCTGTAGGCCCCTTTAACAAAGCCTCGCCAGTCATCGCTAACACCATTAGCAGCTAGCTGATAGAATATAACCTTCTACTTCTGAAGCCTCACATGAGCATCCAGCTCCGGCACCCAAACACTGCTAAACACAACAGCAGAGACTCCAGGCAGAGAGACAGCACAGGAGCGTGGTACTCACCCTGTTCCTCCTCTACTCCATTTTATGTGCGGGGCGTCAGTACAGGGTGCAGTGCGGGGGAGGTGCCTGCTCAGAGCCGCCGCAGAGCTGCCTGCTCTAGCGGCCAACGGCCTGTCGGATGCTGATGATGCAGCTACTTTCACAAGAGCAGCTCTGTTGCCTTGGAAACTAAGGAGTGATGGAGTGGTCATGCTGCATTGTGATTGGCCTGGAGAGGTGTGGTGCTCCAGGTAGGAGGGGCTACACAGAGAGCAGGGGAAAGCTGTGGAAACAGATGCACTACATCAACAAGAACAGAAGTCATGTAACATACTCAGATTCAAACTTACCCACAGTTAGTACTACTTCTACATCAAATTCTATTCCGTCACTAAAAATAATATTAAATCCACTTTCAAAAATTTGAATAATATTGTTAATGTTTTTTTTTTCTATTATTATATTCCTTTTAAACATAAATTGTTCTGTAGAGCAGTGTTTCCAATCCAGTCCATGAGGCCCACCAGACGGTTCCACGTCCACCTAATTGTTGGGAATTTGGGCAGAGCAAAGCTGTGGAACTGTCAAGTGGGTCCTGAGGACTGGACTGGGAAACACTGCTACAGAGCATATAGCAACTGTATATTGTTATTTTTAATTTACATTCATTAACCAAAAAACTGTTATGTTTGTTCATGTTATGAAACTAAAGAGTTACAGTTTGATATTCTTTGTGTGACACTCATTAATGCATTAATGTGTAAACAAATTTCAAATTTTAATTCACACAGCAGGTCTGTCCACTGCTATACTGACATCATTTTAACTTAATGATTTTAACCACTAAGATGACATAATTCTAAAGCATTCAACACTACCTTATGTTAGGTCACAAGCACACATGAGAATATGAAGCAGTAAACAATAGCCTGGGGCAAGTGCCATATTGCTCCAGTTCTCATGCATCTGTGTTTTACCTTTTATTCTAAAACTAGTGAAAGCTGCTATGACTCTGCTGTAACATACAGCACATTTAACCTGATTACTCCTGCTTTAACTAATATTTTTATGTCCAAAGGCAAAGAAGAAAAATCCATTTTTGCAGACAAGGTGAGTTACTACGAGCTTTCTTCTCTTGTTTTTAACAACAAGACATAATGCTGAGATTATTATTCCACTGTCAAATGAGAACCAGTGGGCCTGTAGTTCATGGTAGTTCACTGTGTGGCTGCACTGACACATTCATTCCATTAGATGGCAACAATGTTACAAGGCGGAACGCAGGAGGGCAGGAGCAGCTCTGAGCGCCTCTCGGTGCAGAGGAATCATGATCAAAGCGCAAAGAGAAGGCTGCAAGTCTACAGTTTACACGACAATATCGTTCAAGTCCATTAAAGTGGTGGATACAAGTGCAGAAAGTGACGTGTCGCCCTGTCTGATCTGCTCTATGTGATCATTTAGAGGTGTTTCCCCTGTTTGGAGCTATAGGCCTGAAGAGATGATGTTTGGGCAGGAGGCAGATGCAGGGCAACTGGAACAAAAGGCACCAAACCACTAGCTTCAGTGCTAATAAGGACAGTGACTTCATTAAAGTGCTGTTTATGAACACCAAAAAACATGTCCAAAACATGTGCTAGAAAGGCCAGCACAGTGAAGCAAGTGGAACGGACAGCGCTGATATAGCTATTGCTTGTGACGAGGTATGTTCAGACATGTTTCTGCTTTATAACTAAAGCACATAACTAAGATGTACTTCCCCTCGGTATTGAACTGTGAGCTATTATGGTGGTCATAGTATTACTTCTGTAATGGAGGAATTCCCCAGTGTGTGTGACAGTAAGCACTTACTGGCGTGAACAGTAACAAATCAGCAGCACAGTTCTTGGCAGTTACTAGGAGGCTTGGGAGAGCCACAGTCACTGAGTGGCTTTGTAACTTATGGAGAATCCTGTTACTGTTAGTAACCATTAACTACAGTACCACCCACTGTGTTATGAAATAATAAAGAAGAATCTTCTAACTGAGAAAAAGAACAAATAAATTAATATATAGACCTAAAAATGAAAACATAGCATCTACATAGCATTGACATAGCATCTAGTAACGATCAAATAGCCCAAACACTAAACAAATATAAGGATGCAAGACAATATCATTTTATGTATTAACATAATTAAATGTAATGTTATTACAGAGCTGTGTCAATACAAATAAACTCTGACAACAGGCATTTGGGCCATTAGGTATTATTGTTTATGATGTGTTTTACATGCATAATTTTTCTGGACAATGTTACAGAAGGGAATTGTTAACTAGCTGAGAACTGGATTTCATAAAGATGTAGAATTGCCCCAGACAAATGGGTCATAACAGACGATAAACTCTGAAACAAGAAGAATAATTAAATCCAGGGAAAATGCTATTTTGATGTCCTACTATATTACTGTATTACAATGATTTTGTCCCTGTAACACTTTATGAGCGGCTGTGGACTGTCTACCGACCCTTACGGTCACAGTCTGGAACTTCAACTCAAACTTCTTGCCTCACCAGCAGGAATATAAAGAATATTTAGATGAAAAGAAAAACGGTATAGTGGATCCGCTAGAAACCTGGCAACACACCTAGATAATACCTGTATGTTCTTATACTACTAAAACTAGCATGCACCATGTCTAAAACATTGGTTTAACAATGACTGAAACGTCACAAGCTGTGTTAAAAGATAAACACAGATTATGGTCGTTGTTCCGTTAATTAAAAAAGCTTTTACATTTTAAATACGTTATATCGTTGTCTCTAATTTAAACAGGTTAAATTAGATTAGTTTTATTTTACCAGGATTATTTTATTATTTTATGTTCAGTTAGGCTATGTTATTTCATACTCAATCTACCATATGGAATTTCTAAATATTTCCAGGTAAGCATTTTTTTCCCGAAATGAAACCAAGAGAAATGAAAATAACGGAATATAACGCCGTATTAACCATTAAATAAATAAATTAAAATAACAAGAAAACAATTATACAAACAAATTATTTAGCATTTGTTAATAAACTATAGAAAACGAAAAACAACGACACAACGCTGTAAACCGGTGAAACTGTAAATTGTAAATCAATGTTTTGAAAACCGCACCACCGCATAATGCTGCGGTAGATCTTTTCTGAAACCATTACATCATCCCTTTACTCTGGTTGCCGTGGGATCAAATAGATGAAAAGCACGCCATTGTGGCTCAAAAAGAAGAAAATAACAGGCTGCTACGACTTTGTTCAAAGAGCCAAGATGGCTTACACGACGCACAGTTTTCTACCAGCCTCCATATGTATGGAGACTTAGAAGACCTTTAATCGATGTCAGTGAAAGACGTGGTCTCTTATTGGCTAGAAAGTGGCACCCGAAGAAAGGACCAATCACGTTTGACCGCCGATCCAGGTGGTATCCCTTCGTCTTGTATCTCTGGAGGAGGTTTATTTTGGTTTACCCTGTTCCCGTGCTTCCGCCATTAGAGATACAGAAATCAGCACTGAAAATGGGAATTATAAAAGCATAAAGCCTCCAGAATATTTAGGGAAAACAGAAGTCCACGGATTGTATGACTGTGGTAGATTAGGAGGTACGGATCTAGGTAAGTGATCTCCCAGCGCTGAACTGAAGCATAGAGGTGCGGGGGGGTTTCTATGCGTTTCGGTAACTAGGATCCGTTTCGTTTGGACCACTGCATGAAAGCACTGGGGTTTGTTCCTGCAGAAGGGCAACTCGAGAGGGCTTATGGTGTCTGAAACCGTGATAGAGAGTCTAGAATGTATATGTGTGTGTGTGGGCCTGTGAGTTTAGCCTGCTCATTGATGTACTCGCTCTGATCTCCCTGTAGTCGACGCGGGGCTCGGGCTCGGGACTCGGGATTGTGCGGGGTCTCGGGACTGTGCGGGGTCTCGGGACTACGCGGGACTCGGAACTGTGCAGGACCCGGGACTGTGTGGGGCTCAGGACTATGCGGGGCTCAGGACTATGCGGGGCTCGGGACTATGCGGGGCTCGGGATTTTGCGGGGCTCGGGATTTTGCGGGGCTTGGGACTGTGCGGGACTCGTTAGGCAGAACCACTTGCGTTTCACTATTAGCGAACGACAACTCAATCACACGGACCGCGAAATTTGCTACGGAGCTATATCTGCACTCAACTTTAGTTTCCATTTTATAACCGAACAGTCTAGTGTTACATCTCCTTTATCCAGTTTCTAGTGATGGTTGGCTAGCTGGCTAACTAACCAGCGCCATCGTTGTTGAATCCTCGTATTCAGGCTGGCTGTCTGCTTGGTGTTGAATTTCGAGTGTGGTCGCATACTTAACGGAGTTAATGTAGGATCACTTTATTTCGGACGTAAGGCTTTTCCTAAACCTGGTCTCCTGGGCATGTAACACTCTCAGAGTTAACAGCTGAACTGACTGACAGGTAAGTGGCGAACTTCCTTTAGACTACGTCGCCTTTCATAATAGCAACGTGCAGCTTCACTGACAAGCTACAAAAAACTAAGCTGATTAAAGTTCTGGCCTTGGTGAGTTATCAGCAACATTTGCATTAAGTATACGAATTCTTGTCGGAGTGAATGGGTCGTCGCTGTAACTGGGGTTAGGATACAGGAGCCCTGGGGTGGAGTGTGCTGGAGGGACCTGCGTGTCGGGCTTTTGTTCACCTGTTCGGCTTGTTGTAGGAATGATCCAGAGTCACGAGATTCCAGTGGGACGAGCCTTTTTATCGCCTCTCTCCTGTGTTCGATTGCTGTTTCACGCTGAAGGCTGAATAAACGGATCTCCTGTTTTGTGGATACAAAAACGTTACGTCTAGCAATATTCTCGTGAAAAGTCACAGTTGCACAAACCTTTAAGGCACGGCCACTTCGTGTAGGCCTAGAACGTTTCATACAAGTACCAATTCAAAGTCCTTTACTCCGATATAAAACGGATATCGCGTGTCTCTGCGCCCGTACACCTGTTGTGCTCCGTTTTGCTAATGGGATCTAATGGGATGGAAATTTTCATTCAAGTCAATGCAAAGAATTGCCGCGAGTGTTTTGGTGCGTTTCCAGAAGCGTTTTAAACAGTGACGGCTGTATGACATGCCCTACTCTGTGGTAGCAAACTCTGAGTATCTGAGTAGTACCTGAGGTGTTCTATTCTTACTTCCTTCTGTTCACCTTCTGTTAGTTTTTAGATTTTGTGTAGAACTCCATCTTGTTTATTTGTAGCAGTTTCTATTTGCTTGCTTTCTTGTTACATTGATGTGCATGACCAGATTGTCAGTTTTTGTGAAATATGGACTGTGTGTGTGTTTTGTTTTCTCAGAGCACCCTGGCGGGCTGTGTGTTTGTTGGTTAGGTGAGCAGGTGGAGGGAGGGTGGGAAGGGGGTACTTGGAGCTCAGCTGGAGTGAGGATGACAGATCACCAGCCCAAGTGGAGCTGTGAGTATTGCACTTATGAAAACTGGCCATCTGCCATCAAATGCACCATGTGCCGTGCTCAGAGACCTACTGCCCCCATCATCACCGAAGAGCCCTTTAAAAGCAGCCCAAGACTGGACTCCCACCTGTGCCCCACCTCGGGGGGTTCTAGCGTGCTCATCTGCCCAGACTCCAGCGCCCGGCCTCGGGTGCGCATCGCTGACGAGCTGCCCGAGACAACAAGCAAATGGTCGTGCCACATGTGTACCTACCTGAACTGGCCGCGGGCCATACGGTGCACGCAGTGCCTCAGCCAGAGGCCGCAGGGGCCTCCCGAGAGCCCGCAGACCTCCCAGCACAGCTCGCGACCCACCCCAGCCTCCGTTGACCCCTGCGAGGAGTACAACGACCGCAACCGGCTGAACACGCGCATCCCGCATTGGGCATGCTCAGCCTGCACCTATGAGAACTGGCCCAAGAGCCTCCGGTGCGTGGTGTGCGACCACCCGAAGCCCAGCGGGACTCCCGAGGCCGAGCAGCAGGACCTTGAGCCCGAGAGCACCGCGTCCCGTCCCATGGCCAACGAGCAGGACAGGACGGCGAGGGGAGGGGGAGGGAGCGGGGTCAAGGCCGGGCAGAGGAAGCCGTCGCCCCCCATCACCGCGGGGCGAGCAGAGGTGCAAATCGAGCTGGCGTCCGGGGCGGTGGGCACGGAGGACGAGCAGGAGAAGGAGTTTAAAAAGCTGAAGCAGATCAGGAACAGGATGAGGAGGACGGACTGGCTCTTCCTCAACGCCTGCGCAGGTGAGCAGGAACACTGGCATGAACACTCGCTTTATTGAAATAAAGAATTTTGAAGTAATATGTAGTTTCAACAGTTTCAAAACACACTATTCACATCCAACAGTTGATTCACATGACATATGGAATCTGAGATCAGCTGGTTTGGAAAACAGAGTTTCACTTATGTTGCGAGACGATGGTCATTTACATAGCTCCGCCTACAGCAGCGTAGCCCCGCCCACTTACACTGCAGTTCTGGTGTTTCATCTTTTGTATGCTTTCTGAGTGCTTCATGAATGAGCCAATATAAGCCAGTTGGGAAATGGTCATGTAAAAATGAATTATGGCTGTTTTTGGAACATAGTCAAACAATGCTATAAGTGGACGTTAAAAAAAAAGAAAAATGTAGGACGGGGCCCTTTAAAAGTGGTTCAGTTACAGCTACAATTTCATAGTTTTCAAAATCTGTGCTGTTTGAATCATGGCAGTTTGTTGTTCTTGTAGCAAAAGCAGCACTGCTGTTCTCCCCATATGTGTGGGAGAGACAAAAATGGCACAGGCTACAGAGTAGGCCAACATCCTCGTGCCTGGCAAAATTACCAGCACTGTTTGCTTACTGTGGTTTGTGTGTTTTGAAAAATGTTCAATGAATGCCAAAAAATTTGTGATTCTTAATGATCTAGAGCATTTTTGCCTTAAAATGTTTAACTGTTCAAGATCTCAGTTAGCAAGAGTGACCTGAGTAGTGATACTAAATCCAGTGACATGACATCCTAAAACTATGAATTAGACCGAAGTAATGAACTTAAATCCAGTAATTTATTCTGTCAAACAACATGTGATTATATATCCATTGAAAGTTTTCAAATAAGTCTGTGCGCTCTTGGATGTGTTGTACTTATGTATGTCTTATGAGCCATTTATGTTGACATCTAGAGGCTTGACCCTCTGAACTTGGAATTTGGTCGTTATAAAGTCATGTTTCGCGGTATCCACTGAACATTTTCACAAACCTTTGGCTTCACTGTGTTTTCTGATCTCCGAAGTTGAGACTCATGGGCTTGTGGGATGTGAGCTTGGCGTGCGAGAACCAGACTGGTGGCAGCATATCAGTGCTGAACACAGGATAATTGTAGTGTTCCAAATCGCCTCGTTTGCTCTTGTCTAATGCACTAGTAAAGCAAAACAACTCAAGTTCTATTTATGTGACACATCAGAATATCACTGAGAGTCCTGCTTAGAAAATCCATGTGTGAGGTGAGGCTAAGGACTGGAACTGTGTGTGTGTGTGTGTGTGTGTGTGTGTGTGTGTGTGTGTGAACCATAGGTGTGGTGGAGGGTGATCTGGCCGCAGTGCAGGCCTACAAGTCCTCGGGTGGTGACATCGCGCGTCAGCTGACCTCCGACGAGGTGCGCCTGCTGAACCGGCCATCTGCGTTCAATGCCGGATTCACTCTGGTGCACCTCGCCATCCGCTTCCAGCGCCAGGACATGCTGTCTGTGCTGCTCACTGAGGTAATGTGCCCAGGAGCCTGCTCTCACTGCAGGAGCCTGCCCCCATCTGCCCTCCACCTACTGCTGGACTAGTCTAGCTGTGAAGGCTAGTGGTGTGATTAGTCTAGCTGCCACTGTCGTCTTTCCAACCACCTATAATGTTTGTGTGTGCGTTTGTGTATGTGTTTGCGTGTGTGTGTGTGTTTGTAGGTATCTCAGCAGGCTGCTAAGTGTATTCCTGCCATGGTCTGTCCTGAGCTGACGGAGCAGATCCGTCGTGAGGTGGCATCTGGCCTGCACAGGCGGAAGGGAGAGTTTCCCTGCTATTTCCTCACTGACATCACCACCTTCACTCTACCAGCAGGTGGGACATTCAAGGTGCATTCAAGTCACCCCTGTAGTTCCCTGCACAGTGAATTTGGCCATATTAAGGGAGATTCCAAACCATAGGGAGTGTGAACATTCAGGGAACTTCAAACAGCGCAGGGAACAATGTATAATGGTTTCTCTCTAAACGGATATTTGACACTAAGGTTTACTCATCAATCATTGCGTCTTGTCAAGATTTTCTTGTTGAGTCTGCTGTCAATGATTTGGAAGTCACTTGCTCAGAAAAGCTGCTAAATCAGCTGTAAAACGAAAGTAGATTGTTAACTTTTAGTCAGCCTTCCATTGTTAGTTATCCTGAGGTAAAAATTGGCTACAGCTAAAACTGGCTAAAATTCAGGCTCAACATGTAGAAATAGTGCAGTAGTAAGATGGTCACAGTACAGGAATTGCCCAAGTGTCAAGAGAAACAACAACAAACAAACAAACAACACACATAATGTCTTCTGCAGGGAATTCTGAATGAAGGGATTTAATCAACTGTTGTTCCCTTAACCCATATCATTTGATTAGTGTCTAGGGGAGTACAGGGTCACTGCAGAGGAGTCCTGTGGAGTGGAGTACAACTTCACTCTCCCTAGTGAGTGCACACTGCATCACTGTAACTACTGGGCTTTATGTCACCTTCCATGTTATGGGTTACAGATATTGAAGACCTGCCTCCTAATGTCCAAGAGAAGCTGTTTGATGAGGTGTTGGATCGAGATGTACAGAAAGGTAAAAGATTAGGAGTACTGTTGGTTTTACATTTTGAAGGCAACTGGAAGAATAACACTAAAATATTCCTCAGGTAGACCATCCCACATAATATAATCCTTCAGGACTTTCCTTCGGGATCAATAAAGTATTTTCAATCAAATCTCTCAACACCATCGAAATGTTGTATTTGCTCTAGAGCTGGAGGAGGAGTCTCCCATCATAAACTGGTCACTGGAGCTGGGCACACGATTGGACAGCCGGCTGTACGCCCTATGGAACCGTACTGCTGGAGACTGTCTGCTGGACTCAGTCCTGCAGGCCACCTGGGGCATCTACGACAAAGACTCCATCCTGAGGAAGAGCCTGCACGACAGCCTGCACGACTGCTCACACTGGTAAGAGCGTACACACACACACAGTCCTGGAGAGAGATGGCCATGGAGGAGCTCCTGGATCATAACTGTAGTTCTGCGTTTGGCAATATACTTCCCAGATTAACATCACAGATTAATTTTGTTTTGCACACAGGTGGATCTGAGTTTGTCAGAAATCAATTCTTGGTTTCAGTGAATGAATTATTGCAGCCAGAAAGCTGTTGAACAGAATCATTTAGGACAAAACAGTGCAGACATCACTGCTGCAATCTAACACCGACTACAGAAATACTAATAGCTGTTTACTCACCATAGTAATCCCAGTTTTTAATTCTATCAGTAAGACCTACACACTCACACATGCCAGGAAGCATTTAGAGGTGCAATAAAGGCTCTGCATCTATATGCTGATTAAAGTTTCCATCTGTAAGCCTCATGACTTAATCCTACAAGCCTAGTGTGTTCCCACTGAACAATATGATTTAATGCATTTGGACACACAAACATAAGACATGCACACAAGAGTGTGTGGCACCTGTTGCCAGCTCAGACAGAGGCTACCCTGGGAACAGAAACTGCATGACGTGGTGAACACAGAGCTGGATTGATGAGTCTGGTTGTCCAATCAAAGTCTTAAACCCAAACACTTGGATAACCTTGAGAAGGTCATGTTTCTGTTGGGCTTCATCGTGACTACAGCAACGACGGGCCTGAAAACAGGCCCTCTCTCTCTCTCTCTCTCTCCGTGTTCATATGAGAGATCAGAGAAAGTAATAAAGGAAACACCAAAAAGGCAACAATTAAATGTGAATAATGTTAATAGTAGTAATAAGTGACCATATTAAGGTTGAATGAAAAGGTCAACATGGTTACTCGGGTCTTGGTTACTCAAGAGTTGGAGAAATGTGCCCACTTTGTGTGGGCTGATGTGTGGGAGGAGTGATGGGGTATGAGTGATGGGGTATTGTGAAAGGCCCCATTACTACTTTATGCAAAACTGACTGACAGTGCTGTCATTAGGAAGGACTGACTGTCCTGTCATTATATGTGACTAATAGTGAATCCAGAGACTTTTCTGCAGGGCATCAATGATTGCTTTGTCTAGATCAAATGCATTTGCTATCCATCATGTATTGCGTTGTACTGTTATGTTTTGGAATGGTCTTAATATATGTACGTAAACGTCAGCTCTGTGACATGTTGGTTCATTCTAAATCAGGCTAAATGCAACAAAACCAACTTGCCCCCCCCCGGGTGGGTGCAATTGTGTGTGCACGTCAGGTTCTACACGCGCTGGAAGGAGTGGGAGTCGTGGTACTCTCAGACCTTCGGCTTACACTTCTCCCTGCGAGAGGAGCAGTGGCAGGAGGACTGGGCCTTCATTTTGTCACTGGCCAGTCAGGTAAACGCACACACACAGTCACACATACACACATGCACACAGGCCCACACAGACCATTTCTGGAGGAGTTTCACTATGGGAACCTGTATTCCTGCTCTGCAACTTTTACCCATGTGAGAAGTGTTGCTGGTCCCTCCTCCCTCGTGCTGGCCCAGCATGCACCCTGACAGAACAGCAGCGATAATTTGTGTACTGCAGCGTTCTGTGTCTTCCTCTCTGTGTCTTCCTCCGTACCGCTGCTGCGCGTAGCCTGGGGCGAGTCTGGAGCAGACGCACGTCTTCGTTCTGGCTCATATCCTGCGGAGGCCCATCATCGTCTACGGTGTGAAGTACTATAAAAGTTTCCGCGGGGAGACGCTGGGCTACACGCGCTTCCAGGGTGAGCTGCAGCGAGGGAGTCTCAAGGGGCGGGGCTTAAGATGCTCATGACTTCATCTTAGAAACAGTCAGATTCCTCAGATTGTAAATTAAGATTGAGCTATTCACAGCCGTGATTGGCGTGGTGAGCTTATGTATAACAGGTTTATGTCCCCCGCCACATCTGCAGGTGTGTACCTCCCCTTGCTGTGGGAACAGAGCTTTTGCTGGAAGAGCCCCATCGCCCTGGGTTACACACGTGGCCACTTCTCTGCCCTGGTCGCAATGGAGAATGATGGTTATGATAACCGTGGTGCAGGTGCTAACCTCAACACGGATGATGACGTTACGGTCACTTTTCTGCCCTTAGTGGACAGCGAGAGGAAGCTGTTACATATCCACTTCCTGTCTGCACAAGAGGTGAGTGGGATTTCATCTTCCAGCCCCAGTATGGTATCTCTCAGGATGGGTTGTGTTCATGTGGATGGAACTTGCAGTCTGATTGGCTGTTTTGCACATCCATCAGATGGGGACTGAGGAGCAGCAGGAGCGCTTGCTGAGGCAGTGGTTGGACTGCTGTGTGACGGAGGGCGGGCTCTTGGTCGCACTACAGAAGAGTTCACGGAGGCGCAGCCACCCGCTTGTTACACAGATGGTAGAGAAGTGGCTGGATGGCTACCGGCAACTGGAGACCTGCCCCGCCCTCTCAGATGGGGAGGAAGAGGAGGAAGATGAAGATGAATGAGGAGTTCTCTTTACACTAAGACTGGCGCACCTTGACCCTTTTTGTCAGAGAATATGCTCATGACATTATTTATCCCGGTCATCCTTACATACACAAACTCTACTTAACCTGGTTATGCATACCAGTGGTCTGTTCTCATCATTGCTGCAAGAGATTTGGATCTGTGTGGAATAAAGGAATTTAGGTTGTGAATGGTACATGCTTTACAGAGTATGTCCCTAGTTTTATTCCAGTTATAAATGATATATGTGCTAGTGGTAATCAAGTGAGAAAGAAACAATATTGTACCAGAAGGTCTATCAAGGGCACTTAAGCACACTTCGGTGGGTTGGTTTGTTTTCTTCAGTTCTATTTGAAATGACTCCTTAAGCTTTATTGGCAATGCCTTCCACATGCTTGTACATACTTCTACACTGAGATTAGTCTTTTGTCTTCATCCACTTACCAAGACATACTGTATATTTACCTAATAGTTTTGTGAGCTATAGAAATGAACACATACCTGCTGCAGTGTGCTATTGATTTTGTCCATTCTTGTAAATGAGGAAATCCAGTTCAAACACTTAACGCCCAAAGAGAGCCACTGGCCAATCAGCATGGTTCTTCTCAAACTTGGGACTGCAAGGATGGTCAAGCCAGTGGGAGCATACTTTCACAGTTCTTCTAATGCAAGCAGTTATATCCTAATGGTTCTACACACTGTTAAACACTTGGGTGTCTAGCCATAATTATATTCAGGTCAGCTTTTCTGATCTTTTTTTGTTGTTGTTCTCCTCTGGATGTGTCCGTTATTCAGAGACTGGCTCTGAACTGAGGGCTGGGATGCAGGAGTGAGGATCCTCACCTGCTCCTGGCTGTGATGAGTCTAGATCCTCACCTGCTCCTGGCTGTGATGAGTCTAGATCCTCACCTGCTCCTGGGTGTTTGTTTACTACAATGGTGTCAGATCGTTTGGCCTCTTGGACATGTACATCTCTCATTGATGAGGTGGAGACCAAATCATTGAAGGCTTATAATGAGTCCAATATCAAACATGAAGCTTCTTCAAAACTTTGTTTTAAAAAGCAGTGTGTGAGAGTTCTTAATGCACACTACATGTTAGCAGTGTGAAAGTAATCTTAGTGTGTGTGCACATGCATACTTCTGTTCAAGGTCCCCTACAACAGGAATAAATGTTTTATAAATAATTCCTAAAAGGCTCCATGATAATTTAATATCTAATTAGAGACACTTGTGAATGTTTTAAAGTATAGGCAGCGTTGACCACTACACACACTGATGTGTTTAGTTTTCCTTCTTTTCTTGTATAGGGTCAATAACATGAAACTATTTATTTATAGATTAAATGCATCACAAACTGAAGGTCTTAAAAGGACTCAAAAGGAAACATTATTGGCCTAAAAATGTAATTCTTTTATTTCCATGACAATGAAATAAACAACAGGTAGTTGAAACAGAACCAAGTGTAATGTAAAAAGACGGTGTTTTCAGTATGGCATTCCTGGGTTAGAGATAGAGACCTTCCGGGGTACCTTCCTGTTTCTTGTAGAGGACATTCTCTTTAGACTTCTTGAAGTCTTCATTCGTAACCTTCATCCTCCTCTCTCTAAGAGCCATAAGCCCTGCCTCTGTGCAAATGGCCTAAGGGAAACAGCACAGGGACTCATTACAAAGACCTGAGAGGAGCAGCACACAGACTCATTACAAACACCTGAGAAGAGCAGCACAGAGACTCATTACAAACACCAGAGAGGAACAGCACAGAGACTCATTACAAACACCAGACCTAGAATGACCTGCAGCATTGGCACTGGTCACCTGACATTCTGATAATAACCAGACTCTGTATGTTGGCTGGTACATGAATTCACATGTGTGTCTCTTTAGCTGTAGGTCTTGTGGTTTGATTTCAGTGTTCATAATATCAGGATATCACCTTTATATCAGCGCCTGAAAGATCATCTTTAGCCAGGATAAGGTCGTCCAGCGTTACATCATCTGCCAGAGTCATCCTGCTCGTGTGGATCTGGAATATTCTGCGCTTGGTCTTCTCATCAGGCAGGGGGAACTCGATCTTTCGATCAATTCTTCCTGCAAAATCAAAAACTCAATCTCAGCATGCGTTATGCATGCCATTAATGTATATTGTTTGTGAATGCTTTATAGAATGAAGTCAACACAGCAAATGAGAATGAGAGAACAAAAATAGATCTGTGTATATCCAGCTGTGTAGAGCAGGAAGCTGCAGTGTTGGTCCCTGGCATACCTGGGCGAATGAGTGCAGGGTCAAGGGTCTCTATTCGGTTGGTGGCCATGATAACTTTCACGTCACCACGCGAGTCAAATCCGTCCAGCTGATTGAGGAGCTCTAGCATGGTCCTCTGGATCTCCCTCTCTCCGCCCGAGTTCGAGTCATATCTGCACACAACCACCCAACCAACCTGGCGCTCAATGGCAGAATGGCATGAACGAAACCACCCCTCAACATCTCAACGTTAACCCCATCTAAAAAAAAATGTTTCCCCCCAGCATATTTTGTAGTAGAACCAATGTAAATGTTTCTACCAAATGTGTTTTTATATACAAAATTACATTACACACATTCTCATAAGACCATAACAATATTAGTACATTTTAAAGTTAAACTAAACAGTTTCACAGCAGCTGCTCTTATATAAAGTTCTTATCTAGAGCTACTTTCATAATTACCAAAATGTGCGCGTGTGTGTGAGTGTGTGTGTGTGTGTGTGGTGGTGGGGTTTGTTTGGGTGGGGTGGCGGCTGCAAACACTGCTCTAAGATGTATAGTGCAGAAGGAAAAAAAAAAAGCTATCAGCAGATAGTAACCACATGAGTTTCCACTTTGGCCCTTTGTGATGTGACTGGACTTCCACCCAGGTGTGTGAACTCCACCACATCTATAGCTGCTGCGAGTTCATTAATGTGGCTGTTCATTCTGTTTCTTGAGAAAAATGTGCAGGCGGCCGCGAGCGGTGGAAGACCCCCTGATTATAGAGCTCCCTTTGTGCCACTACATTAACAGACAAGTCAAAGATCAGGAAAGAAATCAGTAAATATGAAATAATGATAGGGTAGGAAAAAGATAAATTTGATTTACAAAATAAATTTAGACAAAAATAATTTATTAATATAAAAAAATGAAAGAAAGAAAAAAAGGCCAGAAGATGGAGGCTGCTGCCGCACTGAATGAAGTGAAGCTCTGGGGCATGTGGCACCAGCACAGATGGCTCACGCAAACATGAAGAGCATGTTCCTCCTCACCTCTTATTGTTACTATCAAATATGACAGTGAAATGAAAAGTGGGGGTAACAGCATGGTCTACTGCACCCCAGCCTCACACACCAGACGCACCGAGGTGGGAAGCACCTGCTCGCTGAGGGAGGAAATGCACACACACGCCTTACCTCTTCGTTCCTATGGCATCGATCTCATCTATGAAGACTATGGAGGGAGCATGGTCCTCTGCTACTCTGAAGAGCTCTCGGACCAGCTTGGGTCCATCGCCCAGATACTTCTGAATCAGCTCTGAGCCCACCACTCTCAAGAAAGTGGCAGATGTCTGATTGGCCACAGCCTTAGCCAGCAGGGTCTTCCCTAAAGGCCAGAGCACACCGCATCAGTACAGCACTGCTCTGATACCCTGATACCCACAGGCCTTCAAACAGAGTTCGGCTTCTGGCTGACCTGTCCCTGGTGGGCCATACAGAATCACTCCCTTGGGAGGCTTTATCCCCATCTCTTCATAATACTCTGGGTGTGTGAGGGGCAGCTCTACAGACTCCTGCACAAAGAAACAAAAAATGCACTATTACAACCTCAAAACGTGCAAAAATAAACAATATTTCTGCATTAAAGGTTTGCACAGGCTTCCACAGCATGGCAACAACTGTCCCGCCCACTTCAGGTCTAGCACCTTTATCTCCTGTATCTGGCTGTCCAGGCCTCCAATGTCAGCATAGGTCTCCTGAGGTGCTTTTTCCACCTTCATCACAGTCACTAGAGGATCAGTGTCATCCATCAGCACACCAATTACTGCATGCACCTGAAACAGAGCCAGTGCACACACCCCACAATTATACCCCACCAGACAAAAAATACCACTTTTAGTTTGTATTAAGTGAATTCCCTATTTCAAACCCTAAGCAGCAGCCTTGTTCCAGGGAAAATGCTGATACCTTGTGGTTTAGCAAAACAGAACAGCCTGGTTCAAGAAGGTCTTTATCCACAAAGGAAAGAATGCTGACATAGTGCTCCGAGCCAACAGACGTGGACACGATGGCATGGTTGTCATCAATGATCTCTTCAAGAGTCCCTACGGACATGGGTGTCCCTCTCAGATCATCAACCTTGGACCTCTCTTCCTGTAGGGAGCAACAGAAATATCCACGCTGAGAGGACATTGTGCGTGACCGAGACACTAACACAGCTTTGCAAAAACACAGCTTTGAAAAAACAATCCATATTGAAGACAAACTAAGTGTGCATTTTGACTTCCACTGCCAGTGACTGTTTTACTGCCCATAGGGCAGTAAACTGCAATACCTCCTGTTTCTCCTCCAGTGGCTTCATTTGCTCCTGGTTCCGGATGAACTCCTCCTCCATCAGCAGGTAGTCCTTAATGCGCTCCTGCTTCAACAGCTTCAGTCTGCACTGTGTGTGGGGCGTTACTAAAACCAGGAAGAGCAGCATACATCAGGTGTGTGTGTTACTCAAAGGAATATGCATCATGGACACCGTTTCTGGGGGTTCATTCCATTTTATATTGCACTCAGGCAACTTGCTGGCATTTATTCAGTTAGTGGTGCCAATGTGTTAACCACCAAGTCACCATACACAATGTTTGGGTTAGTACAGGGTTATTCTACTCTCTGGTAACCTGCTGGGGATAATACAGGTTTATTTTATACAGCAACAGCTTGCTGGAAATCAATACAGCTTCATTCTGCCCTGTGATAGCTTGCTGGGGTCAGTTCAGGTTAATACTACCCAAAGGCAGAACGCTAGGAGTTCATTATACCCAGCGGTAGTTTGCTAGCAGCATCTGGCCCTTTTGTTTTCCTCTTTTTCTTTCCAACTCTCGTGGGTATCGGAGGCTCATACTTCTTTTTCTTATCCTGACAACAAAAGGCAGCAGTTATTTATTGATTTTGTTTACACCAAGTTAAAGAAAATATATGAATTAAATTCAAACTATGAATTAAACATCCGCGAGATAAAACTACTTGCAATGTGTCACATTATGAAATACAGACAAGCAGCTACTTACTTTATCATCCTTCTTCCCCCCTCCGTGGCCATGTCCTCCGCTCTGGTTTTGACCCTATTCAACACAACGGTGAAGTAAAACAGGATAACTAACCGAGCACACGTACGTTATTCTTCAGACTTATAGCCAGCTAGTCAGAATAACAGAGCAGCATTACAAAGCAAAAATAACATCATCTTAGTCTGGCTTATTTAACCAAATGTGCACAAGAGAGTACATTTGTTAACTAACTACCTAACGTAAAGAAGCGTAGCTAGCTCACTATTTCTATTTATTTTCACTGAAGCATTCAGCAGTCTGATGCAGGGTCTGCTGTGCAAAACAGCTACCTAGCTCGCTAGCTAGCTAAACTAGCTAGTTAGCCATGTCGTTAAGTCTAATGTCAGTAGCACGGGAATAATTAAAACGGCATTTCACAATAAAAAAACGAACGCTATCGAAGCCGAATTCAGTATCCCACAAATTATTTGTTTCAGTCATTTCGTTCATTATGACTGCAATGTTTAACTTCAGAAGCGATAAAACTGCTTGCTCACCATTGTCGTTTGTTTGCTATTGCTTCTGCACCGCTGATGCTGCGTGCCGAGCTCAAGTGCGTCACCTATTGGCCAGGAGTATGCCTACTAAAATAAGAGGCCTGTAATATGATATAGCAATGAAACGTTGTATATTGGTTTTAAATTTTCAAATATAAACTGGTTCCTCCTACAAATTCAGAAACACTGCTGACGAACGTCCTGTGTACTTTACTACAATCTCGCTCTCTCTGGGGAAAAGAGTATTTTGAAAGAATTTTAATGTAACATTTACTAAAGAAAGCATGGTTGTTTTAGTAAAACAACCCCAAAAGGCCTATACTATTTACATTTGTCTCAGAAGAATCAAAATAACATTCTGAAAAAAAAACATTATCAGCTAGTTAGCTTAATCAGACTCAGAGGGAAGTGACGGGAAGTACAGAAAACTCTTGTCTGGTGCCTTTGGAGATCTAAACAAAGTCCCTTCACGCAAGTCCTGAGTAGGAACACTGATGTAGTGACATTCTACAAGTACTTCTGTGTTCTTCAGAACAATAAATTAGACTGGACAGATAATACTACTGCATTCTACAAGAAAGGTGTAGTCTGCTGGAGAAATACTGAAAAGCGACTTAACCAGCTCTATCCGGGAATACTACCTTAATCCAATGGAGGCGAGATAGGAGAGTGATGGCTAAGCTATCATCTATGAGAGAGAATATGTTCAACATTCTGAGATCCCTGAGCAGCTCCTTTAATAAGGTAGATTCATCCACCTTACATTCTTATATTCACGATTTTTGTGTATATTTGATGTCTCTGAAGCTATTTTACTATCCCCTTTGTTGCTGTAACATTGCAAATGTATGTAATCTTTATTTTTTTTTTGCCATTGCTCTGATATCATTCAGCATGATCATGTGTGTGTCTCTTTAACATGAACTTGGCTCACCACTTGTGGGTTGTGGTAAGGGACAGGAAAATCTTACTGAAAGGTTAAGGCTGATGTATATAAGACTCCCAGGTGACACTGAAGTCATTAACCTCTCAGAACTCGTCCCCTTGAGTGCTGGCCACTATGCTCCGAAACATCCTGATTGCTGTTTTACTCGCATGCTCAGGTAAGACCTACAATCATCACACCACTCAACACTCAATCAACACACTTTCAATTGTTACTGTTGGAACTTTAATTTACTAGATAAAATAAGAGACATACATTTAAAACATAAATGATTATACCCATTGTAAAAAAAATATAGAACTCCAACATCCCATCCAGTCTGTGCATTGTCTCTGTGGAAGGCCCTCAGTAGCATGCCACTCTTTCCCCAGCATGCGCGATGCGTCTGGAATATCTGAAAGTACAGTCTGCTGAGGACGACCTTCCGAGCTTGGTATGGCCGGTCCGTCTGTTAGATAGATACATTATTAAATAAACAGATAGACAGTCTGTCTGTTTATTTAACTATCTATCTATTCATCCACTATTCATCCAACTATCCATCCATTTAGTTTGATTAATGCTTTAGTACAGTGTTTACTAAGTCTCATGAAATGAGTGGACTTCATAAACTATAGGGGTCTCATTATTGACTTCATCTACCATTTGGTTTGTTTGTTTATTTGTTTTTCCCAGCTTTACTTGTGCTCTTATTGTTCATTAGGGTTTGGAGGAGTATGATGGAGCGGAGGATCTGATTGAGGGCAGGCCCAAGCCCCTCTGCTGGGCATGCAAGTGGGCTGTGAAGAAGGTGAAAAAGCATCTTGTCACTAACGCAAAGGCGGTGAGTGTTCACATCATGCACACACACAAGTACCTATATCCTGAAAAGAAAGCTCACGCTGTTTAACCTTATCCACAGGATGTGATTAAAAACAAACTGCTACAAGTCTGTGACAAGATTGGTCTGATGAAGAAGGAATGCAAGAATATGGTTATCAAATATATGGATCTTTTGACTGATGAGCTCTCCACCAATGATGATCCCAAAACTGTCTGTATTAATATTGGAATCTGCAAGTGAGTTTAAAAAACATCTGACTGAAATGCTTAAGATTGACTATAAATATTCTTCCAGTTATTCACTATTTGAAAGAAATAATAGAGGTTTAATTCCAAGTATAAATCACTTTGTTGATGTTTTATTCAAATTTTACAGGTCAAGCCTCATGTGGAATTTAATCCAAGATTCTCAGTAGACTCACCAGAAGCTCTGAAAGAGATCACAGCTGCATTGCTCTGCACTTAATAATAAAACCATATATAAATGTTTTGAATGCAACATGTGTGGGCATTATGTAATAATGAAGCCAGCAGTGCTGCTCTAATAAACATATTATGGATAAAATATATTGTTTTTTCCTCATTATTGTTGTACTCAGAAAGGGTCAAGTACAAAAAAAGTCCGCTACTGTAGTAGACTACTGTACTACTGTAGAGGAAAACGCCTGCAGCACGTTTCATGAGCACATCTGCAGACACTTAATTACACCACAGTCAGATACCACTGATAAAAATGCTGAGCAAACTAGGTCACCCATATACCCACACACCAAAAACCTGCTGTACAGTATACTTTCAAATGAATGATATATGTATATATATATATATATATATATATATATATATATATATATATATAGAGAGAGGTATGAAAAAGATGTGTGGTGGTAAGAGGGAGCATCCAGAGGAAATGTCCAGATAACAGATGGTAAAGGTTTGTTGTCCGTGGAGCCTGTCCTCAGTAAAGGCTTTCTGAACGCCTCTACCCTTTTCGCTTGCATTCACGTAGTGTGGCGGCTCTGCTGATCATATCTGTTTAGCTGCAAATTTGCTGTTTCATGCTTGCTGTTCTGCATTTACACCATTCATTACACGTATCTATCATTCAACGTCTCTGTGGTTAGCACTCTGCACTTCTGCCTGCCTGAGGAGGCAGACGCAAGTTTTGAGAAGAGCGAGATTTATTAAATACAAATCCAAAATCATAGTAGGTAGGCAATCAGATATGGAGCAACAACCAACACGGAGAGACATGACCAAACTTAATCTCAACAATAAAATCAGAGACAAAACCAGGGGAAACAATGTAAAGCAGACTCCAAACAACACAACAAGGAAGAAAGGGAAGCCAGGTAAGTACAAGCACCAACAGAGACCTCAATGTGACTTACAGTGGACAAAACACAGGGTTTAAATATAAGAATAAATGAGGAACAAACAAGACACAGGTGGTAATGATAATCAGGGGGTTACAAATGACATGGGGTGGCTAGAGAACACATGGGAAAGCAAAACAAGGGGATGACAGATTACAGAGGAGGGCCTAAACAGAACACAACAACAAGTCTGACAGGTGGGGCGGAGCTAGACGTGACATTTTATCTTTTAAAAAAGATAATATATACATTTTTATCATGTCATTTATTTAAAAAGTTGCATAAGTCATGAACTAAACAATATAGTGTTTTTGTGTGTATTTTTGTGTGCTTCAGTCAAAGAGTGCCTGACTATATGTATGTTACATGTGAGATTTGTGTTGAGAGGATGTGCTAGGTGACTATATTTTTGAGTATATTTGAGTATATCTAGGCGTCCATACTGACTGTATCTAATAATATCTTTGCTTAAAGTTTCTTCCTGATTTTAGCCTAAACTAACTAGCTAGAGATTTTGTTCTGAGTAAAACAATGAAGCACTTTTTGTAAGTCGCTCTGGATAAGGGCGTCTGCTAAATGCCGTAAATGTAAATGTAAATGTAAATGACTACTTCACAGCAAAGGAGGTGGAGGTGGAGGGAGAGAGAGGAGGAGGGGGAGTGAAAAAGAGAAAGAGGGAGAGATGGAGAGATAAGAAAGAAGATAGAAAGGGAGGGAGAGACAGAAAGGGGGACGATAGAGAGGTTGGCTTTCTTGCTTGTAGCATGCCATGGGTGGGTGTTGCTGGCCCCTCACCTTATGGGTTCTCTGATTCGTCTTCTACAAAAGGTAAGAAAGACAAAAAGCTGAGGAACACACGTCTTCATATCTCTGCATGGACGCCCAGTACCTAAAACCAACGTGAGAATAATCGACACGAAATGGTTCAGTTGCAAAAAATTACATCCAATAGAGTTTTAGCTATAACTGCACCGAATTCATGAACACAATCGTGTCTGACCTTTTCTAAGACGCCTTCTCTAGTTTGCCCAAGATGTCTTTCTCCATCTCCATGCACCGTCCTATGACTGCCTTCAAGGGTGGGATGCTGCAAAGTCCTCCCCAGAGAGTGCCTTCACAGACTGGTCAGAAACTGTGGACCCTAATCTTCTGCATACAACGGACCTCATCATGTGTTCCATTTGTATCTGTGGTGATGCCACAGGTCATCGTCGTCTTCAATCACCACACACCATCATTCGGCAACAAAATCTGAACTTTGCCCCTGGGCTTTTGTGGCTGTGGGAATCGTGAACGTTGTCTGTTGACTGAATATGATATGATTTCATTAAAGCACTCAGATTGTGTGTCGTTGTGCACATGCAACTGATGTGCCTGTCCTTTGCCTGTGGATTAGGGTCACTGCCTGATGCATCTTCATAGTGGACTTTTTCCTTTTTCCTAACCTTCCTAAGCTTTCCTAAACTTCCCATTCTTCCATCTCTTTTTGTAGCACGTGCTTGTGCTTTGATTATTTGTGAGCTGATGTGCTCTTCCTTCTCCTCCTGTGCTGCTTGGTATTCAGATGTTCTCCACCAAAGCCTCATGAAACTAAAAGGTCTTCTCCAGCACATGGAGACCATCTCGCTGTGAACGATTGTGCATGATGACGCATCTCTTACATGTGCTGGTTGTTTGTTTAACAGAACCTGTAGTTCTTGAACTTGTTTCTGAAGGTTTTTTTTATTGATTTTATTCCATTGTTTAAAACACACGATTATTGTGTATCACAATAAATTGAGCATTGCAAAATCCTTCTTCAATGTCCTTTTTTACATGAATGTCCACAACTTGAGGAGAATTTGGTTAATTTCATACTGTAGTCGTGTCTGTTTTCATTAACTACATTGTGAGTACACAATAACATTTGGCTATTATGCAACCCTTTGTGATTACATAATAACCAATACACACACGTATGTGCCCTCCTTGCATATTTCATAAAGTAGAACTAGCCCTGAAGTGCCTAGAGGGCTTGAGACTATGTGATGGTCATAGCTGAGGACTGTGTGGTGCCGTGATGAGGTTAGAGCTTCTTTCCTGTCATCTGCAATGTCTGCAATTTCCTCTCTGAGGTCATTAATCATGTTCTTCCTGCCCGACTCTAAGGTCCTTCCTGTGTCTATCATATTTCTTCTGTAAATTTTTCTCCCTCCTCTCTGAGTCACCAACATGCTGAGCGCCATAGCTACACTGCTTGTCTGCAGCATGAGTGGAAGGGGTCCCTGCATTCACATTAATCCTAAATGTTAAATGCCTTTTCACCCAAGGATCAGCTTCTGCCCATTGGCTGAAGGTATATTACGCTAAGGATTAAACCAATTCAAACACTCATTTGCGTCAGTGTCAGTTAATATATTTTAATATATTTTAAATCAAGCTGTTCGTTGTTTTCTATTTTTCTGTTCCATCTTGCCCTCAGTCCACTCCTCTGTTTGTTTACTCGTTACTTTCTTCATTAAGGACTGTTCTGTTACATTTCACTGCTTCACTGCATCTCCCTGGACTGTGGCTCCGGCAAGACAAAGGCCTCTCCTGTGGGCATCGTTCCCCTCCACATCGTTCCCCTCCTGTGCGGGACAGGCTACTCCAGGCTGAGCCCATGCAGCTGGGGGGAGCCGGACTCCAGACATGATGGAGATTGCATCTAAGCCCCTACTGTGGAGAAGCAGACCACCATCTCTCTGCCTGTCCTAGCTGCTCTCCCTCCGGAGAACCAGGTCCAGTTGGATGGAAGGTCAGCATTTCTCTCATTGTCACGCTGTGTCACGAGCAGGGCCGCTCCCGCATCTGGGAGTGGTGGGGAACATAACGGATCGAGGCCTAGCTGAGGAGATGGAGATGGAGATGGAGATGGAGGTGCTTCCATCCCGTCTGGCTGTCAGAGGGAGGCCTTGTGGGGAAGGTAACTTCATGTGTCAAACACCCTTTCTACACCTACAGGTCAGCACCACTCACCATGAACATCTCTCCTTTTATATTCTGGATGCCTCCACACACTGTTTCTCATGCAAATAGTAATTCACCCAAACACAGAGCAGATCTTCCAGTGGTCCACCCAGTGCCTACAGCATCTGGTTCTGTCCCTCCAGTCCATAGACATCAAGTCTCCCACTGCTAGTGCAGGCCTGTCTGTCCCAGCACCCTATAAGGAGCTGTCTTCAGCCTGTTAAAGCCACTCTGGTTATTCTCTGAACCTTGGACTGAGAAGAACTGAACTTAAACCATAAGCACACAGACACATCTAAATACAGTGGAGAATAATTTAGAAACTAAATCTAAAATGTTGAATAGCTTATTTAAAGCTTAAAGCATTTTGACACAATATAGTGTAGGGAATGCAATACTGAAGCTGAAGCGTGACTTGCATAGCTCTTTTTCACTCTTATAATCACTCGCATGCACACGCACACACACGCACACACACACACACACACACACACACACACAACATGCATGCACACTATTTTTTTCTGTTCAGCCTCAAAAACCATTTCCTATGTACCACATTTTCCACACCATGGTGGAGGAGGGGCATGTTAACACAACTGGATGAAACAGGGCTTGACAACCCACTATGATCAATGTCTCTGTGAACAATCACCATTGTCATGTTGTATAACCATTTAAATCACATAGCCCTGTTTGAGAGGCACCATCTCTTCCTCTGAAGGTATTTGCTGGACTGTAGGATTCTGAACAAGATACATCCACGAATCACAAATCACTGTGGTGTTTAACATTCATTTTCTAGTGAAAAGCAGAAGTGAGCAAACTTTGGATGTCAGCTAACCGATTTGTTTAGGGCCTAATATGCTCCTTCTCTGTTCAAAGGATGATTCTGGAGGATGATTCCACCATATTTTAACAGATTGCTCTCTTTCACACTGGTCTTCCAAGTTGTCAAGCAGTTGTTTTATAGTGAGTATATCAGAAATATAGAAAAACTACAACCATGTTATGAATATATTTATTTATTCCCATACCAACCAGAGAAGTTCATACGACCAAGAGTGTGAAAATGGTCTATAGCCAGCAGCACATTTCCACATATGGTATGCACTAGTTTGACATGCACTGACTTAACATGCAATGCAGTAGAGTTATATAGAGTTATATAGAGTTAACTGTTGCTTTCAAATTAAATGAACTGATATTTATTCTGTATTCCATCACTGTCAAACATTTGCTTTGTAGTGGCAGACTCCATGGAAACTGGACTAAACCCTTCCAGCCTGAAGAAAAGATGGAAAAATCTCAGCACTGTTTCAGCCCTGTTCAGAGTGCTGTGGGTATCCGTGGCCGTTGAGTAGGATGCCCTTCATATGGGCCAGCCCAGGTCTCCAGTCCTAGTGTAACTACATCCTAGACGGCAATAATGGAACAATGGAAGGCAGTTTGAGTTTCACTAGTTGACATTGACAACAATCCAAATTACTGTCAGGCATTACAGATGTTGTTACATTCAATGGAAGAGACTGTAGGACTCTGGTATGATGGGAGGAGAGTGTTGACACCCACAGTGAGACTCATATCTGTGTTCTCTGCAGCACAGAGCGTGAAGGTAAAAGAAGGTGCCAGTTAGAGAGCCTGTGACTCAAATACACCTTACTAGTGAACTGAGTGAAACATGTTCTCATGTTTTTATAACACATGCCAACACCACTATCACCATAGAGGGTTTTAGACAAAGTAGGTGGGTGGGGGAGGGGGGGTGGGTTGGGGTGTCAAAAGCAGAATATGTATTCAAACTGCGCAAAATATTGATGTGAATATTACTTAAGTGTAAAGTACAAATGAAGGTAAGCCATGTTGATGTCAGCATGCAGCACCAATTGGGGAGGCTGAAGACTCCAACTTAAATCTAAACATCAATCACATCAACACGTGTCTCTAGAGGTTGTAGTAAAGGGGGGAGGATTCATCTGCTGCACCCAGGGAGTGCAACACTGATCACAATCACATAGGCCTGTAGTCATACAGCACAACTGGAATCCAAACTTGGGCTCCAATTAGAAGAGCCTTGTGTGTCTGAGCCTTAGACCATTTAAGATGCTGTGGTGATGAAGTTCATGATGCTCTTTGCTAGCTCTGTCCTATATGACTGGAATGTGCTTTCTTATTTTGGAGATGGAGCACAGTGTGTAAGGGGTCACATTTTGTGCCCATGTGCATCTTTGTCTGACGAAGGTGTGTGACTTTCTGCAACTTCCTTCTTGCGTTCAGCCTACTGGCAATATGAGCGTCTGTTTGTATGTCATTGGGAAGAAAGTACAAGACAGACAGTTGTTCTTGATGCTAAATGTGTTTATTAGAGCAAAACTACAGGCTTTGTTCTTACATAATGCACACATTCTCTATTTTAACGATTTGCAGGGGTTGTTTAATGCAGTTGTGCACTTTGAGCTTCAGATGCAGGTTTGTGGAAATGTTTGGATGAGTTCCAGCTTGACATTTCACCTGTAATATTTAAATACAATTTAAAGGAATTTAGTATTTATAAACTACACTGTCAAGAATTTTAGTTAAAAATGTTTTTGTACCTTATTAGACAGTTGCTGGATTATCAGTGGTAGACAGTTCCTCAATTAAAACATCAATGTATTGGGAAACGAGGCTCATGCACACAGACTTCAGGAAGCCAATCTGATTACAGATTTGACTCAGTCCAATTTTAATAGTATCCTGTGGAAAAATGGAAATTATAAGTATATTATCAAGATACAAGTTACTTCGTGGCTCTGACGGGAGTGTAATGGCTACCACTCACCACATTTGGGTTGGAACCAAGCTGTCTTTTAAGCGTTTTTATGACCCATTTACATGCCCAGCAGGCCCCTGGAAGAACTGCCTCAACTGTCAGCAAGTCCGTCTGATTGAGGGACCCATGAGAGCTGGCCAAAACATCCTAAGCAATAAGATAACAGACCCTGAGTACTGTATACTCCACTACAGAGAATATACTGTACTGACACATGGTTCATCTTGTGGGTATATTGATTAACTGACGACCTCTATGCTATAATAATGTATCTGGGGAAAATGGAGGGGTGGATGGGGTGATGGACATACCAAAGTCTCATGGAGGTCATCGTCAGTAAAGTCAGCATTCAGATATTCCAAGTGCATCGCCCAGGCTGAGGAGCAAAGGAGTTAGACACAATACACTTATGACCTTACGCTGCACAAGCATAGAACCAGATCAGACAGTCAGTATGTTAAAATGCTGCCTATCCTGTGGGGAACCAGGGTTCTATCCCTGTCAGGCCAAGTGCTCTATGTTATACCAACAAACGTCCTTGGGCAAGACACCCAATACTACACTCACCTACCTCTGTAACACGACAGACATTTCTGAGTTGCTCTGGGTAAAGGCATCTGCCAGATGCATCAAAACATTTTACATTAAACAGCGTTTAGCACTGTTTGTAAAGTTAAAAGTTAGCCTTGATTCTGTTTAGTAAAATAGAAGGATAACCACATATCTTACAAGAGGTGTGGGATTAATATGGGTCTTACCTGAGCCTGTGAGTACAAGAGCAATGAGGATGTTTTGAAGCATGCTGGCTGACAGAAAGGCTGGGAAAGATGCAAGAATTCTTTAGATGTGACTGAAATGAGCACCTTCGCTACCTTATGGGCCTCTTAAATACTTATCTCACCCTCTTAATCTACATAAACCCCTGTTCACACCAGAAGTGGCTCTCTCTGCCATGGTGTGAGTTAAAAGAATATATAGACAATGTAGACATGTAAAATTTGACATGTAGCACTACCAACACCATGGTATGAATGGTATGTACAGGATTCACACACCCATAGGGCTTGGATCAGAATTCCCTGTCTGAGCTGCTCATGGACGTTGTGGATCCTGTAGGAGCTCTAGACTTAAAAAAAAATTAAACCAAAAATGTCCCATTGAATGGAATTGATGCTGCCTTCTCTCAACAGCCCTAGGCCCAAGTCAATAATAGCGCACCTGCATTAGTCCAGATGAGTTGTAGAAAGCGTGATTGGCTGTGGGGGGGTGAAACAGCCACTTTGAACCAGTTGAGTGAATGATTCACGGTGGGTAGTCCGAGGTGCTGGGGAGGACGACTGAAGCACTTTGCATTTGTGCCATTCATAAAGGGCAAAGGACACTAGTTCATCTTAATTCTAAACTATTGTCTATCCACAGTGGTGGGAGTCTTTATGCAGTTGCTGAAATTCTGTGTGTATGATGCACTTGCTTTGCTCTGATGTTGGATATGGTTGTTTTATAGTGGTGGAAGCTGTAGGTAGTTGTGGGAGTTCTACATATAGGAGGGAGTAGAACCGGCCTCAGGTAATATGATTGAGCCCGTTTCTACTTAGTTTGTTCCTTTTGCAGGTTTAGTTATTGTTTAGTTCCTTGGTTTTAATTTATTTGCTTTTTCTCCCCCGCCCCACGAGATGTGTGTTTGAATGGTTTGTATTTAGTAGAGCAAGTGTTGCACAAGTATATACTCAGTGAAACTGAGTGTAGTCACTAGAGTGTTATGGTTTTATGTTTACACTGGAGTTTTGGATGCGACAAATGGGCAGTGTGGTGTATATGGTATTTTAAGCTTTTGTACCTGAGTGGACAGTGTAAATCATTGGAGTGGACCTGTACAAAAATTATCACTGTTGAGGGGTTATGAGGTTTTTTTTTTTTTTGGTTAACTATTCAGACGCCATTTAATGCAGATGCCGCACAACATTTACATTGGCTAAATGTTTTGATAAGACCATACATCCAAAGTATGGACTAAGACTGTAAAAGAAGGGTTCACTCAGACTGCTAATGACTCAAATACACCCGCTAGTTTTCATGACGCATGCTGAATAACACGTCCCCATAGTGGTTTATTTCTATGTGTGGTTGAAACCTCACAGCTTAACACCACATGTGGTTTTAGACAATGTGGGTGGGGAAAAGTCATTTCCTATAAGGATAATTACTTTATCTAGAAGGTCCTTTCAACGCCTTTTATTTTAACACAAGACGCTCTGCACGCCAGTTGGCTGAAACCACTTCTATGGTTCTGCTCTCTGATAAAATACACATCGGTAGGAGTTTCTGTTGTACACACATTCTGTACACAATCACATAGGCCTGTAGTCATACAGCACAGCTGGGATCCAAACTTGGGCTCCAATTAGAAGAGCCTTGTGTGTCTGAGCCTTAGACCATTTAAGATTCTAATTTTATTGTTTGCCTTTATGTATCTGAGACTGGATATGCTGAAATCAAACAAAACAACAAAAGCCATCAAAGCCTTCACCTTCTCCAGTTTTCATATGTGCAAGTAGCTGTGATGAAGTTCATGGTGCTCTTTGCTAGCTCTGTCCTATCTGACTGGAATGTGCTTTATTTTGGAGATGGAGCAGTGTGTAAGGGGTCACATTTTGTGCCCACGAAAAACAAATGTGCATCTTTGTCTGACGAAGGATCTAGGTGTGCAACTTCCTTACGTCTTGTACGTCATTGGGAAGAAAATATGACAGTTGTTCTTGATGCTAAATGTGAACAACTGTGTGGGACCAGGGTTCAATTTGACCAATCTAGATCGCCGATGTTGCACACATGGACCACCTTTATGAACTTTGGACTTACTCTATGGACAAAGGTAACAGGACGCGGCTCTTAGTCATTGAATTCAGGTGTATTAAAATCAGGCACCTAACGGTTTACCCCAAAAAGCATTTTGTGATAGAATGAGTCTGCTGCTGATTGAGTGTGTTACTGTAATATTATGCCATTGTTGCAACAAGTCAGTTTGTGAAATGTCTTCCCAGATGGATGAATCTGGGTTTGACAAATGTCCCGATGCATTACCTGTGTTCTCTGGCATTGCTCTGTTCCAGCATGACTGCACCCCAGTGCACAAAGCAAGGCCCTTGAAGCACGAAGGGGCAGAAGAACTTGACTGGCACAGACAGCCCTGACCTCAACCCCATCAAACACCATTGGGATGCACTAAAATGGAGACTGCAAACCAGGCCCTTTCATTCAACATCAGTGTCTGCCCTCACAAATGCCCTTCTGGACAAATGGGCAAAAATCATTGGAGTTTGGTTTTGGATCTTGCTGGAATAAGGAGTTCATACAATTCTGCTCATGGGCACCCTGTCCTATCTAGAAAAAACATGTGAGAACAAAGAAATACCACTTGGCTGAAATAGTGACTGCTTTTCCTCAGCAGTACAAGCAAGACATTGTGAATTTATTGTTTCTGAAGTTCAGGGTATATCCAACAACACACAAAAACACACACACAAATATGTACATTACAACCAATGATGAATCTTCATACACAAGGTAGGAAAATGTTCTAAACAGAAAGGGCAGCGTTCGTGCTTGATGGCCTTGATGTGGACCAGCTCGGTTCTCCAGTCCTAGAGCAACTGCATTACCACTAGATGGCAGTATGGGTCACTGTGGTTCCAGGGCATGTGGTGAGCAGACATTTGGAACTGCGGGACAGGGCACGTCCTGGCCAGCAGCGCTGCAGGACCTCTTCATCCAGCTTGTTGAGGCTCTGAGAGCACAGCTGCAGGTCCTGCACACGCTCAGAGAGGCTGTCCAAACACACAGAGTCCCACGGCCCACACACCCGGCAGCCTGAGAGAGGAGTGGACGGGTTCATGAAGCAAGATAATCAGAAACGCAAGCACACAACACACACAACCACACAAAACTCGATACACGCGGAAAAAAACTTCAACTTGGGCTGAAGACTCCCCACAATGACCATATTCTGCTGGTTGTAGCGTAGAGGTGACCAAGCTTCTTCTCTGCTAGCTCCTGACATGAGTTCTGATATGAGCTCCCTCTTAGGAGTTTTAATGTCTTTACGTTTGACTTATCACGACCAAAACTAGTAATAAAAGATCAGCTCTCGTACTGGGTTATGTTTTCTTTTACTTTGCTTGAATGTCTTTGCCATTTATTGAAAAAAATTATGTTACTGCTCTGCATACGGTTGTGGTTTATTTAATTGTTCAACACTTGGGTAAACTGTCATTTTAGAAAATATATGAATTAAATGAAAACTCCATACAGCCTACCTTGGAGGTTAAGATGGGTCAAAGGTCGCTGGACCTCACCAAGAGCATTGAGGAGGCTGTAGAGTCCTTCTGAGGTCACAGAGGGATTGGCAGACAGATCCAGAGACACCAGTGATGGGCAAAGAGCTACACACCTAAAACACAGACAATGTTACTGATGACTTACATACTTCATTGTCACTGGAAATATTGCTCCTGTGAATATGTGCACCCCCTGCACAAACCCCACACCAGCTCCCCACTGCCAGATCCCTCCAATTTCACGGACTGAACCAACACCAAAGGAAAGTAATACGCTCCTATCAGGATCAGCAAGGCTGACAAAGTGGATCTTGGTCATCACCATACAATATTTCTGTGAGTTTTACATTTAAAAGGCGTTTTTACACTTGAGCCAGACATGGTTTCTTTGGCAGGTATGATCACTTCTACTGGTGAACTTGGCCTTTCACAGCCACAGTCTTCACAGGAAAAACAACATTTGAAAAAAAAAAAAACTGCTGCCTGTAAAATTGTGTAATTATATGTCAGTTACACCATGACTGTTTTCTCCCCTCTTTTCATCCACTTATACCCAGAATTGAGTCTTACACAGATGTGGTCCAAAAAACTGTGATATGAACAAGTGGTCCGACATCACATCAGCACGGTCAAAGAGGGTGAAAAAGAGTCTTTTAAAAGGCGATTTTGGAAACATAAAAGGAAGTGAGGCCAGTCAGCTGGTTCCCTTTCTGGTTTCCATGAACAAAGCTGAGTGAGGTACATGTAGGGTTTGGCTGAATGACCTCACCTGGCCAGCGAGCGCACGCTCTGGTCCGTCAAGCCATTTGCAGCCAGGCTGAGGTGTGTGAGGGAACAGTCTCCCTGGAAACACCCAAACACCCACATCCACAACGTTAATACAGGTGAATCATTTGGTTGTATTATTATAGTAACATACATCTATACAAACCTCAATTTTCATGCATTGAATAGCTTTGTGTGTGTATGCATGCATGTGTGTGTACCTGTGTAAGGAGTTTGGTAAGGAGGTCCAGAGCAGGTTGCTCCGAGGGCCCTTTACACACTGCATTAAGCTCCAGGTGTGTGAGGTACTGCAGTGGCAATGTCTTCAACAGCAGCTCGAACCCCGTGGAGCCCAGGGCATTGTGGGACAAACACACTGACCTCAGGGACCCTGCACCTGCAGTGAGAGTAGTGGGATCAGATTGCATAGCCATCATCTCGTACACTGATTGGCCACTTTATTAGCAACACCTGCCTTTTCACAAGTGGAGCTTCTCTGTATGCACAGTACACATGCCACTCCAGAGCGCAGAATAATATTAGGTGTGTGCATTTTCTGTGCATCAGTACCGGTGTGCATGCACATTAGAATGGGAAACGTAAGGGGAACGCAACCAACTCGCCGTACAAAGGGGCGAGAGGATGATGGGAAGAATCGTTCTTACAAACAGGCGGTGCACAGCCAAGCCAACTGCAACTGAATAGAACACTGGCTCTCCCATGTGTTGGAGACCATGATCATGAGCAGTGGAAAACATCACCTCCTCAGATGAACCCAGATTTTTGGTGCACCATGCCAAGAGGGTCAGAAGATGGTGCAAACAGCATGAACACAGGAGTCGCCCTTCCTGTCAGGTGTCAAGAGACCAGACTGGCGGAAGTGGAGTAATGGTGTGGGAAATGTGTTCTGGTTTCACCCTGGCTCCCATCATCCCAGTGGATGGACGTTTGGACATTAGGGCTTTCCTAAGCAGTGTGTCTGATTAACAGCTTACCCAAGCAGTGTGTCTGATCAACAGCTTACCCAAGCAGTGTGTCTGATCAACAGCTTACCCAAGCAGTGTGTCTGATCAACAGCTTACCCAAGCAGTGTGTCTGATCAAGTTCATATGGCAACTGCTTAGCTTGTGGCAGAAGGAGACTTTCAGTGTAACAACATACCATGACACAAGGGATAAATAGTCATGATTGGTTTCAGGAGCAAGATGCGGAGTTCCTATTGCTTCTCTGGCCTTTAGAGTCCACAGAGGGTCTTAATGCTCTGACGTATCTCAGGGTTAAGGTAGATCCGGATGTTCAGAGCATGAAAAGATTCTGGCAGAACAATTTCAACACCTAAACCAAATTGCTCTGGTTCTAAAGGCCAGAGGAGCTCCACTGTGCTACTAGATGGGTGTGTCTAATAAAGTGGACATTCAGTGTGGACAAACACACACACACACACTCATGGTACTCACAAACCACCTGCAAAATATGTTACTTATATTAATGTACATTTGCAATCAAAGAAATTCAATTCGCTTTTACTGCGGACAACCTCATAAAACAAGTCCCTGAAGCACTGTCGCAATGCACCACTGCACAGCAACATGAAAGCAACGTTTCTTTTAAGTCAAAGGAGTCTTTGACTCCTTGGGGTGCTGGGAGTCCAAAATAGAAATGATCCTTCTGAACAACCTTGAAGACATCTGTTCTAGAAAACCATTACCTGTAAGAGCGCTGGCCAGCAGGAGGCGGTGTTGCTGCATGTAGCGAGCTGTGAGCCCACAGGCCTGCAGAGACAGAGTGGCCAGCAGGGGGCAGGCTGAAAGAAGACAGGCCAGGGCCTGAGACCAGCCATCTCCAAGAGGATTTGTACTCATATTGAGCTCCTCCAGACACTTAGGATGGAAAACACAGAGAAAGACAAAGAGGAAGATAAAGAGTGACTCATTAACATGAAAGTTTAAACACAGAAATTCAATGGGGTTGCTGCAGGAAAGATTTGATGTTTAGCAAACGAATCCAAAGACATCAGATGTCAACCAATTCAAACCAAAGAAACTCTTCTACTGTTTCTCATTCCACTTAGTAAGGGAAAGGCAAAGGATTAGATGGTGGCCTACAGCAAACAAATGCACTGAAGTACTGAGATGTGTCAGTGCTTTTCCCATCAGACCAGATAACACCTGACTCTGACTAAGACTCTGACTAAGGTATCAGAGTCACTCTGACACCTGACTCTGACTAAGCTTTTTTACTGACTAAGTAAGACTAAATCTTACTATGTTTTTCACAGATTCACATTACTAATCCAGATCCAATTTCTAAAACTGGATAATCTGGATAATCACTCTCAGAACTCTCAGAAATGTGGATCAGTACAGGGCAGTGTGGTAAGAAGAAAGGCATTAATCAGGGAAAAACCATAAAACATCTGAACTAATTCAAGTACCGGAAAAGGTGTCTGACTGCTGCCCTCCAAGATATCAGATGCCTTCTTGAGGCCCTCCCCTGTTATCTGATTGGCCGAGATATCAAGAAGCCGTAGGCGGGGCATGGTGGCTGCCGCAGAGATGAGCTCAGGAAGCAAATCGTCTTGAAGGCGGTTGGCAGAGAGGCGGAGCTCTGTAAGGCTGTCCTGTAGTTTGAGGGCGCGCAGGAGAGGAGCCAGACATGCTGGAGGCAGACTAAGACCACATATGCGCACACTGGGACAGCCGTCCTGGACTTCACACAGACGCAGCACACGCCTGTTCTCCTCTGGAACACACAAGAGGCACACGCATGCGCTGTATATTTGCATATCTAATGTAGAATGAGATTAACGCATTAGCTGGACACCATCCCTCACACCTAGACCCTTAGAGGCAGACCCTCCCCCTCACACCCTGACCCTTACAGGCAGACCCTCCCCCACACACCCTGACCCTTACAGGCAGACCCTCCCCCACACACCCTGACCCTTACAGGCAGACCCTCCCCCACACACCCTGACCCTTACAGGCAGACACTCCCACACACCTAGACCCTTACAGGCAGACCCTCCCCCACACACCCTGACCCTTACAGGCAGACCCTCCCCCACACACCCTGACCCTTACAGGCAGACCCTCCCCCTCACACCCTGACCCTTACAGGCAGACACTACCACACACCTAGACCCTTAGAGGCAGGCCCTCCCCCTCACACCCTGACCCTTACAGGCAGACCCTCCCCCACACACCCTGACCCTTACAGGCAGACACTCACCCACTGCTAGAGTCTTGCAGGCTTTCTTGTAGCGCTCAGAAAGAGGAGGGAGGTCCCAGGAGCACACCTCCGCCAGAACCTGCAGGCAGATGATCCACATGGTACAGAAACCAAACCATATAACCACACAACGTCTCTCAACATCCAGCAAAAGAGCAAAACTGTGTTTCATGGCCAACAAGGAATATGTCTTTACATTTGGACATTACAATCATTACAACTTCTACAGTTGTTCATTGTTCATTCTGACCTCCTCATTGGTGTGTAGCACAGCCAGCAGCAGGTCAGAAGGTGAGAGAAGAGCGCCCTCCTTCTGCAGGGAGAGGCGTGGCAGCAGCCCACAGGTCTGATAATAACGCTGAGCAGCCTGCTCACACAGCCAGGACACTGTGCAGGAGTCTGCCTCACTGAGAACACACCACAGCACACACACACACACACACACACACACACACACACACACACACACACACACTGAAATGTCCTCTGTTAAAACCAATAACACACACATGCAAAAAAAAAAAAAAAAAAAAAAAAAAAGTTCTAATTCAAACCTGTGTGGAACAGGTATCAGGAAGACATTGTTCTGAACTCTGACCCTCATCCTGATTGGTGCAGGCATTGGAGCTGCTGCTGTAGCGTGAAGGGCAGTCTGTGACAAAAAATAGAACACACACCTTTACTGCAGAAGAATTACAGACTCGTGCAGAGAAGAGGGGAGTAGTCAGAGGAACTCTCACCACTGCCTGGGAGCTGAAGGGCTGAATCTGAGCAGCTCCGGGGGGGTCATCACTAGAGGTTACGATGGGGCTTGGTGACCTGCTGACCTCTCTCCTGCCCAGCATCACCATGCCAGGCAGCTGACTCATCTTCACCTGCCGCGTCTTCCTGCTCTTCTTTAGAGAGAGCCCCTTGCTGGTGGAGGACTGAACTGCAGGGACACAAAACTCTTAAGACCACACAAATCTTCATTCTGCCGCAACGTGCCGGTTCACAGTGTACAGTTCCCACCAATGCTGTTCCTTTAGGGTTGAGCTTTAGAGAATCCAAAAATGGCAGTAGTCCTACTGCAACATGACCATACCTTACATACCCTAGCCAGGCTGGAAATCAGACTACAACACTCATCTCTGCAAAAAAACATTTCAAGTGTCTCTTAGGGCCATGTGATGCTCACCCCCCCTAGTGTTCACAGTGAGAGAACCACACACACTTACAGAGAGGGAGCTGCACTGTAATCTATCTTTGTGTCTCCACCTAGTGTTACCATAAATCCTAATATCTCATTTGGTATAAGAAAACATTTGAAGAGGCCAGTGGTCCGTGGAAGGTGCTGATCCAGAGAAGCAACCCCCCCCCCCCCCAAAAAAAAAACAAACAAACAAACCCCACCCAGAAACCACTGCTCCTATAACATACCTCTAGCAGAGGGTTCAGCCGATGCAGGCACACGGAGGCGACTCGTAGATGCCACTCCCCTATCCAGGGCACCGCCCTGTTCAGTCCACACTTTTCTTTTCTTTTTTGGTTGAGCACTCCACAAGTCATCTTCCAGCCAATCATCTGCTACATATTCCTCTTCAGGAAGCAGAGCAGACGCATGATTGGTCAACGCTGCTGGTGTACTGCTGAACGCTGGCTCCGATAGGCTCTGAGTGAGAAGGCGGGTTTTAGCACTGCCCAAGTTTTGCATGGCCTTCTGGTACTCCTCTCTGCCCGAGCTGAGCTGAGGGGGAAGCTCTCTGTGCGCACTGGGGCTGGGCATCTCCTGAGCAGGGGACACTTCCAGTGGAGCTTGAGGGCCCTCGGGAAAACGCCGTCTTGGTCGCACAGGCCTGAGTGGGCTGATGGAGCAGTCAGAGTGCTCAGAGGAGCTGCCGTCACCCTGCGAGAGGTGGATTGGAAACATAAAACGCTAAAATAAACCTTGTAAATTAATTAAAACGGCTAGAAATGAACCTGGATAACATCAGCACGAATTTGACTTTGACGTCAGAGCAAATACAAATGCACTAAATGCCATTCGAACCAATGCGTGAGAGCATGCCCTGTATTCAGGCCCACCCCAAACAGAACATCCTGCTCAGTCCCCCTGGGCTGGAAGCAGGACCCCGTGGACCGTCTGCCCCTGGGGAGTGTTCTGGGCTCTGGGCGGGTGCATGTTGTTGGCAGGGCATGCTGGGACGTGGGGCGGGGCTGATCCTCCTGTTGCAGCTGCTCCGAACACTCAGCATCAAACAGCGGGCTGTCCTGAAGAAGCTCTGGAGTCACAGGAACTGCTGGAACTACAGCACGCGCACACACACACACACACACACACACACACACATATTTTCCTTATCTTAAAATCCCATACACACTTCATCCCCTTTCATCTTTTTCAGCGTTGGTTCTGCACGCTCACCTCCTCTTGCCAGCGTTTGCTGCAGGAGCTTCTCGGTCTCTGCACACTCCTGCATGGTTTCCTGGTCCAGCTCCTGCCTGTATGTCCTTAGCCACTGTCTTAGGCTGTCCAGAGGCTTGTCTCCCTGAGAGGAACAGCCACACCCACCCAAACGTTACGGTCACACGTAGAAAGACACAGACACAGGAAGGGTGAGTGTTGCAGGCAGGTGTGTGTGTGTGTGTGTGTATATATATATATCTTACCTTGCTATTTCGAACATTGACTGAAGCCCCTCTCTGCACAAGCAGCTGTGCCACCTTGAAGTGACCGCAGCTGAGGGAGTCATGAAGGGGAGTGACCCCATCGCAGTGCACGCCCCCTGCGTCATTAATATTCGCCCCGCGCTCCAGCAGCAAGGCTACGATCTCTTAACACACACAACACACACACACACACACAAAGCTGGTCAGCTATGGGACAGCTATAGGGATCAAAGGCAAAGACGCTTCTGCTGCCAGAGTCGTGCGGAGTACCGAGGTGGCCGTGGTTGCAGGCCTCATGCAGCGGAGTCCAGCCGCAGTGGTCTCTGGGGTTGAGTGGGTGACCCTGCAGCACAACAGAGCAGTCACACACAGTCACTGCAGGGACCACGTGTCATCACACACAAACACACTGTCTCTGCAGGGGCCCGCGCTCTGACCACGTGGCATCACATCAGCTCACCTGCTCCACCAGGTACTGGACCTGTTTCAGATTTCCATCAATGCAGGCTCGGTGCAGGGCTGTCTCTCCCTTCTCATTCCTCCGGTTCCACTGTGCAAACGCCCGCACCCACGCGCACACACACACACACACACACAGAATGCTTAATTAGATACAGACATAAAGACATGGACAAGACAGACAACACAGGTAGAAAAAACAGAGAGAGAAGGATTGTGCAGTGAGTTTAGAGATGAGAACTCTGCTCCTGCTACTGACAGCCCCCTCTTACCCTGCCAGCTTTCCTCCTGCCCGTAACAAGTTTATCGTATCCATCCAGGTCATCGTCTGCCCAGAGATCAGAGGAGCAGTCAACACAGTGCACCATCACCACTCAAATATAACCACTTCTGCCCATACTCATGAACACCAACCTCCACCATGTGCTTCCTGACCTGAGTCTGAGAGCTGGATGTCACTGTCCAGAGGTTCACTGTTCTGAAGCTCCTCATCTCCCTCCTCTTCCTCACTGTCGTCCAGTGTCCGGCCCTCTGCCTCACACAGCTCCTGGAGGCGGGCCTCTGTGACATCTGCACCTGCCGATTGACCCCGCCTCTGTGCCAGTAGCAACGCCCTCAGGACACGCCTCTGCAGCTGAGAACATGCAGCATGCTACCGTTGGTTGAGTTTGCTTTAATGTGTGAGGTTGGGTATGTGGGGCTGAGCTGCAGTTTAATGGGTGTGTGTGTGTGTGTGTGTGTGTGTGTGTGTGTGTGTGAGTGGCTGAGCTGCAGTTTAGTGTGTGTGTGTGTGTGTGTGTGTGTGTAAGAGCGGCTGAGCTGCAGTTTAATGGGTGTGTGTGTGTGTGTGTGAGTGGCTGAGCTGCAGTTTAGTGTGTGTGTGTGTGTGTGTGTGTGTGTGTGTGTGTGTGTAAGAGGGGCTGAGCTGCAGTTTAATGGCCGTGTGTGTGTGTGTGTGAGGGGCTGACCTGCGCACTCCTCTGTGCTGCTCTCTCAGCAAGATGCAGGGCAGCACTGTAACTGGCTTCAACTTCCTCCAGGCTCTCACCATACTCTTCTTGACAGGCTGCAATGTTCAGCCATGTCTCACACTCCTAACTCACACACACACACACACACAACACCAGAACTCTGAGCCTTGCCTTACGTCTTAGTGGTGGTTGCTAATCCCCACAGCTTCCAATGTCTTTATTAAAAACTTTACACCAAACACCTTGAGGCTTCCAATGAGTAAGCCAAACAGAGAAAAGCCCATTGTGTGTGTATGTGTGGGTGGACGTGTGTAGGTGAATAAGTGCGTGTGTGTGTGTGTGTGTGTGTGACACCTCTTTGGCGTTGCCCCGTCTCAGCTCCAGCTCCTGGCGGTAGTGTTCCACTGCTCTGCGGTGCTGACGCAGGTCTGTGTGAGTAGCTGCCAGAGACACATGGATAACAGCCAGCTCTCTCACAGGCTTCCCCAACGCCTCTGCACACGACAGCTGCGCACACACACACACACACACACACACACACACACACGTACTATTAACTCTACACAAACAAATACACCAGGAAAATATAACCGAACCATGCACGCGGTATTTGAGAAGCTCAGAGGAATGAACTGTGAGGTGCACGTTCCTGCGGAGGTCACGGGTCATTACCTGGGTTTGGTACGCGTCCAGAGCCCGGCTGTAGCAGCCCACCTTACTGTACAGGTCTCCCAGCTCCTCCGCCAGCCCCAGGGCCTCCTGAGACACCTTGTTATTCAGGGCCAACGTGGCCTCCTCGAGGTGACAGCCATGGATCGCTGTGGAAATAATGTCAACAAGGCCAAGGAGCTGATGCATCAGATAGCATTTGGAGTGAAGCGAGTTTCAGCTGGACTTCCTGAACCCCCCCCCCCCCTTCCTCCTCCTCCTCCGGCCCCCCCTCACCGTATCTCAGGTCCCTCTTCACCGCCTGCCTCTCTGCAGGCTGCTGGGAGCCCAGGAGGAAGGCCTTCTTCAGAGAGCGTCGTGCAGCCACGAAGTCCCCCACACTGAGCAGAACCTGCACACACACACACACACACACACACACACACCAGAGCTTGTGTAAAGGCCTCCAAACATCTACAGGCCCGAGAGACATTCTGATCCCTTCCAGGACGCTGTGTGTCACGGTGACTGGTGCTCACCTTGCCAATGGTGTAGAAACACTCACTCTCGCTGAACTTGTCACTCGTCTTCCGCGCACACTCTTTGCTCTTCTCAAAGCAGCGGATGGCGAGGGAGCTCTGCCCGTTTCGGAAGTGTATACTGCCCAGGTTGAAGTTGGCACGGTAGAGATCCTCCAACAGGTTGTTCTTCCTAAGAGAGTGAAAGAGCCGATTTAAAATCAGTATCAAGGACCAGATAAAAACACCACACAGCCAACAGCCTCCACAGAGCACTAAGGGGTGTGGGGTACAGGGCCACGGTCTCCACAGAGCACTAAGGGGTGTGGGGTACAGGGCCACGGTCTCCACAGAGCACTAAGGGGTGTGGGGTACAGGGCCACGGTCTCCACAGAGCACTAAGGGGTGTGGGGTACAGGGCCACGGTTTCCACAGAGCACTAAGGGGTGTGGGGTACAGGGCCACGGTCTCCACAGAGCACTAAGGGGTTTGGGGTACAGGGCCACGGTCTCCACAGAGCACTAAGGGGTTTGGGGTACAGGGCCACGGTCTCCACAGAGCACTAAGGGGTTTGGGGTACAGGGCCACGGTCTCCACAGAGCACTAAGGGGTTTGGGGTACAGGGCCACGGTCTCCACAGAGCACTAAGGGGTTTGGGGTACAGGGCCACGGTCTCCACAGAGCACTAAGGGGTGTGGGGTACAGGGCCACGGTCTCCACAGAGCACTAAGGGGTGTGGGGTACAGGGCCACGGTCTCCACAGAGCACTAAGGGGTGTGGGTTCTCACTGGGAGATGTAGATGCTTTGGCGGATGAAGTCACTGCAGCGCTGAGGGTCTTTCAGGCCGTCACACACAAAGCCCAGATTCAGCAACAAACGCGCTCGCATCTCACTCCGCTCACGCTCAGACACCGTCCCTACACACACGTAGATCAGTGTGAAACACCCTCACTTAACTAGTCAAATGTATTACACAGAAAAGGTAGTAATAACACACTCTGTTGAGAAAAGAAATGGGTTTCTTGAATTTGGGATTACACTTTATACCACCAAGCCACCCAAGACGAATCTTCTTAATCATTTATTGCACTGGAAGTTAATAGAACAGCAGCAGGAACAAGACCTTCCAGCCGTTCGTCCACAATGGCCAAGCTCTTCTTGAAGGCATCCTCAGCGTGCTTTAGGCTGTCCCGTGATTGGTCGGAGTCATGGAGGAAAAGATAAGTCCGGCCAATGGTGGCCAGAGCTCTTTGCTCTTCTGCTGCATCATCAACAGAGCGTGCTAGGTCTAAATGCCGCCTTTGGTGCTGGAACAGAGACCGTTAACATGGGTGTGAAGCCACAGATAAAATCAAAGAAAAAATCTCCAATGCCAAGTCTTATGGGTTTTCCTTACTCTGAGAGCAGCTTCAATATTTCCAAGCTCTGCATAACATTCCCCGATCTTCCGATTGGCTACAGCACAACCAATGACATCATGCAAGACCTCTGACAGAGCCAACTCCTGGCGATGCTCCTCAATAGCACCTTTATAATTACCTAAAAGTATCAGGTAAGAACAAGAGTGAATGGCAGTATGATGACGTACCAATGGCACCAATGACGTAGCAGACAGCACGGTTAGCAAAATATGAGAACAATTACGTTCAATTTCTATATTCTGATACCGGGATATTAATCATTAGTTTCTTACCATTTTTGGCTAAAATCTCTCCAAGCTGATTGCAGAGACTAGCCTCCTCCTTCAGATTATTGATGCTTTGAGCTTTGATTTTGGCTTTCTGCAGTTCTGTAGCGTTAGAAGAAAACATGTCTGAGGTTAAATGATTAGCTAAGTCCTCTAAAGGAGCTAACGGCGGATCATGCCTGATCGTACAACAAAGACATTCAACATCTAACTAGCTAATGGTGACACCGTTACAAAAATAACAGCGAGGTTAAGATACCCAACAGCTCAAAACGACGCGATGCCTTAGCAACTGACGTTAGCCAAGTGATTAACGCAGTAGATGTGCAGCTATGATCTTTGAGTGAATTCCAGATACCCAAACGAAGTTGTATTCGTTTATGCCTAAATTCTTAGTTAAATACCGCAAATGCCTCTCGATCCTTAAAGATCTGCAGGAACTATATAACTAGTTAACTTACGCTTAAGTTCTTTTGCCGCACTCATCGTCCTGTTGCTAAACTGTACGCAGGTTGGCTAGAGGGACCAGTAATACATATCGGACACTTCAGTAAAAAGGCAAAATAAAAATAGTAGATGGCATATTAAACGATGACGTACAGTTCAGTTAATTATCAGTTACAATTAAGAACGCGATCCTTCGTTTTAAGGTAAGATACTATCTTATGTGTTTTGATGCTAGTCCGCCAACTAGCTGTTAGCGACATATTATTCCTGTTCACACCGCCGCGCCAAGAGTCCCATCATATGATTGGCTAGTGTCAGCAATATTCCCATAATGCCCCTCTTCGGCAGGTCGCAATTAAGAGGACATATTGCTAAGGTCACTTTCAGGTTTTTACAGTAGTGCTCTAATTGAAACAAAAAAATAATATTGAGTTCATCTTCTGAAAGGTGTAGGTGACCAGGTGTCCTCTTTTACCCGGACATGTGCTCTTATGTCCTCTTTTTTATTCAGATCTCACTCACCCCTCCGCCCCAGGTGTCCTCTTCTTCACCATCTCAGATAGGTTCTTACACTCATTTAAACAGTGAAGTTATTTTGATTTCATCTTCTGATATTTTTGTATTTGTGGATAATTCACACACTAGCTCTTTCCTTCCTCCTATGCAGGATAAAGGCACAAGATGAGGCGATGTGAAGGCAGGAAGGCAGAGCTTGGTCCCCATGTGCTACATGCAGAAAGCACTGGTATTTTTATATTATGTATGAAAACATTTGTACATCACTGATCATAGCTGATCAATTCTAATAACTATTACAGTGTGCCAAATTCTAGAGGAATGTCAGGACACTTATCTTTATTTATTTTGATCATTATAGTGCTTGTCTATAGTGGCACCTGCTGGTGTGATCAACTGAAACATTGAAGTAATGGGACACAACCAAGAAAGAAATTTTAAAATGGCTTCAAAAATGTTTAATAATTAGTACCACACTTGCCCACACACACATTTATACAAAAGCTGCAACCTGTAGAAGTGTGTTCCGTCCTGGACATCCTTATTATTGCACTTCAATAACCGATTCAGTTTCTGTACATCATGACCTTCAGAAGCATTAACAAAAGTGAATTTTATACACCAGTCAAATAAGGAAGCGTGTCCTTTCTCAAAAAGGTAGTTTCACTGGTTCACACTAGTAATCTCAATTTATTCACATTAGAAATCAGAAAATATTTCTGACAATTCACCACACAAACAAAACAAAAATATTTTGCAATAAATCTTTTTCCATTAAAAAAATAGTGAATGGGTGGCCATTAGCTGTTAGGGGAGAACAAGGCACTGCTGGTGAGCAATCATCCCCACGGTCAGTTCATACTGAAGGAGGTCCCATTCCTGACAGCCTTTCCCTTTATTCAACATCACAGTATGGGGGAGTCAGACCCAGGGAAGCCTCTGGGGTCCCTCCTCATGCTGGTGGAGTCAGCTGGTCCAGTAGTTCCAGATAGAGGGCTACACGCTGAATCAAGGGAGCACTCTTATCTGCCCGCAACAGCTTGGAGTATACCTGCTTATACACCTTCACACGCTCCTCTTCTTTATTGCTGCTTCACACACACACACACACGTTGTTTATTATTTACATAAACGTTAGCACACCCAGGCAAATAGTGTTAACTTGGTATACCTACCTTTACCTTTCCAGGTGGTTTCTATGTCACATGCTTAAATTTGTTCAACTCAAACACTATGCTTAGCACAACAGAACCGCTCAAGCCTATAACCCCAGCTTCACACAACACAGTTTTACCTGGTTTTTCGTTTGCTGGTGGTCATGAGTTTGACCAGCTGTAGCAGCAGGAAGGAGAAACTGGCCTCAAAGACACCGATCAGCTTGACCACTTCCTGTATGTTGACGCCTGCAGTGGTGCTATCCAGGGCCTCGGAGCACTGCTCAGGCCTGTCCTGGTCTTCTGATGCCCCTGCCTACACGCACATATGCATACAGGTCAAACATGCCCATCCCCAAAAGTGCCCTTTTTTATTAAATACAGTCTGAGTCTCTCTGCACATATATTTCTTTTTTATTGTGTGTGTGCCTCTCATTTGTTCATCTCTCCCTTGTGTGTGTGTCTTTGTGGATCTCCTTTCTACCTATTTTTTTGTATCCATGTCTGTGTACCTGAGTGTGTGTGTGTGTGTGTGTGAATATACGTACTTCTTTGCTTTGCTGCTCTTCCAGCTCTTTGTGGATTAGATTGAAGGCATGGCGAGTTTCACTCATGATGTCCAAAGCTCCTGTCAGAGTCTTCAGTTTTACAGCACTACTGCTCTGCCCTGAAACACACAAAAGGTTTATAGCTGCTTGTATTGAAGTATAAACACTGTCATGTATGTATAGGTACAGTATAAGACAATATAATAAGAATGCTGTAACATTGGAACCTCACAGATATTCTAAATAAAAACATTTCTGTATGCAAGAATGAATGTGTGCAGGACGGAGTGAATGAGTGTGTGTGTGTGTGGTTCTAACCGGTCATGGTGAACTCAGCGAAGGCGACTCTCTCCAGCAGTGTGCGGAGCAGTTCACAGGGGGCATCGCTCAGACTGACAAACAGCCGCACGGCTTTGGAGTAATGGAGCTCAGCTAGAGCCCTGTGCTGCTTCCGCACACTCTCATCTCCCACCTAACACACACACACACACCACAGATACAACTCAGAGATATGCGAAAGTGTGTGTACATGCAGAAAAGTGACCATCCACATCCACACCCGTACCTGGTTGCGGTAGCAGCTGTGGTACATGGAGGCCAGTCTGTGGTGGATGGTGGCTGCCCTGTACTGGTAGAGGGGCTGCCGTGCTGACTCTGTCTGGAGGTCACAGTAGCGTAGCGACTTCACCATCGCCTCCGTTACTTCCCTCTCAATCTGAAACACACACACACACACACACACACCTAAGATATGCTTCCACCAAGGATAAACACACCTCTATAGTTCTGCAATAGCACAACTAGTATATGTGTGGTCACATGTATGTTTGTGCGCATGTTACCTGCTCCTGCGCTTTGCGGGACAGAGGGGCGTAGTCTTGCAGGAGTGTGGCCAGCGTGAAGTATGTGGTGGAAAGTTCCCAGTTCACAGAGTCCCACACAGCTGCATGACAATCTCTGGTGCCCAGACACTGCATGGCCTTCTGATAGTAATCTACCGCCTACACACACACACACACACACACACAGACCCGGGGGAGATGTTACAGAGCAAGCCACACTGCAGCACTAGTTTAATGAAAGCCACATTTTCTGGAAATGCACCTGACTAACTCCTCTTCATACTTTAAATATGTTGCATTTTTCTTGAAACAGGAGAGCGCCCCCATATATAAAGCGGGGGTGTTGCCAAGAAAAGCTCCTCCCAGCTTGTGTTAAGCTCCTCCCAGCATGTGCTAAGCTGTAAGGACAACAACCTTGTTGTAGTAGAGTGCCTCTTCTGGTGAGAACTCTCCTCGGCTCTTCTCCGTTGCCATGGCACAGTGGGCCTGAGCGCAGATTCGCATCAGCCTGCCGATGTTGCATAGCAATAGGGCCTTGTTCACAGAGTCGGAAATTGCCTCGAAGTTCTGCATGCCCTTCTCAAAGCATGAGAAGCTTTTCTTCCACAGCTCCTGTTCGGCCACACACACCGCCCTGCGCACTGCGCACACACACACACACACGCAAGAGCATATTAAACACTGCAATGCAAATGCCTCAAGCACATGAATGCAGCTTTTCTCCTGTATACTCCAGCAGAACCTGGAGTGCACATTCCACTCCTCGGCCTCCTGGGTGGAGTCTACTGTGCCCTCAGTCTTCTAGATTCCAGGGACGCGAGCACCCACCCTGGTCCTTCTCAGTCTGCAGAGCTGCTGCCTGGTTCATGTAGAACACGCCCATCTCGTTGCGGATGTTACCGAGGCGCTTCAGAACCTGTGCCAGCTTCTCCACATCCAGGTTCTTCAGGGGCTCCGAGGTCAAAAGGTCATGGGCAGCCTCATAACACTTGCTGCTGACAAACAGCTGGTACTCAGGGTCAGTGGCCAGGTCAGTGGCCATATTGAACGCTGAGAGAAACAAAGAGAAACACAGATCATTGGTAATGACAAAGCTCCCACAGTCTTAGTGATCACAGAACCCAAGAGAGCACTAAGGAAAAGGTGGCAGTCTAATTACACACACGGAGCTCATGAAGGGAAACTGTCTCATCAGTTATGGTGGCACTTCCTCTAATGACTAGCGTCTAGCAGATGTTCCAGAAAATTCTATAGCCAGTGCTTTTACAGCATTAGCATCACAACCAAGCCTAGCGTGGTGGTGGAGAAGGCCTGTATGGCTGTGAGGCAGGGTAGGTGTTGGCCATGGCACCTTGACAGGAGCTCTCCCGGTGCAGAGAGTGAAGGAGCTCCTGGTCGTCTCTGGTCTGGTAGCTGTACTCCTCCAGATAGGCGGCCCTGTTGGAGGCGTTCTGGGCCAGCATAAGCTGCACGTCCCCACACAGAGACAGACACTGACTGTGGAAGAGCAGGATATGAGGATGGAGGCCACTGCTGATGGAGCAGTAAGCATCTAAAGACAGAGGGAGCGAGAGGGTGAGATCATCATACAGCTTAAAGTGTTCTCCTGAGGTTTTAACATATGTATTTTGCTGGTGTGAGCTGGTGTGCTCTGTCTGGGAGTGATCGAGTGTGTGCTGGTACTGGTGTGCTGGTTTGCCCTTTGCTGGTGCAGGTTCCTCTCACCGTGGCACTGCAGGGCCAGTTTGATGTAGCGCAGCCCTCGGCCGTACTTCTGCAGGTTAGTGGCGGCCTCGGCCAGCACGTAGTAGGCCTTCGACGCCTTCAGGAAGAGCTGCAGCTTCAGCTGGTGCTGCCAGGAGCCGGGCAGCATGCCGGAGCGCGTGGGCACCTGCTGGCTCTCACCACGCGGAGCAGCTGGCCACCCACGCAGCAGGGAAGGGCAGGAGTCACAACGAAATGGCGCAAAAGAGGAGGAGAAGATTCAGACCGTGGTGAGGGGTGGTGTGTGGAATCCCGCAGTTCCCACGGTCAACTTCCAAATCCCCGCAGACTGACCTCTGTCCAGCAGCAGGGCGATCTCCTTCTCCACAGCCCTGGGTCCACTCTCCTCGTACTTGAGAGGTATGGGGGTGCTGGGGTCGGCCGCCGGCAGGTCGCTCTCCTTCTTAACGCTGCTGTCCACTGCCTTCAGCCCCTAGAGCACACGTAACCAGAGCCTGGTCACAGCTGCATACAGTAAACACCCACTGTACACACCTCTGGGCTACTGCTTCACATACACACACAACACATACGCACATACTTAGTACTAGGAGTTCTCACCTTTAAGACATAGCTAAGGACCAGTCTGCACTTCTCTTCTCTGTCTTGGGGCAGAGGAAAAGAACAGTGGGGCTGGGGAGAGGGGGACATTTACAGGGCAGTTAATATGTGTTTATGTTGAACAGCCATTAATCTAATTCACCTGATCTGGTGCAAACAGGGTCTTGGCATGCAAGTATTACAGCCAGATGTGTTAGAACTGAACTCCGCAGGACAGCAGAACTCCACAACAGAGGTGAGCAGTATCAGAGAATGATGGTGTTTATGTGAGCCATTACCTTTTATTAGCAGCATCATGCTAAAACATGTGAATAAATTAACAGCTCACACTCAGTTACAGATAACAAAATAACCAATGAAAAGCCTAATAGTGTTCCTTGGTCAAGTAGGAGAGCTGTGAGTAAGAGGTGCAGAAGGCCCGGAGGTGTGTGGAGTACAGTAGGGGGCGGGGCTTCCACGTACCCTGATCTTATGAGTGGACTTGTACTTCTCAGGGACGGAGAGCTCCCCCACCGATCGAATCACCGCCACGGCCTTGCAGTCCTCCAGCGGCTCCGACGCCGTGCTGTACGAGCAGCCCTCCTCCTCCTCGTCGTCATCCTCCTCCTCGCTGTAGCTGTCTTCTGAAACGCCACTGCGCAGAGACTCGCCGTGCCCTTCCTCCTCGTCCTCCTCTTCCTCACTCGAGTCATCCAGCTGGAACAGCTCTGACAGCATGTAGTGAGCGGAGGCGATAATCTACACGGCCAGAAAGGGAACAACGGAAAGTCACTGTCCGATCAAAGCAGCGTTGAGACCATCTCATCATATCCAGGTGTGCTGCAGTAACCTGAGGGTGCTTCTCCTCCTTCAGCAGTTTGACACAGTTGAGCAGCAGAGTCCTGATGGTCCCATAATGCTTCCTGTTTTGGCTTTTCTTCAGCATCATATTGCTGGCCACCCTGTAACCCCCAAACAAACAGCTCTGTTAAGGTCACGCAATGCCACGCTCTCAGTGAAAACACACTGCGCACTCAAAACACGTGCTACAGAGTGTACAATGGGAAATGTAGTTTTAAGACATGATACCCACTTATAGAGTAGCACAGCCACAGGCAGAGTAAAGGGATTCTGGCATTTCTCCTCAGGGGCTTCTTCACACAGTGTAGTCAGATCATACAGTTTCACAATGTCACTCCCACTGGCTGGAAGGGGACAGAATGGAAATGGCTATCAGTGTTGATGTTTACTGAGATCTGTAGGATATTGGGAACAAGATCACAATGTCCAAAGCGAGGATAAACCCTGCCGCACCCTTAAAGAGCCAGTAGGTATGACCCTCTTTGGTACAGCTGGACTTCAGAAAGGAGAGAATGTTCTGTGCAATGTCCTTCACCACTCGAGTGGAAAATGTTGAATTCTCCAGATCTGGGATATCCTCCGTCTTTATCATCTCATATTTCTGTTAGCATAAAGAGTGGCAGACATATCTCAAAGGTTATCTCATCTGACAGAAGAACTAACATGAGCAATGTACTAGCCAGAGAGAGGTGTTACCTGAACTATGCCATTCACATGGAAACACATGACAAGCTCTGGGACGTTACACATCAGATTGTCAAGCCAGTAATCAATACCAGTGAGAACATTGATTGGTTTGTTGTTATCCCTTCAGAAAAAGATGAAAAAGGAAAGTTCAGATGTGTGTTCAGTTTTTGCCCTAAAAAGAGTCTTTTGTACAGTTGTATTGAACCTAGTGGCAACTAAAACATTAATTTGAGGAAATCCAGTTAATTATTCAATACACTGAAATGCTGTCTATAATGCAGAGTGAGCCACAGGGCAGGGAGCTCTGACCTGAGCCGCAAGCTGACTGCAGGATATCGTCCTCCTCCAAAGATGGGCATGTTGGATCCCACCAGCATGTGAATGTCCTCAAACGTCCAGAGGATGTTCCGCACAAAGTCATTCTTTAAACCCTGTGCCCAGGACACAGAAGCAGAGACAACACTCAAAAAAACAAAAACAAACAAACAAACATAAGTATCATGAGACACACTGGCTCTGACTGGGCACAGTAGGCGTCATGGTTACCTGGCTGTTCTCTCTCTCATTGAAGAGGGTGGGCAAGTTCTGGTCTTCAGGAACAGAGGTGACATGGCCAAGGGCGTAGGTGTTCCCCACTCGCTCCTGGACAGATAAGGAGAGTTTAAAAACATCCTCACCCACACGCTCTCCTGCCATTTCTTTCCTTCAGTTTCTCTCCGGTCTTCAGGATGAAGGCGGAGCATACCTCTGGGGAGACAGTGGGCTGGTTGGAGTCTGAGGCGGAGCTGCTGTATGTGGCTGGCCAGGAGGGGCCATACTGCGCTGCACCACATGCCTCCTCCGACCCTGGACAGCCGTGTGTGTCTGATGACACGGGCTCTGCAGCCCCGCCCCCGTTTATACTGCAACACATGATTGGGGTATCACCTCATTGGGGACCAAAGTTAATTAGGGAAACACTATTTGGATATTGCATCCAGCACTGGTGTGGTCTATTGGGCCGGGTGGCTCACCTGTAGTACAGGAACTTGGAGAGGATGGCCTTTTCATACCAGTGCTCTTTACTTTTCTTCTTCCTCTGCAACTTCTGGTCAATGAGCCGCTGGTAAAACTCCTTCAGCCATGTCCAGTCTCCAGTCTCCACAAGAAAAACAAATAGAAACGCATGGAACATCTACTGGTACCTATATAATTTCTACATTCTGTTGACCAGCTGTCGATTTACACTTCCCATGAGGTCAGTGGGAGCATGTCAGCCGAGTGGAATGGTAGCAGCACACATACAATGACCTCATAAGGAGGTGGACTCACCTGCGATGACCTCATGAAGAGTTCCTGAATGTCAAGCTCATCCAGAAGAAGAGTCCTGCCCACCCGATGCACTGCCATGCTGACGTGAGACTTACTGTATGGAATCTTCAGCAACTTCTTTATATTCTGTCAGAGATCAACATGATGTTAAAAAAATTCTGCTCAGCAAAAAAAACAAAACAAAAAGAAACAAAGAACTAAGGCCAACACACACGCACACACAAACACAGATCTCCACTGACAGACAGATAACACAACATACAGCGCACACATACACACCACTCCAGAAAACGTACCTCTGAATCAGACACCACATCAACATCATTCCCAATAGAATCTATGAAGTCATAGGCCATACCGAAGCTTAAAAAAAAGTCAATATAGTAAACGGTCAATAAAGATATAGTAAAGTCAATATAGTAAACACACAGAAAGCTTAGTTAGCAAACTGAGTCACCAAAATACCAGGTTTCTGCTCCAACACAGGTAATGAGGCACTGCAGCAGTCGTACCTGGAGAAGGGTTTGCTCTTACTGCTAGAGCCCAGCACAGTGGTGCCTGCAGAGCCAAGCTGGGCACTCTGCCTCAGCCAGTTGGCGGGGGGCAATTTGAGGTCGGTCTTCTCCTGGAGTAGTGCATAGGTAGCAGGGGGCGGAGCTGCAGAATACTTCACCACAGCACGGCTCTTCACTTCATTGTTGCCAAGGCACGCGACCGCCCCCTGAACAACAAACAATTATTAGCATTTCCAATTTGGACAATTTTGAATTCAAGAATCAGAGTTGAACTCTCTACAAAATTCGAAAAAGGCCACAAAGTCCGCTAAGATTTTAATTACGTGGAATATTCTTCAAAGATTTCTCTCTTCTACGGTAGTCATTTCTACACTGACCGTTACCCGGTAGAATTCTTCGACAGGTAAATGTCCCTAACGTTGTTACCACTGCGGCTAATTACAACTTATCAAGTTTCAGTAAGGGTGGTCACCTGTTTTGCGTCTTCGAGAGAGCTTTCCCCGGCCACTTCTTCCTGTGTGTTTTGTGTGAACTCAGAGAGCTCCTGCTCGTGGTCTGCAGAACTCATGTTGGGAAGAACGGCAGTGCTCAGTCAACGCTCTAAGCCATCCAGAAACTTCGACGGAGTAGCTAACGACCACCTGGCAAGTTAAACTATTGCAAAATTCGTGATGCGCGATGAACCCACCATAACCTCCTAATTTCTTCTAACCGGCTAGCTACCTAGCTCTTCAAGTGTATGTTCGTTGTCGTGTTCGCTAACTAGATATAGTAAGAAACTGCTGTTAGCTTAGGTAGCTAGCTTTGCATTTGTGGTACCTAAGTAGGTAGCTAGCTAGCTATCTAAGATTTTAAAAATTGCATTCTTTTTAGAACTGTCAACCTCACTTTCCGTGTCAGACAGAATCCATATAAGACAGCTAATACAATCCGATACAGACGTTATCGCTTGTTTCAAGAAAAGGTACCAGTAACCCTACACCTTGCCCGAACCACTTTTAACCATCACAAGTATTGAACTTGTTTACCCGGAAGTAGATATGACGTTGGCAAAAAGTTCTAGAAAAAAGCAAATTAGCAAGCTGACTGGCGAATGCTTGTTAAAATGGTTATAGAGGCTTACACGTTTTTATAAACTTTTATAACCTTGTTCTGCAGCTCATCTTATTTTAATTTTTTTTAATTATTTAACCAGGAAATAAAAATCTCACTGAAAATCTCACCCACTAATTTCCATAATATATACATTATATACACTATACTTTCATGGTTACAGGTGTATAAAATTAAGCACCTAGGCATGTAGACAAACATTTGTGAAAGAATGTGTCGCTCTCAGGAGCTCAGTGAATTCCAGCGTGGATAGGATGCCACCTGTGCAACAAATCCAGTTGTGAAATTTCCTCTCTCCTAAATATTCCACAGTCAACTGTCAGCTGTATTATAAGAAAATGGAAGTGTTTGGGAACGACAGCAACTCAGCCACAAAGTGGTAGGGCATGTAAACTGGCGGTGTGAGGTCAGCGGATAGCTGAAGCGCAGAGTGCGAAAAGGTCACCAACTTTCTGCAGAGTCAGTCACTGCAGACATCCAAACTTCATGTGGCCTTCAGATTTGCTCAAGAACAGTGCACAGAGAGCTTCATGGAATGGCTTTCCATGGTCGAGCAGCTGCATCCAAGCCATACATCACCAAATGCAATGCAAAGCGTCGGATGCAGTGATGTAAAGCACGCAGCCACTGGACTCTAGAGGAGTAGAGGTGCGTTCTCTGGAGTGACGAATCGCACTTCTCCATCTGGCAATCTGATGGGACAAGTCTGGGTTTGGCGGTTGCCAGGAGAACATTACTTGTCTGACTGCATTGTGCCAAGTGTGAAGTTGGAGGGGAGATTATGGTGTGGGGTTGTTTTTCAGGAGCTGGGCTTGGCCCCTTAGTTCCAGTGAAAGGAACTCTGAATGCTTCAGCATACCAAGACATTTTGGACAATTCCATGCTCCCAACTTTGTGGGAACAGTTTGGAGCTGGCCCCTTCCTCTTCCAACATAACTGTGCACCAGTGCATAAAGCATCCATCCATCCATCCATCCATTTTCTTCCGCTTATCCGGGTCCGGGTCGCGGGGGCAGTAGCCTAAGCAAAGAGGCCCAGGTTTCCCTCTCCCCAGCCACCTCTTCCAGCTCTTCTGGGGGGATACCATGTTCCCAGGACAGCCGAGAGATATAATCTCTCCAGCATGTCCTGGGTCTTCCCGGGGTCTCCTCCCAGTTGGACATGCCCAGAGCGCCTCCCTAGGCAGGCGCCCAGGTGGCATCCGAACCAGATGCCCGAACCACCTCAGCTGGCTCCTCTCTACGTGGAGGAGCAGCGACTCTACTCCGAGCCCCTCCCGGATGACTGTGCTCCGTACCTTATCTCTAAGGGAGAGCCCAGACACCCTGCGAAGAAAACTCATTTCGGCCGCTTGTATTCGCGATCTCATTCTTTCGGTCACTACCCAAAGCTCGTGACCATAGGTAAGAGTCGGAACGTAGATTGATCAGTAAATTGAGAGCTTTGCCTTTCGGCTCAGCTCTCTCTTCACCACAACGGTCCGGTACAGCGACCGCAATACTGCAGCCGCAGCACCAATCCGCCTGTCAATCTCTCGTTCCATCCTTCCCTCACTCGTGAACAAGAACCCAAGATACTTAAACTCCTCCACTTGAGGCAAGGACTCACTCCCGACCCAGAGAGGGCACTCCACCCTTGTCCGACTGAGTACCATGGTCTCAGTTTTAGAGGTGCTGATTCTCATCCCAGCCATCTCGCTTTTCGGCTGCAAACTGATCCAGCGAGAGCTGTAGGTCTCGGCCCGATGATGCCAACAGGACCACATCATCTGCAAAGAGAAGGCGTGGAATCCTGAGGCCACCAAACCGAACCCCCTCCACCACTTGGCTACGCCGAGAAATTCTGTCCATAAAAGTTATGAACAGAATCGGTGACAAAGGGCAGCCTTGGCGGAGTCCAACTCCCACCGGAAACCAGTCTGACTTACTGCCGGCCATGCGAACCAAACTCCTGCTCCGTTTGTACAGGGACTGGATAGCCCGTAGCAACGGGCCCCGCACCTATACTCCCGGAGCACCCCCAGAGGAATCCCGAGGGACACGGTCGAATGCCTTTTCCAAATCCACAAAGCACATGTGGACTGGTTGGGCAAACTCCCATGCACCCTCTAGGACCCTCGCAAGGGTGAAAAGTTGGTCCAGTGTTCCACGACCAGGGACGGAACCCACATTGTTCCTCTTGTAACTGAGATTCGACTATCGAACGGACTCTCTTCTCCAGAACCCCTGCATAGACCTTACCGGGAGGCTGAGAAGTGTGATCCCCGATAGTTGGAGCACACTCTCCGGTCTCCTTTCTTAAAAAAGGGGAACCACCCCCCGGTTTGCCAATCCAGAGGCACTGCCCCCGATGTACACGCGATGTTGCAAAGACGTGTCAACCAAGACAGTCCCACAACATCCAGAGCCTTAAGGAACTCAGGACGGATCTCATCCACCCCGGTGCCTTGGCACCAAGGAGTTTCACAACTACCCTGGTCACCTCAGCCCTAGTGATGGGCAAACCCCCGTCCGAGTCCTCTGGTTCTGCTTCCTCTATGGTGGTGGGATTGAGAAGATCCTCGAAGTATTCCTTCCACCGCCTAATGACATCCCCAGTCGAGGTCAGCAGATCCCCAGCCTCACTGTATACAGTGTTGGTCGGGAACCGCTTTCCCCTCCTGAGTTGCCTGACGGTTTGCCAGAACCTCCTCGGAGCCGATCGAAAGTCACTTTCCATGGTCTCACCAAACTCTTCCCACACCCGAGTTTTTGCCTCTGCGACAGTCAAAGCCGCGATCCGCTTGGCCCCCCTGTACCTGTCTGCTGCCTCCAAAGTCCCACGGGCCAACCAGGCCCGATAGGACTCTTTCTTCAGCATGACGGCCTCCCTTACCCGAGGTGTCCACCACCGGGTTCTGGGATTGCCGCCACGACAGGCACCGACAACCTTGCGGCCACAGCTCCGATCTGCTGCATTGACAATAGAAGCACGGAACCAAGCCCACTCAGACTCAATGTTTCCGGCCTCCCTCGGGATGCGGTCAAAGCTTTGTCGGATGTGGGAGTTAAAGACCTTTCTGACAGGTTCCTCTGCCAGACGTTCCCAGCAAACCCTCACAGTACGTTTGGGTCTGCCAGGTCTGTCCGGCATCCTCGCCCGCCATCTGATCCAACTCACCACTAGGTGGTGATCGGTTGACAGCTCAGCTCCTCTCTTTACCCGAGTGTCCAAGACACACGGTCGCAAGTTCGACGATACGATTACAAAATCGATCATTGAACTGCGACCTAAGGTGTTAGGTCACAGTGCATAAAGCATGGTCCAAAAAAGGGGAACACTAAAAATAACATCCTAGATCTCAATGAAAAATATTCCAGTTGAAAATCTTTTACATAGTGGAATGCATGGAATGCATTGAGAACAAAATAAAAATGATCAATGTAAATCAGAATTATTATCCCATGCAGGTCTGGATTTGGAATCATCAAATGACAGGCTGATCGAACTTCAGGCCAATCCATAGCATCAATGCCTTCACCATGCATGAACTGCTGACACACTTCAGCCACATGAGGCCTAGCATTGTCATGCATCAGAAGGAACCCAGGGCCCACTGCACCAGCATATGGACTCACAATTCGTCTGAAGATCTCAGCCCGGTACCTAATGGCAGTCAGGGTACCTATGGCTAGTACATAGGAGGTCTATGCAGCCCTCCAAAGAAATGCCTCCCCACACCATTACTGACCCACTGCCAAACCGGTCATGCTGGAGGATCTTGCAGGCAGCAGAATGTTCTCCATGGTGTCTCCAGACTGTCACGTCCGTCACATGTGCTCAGTGTGAACCTGCTCTCATCCATGAAGAGCACAGGATGCCAATGGTGAATCTGCCAATCTTGTTGTTCTCTGGCAAATGCCAATCACCCTGCACAGTGTTGAGCTGTAAGCGCAAGCCCTACTTGTGTACTTCGGGCCCTCATACCACCCTCATTGAGTCTGTTTCTGACAGTTTGAGCAGAAACATGGATATTAGTGGCCTGCTGGAGGTAATTTTGCAGGGCTCTGGCACAGCTCCTCCTGTTCCTCCTTGCACAAAGGAGGAGGTAGCGGTCCTGCTGCCCTCCTACAGCCCCCTCCATGTCTCCTGGTGTACAGGCCTGTCTCCTGGTATCTGCTCCATGCTCTGGCTATTGTGGCGACAGACACAGCCAACCTTCTTGCCACAGCTAACATTGATGTGCCATCCTGGATGAGCTGCACTACCTGAGCAACTTCTGTGGGTTGTAGACATTGTCTCATGCTACCTCTATGGTGAGAGAACTGACAAAATGCCAAAATGACCAAAACAGCCACAAAGAATGAGAACAGAGAAAAGGTCTGTGGTCACCACCTGCAGAACCACTCCTTTATAGGGGGTGTTTTGCTAATTGCCTCTCATTTCTACCTGTTGTCGGTTCCATTTGCACAACAGCAGGTGAAATTGATTCACAATCAGTGTTGCTTCCTAACTGAGCAGGTTGGGTTTAAAGAAGCGTGGTTGACTTGGAGTTACATTGTGTTAAGTGTTCACTTTATTTTTTTGAGTAGTGTATAAACACAGGTGGACAAAATTGTTGGTACCCCTTGATTAATGAAAGAAACCCACAATGGTAAAAATAACTTTAATTTGACAAGTAATAAATAAAAATTCTATGAAAATGAACAAATGAAGTAACCATGCTTCAACAGAATTATTTAAAACAATAAACAGGCCTGGACAGAAATGATGGAACCCTTAACTTAATATTTTGTTGCACAACCTTTTGAGGCAATCACTGCAATCAAACAAGTCCTGTATCCGTCAATGAGACTTCTGCACCTCCAAGCAGGTATTTTGGGTCAAGACCCATGACCTACGACTGAGACCAAGCTTTGACACTGGGCAGCCCATTTCTCTTGAATTCCTTGATAGTCTTGAGATTTTATTGTACCCTGCACAGATTCAAGACACCCTGTGTCAGATGCAGCAAAGCAGCCCCAGAACATAACAGAGCCTTCTCCATGTTTCACAGTAGGGACAGTGTTCTTTTCTTGATATGCTTCATTTTTCCATCTATGAATAGAGCTGATGTGCTTTGACAAAACGTTCCATTTTTGTCTCATCTGTCCATAGGACATTCTCCCAGAAACTTTGTGGCTTGTCAACATGTAGTTGGCAAATTCCAGTCTGGCTTTGCGATTTGTTTTCAACAATGGTGTCCTCCTTAGTCGTCTCCCATTAAGTCCACTTTGGCTCAACCATCGACGGATGGTACGATCTGTTCCTTGAGCTTGAAGTTTACCTTTAATCTCTTTAGAAGTTGTTCTTGGCTCTTTTGTTACCATTCGTATTATCCATCTCTTTGATTTGTCATAAATGTTCCTCCTCTGTCCATGTCCAGGGAGGTTGGCTACAGTCCCATGGATCTTAAATTTCTGAATAATATATGCAACTGTAGTCACAGGAACATCAAGCTGCTTGGAGATGGTCTTATAACCTTTACCTTTAACATGCTTGTCTATAATTTTCTTTCTAATGTCCTGAGACAACTCTTTCCTTTGCTTCCTCTGGTCCATGTTGAGTGTGATACACACTTTGTCGCCAAACAGTATAGTGACTACCTGTAGCCCTATATATAAGCCCACTGATTACAAGATTGTAAACACCTGTGATGCTAATTAATGAACACACCTTGATTTAACATGTCCCTTTGGTCACATTTTTCAGGAGTACCATCATTCCTGTCCAGGCCTGTTTCATGGTTGAAAAGCAATATCTGACTTTCATTTGTTCATTTTCATAGAATTTTTATTTATTACTTAAAAATGTAATAAAATTGTATTTAATTAAAATTAAAAAGTAAAACATTAAATTAAAGTCAAATTAAAGTTATTTTTGTTACCATTGTGGATTTTTCTTTCATTAATCGAGGGGTACCAACAATTTTGTCCACGTGTGTGTGTGTGTGTTTTATTTTATTTTTTGTTTTATCTATTTTATTTTAGCCAGGCACTTTGACTAAAGGAGGCAAGAGATATATGTATATGGATCAAAATGGCAAGTGGTTGAGGCTACTTTTTCTGTGCTGAACACACGGATCATGCGTCTTCAGATGGTCTTTTTTCTTTGTCATTCTCCTGCATCCCTTGACAATTAAATGTAAATCAGTGCCACTGTAGCAACACTTTACAGTTACCTTAATACTACTGTGTCCGTATTTTTTTTTGTCCATGTGGGGAAGCAGGAGTCTGGGAAAACACAAGAAGAGGCATTGGCTAGAACAGGATGTGTGATGGAGGTGCGAGAGCCCACACTCCAGGCAGTAGAGAGATACCCCAAAACCTTTATCAACCCTGAAAAGGTGGAGACATCTGTAATATTGCTGTTATTCAGTTTACAGCCCATATCCTTAAAATAGCAGTTTTAAGAAAGTTGTGGAACAGCAAGGCACTACATTACAGTGACAGTGAAACTCTGACACAGTGACACATAGTGCAGGGTTCAGTGTGCTCAGTCCTAATCAATGAAATCACTTTTTATTTTTAGAAAACCATGGGCAGAAAATATCAATTTTCAGAGCATGATAACCGAGCCACGCTGCAGGATAATATTGACATATATAATGCATATGTAAGTATTTTGCTATTGTTTATGAACAATTTAACTGGCAAAAATAAACAATTCCTAATGGATATATTTTATTTTATGTTTACTAGAGTTTGTTATTTCTTATTTTCCTGTGTGTGAAGGGTTTGGGTCGTAAGAAGTGTGTGGGTGACCGTCGGCAGCATAACTCTCACTTCTGCCTTAGTCACTATGGCAGCATGAGTTCAGGGGGCCAGGGCACCAGGGCCCACACAGCTTATCAGAGTGACTTCCTGCCCAGGAAGGGGGCAGAGAGCTCTGTCGGCACCTTGATGCGACGCTTTCCCAGAAGTCATCTGCAGCGGTCTCATCAGGCAGCCACGTCCCAGGCTGGAGAACGCTTCATGTGGTTCGGAAGGCATGATTTAGACAGCCACATTCCCCTTAATGTGTTAGCAGCGACCAACCACTCCTCTTAAGTGATGTAACACAGTCCCCGCATACTATATTAAAGCAACCCTGGGTGTAAATGATCTTTATCCTCTGCTTTTTGTGATTCTCCATTCTACCACACTGAAATTAAAGCATCCAATGCTTATCTGGGTTAACATATTCTCTGATGCATAAACATATCTTTGACTTAATTCCAGAGGTGGACATTCCAGGTTCAGAAAGTAAAGGTCCCAAGATTTTGCTCATGCTTTTTGGATTGTGTTGATTCTACTAGTTTTACCTGGCTTGCACTGATTAGAAAATCCAGCAAGCTTGAGTAAAATCCTGGGAAGGAGTTTTACTTTTTGAACCTGGAATGTCCACCTTCATCCAGCGAATCGTCTAGACTAAAAACATTACACGGACCCACCGACAGAGGGTATCCTAGTAATACATACTTCGCAAATCCTAAAAGATTTACTGCGATATCGTGCTACGTTCAAACATTGAAGTCATAACAATTTTGACTACGTAACTAGTTACTATGTCAAATAGAAAATAAAGTAGAAAACACGCAAAATGTCTACCCTAATAAATATTTCAAACACAAACATAACATTTTAAACTAAAACATCCCAATCTGGCAACCTCTGGAAGCACGCGGCGCTCGCCCGGGTGAGCTTTTTCATTGGCTGTTCTTAACCATAGATACAAACACTTGATTTAACTAGGAAACATCATGGCGATAATGTATGAAGATGAGACGTCCAGCAGTTATTTCATTAGAGAAATAGAAAAGAACGATGGATCAGTTCTAAAAATATACCAGTGCAGCAAAGGTGATGTAGGTTGCGTGGTTTGGGATGCGGCTATCGTACTTTCAAAGTACCTCGAGACTGAACAGTTTTGTAATCCACACTGTGGCCTCAGCGCTTGGTCCTCTAAAAATATAATCGAGCTGGGCGCTGGAACAGGAGTCGTGGGCCTGATGGCTGCGTCTCTGGGGTACGTTCACGTTACATCTGCACTGACATGCCTGGAATCGTAATGCAACTGATGTGGCAGGCGGTGTAGTTTTAGTCAGCCGTCAATATTTGCTCACTCCCGCCCTGTTTCCCTCCCGCAGCGCCAATGTCATAGTAACGGATCTGGAGGACCTACAACATCTACTTGAACTAAACATCCGGGAAAACCAGAAGCTCCTCAGTACAGGCTCTATTACAGCCAAGGTACTGAAATGGTTTGTACTCTTTCAGTCCTACATTAGCCCGGCTTGAGCATGTATACGTTAGCTATCGCTACGCCTCAGAGAAGGCAGGAAACATGTCAGCGCGAGCGATCGCTTTTCTGCAACCGTGCTGACACGCGTCTAGAAAAGTGTCTTCTTAAACTCATACAACAGCCGTAATCCTGACATTTAGGCTTCACTAGAGACGACACGGCAGCACGACTAGAAATTACACAAATACTATGCACGTGTCTACAAACAGACCAGTAACATTGTGAATGTCTCTGTCTTAAAGGGGTGGAGATATGGCAGACTTCCTGCCACATCCACACTACATTCTGATGGCTGATTGCATCTACTATGAGCAGGTACAGTTCAGCTGCATGCACTGCATGGTGCGCACTGAGCGCGTGTGAACGGTTTACTATCTCACTGCTGCACGTGGGGAGTGTATGTGCGTGTGAACGGTTTACTATCTCACTGCTGCATTTGGAGAGTGTATGTGCGTGTGAACGGTTTCACTTCTCTCACTGCTGCAGTCTGTGAAGCCGCTGACGGACACTCTGAAGGCATTGGCAGGGCCTGAGACCAGCGTCATCTGCTGCTACGAGCAGCGCACTCTCGGACGCAATCCTGAAGTGGAAAAGAGATTCTTCGAGGTGAGTGCAGATTAGTTGACGGGCTAAATGTGCAGGAAAGAAAGCGAGACACCTTACGGTTGGTACGGCCATGTATTAGTGGAGCGGCGGGCATGTTGGGGAGTCTGAGCGTGCTGTTCGGTGGCTGATCGGGCATCTTCTCCACTGCCTTGTGATGTCTAGCTGCTGCTGCAGGACTTTGAGTGTGAGGAGGTCCCGGCGGAGAGGCAAGACCCTGAGTTCAACAGCCCTGACATCCATATCTTGCATCTGAACCGCAAGCCCGGTTGAATACCTCTGTGTGTATGTGCGTGCACAGACGACACTAATGACACTGTGAGCGTTTGCTGAATGTATGGAACGGTGTTGGGTTGATGTCACGGAGGGGAGGTGCTCTTGTGGCTCATGCATCCATGCTCGTTTATTCAGGTCTGTATTTTTGCAACAGTCCGTTGATGCCATTTTGAATTGATTAAAAAGATTTCATCTGAGGCGTCTGTTTGTGTCAGATAATGGCACGGGTTTCAAAAGTATTCTTCCCACTCATCATTGTGTCAGATCTCCTCGATTACATTGTCAGACGTGTACACGGTGTATATACAGTATATTGTTAATTCTACTTTGTTCTGTAATTGCACTGTAAAAAAGAGCTGTTCTCAGAATGCTCAGGTTTTAATGCTTAACATTATACACTGTCAAGTCCTGTTCTTAACATTTAATGAAATCATTTATTTTATCGTATCTGTTTGATTTCAGTTACAATTTAAGCTGTGACATTCCAATTATTCGAAAAGTTTGATGGCAATAGGTTTTTTATTACCTTATTACCTACTTGTTATAAGGTTATTTCGATAAATAAAGCAATGTCTAAGATGCAGTAACCATTTAGTTTTAAACGTCCATAACCTGAGACGAGTTTTTCCACACTTTTCTCTCCAACTGTATAGATTTTATATCTGACAGCAGGGGGCAGTGAATGGTAAAAGAACTATCCCATGGCGACATGTTAATAATCTCGGTAGAAACAGACAACCCGTGTCAGCTTACATTAGAGAAAGGGGAGTGTGTGAAACTGATCGTGGGTTGGGTGTTTTATCTATGCTGATGCGTTGCATTATGGGGGGATTTCCTTACTCTGAGACCAGTCATTCTTAAACAGGTCTCAGGCCTGCGTGCAGACGCCGTGGCAACTCCAGCAGTGAGTACAGCTGTCACGGTTACAGTTTTGACAGTGTCAAAGTCTGCTAGTCTCATTGTGAAGTCAGACAGATGGCGGAGAGTGCAGTGTGTGTGTGGCAGCCTGTGTAAGGGGAATTCAGATGTGCATGCTGAGGAGGTTATTTAGGCTCTTTCTCAGGCATGAAACAGCTCAGTGCGCACCATGCAGACCCAGCCCCGTGTCTTGGTGCTTCCCCTCTGCTGCATGGATGTTCTGCAGGCCTGTCTTGGTCTTCACTCCCTCCTGCCCGTCATTCACAGCTGCACTTTCCCTGTGTGCAACTCACCACTCACCTTTTATTTCGTACTGATATCAGGTCGTGTTCCCATGTTGACTGCATTCACTTGCTTTCTACTACAGAAGTAGACAACTGCCACCTGACAGTAAAACACCTGGTGAACATTTTTCAGGGCTGAGCTATTTGAATTATTATATGTCTTAAAATTCAGAAAGGAAACTAAAAGTGACAACGTGGAAGGGTTCTCATGTCCCACATTTAAGTTTAAGTGCCCATACATCACACAGCCATCTCTCCTAAAGGGCATCTCTGTCACCTGTTGACCTTTTTGTGCTCTCTTGTCTCCCTCACACACACACACACACACATACACACTGTATAGTACAGATTAAGGTGGTGTGTTAATAAAGACAGAGCGTAGAGCGGCCCTGAGGTGGTGTGTTAATATAGACGGCGTAGAGCGGCCCTGAGGTGGTGTGTTAATATAGACGGCGTAGAGCGGCCCTGAGGTGGTGTGTTAATATAGATGGCGTAGAGCGGCCCTGAGGTGGTGTGTTAATAAAGACAGCATAGAGCAGCCCTGTGGTTGTGTGTTAATATAGACAGAGCGTAGAGCAGCCCTGAGGTGAGGTTACACACTGAGCTGCTGGCCTGTTTATTCATTAGAAACTGGAGCAGAAGAGCGGCTGAAGCGTTTCCCTCTGCTCATATTCCAACCATTCACAGAACCCACGTCAAGTAAGGACAAAGACTATTTCAAGGATGATCAATTATTTAAAAATAGTAATCAATATAATCAATAAGATTTCATTTGTTTTCTTACATCCAGATGAACACCACTCACCCAGGTATTTGTTACTACATGTAATATGTAGACTGCATCTCTCTGCTGTCTGTATCTGTGTCTGCTGTGGTGAGGATACATTACCCTAATTACTTCGACATAGAGCTGGCACAAAGAGTCTCCAGGGCATAAAGAAAGCAGTTTGTCTGTTTTTAAAGCAGCAAATTCATTTGTTTTGACCTATTTTTACTATTTTTTCTTCCCTATTTTTTCTTCCCCTTTTCACAAATTTTTAAACAACCAACTCCTCCTGCATATCTACCCTTTTACTGCTAACGCCGTCCTCTATTCAGGTGTGTATAGCCAGCAGGTGGCAGTCTAATGTGCAAACTATAGCATATAGAGGAGTGTGTAAAGCGTAATACAGTATATAGAGGAGTATGTAAAGCGTAATACTGCATGTTCACTAAAGCATAGTACAGTATATAGAGGAGTATGTAAAGTGTAATATAGTATGTTCACTAAAGCATAGTACAGTATATAGAGGAGTATGTAAAGTGTAATATAGTATGTTCACTAAAGCATAGTACAGTATATAGAGGAGTATGTAAAGTGTAATATAGTATGTTCACTAAAGCATAGTACAGTATATAGAGGAGTATGTAAAGCATAATACTGCATGTTCACTAAAGCATAGTACAGTATATAGAGGAGTATGTAAAGTGTAATACAGCATGTTCACTAAAGCATAGTACAGTATATAGTGGAGTATGTTCCCTAAAATGTCATAGAAAATTTGCCCTCTTAAACATAAATGGAGGAATGTAGAGAATTATGTACACTTTATCACAGGAGCTCCAGTATTTTAACGTGGTATGAGGAGACATTTTTTGAATACTATTAAAAAAAAAAAACAGAACGTAGGTAGGCTTCTCGATGTATCAGACGTTCCCCTACCCAATCGATGATTCAATTGCAGCATGACGCATTTTAACCCCCATTACATCTAACTTCCCCAGCAACAGTAACTAAGGGAAACCCACACTTCCCCTCTTTGAAAGGTGAGACATCAAACATTGCACAAGCATACATGAAAGTATGGTGGAAGGTCTCCGCCTCACTGAGAGGAAGCTGCATGTTGCGGCTTTGGGCTGCTGAGGGCCCAGGCACATGGGAGTGTCCCTCACGCTTCAGTGGAGGCTGCTCCACACGTGGATGGGGAGGAGCCCGCTCAAACACACCCATCTACCATGAGAAGGGCTGCCAAACTGAGTAGAAGCTGTATTAGAGACACACATTAGCCCTGATCATTCAGTGGGGTTAGGCACACAGGCATTTCTCAAAGGATGATGATAACACAAAGTCATATTCATATCTAATCTGCCACCCTCCCTGTTATAAAGCACATTTCAATGGGAACTTCTTATTACACATAGCAGGAATGGAGTTGCGGCATACTGTTTTACATCACTGGTCATCTGTTCCTCCAATTGGTGGAGAGTAACATCACAGGCCATGTGTTCCTCCAGTTGGTGAACAGTGACATCATATGGAGTGATTCTTGCAGCAGGCTAAGGGCCAGTTTTAAATGTGAACACACACACACACGCACACACAATGGGAAGATGATCTGTTCACTTGCAAATCACAATGTATTAGTAGGTGTGACAGCAAGCATATTGCAGTGCAATGTCATTAGAGGAAAAATAGAACAACAAATTCCATTTGAGTTAGGTTATCCATTTCATAACGGAAACACACACGCGCACAAATCTGTAACATATTAACATTGTGGGGTTTTACCATTGATATGTATGTTACTGCAGGACACCTAAATTGAATGCCTTCTTAACCTCAGTAAGCAAAGACTAATTGTTGAATTTTCTTAAATGTCTTAAGAGATTTTCTTAAAAAGCTTATTTTATATAAGGCCTGGGACAAATCAAAAACCATAAAGCTATCCTTGTTTTTTTTATTGTAATGTGGCCTTTAGGTTCCAACAAAAGGCTGAAGTCACTCCACCATCTGACACTGACACACACACACACACATACATACACACATCCCTTCCATATGCCCCAGATCAATGTACAGTTCAATGTCAGTGGGGCTGAGTGTTATACTCTCTCTGGGTCTGTCTGACTCACAGTGGATGGGGGAGGAGACATACTGGGGATGTGAGACAGAGCTGGTGGCAAAGTCCGTGTTTACTCACCAGAGTCCAACACGCTGAGGAAGTCTGTCTCTACACCACTGATCTTACCTGAGTCCTACACGCTGAGAAAGTCTATCTCCACACCACTGATCTTACCTGAGTCCTACACGCTGAGGAAGTCTATCTCCACACCACTGATCTTACCTGAGTCCTACACGCTGAGGAAGTCTATCTCTACAGCATTGATAATCTTACCTGAGTCCTACACGCTGAGGAAGTCTATCTTCAATCTCTGTCTCCTCACTGGCAATGCTGCCTCACTATTGCCTGCTTGCAGTAAGAATTGCTAGCTGGTTATAGACTGGTCTGGGATCCAGCCTCCATCACACACACACACGGCATATCTATTATGACCACTGTGGCCCCACAGGTCCTGGATCAGCTGCCTTCAGCTCTGAGCCCAGGCACAGAGGAACCATTGTTCAGCTTGGAAAGAATGTTCCAGAAAAAGCCAGCCTCATCACACTCCCGATTTAAAACAGTCTCCAGAATAGAAATGAGAATTGGGTGATTAAAAATAGGCTACGAGTCTAAAGTAGACACTCCTTAGAAATCTTAACAGCATTTCAACCTGGCTGACCCCATGTATTTGCATGTGAGTACAGACTAGAGAGAGTCATAGTCATAAATTACACTGGGAGGACCATAGCTATGCCAGAAATGAATGTGGAAACAGGAGTGTATCATGTATGTACCAGGAATGTTACAGGAATGCCATTTTGTATTATAAAGTGAAGACAGTGAAGCAGATTATTATTATTATAGCCTGCAGTTGAGTGTGCTCTTTCTGGAAGACCACCCCTGATGTAGTACGTGTATTTCAGTACACCCTGAATGTGTTTCTGTCCACACACACCCAGTGGGGCAGGAGTTTGCCTTTCCCTGAGTCACCGCTGTCGATGGAGAGCTGGGTATATGTGTTTATCAATGGTGTGACCTTGGGCGAATTTTCAGCCTTTCATAGTCATTACATGAAAAGTGATGTGTGACTCAGGCTGATGGTGACTCAGGCTGTACTAGCCATGATGTGTGCGTGCTTGTTCTCCTCAAGCCATGGTGCAGATCACAGTCATTTAACCCACAAACTAACATCTATTCTCATTTCTCAAAACTCAGTTTTCAATGTACTTGTAGTAGGTGGAATTAATTGATCCTCAAATACACTGGAAACTGCCGTCTGTAATAGGAACAATCCGAAGGTAGATCTTTGAACTTGAAAGTATTTTCCTTTATCTTTCATACATTTTGAAGGAATTTGAGTAATTAACAGTGTTTGAGACTTGATGTGTAGATGTGCCATTTTCACATTTCTCACCCTTGGCCAATAAGAGGTAGATATCATACCTCAGAAAGGTATGGGCAGCTGCCTTTTTGTTGATATCTAAAACTAAACGTGTTATATAAAAGTCCATGATTTGTTTAACAGTTGAGTTAAACAAATGACTCAAATCCCCATCCAGCACGCAGAACTAGAACGAGCTTTCGTTAGTCTGTAGCTTCTGCTCCATTCACAGTCCTCCAGTACTGGGCAACAGTGAGATGACTTTGCTTACTTATTTCATATTAAAGACAACTGATCCCAGTCACATTTTTCTCCCTTTGCACACTGGAGCCAAGCTCCCCTCCCCTTTCTGTCTGTCTCTGACTCTCTCTCTCCTCCCCTCTTTCTATCCTTCTCTCCCCAATCTCTCCCCTCCCCTCTGTCTTACTCTCCCCCAATCTGTCCCCTCTGTCTTACTCCCCCCCCCCCCCAATCTGTCCCCTGTGTCTTACTCTCTCTCCCCTCTCCTCCCCTCTGTCTTACTCTCCCCCCCAATCTCTCCCCTGTGTCTTACTCTCTCCCTCTCCCTCTCCCCTCCCCCCCTCTGTCCCCTCCCCCTCTCCCTCCCCTCTGTCTTACTCTCCCCAATCTCTCCCCTCCCCTCTGTCTTTCTCTCCCCAATCTCTCCCCTCCCCTCTGTCTTACTCCCCCCATCTCTCCCTCCCCTCTGTCTTACTCTCCCCAATCTCTCCTCCCTCTGTCTTACTCTCCCCCAATCTGTCCCCTGTGTCTTACTCTCTCTCCCCCCCCCCTCTGTCCCTCCCCCAATCTGTCCCCTGTGTCTTACTCTCTCTCCCCCTCTCCTCCCCCTCTGTCTTACTCTCCCCCCAATCTGTCCCCTGTGTCTTACTCTCTCTCCCCTCTCCTCCCCTCTGTCTTACTCTCCCCCCCAATCTCTCCCCTCTGTCTTACTCTCCCCCCCAATCTCTCCCCTGTGTCTTACTCTCCCTCCCCTCCCCTCCCTGGTGTCTTACTCTCTCTCCCCAATCTCTCCTCTTCCCTCTTTCTCCTCCCTCACTGTCTGCTGCAGCTGTTCTAACTGAGCTCTTTGCAGAAGGCTATTGGCATTGTACAGCAAATATAAACCAGCTCTTGTTCCGTTTGCACACACACAGAGAAAAATAAAGAGAGAGAGAATGCTTCAACTAGTGCAAATAATGAATAGAAAACAGGACCTTCCCTCTGCAGACCAAATGTACATTTTCATGGCTGATGCAGTGGCAGACACAGGATTAATAATTTGGAAATATTCCCACATATACCCAGTCTCACAGACCTTTTAGTATTGAACACCATAGAAATCCATTCCAACTCCTTGTGGCAACAATTCTCCATTCTAAACTATTCCCTATAACTTTCTATGTACATTTCTGAGACTGTTGCCATTTCTTGGGTTTTTATCACAGTTTGTTGCTCATACTCCATGCAAGTGATCCAGACTTCATTTTTGCTGGAGCCTGGAATCATCTCCTGAATAGCAGTAAGGAAGCTGTTGCCATTGCTGCCTGCTGCAGGGACTCAATGAACACAGATGGCTCCATTCAAGCTTCTGAACCACAACAGGAAGACAGCTAACTATAAACCACTTCCTGTGTCAAATCAAAAGCAATGGCATGTTGTGTTTATGTGCAGAGCAGGACTATGAGTGAAGCTCTGAAGATGCCCCTCACCAACATAAATCCATTAGACACAGGAACGTAGGAGCCCAGAGTCTCACTGAAGAGGACGAAAGGTATTTTGCTGTGTGTCTCGATTTGACATCTGCCATGCCATAAAAACAACTCTGAAGTTGAAAGATTTTCACCAACACAATTCACCAAGATTTCATCAAAGGACAACCAATGATTATTAAGAGGCTAATGGGGCTGAGGTTAGTGAGCATGTTGAGGATGGGGTAAAATGGGGGTTATTGGGAACACACTGGGGAGGGTGTTATGTGGGGGTTAGTGAGCACATGCTGTAGAAGGGGTTATGTGGGGGTTAGTGAGCACATGCTGTAGAAGGGGTTATGTGGGGGTTAGTGAGCACATGCTGTGGAGAGGGTTATGTGGGGGTTAGTGAGCACATGCTGTGGAGAGGGTTATGTGGGGGTTAGTGAGCACATGCTGTAGAAGGGGTTATGTGGGGGTTAGTGAGCACGAGGGGGAGGTCTGTCTGCCACATCCATACAGAAGCACGTACTGTTCATCCTCACATGTACACACTTGAATTACAGAGCAGAGGGGGCAGCTCAGTCAGGCAGGTCACCATACCTGCTATTCACGAGGAGTAGGGAGATAGTGGACCACTGCACCTGCGACTGGTTTAGCCACACGCATTTTATTCTAATGAGCTCTGTTCAAGCAGGAACTCAGGAAGACACCTCCTCCCCTCGAGACCAGCAGGGCCGATGTCTCAGGCTCAGTCAGAGGTAGCAGAAGCTCGGAAACAACAGGCAAGGCAGTGACCCCACCGTGCTCAGCCTTGATCAGAGGGATGGGTGGGGTCACATTGTACCCACAGCTGCACCCTTTTAGGCAGTGTAAATAATCTCACAAAATTGCAGGTTCAAAGCCCTACCTAGTGCATATAACAAGTGAGATGCAGGCAGAATAAAATGCCTGTCAGAAGAAAGTGCTGGCTGTAAGATCTCTAGGCGGTTGGGATTATCAGCACTCAGTGGAGAACATGGAGGACGTCTGTGAGTACAATTATCAAAAGCTGTAATTAAGGTTTAGTAGTGTTAGTATTAGCTAGGTTTTATTGCACTATAATATAGGAGGGAAGAATGGGGAAAAGAATGTGTTGAATCAGCACTTCCTCACTGCCTTAGTGATCCATTCAGGAATCACCTGAAACAAATCCTATTGGTTACAAATCCTGTCCATCATCATATTTTCAATGCTGAAATATCCAATAACCCCCACCCCCACCCCATTCATTCTCTTCTCTCTTATCCCCCCCCCCCCCAGGATATCCAGCATCATAATTCCAGACATTCCCAGAGGAATTGCTTTTCCACACAGCATTCCTTCCAATTGCACTGCAAGGGTATTAAATGAAGAAAATGCTAAAATGTGCATGTGCGGAAGGGGTGAGTGAGTGAGAGATAGAAGGGTGGATCTGAATGCGTTTGGAACTTTGCTCTGTAATGTCAAACAGAAATGATTATTTGATATTAGCCAACAATTGCATTTTTCATTTGCATAATGCAGAGTTTCACTGCATTTTTCCTTGTGTTTATACATTGACCTTTAACCTTCTTTCTCTTTTTCCACTGTTGTCCCCTCCAGTTTCAGTGTTATCTGAGAATGTCTGTATCTGAGCACCACCAAGGTCAGCTTTAGGAATGCAATACTGAACACCCACTGGTACATTACAAACTCAGTCCTTACTGAACACCAACGCTTGCATTAGTTGAAACAAAAATCACTAAAAAGCAGTGGTTTTCTACAGTCGCTGTGTAAAGTCCTTTGTGCAACCAAACCTGTCCAACAGAAACCAGTATGATGCAACACAGAGCCAAAATGACACAGATGTTCCACGCCTCTGACTGATGTGAGCTAGCTGCTGGTTATTTAATAGGAGCGCCACAGACCCCACACACACACACACACACACACACACACACACACACACACTAATCTACTTGCACAATTAATGAGAACTAAGTCAAGCCAATTGTTCTATTGACTGACACCCAAGAGAGCAGTGTGAGTGTAAGATGGTGTCACTTCCCAGTGCTTTGCTGTCCTCTAACTGGGTTGCCTTTGCAGAAACACTCCCCGAGGGAAAACTGAGAGTTCTAACAAATACTGTTGGCCATAAACACAGCATAATCCACCAAATCAACAAGGTGGCGCTGTGCCCTGCTCTGTGGGAGCGAACACCTCTGTTGTTGAATTTAATTAGCTTTAATGGAAGCGCTTAAGAACCGCTCTAGAGAAGCTGCCCCGTGCTGACACAGTCCTCCAGAGAGGCTGGTCTATACTGAACAGCACCCCAATTGATGCTGATGCATTCCTCTACTCCACCCCAAACAAGTGTAAACTCATTACTCCAGCCCTGCCTCTGTGATGCCGTCTGCTGTATTATCAAAAACAAACAAACAAAAACTAAAGGTAATTCAGCAGGTTCAGCATAGCTCTCCAGTTTTATGGTCTCCGAGATGTGTTAATAGACCATACGTTTTCAGTGTGGGTACATCTTACAAACCAACTGGGCAGTAAAACATCCTATATATAGAGGAGAAAACATTGGTTCATCATCACTGTGAAATGAGCTCACTACATCCATGCATGGCTAAAGCCTGACCACACTGACCACATCCTCCACTGGCTCAGAGACACAGCACCCACACCCAAACCTTCCTGCTTACCTCATGACTGCTCGTGTCCAACCCTGCAGAAGCAGCACTGCACCGAGCAATGTATCGTTTAATGCCAATGTTAACTAAATAAGTTAATAAATAACAACCCACACCACACACACATGAGTGTCTCTTTTGAAATGATCTCAACTAATGTCCGGAAGGGGACGAGGTGTGACAATCATACATACGACTTGCAAGAGCTCAGTTCAGAGTCTGGGGTGGAAGTGAAACTCTCAGATGTGTGTGGAGCTGTGTGGAAAGTCTTCGTCACATTTCCGCAAGACAGCCAACCTCATGCTCCAGCTGGGGAAAGAATGTAGCTCTAGTGCTAATGCTAACCATGCAGAAGCACAGCTCTTCACAGATAGTCACACCTTCACTCAAATCAAATGAACAGGCCTAAAAGAACCACGTGTCAACATATAAAAAATGAACTCTAAACTGAAATTTTCTTTGTGCCAAAGACTTACAACGATGTGGACGTTGTACAGCACAACTCACAAGACTGGTCCTTGATAAGGACATTTTTACTACGCTTCTCATTTAGAATACCACACAGCAATTTGGACAGATTCAAAAGTAAACTCTGTGACTGCATGCAGCTTCCTGAGGGGTAGCTGAATTGAATACAAAACCTAGTTCACATTCTTGTCCCCGGTGCATTTCAAAGCAGTTACGCCAATGTAAACACTACATTTGTGATGTGATAAAAGAAAATAAACACATTTCACTCCAGCTATCTCCTACAAACACTTACACGAGCCTTCTAAACAACCTGAATTTTATATCAATTAGGCCAAACAATACTATCAGAAAGTCATCAATAGCGCGGTCAAACGTTATTCACATCGGACTCCTCCCTTATCTAGGGCGAAGATGAAGTGGGGCCTGACTGGCACACCATCCATTCAGCACGGTGCTCAGCACAACGGTGAACACCACTTGTTGTTAGCAGCTGTGTCAGCAGTGTTTGGAGCATTTGTGCCGTAGATCAGTGCCTTGCCTTCGGCGCTCTCTGCGTGAAGCGGTTTAGCAGCTGTGCTGCCACTGGAGAGTAAGAGGGACGCATCCTGTTTTCAGAGAGGACTATAATGTGGGGGGGAAGGGGAGGGTGGTTTAGATGCCACTCCAAAGTCCCTGCAGCAGACGTAAACAAGCCCCCTTCTTGGCCTTGCTGACCTACAGGGTATACAGAGTACATCCTAAATGTCACAGTCGTAATAATAGCCACACAAGCCACATAGGAGACTAGCAGAGAAAGCAGTGAAGACCAGTCTGCTCTGAAAGTGGGCGTGTCCTGAAAGTTATGTCCGCACAGCTGTACCAATGATGTAGTCAAACATTAAACTCAACTTGCATTTTTTGTAACATTCTAGCCATCATGGATTCCAAAGTTCTTAGAAATGGCTCACTTCATAAAACGCTCTGCGCAAACAAGTCAATATGAATCTGAATCATACATGAAACAGGGTCAAACAATCACCATACAACAGGGAGTTGAACTCTGCTTTCTATTAGCAAAAGCAAACTATGGTTCAGATCATCAGCTATGCTTGAACATAAATAGAAATGCAGACTAACAAATTTGCTCACCGAAACCTTTTTTTTTTGCTCTTAAATGACTATGGAAACCCCCCTGTCCACAAGCAGCCTGGTTAAGAATTTACTTTCGTACAACATAAGGCATTAAGGACATCTTGCAAACAGATTGAAACAAGAGTAAAACCTTTAAAATGACTAAGTTTAATTGGATGTTACAATTACAATTAGTTTCTGTACATGTTTTTCGAAATGAGTAAAGCAGTGAAAGTGAGTCATATGAAAGAGTTCTCTCCATTTGAATGGCAAATTCAGTCCACTCTGATGTAAGCACTACACTGAAAAGGCAAGAGGGAAACAGTGCCACATTTTGGAGACACAGGACTGCAAGTGACCGATAGTCTGGTGGAGTGAAATCAGCCTGATCTGTAGAAAAAGGACTTTAGGGATTACAAAAGCATTCCGCTGCTTAGAGCCATCATCGACCATTTTTATATTCCGCTCATCTTTGGGGCTCCATGGCAAAACAACCCAGTATTGGATTTCTGAAGCTTTTGACAGCATGATGTCAATTTGTTAATGGTTTGTGAATGCATGTGCTCTTTCAGAGTCTAACACTTCTGTATATAGCTTACTGTCCCATATAGCTTACTGACTCACTTACAGGTTAACTTGATGCCAGTGACATCATGACAATGGTAGTTTCACCTGTCATGCTAGCTAATGTTTGCTACAATGTTCCCAGTAAAACCGTCATTGACTACTGACGCTGGGACAATTCGAAACATCTCAGGATAAAATGTCTCATTATGTCTTAATGATGGGCTATTCAACAGGTATCAGATCCTGCATTTTTCACACAAATTACAAAAACACAGACAGCTGAGAGATCAGGAAGAACAAGCTTTAACCAAAAAAGAGAAAGAAATCATACAAAACCTGACATTATTCAGAAAAAATAGAATCTGACTTTAGATTAACTCCAGGAATGGTCTTCCATGTCACGCAAAAGTCAATTATGTAAGGTGGAATTTATGCCACAAAACATAGTAAACTAAAAGCAAGCAAAATCCATTCTTTTTCAAAAGAGATAAATTATTAGTTATAAATGTCATTTCAACAATCAAAAATAAATGAAAATATAATTCAAAGTGTTGAGCATGATCAGATACTGTTATTTTTTCCTCAGGTTTATTTGTTTGTTTCTAACTAAAACAGTCAGTGCCAATCAACTGGTCATTAAGATTTGTAATTTGAAGTTAGCCATGTTAAGCCCTCGTACAGTCCATCCCCAGTGGTAGCACACGAAGGCTGCACATACCAATTCCTATCTCTGATACGCGTCAGTCCCAGTTTCTCCTGGATTTCGTGCGGCTTCATGGCATCTGGTAGATCTTGCTTGTTTGCAAAAATCAGAATGATGGCATCGCGCATCTCGCGGTCATTGATGATACGGTGGAGTTCCTGTCTTGCCTCATCTATACGGTCCCTGTCGGCACAATCCACGACGAAAATTAACCCTTGCGTGCCTGTGTAGTAATGCCGCCATAGGGGACGTATCTTGTCCTGTCCGCCAACGTCCCACACGTTGAATTTGACATTTTTATAGGTGACAGTCTCCACGTTGAAACCCACTGTGGGTATTGTAGTCACAGACTGACCCAGTTTCAGTTTGTAAAGAATCGTGGTCTTTCCCGCGGCATCGAGTCCAAGCATCAGTATCCTCATCTCCTTGTTACCAAATATCTTTGACAACATTTTCCCCATCTTTTAAATAGTTCATAAATATGTCCTTGCCTCACGCAAAAAGGTAGCACACGTCACCTGAAATTCTGAGAAAAAAAACTTTTGCTGACTATACTTTCTCAAATCGGAGCAGTCACTTTGCAAACTGGTTGGTCAATCACCATGAACTATGAACCAAGTCCCTGGGGAGCGGTATACCCTAAAATGCGCTCACCTAAACAAATATTACTGTGGTTTGTCCTTTTCGAAACGTCGAATTCGGACGCTAAGATTTAAAAGCGTAACCACTGCAAATGTGGGCGTAAATCTTGGTACAGTAATAAATAGTTAACAGCAGCAAACGATATTTTAGGTAATTCTGAACTGTCCAGTGTTGGCTTGATATGGCAAAACTTTGAGCACCGTAATTTCCAAAGGGCGAGTCTGAAGAGTTTAAACCACTGTTGCTTTTGCACTAATCGCAATGGCTGTAGCACACAGTAATCCTGACTCGAGGTAATTAAGATGTTGAAAAAACGGTATTTACGACTGAATCGCAACTATCGCTTCGTCCAGCTCCGTTGCGCTGTCAAACGGCTTCGGTCAGTCTGAGGATCCCAGTAAGGCCTCCGAGAGCCTGCGGTGCCTCGGACTTCCTCTTGGCGTGTTAACGTGCCTCTCAGGGGCTCTTTCTTGTCCTTTTTCACAACGTAGCCAGCTAGCGGCTGGAAATACTTTGAATGCCCGACAATGAAGGCTTCTTTTATTTTTTTGGACTACAATAGCCCGCTGTTATCATTGACGCCCAAAGTCGAACTGCATCGATTTTAAACGTCCTTTGTGTGATTGCCTCCTGACGTCCTCCTGAGAAACAAGAGAGGTTCAGATACAGAGCCACAGCACAACTTAGCTAGCCAGCTAGCTAACTAACAGCTAAGCTAACTCGGTGACCAGCCCAAGCTCATTTAACGTAACAAACCGCACGAAAATTCAAGAGGACAAACCGAATACACTAACGCACTCTCTATTCACTCATTTCAGGACAATAAATAATTTTTAGATTACCTTTGGAGGGTCACCATTCTCTAGTTAGCAGTTACACCTGGGCTGAACCCACCAAGCAGCCGACTCTCTAGCGCCGAATGAAAAACCGGAAAAGGTGTGGACGAAACTCGTCCGCTACTTCCTCTGAATGCCGCGGTCCCACCCACTTTTGAATGCGCATTGCCTCTATCGAAAATGGCAACACCTACCTCTACTGGTCAGTACGAAACAGTGCCTTTTAGAACTGCTTCTAGTTCTAAACGCTTTCAAAAAATGCTAGACAAAATGTACTGGAATTAAGGCAGACAATATAAAACCAATTTCCAGTTAACATGAATAAACATATTGGATTACACATTGGATTTTTTTCTGCTCTGTAACATAATAATATTAGTTGAAAAAAAATCCAAGGCTAAACCTTTTTTGACACATTACATTCCAGGGTCCTATAATATCACATATCTATCACCTTACTTCACACCAGCGTCCTACAACATCATATCTATCACCATACTTCACACCAGAGTCCTACAGTATCACATATCTATCACCATACTTCACTCCAGGGTCCTACATCACATTTCCAGGGTTGCCAACTCTGAGACACACGCATTTAACTGTCTTCACACGCTCACACTCATGATTCAATGAGTTACTAGTTCGCTCTGGCGCCACCCACTGGTGATCGATCGCCATTAATTAATTAAATGTACACAATTAATGAAAATTAAAAAAAAAAATCAAATCTCACTCCAAGTGATTTTGAAAAGTTGGCAGTCCTGCATTTCTATCACCAAACTTCACATCAGGGTCCTATTTTTATGTCTTTTTTTGCTGCTATATCATTGTTTTGGAAAACTGATGACCCCAGAATTCAGCCTGTGTTTTGCCATGTGTTGTTACTAATCAAGTCAAGATGTGAAAATTGATGTTGTTGATGTTGCTCTTCTTATAATATTAATAGCAATAACAACAACAACAACAATAATCTTTGTTGTTATTACTACTAATAATTACAAACAAACAAAAATGTAAAATAAATAAATAAAATCTTCATTGTTTTTTTGTCTTCACAATATTTCTCCACAAATCTATTTTTTTTGGTTAAGTTACAAGTACATAAGCACTGACACACTAGGACTGAATTAGACACTATTTGTTCAGTATTGAAGAATCCGTGTATTACTAATTCCTGCTATTAGAAGTATAGGGTAACTCTGCTAAAGCCTTTGTAGTCACACCAGTGGTTTGAACTGTGTAGCATGGTTGCACAGATACCCTGAGCACATTTTTACTAAATAGTCCAGAATTCTGTGTGGTGTACAAACCATGTCTCTGGAAGAATGGGTGTTATCAACTCATCAAGGACTGCATTGTTTTTATTCTAGCTGCATGCCTCAGTTTTATAGCAGAAGATGTAAAAGTAGCCCATGTTGGTTGGCTCTCAACTGTCCCCATGGTTCATCTGCTGGCTGCTTTAGTATGCTGTAAACCCCCAAACTGCTGATTAGTGGATCCAGTGCATCCCGCCATGTATGGATCCAAATAGGCCTCTTTGACTATCCTAGGGCTACTCAATCTTTCACTGATAGTGAGGGTCTCCTCGACAGCAGGAAGTACGTGTACATGCCCAGCAAGTACAGCATTTTGGCCGCTTCTGCAGCCTGAGGAGTTGTGAGACCGGCCCAGTGAACACTTGCACTAGAGAAAACTTGCCCAGTGTTCTAAGAAAGCATCTTTGCTGGGTGTCCATCTCCTGCTGGCTGGAAGTGGCCTCCAGCTCCAATGCTGTGAAGGAGATGTCTGTGTTTGAGGGGAGGTGTTGGAGGAATCAGTTCAGTAACTCACTCTCACATGATAGTCTTACTCATAATAACTTAAAATTGCCTGGATAGCTTGTGAAAAAAAATATGAAGGTTGTTCCTGCTTGTCTACTAATTATTAAAGAAACTAAGTATTAATGAAATTCATTACTGATTAAAAGTGATATATATAAAAAATAAAAGCATTACGATGTTCTGGTTTAAAATGCACTGCACCTGCCAGATCTAGAGTTACATTCTGGAATACCTTTGCTTCTATCCTCTATCCTTGGCAGAAAGACTTGGCAAAATTCCTTACACTTGAACTGAGGCCCATTGTCTGTCATCACTACATCCAGGATACCATGATGCGCGAAGAGGTGTGTTAGCATCTGTGGTCTCTCTCAGCATTGCCAACCCAGGGGAGTTAGATTAGTAGTCTACAAGAAGTACACACCTCATGTACTTTTACCATCAAGTTCGAACACTGCGCGTGAACCTGTGAGAATAGCGGAAGCATTTATACTGGACGCGTCATTCTTCGTAGTGTTCTCCGTAATGATATGTGGTAGTGTAAAGAAATACCCACAGACCCTCACAGCAGTTGTGACGAGTCAAGTATAAACCTAGGCCCTGTCGGAAATGCCGTACTTCCCTCCTATTCAGTACTCCAAAGCAGTATGCGATAAAGAGTAGTATGTCCGAATACAAAGTATGCATACTGCCCGGTCATCTACTGAAGGAATGTACTGCTTTAACATACTGAGCAGAACGTACTGCATTGAAATCTAGTGCTTAAGTATGCCATTTCGGATTGAGCCATAGACCTTTGCATGCCTAGATATTCTTCATGTATTTTTATTTACATGTTGTGTCGGCCACTAACAACTCTCTTCCAGGTTTCAATTCCATCTTTATGTCATATTTTCACATGTTCAGGAGTAACCTTTGTTTTCTAGGTGGAGTACTGATTAGACCCTTTTTTCTGCAACCTCACAAGTGGCTTGTGGTTTGTTTCTGCAGCTTCTGCTTCTACCATAAATAAATACATGTAATTTGTCACATCATATTCAGGTGTTAGAGCTTTTCTTTATTTGAGCATAATTGCATCCTGAAGCTGTCCATGCTCTAGAGGTGCAAGCCACAGGGCGCCCTCTAGTGCCATATTGCTGCAATAACTCTGCATCTATGCCAGATTTTGATGTTTCCACGAAAATTTCGGTATGGTGTTCAAATTAAGATAGGGTGCTTGTGATTAAACTTTTAAATTCATCAAACTGCTTTTGAAGATTGCAGTTCCATTTGCACTCATCTGACTTGTATGACCAGCAGGATTAAGTATGAACTTGCCTGTGTAATTTATCACGCCTAAGAACCTCTGAACACCTTTTATGTTTGGTGGTGTAGGCATGTTTTCTATGGCAGCCACTTTTCAAAACCTTCTTTTGTCAGTTTTGATTCCCTTTTAATCTGTTAGCTCTAGTGGTGTCTAATGGCATTTTAAGCCTCTTATCATGCCCCTATGGTTGTGTCCCAAATGGGAATGTTATCTATGTACACTTTGTTCCTGGAGCATTTTCAAAGATCAGTCTGACCATTCTGCGAAACCCTTCAGGTGAAGAAGCCAGTCCAATATGCAATCTTCTGAAGAAATACTTGCCTAATGGAGTGTTAAATGTGCAGAGTCTCTTTATGGAAAGGAATCTGCCCCAAACCTGCAGAAGAGTCCAATTGAGAGTAAGTATTTTGCACCTTCTATGTAACTAAAAATGTCACCTCTAGGTGGTAACTGATAGTTTTCACACTTCAGGTAGGTGTTCAGCTCTTTGAGGTCCATTCACAACCTTAATGCGCCATTGTTTCCTCGACTATGGCCAGTGAGCGTAGCCATTCTGTAAGATCTTCTACCTTTTCAATGATGTCAGGGACTTGTAACTGTTGTAGCTCAGCATTCATCCTGTCTTTGAGAGCTAGTTCTCTTGTTCTTTTGTGGTAGCACGTATAACTGGTTTATGAGGCTTAAGCTTACTAGTTCCATGGAATACATAAGCACACGTATATTCTATATTAGTCTGATTCAGTGCGTCAAGTTCAGTTTTATCCTCATTCACATGTTTATCCAGACCTAGTACCTAGTGGTGAACAAATATGCTGAAGGTCATCACACTTTTGATCAGGAATTGTTTCTTGCATTTAGCTGTCACTGAAACAGACAGGGTGTAAACATGTTCAAAAGAGATGTTCAAAAGAGATGTGTCACAATTCTGTTATTTATATTTATATTTATATATATATGACCACATCAGCATATAGCACACACTGTCTGACTATATTTCTCCACAGACTGCACTTTCGTTCGCTTTGTATTTTGAAGACACTTAACCCCTGAATCGTAATACGGTCCCTTTAAGGCACGAGACGTGTCATTGAGGTAGCTAGCTAGTAGGACTGGAGGATATGGCGGAATGTAGGAAATCTATCTCAGGGCTGTCTATTTCAGCAGAAATGACCTCTCTTGCGCGGGCACTTTCTTCAGCAACATTAAATCAGCTGGATCCGTCCGATGTTTTTCAGTCACAGACGTCTCTCTGTAGGATGGGGCAGGGCTGGAGAAGGAGAAGGATCTCGAGCAGCCAAAGTGTGGACTCTCCGGACGTGAGCCCCAGCGCTGAGGCGAGGGTCCTTGTCATAAATACCGGCGGAACAATTGGGATGATGTACCACGATAACGGTAAAGCGTTCTCCCATGAAACACGCACTCATTCCCCCCTTTTACGACCAGCACATAATTAGATTTATCCATGAATGAAATACAGTTTCAACTGCTAGTGCTGACACCAAACACGCTCTAAAACCCAGAGCAATAAAACACGCAATTACTGATGCAATAGTCTCAATGAATTGTAGCGATGGAAGTCTCTAGGTGGCTTGCTAAGCTAGGCGGGCTTCCCGTTAGCCCGGGGCTGTGCAGCGGCGGCGAGGCACGTGTGCTCTTGGTGGCGTGCGGGTAAAATTATCGGGGACACAACACGTGCCAACTATTGTGTGTGTGTGTGTGTGTGTGCTTTCTCTCCTTGTGAGAACATTATGTACAAAAATACAAAGTATTTTTTGGTGTTATACAAAACGTTTTCGTTTTATATTTTCATTGTGCTGATGCAGTCATTTTGTAACTGTTTAGATCAAAGTCGAAGAGGAAAGCAACTCAGTAATCATTTTGCATAATGCTGTAGTTCAGGCAGAACTTCAGGCTTCACTATTTTAAATTGTTTGTGAAATTATACACAGTCTATATAAAATTATAAAAGTCTTTGCATGTTCACTGCATGTCACTGATCAGCAGTTTATATGACTATGATGTCGTATTTTTGAAAGAAGGTTGTGTTTGTCAGCAAGTGGTGCTACCACAACAGCGTTTTTGGCAGCCTACATAGTCCCATATTTAGCCTCTCCAGTGTCCACTCAGACGTTTCTCAGGTTACACCACACAGCTGCTGGTTGATCTCCCACTAAGGGTTCCTGGGAACGTTACAGCAGCCTCAGTCCAGTGGAACCCCTCCTGCTCCTGATGTCAAAGTTTGGATAAACTGTGATTGAATGGCTTCTCATGTTTCATGCTTTGAGTGAGGTGTTTGAGATATATTTCTAGGTAGATGTACTGCCTGAATGCTCCATCAGATGAAATCACTGTTACTGAGGTAGCCTAGAGGAACAGCAAACCAACCAATGGGGAAGGTCCAACAATTCTGGAATATTAATGAAGTGGTTTGCACAGGCCACATTTGATAAAATCCTGTTGAGTGATCCTGCAGAGAAATCAGTCTTTATTTAGTTCTCTTTCAAAAAGTTACTTTGTGAAGGCCTAGAATGTAGTTTGTTTTCTAAAATGAACATTTGAAACATTCAGGCCATTGACTGATACCCAAACACACTGTTCAATGTTATAATTGGTTTTCAATGCTAATTGTTTTATTCATTATGTCGATAAGGACTAAAGGTCTGTGTCATTGTGTCATATCACAGTGTTTATATGATGACATGTCTGTGAATGATGTGTCCTCCTATGTGTGTATTTCTCTCTTTGTGTGTGTGCCTCTTCTTGAATGTATGTGTTCTCTCCTCATATGTTTTTTCCTCATGTGTGTCCTCTCTTTGTGTGTGTGTGTGTGTGTGTGTGAGAGATCTCTCCTCGTGTGTGACCTCCCCTTTTATGTGTGTCCTCTGGTTGTGTGTGTGACCTCGTGTGTGTGTGTGTGTCCTCTTCTTGTGTGTGTGTCTTCTCCTCGAGTGTGTGATGTCTCCTTGTGTGTGTCCTTTCCTTGCATGTGCGTGTCCTCTCCTTGTGTGTGTGTGGGGGGGGGAGCAGTGCTGTGTCCGGAGCCCAATGCCCTGGTTAAAGCACTGAGGAAGCTCCCCATCCTTCACGATGAGCAGTACGCACAGCAGACCAAGCTATACGAATACTACGAACCTGCGGAGAACACACTGGTGCTGCCGTGAGTACACAAACACACACACACACACAGACATACACAAAAAACACACGTCTGCTCGTATCTCAAGGTTCCACTGTATTTTCCAGGTAGCAATTTTCACCTTTAAATGCAACCTATCTTGACTTCAGGTATAGTGTAAGTTACAGCACTATCCCACTCCTTGTGTGAAGTACATGAAGTGATATTTAGGATTTTAAATTCAGGAGCACAAAAATGTAGGTTGTTAAAATAAAGGTACTACTCTGTAATTACACTAAATGAGGTGAGCTGAGGATTTCAGGGCATAATGTTACGGTTATTGACATGTAATATTATAGTTCACTTTTAGCACTTATTGTCACTTATTGTGTCATTTTTGGGACATTCTAGTTTATTTTATCTTGAGTGGAAACTGGGATCTGTTGTTGTTGTTTACTTGTTATTACATTCCAGTAGAGGGCGTTGTTATCTTATGTTTGTATTGCACCCTGAACCCACATCTTCAGCACCTCAGTCTTGGTGTGTGTGTGTCATTTTTCCCAGGATGCCCAGCTGCCATGCCGATGAGCTGTCTCAAGGGTACCGTAGTACTCTAGTGCTGCTAGCAGAGTGTTTGCCCTTGCGGGTTTGGCAGTGTGTGTGTTTATGTGTGTGTAGGCGCATTTGCTTGGTTTGCTTAGTACCTGCTCTGTTGAGAATACACAAAATCCTTGGTATTAAAAGATGTTGAAATAGTGGGATTAGGAATGTGGATGTTTGTGACATTAGACTGATATTCCCATACAGATGGGGCTCACGCTTCATCATTAGCCAGTGTACGCTGAGTCGGGGCTGAGGAGATCTAACAGACAGACCCTGCACCTCCTGCTCTCACACTGCTCACTGGCCAGTAGACCACAGCTTAAGTCTTAAGCATGCAGGACCTGCTGGAGTGTTTGTATAGAATTCTGCAGGTGCAGAGTGTGGCAACAGGAGAGCAGATGGGGTCCACATACCCACTCTAGAGGCTCCGGTCTGGGTTAGCAGAGGTGGGGTCCACATACCCACTCTAGAGGCTCCGGTCTGGGTTAGCAGAGGTGGGGTCCACATACCCACTCTAGAGGCTCCGGTCTGGGTTAGCAGAGGTGGGGTCCACATACCCACTCTAGAGGCTCTGGTCTGGGTTAGCAGAGGTGGCACTAGCTGCCTGGCCACATGGCACATATGTAGGCCAGAACATACACACGTACAAATGCAGGTGGTCGCAGCTGTTTGATTTCACCTTGCTTTTCCATTTTTGCCCTTTTGACAAGCACAAATGGGAAACCAGTTCTGCAGATAGCACTACAGCTCATCAGATTATGCCATCAGATCCACATTTATATCATACCTCCATGTGTAATGACTTCGTTAAGCCTTAAGAGCTTCATAATGGCGTCATAATGGCATTGTAATGGCGTCATCATCATACTGGCACTACTTGTGCAGAGCGTCATTCTTTGAATGAAATATTTTGAGATTGTAGCTATAACCCTTCTGTAACCCTTTCGTACTTGATCTGACTGTCTTTTAATATGTGATTGCATGTGTGTGCTTATATTACGAGTTGTCTGATTTTGTATTAACATGATTGCAAACTGTCCAGAGTGGCGTGGTGCTCATAATTAGCTTATAAACGGGGGTGGCTGAGCAGGGCAGCTTTGCCATGGCGACTGTTTTGCCCTGCAGGCCCGATGGCCGTGTTTCCTCCCTTTAATGTGTCAGTCTGAATTAGAGCCTGTTTAGACTTCAGCCCCAGTTCCTTGTTTGTAACTCTGTCCCTGAGTATTTGTCTGTGAGGAAGCAGATCTGTCAGAAGCAGGCAGCGCACTGTGGCTTTAGTTTGCTGGGTTATATTTACTCTTTCAGCATTGTAAGTCAGTTCTACACAGCTGTGGCATGGACACAGACAATATTAATGTATGCATTTCTGAATGAGGCCCCTATAATGGATTTAGTTTATGGACAGTGGAGCACAGACAAGGAACCGGGTACATCCCCTGGGCTTTCACTGCTTTCACTCCTCCATCTTCTTCCTTCAGTCTCTCCTTCTCCATCACACTCCTTCACAGTTTCTTCCCTCCATCTCCATCATGCAGTTTCTCCATCTCATGGCTTCACACTTTCACCTTCTCCATCTCAAACCTTCAATCACGCCTTGTGTCCCCATCTCACTCTCCCTCTCTCTCATTTGCTGATATGCTCTCTTTCTCTCTTTCTCTCACAAACTCTCTCCCTTTCTCTGTAATTTAAATAGTTTTATTGGAGTGGGTTGTAAGTGATAACTGTTGCCAAAGAGATTAATAGAATTTTTAACATTAATAGTGATAAACTATTAATATAAGTGGCAAAAACACATACAGCTTTTCTCTCATCACCACTCTTCTCCCTATTATTGTTGTATTCTCACACAGTGGTTTTCTATCTCATGAACATCTCTCACAGTTGATCTGTCACTTTGTTTTCCTCCATCCCTCTCTCTTTCTCTCTCTGTCTTCTCTTTCTTCTTTCTTTCTGTCTTTTCCTTTCTCTCTTCCTGACTCCCCCTCTTTCTCCCTGTCTTTCACCCTCTTGCATATACTTCTCATATCTGGAGCAGGACATGCTAATTTTGCCCCTCCCCATGCCAGCGTTGTTAGATAAAAAAAAATAATAATTAGCAATTGTGCTTATCAAGCTGTGCTTCAAGAGTATCATTAGCATATGGCTGAGTGCTTAACAGTGGAGGCTAATTAACGGACTAATGCAGAGCCCAGAGCTCAACAGAAACTTGGAAAAGGTTGGAGGTAAAGGAAGTGTGTGTGCATGGGTGTGTGTGTGTGTGTTTGTGTGTACGCACGTGTGTGTGTGTGTGTTAGTCGCTCCTTCTCCCGCTGTTCTATTGAACTGCTGAACAAGGCGAACGCTGCCCTCTGAGTCTGTATTAGGCATGTCTGTACGGGGGGATTTTCTAAAGCAGAGATTAGGGCTTCCTTTCATGGAGCTGCAAGCAGCCGCTTCTCTCTGTGGGCTCTCTGAGACCCACGTGTCTTGCTCAGTCGCACTGTGTGTACGTGCACATTAATATGGATACAGGGCTTAGGGAGAACTGCCCCCATGTAATTAGGACACACCCCATGTTTAGGGGTGCCGTGGCCCCAAGCAGAGTGCGCTCCCACAAACAATGCACATTGGATGCTAATTTTAACTACCTACACACACACACACACATACACACACACACACACACACACTCTGGTGTGTACTAGAGTATATTCTTGCTCTTTTGTTCTGAAGCTTTGCGAGAACAAGGAAAATTAGCCCTCCTGGTTAAACAGAGGGCCTCTGAAATCGACTTTGCTTTGCTTCATGTCTGGGGGAGCCCTGAACCATCACATCCACCCCCACCTCTACCCACCCCTCCCACGTCCCTTGCTGCGCCTGTTATCTCCTCACTTCTGTTTGCCCAGAACATCTGAACTCGGTCCAACTCACTATTCCTAAAGAATTGCTTAATTCAAACAGAATCCAGGGTTTAAAAGCCAACATGTTTTTTCAGTTTTTGCAAATATTGGTGCTGTAATTGGGTCATTGGATTAAACATGTTGTTTTTTGTTTGCATTCTCAGCCAGTCTGCCTTGGTTTATATGTGCTACAATTAAGAGCTGGTTATTCCTTGTCTGTTTAACTGTCTTTGTGTTTCTATCTCCAACTCATCTCATGTGTCACGTTTTCTTAATCTTAATTCAGACTGTCCAAACAGGACAAAAGGATAGTGTATAGTCTGCTGGAATACACCCCTCTGCTGGACTCCTGCAACATGACAACTGACGATTGGGCCAGAATTGGCAAAGACATTGAGGTACTTTTTCCTATAGCAGTAGCAATGTTGTACTGCTATAATAGACACTAAACAACAAGCTAAATGTTTTTGGCTAGCTTCAAAAGAGCTAACTTTGTTCATCCTGGTAAGGGAGGAGGTGGATGATGTTTTCTCCACTGTGCCCACAGAAACACTATGAGAAATACGACGGCTTTGTTATCCTGCACGGCACAGACACCATGGCCTACACAGCCTCAGCCCTGTCCTTCATGTGCGAGCACCTGGGCAAGCCAGTCATCCTCACTGGATCTCAGGTAGGCTGAGTAGCCCTGCACCCTACCCACACATCCCGGAGCCCCGCCCCTGCAGCCCTACATCCTACCCCCACATCCCCGGAGCCCCGCCCCTGCAGCCCTACATCCTACCCCCACATCCCCGGAGCCCCGCCCCTGCAGCCCTATACCCTACCCCCACATCCCGGAGCCCCGCCCCTGCAGCCCTACATCCTACCATCACATCCCTGGAGCCCCGCCCCAGCAGCCCTACATCCTACCCCCACATCCCCGGAGCCCCGCCCCTGCAGCCCACATCACCCTGGAGCCCCGCCCCTGCAGCCCTACACCCTACCCCCACATGCCTGAGCCCCGCCCCTGCAGCCCTACACCCTACCCCCACATCCCGGAGCCCCGCCCCTGCAGTCCTACATCCTACCACCACATCCCTGGAACCCCACCCCTGCAGCCCTAACCCTGTGCCCTATACCCATGTGTTGTGTTTAAGGCACAGTATTTTACACAGTGCACAGCGAAGTGCTCACAGTGACCGGCTGTGTGCTTGTGGTATGATACCTGAGGTTGTTCACAGTTGTTCACAGGATTGCATTCCTGAATGTGATCGTTTTGAAGCACCTGCCCTTGGCAGTGATATGGACCATGTTGTGTCTGGCAGGTGCCTATCTTTGAAATGAGGAATGATGGGAGAGACAACCTGCTGGGGGCGCTGTTGATCGCAGGGCAGTTTGTCATTCCTGAGGTGAGTCAGACTCTTCCGCCTCAGTGTGGTTAAGCAGGTCAAAAATGAGCGAGTCAGCCGTGTGCCTTTCTAAGGCGGCTTCGTTATAAAGAGGCACCGTGTAAACCGCTAAACCTTTAGTTGAAATATCTCAAAATGTTTAGTATTAGTGATGTGGAGATCTGACTCTCTGTCCTCCCTATGGAGAGTATCTTTTAATTGAATAAAGCCAAAATTAATAAATTAATATACATGCTTCTCATTGTAATAAGATACCAGGACAATACTAATACTACTGTATTTATATGGACTTAAAAATAAAACTGCAGTACTCCAGAATGCTGGTGTTGATTTGGGCAGTTTGCGTGAGCTTTTTTTTGTTGCTGTTTTTATTCATGTGAAGTTCCTCATTTCTGTTGTTGAAGTGATTTACAGCCCTGTGCTGCCACTGGTCCAGCAGGTCTGATCACTTCACCTTCTGATGCGGAGCGTCACAGTACAGCCGCTCTGACACTCCTCGCAAACGCACGCAGGGGGATTTAGCTCCGCCTCGCATCGCATCACCGGGCCTGTCTGAGCAAACCGATAGGCCAGCGAAGTGGAGTTGGTTTAAGTTGATGAAAGGAAATTAAAAAAAGGTTCCTTCCTTGCTTCCCGCACAGGTGTGCTTGTACTTCCATCATAAGCTGTACAGAGGAAACCGCGTCACCAAGGTGGATGCTGGGAGTTTTAATGCATTCAGCTCGCCCAACCTGGCACCCTTAGCCAACGCTGAAGTGGACATCAAAAGTAACTATGGTCACTGTTGCCAACACATTTAACTGCAATAAGAGCTCGTTTTCCAAGTGCGGAAACGGAACCACACTTTGCCCGTCCTTACACGGCATCTCAGCTTGGTCCTTACACGCATCTCAGTTTGGTCCTTACACGGCATCTCAGTTTGGTCCTTACACGCATCTCAGTTTGGTCCTTACACGGCATCTGAGTTTGGTCCTTACACGGCATCTGAGTTTGGTCCTTACACGGCATCTCAGTTTGGTCCTTACACGCATCTCAGTTTGGTCCTTACACGGCATCTCAGTTTGGTCCTTACACGCATCTCAGTTTGGTCCTTACGGCATCTCAGTTTGTTCCTTGAGTTTGGTCCTTACACGGCATCTCAGTTTGGTCCTTACACGGCATCTCAGTTTGGTCCTTACACGGCATCTCAGTTTGGTCCTTACACGGCATCTCAGTTTGGTCCTTACACTGCATCTCAGTTTGGTCCTTACACGCATCTCATTTTGGTCCTTACACTGCATCTCATTTTGGTCCTTACACGGCATCTCAGTTTGGTCCTTACACGGCATCTCAATTTGGTCCTTACACAGCATCTCAGTTTGGTCCTCACACAGCATCTCAGTTTGGTCCTTACAGCATCTCAGTTTGGTCCTCACACAGCATCTCAGTTTGGTCCTCACACAGCATCTCAGTTTGGTCCTTACAGCATCTCAGTTTGGTCCTTACACGCATCTCAGTTTGGTCCTCACACAGCATCTCAGTTTGGTCCTTACAGCATCTCAGTTTGGTCCTTACACAGCATCTCAGTTTGGTCCTCACACAGCATCTCAGTTTGGTCCTTACAGCATCTCAGTTTGGTCCTCACACAGCATCTCAGTTTGGTCCTTACAGCATCTCAGTTTGGTCCTTACACGCATCTCAGTTTGGTCCTCACACAGCATCTCAGTTTGGTCCTTACAGCATCTCAGTTTGGTCTTTTCTGCTGCGCTGATCACCCTGCTGCTTGTGTTCTCGCTGTGTGCAGTAAACTGGGACACGGTGTGGAGGGCGAACACGACGGTGAAGTTCCACGTGAACACGCAGATGAACCGCAACGTGGGGCTGCTCCGCCTCTTCCCAGGGATCACCGCGGACACAGTGAGATGACGCTTCAGTGAATGGCTTTGTGTAGTCATGTTCCCCCTGACAACCACTGACATCTGAACTCATCTCTTTGCTCGGTGACATAAATGGTGTTCCGTTAAATTGTACCATGGGGGACAATGGAGAACTTGAGAGTGAAGCTATGCTGTGACACCCGTTCCCTCAGCTTCACTGTGAGGTCTCCTCCACCCCCCCCCCCCATCGACCAGTGTTGGAGGTGCAGTAATGGGACAGAGTTATGGAGCGTGACTAATTCCTCACAAAGCACCAGTGAGCTGGCTCTCTCCCTCTTGCTCGTGTGCCCTATATAGTGTAGGAAGCCGCAGATATTTACCTTACAGCCTATCTCATTATATTTGTACCGCAATCTGCCCATATCTCCTGCGCGGCTTTTTAAACCGCATTAATGACCTTAGAGTTGTTAAAACATGTGTCTCTTGTCTCTCGGTGTTCATCTGCAGTAGGTCTTGTTTTAGTCAGAGAGAAATTAGGGTAGATTGGTTTTTCTCGGAACTGGCTATTTTTGAAGAATTCAAATGTGTTTTAGTTGAAACAGTGTTGTATAAATGCAGAACATGTTTCATGTCCTCTAATGTGAATTTTAGCAACAGGATAGTAGCAGTGGGAAAGCTGTGTAGTCTTATTAAACATAAGAAGAGCTCTAGGTTTTAAATGTAATCGCCCATCTGTGTTATCATGCACAGATCCCGCACAGTTAATTCCAGCACAGTTCATTCTAGCATGGTTAACTCTACACTCCCTTGGCCTGCTGGACTGAACATGCCTTTAAGCCTGTCAGTTAGGTGTGTTGCACTGTTACTGGAGCTATATGCTGTTGCACAGAATCTCTCAGATTTCACTGTAATATCTCATATTCATTTGCGCTCTGTATTTGCTCTATGTCAGATCCCCTCTGCTGGTGTAGTAATGAGGCACTGTTAGGTTTGACTCTTCAGCAAAACTATAATATTGTGCTTACAGAATTCATTTTGTTGAGAAAATTGTCTGTTTAACAGCGGTCTTATGTGCTATCGAAAGGGAACGGTGCTGGAATTAAATCATATCTGTTTTATGACAGCTTTCAACTCATTCTCTAATAAGGTGTTATGATGTCTAGTATTATATAGAAGATATCAGGTCTCATATCAGGTGTCAGGATATCAGGTCTCAAGACGGTTGGAGCTGTAGTGGCTGGTCCTCTTCAGCTGGCCTGTTAGGTCTGGTAGAGTGGAGCTGCTGAGAGCAGAGAGAGCTGTTTCATTGGTCCAGAAGCTGAGGGCCATGTGATTGGTCTAGGTGCGGGCCTTCCTGCAGCCCCCCATGGAGGGCATCGTGCTGGAGACCTACGGCAGTGGTAACGCCCCGGATAACCGCGCAGACCTGCTGCAGGAGATCCGTAGTGCCACTGAGAGAGGCCTCATCATGATCAACTGCACCCAGTGCCTCCGAGGCTCTGTCACCACCTCCTATGCCACTGGAAAGGTGTGTGTGTGTGTGTGGGTGAGTGTGTATCTCTGTCTGTGTATCTGTATGTGCATCTGATTATCTGTGCGTGTCCATCTGTATGTGGGTGAGTGTGGGCATGTGTGTATCTGTTTGTTTGTGTGTGTGTGCATGTGTGTCAGGTGTGGGGTTGTGGTTGTGTATGTGTGTATGTATATGCTGTAGTTGTGTATCTTTGTGTGCTTTCTCTCGGTGGTTTCCCAGGCTCTGAGTGATGCAGGATTGGTAGCTGGGTGTGATATGACTCCTGAAGCTGCTCTGTCTAAACTCTCCTACGTGCTGGCCAAGAATGACCTCAGTCTGCTTGAGAAGAAGAAGGTACTGTAACCAGACCTCTAACCCTCTGCACGTGGAGGTCATCCAAGCTGCAGTGCTGGACTGCCTCCAACATCCCAGTCCTTATTCCCACTCCCCGCATGTCGGAGGCAGTGGATGAACTGGTTTGGCCGTGCGGTCGAGAGGAGCAATCACAAACGCGGCCTGGCCAAGACTCTGGGTGCACGGGGTGGACTTTTGGTTTTAACGTGTTCTTATTGTGTCACTGGGTCGATACAGCAGGCTGACTGTGGTGTTTGGCTGTCAGCTGTTGAGCAGGAACCTGCGTGGTGAGATGGTTGCTGACCTCGATGGTGCCAGGCTCAGCCTTAGTGACAGTCGCTTCATCCAGGTCATCGCGAAATCCCTCAGCATCAGCTGCAAAGAGGTGAGATACCTGGCACGTGCTCGGACTCGTACTGCGTTTCACTGATATTCGGTATTCTGCCAGCTTCTCTGAAAAGGCTTCCAGTCAGTGCTTTGGGACACAGTTCTGCCTGGTTTTGCACTGATAAAGGGCTATTGGAGCTGTGATTCTTGTTTCCAGGAGCTGGAAGCCATCCGTGACGCCCTGACCCCCACGCTGGCCTGTGCTGCCGCTAAGATTGGCGATATTGAGGCGCTGGAGGCGATCCGGGAGATGGTACGGGCTTCTCTCCGCTCTCTGCCCCGCCTGCCGAGGGGCACGGTGCTCAGCTCACCCCCCCAGTTTGCTCCTGACTATCTTACCCAACACGTGTGGCGAAAAGCAGCCCCTCTCACGTCCTTCCAGCCACACAGGCATCCGGCTTGCTGGCTTCCTGCTGCCATTTCTCATTTCTCCACCGAAGTCCCTAGACCTGTTTTCAGACAAGTTTTCAGACCTGTTTTAGTTCAGCACACACACACACACACACATAAAAAAACACACCTTAAGTGAAGCCAAGGTGTCATATGAGTCAGAAAGTGTATTCACATTGACGTTGAGAGGAGCAGTCTGTAAATGTAATGTAAATGTGCTCAGGCAGAATTTGAGTTTCGTCCAGTGTAAGACCGCAGGAAGCAGTTCTGCTTGATTGATACAACAACTGTGATCAGAATGTGCCCAAAAACACATTTTTTCAGCTGATGTAGTCTATAGTTAACTGTAACTACATGGTTTATATGAACGAATTTATGTCAGGAGGCAATCATTGAACCACCTGCGTTATCTGTCAAAGAAAACACGACTATCAGGCTTTTCTCTGGCTACACGGAAGAGGAAGACAAACATGTTGTGCTGTTGAGTTCGAGGGTTCAGATAAGACTCACAGTTCACTGATGGCATGGGACCCATTCTGGCTTTGGAAAGTCCGCCCCTGTGACCCTGTCCTTCACAGAGCTGCCCTGTGTAGAATTATGCCCGTGTGTGTTTACAGCGACGATGTTACACCAGGTCATTCTGGGCTGAGGCCAGATGTTGGAGTGTTTTTTCGAAAGTAAAATCTGCTACGTCTCCTCTGGTGCACGAGTGTTGGTGCTTGTTGGTGTAAACTGCACTTTTGCAGTGACGGTATAATATATACGGTGTAATGAAATGCGATGGTTGAGACCTGTGAGTGTGAGCAGCACTGGCCTCTGCAGGGCAGTAACCTGAGCATGGCGGACTACGACGGCCGAACGCCGCTGCACGTGGCCGCCTGCGAGGGCCACCTGAGAACCGTGCAGTACCTACTGGGTCAAGGAGCTACCGTCTACGCCAAAGATCGCTATGGAGACACACCCCTTCGAAATGCTGTTCGTTTCAGGTAAGTTGGGAGTTTGTGTGCGTGTGTGCGTGTGCGCGCGCATGCCTACACCCGAGCATTTGTCTGTACTGTACGTGAAGGTGTGTGTGTTGCACAGGTGCGTGACGGAAGGCGTAGGCGTGAGCAGGTGGGTGTGTGTGTGGGCATCTTGTTCCACTGGTCCTTTATCACTCATCGCGTTTCCTCGGCGCCTTTCTGGCCTGTCAGAGCTCTCGGCATTTCAATTCGACCTTTTCATGCAGTTCAGCATCGTTCAGTGAATCACTCACATTTCCAACTGAGAAAATCCTTCTGTTTCGCAGTTCGACAGAAATGTTTTGTCTGTATTAAAGACGTTTCATCTCCTCTGTCACTGCCTAATATGTAATGGATCCCAGCGTCAGTGAGACATGAGCAGACTCGGAGTCTGCCTGCTCCTTTGGCTCTGGGGCGCGTCTGGCTTCCAAAGTGCACCTGCCAGCCTCATCGATCGCCCCTGCCTGTGAGTGAAAGGTTTGGCACTGAAGCTTTGGCTGCAGGACAGTGATTGTGTCTCTGCTGTGTACCTGGTGAGGCTGTTGCTCCCTCCGCTTCTGATTGGCCCTCAGCTGTTTCCACAGCCCTTGCGTGCGGGGGCCTGACTGTCCTGGGGGGAGGGTGTGAGGGGGTCTGGGCCACACACCCACACCTTGCTGATGACGTGCGGCAGGGTCTGTGGAGCGCAGGAGGCCGTGTAGTCGTGTGCAGTAGGCCGTGCATCGGGAAAGTGGGACAGAGTCACTGTCTCCTCCATCTTCTCCAGTTCCCCATGGTCTTTTCACATCTCTTCCCCTGTCTCTGTGGAGAAGTAACACACAAACAGACCAGGATGGGATGTCAACCTCATTAAGAAAAGATGGGGGGGCTAAATTACCACTGTGTGCAGAGGATGTGTGTGTGTGTGTGTGTGTGTGTGTGTGCGTGTGTGTGTGTAAAAGAATTAGACATGCTGTTTAAAGGCCTTGACTACAATTACCACTTAATGAGACTGATGAGGCAGACAGATTAGTTTTTTTCTTTGTCGCAGTTCCAGTCTTGAGGGAGAGGTTTAGTTCTCGGGGCAGCGTTTTCGCTCTCTGTTGTTAGAGGAACACTTCCTTGGCTGTCGATAGTGACTCTGCACTTTCAGCCCGTGTGTGTGTGTGTGTGTGTGTGTGTGTGTGTGAATTCACTCATCTCTGTTCTGTAAACAGCGGTGTTCCGAGCACAGTGCAGAGCTCCCAGCTGTAGACTGGGGTACTATACAGTGAAATGTGACGATTCCAAATTGGCAGTCAGGAGTGTAGCAGTTTAAGAGCTTTTGTCACCAGATATATTCGGGGAGATGAATCCGAAGTCTCTTCCTTTTCATCTAGTGGGGGTGAAGCGCAAGAGCGGGTGTCGCGTTCCCGTGAGGAGGAGAGGAGCTCAGGTCTGAAGGTGTGTTTAAACCTGCCCTAACCGCCGCTCTCCTTCCACGGCTGACAAACAGTGTGACTAGGAGAGGGAGGGCCGGCTGGATATGTAACAGCCGCTGGTGTTGTCAGAGTCTCACAGGGAAACGTGGTAGGCAGGGCAGGGCCAAACTGTGGCCAAACGCACCTGAAATAGGTCGGAGAGGGACCACACCCGCTATTATTTCCCACAGTTCATTATTCCGTTGCTACATATTAACCGAACCCTGGGCTGCCAGGCATGGCCGCCGTGCCCGTCCGGACGTGCTGCCGAGTGCGGCGCGTACGTGTCTTTGTTTGCTTTCACAGATTTGCTCGCCTGTTTGTTCCACTGCTCCGTTTCCGTGACGTTGCGTAGCCAACGCAAGGAGCTGCCGCAGCCGTGGAATGCGGCGGCCTGTGGTTTCCTGGGTGCTGTGTGGCGTGTTTGTTTGGGGAGGTGACGCACCGCGGCCTGACGTGTCCCAGCCTGTCTGGGCCAGTGAACTCGCCCTTCTGCTGTGGAATCAGCCACACCACGCTTGCGCCAACAGTCACTAGGGGCAACGGGGGTTAATCCCAACCTTTGCACTTTTCACATAGCTGAGCTTACAGTATCACAAACGGAATGTTTTTGTATGTGTGAAGTGGCCCAGTGGCGTTCCTCGGGTGCAACAAACATGCTCTTATCTCTACCTCTGTACAGCCTTCACATCAGGGTGCCCATTTCTGCCCCTGTGATATGTAAGTGTGCATGATGTTACTGGCGCTGTGCTGAAACATCCTTTGTGGAAGAAGATCCTGTATGACAGGCCAGACAGGTTCTGCCAGGGCCCGACGGGGCCCATCTGACCCTGGACGAGCGGCCCGCCGCCATCTCCTCCACCGTCTCCCCGACGTCTCCCCACCATCTCCCCGCTGTCTCCGCTGTCTCCCTTCCATGTCTCTCATCTTTGGCCTTCGTCTCCTCTGCTCTCTTAGACACAAAGACGTGGTGAAGCTGCTACGCAGGACTGGGGCCCATTTCTCTCGGGAGGAAATGGAGGATGTTGGAACTGAGCTGTGCAGGTGACACACAGACCCCCACCTCTACCTACCTCCACACCCGCCCCACACCGCACCCTCCCCCTACCCCACCCCCTCCCCACACCCCACCATCACACAGGTCTTTCCAGTCATGCAAGGCTTCCATCCAGTTTTAGAATGGTCCCCAGTTACATTGTATCTTGACAGCACACGTATGCCTGGTATTTAACTCTTGAAGCAAAGACAAGAGTTGAGCGACTTTTTTCAGTTCCATTAAATCCATTGAAACATGTATGATCCAAAATATGATCTCCCTCCGATTGGGAGAGATGAGTGATGTTTTGTATCCTAGCCCTAACCCTGACTGAACCCTAACCCTAACCCTAACCCTATGTTTTATATAAGTTGTAAAGGTAATTGCTGAATAACATGAAGAACCTGTAAGGTGATGTTTTTGGATGTTATTCTGATTAATAGTGTCTACTATCTGTTATGTTCACTGTTCAGGGTTGATGAGCTATGGAAGAGTAATGTGTAACGACTTCCCATATGAGTGGTTTGTGTGAGCATGTATTCATATGTTTGGGTTCTAGTCTAGCAGCAAACTGTGACCTCGAGGGGCTGGAGATTTGGCACCTAGCTGGGTCTGATCTGACCACATCAAGTTTCAGTGGACAGATACCTATAGAAGTGGTCAGTATATGTAACATACAGTACTTATATGTAGGTATATGTAAACACCATCACTTCTGAAGTGATATGTTGGTGTCTGTATGATAGCGAATAGAAACATGGATACATACCTTAACCTCCCATAATGACTCTGTGTACATTGTAAAGCGTTGCCATGAGACGCCACAATTGGACGGCCTCTTATGTATGTGCGGTCTGGCTGGACTTCTCTTTGTGAACGATGTGCATAACCTGGTCTGTTCCAGGCCATGCAGGCAGGCCATGATGACATAGTGCTGTTCCTGCAAAGCGCTGCTCAGTACCGAGCTCAGGTACAGATCTTACACACACACACACACACACACACATACACACACACACACACACACACATGGCTGATTGACAGCTTGACAGAGTTGCACATCAGTATTCTCAGGCTGGTAGAAATGCTAGACAGTAATGTCCAGCCATCTGTTTGTTTTCATTTGTTTGCTGCTACTGTGCACTTTTCAGCTGCACACAGATGAGACTCCTGAGGTAAACAGTTTCAGTCATTCCCCCCTGAATGTGTCCTTGTCCCCTTGGATGTGAAACATTTCTGTGCTCTCAGATGAACTACAAGGACTTTAATCTGCAATTGCTTTTCTAAGCAATGAGCACCTATAAATTATCTCACTGGACACACTGTAGTAACACACACCTTTAATGAAGACTACCTGAACACACTGCAGTAAAACACACCTTTAATTAACACAACCTGAACACACTGCAGAAAAACACACCTTTAATGAACATCAGCTGATCATGCTGTAATAAAGCACATATTTAATGAACACCTGTATGTCAGATCACATTGTGAAGCTGGAGCTAATGAAGGTTTATCTGACATAAAGCTGCTGTAGGCTTTATGTTGGAGAGCAACTTGACAATTGAAGTGTGGTGGTTTACTTCATAAACCAACAGTGTGTGCAAGTGTGTGTGTGTGAGAGAGAGATGTATGTGTTGTTGAGTCCACTCATGTCCATGTCTTGTGGCATGTGCTATTTTCTGCTTTCCTTGTCTTGTTTTACCTGTCCTTCATCTTTTGTTTCAGTCTGATACTGCTGCTCTGCTCATTTAGAGCCTCAGTCTGCAGAAACGCTCACTGACACAGAGAGATCTCTTTCTATGCTTCATTTGGCAAATAAATGTCTCATCTTGAGAAAATCTAGGACAGTTTTTAGTGTTTACACACATTAAAACATGACCTATTGGCGTGTACTTTGCCACTCATTCATTAGTAACTCAGCATTTTTTACTTTTTGACATGAACCAGGTTGTGAATCTCTTCCATGAATGTTGTATGTTGCTTTAGTTTTGGGTTGTTGCTTCACTGGCCCAAAACTCCCTGACTGACTCCCTGTAGTAGCTTCAAGCTCCCAAAACCCTGACTGGGTCTGTAACATGAGCAGTGTGAATGGTTCTGTTCTTATTTTTTTGATTTAACGGAATATTCTACCAATTTTATTACATGTGTCTTGAAGACTGGCAGAGAAAATGCCAATGATTTGGCCCTATTGTTTGGCCCCATAAACGTCTGGGGAGATTAAAAAAAGTGTAAACTTTCCTTTATGCTTGGGGTGAATATATCCTTCAAAGTCCAATTAAAGGACCGGGCAATGTAGTAAAGCGACTTCATAGAACTCTGTCACACAAGCTGAGAGCATCAGTGGTGAAGAAGAAGCCCAGCCATGGTTGACATGAAGAAGGGAGCTGGTGGGCAGCTCAGACTGATGTGCTCCGAGTGGAGAAGAAAAATGTGCAGAAATTGTACCCGCGAAGGAAGAACGAGTGGCTCTCGTACCACAGAACGTACTACAGACAATTGAGATGAACGAGCAATGTTAAAAGCCCGTGACAAGTGTTATCAGCGAGAAGCTCAGTGTGAGTGGAAATCGTCTTCAGACGATTGTGTGTGTGGATAGTTCATGTGGTTGATTATGAGTCATAACATCACAACAATTGCTCTGGAGTATCAGAGGGAGAGTAGCAGATGCCTGAGGGCCCGTGAGATACCATCACCCCTCCAGACCACCGGGTGGGAAGCTGTTATCCAAACACCTGGCTGACTAAGAAGCTTTCAGCTTAGACTGAGACCCAAACACCAAAAGTAAAGTTGCCCCATGGCTGCGAGCTATGTATAAAAGAAAAGTAATCAAAAAACCTGCGCCTTGTAATCAAAGAAGGTGTGGCAGATCTTAACAGACATTGGGATTGTTCAGACATTTAAAACTGAACAGACTAGTAATAGTTATAATTATAGTTATAATTGGTTATAACTGGCAACCTCTGTAGTCTTAATGATAAAATGGGGCTATGTGGTCAAAGTTTCCATTCAGGACATGAGATTTGCATTGAGATCTAGCTGGTCCTTCATTAGGCTGCCCATGGAACATGGAGACAGCCAGGCATTAGTAGTCCAACCTAGAGGTGATGAAGGCATGAACAGATGCTCTCTGCATAATTAATAGATGGAAGATGGCTGTTTAAGCAATATTATGTAAATGTACAACAGATCACCTATTTGTGTTTAGTATTTACATTTGATACATCTGAAACATTTAATACAACTACAAAGCTACATCATATCATAAGTTACATCATATATAATAATTCATAATTCCTTATTTAAGCAACCTTTTACACAAATGTGTCTTATTTTATTACAGTCTGGTTGGCCTCATTCTAAATCTGAGTCTTTTTGTTCACCAAACGTCTTACGTTTGAACTGTACGTTTACGTTGGCAGCAGCGCTGATAGCTGTCAGTCAGAGAGCAACTGAACCAAGAGACCATTCCCCTAAACCAGCAAGATGTTTCAGCTTCTTTAGGAGAACCTGAAAACGCAATACAAAGAGCCACAGTTCAGCTTCAGAAAGTAGCTATGATTTCAAAGAAGATTTTTTTAAATCAACTGGGTCTTACAAAGTATTTGCAGGACTGAATTTCTGCCATGCTATAAGCACATTATTTGACATTGCATTCCGTTGTGTGTATGTATGTGCATGCCTCTGTTTGCAGTGATGGGAATAAATGATTTAGCAAGGAACTCTTCCCCTAAATCATGACTCATGCAGAATGCGTGTGCATTAGTGTTTTCACTGCAAAATATGTGTTCTTGTACATATTTTGGAGTTTTTGTGTTTTGTTTTGTTTTTTTTTACATTAACCCATTACTGCGAAGTACGACGGTGCTAGAAGCAGAAATCATTCCAGCTCATGTTGTTTTTCTGTTCATTTTCTAGAATGGCGAGTTCATTGAGTTCACAGCTTGCCCAAGGACAGCCTGATGAGACCTGGCACACTGGCACGACCTGATGAGTGGCTGAAGTCCTGCTGCATTTGTCCTTCAATGTAACTTTTTTCCCCCTTCATTTTCACTTGCCTAATTTAATTTTACCTATTGTTTTAAATTTAATCATTTTAATTTAAAAACACCTTATATATATATATATATATATATATATATAGCTAAGCAAATGTGAATGCATTGTGATGGTGATAAATTGTGCATCTGCAGATGTCAATTCTGTAGAATTAGAGAGTAATAAAATATTATTGTCTATAATGATTTGATTCACATCGAGGGATTCTGAATTTTGTTATGCATTTAGAAAGTGCTTACAGTTTGGTTTTGCCCATGTCTGGGAACTGTTCCAGTTCAAACATGCTGTTGAAACATCTGTCGTAAGGAGTGATTTTTGTGAAGATGTTTGTGATTTGCAAATGGATACAACTAGCTGATAGTGGTCTTGTCTGTCTGTCTGTAGCCACTTTAGCTAATCAGCAAAAGTAAAATGCAATATCATTATGTAAAATATTGTTGTGAATGTTATTCAGTTCATGCAATGTCAAAGTAAAGCACAATAGAATGGTAATAATTAGTTTTTATGTTGATCTGCATATGTAATGAATTTTCTAATTCAGTATCAGAAAGAATATGTCTCAGGTGAGTAAATTATGAAGTGGTATGTGTTCATTTTTGAACGTGAAATCCTTGCACTGTGCATCCCCGACGGTACGCTCAATTGCTGGATAATCACACTTATGAATCAAATCACTGTCCGGTAGATTATCAACACTAACATCAGTTGTCTCTGAATGTCACGTGTCATGTGGGTATGCAGATGCGAATACTGTGAAACTTAAAATCGTTGTACAACCCCTTGCAATAATACAACAGTTCTGTTTTTTAAACATCAGCACAAGACGAAAGGGAATGTAATTGAAATGAAAACTGCATCCAAAGTCTGGATGAATCTCTATGTTGCTTGACATTTCTGTTTTTTGCACACAATATCTGGTATACTTATCATGTCCAAGTATTTCACTGCCTTTATCAAACTCAGTATGCTTACCGTTTTTGAAACGTTTTAACTACAGGTTAAGCCAAATGAAAGCACCTCACAAAGAAACAAACAATACTTATTTCCACTTTAGTAATTATTATTGTTTTCTGATAATAGCCGTTTGTATTATGTGTAAGAGGGAGAGCTGCACGTCATTGTGTCTGCTGCTTATTGAGATGGGAATAAAGCTTTGCCTCCTTGATTACTGACTTTGATTTATTCTCACCCATTTCGTTTTTGACCAACTACACAGACATGAGGAAGTTAGTGAAATAGTATTGATTCACACGTAATGTTAGGATCATATTATACAAACATTGCACTTAAACCTTTACAAATTGGATGAAAAAGATTTTTTAGTCGCAATAGATAATAGTAATGATCAGAACTACTTCATTCAGCTATCCGTACTTGGGTTGTTACACACAACAATGAAAATATATATAAGTATTAATATTAAAGTGTGTGTGTGTGTGTATGTGTGTGTGTGTGAATAATTTGCGAGAGTTTCAACGTGCTTGAGTCCCTTACTGCAAGATTCATTGTTAATCGAGAGCGGGCCCAAGAAGCGCCCGATGTGCTGGAACCCAGATGAGCCGGTCGGACCTGCGTGGCCGTCATTCCAGTCTCACTGAAAAGGCTTGTGTGAACAATCCTCTCACCACGCAGTATAAAAGTGCACCACACTGACTATTTGTGTCATCGGGGGCGAGCAGTTTGGAAGAAGTCTTCCTCGGCCTTCGTTTTAACCGTTTCTCTTCTTTCCTTTTGATCTGTGGTCACCTTTACATGCCATGGACCTCAAATGAACCAGATCACTGTTGTGAGCGGAATGATACTCTACTGAAGCACATTACGGTAAGACAACACCTGAAGACGGCCGTACTACACACCTTGATATAAGGAGCTCACCGAACGTCGGGTTCATTTGGTCTCTCTGGTGCAGTGGTTCTTAACAGTTCAACAGTTCTATCCCAAAATTGTGAAATGTTTAGGACCACTTGATCAGGCAGACGATTTCTGTGGTGCTGCGACAACAGAGGAAGGAGAAACGGCTTCGTGTGTTTATTAACTCTGGAGCAGAGGCCTGTGCTGTGTGTAGCGTGGTCCAGTTTCATCTTAAAAAACCATTCGATAACTTTGTACTTGTATTTAACAACAGTTGTACTTTCTCTCTTAACTCTTGAAGTTTAATGACACAAACAGGAAAATAAATGATAGTTTGAATGTGACATATTCATTAAAATATTAATTACATTAATTTTGCCGTTAAAAGTTCATTGAAGGAAACAACATTTTGATATATTCGCTTATGTGTGCAAATTTCTCTCTCTCTCTCTCTCTCTCTCTCTCTCTCTCATGCCCCCTTGTGTTCTTTTGTTACAGAATAATTAATACATTGTATTCATCCTTTCACTGGTTGCATATTAACATTTAAGCAAAGTATCTCCTTCTCTTAAAACCTAAATGTATGTTTTTAAAAAGACGCAGAACATAATCTGTATCAACAATTTATTAAAGACCTTCACGGTACATCTCGCTGGTGCTGTCCGTGGTACTGAATATCATTCATGACGTTTTAACAATATGTCTTGGCAAATTAGCTGTCCATGTGGATGTATTTCCATTAATTTATCCTTATGTACGGAACGAACTTAATATAGTTAGAAGCGTGAAACATGAAAATGAGTGACAAGAGGAAGCCATAAACGAAAGTTAGACTTATAAGTTAGACTTATACAGATGTCCTGTATGTCAATTTAAAATGTCCTGTATGACTACTGATTTAAGATATCCTGCATGTCTGTTCATTTAACATGTCCTGCATGTCTGTTCATTTAAGATGCCCTGTATGTCTGTTCATTTAACATGTCCTGTATGTCTGCTTATTTAAGATGTCCTGTATGTCTATTCATTTAAGGTGTTGTCTGCCTGTTCATGTATATCTGTGCATGTGTTTGTATTTCTGTGTATATTCTGAACTTAATCTGACTCATGTCACGCGATCTATGTTTTTTATATGTCCTCTATACCTTTTGTACCTTAGACGTATCTAAATAAACTAATGATAAGAATGAGTAAATGTAAATATTACATTGAATCAGTTTCATTAATTCATTAAAGCAAAGATATTGGACAATTTCATGCTATTTGCAGTATACAAATATCAAGCCATTAGTGAACAAATCCAATGGGTTCTTGGATACAAGAAAAGGGCACAAGATAGAAGAGACTGAAGAGACACTCATGAATGGTAAAAATAAGTACTGAAATTCAAATGCGATCGATTAGCGCTCAAACAAGATAGCGAACAAAAAACAGCACGAATGTTTTTTTCAGTGCTGGGTGTTTTTCAGTCCTCCAACATTAAAAGCCATTTAGTATTTTAATTAAAAAAAACTTTGAAAACTATAAAACTGTACGTTTGTACTGTAGATAATACGTATCTACCCGTAAGATATGGATGGAAACATATGGATCTATTTGGGACCAAAAGGTGGCAACCGAATCAATAGTCTTATTTTGCGGTCTCTTTTAATAAATTATTCATAAGCGCGCAATCAGTTGCCGTCTTTAGACGACAAAGACACAGCGTTCTCTCCCCTTGATCTCAGCAGTGCGCCTAAACAGCATATTTGCTTAACGCGTCTTCTTAAAGCCCAACGGCACAACCTGCTTAACGCGCGAGGAGAAAGATATTTCAGCGGTCCTGATGAGCAGCCCGGAGCGATTTGCCTACATGCACAACGGCAGCAGATGTCGAGTCGGGCTCCCCTGGGACTCTATCTGAGGAATTTCATCAGCGTATCTGGGTAGTCGTGTCTCATCCAGTGTAGGGGTGACCATGTCTCGGCCAGCGAAGAGCAGAGATAGGTTAGAGGCTGCAAGTGGTAAATCACCTTTACAGCGGACTGTAATCATCAGGTCCTAAAACACTAACGTATGAGTGACCCCCACCTTTTAGGAAGCAGCAATCCATCCCCCCCTGTCATCTCAAAAAGAATTGTGTGTGTGTGTGTGTGTGTGTGTGTGTGGGGGGGGGGGGGGTATTATGTGACAATTTTACAACGTATCAAACACAATCTACTGAAGCTTATAATTACTATATTGAGTTCACGGTCGAATTTGTGTAAAATCAGCAGCCTAATTTTGTTAATCGGGCACCAGAAACGGCTCCTTTAAAGCAGAAACGACTTTATTATGGTACTAATGTCTGCCTGCTTATCTACAAGGAGGTCCTCTGTGTGGACTAGATAAGATTTTTATTAAGAATCCAGCGGTAATGTCCGGTGTTCATTTTACAAAAGCCAGGGTATAACCAACCTAATCTAACACAGAAAGCTTCGGATTCAGGCCGTTCGATGGCTGCACATTTTGCACAATCTGAAAGCGCAGAATAATAAGGGCTTGGTGGATGGGTTACGCCACCACTGATGCACAGTAAAAGTGGGCACGAACATTGCTAAATGAAAAGTACTTTATTTTAAAGCACAAAACTTGCAATACTTGCAATACAAGCATAGTCTACACGACCAAAACCACGTCAATCATTACAGGAGGTTAAGCGTATGCACTTCGGAGAGTGTAACTATTCTGAGACCACTTGGCTTTAAAGCTTAATTGGAAACAGACGTGAGATCACATTTACAATGATCGTGTGGTGTGTGTTTCAGGGTCTCTGTGTGTAGGAATACACAAAAAACAGAGAAACATTTGGTACGTTAAGTCGTATAAAATGTTCTGAAAGGTTGTTTGTGCGCAATTACCCCAAAAAGTGAGTACTCGTTAGGAAGGACACTTTAACTACACACCACAGTGTGCCGTCATTTATTTTAAGAACCAGTATCATATTATAACATATTTATCAGGACATTTTAAGATCACCTCGGTGGACTCGGGACGACTGCAACGTCCAGGGTTGATAACGCTCGGGGTAAGCGGTGCGCCACGTGGGGCAAGGAAGAGGAACCAGCACGATCCACGCATTAAAGCGCACGTGCTAGAGTGTGAGCCCACCAGTCCGGTCCAGGAGTAAATAAGGCTGGGGAGAGATAGAGAGAGAGAGATAGATAGATAGAGAGAGAGAGAGAGAGAGAGAGAGAGAGAGAGAGAGAGGTGGAGAGAGAGAGAGAGAGGTGGAGAGAGAGAGAGAGAGAGATTGAGAGAGAGAGAGGTGGAGTTGCTCAAGGTGGTCCTCGCAATACTGACATGATTTTTTCCCTCGCGGACCCGCAGCGTAAGCAGACAAGGCGTGGACAGTCAGTGGATGGGTGAGGAAAGTGTCTAAGAGGGTGTTTGGTTATAGCGCTTGGATTACGGGTGGAATTTTTGGGTTTGTTTGTTGTTAGGACATTTGACAATATTGGGATAAACAATACTGATAAACAACAAAATAAACGAGAAGAACCTTCCCGGATAAACAAACTCGTTATAAATGAGTTATCATTTGGATGTGAGACACAGAGCATCTCTGGGTAAAAGCAACATATTGGTAATATGTAAAATGACTCCGCGGAGCGAAACGCAAATGACTTTTCCACATTTTACATAAACAGGCGGATCAATTCTGTCCAAGCTGATATCTAACAATGGATTTACAAAAGTCTCAAGATTCGTCCGTATCGGACAAATCAAGCCCGAGTCTCATTGACTTGGGAACGTTCTTTGTGGACTCTGACATAATATTTGGATTTACAAGTCATCTATTAAAAAGAAAAGCAAAGGTAAGTGAATTTTTGCCGGTAAGAAAGGAAGAAAACGCTCTACAAGTTGACTGCAAAGCTGTGCAAGACTGCCAATTTGTGACTCCTCAGTACCTACACGGGAGTGGCATTTTATGATTTTCAGGACCGAGAACAGCTCTCATTCTCAATGACGAATCGTCCATTTTAACATTCAACTACTCAACTTTGTCACCTGACTAGAAATCTGATAACCGTTATACTTAAACAACCCGCTGCTGTGGACTCGTTTCAATGTTTCAGGCAACAAGTTCTGCAGACTGCACTGTGATGATGTGTGGGTCAGGCGACTAACGCTCCACAGGCGAGAGCGAAAGCAATTAGTAGAATAGCCTGTAGCGTATTGTAGAGCGAATATCAAGAGAAATGGGAGATCGCTCATCCACACGTTTGTGTCTATACGGTCGGAATCACACGTAACGGTATCTCATGCACGCTACTTCTGCTAAGTTCTGCTATGCCCTCATGGACACTGTAAAACGATATTGGTTAAAAGAACGAATGAAAGTTTTTAGTGCAGCTAATTAAGTTCCTTTTCAAAAAAGTATATAGACACATTGGAATCTGGGTCGATTTCTAGATGATCAGTTTTGGTATGTCGTCATTATCGTAATTATCGGGTCTTTTCATTTAGCCAAATCATCAGGTCTTTTAATTGAGTGTCTGACAAACAAAACCAAAAAAGGTTAATTTGCTATCGGGCTTCACGCCAGTTTCAATCAGTTTATACGGTTCTATAGCTTCCAGCTTTTGCTCATATAAAACCAAGATCTTGCATCTGCGTAAGATCCATATAGGTGTGAATTAAGGAAATCGCTGCATTATGTTTTGAGTTCTGTGTTTTGGGAATCTACTGTCAAGATCTCCGTTGATTGATCATAGCGTATGACTCCGCCTGTCAGACAAAGAAGTGGAGGAAAAGGAAAACCAGTTGGGCTGTGACTTCAAATCATGTGATCGCAGTACATCATCAACATCATATATTTACATATTAATAATTAAATATTTAACAATTATTGTAGTTTTTTCATCCGTTAAGGACGCAAGCTGTCATTTGAGAGAATTGCCATATGGTGGCGCCAGAGTAACAAATAAAGATTTGACTTCGCACGCTTCAGTCGCAGTAGCAAAATGGTCACATTTAACTTGAACAAAATGACAATTTCAGTTATGCTTGGATATATTATTAATGTAATGTGATTATTCACTACACAGTACAAATATAATATAAATACAAAATATTTAAAAGGAAGGAAAAATGTTTGAAATGACGTTTAAAGCAGCAACAACCCAACAACCTAAATAAAAAGGAATACTTTTTAAATATCATTGCCTTTTTACTATCCCATTAAGACAACTTGATCATGTTTTTGCATGCGTATGGGTATATGTTTTATCGGTCTACTGAAGACACCAAAGGAAGCTAATTTCTCAGTCTTACGCTTCTCAAAGGCTTTAAAACAGCGTGCGCTCCGAGCACACCAACCACGCCCCTCCAGCTAGTTTACGGGTCTAAGTAGTGCTCAAATTAACAGTAACCCAAACTTCACCAGCGCTTTTGTACGTCGCCATGGGACTACAACGCAAAACTTTTCTATGGCAATTTAAACCTGCGCTTTTCATGGTGTTTCTACTAACACTTGAGCAACCGTGCTGCTAACCAACGTATATAGCATACATTTACTTTTAAACAAAACGGCGTAAAAGGTCTTTTTTTAAAACCGAGATGAATCGGACTCAGGTTAACGCTGCTCAGGATCCGTCCGGGACCACGCGATTCACTGTAAGTCACGATCTGACTGACATGTTTGAACTACGTTTGAATACCTTCCACACTTCTGCAAAGTTTGCGGCGGGCCCGGTATCTTTCAAAAGCTCAACAATCACGTGCAAAATATACGTCTGAAAATCTTATCAGAAACCGATTAAAAGCAGGTGTTGTCTTTCCTTCCCAAGGTCGAGGGGTGTTCCAGCGCAGAGTCATCATTCAAACACGACTCGGGTCCGCGGAAGAGGCTCCAATCAGCGGAGGACGCAAGGTGCGCGAGCCGACCTCCTCCCGAGGGCGCAGGCTCCGTGAGCGTCTCGGAGTCGGATAGAGACGACGTCAAGACTGACTTGTGCAAGCAATGTGAGATGATCGTAGCTGAGCTGAAGAAACAAGCCCTCTCGCTCATCGACCCAGCTTCGCTGAAGGTCAGTGTAAAAGATTTTTGAAAAACTAACAAACAAGAAAAACATTCTAAAACACCAAGCAAATCCCCAGCCCCCTTCGTCCGTTTCTCAGTCCTGTGAACTCACAACCTGGAAAGCCCGTATACTTTCGTGAAGAAACTCACTTGTTGGATATTTAAGTAAACGTTTGTCACTCTGTGGGCTGTGTGATGTCTCTGATGCAATGTGATATAGATCTTTGTTAGTGTCATAACCTCTTGACCCTAACCTTGTACCTAAAGATCTTTATGTGAACATTCCTGTCATTGCACTCTGCTGGTGTGTTGCCTGCTATGAGCACACTGAATGGTTTTCCTAAACAGACTCTGGTTGCCTTTATAACAAAATTAACAGCTGGTCATATCAGATTATTTGTGAAAAGGTGGCAGTCATGTTGAATGGTGGTGACTGAGGGGAAGTTTACAGAACTCCTCCACTTTGGCTTTGGGATATCACACCATCAAGGAGACCACAAACACGTACAAAGGTCTCCACAGAGTTGCATGTTATTTTGTCTCTATTTAGAGTTTTAAACAGTCTAAAACTAGCAAGTGGGTGTCACCTAAGGCCAATCCAGACTAACTCTGCAATCCTGTCAGTGTCCAGAACCAGAACATTTATGGCAGAGATTTTCATGTGCTGTCTGGCCACGGTGGAATGGCTTGAATAATGTGAGCGACTCAGTCGTTTGGGACTAAACTTGAATTTTATCACATACATCATCATCTTAAAATACATATTTATTATCAAGATAAGTTATGCAGATCTTTCATGAAGTGCACCGTAACTGCAAACAAATGGGTCCTTAACTTGATAAGACATAGGAGTGTTTGCTAAATAAACTAAGAGTGTTTGCTTGGCTGGTTTCCTGCAGTTTTGCTCATGTAAAACATGTCTGCTGCGTTCTGCACCATACACCATACACAAGGCCTGTGAGTGTGTGGAGCGAGGCTCTGTTTGGAAGTGGCCCATTGTTTTGGAAAACAATGCGTATCTCCCTTCTTGTGCGTGGCCCTCAGGGGTGTGTGGTGGGGGTCGAATAGTCAAGCAGGTTCGCTTTGCGGTCTGGGGAGGAAATGGACACCCAGTTGACCTTCACCACACATTCAAAGTGTTCCTGTATGCACAGCCCCATATTCCCACCACTGTTAAATATAGGCTCTTGACTCTTTATTGCTGTCTGAGTCTCTGTGAACGTTCGCCTCGGGTGCGCTGGTCTCCTTTGTGCTGGTTCAGGGGAAGATCTCACACTTAGGTAAGATTTCACTCCCCCAGCTTGGTTTGACACCCCCCTCCCCCCACACACACACACTTATCCTTACTCCAGGTTACTATAGGGGACAGAGGGACCTTTGTGTGTGTGCATGTGTGTGTGTGTGTGTGTAAGTGGTTAAGCACAGGAAATAAAGGGGCCCTGAGTCCTGGCCACGTAGGCTGCAGTGCTGGTCTTGTGTGGTCTGGAGGTGGAGGGGAGGGGAGGGCAGAAGTCCCTGACTCTGCCAGCCTCTGTGCTGATGGTTCAGTGAGGCCGTGGGCTCCCCGCTGCTTGCTGGCAGCAGGGTTGCTCAGCTGGAGAGCAGAAAGGCCGCATTGTCCAGGTGGAGCTGCTCACCTGCCCTGAACTCCAGGCCCCAGCTCACACCAGCTGCTAAGAGTGGCCAATTTCATCCAACCTCGTTTTGCTTGCCTGATATAGGATGAACACTCATCATTTGTAGTTTTAAGGTCTGTAGTATAGTGGGATTAATATGGGGCTATGAGTGAGAGGAGATGTACCCCAGTGATCTGATCTTGGTGATGCTGCTGTTCATCACACCTTCTGTTTCAGAGTGGATTTATGATCCACCTTCTGGATCATCATAAAGTATTTCACAGTTAGTTACCAAGCTGAACTTTTAAGCTTTGACTTTCCTGTTCAGAGCGTGCAGTAGCAGAGTTGGAGGTTGGTCAGATTTCAGTGATGTTTGCCCACCCGGAAGACTCGCTGCACCACTTCTGGACTTTCGAGATTTAATGTGGAATTGAAATGGACACTGTCAGGAGACAGAACGGCACACACTCCACACATGGGTCTTACACTCCAGCCCATTAGTCAACGCGATGTTAGGAAACACAGTAGCACACACACCTTACAGATCCACACGCCAGCCTGATGTACACACTCAAATGTAGTCTTTACATTGTGGTGCACTTTTAAAGCACAGACACACAGTGCTGCTTGTATGTGTAAGTTATAAGCGGATAAACACTTGCATACCAAATTATGTAAGTGCTTATCCGCTTATGACTTACACGTACTGTCATGATGAATACGTGTTTCGTGGAATCAATCCCAAGATCTACTGGCTCGACCAGGTGAGCAGCAGGAGCAGGGCTGGGCCATGGGGTTGTGAGTGTAGTGTGTGGAGCTCTGGGGTTGTGAGTGTAGTGTGTGGAGCTCTGGGGTTGTGAGTGTAGTGTGTGGAGCTCTGGGGTTGTGAGTGTAGTGTGTGGAGCTCTGGGGTTGTGTGTGTAGTGTGTGGAGCTCTGGGGTTGTGAGTGTAGTGTGTGGAGCTCTGGGGTTGTGTGTGTGTGTGTGGAGCTCTGGGGTTGTGTGAGTGTAGTGTGTGGAGCTCTGGGGTTGTGTGTGTAGTGTGTGGGGCACTGGGTGTGTGGGGCACTGGGTGTGTGGGTGTGTGTGGGGCACTGGGTGTGTGTGTGTGTGGGGTACTGGGGTTGTGAGTGTTGTGTGTGTGTGTGTGTGTGGGGCACTGGGTGTGTTGTGTGTGTGTGTGTGGGGTATTGGGGTTGAGAGTGTTGTGTGTGTGTGTGTGGGGCACTGGGATTGTGAGTGTTCTGTATGTGAGTACTGGGTTGCTAAGTGTTGTGTGTGGAGGCACATATTTATGCTCTGTCTCAGATGTGCGCTCATATAGTTATCTGACAGTGATGCCTGGCTCAGAAGTGTCTGGTCAGCACTGAAGCTATGGTGACAGGCCCTTTCTTTATAGTCCTTTGCAGTGTGCGTGTGTGTGTGTGTGTTCACAGGTGGCAATTAGTCTTTCTTCATGGCCCACAGCATTTAATGGGTCTGTGTTTCTCCACAGGCCATGCCCACCGTGCTCAGTGCTTTGTTTTATTATTTATTGTCAGCGATTCCTTTAGCTGATACCTCTGAGGAATGGCCAGTTCTCACACAGCGCTGCAGTTTCAGTAGTTTCTGGTACTTCAGTGCCATTGGCTAGAGACCTGTCAAACTTCCCACATGCTTAACACAGCACAGTGGCAAATGTATTCACAGAGGGAAAAGCGACTCGGTACTAACATGTTAAGAAGTCTTGAAGATTCAGCCCAGCACTGTTTTAGCATTGCTTGCGTGACTTTTAAAGGGGCCACACGAATGGTCAGAATAATCCTGAAATTTGTGTGTTGTAAATAGAGATTAACCAGTAAAAAAAGGAACCTGAGAAGTCTTCAGGCCTGGATTCCAGCTGCATTGTGCACTGCAATTATGAGATCTTTCAACAAGACTGGGGAGCTGGACACCTGTATTGGACCAACTCCACCATATGGGGCATAGTCCTTACCCCTCCCACTGTCATGGGACAGGGCTACACACTACATGGGATCAAATGTAATAAGATGAATTGGTGCTTGGAGGGGGACGTTTCATGGCTATTGTCTGAAGAGAGGGACTGAAGTGGCTGTCATCGGTCTCAATTGGTCACTACATCTCCAAAGCCCTCTGCTATGAGCTGCCGGACATCTAAAATTCTTTCATAGTGCAAGTCAAAAGCTCCCACAGCCTTTGGTCATTTTCGCATGTCACCTGATAGCAGTGGGTAGCTCCAGCTTTTTCTGCTGTTTCTGTTAACATTGTTTGAAGGCGAATGACTATATGAATGATAAGCATGGATGGATTTGGGAAATTATTGATTCATTATGAAGTCTTGATTCTCACGGAGAACTGGTATGAGTGTGTGTGTGTGTGAGAGAGAGAGAGAGACAGAAAGAGTGGATGTGAGAGAGAATATACAGGTTTGTATTTGATGTGAAAGGAGTGTTTGGTCTTTATGGGAAAGGATATGAGGAAAATGTTATGAGGTTAGTTTGAGTGGTCTGGCCCGATCACACTGAATAACAAAAACACATTATGAAGCCTGATTCTGAGGCTCATATGCTTATATGCAATGACGTAAAATGGATAAACTCTTCTCAACTCATACATACACCACAGCCATTATCTATGCATCGTTATGAGGACTGGCTTTTTTGAAGTCATTATATAAGGCTAGAAAAAGATCAAAAACTTGTGATCACTCAAACACCCCATAAACATTAATTTAAGTAGGCGTCTAATAGAGCTTAATTGAGCAGTGGGGAACACTGAGGTGAACTTTGGTTATGACTGCATGCTTGCGTTAGGTAGGTAATGCTCTGCTTTGATGACACCAGCAGCAGTTGTTTCCTCCTGCTTTGCGTGGTGTGTTTTTCTCGTGGGAAGGCAGTCCAGTGAAAGGGAAAGCTACGGAGCTTTCTGGAAGTCCTGGTTCGACAGGCTCAGCCCAGCCCTTCTCCCGGAGCCCTGGAGGGGGTACTGCCCTGCACACATCCAACCTGCCCCTATAAATCAGTCACTTTGGGAGCCCTGGGGCCCGTTCGCTGCCTCTCTGTTGTCACACACCTCCGTTGCCGCTCTGCCACGGGCTGGGTGCCCAAAGCTTCTCTTCAGCACCTCTGCAGTTTCAGGAGTGTTTGTGAGAATTGAGCTTTTTTTGATTTATAACTGCATTGATTTTCTTTTGCGTGGTCCTAGTTTAGCCTAAGAAGTAATCGCAGTGCTCAAGAACCTTTCCAGCCCGAAAACACGCACATGACACATTTGATGAGATCTTCTCTAAATGCCACCCAAACGCACAGGAATCTTAGTGTTGATTCCTGCACCTCTGCCTCCCCCTGTTGAAGAGCCGTGACGGACGTGTCTGTCCAGGCGGTGTGTAGGGGACCCTCTGGGTGGAGAGTGGGAGTGCTGGCTGAGGTCCGTGGAGGTCGCGCCCCCTGGAACCGACCGAGTGCCTGCAGTGGCCGCCCACCAGTGCAGGTTTCTGCATGCAGCTCTGACCTCAGTCGTGATCTTTTACCGTTCACCCCAGGCCGTAGAGGCTTAACCACAGGAAATGATGGAAGCTTAGTGAAACGCATCCATAGCTACTAATGTTTGCTTGTGTAAACCACGGTTACCGATACACAGTCAGCAGTGTTTGAACTTGCTGTTTGCAGGAGCCTGTTGTGAGATAACGTGCGTATTTAGCTGATAAGGTACATTGTTTTATGTGCTCATACTGTGGTGGCAAGATAAAGGTGACTATTTTTTATAATAATTTTCCTCAAGATTTTTGTCTTTTCCTCAATATGAACATGTGTGCTTCTGCAGATAAGTGTGCAGTGATTTTTACATATTTCAGACCAGTTGATTGACAGGCCTTAGTGAATGCCAGTGAGATTGGCCTTCATAAACTGGGTTTGGATTTTTTATGCGCGGAGACGTTACACACTTCGCCCAGTAGGGGCACATGGATTGGTCTGCTGTTCCTTGGCCTATTCACTCAATGTACACGAAGCAATTTCCGGTCACAAGAGAAGTTAGGAAATGGTATTTTAATATTTGCTACTTAATTAAACAAACTGTAGTGGTTTTTGATAATGGTTTTCTGTTTCTATTTAGATTTGAGCTTTAGAAAACCAGATCTCTCAAACTCCTCATCTGTGAGAGGCTGAAGTGTGAGGTTGAATGGTTTATTAGTTATATTCTGGGGAAGATGGTGAAAGACAGGGAGTGAGAGAGAGCGACAGAGAGATCAGTTGCTTTGAAGTGGCTTTTCTAGCTCTATGTTGATTGGTCTATTCCCCTCCTGTCAGTTTGAGCCTTCTTTAATGTGGTGTCTGGTTTCACTGAACTAACTTGTGAATGGATAGAAGCCTCCCACACGGGTTAGGGTTTGTGTACTGTCAGGAATATATTTTAATTTTTTTTAATCTCTGAAGTTTGTGCTCCTAAAAGGTATTGCTGTTGATAGCAATGTCAGTCTCAGAGCTACAATCTCAAAGTCAGCCCCAAAATCCAATCCTGCCCCAAAGCCCGTGTTCTGTATTAAGTAATAGAATAATGATGTCTGACAGTGGAGCTCTGGACATCGGCTGAGGGGGGAGAGAGACAGGTCAGAGCAGTGTGATGGAGGAGCACACGGGAGCAGAGAGCAGGGGCAGGATCAGAGAGAGGAGGTGTGAGAGCATTCAGGTCATGTGAGAGCATACAGGAGGTCTTGATGTTCAGATGGAAAAATGGTATGGAAACAGAGGAGAGAGATCCGACACCCAGCCCACGACGTCCTCGTCTCTGAAAACAGACGTGCAATCTCACCCTCATCAAGTTTGTTGTGGGATTTATGGAAGTTAATCATACCTGAGGCTTCTCTATGAGAAGGTTTATTAGTAATAAAAGGTGTTGATCAGAAGGAAAAAAAGCCAGACCTTACGCCCCTCCCTCGCCCTCTGTGGACGCTCGGTTGTTTATGGCACGTGTCTGAACTAGGCCTTATTTACTCTCACCTGGGACATACTAAACCAGACCTTATTCTATAGAGACGTAAAATCATTACTACTAAAATATAGATGCATCATCAATTTCCATCACTGTCTATATATACAGTGTATGCGTACACACTCTACAAATCTCTTGGTGCATTCTGTAAGGTTTTGAAAGATGCACCAGAGGATATGACATGGGAAGCAAGCTCCAGGGGCTCTGTGTGTGTATGCATGTTCCCCCGTGTGTGTTCCCCTTGTGTGTATGTTTGCGTGTGTGAAGATAGAAGCACTAAATAGAGGTATACACCCAGTGTCTGATTGATGTCTGATGCCAGAGGCTGTCTGTTATCAGAGCAGCTGACTGCCGCACAGATAAAGACGTGAACGGGTAGGGCAGTGTAGGCCGTCTCCCTCTGGCTTATGTTCTCAGACGTCTGGCCGGCTGTCTACTGCCTGCCTGTTTTGGCTTGCACAGGCTAACAGGACTGTTTCAGCTGGCCAGGCGCAATAAACTACACGAACAGCTAAGGCAGTTAATGAGTGTTTGTGGCCCATGAATGAGATATGGGGAGAGTGTAATATCTGTGCCAGACATCTTCAGTGCTAGGCTGAGCAGAACTCATCTTCCTAATTAGGGTCTTTTGGAGAATTTGACCATTAAAACACTTCATACAATTAGAGCTCAACTCTACAGGAGAGCTATAACATAAAAAAACACAGTATATCAGTACATATATAAAAACACAGTATATCCGCATAAACTGACTCATGTAAAAAAGCCTCCTTTGTCTTTGCACTGCTTTTAAAAATGTACACTCTTGACCCAGGATGCCTTAGTGCTCAAAGTGAATATAAACCGAGAACTCACAACACAATAGTCACAATAATGTAATCACAGCACAGTAATCACAACAATAAACACAGGACATACTGAGTCTTGATTATGATATTGAAAGACGTGTGATTTTGAAAGAAAGAGAGAGAGAGAGAGAGAGAGAGAGAGACACACACACACACACACAACACAGACTGAAAAATGCACCCTAGAGCTGACCAGGAGTGGCTGGCTCACTGCAAAGCTTTAAAGTCACACTCCTCTTTTACACAAGTTAACACAGATGTTTCTTTAAGATCTAAAGGATCTGTGACATGCTTTGGTCAAAATACAAGGACCCAGCTTCCCAGCAGGGGAGACGTGCCTCTGGATCCAGAGTAAATTAGTGCTTGCGCTGCAGAAGCTACACAGCACTCAGTTTGAGGCCAGCTCTCTGCTCATTCTGGCTGTGAGACACACATTAACATGCATACCTACAGCTCTGTGTTTACTGCGGCTGGGACGCTGCCATAGAAAATAAACTTCATCCGTACCCACTTGGCTCGGGGTTGGTAGGCACTCTACATACCCAGGTATATATGCACAAGCACTAAAAAAAGTGAATTTAAAGCATCTTTCTACTGTGCCAGTGGCCTCTGGCTCTCTGATAGGGTGTGACTGTTTGTGCAAGTATGCACAGTCTATGGGTGTGACAAAGAGGATCCAGCTTGTCAAACAAAGTCACTCTGAAAGTTGTAGATCATTTAAAATCGTTCTGATTAGTGATAGCAGAGCAATGCACCGTGCGTGGTTAGGCATGTCGCCTTTAAATCTAAATCTGTGTGTCTAGGTGCGTTTTATCTTGCAGTTGCTTTGTACATCAGAGGCCAGGTCTGTCCATCAGATGAGGTCTCATCTCTCAGGCACTCTGTGGAACAGAAGCACTTGTAACACATTAAAGCTGAGAGCAGCTGCTGTGTGAACGGTGTCAGTGCTGGAGGATTTACTGATGCGTCCTCCAGGCCAAGACTGATGGGAATTCAGCAAACTAGCCCCGCCCCAGGCTCAGAGAGCAAGCAGAGTCCCATAGCCACACTGCTTCCTTTGCACCTGCGTGATGATGGTGTGTGTGTGTGTGTGCGTGCATGTGCATGCTCATGCGTGCGCCTGCACATGTGCATGTGTGTGTTTGGACGATGGGTACACCAAGATGTTCATGACGGGAAGGACATGGTCAGCAACAAAGGTGTTTTGCTAACAGTGTCTCAGGCTGTGTTATTTAAAGTGTCAATTGGTATTAAGGGGCCCAAAGTGTGCCAGAAAAATACCCCTCCCCCCTCCCCTGTTCATTACAACCCCACTGCCAGCCTGAACTGTTGATGCCAGATGGAACCGTGTTGTTCATTCCGAATTCTGACCCTACCATCCGAATGTCATAGCAGAAATCGAAACCCGTCAGACCAAGCAATGCTTTTCCAATTTTGTCCAATTTTGGTGAGATTTTGGCGCACCTTAGTAATTGTAGCCTTAGTGGCCTGTTAGCCGACGCGAGTGATGACGGCGTGGTTTTCTGCTTCATGGATCGATGTGCGTTCAGAGATGTTACCGAGTGGTTATATTAATTACTGTTGTCTTTCTGTCAGCCCAGTCCAGTCTGGCCATTCCCCTCTGACCTCTAGCATCAACAAGGTATTTTCACCCACAGAACATCCACACTCTGATATTTTTTCATTTTCTCACCATTCTCTGTAAACACTTGACATGGCTGTGTGTGAAAATCCCAGCAGATCAATCCAACCCATCTAGCGCTAACAAGCACGCCACGTTCACTCACCTAAATGGCCTTTCTTCCCCATTGTGATGCTCGGTTTGAACTTAAGCAGGTCGTCTTGAACATGTCTAAATGCACTGACTTGCTGCCATGTGACTAGCTGATTAGATATTTGTGTTACAGAGCAGTTGAACAGATGTACCTAATAAAAGCGTCTTGTGTGTGTCTGTGTGTGAGTGCACATCGTGTGATGTGTCTTTGGTATGCCCTAGTTTTTCCCCCATTGTTAGGAGATCACACACATATGTGGGCTCCATAAATCTGGGCTTTGAAATGTCAGTCAGAGTTCATGGCCTGGCTCACGTGCCTCAGGGTCTCTGCCTTCGTGTGTGGCACACGCGTGTCTCTATGCATGTGCATGTCTCTCTGTTTACTGTGTCACAAATTTGTGACTGAAAGAAACAACATTCTGTATTTGTATGATAACTGCTTTTATTTATTTATTTTTTGCATAAAGAGAGAAAATATGTTGCTTTTCCAAAGCTGCTTTGTTCTTTTTTTGTGTTGAAAGGCTTTTTCCTTCATTCACTCAACTATTTAACACTCACATTCTGTCAAACATGTCACTCTGCTGCAGGCTTTGTGTGATGTTGCCATGCTGAGAGAAAGTGCACCTGTCGTGCAACTCCGGTCATTTTAAACTCTCTTCGTTTTTCATATCTTATTACCATAAATACATCCAGTTTTCATACATTAAACAGAAACAAAACATGAAACCCCCTGTCTCACGTCCTGACCCGTTTCGCATCCTGGTCCCCGTCTCGCGTCCTGGCCCCCGTCTCGTGTCCTGGCCCCTCTCACACCTTGCCTCACAACTTGCTTTAGTGTCAAATCAGTTGATTGTGTGTGGGTTTCCCCTGATCTTATATTGTGTGTTGTGCAGTCTCTATATTCATCTGCACTCTCTGCTGGATGCCTTCAGCTCAGATAAGATAAAGTAGAAATCTGTACAGCCTCGTCACACTAACCCCTTTCTCATACCGACCCTCACACACGCGTTTGGAATCTTTTCTCTGAGTGCCAGCTTTCTGTGTGCTCAGTGAGACAGGGAGCTAAGGGTCAAACAGTTCATACATACAAGAAATCTTCTCAAACTCTGAGATGTAAACCAACTGTTAATCTCTTTTTGAATTGAAGTGAAAGTTAATATCTTTGACTTCGCTCAAGTCCTGACTCTTGAGTGTTTTTCTGGATCTGGTTTATAATTTCATCGTATGCCCTGTGGCATTCTGAGCCCCTACCTTCAGTAACAGGCCCATTTAGGTTCATTTGGGAAGAGACACCATTTTAGGAGATATCAATTGTCTTTGTCCCTCTCATTGCCTGTTTGTACATTATACAGTCAATAGACATTAACTAAGTAAACCAATAAGATGTGCTCACTCTTGGTTTTGTGTGAGCCCTTGTCTCTCAATGACCATTTACTCTACATGTCTTAGATGTCTTTTACTGAACTGTAGTGCCCCTTCCTGTTTCTATGACAATGTTTATGATGTCAGTGTTGAAGCAATCTGTATTACCAGTCTGTTACCATAGCAATGATGTCACAGCTCAAGTGACTCTCAATTATCCCTTCTGTTACCATGACACTGTTTATGATGTCACAGTAGAACTGTCCACCTCACAGCCTGTGGTTACTTTTAGTGAGGTTTTATGATGTCGGAATGGAGGGTCCTCCTGGAGAGCTTGTGTTTTATCCCCGCTGTGTCTCAGCCAGTTTAACTCGCTCCTCCCTTTACGAGCCCCTCTACTACGTTTCCCACGCACTCCACTCCTCAGTGCGGACACACACGTGCTGTTGACCAGAGCAGGCCGGCCTTCGGCACGAGACCATGAAAATGCAGGAAGGCTGGGAGCTTGGACGTCCTGCATTTCAGCTCCTTTGTTCAATGTGTTGTGTCTCTCAGCTGAGGTTTAATTGCAGACACTAATTGTCAGTCACACTGCTGCTTTTTTAACATTGTGCTCGGGTGCGCCCGTGACAAATGATTATCATGGTATAAGGAGCAGTTTGTGTGAAAGTGCCCCAGTCTCACATAGTAACCAAGCAAAGTATTACTGATAAAAGCCAACTGTTCCATGCCCCATGAACGCATCCTGATTCCCTAATGGGGGTTTTCCACACACTGTGGTTTTTGTGGATGAGGCTGTTGATGTGTTGCAGTCATAAACTGTACACACTGATCTTGTGTTGTGAGTGAAGTAGCCATTATCCACCGTGCTAAACCTCTGGCTTGGTTTTCACTGGCCGAGATCAATAAAGCCTTTAACATGTTGACTTGAAGGTCTGATAGGCTCATCTATTTCTATTTGGAGTCTACGGCTATTCATTTGTCTCTAGCCATTTTGTGACCGTATGCATTATGCCTCATAGAATGTGTTAACCTGAGTAGTCCACTCTGTGATTTGTGTGTGTGTGTGTGTGCGTTATTTCCAGGTGACTGAGGCAGTCAGCATGTTTAGGGTAAAATCTCACTGAAACCCAGCTGAGGTCAACATCCACCACCTTTACAGCAACAGTAACATTCTTCTTCCTGCCAGGAAGTTTCAACCCTGCGGCCATTACCTTGGTTAGGTTCCTGCTGGCGTTTATGACTCCTGGCTACATCATAGGCAAGATTCCCGCACACAGGTCTGTCCGGGCGAGGCGAACACCTGCAGGGGAGGGGCAGGCCTGGGGCCTCCTCTCCACCTCTACACCTCTCCAGCTCTGTCTGCTCTTGTCCTGGCAGGGCAGTTGTAACAGCTCCTGTCTGAGGACCCCTGGATGCAGGCTAGCCGTGCCCCACAGGAAGACCCTCACGCTCTCCTGCATCTGTTCACACATATCAGTGGGATGCAGGCTGCTAGGCGGGCAGGGGGTGTGGAGAGAGCTGGTGAAAAGGCTCTCACAGTGGAAGGGCGTAATTGGCAGGGCGGTGTCGATGGCATCTGTGTGAGCTGTGTGCTTCAAAGCTACTTGAATCTGGAAAATGAAATCAATGTCCAAGGAATTTGATCTTGGGAATTGTTACAAGTGTGATTAATGCAAGCAATGCAGCATGTATGGTCTATTATATACTTTTTTTTTTTGCGCTCATGACGTCCAGGTGGGGGTGTTATTTTTCAGAAAGGCTTTATTGTCGGTATGTGTGTCTGAGAATGTGTGTGTTTTACACATGTGTGTTTGTATGTGCATATGAGACAATGCTTAATTGACTCTTAAACAATGGATAAGGGCAGATCAGAGAGAGCACTGAAGGGGTTGTTGTGTCTTGCACTGAGTGGCTTCCTGAGCACATGAAACAAACGCCCTCAGCCCCAACTCAGAGTAGAGCCCCTCTCCACACCTCCCACAGGACCCAAGAGATCCCACACTGACCTCCCAAACATACACTCATGCCCAAATCCCACCTTTACACACCAGGGATAGTACCACAGACAAGTAAATCATAAAAAAGCTTTCCAACACATACACAAACACACCACTGCACAAACAATTTTCCCTTTAATCTCTCTCCTGTTTCCCTCTCCTGAGTTACTTGTGTATGTGCTTCCTCTGCATTCACTCTTCTTCGTGTCTGAGGCGGTTCTTTGACCTTCGTGTGTTCCTGAGGTGTGTTTTCATTGATTTTCAGACCGAATCTTGTGGCTCAGTATGGGAGGAGTGTTAACAGCGGTGAAAAGTCCTGGTAGCAGCTCTGTGTCAAGGTGATAAATATAACACGGCCAGAGGCTCCACCCTGCACAGCCCCGCCTTTCGCTCGGCTCACGCAGGCCTCAGGCGCACTTTCCTGTTTTCACAGGAAGTGGCGGGAGATAGCCCCACACAGACTTAAGCCCGAGGGCGTGAAAGGAGAAGCATGCTGGGAGCTTTCCCCAGCGAGCATGCTCCCTGAGCCCTCAGACACCCAACTGATCTCACACCCTGCGGTCCGAGCATAGGAACGCGGGTCTTCCTGGGAATGTGGTTAATTGCCCCTTGAATGGTGCCCTCTTTCCCAGGATGCCCTCCTCGACCCTGGCACGGTGTGTGCTTCCGAAAGTGTCGACCTGCTTTTGTCTCTCTGTCCTGCCCCACCCGGCACTCTGATCTGACTCGCTCTGGATTGGGAAGAACTCCAGTGTTCATACCTCACTTCCTCCTGTGGGAAGGCTCTGGTGTGTCAGCACATAAGCAGGCCAGAATCTCCCTGCATCCATCGCCATGTGCTGGGCCTTGTCTGGGCTGGACCCCCTCTGAGGGACACCCGTCCTTCTGAGTTTACACAAGCAGGAACGTTTAGTCCTGCGTTCTGTTTCTGTTCATTCAAAAAGTCAACCTGCATTATCCTGAAGGGCAACAGTGAGCAGATATTACAATATTACTTAAAATATTGGTACTGAGCATGGGTCAGTTTGGCTATGGATATTACAAGATTGCTAAAAATGGAAAGCCACTATGAAAACCGTAACTCACAATGGAACTAGAATGTTGAATACATTTAGTTTGAAGTTCATATCTACCTTTAAGGAGCAAAGAACAGTGTGTAAAATTCAGCTGGTTGTTGAATGAACGAATCGGTAAATAATTGAGTAGATCTCATATTAGGAGTAATAAATGTTTAAATTCACTAATCAGTTTTTACACTGTGACATCTTTAACAAGGTGTATGTCATAATAGACTTCACAAATTTAAGAGTCCCTTTATCTTCATTAAATCATCACATGTATGTTGGAATTTTGTACACAGTTAATTAGAGATGAAACTAATTATTAACCTTGGCGAGACACTACAGCTATTTTCCCCTTTTATGTTTGCCTGGAGCCAGATTTAACAAAACCATCACTTTAAATTTGGCTGCTGTTGTTAGAAAAGAGGCAGTTTTATGTCACCTGTGTAGGCTGTTCTATGACATGTAGGTCTGTGACACTCTTCTCAAATGCTCTTCTGCACTGTACTGTCAGCCTGTCAGAGGGGATTAGTTACACAACATGAGAATATTTAATCAGCAGCACCAAGAGGTCCTCTGTGCATGTTTTGATGTCTGAGGCCAGACTTTCTTTTTCCTGCCGACCATGAGAAAGTGAACTTGAGGAGGAAGTCCCAGTCTTGTTGCACTTCCTGTTTCTGTGCTTTGTTTGGGTGGAGAAGGCTTGATTAAGGCTTTTGTAGAGCTAGCCCATCAACATAAACAGATGAGAAGAGAGGTGATGGTGTGTTGCCTGTGTGTGTGTATGTGGGTTTGAGAGACATGTGTGTTAATGTAATGCAGACTTATAAATCAGTGACTTTTTATATGGTAATGTGTTGATTATGTGAGGGGATTTTGGGATCTCAGTATGTTTATGTCAGGGAATATCGGTTGAGGTGTGGGGGTTGGAGGTGGAGAGGGTAGAATCTGTTGAGGTGGGGGGGTTGGAGGTGAAGAGGGTAGAATCGGTTGAAGTGTGGGGGTTGGAGGTGGAGAGGGTAACACTGGTGCAGACTCCAGAGGCTTTACTATTAGTCGACCTTTAACCTGTGACCCCTAAACCTGCGATTGAGCCCTCAAGCACAAACTGAGAACATGCTTACACATCATTCAAGCCACATTACACAAGTGTGTGTGTGTGTTTCTGTCTGTGTGTAAGTTATGGGTAGAAAATATGTATATCTCTGTCAAGATCAAAGAGAATATGTATGTATATTTTGTATATTTGTTAATGAAAGTGCTCTTTTGAGTGATCAGGACAGCACGGGTTGGTTTAGGAATTGCAGAGTGAACATGTGAAAGCTTTGAGGGGGTGTGGACAGCTCTGCTGAGGACCTCTGCTACTGACAAACCACAAATGTAATGGAATGGGTCTCCATTCATGTGCAGCTGAGGTCGGTTTAGCTCCGCCCCTGCTGACTCCCTTAGATCAAACACCCATCTGTGACATCATGATGGGGGATGTCCTGCTCTCACAGTGTAGGTGCTGAGGGTCTCACATAGGTCTGCTAAAGAACAGACACACCAGCACTTGTAAATTGTCATAGAAGAGTTGAGTTTCCTGCAGGCTGTGACTCGCTGTCCTGGCTAGACTGGGTGTGGAGTTCAGATATGTGGAGGGAGAGAGGACTGAGGGAACACTTAAACATTTCTGTTGTTTTCCCCCATAATTTCTATATTCAGTTTGTAGTGGATTTTTGTTCTTGTTTGCAGTGTAATGAGATCTGTTTGTAGCACCATATCTGGGTTTCTCCTCACACAGAGTATCCTTGCACTAACCCTGACCCTAACCCTGACTCTGGCCTTAACCGTAATTCTAACCCTAACTAAGACATTTTATCAGATCTCATGTAACTGTGCCATTTCAGTGTAACCCTGGGCCACACCACCTCCCCCACCCGCAATCTCCTGACTGAATGTGGAGGGGGGCAGACGTGGGGGTACAAGACTGTTTACAGCTTCCCCTATTCTTCCTGACAGACGCAGGGATGGCATAGCCATTGTCACTATTCTCTATAAGTATAAAAAAAGAGACATAGATGGAGAATTAGCAGGAAATGCCCCTTTTACAATTGTTAAGTGGATTATTGTGTTGCTATGTGTCTGTCTACATCTGTGTGTGTGTCTGTTGTGTCCTCGGTGGTCCATGTGCTTGGTGTAGATACAGATGAGGCCTGGGGATTCTCTCTCTATCTGAGAATCTTTATTGAGCTTGTCTAGACGTCTCTATTAGCCCAAAGGAGCCATTCGGTTCATTCATGCTTTTGGACCCTCTGATGTTTCTGTCAGCAGCAAATACCTGCTGCACACACATGCACATTCACACACGCTCGCACAAAAAACACCCATAATAGACGGATAATGGGAAATTAGAATGTTGTTGACAGCTGTAGGATTTCACTTTGCTGCTTGACACGCCAAATTATCAGGATTAATTGAGGTCTATGGAGGCTGTGTGGCCTGTTCATTCACTGGTTAATGTGTGCTTCTCAAACCCTTTCCGTTGTTGAGATGGCAGACAGTAACTTACTGAGCCAAGCGTCTCAACGCTTTGTTTGGATGAAAAGTGGAGATAAATGTGTTCTGAGAGCACGGCATGAACGTAGCTGCACAAATGAAGACCAGCATGCTGAGGTAAACGCTCACAAAGGCATCCCTTTCATCAGCCACACTTCCACTGATTTCTCAGCGCTGCGTTATGTTTTAGCTGCCGCTATTTTTCCAGTCTTGCTCGAAAAAGACAAAATTTGAGAATTTGGATAAATTCAAGGAGCAGATGTGTGGCTCATTATGCATGCAGCAATCACGGCGCAGTGCGTGAATCACGGCAACCCAGAATCTGGCCACTTAGGCTGGTGGATGCAGCCATACGTGAACGGGCTGATGAAGCCCCGTGTGAAGCTTTCGAAAAGTAAAGAGTGCAGGCTCATCAGGACCTGCGCACTGGCTGTGAATCAGACACGCTCATGCCAGAGCACTGGAGTGTTGGCTTCTTCCTGTTTGTGTTTTTCTTTGGGTAATTGACTACTCCCCGTGTCCTGTGTGTGGTGAGCTGAGGGAGGCAGTGCTACAGCCAACCCAGCCGCCTCTGTCTACGGTGATGGCTCATGGGAAGGTGAGAGGAGGTCTAACAGCGTCGTCAGGAAACCTCATGGAGGCTGTGTGACGTTTGCGAGTTGGTGTGGATTCAGTTCAGTTATGTGTGTATGTGTGCATACTGATACACTCAGTATCTGCTCTGGTCTGGAGTCTGTGTTTGGTGTGTGTGTGTGTGTGTGTGTGTGTCAGCAGTGTGTGTAGATGTTGAGGGCAGCTGGAGTGCTTCTTCATGATGTGGAGCTTAGTGTTTAACCTTACTGTTCCTGCTGGGGCCGTTTACTATAGTGCTGATATAAACAGTCATTGGTTATTTGATGTGTGTATCCAATCTTTACATCATTTTCATGACTTAAGTAGTGCTCGCCTGGCCTCAGAGTGACTCTCACAGTTTTTATCGGGGACAGGCCTTTTTACGCATCTTGGTATCTTCCAGCCATTCTTTTCATATCTATAATGTGTGCATGAGAGGGTCTCGGGTTCCTGTAAAACCATACCGGCTTTATCAACTGGCTGGGCTCTACCCTTCATTCTTTGTCCCAGACCTGAGAGCACACGGACAAGGAAGGAGATCTTCAAAAGAATGTTGTGTCTGGCAGAGGCAAGCTGGTCCATGGCAAACATAGTCTTTTTGCCAAGCCCGTTATCATATCCTCCCTCACGGTTCTGGTGCAGAGCAGGGAGGATAAGAACTCAAAGGATTAAAGTGAGTAAAAGCCCTGCTGGTCCAGATGAGACCGCGGAGATGTACTGAGGAGCTGTGGTTTCAGCACATGCCGCTCAGTATTTCAGCAGTGTGCTCCCCCCTGTTCAAGGCTCAGCCTTGAGGGCTGCCTTGTGGGCTGTCTGAGGGCAGAGGGGGTGGGCAGATGGAGTTGGAGTTTGTAGCGTGTCCTCATTAGTGGAGTAGTGAAGAAGTCTCCGAGTCCCGCGCATTACCTGGGCTGCTCCCTCGCTGTCTCTCCTTGTTTGCTCCCAAACACAATCCAGTTTTCACCATCTAGTTATCTGCTCCTGTTTATCTCCATAAATGCTGGTGAAATAAATAAACAACTGAGAGCAGTCTAGAGGGCTTACAAACACCCTCAGCAAATCCGATGTTTTAATTAGGTAAGCATAGAAACAGTGGAGCTCGTGTACTGTATAAACACACACTAGAGTGTCCCAGCAGAGAGAGAGAGAAAGATAGAGAGGGAGAAGGAGAGAGAGGGGGGGGGGTTGGTTTGACTCCAGGAACCTGCCTGAATGCTGCAGCTTGCTGTGTGCTCAAATTAGCCACGGGCCAAAAACAGCTTTAGCTGAAGACGCTGAATTACACTTCCATGGACGGCACTTACAGTCCTGCTGAAGTTTCGTTTCTTCTCTGTCTGACACGCACACGCAGGGCCAAGTGCTGTAGGCTCTCAGCTGGAGCTGGCAGCAGCCCCACCACCAGTGAACCGGTTTAGGAATACAAAACAAATCGCGTATAAATAATATGCATTTACAGAACGTATTTAAGCATCTGGTACAAATAGTCAGTGGTTTGTAGTCAGAAGTCAGTCATACTCTGAAAGGTGTAGGACATGTGCACATGGAGATCAGTGTGTGCCAGGAAAAAGGTTCAGAATTCTGTAACCAAAAAACTACAGTTGGAGTAGTAGGAGGTAAAAACTGGTGTTTTTATTAGGAGGTTTAAACTGGTGTTTTTGTTAGGAGGTTTAAACAGGTGTTTTTGTTTGGACGTTTTGTGTGTGAATTTTGCTGGCTCCTCACATTCCCCCTGTGTTAGAGGAGAAGAGGAGACCCACAGTTTTAATACACAGCATTCACATCCAGCTCCTTCCATGTTTGTAAATGTTAAGAAAAATCTATTATTTTCATGTGTCACAGTTCACTAGGAGAGAGAGAGAGAGAGAGAGAGAGAGAGAGAGAGAGAGAGAGAGAGAGAGAGAGAGAGAGAGAGAGAGAGAGAGAGAGAGAGAGAGAGAGAGAGAGAGAGAGAGAGAGAGAGAGAGAGAGAGAGAGAGAGACACGGTAGAGAGACACGGTAGAGTGGAGATTGTTAGTGAAAGTTTGGGCCTGTCCAAACAGTCTGGGAAAGGGCTTGTTTTCTTTTGCAAGTCTGAGTAGGAAGAGGTCAGTAAGTGACCAAGTGATGAGAGGATAGGCCAACACTCTGGTGTAAGCACACGCTAGTGACGCTGCCTGAAGGGAACAGACACGTCTCAGCATCTCCTTCAGTTGGACAGGTAAAAGACCTTTAACACTGTTTGCCTGAGCTTAACAGGCCATAACCTGTGCACATTAGCCTGGTTAATCCTACCATGGAGTTTGGAAGCTAGCATTAGCACATTGTTAAGAGTCTGCAGGCATCAAGCAGTGTATGACATGAGTTGCTGTTTTAAAGCTCCAGTTAAGAGTATTCACAGCTTTTAGGGATTGTGAATTTGTAAAGCATTTTTCACATTCCTTGTGTACTGGTGCTTGATTGATTAATATTTATAAATTTGTGTAAAATGACCTCAAGCAGCAGAGATTGAGGGGAAAAAAGTTCTTAAATGTTCTTCTTAAATGTGCTAATTAACCCATCACATCATTCACATGTCTTTCAATGACGTCCACTATGTGTCCATGTCTTTCACTTGGTTCCATTACCTGTCTGTGGGTAGTGATATCTTTCTATAGGTTCCACTTTTACTGTGTCTTTCCTGTAGCATGGGGAGAGTAAGAAGCTCTTAGCACCCATGGCCTTGGTAAACTCGGAGGATGACCAATAACAATCCAAGATCCCCCTCCGTGTATGAGTACTTTGCAGGGAGCCTGCTGCAGTGAAACTCAAAAACAAGACGGTCATTAAGACCCTGGGGGTCGAGCCCAGCACCCAGCCCAGGAGGGACCCCAGCTCCTGAGGATTGACTGGAGCACATGTTCAAGAGGGGGTCAGTGGGATTAGGTCTGAATGTGGCCTTTAGTAATCTGCGTTAATGACTTGCTGTGACAAGGCCCTTCTCTCCTCCTGTGTCACCGCAGGCAGTGGGTAACAGCTGCTCTTCCTGCTCTCCCAGACCCCTGCTTAGATGATGGGGAAACCCCACATCCACCATGGCCCTGCTCAGAGGTTGGGGGAAACCCCACATCCATGTACCTGTGGGAAAACTGGGCTAATGTCCCACTGGTCCCAGCTGTTCACCAAAAAGCTGCAAACTACATCAGTTTGTATGTCCAGTGTGATGTGATTTTAAGCACTACTGTTTATGGCTTCTCTGCATGGTGGATCTGTGCCCCACTCAACATAGTTCAGCCGTTAACACTCAGTTAGGGGCTGTTTGTTCAGACTACACTCTATATCAGTGGCCATTCTGGCGTCACATGGATCATGAGCAGATGCAAACTGCATTACTTTCACTGTGAGTGAGAGAGTGGGGTATGAGTGGAGTGGTAGAGGGGTAGGAGTGGGGTATAAGTTGAGTGGTAGGGGGGTAGGAGTGGGGTAGGAGTGGATGTGCTTCACACTCAGCCTGATAAAACTGCCTTGTGTGCAATGTATATTATTCTGGCTTGCAATTTAACTTAATGTGCAAAAGAATCATTTGCACAAAGTAAGAGTAATTTTTTTGGCTTTGTGTTTTTGACAGTTCGATGTGTGTAAATCAGAGGCAGTAGTGATTTAAATAAGCTTCTGCTCCTTATTAAAATACCCAGACGTGAGAGTGATTTTGCCTCAGGAGTGCGGTGTTAAAATGTGACCTGAAAAAGGAAAAGCAATGGGGGAAACTGATTTATCTCCACGATTGAGACGCCCAGCATCTCTGGCAGTGTCTCCCTGGTCAGGCTTTCCACACGAGCAGGCACATCGCAGTCTTCTGTCTCATCTTATTCTCCTCTATTTCTTCCATTTCTCTGCCTTTTCCTTTGTCTTTCCTTTAATCCTCCACACAATTTCTCTTCCTTGTTCTCCCTGTTCACGTGTGTTTCCACATCCAGTACCTATTCTCCCTTTCACCCTCTTTTGCCTCTCCCTCTCTCCTCCTCTCTCTCCCTCTCTCCCCCAACCCCCTTTTTGTCTATATCTCATTATCATTAGTCAGGCAGACAGACGGAGGAAATGCATGTGGTCATTTATCCCACTGTTCTCTCTCCTGTTCATCAGTGTGTTCCTCATCAGGAGATAGTGAAGGTTTTCATTCATCCCCAGAGCTTCATAAAAATCTGTACTGACATGCAATGAAGTAACACAATGACCTACAATCCCCCAGGCCAGGGGTCTAACCCCATCATCTCTGCTCTCTGAATCTCCCTTTTTAATTTGCACTCTCCTTCTGCTCTCTCTTTCCTTCTGCTCTCTCTTTCCTTCTGCTCTCTCTTTCCATCTCTGTGCGGCTTCGCTCAGTCCCTCTGCATTATACTTGTTTTAGTTCATTGTAACCCTAGGCTAGTTCAGCGTTCGGCGTAGCTTCACTTCCCCCTAGTTCCAGCCTGTAGTCCCAAGCTGCTCTCTTGCTGCGACTTTGGGATGAGCAAGCCTACAGCCCCCAAAATGCAACAGCTGCAGATGGGGTCAGCAGATGAAATAGTTATTATGCTCCTTAAATCAACCCTTAACAATGCACAGTGGGATCAGGGTGCTGCATACAAAGCCACGGTGATTTGGGACATGAGAAAAGTGCCCTGTGGTGCTGGATTTAGGTTAAGGAGTAAAAATTCACAGGGGTTGTTTGTGCGTGTTGTCTGTGTGTGGTGTAATGAACATGAAAGCTCTGGAGCTGTGGCCTCCAGCTACCTGCGGCCATATTTCTGGGTCTGCTGTTCTGCTACAGTACTTGGTTGTTTGTCTTGCAGATCCTCTTTAAAAATTCATACATTTTTTTTATTGAGGATGGGGGGGATGGATTCCTTAAGGAGTCTGTTTAACAAATCCCACCATAATCTGGCAGCCTTTAGATATAGCTCCCAGTAGAACTGCTGGATGATCTATGACAAATACTAAGTGATTTTTCAAAATCCTTTGTTTCTACACCCCAGAGAAGAATGCTTTCTGCATGATTGATTTGAGAAAGCGAGCTAGTAATCTTGTCTGGTGATGGTACATTGTAATGTGCTAGTAATCTGTAGGGTGTGGTGAGATGCAGGGATGCGATTTGATGTAGTGTGTTTGGAAAACGAATGTGCTGGTTAACTAGCGATGTTGGTGATGTGTTGTGGACTGGTGAACTGTAGTGTGTAGCTCTGGTGTGACAGGTGAAAGTGGTGATATGACTAACGGTGATCTGCTATGTTCTTCTGAACTGATCATTAAAGTGGAGCTGATCAGCAGCTATGCGGTGTACGGAGTGTGGCATGTGTGTTTTGTGCAGCTCTCTGGCCAAATGCACCACACACACCGCACTGCACAGAAGAGTTTTAGCAGGTGCGGATTGTGTGTGGATGAGCCTGGGTTCTCCTGCCATGATTACGCTGCCCATGTGTGAACCTCAGAGGTGCTATAAACATTTAGCCAGCTCCTATCTCACCCCGGCCAGAGCCTCCCTCCCTTTGTGCCCCTCTGGAGACTGGGGGAGGGGGGAGGGGGGGCTTGACCATTGGTATCATCCATCTGCAAGCTTGCAATATGTAATTTGGATCAAAAATGTGTGTGTGTGTGCTTCCATTGGAAGTATATGGTGATAATGTGTTTTTACTGTGTATTTACTGAACTTCCAAGTTTTGAGTAAACACATTTTTATATCTCTTCCTCCTTATCATGCTTAAATACACACTGGCCAAAGCTGAAATAGGCTTGGGTTCTCTCCAGTTTCCTCCATGCACCCAGCGGTGGTTCTGGGGGTGGGGGGTGTTGTGTGACCGCACACTTGACCCATGCTGTGCGGCCCTAAAATAAGCAGCACACTAAACAATCAAACACCTTTTATAGTCAACCATCTGCATTAATAATTAGTTTGACCAGTCAAGTTGCCATTGCCATGGTTGCAGTCCAAACGAAATGGCATTATGGTGGCTGAACTTAAAAAAAAAAAAAGGGTTTAAAATGCATGAAGCTTGATCTGAATTCTTCACTATATTAACAATTGCATCCATTTTTTTGTTAGGGAAACAAATGGCCTTTGTGTCAACAGGCCTTTGTTCTAACAGAAATTTAGGCTAACAAAAAAAGAAATGAATAAAAAACAAACAAAAAAATAGAAATAAAACATTGACAGATCTGGAATACTGACTTAATGTTCCTAGTGCACCGATGAATACAGCTTAACTGAAGAACAGTGTGGTGGAAAGATGAACAGGCCCTTCTAACAGAGACACTAGCCCTACTGGCCCCCCAGTCAGAGAGTTTAGAGCCACCCACACCTCTCCCTCCCCGCCTCAAAACCCATTACTGTTGAAAACAACGGTTTTACAGACTACTTAAAAACTTTTCTGATTTTGCTTTTTTGTCCTCTTCTTCTTCCCGTAGGACCCTGGTTTCGCCTCCTTCCTCATTGACCAACTGCAGGTGCTGGAGTGGGTGGCACAGGGGGGGCATGAGAGGGCACAGGGGGGGCATGAGAGTGCTCGATGCCAGGCCTGTGCCACTCCTGTCCAGCAGCTGAGGCAGCAGGCAGTGCAGGAGCTGTGTCCAGCCCTGCCCACTAGTCATCCTACCACAGTCTCCGCCCACGGCATGCTCACGCTCTCTCACAGAAGCCCCGCCTCCAGGATCCCACATCCAACCCACAGCCTGCTGCCTGGGGCGGAGCAAGGGCGGGACCTGGCATGGGCGCCCGGCGCAAAGCCCACTGTGCAGGTGGCGATGGGCGGAGGGCCCCTCACTGGAGCGCTCGGCTCCGTCACCATCCAAGCCCAGCAGTACCTGGAGGGAATGTGGAACATCTCGAGGGTCAGCAGCTTCCTTCCTCAGCCCAGCCTGGTAAGGACACACCCACAGTAACAGCATCATAGTGGCCAGTTGACCCAGTCTGGTAAGGACACGCCCACAGTAACAGCATCATAGTGGTCAGTCGGCCCAGTCTGGTAAGGACACGCCCACAGTAACAGCATCATAGTGGCCAGTTGGCCCAGTCTGGTAAGGACACGCCCACAGTAACAGCATCATAGTGGCCAGTCAGCCCAGTCTGGTAAGGACATGCCCACAGTAACAGCTCAGCCTGTTAAGGACACGCCCACAGTAACAGCAACATACTGCAGTCAGCTGCCTGTCTTGATTTACATGTGATTATCTAGTTTCATGGTGCTAGAGTCTGTCCTGAATATGATTTAGATGTACTGAGGGAGGTTTGTTCTGGGAAAGAGATTCTCACTTCATACTTTTTCTGTTTGCGTGAGAACGTAGCCATCCGTTTGGAAGCTGCAGGAGTCGTACGCGATTACTTGTTTAGTGTGAGCATTATTTAACAGTACTGAATTATGAATGTATGGGTGAAATTCACACACTTTCTACAGAGGAAGCCAGAAGTGGTGATCGAGCTTTATGTCCCATTGATTTTCCAGTTGTGGAAGCAGTATAATTACACACCCGTCAGCTTGAATGAACAATGAGGAATGTTAATCACTGGCTTTGTTCTAGTGGGAACGATCAGCTGGACCAGGCGACACCGGTCTGTCAGCCTCAGTCTGTAAAAGGCTGTAAACATCCCACCGTGTCCATGTCCCTGTTCTCTGCTCGTGACCTGGACACTTTGTCTGGTGTCCTTTTGCATTTAGCTGTGAGATTCCACACTGGTGTGTCTGGGCAAATGAAACGGCTTCAGTTCAGATCCTTCTGCGCTGTAGGTGTTAGTCCATCTTTAAGTGCCTGATTTGAGTTTTTTTGTACTCTGCACTCACCTAATTGAATTTCTGGCATTTTGTACTAGGTTTTAAGCCACTTCCAGTCTGTGCTTTTTTTCCTGCTCCAGGCTGCATCTGTTGTTGAATGTGGAGGTTGAAGGTGTAAAGGGGGAGATTTTCCTCTCCGCTAATGTCGAGTGCTTTTGTTAGTATAAACCCAGGGCAGCCAAGGTTTTTAGCAGTCAGCATGCGTCCCTCACTCAGGACTGTGTAAAAGCTCTGAAACGACAACCCCCCCCCACCCCCTCCGAGGCAGATTGCTCCTGCAGCATGTGAGGACCCGGCTGAGTGCCCAGCGGTGAACAAACAACAAACACAGTCATACATGTGTCTACACACACACACACACATCCACCAAACATACCAACAACAAGCCCAGTAGATCTAGCAGTGTTGAGAACGTATGCACATACCTGCCATACTGAAACACACCTGCCATGATTTGGGAAGGTTCCTCTTCTTTCACTACATTGGCATCTTGCCAGAATAGTATGTTGGTGGGGAGGCAGAAATGAGGAGCAGGAACCTTTTGTTTGTAAAAGCGACAGTGTAACTTCTGAGATTAGAGAGAGTTGGGTGGGAGGCAGACTCAGGCGGAGTGATGTTGCGAGATTGACAGGTCCGTGGTCCATTTGAGAGTCTGCTTGCTCTGTGTTGCCTCAGGCTGCACATCACTTGCCAATGGAACACCTGCTAAGATCCCCCTTTGGTGCAAAGTCAACTGAGACCTGGGCATATCTGCTCTGGAGGAGGGAGGGGCATAAGGAGGGTGAGAGAGGAGGGAGGGGCATATTGGTTCTGGAGGAGGGAGGGGCATAGGGAGGGTGATGGAGGAGGGAGGGGCATATCTGCTCTGGAGGAGGGAGGGGCACAAAGAGGGTGCGAGAGGAGGGAGGGGCATTAGGAGGGTGAGAGAGGAGGGAGGGGCACGAGGAGGGTGAGAGAGGAGGGAGGGGCATATCTGCTCTGGAGGAGGGAGGGGCATAAGGAGGGTGAGAGAGGAGGGAGGGGCATATTGGTTCTGGAGGAGGGAGGGGCACGAGGAGGGTGCGAGAGGAGGGAGGGGCATTAGGAGGGTGAGAGAGGAGGGAGGGGCACGAGGAGGGTGAGAGAGGAGGGAGGGGCATATCTGCTCTGGAGGAGGGAGGGGCATAAGGAGGGTGAGAGAGGAAGGAGGGGCATATTGGTTCTGGAGGAGGGAGGGGCACGAGGAGGGTGAGAGAGGAGTGAGAAGGATGTTAATTTGTTGCTGGATGAATGGGCATATGTGCACACACATGAAATCTACCCCTGCCTGCATGGTATTGAATGCATAAAGGAAAATTCTTAGAGCACTGCTGGGATTAGCCACATAGAATTCATCTCAGCTAGAGAAGCCTACAGGTCTGCTGGGATCTTCGAGTCAAGGGTCATCAGAGAGTCTGCACTGACTGGCATATGCCCCAAACGAGCTGAGGGAAGGCAGAGTAAGTATGCACAGTTGAATTGAGTGCTCAGTTCCTATTTATATTCCTGTCTCTCTCTGGGTCTCTGAGGTGAGATGAACACCATATGCAGCCATATCCTAATGATCTGACCAGGGGCCAGCTCTCATAGAGCACTCTCTCTCTCTTTGTGAGTGTCATACAGGAGAACAGGTTGACAGAAGGGCTTAATTCCCTCTGCACCTCTAAAAACCGAGTTTCTTGACAGCACTTTGACATTGTGTGTGTGTGTGTGTGTCTGGGGGTGTGTGTGTGTGTGTGTGTGCTTGTGCACCTGTGCAAGTGTGTGTGAATGCGCATGTGTTCAAGGGTGTATATGTGTGTCCGTGTCTGCACTGGTGTCTGGAGTGTGTGTGTGCACAAATCAAAATCAAATGGCTTTTATTGTCCCGTCACTACATGGCACGCACGTAAGGGAAAAATGTGTTTAGAGCATCAGGCACACTACATACAAGGTATATGCAAGAGGTATACAAGAAATATACAAGATGTGCAATACAGTGCAATATACAACAGGCTAAAATAGAAGCTGTATGATGGACACTATACACTGAACAGTACTTGCAGTACAAAGTCTATGGTCATTTGACCATTAGATGCTGTAGTGAATTGCGTGAGGTACAGTTTGTGTGTTTGTGTGCATGTGTGTACAGATGTGAGGTTAGCCTCTCTTAGACAGGTCAGCATGGCCCCTTAAACGCTCATCCGTCTGAGAGGCTGAGCACAGATCTTGCCCCTGTGTCTGGGGCCGTGAGTGTCTGGGGCAGTGTGTGTCTGGGGCAGTGTGTGTCTGGGGCAGTGTGTGTCTGGGGCAGTGTGTGTTAGCCTCTGGGTTGTAGCTCATGTACAGCTGGAGAAGGTCTGATGCTTCCACTTCATGCATGTGTGTTGTATCCCTGCTGTACAGTCTTCATTTAGGATGTTCCTTTAAGGCTTACATTACCAACTGGATCCCTACAGTTTCTGCGCTGTCTGGATTGTGTGTTTGCGGGGGTGGTGGTGGTGGTGGTGGGGGGTATACGTGTGTATTGACCTCTGCCCTGTGTGAACCTCCCTTTAAGCATCCCAAGTTTTTGGATATGTGGAGCTCGTATGTCATCTTGGCATTATAAATCGGTTGGCCGTCAGGGTACACTGATGCATTACACAAGCCGGAGGGCCCATCCCTTATGAAATGTTTGTAAATGATGTTTTTTCAGTCACAAGACTGAATCCAGGGAGAGCAAACAAAGAGTAGCTGTTGGAATGCAGAACACGCCGTGCCTGAATGACACACCATGTCTGAGCGGGACGGCTGCGTTTGGCGGTGTTAGCAGGCGGGGGGGGTGTGGCCTCACGCAGCACACACTCAGCTTGCCTTCCAACTGGTGGCGGTCAGCTGAGTGGTGGGCCTGGTCGGTGTTGCTAGCCTGCTAACACAGCTCGTTCCCCCACAGCAGCGAGTCACGCCCAGGCTGCACTCCGCTTCTTCATTCACATTCAGTCTGAACATTTCGGTTTGATGGATGGCAGATTTGCCGTTTGCTCTGGTGTTTCTGCTGTGAATGGAGAACCCACTCGCAGCATTGACCCCTTTTCTGTCCTGTTCCTCTCAGACGCAGGGTCCCGTGGGAAGGGCTGGACAGAGCGCTCCATCTTCAGACTCCAGCTCTGCTGATGCTGCCGTCTCTCTCCCTGCGTCTAGACGGAGGAGCCCAGCCCCACCCCTGCCCTCCAGCCAGCCGGCCTCTGCTGCCACCTCCTTCTTCCTCAGGTAAAAGCTCTGCTTTCTCTCTTACTGTGTGTGTACATGTGTTTATGTGTTTGTGTGTAAGCAGGCCAGCGTACTGGTCGTAATGGGGCGGTGGAGTGAGTACTGGTACAGCTGGATGTATGGTATAGTCTGTGTGAGTGGCAAGAGTGTGTGTGGTAGGGGCATGGAGTGTCCCTGTAAGAGTCCTCCCTGTAGGTGGAGTAAGTGAATTAAATGTGATTTCTGTGGGTGGAGATATTTGCTCTCTGTGGGTGGATTAATGGGCTTGAAACATCATCTCTGTGGGTGGAGTTATGGGCTCTCTGTAGGTGGAGTAATGGGCTGAAACACGTTCAATGTGGGTGGAGTTACAGGCTCTTTCTGGGTGGAGAAGTGATGTGAAACATCCTCTCTCTGGGCAGACAGGGTGGGCAACACAATCATGGAATCTGCTTTGCAGACCTTTAGAAGCACTTCCGGGTCACGAAGACAACGCAGACAGAAGATGCAGGAAGGAAGCAGGGTTCATTTCTTCAGGCTGATTTATAATTGCTGGTGTGTTTTCTTTGGATGTGGTCTCAAACGAGCAGATAGGCAGGGGTCTCCATGGCAGAGAGCTGTGAGAGAATAGAAGAAAAAGATTCATTTTCTTCCTCCTATTCACATGCTGATGGAGGAAGAGAGGAGAAATAGGAAATGGTGATTGCTCACACCTTTCATTTCATGGCAAATATTAGCTTTTGCCCAGAACACCTGGTGTTATTGTAGACAGTATGTCTCAATCATTACCCTCAACATCCATGAATCCATCAGCAATAGTGCAGGTAAGATTGAACTTTCATACTCATACAAATTGAAATTTCATACTCACTGACTTTGTTAAGATTATCCAGCATATAGGCGAGTGCCAGCGTGCTACATGATGCTCAGCCACTGTTACAGGCCGTCTGTCTGACTGAGCCACTGTTACAGGCCGTCTGTCTGACTGAGCCACTGTTACAGGCCGTCTGTCTGACTGAGCCACTGTTACAGGCCGTCTGTCTGACTGAGCCACTGTTACAGGCCGTCTGTCTGACTGAGCCACTGTTACAGGCCGTCTGTCTGACTGAGCCACTGTTACAGGCCGTCTGTCTGACTGAGCCACTGTTACAGGTCCTCTGTCTGACTGAGCCACTGTTACAGGCCCTCTGTCTGACTGAGCCACTGTTACAGGCCGTCTGTCTGACTGAGCCACTGTTACAGGTCCTCTGTCTGACTGAGCCACTGTTACAGGCCGTCTGTCTGACTGAGCCACTGTTACAGGCCCTCTGTCTGACTGAGCCATTGTTACAACAGCACAACGCATATGCTGTTTTACACTGTAGTATTAGTGCAGCTCTAAATAGCAGGAAGAAATCATCCAGGAAGAAATCACCCCTCTCCCCAAAAACCAAAACGCGGGTGCATATTTGAATTAATCAAGGCACAACCCTAGAAACAAATGGTGCACTGCTAAATAAGCTCCACCCACCCATGAACTCCATGAAGCATATATGACTAAATATGTATCCGCATTCTCTGAGTTATTAATGGGTTCCTGTACTGAAGGCCAAGGAGGATGCTGGGTGTGTGTGTCGCCGCCCACCCCCGGTGTGCCTGCTTGTCCGACATGTGGCAGGCTTGCAGGTTCAGCAGTGCTACTGTTGTAAATGTTAATTGGAGTGCGATTAGACCAGCATGGAGGAGAGAGGGGGAGGGGTCTGTTTGCTCTGAGCTTCCCCCTCTCACGCCGCCCCCCCCTGCCCATCGGCTCACAGCATACACGGAGTCTTTGTCGTCAGGGCAGAGACGCACGCGGACACGTCAAACGTTTGCATCTTGTGTTTTGGCTTTCATCACGTTACGAGACTTCAGCAGGTGCGACATCGTCTGTGTGCTTAGGGAAGTGCCTGTGAAGTCTCTGTGTTCGCGTGTCTAACTCTACCCATGTTCACTGCTTGCCTGTGGAGATTTTCAGGGCTGATTACCCAGAGAGCTTCTCAAATCTGAATGTCTGACCTGCTCCGGTGGTCGGGCAGGGAAGGTTGGGGGAGCTGGAGAAGCCCACGGCCCCCTGGGCTGCTGAGCAGAGAGAGGAGAACGTGGCAGAATGATGGATAGGTCCAAACGATCTCTGTGGTGAGACACCCTGTCTGAGCTCAGCTCCTGTGTGCCCGAGCATATGATTAGTGTATCGACATTCTCTGCGGAAGTGTAATGAGAGCTGATGGGGCAGGGCGAGGTGGGGGCGGAGCTACAGACTGATCTACGCGCTGCCATGCGCCAGCCTGGTGTGATTGCACCTGGATGGAAAGGGAGATGAACACTGAGGTCTCTGAGCAGAGGGGCAGAGGACAGGGCGGTGTGCAGGAGGACTGTGAGAGAGGTGTGTGTGGGGAGCTGGAGGTGTGTGGGGGCTGGGGGTGTGTGTAGAGAGGTGTGTGTGTGGGGGGCCGGAGGTGTGTAGAGAGGTGTGTGAGGGGGCGGGGGTGTGTGTAGAGAGGTATGTGTGTGTGGGGGGCCGGTTGTGTGTGTGTGTGGGGGGGGCCGGGGGTGTGTAAGAGAGGAGTGTGGGGGCCGGGGGTGTGTAAGAGAGGTGTGTGTGGGAGGCCGGGGGTGTGTAAGAGAGGTGTGTGTGGTGGGTCGGGGGTGTGTAAGAGAGGTGTGTGTGGGGGGTCGGGGGTGTGTAGAGAGGTGTGTGTGGGGGGCCGGGTGTGTGTGTAGGAGGGGGTGGTAGGTCGGGGTGTCTTTAGGAGGGATGTGGAGGCCTGTTGTTGAGTAGTGTGTGGAGTGGGTGCAGATGGGAGGAGTGCGGGCGAAAAACAATTGGGCCCATGGGAAAGATATTCTTCTGTTTAGATGCAGCGTTGATCACCAAATGGAGGAGAATGGCTGAGAGCAGAGACAGTGTCAGTGTGGATATAAACATGTCTGAGCAATGGCTGGACCTGTAGAGAAAGAGTGTGTGGAAGAGAGTGTGAGTGTGTGTGTGTGTGTGTGTGTCTGTGAGAGAGGGTAGGGGGAGTACGGGGCTGCATACACGTGTTTGTGTGTATGCATGTGTGCGTACATATCGCTGTATATGTGTGTGAGAGAGAGACAGGGAAAGTGTGTGTGCATGTTTCTGTGTGTGTGTGTATTAGACCAACACAACTGCTTGGTGGTATGCAGTTCTGCAGTGGCTGAGGGGAGACTGGTGATGTGTTTGTGCTGTTTCTCAGCGGCTGCTCCAGGTGAGACATGCTAGTAATGACTGTGATTGGAGCAGCATTCCTCCATAATTGTCCCCCTGCCATTCAGACTGTCCCCAGACAAGGCCTGTCCTTTGTAAATGACAAAGTGCTTTGTTGCCCAGGCCTTAAGGAGTAACCATAGTAACAAAGAGTATTTGACAAGTAAAGGCAAAGGTAGGCCAACGGCGTCTGTGGAACCAGTGCAGGACCGTCTGTGGAACCAGTGCGGGAGCGTCTGCAGCAAACACGTCAGATGTTAACACACCACAGCTCTCCTACTGCTGCGCTTCACTGTTCCGTCAGACATGACACTGCGTTCCACTTATTCATCTGTCACAGATCTACAGGGTTTGAGGGAACTTCGATGAGACACTGGCATGGAAATGGTGACTGTAACTGGGAAACCTTGAATGCATCTTCCAATAGTGGAAGGCCCAGCCCTTCCCTGGGTGGATATTTAACAATTACTTCACCATTATCATCTAACTTGCTAAATTAGTCTAGTTGCCCTTGGATAACCAGTATTGGACCTAATTCTAAAGTGCCCCGAGGGTGGACCCATTTAAAATCAATTAGGTACATAAATGCATCTGTTTAATCACATTGTTAAGTTGATTAGCTTACTATCCCTGCTTTAGAATGGCAGTGGAGATAATGCAGGCAGGCACAGTAAATGGCTGAATACTGTCCTCTCACTTCTGTCTGCTCCCTGTGGCTATGCTAATGGAGATGCTGGTCTTCTCCTGGCCATAACGAGGGGGAGGGGGAGAGGGGGTTGGACTGGCTGCCACAGTCATACGGGAGATGAATTTAGGGGAGAGAGTTCAGAGTTCAGAGCTCACTCTCACTTACCTCACAGCCAGACAGACTGACACACACAAACAAACACAACTCAGTTAAGCTGATAACATCGTTTGCTTATCAGACATTGAGCGCGCGCGTGCAAAAGAGAGAGAGAGAGAGAGAGAGAGAGAGAGAGAGAGAGAGAGAGAGAGAGAGAGAGAGAAAATGAACTGGAAAGGGCATTAGCTATGTGAGTGAATGACAGAAAGATGGAACGATATAGGGAAAGAGTGTGTATGGGGGGGGGCGGCAGGTAAATGGTGCGTGTGGCTGGCTGCTTTTTAACTGACTGCACTAATCCCTGTCAGGGACAAATTGGCAAAACAGATTAGTGTTGAGTGGTGTTGGCCCCGAAGCTGGAGCCTGTCGCCCAGCTACGCCACAGGGGCTGAGAGGGAGAGGAGCATGGGAGGACTGGGTAACAGATATACACACACACACACACACACACACACTGTAAGAGCTCGGTGGTTCTGCTCTGGGACCCACAAGTGCGATAATGAAGCATTAATTTAGTTTTGAGAAAGATGAGTGAGTCACAGCCATTGTAGGTACATCCTCCTGGGCAGGTCATCGAGGGGACATCGTATTAGGTTGTATTGTGCAGATCATTTTGAGGTCGTATTGGGCCATTCTTGGTGGTCTGGTCATGGTAGCGGGCTGTATTATGCAGGTCATGGTGTGTGTGTGTGTGTGTGTGTATGTGTGTGTCTCGTGCTGCTTGTTTACTTATGATGGCTGCTGTTTTTTATTCACTTTGCTTTTTATCACTGACGTTGCAAACTACAGCTTTTTCAAGCCTTCTGACATATTTTGAGATATTTTGACAGGTTGTCTGCCACCTAGATGTCTGTGTCTAGGTTCTACAAGATTTGAAAAGCATTCACATTCATCACAAGTCAAAAATTGATGTGATCACCTCTTCTCTTTCTTTGCCTGACTTATCTGAGCAGGCCTCTGGCAGCGGTATACCACAGTGAGTAGGACTCTCCTCCTGACAGCCTGTAGCTGTAATCGGAGCACTGGCAGATTGCTGGAAGCACCCAGATCTGCTCTGATGTTTGTACCTTGTGTTTGCTCCCAAGCTGAAAGAACAGCTGTTGTAATCACGGTATCATCTGCGTGTGTGTGTGCATGGATGCACGAGCTTGTGTGTTTGTGTGTGTGTGCACATATGCGTGGGTGCGTAGTGTGTGGGTTCATGGTTGTTTGTGTGTGTGTGTATGTCTTTAATGGTCATGCAGTATGAGCAAGAGCAGCTGGGTCCGAGGGGAGGGGGCAGGGGGCAGTCCGAGTAGATAAGCCCAGGTGTGAAGGGCTTGCAGTGGGCCGTGAGATGTTTTGCTGTGTGGGTTTAAGTGATGGGGGTGGATGGTGGTGGATGTGTTGATGGATCCAGCTCCCTCTACCCTCTCAGCCCTCTCAGCCCTGGGGATGGGCTCAAACTGAGCCTGTTTCCTGCTCTCACAGTGTTGATGGGGATCACTGATGTGTCCACACAGGTCATAGTTCACTACCAGCACTCGTATCTCAGGATCCTCACTGAATGCAATTTCACTTTCACTCAGCATGTCATATCTGGAGATTTAAACCATTCCATTTCCTTGATGGCTGCGTCTTATAGCTATATCATGTCTGTGTTAGATGTTATATATAACAGTACTGAGAACCTGTTCTTGTTTAAAGTCATATGTTCCTCTGTGCTGAGGTTTTTACTCCTTTTTGCCCCCCTCCCCACGCCCCAGGTTGGGTTAACAGCCCCTATTGCCTGCCCCATTCCCCTCTAAAACCCTTCATGCTGGGGGATTGTCACCTTCATGGGGAACACTCTGAAGCTCTTTGTTTCGTTTTCAAAGCAACTAGCTTCCTTTCAAGGGCTTGGAGAAACAAATGTAATACGCTGGCATTTTAGCATCACAACTGAACCAGTTGTCTTGCGGAGTGGATGTCACATTTGCATTGTTGCTTCTTTCTTCAGCCTCTTTCACCTGCTCTTCTCTTCATTCTCTGCATGTTTCTACTTTATGTAGAAGTGGGAGGATATCTAGAAACACAGATGCATGGTTCCTTGCTACACCTGCTGGGTAGAGGGCGGAGACCAGTACGGCCACGCCTTGTGTTGCGGGACATGCTTGTGTTGTGGGACAGAGTTGCGTTAGGGGATGAGGCTCATGTGTTTGAGTGTTGTGTGATGAGGCTATGTAACGGGATGGGACAGTTATGATGGTGGATAAAACTGCCTGTTATACAAACACGGTGAACAGTGAGCAGAAAACGGGCCACTTTATCTTCACTTACCGTACTAGAATCAAGTCTACAGTTTGTCCATATTGAGATCTGGGAATAGAGGTCTGGGACTGGCCAGACACCGGCCACGAAAAGTGCTGTGTCGGGATGAGACAGCGATGGCCACCTGGGGAAGAGGAAGGCATTTGCAAGTCCTCTGGGCAGGGAAAAGTGCTGACTCATGCCTGCCCTCCAAAAGGCTGGAGAGCTCCAGGAGACCTTCGGTCTGCTCCAACACACCATGGGGAAAGGAAACGGAGAGGAGAAGACGCTGCCAAATCAATCACGGCGGAACTGGTCCTGTGGCCCAGAGTCCGCCCTCCTGCCAGGAGAAAGATGACTTTGTTTGCAGGTCCTGAGGTGTTGAAATGCTCTTGTCTGTGGATGGAGGGCTGTTTGTATTGTTTGTATTGAAATACAGCCTGGTATCTGTTTATCAATCAGTATGCGGTTCAGCTATTTTCTGATCCCTACGGCGGAATTTGCTGTCTGCAACAAATTGCCTTGTTTGCATTTCTCCCTGCAGTTCTAACATGGCAAGAAATGAGCACAGAGTCTCTTGGATGCATTGACAGTAGTGGTAATGGCTTAGTTCTGCTCTTAAAGGTACCCTAGATGTTTCTTTTAAAGTAATACGATGCAACAGTAAGAAGATATATGGGTGAAATCAAACCACTCTTAAGATATGGATATCTATATCTATATCTATCTATATATATATATATATATATATATATATATATATATATATATATATATATATATATATATACATATTCAAAATGCTTTTCAGTTATAGAGAAAGGATATTTAATTGCGCTACCAAATAGGATGGAATACACATTGAAGGTTTTATGAGCCATTGTCTTTTTGAGCACATGTGGTTGTAGTTGAGAAAATGACCATGAGGTCATCCAGACCAGGTTTCCTTTGTTATGAGCGGAAGAAAACAAAGATGGCAACCTCAGCCCCCCTGCGCCTTGTCCCCGGGTTGCTCTGTGCTCCTGACCATGTGGATATCTGATACCAGCCTTATGTCTGATTAGTCTGCCTGATTTCCCTGTCCAATACCGCTCAATTTCACAATTCATTGATATTCATGCTGCAGCTCCAAGCTCCACACTCACAAACTTTCAGGGTTTGTAATGAATTCCCTTTTGACTGTTTCTGCACACAAAGGGTCATATTTCACTCCGTTAAAACAAATTGCTGGTGAGGCTGATTTGCCAACGCGGGTGGTTAGACGCGTCTCTTCATCACCGTTTCAGACCTGCCAGTGATCTCCATCGTGTTCTGATTCTCTCTGATGCTGTGGGTCTGTGTCAGTGCTGAAGTGCTGAATGCTTCAGGACTGGAGCAGACACTGCTGAATCTGCACCTACTCTGTAGAGCTCAGCTTAAGAAATGCAGTGCAGGGGAGTCGAGCCAATATCAACTTAAACAGCCTTATATTCATCAATATTTTTAAATTGTCAGAGCTTCTAAATGGCATATGGACGGTTTAGGTGAATCCAGAAGCCGTACTGCCAGACTGGGCAGGATGGTCGTCTGTTAAACAAGCCCAGCTGAAATCACTGAATTAGCAATTGTGCTGTAATGGGGAGCTGAAGGCAGTCGCACTTGCAGATGGACTAGTGCAGAGTGGATTACAGCCTGCTATCAGTTATCATGACCCAGAGTACTAGCCTGATAAAATCCCTTTATGCTGAACCAATCCCTGGTCTCCCTCTCTCTGTCTCTCTCTCTTTCTTGCTCTCAGTCTCTATCTCTCCCTCTATATGTCTCTCTCAGTCTCTGTATTTCTTTTCTGCTCACTCCCCATCTCTCTTCTTCTCTCTCTCTCTCTCTCTCTCTCTCTCTCTCTCTCTCTCTCTCTCTCTCTTTCCAAACACCCCTTCCCTGTAGTCAGTTGTGTTAGGTCTTTATTTTACAAATGGACGCTAAGCCTCTGCATAAAAAAGGCTGTCATTTTGAGAAGCTTGTGTCACTAATCACCACTGTACTGTCTGTTACTGCTTCTGACGCAGTGCCTGTTAATTATCCACTACGCTTTGAGCCACCACTTTGAAAATAACGTCACCCCCTATGGTCTCAACAACATCCATCTTGCTGCCGATGACAGAGTGATTTTTGCATAATGAGGACTATTGACACGCTCAGTGTTGCTGGCATGGCAGACTAAAGGCATGTCTGAATTCTCCCTTCTCTCATGTTTCCCTTTGTACTCTGTTGGACTCAACTGCGTTCATCTCTGTCTTGTTTCTGTTACCCGTATGAGATTGGACCTGTTTGACCACGCCTTCGCTTCACACTGTCCCCTCTCTCCTCCACCCACAGTGTGTCCTCTCTCTCCTCCACCCACAGTGCGTCCTCTCTCTTCTCCACCCCTCGTCACAGCTCTCCCTGCCCTGCCTATTCTGAGATTAATCATGGCAAAGAGTTCCCAGCAGCCACTGAGGCTGTGCACTGAGCCCGTGTGGAGGAGCTCAAATAAATAAGCCCATGGTGTCCTCCATGCCAGACTGTGATTAATGAATGAGGGATGATGGGTGAGGCGAGAACACACGCTCTCCTTTCTTCTTAAGCCCCATTCTGTCTGCTGCTCAGTGTGCCTTCCCCTCTGGTGCTGTTTTGTACATTGCTTATATAAACGTACCTGTGGATTACTGAAAAAGTAGGATGCAAAGTGTGGAGAAAGAATCCTTGTGAATCTGTGTTAAAGCTCAGCAGTGTTGACTGTGTGGTGATGACTTCAGCCATGACTCTGCAGTATTGGCTGTGCAACGATGACTGTGCAGTGTTGACTGTAGTTTGGACTGCAGTGTCGGCTGTGCGGTGTTGGATGTGGTGTGTGGACTACAGTGTCGGCTGTGCGGTGTTGGATGTGTGTGGACTACAGTGTCGGCTGTGCGGTGTTGGATGTGTGGTGTGGACTACAGTGTCGGCTGTGCGGTGTTGGATGTGTGGTGTGGACTACAGTGTCGGCTGTGCGGTGTTGGATGTGTGGTGTGGACTACAGTGTCGGCTGTGCGGTGTTGGATGTGTGGTGTGGACTACAGTGTCGGCCGTGCGGTGTTGGATGTGTGTGGACTGCAGTGTCGGCTGTGCAGTGTTGGATGTGGTGTGTGGACTACAGTGTCGGCTGTGCGGTGTTGGATGCGGTGTGTGGACTACAGTGTCGGCTGTGCGGTGTTGGATGTGTGGTGTGGAATACAGTGTCGGCTGTGCGGTGTTGGATGTGGTGTGTGGACTACAGTGTCGGCTGTGCGGTGTTGGATGTGGTGTGTGGACTACAGTGTCGGCTGTGCGGTGTTGGATGCGGTGTGTGGACTACAGTGTCGGCTGTGCGGTGTTGGATGTGGTGTGTGGACTACAGTGTCGGCTGTGCGGTGTTGGATGTGTGGTGTGGACTACAGTGTTGGCTGTGCGGTGTTGGATGTGTGTGGACTACAGTGTCGGCTGTGCGGTGTTGGATGCGGTGTGTGGACTACAGTGTCGGCTTTGCGGTGTTGGATGTGTGGTGTGGAATACAGTGTCGGCTGTGCGGTGTTGGATGTGGTGTGTGGACTACAGTGTCGGCTGTGCGGTGTTGGATGCGGTGTGTGGACTACAGTGGACTACGGTGTTGGATGCGGTGTGTGGACTACAGTGTCGCCTGTGCGGTGTTGGATGTGTGGTGTGGACTACAGTGTCGGCTGTGCGGTGTTGGATGTGTGGTGTGGACTACAGTGTCGGCTGTGCGGTGTTGGATGTGGTGTGTGGACTACAGTGTCGGCTGTGCGGTGTTGGATGTGTGGTGTGGACTACAGTGTCGGCTTTGCGGTGTTGGATGTGGTGTGTGGAATACAGTGTCGGCTGTGCGGTGTTGGATGTGTGGTGTGGACTACAGTGTCGGCTGTGCGGTGTTGGATGTGTGTGGACTACAGTGTCGGTTGCCCATGCCCTGCTGTGTTGAGCTGTGGGATTCTTCCTAACAGATGCACGTGTTTGTGCTGCACCCAAATTCCATATCGTCAGTAAAGTGTGAGAGAAACCTGATGCTCCGAGGCACAGGGGGGAGAGGGGAGGGGTGGGCAAGGGCTTTGGCAGTTTGACAATAATCTCCATAAACAGAAAGGCAGAAAGGCTGAACTGATCGTCTTTTGTACTTCATCCAGCACAGAAATGAACCCAGTCCTAGATGTTAGTTAGCAACCCTTTTAAAACCCACTCTTGAAAGAAGCAACCCTTCTGCATCTCTGCAGCATTCGTGAATAATATGAGAATGTTTCTCGAACAGCGCCGGCACCCCCAGAGGGCTCTTGGTTTTTATGGTTTGTCACCGCTCTCTCACCCAGAGGCCTGCGGCTGAACGAAGCAACTCATTAAACACCAAAGTGCCCAGCCAGAGGGTTATGGCTCCTGCTCCGTGTCTGAGCAGCTCTGCCTGGATTAGCTGCGTATCCTGGCTGTTCAGGGGCACCATTGAAGGGGCAATTTAGGAAACTGTAAACAGAACAGAGGACCAACGTCAACCCCCCACAGCCCGGCACTCCTTCCTCCTCTGTACTTAAGACGGAGTCGTCCAGTCTTGGCCTCTGGCTTTGTGAGGAAATTGGAGGCCAGACTTTCCGGTGGTGTTTGGGTGTTTGTTGGGTGAAGATGTCTGAGGTTTACTGTTCTACTATTGACATAACTAACACAGGAAATGGGCAGTTTCACACCTGCCTGCGGGTTTGTTGGTCAATGAAAACCAGTGTTTAAAGAAATTGCTTAAAAGGCAGTTTGGCAGTTGTAAGCAGATGTTTGGGGTGGGCAGTTAATGCAAGTAACCTGCTAATGCCAGAACCTGGGGCAGGTCGTTTTACTTCTTAGTTTGTTAATGAAATGGCCCAGTCTTTGTTATTTAGACTTCAAAACAGGTCAGCTAGGCTAAGTCTGCATGCTTAGTAATCTTCATTATTAGGTTAGCTGTTTAATAATTTGGTTAGCTGTTTAATAATTAGGTTAGCTGATTTTATTCATGTTTAGTTTTATTTTTAGGGCACTCTTCTACCTGTTTGCATGTAATAATAAACATATGCAATTATAGCATGCAAAACGGATAAAGGGATTAACATTGTTTTCCTCTAACATGTAAACACACAGACTGTTGGCATTTCCAAACACACTCAGAACTCTGGGATTTCTCTCCCTGCTCCTTTTTAATTAGAATGTTTTCCATTTTGACTCAAACTGCTTCATTAATTTGGTCCTGGTTGGGGATTCCTGGCACTGGCAGTAAGGGGAACAAAGCCGCCCCCTCCTGAGCTGCAGTTACCCCGGTCTTGTTGCTCAGTGCTCCACTCTCAGCTGAAAATGATTTACCAGCACTCAGACGGCTGCTGGCTGCCTCCCAGGGCTCGTCTGATCACACCAACCTCCCGCCAGTCAACCCTGGGCCAGCCTTCTTCTGCCCACCTCTTCTGTTCTCTCTATGTTTCTATATATATCTTTCTTTCTTTTTCTCTCTCTTTGTCTCTTTGTCACTTTTTCTATTTCTCTCTCTATCCCTCTCTCTCTCTCTCTCTCTCTCTCTCTCTCTCTCTTTCTCAACGTCTCTGCCTGCTCTCAACGTCACAGTTAAGCCCTTTCTGTCTCCATTTCTTTCTGGTTCTGCTGATGTGTCCCTGTTTCCTTTTCATCATCTCTCCCTCTCTTACCTGCACACTCTCTGGCATTTTCTCTCCCTCTCTCATTCTCTCACATTCTCACTCTTTCTCTTTCGTTCCCTCTCTCACTCTCTCATGCTCATTTTTCCACATGTTGTGGTCTGGTTTCTCGTGTCTGTCTCCCTCCTCAAACGCTCCTTCCAGTCATAACTTTCAGTTTGGTTTCTGTGTCAATATTGAGGTCATTGCTCATTTGAAAAGATCTTGTAAATGGGAACATTTCATTACACCATCTCTCTGGTTTTAGAATCTGAGGAGAGGGCAGAATCTCAGAAATATGGAGGCGGTGGAATCTGTTTACTCTCTTTACATATTTCAACAGTTCCACTCCAAAATGCCATTGTATACTTTTAATATACTGTTTTACATTTTACACAATAACTGATTTATGGTTTGTTAGTTGCCCGTCAGGTTTTGTGACTGAAATGAGGCAGTATAGCCTGTTCTCAGACATCATTTACAACCACAAAAATGCTCCAAAGATACATGTTGTTTTCCATCTTAGAATGAACAAAGTGAACTTCATTGTATCATGGTTGTCTCACATGTCACATTATCAGTAGCCTAGCCTTCCCAGGGGAACGACAGCACTGGAACCGTTGTTGAATATTAGGCTTATATGCACATTCTGGTGGCCAACCACATTAGGCATACAGAGTAGCAAAACGCTCAGGTCTGAGCTCTTTGTTTTGTCATTTAAATCAGTTTGGAGTGGACTGGGATGGTACGCGGTCATTGGTGAAGTGGTTCTGTTGGATTAGTTACTGGTCATTTAAAAAAAAAAAATAGAAAAAGAACAAAACTGCCTTTTGGTGTTAGCGTAAAATACGCTTCCTTAAAAACCTGGATGCTGTGGAATGATTTAATTTCTGAGGAACTTGGCAAAGCCAAAAAACAAACCGTACACCCATCCACACCTGTGAATGGATGTGATGGTGCTAAATGAGTGGACATAGCTGAGGTGAACACTGACCTAAACAACTGAAATACTCCACAAAGCTGAGGCCAAATCTTACTTGGCTAGAACAGAGGAGATGAAGGAGAGAGAAGAGGAGAGCTAATCTCAATCCCATGTGTTAATCCATGTGTTACATTCAGTGGAAAAATACATGCGAAGTACATAAATTCGTCTTCTGACTGGTCTATTCTGGACTGGTTTGGCCATGCTTACTGGGAAAGAGCGTCTTGCAGCAGACTGATACAATGTTTCCATTGCTGCTGTCCTGCTGTCTCTTCTATTAATGGGAAAGAAATGGCAGACCCCCACCCTCCTCATAAACAAAGCAGCAGCATGTGTGCTGTGGGTTTAAAGAAACCTTACTTACCCCACATGTGTCTGTGGTGGGTATTTAAAGAGCTGTGTCTTACCCCACATGTGTCTGTGGTGGGTATTTAAAGAGCCCTTACTTACCCCACATATGTCTGTGGTGTGTATTTAAAGAGCCCTTACTTACCCCACACATGTCTGTGTTGGGTATTTAAAGAGCCATTTCTTACCCCACATGTGTCTTTGATGGGTATTTAAAGAGCCCTTACTTACCCCACATATGTCTGTGGTGGGTATTTAAAGAGCCCTTATTTATCCCACATGTGTCTGTGTTGGGTATTTCAAGAAACCTTACATACCCCAGATGTGTGGTGGGTATTTAAAGAGCTGTGTCTTACCTCACATGTGTATGTAGTGGGTATTTAAGGAGGCCTTACTTACCCCACATGTGTCTGTGGTAGGTATTTAAAGAGCTGTGTCTTACCTCACATGTGTCTGTGGTGGGTATTTAAGGAGGCCTTACTTACCCCACATATGTCTATGGTGGGTATTTAAAGACCTGTGTCTTACCTCACATTTGTCTGTGGTGGGTATTTAAGGAGGCCTTACCACACACTGTTACGCCTCTGGCTAAGTTTAGCTTCACCCTAATGCTGAGTGTAAGATGAAGGTTTGTGTAGATGGTTTGAGCATCTGCGGACAAATGTCCAACATGCAGGAACCACAGGGAACACTCAGAAACACACACTTCATACACAAACACACTCGTAGGGCCTTGTGTGCACTGTACATATGCACTGTAGTTTGTAAGCAGTCTGCTGTGTGTGGTGGGGCCAGAGCTAAACCTGACCTGCTACTAAATCAGAGTACAGCTGAGTGTGGCATCGGATGACATCATCTTTCAGTACAAACATGATGTCATCACTGTATTAATCAGCAGAGAAAGATGGAGGCAGAGGTTTTGTGGCGGTGAGACCACTTACACATACATACATCACTGCAGTCTTACCACAGATATCAATGCAGTTGTACCATAGATATCATCAATATATTCTTACCACAGATATCAATACAGTCTTACCATCAATACCATCTATGTAGGCTTACCATAGACATCATTGCTGCAGAATTACCACAGATGAAGAACAGCAGAACATTTATATCATCGTTGAAGAGTCACACCATTCCTATTGAAATATCCCACAAAGGGCCTGAGGGATTTTTACCTCTAAAACAACCTTATTTAAACATTGAAAGAAAAGTAATAGTTTATCTTGTGAGTCACTAGCCGTCCAGGTTAATGGTGGTCCCTAACTTAATTATCCTAACCATTAACTGCAGCACATCTACCCTGTGCTGCTGAGAGTGGGTGATATCATCAGCGTCACACAGGCAGAATCTGAATGTGAACCCTGTTACCCCTTCAGCATTGCCATTATTGGGCTACAGATCAATAATGACGATTGGTTGATCTGGATAAAGTATTTTTTTTTTTTTTGCTGAAAATTACCTTTTACATCTGAAAGTTGTGGGAAAGCAAGTATAAACTCATTCATTAATGGAGAATTTCACTGCATTATGATATCACTTCCCATGATATATTTTTAATTGTTCGATTTGGACTGTCCGGTCTGTTAAATGTCACCCATGCCTGTGTCAAGAGCTGGTCTTACAATAACAGATAGCTGAGTGAAACAGCCAGTGGGCATGGGCTGGTGTGCTTGGGTAATGTAGTCTGAAATCAGTCTGGGTGATCTGAACCCTGCTTGAACCAGAGCTCTGTTATCGTGCTCACCAAAGGGAAAAAAACCTGTTACTAAAAAGCAAAATGTCAAGGATGGTAAATAGGGCTAACATGGCAATTAGCCACGAGGGCTATTTTGAGAGAGAAAGACAGAGAGAGGGAGAGAGCCGGTAGGGGAAGAGGGTGAGTTGGGAGGCAGGAAGAGGTGGGGGAGGGAGATGGAGGGGGAGAGGTGGAGGGGGGAGGGTGATGGAGAGGAGAGGGGGAGGGAGAGGGGTGGTGGTGGGGCGATCCTCTCATACTGGCTAATGGGTCTGCAGCCTAATGACTCCCTCAGCCTGAGAAATTCTTCTTGGTAATTTGACAAAAGCTGAAAGGCAGAAAAGGGGTCCAGAAAGATTACTGACAACAGGCCCAATGGTTTAGTTCTCACTGATGTAGATAGGCAGTGCAGACATGATACACTCATTGATTCACACACAAACACCATTGTCCTACAACTACCCCTCCATCACACACACAAACACACACACATACACTCACACACAGAGTTATGTCCATCCTGTCATTAGCAGAAACCTAAAGAACCTTTTGTATCCCATGACAGCAACACATTGCCGTTGTCTTATTCAGCTTCATTTGTGCTCAGGCTATCTCTTGGAGCAGAGGAGGTTGAAAATGTGGCTAAGCTGCTGTTTCAGTATTTGTGTGTGTGTGTGTGTGTGTGTGCTTTGAGCCTTTGTTACTCCTTTATACTTCTTTCCCTTAACATTGACTGAAATGCTGATAGAGTTGGCGAGAGAGATGACTTCAGCTGCTCTGTCACTCTGAGCGATACTCACATTAGTATTTGTGAGGCTCTGCGGTCGATGGCTGGTAATGCCTCTCCCACTCTGCCTCCCAGGTGCCACGTCCACGGGGCTTTGCTGTTGTGCAGATAAATGGCTCTGAATGGGACCGTCGCTGGTCTGCATGTGCAGCATTCAGGCTTTGTGATCATTGATCTACAGGCTCTTACTGGAAGAGATGGACATTGCCATTGAATATTGCCATTTCTGGGATTTTATTTATTTTTTGGAGCAAAAATATTAAACATGTGCTGCTGTTTGCACTTCCCCTGCTGCAACACAGCGCAACAAGAGGCAAAAACACGGAAGAGTAGGTCTGAACGAACTGACAGAGACAGAGAATCACACAGGTGTTACATCTGAGAGAAAACTGAAATACATGCCTCTAGCATGCAGTGCGTATGTGTGTGTTTGTGTGTGTGTGTGTGTGTGTGTGTGTGTGGCAGCTGTTGCACTCAGCTCTCTCCCCTCCTCTCCTCTGACAGGCAGTGATGGTTTTCACTCCAGATATAGGGCAGTGTGTTAGGAGGACTGTGTTTGAAGCCATGTTACACTGCACCACTGAAACCTGCATGCTTCCACACACTCGCGTGGGCAGACCGAGCACTCCCGCTTCCACACACTCGCGCGGGCTGGCCGAGCATTCCCACTTCCACACACTCGCGTGGGCAGACCGAGCACTCCCGCTTCCACACACTCGCGCGGGCTGGCCGAGCATTCCCACTTCCACACACTCGCGTGGGCAGACCGAGCACTCCCGCTTCCACACACTCGCGCGGGCTGGCCGAGCATTCCCACTTCCACACACTCGCGTGGGCAGACCGAGCACTCCCACTTCCACACACTCGCGTGGGCAGACCGAGCACTCCCGCTTCCACAAACACGCGTGGGCAGACCGAGCACTCCCGCTTCCACACACTCGCGCGGGCTGGCCGAGCATTCCCACTTCCACACACTCGCGTGGGCAGACCGAGCACTCCCACTTCCACACACTCGCGCAGGCTGCCTGAGCACTCCTGCGTCCACTGGCAGTGGAGACACTCTGGCTCCCCCATGGAGAGTTCCTTGGCTCTCCTCTTTCTGCCCTTCACTGAGCAAAGGGCGCGAGCATGGCAGCGAAAAGCTTAACGAAGTGTGTGTGTGGCGTTTATGGTGATCAGTATAATCTCACCCAGCACAATGACCATGTCTTTGACAAAGCACACGTTCAATGAGTTTACACAGAAAACAATTCAGTTCTTATACACACATGGCAAGCTCTCTGCATGTGCACACAAGCACACATGCACACACAGGCAAGCTCTCCACAGACTTGCACTCATTCATGCACGCACACACACACACACACATACAAAAAAAGCTACCTGCTGCAAATTCACACCAGGCATGTATGCACATCCACGCATGCATACATACATACACACAGACAAGCATCTTTGTCCATCAACATTTTCTCTCCTTTCTTTTCTATCTTTCCCCTCTCTTCCCCCTTATACAAACACACACGCACACACACACACACACACATTGGCAGGCATGAAGCACGCACTAAGCAAATCTGTTTGAAGTCTGGGAACAAAAAAAGGGGGTCTCCTTTACGCATGAAGTATTTATGCAGTGTGTGTGTGTGTGTGTTAAGGTGTGTGTGTGTGTGCATGTGTGTTAAGGGAGTGAGAGAGAAGCTCTCTCATGCAGTGTGGACTCTGGCTATGGGGAGTGAAAGGGGCAAGGCTGTGTAAAAAGAGAGGGAGGGAGTGAGCAGTTCTGCGTGTGTGTGTGTGTGTGTGTCCGTGTCAGAGAGAAAGAAAGAGCAGTAGTGAGTGTGTGAGTGAGAGAGAGCACGCAGTAACGCGTGCGTACGAGTGAGCGAGAGAAAGCAAGCAGTTGCGTGTGTGTGTTAGAGAGAGAGGGGGAGAGGGGGAGAGAGAGAGGGAGAGAGAGAGGGAGAGAGAGGGGGGGAGAGGGAGGGGAGAGGGAGAGAGAGAGGGGAGAGAGGGGGAGAGGAGAGAGAGAGGGAGAGAGAGAGGGGGAGAGGGAGAGGGAGAGAGAGAGAGAGAGAGAGAGGGGAGAGAGAGGGGGGAGAGGGAGAGAGAGAGAGGGAGAGAGAGAGGAGAGAGAGAGAGGGAGAGAGAGAGAGAGAGAGGGGGAGAGAGAGGGGGAGAGGGAGAGGGAGTGAGAGAGGGGGAGAGAGAGGGGGAGAGCGTGGTGCAGTAGTATTTCTCCAGTAGCAAGTCGGAGGTTGACCACTGGGATTTGTCCTCTCTTCCCCCCGGCACACAGCGGTGGACAAAACAGAGAGAGAGAGGACGAGCTGACAGAGAGCTAGAGAGACAGAGGGGACAGGAGACAGGTACAGAGCACACATGGGTGGCCAGTGGCAATCGACTCTAACCCTGGAGAACTGCCCTTAGCAGGCTGGAGTGGATGATCCGGGCGCTGCGTGGGTGAGAGGGAGGAAGGTCGGAGTTTCAGCCGGGTGGAGGGAAGCCCGGCGATGAGCAGAGAAGGGACACATTCCTGTCTCCACCACATCATCCCCCCTCTCCACCCGCTCCGCCTAGGACTCCTCCCACAGCCATCAGCAGTCTGGTGCACTTTCTCCCCCCAACTCCCAAACTCCTCTCTGCTTCTTTCATCATAAGCAGCGGAGAGTTAGGGTGGTGAGCATGGGGAGGAGGTCCTGGAGAGGCTGAGCTGCCACCTCCTTGCCACCTCCTTGCTCCTCATGGCAAACGCTGGATATGGACACGTGGACTGGCACCTTCTGGCTTTGGTCTGTTTGCTTTTCTCCGGTGGAGCTGAGTATCGCTTGTTACACTAGATGATGGATTGGAAAGAAGTGTAAGTACATTTACTTACTCTAGCTTGGTGGGTGAGTGTGTGTGTGTGTGTGTGTGTGTGAGTGTGTGTGCACAGGTGTGTGTTTGCACACAGGTATGTGGCTGTATGCAAGTGTGTGTGCGATCATGCCTGTGTGTGTTAATGGTGCTTACCATCATGCTTCTCTCTCTACTGTACCCTCACTGCAGAAGATGGACCTTGTTGTATACTGACCAGCCTCCCATTCCTACTAAACCCAGAACAGCTGCTTAAATGATTTATTTTGCATGTTTTTGGAATATCAGAATGAGTCTACAAATATTAAATATATGAAAGAAACTCATAAGCTTCTCAGATTGTCAAAGCATGCATAGACATATGGATATGCATAGGTACATTTTTTCCACTTTCTCTCTCTAACACACGTGTGCTGCTTTTACAGTGCTACCATGCTTCCCTCCCTTCTACTTATGTGTACACACACGCTCACGTGTGCACACACACACACACACACACACACACAAACCTCCCTCTGTCACGGTTGGCAGGTCCCAGGGGAGCGACTCCTCCTGTATTCCTCTTGGATGCTATAATTATTTCATCAGGCAGTGGTGTGTTTCCTGATTGTGCTCTTGGGTTGTCGCTCTAGGCTGGAGAAAGAGCAGAGGGCTGGAGGAGAGAGAGAGGGAGAGATAGAGAGAGAGAGAGTTAGACTGAAAGAGAGAGCGAGAGGGGGATTGAGGGAGAGCTAGACTGAGTGAGAGAGGAGGGGGTTATGTGTGTTTGGGGGAATTGCCTGTCATTCCCGAAGCCGTAGAAAGATTCTGAAAGACAAGGACAAGAGGGAGGGAGGAAGGGTGGACAGCTAACAAACACGCACACACGTGTCCGACTACACTGGAGACTACACTAATGAGCAGCCTGCTTGCCAAGGAAAGAGGATACAGACAGACACACACACATGCATAAACACACCAACAAACGAACACACACGCACCTCTCCTGTCATGATGTTCACCTGCTCTCATGCCCTTGTACACTTTCTCTCATAACTACCACCACAGTCTTACCCTTTATTTGCTCTCTCTACAATTAAACAGAGCACACGGTACATTTCAAACATTCTTTCATCACTTTTGTGTTACACTTCCAACATCTCCTCAAAATGCGCAGCTTTAATGTAAGATGGTACGAGTAAGGCCTGAAGGTCTCTGTCCCTGGGGGAGTTAGTCTCATCCTGCGTGTGTGTGTGTGTGTGAGAGAGTGTGTGTGTCTATAATTCAACAGCACTCTGGTGTTCTGTGGAAGGCAGCCACAGTGCGTCAGTTATTCTGCTTCACTTATTGCACTCCACACGGACACCAGCCTCATGCCTGCAGGGCTCGTCCTAATGACCACTACCTGTAGTCCCCTCAGCCCCTCCTCCAAATGACCACTACCTGTAGTCCCCTTGACAACTCCTCCTAGTGTCGACTACCTGTAGTCCCCTTGACCACTCCTCCTAATGACCATTACCTGTAGTCCCCTTGACCACTCCTCCTAATGACGGCTACCTGTAGTCCCTTGTCCTAATGACCACTACCTGTAGTCCCCTTGACCACTCCTCCTAATGACCAGTCCCCTACCTAATGTAGTAGTCCCCTTGACCACTCCTCCTAATGACGGCTACCTGTAGTCCCCTTGACCACTCCTCCTAATGACCACTACCTGTAGTCCCCTTCACCACTCCTCCTAATGACGGCTACCTGTAGTCCCCTTGACCACTCCTCCTAATGACCATTACCTGTAGTCCCCTTGACCACTCCTCCTAATGACGGCTACCTGTAGTCCCCTTGACCACTCCTCCTAATGACCACTACCTGTAGTCCCCTTGACCACTCCTCCTAATGACGGCTACCTGTAGTCCCCTTGACCACTCCTCCTAATGACCATTACCTGTAGTCCCCTTGACCACTCCTCCTAATGACCACTACCTGTAGTCCCCTTGACCACTCCTCCTAATGACGTCTACCTGTAGTCCCCTTGACCACTCCTCCTAATGACGACTACCTGTAGTCCCCTTGACCACTCCTCCTAATGACGGCTACCTGTAGTCCCTTGACCACTCCTCCTAATGACGTCTACCTGTAGTCCCCTTGACCACTCCTCCTAATGACGTCTACCTGTAGTCCCCTTGACCACTCCTCCTAATGACGACTACCTGTAGTCCCCTTGACCACTCCTCCTAATGACGGCTACCTGTAGTCCCCTTGACCACGCCTCCTAATGACCTATACCTGTAGTCCACCTGACCACTCCTCCTAATGACGGCTACCTGTAGTCCCCTTGACCACTCCTCCTAATGACCTATACCTGTAGTCCTCCTGACCACTCCTCCTAATGACCACTACCTGTAGTCCCCTTGACCACTCCTCCTAATGACCACTACCTGTAGTCCCCTCATACCACGTGCTGGCTCTTGTGCTCCTATTCTCAAGCCACTTGTTCCCTTGTTCACTTGTTCCCTTTGTCTTTGCATTTACACCACCAGTGTACATTCCTCCTATTAAGCTAGCTGTTGTTTCAGTTCAGGTCTTTATTTGGTTCTAGCCACTGTGTCTAGATGGAATCTTAACACAATATCTCCTGCTGAGATTAATGTCCAGACAGCGGAGTCTGTGGAGTCTGACGCAGCAAATGGTTGATGTCAAGGCTAATGACGCGTCTGACCCCATTAGCTGCAGTTTCACATTTCCCCCTAAAAAACGGAGTGCTTTTGGGGGTTCTGGGGTATAATGTGCCCCTTTGGGTGTGTGAAAGGGAGCGGGATGTGGTGTGGAGCCTGAATGAGAGACAAAGAGAGACTCCACTCTGTGTTTACTCTGGCTTCCAGACTGCAGCTTATGACCTTTCAGTTCTGATTTCATAGTGTTTGGTTGCAAATGTCAAGCTATACCATTAAATCAATCAACAAAAGAGCAAATAGATTTTCCCCTCCTAAGTGGAATGAGAGAACATATTTGCAGGCTCCTTGGAATCTCCTTCCCAAGACTGTACTTTTTATTTCATTTTATCGAAAGCATCTTTTGAAAACGATGAAGTTCCACCCAACTGAGAGCTTATGGCTTCATGCCTCCTGTGCAGTAAACAGGCCGTTCGGTGACATGTGAAAACAGATCATTGTTCTGTCATATCTGCTTGGGACTTGTGTGCATAGAGCCCCATCCAGCCGCTCTTGAGGGGCTGTATGTTTGTGTGCCATGTCTGAGCTGGTGTGTTTGATGTGTGCTTTGTTAGGGCTGCCCAGAAGCTCAACCTCTCGGCTAAGCGGAAAAAGCCCCAGACGCCCATGCTGCAGCCCCCAGAGACCTCCGTCTACCCCACCAGCTTCAGCAGCGTCCTCCAGCTCTCGCCCCCACCTGCACCACCATGCCTGCTCAGGGCCAGCTCCAAGACCAAGGAAAACCCTGGAATTGGCAAGGTCAGACACACACACACACACACACACACACACACAGGAGGGAGGGAAATACATTTTTGTGTGCTTACAAATGCATTTTGTGACAGTGAAAAAGAGCAGTGCTTTAAGCCCTTTAAACTGTCCAGGGAAATACAAATCTATACATCTCCCTGCTCCACAGGGAGCTCTCATATGGGCTCGGTTTCATGCTACATACACACACACACACACACACACACAGCTGCACAGTGGTGGCCACATATTTTTGCATGCAGATCAAAGTTAGGTCAAGGGCAATCTGGCACAGGGCATTCAGGTGGAGGGCAGTCTGGCTAATTCAGACTGGCTCATGACTGTCTGGCTTAAGGCCACGCACAGCTGCATGGAGGTGCCATGTTGTTGGCATGCAGACTGCTCACCAGCATCACGTTAAGGGCAGTCTGCCTCACAGTAGTGTGGCTGAGAGCAGTCTGTTCAGGTCAGGCTGGTCAAAGGCAGCCTGGTTTAGGGCAGTCTGGGTCAGAGCACTTCTGTGTGCTCTTTTCTGACAGTCTGAGTTTTCCTTGATTTGTTTTCCAGGGGAGAGAGCAGTAGAAGGCACTGATGAACGGTTCTCGCCATTATTCTCTACTGCTTTCCTTTTCGAATGTGATCTGCACTGGAAAAGATTTTTATGGGACATCGAAATATTCAAAAAGTGCTGCAGACCCTGTTCTTCCATTTAGTGTAACGTTGCAGATAATTGGGAAATGACAGAGATCATCCAGATTCTGTAGAGCGGGTCGCACTCCTGTCCCCAAGCAGCGGATGAGGGGTGGTGTAGTGGTGCTTTTCTTTGGAACAGTACATGCATTTGGAAGCTGTGGATGGGAAGGCTGCCAGTGAGCAGGAGCTAACCTTCTGCAAGCTTCCCCTTTGTCTACTGGGTATTGTATTCACCTTTATATTTCGGTATTTATAGAGATGGCGAAGATTTGTATGAGATTAGATACCACCTGCTCTGCAAGATGATTGTAGCACATGTTTCCAAAAGCTCCAGCCCATTGAGAAGATTGTTAACTGCCCGTTGAGAATGGACTCATTGAAAGCCTGCTGGACTAATGAGCTTCCTCTCCCCACTGCTCAAACACACAGCTGCTGCTGTCTGAATGGAGCTGACTGGGCCTCCAGTTTGTCTGATTAAATCAACATTATTATTTTTTTTTCTTAATTTTACTGTGTCAAAAGGTGAAAATGTTTCATGTCCCACCGTGCCACGTGCACATCTGATATTAGTGTGACATTCGTGCATTTGTACAGCACTTGCTAAGCAATAGTGTACACTGTGGACTGTAGCATTTGCAGTGTGAATTGCCTAACCCTGTTAAACAGTGGAGTGTACCAGTGTCTGGTTCGGGCTCTCGTGCCCGTGGACCAGGCAGTCGGCCGGAGGGACAGACGTGAGACTAATGGCCCTGCAGAGAACACCAGGAGCTGGAAGGACTGGGTCATTATCAGCACTAAGTGGGAGTGTGAAAATACAGCCGCCTCACTAGAGTGAGCAGACATCTCTCCTCATATGGGATGGCTGGCAAATGTAAATATAGTGGTGGCTGTTAGCTGGATCTGAGCGGAGCTCTGTCTGGGTGGCTGGCCTCTTTCTTTGGCCAGACATATATAGTCTGTTTTCAATGTCACGGGTGGTGTAATTTGTTCGCCATGTGCACATGTCCATCAGCGTTAATCTGCCTCTGCGGGACAGAGTGGGGGTGGAGCTCGCTTGGGACGATGCTGGCACTTGGCATCGCAGCAGGGCTGACACTGCTGTGCTGCACTGGAAATAGACCCCAACCACAGGTCCACCAGGGCAAACTGGGGCTTTGTGCTAGAAGAGTGTCTTAGAAGAGCCCTATGAGTGTCTTAGAAGAGCCCTATGAGTGTCTTAGAAGAGCCCTATGAGTGTCTTAGAAGAGCCCTATGAGTGTCACAGAAGAGCCCTATGAGTGTCACAGAAGAGGCCAATGAGTGTCACAGAAGGGCCCTATGAGTGTCACAGAAGGGCCCTATGAGTGTCACAGAAGGGCCCTATGAGTGTCATAGGAATGTCACTGGAATGTCATACAAGTGCTGTGTGAGTGTCATAGCACGTAGGGTGGGAATAAACTACCTGTGCTGACTTTGCCATGTGGAATGTGCCTGGACGCTGGCACCAGTCCCCAGCACTGATGTGATGCTGGTGTTAATTAGAGCAGTTTCTCAGCTGTTGGGCTGTTGCCAGGCCAGTGCTGTGTGGCACTGATGACCAGAGTCAAGCTTCCTACAGCTTCTGTGCTAGACTGACTGGGATATTAAACAAGCAATTTAACAAGTCTCTTTTGTCTTTATATGACTCAGTTATTGTAGACATGGGCCAAGACTGGTGAAACAGATTCCTGGCCCAGGATGGGCCGATGTGGTGGGATTGTAAACCCTAAAACAAGTTAATGTTAGGCTGTGTTTTGGTATGTAACAGCTGCTTCTCCTACCTAGAAACCTTTGTGGACTTTGTCTTGTGTCTCGGAGCAGGTGAAGGTGATGGTGCGGATATGTCCCACTCTGGGGGTGCAAGATTCCTCAGAGTCCTTCCTAAAGGTGGACCAGCGGAAAAAGCAGCTGACCCTGTTCGAGCCGCCGCCCCTGAGTCCGCCGAACTCCGCCCACCGCCGTGCACCACTCGCCGCCCCAAAGATGTTCGCCTTCGATGCTGTGTTCACCCAAGATGCCTCACAAGTAAGAGCAACTATAGCCAGACTGTGTTTTTATTAGTTGTGTTTTATTCCCTATAGGACAGAGGGGTCCTGTGTTTGGGTCTTGGCATAACCATTTGTGGTGTTGCTGTCTTGATTGTTTTGCTGCCCTCTGGACTATTCCGGTATCTTTGACATTTCTTCAAGGGCAGGAGGACACACAAACACACACACACATACATACACACACACACATGCACGCACACATTCTAGGCATGGCCAGAGGCTTAATACAAAAAATGGCAACGTTAGGTCAGCCACATTCTTCACAGTATGGGCTCAACAGCTGTTTCTTTGAAGTCTAGAACATGATTTGAATTCCAACCACATACAACCAGCATTACAGCCTCCAGAGGCATGAGGGTGTCCAAATTAAGAGTGCCATCCAAACCACGACAGAAAGCTAAGGAAGCACTGAGGAGACACCCAAGCTCTTCAGAACGTCTCTGTGGCAACAGTTCAGTTGTGACTTTCCAGCAACTAAGCATGTTTATGTTTGTGCTGAAACACCCCCGTCCTGTACCTGTTTCTGCTGCCTCCAATTCAACCCGTCGGCTTCACACGCTTGTCAAATGCTCTCACACGCACAGGTAAAATAAATGAACAGTATCGCAACGTCGATTTCACAACAAACCAGGCTAAATTGAGCGTGTACGTAAATAGTCTTTAAGTGGGAATAAGAGGAGCATTATTTAATTGAGTGCAGTGCAGTTCTTTAGAGTAGTGCAGTTCTTTAGTCCACATTTGTAGAACATGTATTTCCGTGTGTGCGGTGTGTGCAGTGTGTGTGTGTGTGTGTGTTCATATGTATGCATCGTGCCGTATGGAATGGGGCTGCTGCTGTAGGAGATGGTCCCTGTGGACCGGGGTGCTGGAGATTGTAATGATAGCGCAGTGGAAGCACGTTTGATGAATGCCGGATGAACTGCTGCGCGGGAGCCTCCCAGTTCAGGTCTGGGTTTCTGAACGTGCTGGTGCAGTGAGTGGAGTGGCGTGCGGGGCAGCTGCACAGCCCCAGGGCTTGGAACGCTGCTAAGCCCGTGGCATCCGTTCCCCTGCAAAGTGGGAGTAGGCGAACACGTGTGGCGGTAGTTAGTGGAACAATTATGAAGTAGTTTATGTAATTCGCTTCTAAATGTTTACATTTTCATAATAAATGACGGAGCTCTTTCGAGGGGTTTGTTTGTTACTTCATCCACATTGTGAAAGACCTGCCACTGCTGTCACCAATGCTTGTGACCCTTCATAAATATCATAACTATCTTATACAGGGTCCTAAGCACTTGTCCTCTGTGTATGTAGGCTGAAGTGTGCTCAGGGACCGTGGCTGAGGTTATCCAGTCAGTGGTGAATGGAGCTGACGGCTGTGTCTTCTGCTTTGGCCACGTGAAGCTCGGTAAGCTTTTCTTTTTCTATTGACGAGCTGCATTAGGTCATCCTTACATCTCATTAATTACTTATGGGCATGATAACAACCGCAAGTCCTATGAGCCATCCGCTTGGTTAATGGTTTTTTAAGCCATTTAGCCACTATGATCTTTAAAAAATGCTTTCTTCTTCTCATTTCTCTAAAAGAGTTATATGATGCACTCAAGTGGATCTTGTGGGAATGTGTGTGTGTGTGTGTGTGTGTGGAGAGAAGCGGGAGAGTGTAATTAAAAGCTTGGTAATTGACCCTCTTGGTGTTGCTCATGGTTGTAGTTTTTCTTCTCCTGTGTTCAGTCTCTCAGCCCTGTCTTCTACCTCTTCTGCTTGTTGATAAGGCCCCATAAGTCTTCTTATTGCAACCTCGTCAATAACTCTACAGACGCACTATGTTGATGTTGATGTTGATGGCTCCTTCATGTACAATCAGATTTGTAGTTCTTTTGCTTGCGTGGCAGTGATTCCATAAAATAACCCTAGCCCCTAACACTCCCAACGAATATACATAAATTGCATTACGTTGATCGTCTTGACGTGGTCGCTGCCTGGTCGCTCACGTCTGCTCTGAAGGTCCCGTGTCTGGTGTAGCTACAGGAGCACAGTGCTCTCCACTGGGCCAGAATCAGCAGCTTTCCCCCCTCGCCCTCGCCAGGTAAGACGTACACCATGATCGGCAGAGACAGCTCGGCTCAGAGTCTCGGCGTCGTGCCCTGCGCCATCTCCTGGCTCTTCAAGCTGATCGGTGAGCGCCGGGAGAAGACCGGCACGCGCTTCTCCGTGAGAGTCTCTGCCGTGGAGATCTATGGCAAAGACGAGAACCTGCAGGACCTGCTCTCGGACGTCTCCACGGGCAGCCTGCAGGATGGCCAGTCCCCCGGTGTCTACCTACGAGAGGACCCTATCTGCGGCACCCAGGTCAGTGGGAGCCAGACGCCTTTGGCTGGAGCATGGTGAACTGCTGGGTCTTTCCCCCTGCGCCTTATTCACACACTCTTTGTTTTAATCAAGCCACCTTCTTCCTTCAGCAGCAGTTATTATGGTATGTGCTGAGCTGACAGGCAGCTGTTTGGGTTATTCCCCCCCCCCCCCCCCACAAGGCCCTGTAGCATCCATCTGGAGGGGGCGTCTGGGGGATGCTGCTGTGGGGATCCTTCCTCACTCCCCCACCAGCCCCCTCATTGGAGGATGGTAATGGTAGGGGGTAGGGGGTAGGGGGTGTTTGAGGGGTTGGGTAGGAGGTAGTTGAAAGCACTGCCAGGTGTTGGTGTCAGATGTTGTTTTTTTGGGGTCCTTATGAGGCCAACACTTCAAAGGCTGCCTGGAGGCTTGTGAAGTTCAGATACGGGTGTATTGCTCCACCCACCGCTCCACCCACCGCTCCACCCCGAGCTGTAGTCTCCCCTCTCCTGCTCCTGTGCTGCCTGCTCTCTAGACCACTGCCTCATTTCGACTCTGAGGGATTTTATCTGTAGGACTGATGCCGACTGTCATCTGTAACACAGTTGAATGCAGCATTAATACCACTGCTCGTCCCTCTTGCCCACGGGGTGGTGGCCTGACGTTCTTCAGCAGGACGGCCTGCTGCTCTGCCCCCTGTCTGCTGGGCTAAAAGGGTTCCCTCCTCTTCTGGGGGAAGATAATCTGGGACTAAGCTTTTTACCCAGCCAAAAGTCCTTTTTAGATAGTCTCTGACCACAGAGGAGGCTCTTTTCTGGGGATTTTCCTGGATTTACTGCTCCCCCTCTCCCCCATATGCATGCTTATCTGCCTGATTGCCCCAGAGACCAGGTCTTATGGGTCAGTCAAGTGAAGAGCAGCCCAGTCAGCTTCCTCTGTTCCCCCACCTGTACCAAAGAGTCCCTGCCAGTCTCTCCATAACTACACTCTCAATTTCTTAGCTTTATATATACACACACACACACACACACACACAGAAACATACATGCACAGAAACATACACACACACACACAGAAAAACATATGCACAGAAAAAGACACGCAAAGAAACACACACACACACTCATGTCTCTCTCTCTCTCTCTCTCTCTCTGTGTTTGACTTCCATGCTGTTCTGTAGCTCCAGAATCAGTGTGAGTTGCGCGCCCCGACTGCAGAAAAGGCAGCCTTATTCCTGGATGCCGCCATCGCTGCTCGTAGCACCAGCCATCCGCGTGCGGACGAGGATGCGCGTCGTAACTCCCACATGCTCTTCACCCTGCACATCTACCAGTACCGCATGGAGAAGAGTGGCAAAGGAGGAAGTGAGTGTGTGCGTGCGTGTGTGTTTAACTGACGTCTCGGACACGGCAGTGGTGATGAAACCCAGCTGTGCGGTTAATCGATGGATTTCACTCCCGTTTCCTTCCCCTACCCCACTGCTCATGCTCACAGAGGAGGAGAACTACATCTCAAACTCATTAATCTAATAGCTGAGGTATTGCAGACTGAATCAGAGCTATCAGCCCTATCAGAGCTATCCTATCAGCCCTTCGTTTCTCCCCCCACTCCATCACCTAGAAGCTAAATCAATCATGCCTGCTTTGACCACTTCATTAAACTTTAATGGGAATTTTAACAGACAGTAATAATTCATGAGCAGCTAACGACCATAATCATAGTGTAGAACTACCTGCCAGTGTGAGATGCTGCAGTGCTCATTAGCATAGGTAAATGCTGAATATCTGATAACAGAAGAATAACTCTGCATGCTTAATATGGATCCAAACAGCTGACTACATGCTTTCAGAAAGGACACAGCACAAAGTTGTACTAGAGGATCAAACAGGCTTCAACAGGCACTCATCCACTGTCCCTTTATGCTTGTAATTGCGTAGGATAATGTCCATGTAGCAGGCATTAAGGCAGACGCCCGTGTGGGGCCCCTCTGTACCCCTCAACACAGCTGTGTATCGAAAGTGGAATGACAGTTATAGTACCATGACTAAAGTTGATGACCTACTATTCAAGAGCTTTGCTAGATTATACAGTGGTGCACTTAAAAGACCCTTACATCTCCATCACCAGAGTGGTGCCATTTGTGACACATCCAACTTTTTTTTTTTATTACATTATAACATTTACAAGTGGGCAGGCCCTCATTGTGAGTTTAGTATCTATAGCAACAGTCAGAGATGGCTATATGTCGGTAGCAGTGCTAAATTGATGAATAGAATGAATTTGGACAGAGTAACATCACGCATACACTGTGTGATGTCAGTGTCTAGCTCAGACTAAACATAGCTGTTAAACCTGAGGGGTTTCACTAGATTTGAATCATTCCAGACTGCCAGTTACTCAGGTATAAATCACAGTCAGTTATCCAAGGCCCTGCTCTGCTCGGTGTGTGTGAGTGTGTAATGAAGTGGTGTGCCCTCACCAACACTACTTCAGAGAGAGAATGCCCATAATGTACTATAACCTCTCTGCCACTGCCTTAAACTTCAGCACTGTAGGTTTCTATCTCCTGTCACACAGTCTATAGCTATACTGAATTAGCTACTTAATCTAAAACCTTGCTATTGCTAATTCAATAAGACATTAGTGCCAGGCTAATTGCCATTGTTTGTTAGAGTTTATTTGTGATTAAGTGGTTTGTAAATGTTCTTATCCTTAGACAGTGATGGTATCGGAATAAAAATAGAAAGAAACAAACAGAAAGAAACATTCTTTTGAGTGAAAAGTTTGTAAATATTTTTTGTGCTCTGTAATGTGAAATAGGAGTATATGATTATCCATGATGTGTGTTATTCGAAATTAGACCATTCTTTTCCTCTGTGCATCAGCCTATGAACATCATTAGAACCTTTGTGTGTACCATACTCCAGAAATCTCTTGAGTGTAAATCCTCTCGCTCTTGTTCCCTTGTTCCCTTGCAGGGGCAGTCATGGTCTGGTGGTTAGGGAACCGGTCTTGTGACCGGAGGGTCGTGGGTTCCCAGGCCTGAGGCCATGACTGAGGTGCCCTTGAGCAAGGCACCTAACCCCAACTGCTAGGGCTGCCCACCGCTCTGGGCACGTGTGAACCACAGCCCCCTAGTGATCACTAGTGTGTGTGTGTGTGTGTGTTCTGACTGCACAGAAGGGTAAAATGCGGAGGACAAATTTCGATTGGGGTGAAAATCACAATTGACAATGTGGCTGACTTAACTTAACTCTCCCTCCACCCTCTCACCCAACCCTCTCTTCCCCAGTGTCTGGCGGTAGGAGCAGACTCCACCTCATAGACCTGGGCAGCTGTGAGAAGGTGCTTAGTAAGAGTCGAGACGGCGTAGGTGGGATGTGTCTGTCTCTCACAGCCTTAGGCAACGTCATCCTTGCTTTAGCCAACGGAGCCAAGCACGTTCCCTACAGGTAGGAGACAGCTGAAACCTATAATACAAACACTTTTCAAAGACTGTTCAACTTTATTTGCTTCAGAATGTGTCAAGTGGAAACTTGTATGGTAATATGTAATGTAGTTCCTTTTTCTGAGAAACCATCCGACATAATACATAGAGATATTTGTGTGCCAGTGTTGAACCATACATGGGAGCTTCCAAAGATTGTCTTCCTGAGATTTGTTGTGATTACATTTTCCAAAGATGTAGCACAGAAATGAACACATAATCAAAGTTGGCAACAACAAGATGAAGTATGAGGTGGTGTGTTGACAGGTTTTACTGTTAAAATGGTACATTGCCAGTGTGGCCCAGAGCGCTTATATACGAATGACTGCATGTTGCTGTTAACATGCTCTTAAACAAATACTGTGAAACCCACTATGTAGTGTATTTTACTGCCTTTGCATATCCTTGTTGACATTCAGTCTTTATTTACAGTTATAGATTTATTTGACTATGTTTTAGGATGCAATTTATCAACTCAAGGAATAAAAAAATGCCTGTGCTGTATTGGCATTCTGGTATATGTCTGTGATATTCTGTAATTTATTTTCCTCAGGGATAGTAAACTTACGATGCTTCTGCGGGACTCCCTCGGCAACATCAACTGCCGGACAACGATGATAGCCCACGTCTCGGACTCCCCTGTTCAATACGCTGATTCACTCACCACTGTGCAGCTTGCCTCCCGAATCCACCGCATGAGGAAGAAGAAGTCCAAGGTCGGTGAAATTTTTAGGATTGCTGGGTAAAAATGTGATTTCAAAATGGCACGTTGTTTTAATTAATATTTAAGTGCGACTACGTGTTTGCATATACTGTTCTATCCAAACACATGCAATATCTGATTTGGACTTTTATATGTTTATCTAAGTGCCGTACTGTAATGTTACTAGGAAGAAGCATGTAAGAAATGGATCCTGATGGAAAGAATATCAAAAGATGGAAAGAATATCAGAGCCTAGACCAAGAAAATGTACTTTCAAGAAAAAAAAGATTGGGAAAATCCTGGCCTCTCTTCATACTTTATAATAACTCTACCTAACTGCATACCAATGCATACTATTGATGTTAATTACCAGTTTATTGATTGAAACGCTGTGTATTGTAGCTTTCATAAATCTGTTTCTGTGTGCAGTATGCATCAAGCTCCTCTGGAGGGGAGAGTTCCTGCGATGAGGGAAGGATTCGTCGGCCACCTCATTTAAGACCTTTCCATCCACGCACTGTAGCACTGGACCCAGACCTGCCCTCGCTGCTCAGTGACCCAGACTATTCCTCCAGCAGCGAGCATTCCTGTGACACTGTCATTTACGTCGGCCCTGGTGGTGCTGCAATCTCCGATCGAGAGCTCAGTGATAACGAGGGTCCTCCAGCCTTTGTTCCCATCATCCCTTCTCTGAACAGAAAGCAGCGCAATAAGGAGGGACCACCTGATCGTGATCACTTTAAGTGCAACACCTTTGCAGAACTTCAGGAGCGACTGGAATGTATTGATGGCAGTGAAGAACCAACAGCTTTTGTTGGAGAAGCCAGTCCTAAGATAGATGTTAGTGCAACAAGGCCAAAGGAAGGGTCTGTGCCTCTTTCGGCTTCCCCCAAGCCTCTTACCAAAACATCATCTTCAAACCAGGATGTATTATCTAAGCAGCCCAATTCTGCTGTCAGTAAAATTCCAAGCAGCCCCAAGCACAAGTCCAAATCTGAACATTCCAAATGGCATGGTGCCACCAATTCAGAGAGAGACATACCTGAGACTGTGTGCTGTTCAAGGGCTGATGCTGAACAGGTTCTGGTATCAGACAACTCGGCTCCATGCTCCCCAGGAAGACAAAGACAAGACTCAGACCCAGTGGTAAGAGAAAAGGTATTTTTAAACAGGAAGACACATCTACCCAAACCTGCTCCTCCACCCCCACAACAAAATGACACTATAAAACCTAATGGGGAAACAGAAGAAAAGTCAGCGACTCGGATTCCTCCCATTGGAATGAGCCATCAGAAGCAAAGTGGTTCAAGTGGCAACTCTCCTGTTTTGAGCAGGGTCCATCACCTAAATCCCAGGACCCCTCTTGAGGTGTGCCAGTTAAGATCTACCCTTAGGGAACGGTGCATGGACAGGGATATCTTGAGGACTACAGTAACCCTTCAGCAACCAGTAGAGTTGAATGGAGAGGATGAGCTGGTGTTCACCCTTGTAGAAGAATTATCTATTGGAAATATTGTGAACAATGGGAGACCTTCCAGTATTATAAGCTTCAACAGTGATTGCTCTGTACAGGCTCTTGCATCAGGATCTAGACCAGTAAGCATCATCAGCAGTATCAATGATGAGTTTGATGCATATACATCCTGTGTGGACACCTCTGGGATAAATGCTGAAATGGTAGCACCATTACAGGTGGAAACGTTTGCCTCCTTGGACAGTCGTGGTTCATCCATCAGTTCATGGCTTAGTGAAGTGAGTGTCTGCACTTCAGGTAGCGAGAAGGCCCAGTGTGCAGATGTCTTTTTTCCTAATGGTACACATATTGGGCCAGGTAATGCAATTTACCTGGACTCCCTTGGCATTTTCCAAAGCAAACCCCAGAAGGAGCCCAAAAACTCCTTGAATGATAGTGGTTTTAGCTTCTCAGAAATGGATAGTGACAGTGCCACTTCAAGTAAACTCTCCCTTAGTAAGTGCTCATCATCCCCAGAGTCCTCAAAAGCATCTGTCAGAAATCCACCAAAAGTTGCAAAATCAAGTCACAATAATTCATCTCCAACCCAGACCTTGCAAGACTCTTGCAGTGTTCACTGTAGCCTTCCTAGGAAAGTGAAACCTACCTCATACACAGTGGAGAGTAGCAGCAGTAGTGAGAGCAACAACAATAGCAGGTGGAGACGTGAACCACAGAGGCTGGAGGTCAAGCCAGATGACCCATGGCATCGGATAGAAAATGTGCCAGAGACATCTGTGCTTTCGAATTCAGGTCCGTCTTCCAAAACTGGATTGAAAATTGGATTGAGTGGAATCCCCCCTAGAAGAACAGGCACAAACTGCAACAGTGTACCTCGAATACTCAAAATACAGGGATCTACTAATTCATCCCAAAGGGTGGTAGATGGATGTGAAAAATCCAGTAGTAGCAAAAAGACGGAGACCCCCAGTAAAGTGCCCCAGCTCAAGAGAGGTGCAACGACACTCGGGACTGTTCCGGTCATTCATACATCCATTGATATCAAGGTTGGTCTGGACTTAGGGTCATCAACAGGTAGTTTAAAGTACTCGTCTTTAGAAAAGAACGGTAAGGCTATTCGACAGGATGTTAGTTTGCTACCAAAGCCAGGTGGTGTATCACCTCCTCCACCTCCCGTGCGTAAATCCAGTTTGGATCAGAAAAATCGAATCCTGCTACCACCAAGTGCCTTAGGAAAGTCTGCGGCTCCCAGCCCTGCCAAGTCAGAGAATGAATATGATCTTCGGTACAGAGGAGATTTCCACAGTCTAAAAACGTCTGGTTTGAAGTCAGACCATAGTTTACTAAAAGCAACCTCTAGTCTCAAGGCCAGAGGAGCAAGAGGGGATACTGGACAATTGTATGGAAGCCAGATGTCCCTTGAAAGGTGTGACAGTTTGACATCTTTGGGATCTAAACCTGTACTCAGTCGAGAGAACAGTGGAGCCAGTCTGAATGGAAAGTCAAACAGATCTGTTACTAAGTTTGGATCCCCTGTTGCCACCTCTTCCCCAGTTAATGCCTCTCCACCTCCCTGTGTTAATTCAGCCAACATGGGAAAAAATGGGCAGGTCAAAAGCAGCCTTAACGCAAGACCAGTGCCTGTAAATGGAAACAAAGCTCGTACACTGTCTGCGAGCAATTCCAAATCCCTAAGCTCCTCAACCAAGTCTCTCACAGCATCCATGAGGAACGCTAACCTTCCACCTTCAGGGAAGAGTGCAGTACCTCATTCAGCACCTGGATGCAATGGCAAACCCACAAGGGGAACAATTATGGGTACTAAGCAAGCGATGCGAGCAGCTAACAGTCGTGTAAGCGAGCTGGTATCAGGAAGTCCTCCTGGGAAACATCTGCGGGGATCTGGTGATTCAGACAGTGGCAACGACAGTGGGGTGAACCTCAATGATGACAAGCCTACACCGATCCCCATTCTGCCCTCTCCTTACAGCAAGATTACTGCCCCAAGGCGGCCACAGAGGTACAGCAGTGGGCATGGCAGTGACAACAGCAGCGTCCTGAGTGGAGAGCTGCCCCCTGCCATGGGCCGAACTGCATTGTTCTACCATAGTGGCGGAAGTAGTGGGTACGAGAGTATGATCCGGGACAGTGAGGCCACTGGAAGTGCCTCATCAGCTCATGACTCCATGAGTGAAAGTGGGTTGTCTTCTTCAGGGCGTACCAGGACCTCCAAACCACCCAAAAAGAGGTCAAATGGTGAGTGTCTTCCAAATATTATTGACTTGCCATGTTAACAGGAACTTTACTTTTCCTGCATTCTTGCATGTATTGCTCAGAAGGTCCTCATGTACAGTAAATAATCTTACAGGCAACACATTTCATATCTAACTCTGCAAAAGTCACGCTGAATTTCATTGTTAATTTTCAGTTTGAGTATCTGCGTCAAACTGGCATTTCGGCTTATACATATAAAATATAAACAAAATGTAGAAAGTCAGCATAAAGTCTGTTATCACTCTCCATCCGCATCCTTGTGCATACATGCATACAGATTTGGATGATAAATCTCTGTACTGTGGCTTTTTGTATTTTCTGCTCTTTGCCCGCTACAGTCCAAAAATGTTTTTCTTTAATTGACACATTCCTCCCTTCCACCTTACCCATCAATTCATGCATGTATCTCCTGATTTTGCCTGTTCTTGTTTACACACTTCTTCCATCTCCTCTTATCCTTTTCCTTGCTGTTTGTCATACACCAGGGCTTCAGAGACGGCGTCTCATCCCTGCTCCCTTGCCTGATGCCTCATCCTTAGGGAAGAAGGCAGGAGCTACGGGCCAGTGGGTGGACCTGCCTCCGATGGCCGGTCCGCTGAAAGAGCCTTTCGAGATCAAAGTGTATGAGATTGACGACGTGGAACGGTTACAGCGGCGGAGACAGGAGGAGGCAGCAGAGGTAAGCAGTGTGGTGTGGCTCTTCAGTGTAACGTCCACACATTCAGGCCATGGCTCACTGTATTAGCTGAGGAATGATGAGATGTTTTCATTATGACTTGTGGTTGAAAATGTCTCTGCTCATGTACGTGATGGTTTCTGCACATGGAGCCACAGTTAGTGCGAGCATTATTATTCAGTACTCAAAACCCCATCCACTAGTGATAAAATTAACATAGCTCAATTCTTCAGTAAGGCAGCAAAGATATGACATAGATCATTTTTTTTCTTTTCTCATGTTTCATTCTTTCAGAAATCTACCAAAGCTCAGTCTGTGTCTTAATCATGGTTCTGGTATGTGGGAAAGAATGTCATTAGTTCAGCAAAATGCCACACGCGTTGCCTTAAAGTGAGTGACATTGAACGGAGGACTTGTAAGCCCCATGCATCTTATTAAAGTGTGTTATGATAATTCGTGGCTTAGATTCTTGACCTTCAGTATGTCTGATAGTGGATGATTGTGTCTGAATAGCTGTGGTCTCATTGGTTTCTGGTTAAAGAACAAAATGTCTGCAGTTGAGTCAGAGTAGTTGAGAGGCAATTCTCTCAGCTTAATTGGGTTAGATAGGAGCGATTGAGTTGGGTCTAGTGTATGTCTGGGTTTAGGATTAAAAGGAGGGGAGTGCAGGAATGAAGGCAGACAGAGATTTGTTAAGGAAATCCATTTTAAATCAGTTAGATGGTAATTGAAATTACCTTTGCTTAATAGAAGGTTATATTCATTGTGTCCTTCAGAGCCTGCCAAATAAATAAATAAATGCTTTTGACATAAGTAATTGCATGCTAGATAAAAAGAGACTCCTGGTCAGGTTTTGGTACATGAGCAGGTGCAGTGCCCTGGATGGAGCTGTAGCATGCATTTACAGGAGCAACTCCATGAAGGTGACATGAGCTTGTGAGGTGCAGTCTTTAAATGGTGCAGCGAAATGGTGGCATTATCAGATATGGAGATGGTAAAAATCTTGGGGAAATACAGCAAATGGACTTAGTTCAGTGACCCTGAAACAGAAGTGTTAGTAAGTGATGCAAATTAATGTGAATGAGGGAGAGAAACACTTTTCCATATAGAGTAAAATGCTTAAGTACATCTGGCCATCAGTACTCTAACATGCAAGGTTAGGGTTAAACACAATACTGAAAGGTTTCTAATAGAAGGAAACAAAAATAAACCAAATTATTTGCACATTATTTGAATGAGAACGTCCATGTTCCATTGATGTATCGTTCATTCTGGATTATCTCCATAAGCACCAGCATACCAGCATTTGATTTGTTTAAGTGAGTAATGATCTGATCCCCTGAGTGTGTGATTGTGTTTCGCCTACATCCTCACTCTCCTACGTCCCCACTCTTCTACGTTCTCATTCTCCTACATCCTCACTCTCCTATGTCCTCATTCTCCTACATCCTCACTCTCCTATGTCCTCATTCTCCTACATCCTCACTCTCCTATGTCTTCATTCTTCTTGTCTTTTGTTTCTCTATAGGGACTGGTATATTTTAACTCAAAGATGAAGGTTGCAGAGCGACGACAGCAACGGATCAGAGAACTCCGAGTCAAACATGAGACACTGAAGGAGGAACTAGAAGACACTAAGGCCAGACTGATGATGGACCCAAGCAAGTGGACAGGAGAGTGTGAGTTTGAGTTGACATCAATGATTGATCTACCTGACTTGAAATGAATTATGTAACTTGTCAGCCCAAGTTTCTCTCAATAAGTCATGATTGGTTGTGCTCCTCACAGTTGAGGTGGACCAGGATTTGGACCAGGAGTCGCAGGAGTATTTGGAGGCACTACAGCAGGCCACAGGAGAACTTGAATTCTGTGTCAACCTATGCAAGTCACGTGTTATGATGGTGACCTGCTTTGACATCAGAGTAGCATCAGAGATTCAAGAAGGACTGCGAGAGGTGGAGGTTTGAAAAAGGATGGATGTGAGTTGGATAGAGGGAGAGGAGGAGAAGAGAAGAGGAAGTGAGAGATTCCTGGAAGTCCGAGTGGAAAGAATTTGAAATGTAACAGCCAATTCACTGATACTAAGAACAAAAAGACAGGAGGAAAAAGCAGGTATGACTGTGGCTTCGAGCGGTGGCTGGAGAAGGAGCATGTCAGGAACTGAAGAGCCGCTGGGTGCTGATGGTGCCGTGCGTGCTCATCCTGGATGGCGCCACGCTCTGTGAGACTCAATCAAGTTGGAAGACCAAGTGTCAAGACCAAGTGACAACCTGTGATATTTTGATATCATCTAAGATGTTGATAGAGAAATAAAGATTGAATGAGGGATTGTCATTTACCCATTTCTTCTGCTACACCATAAAGTGCCTTTATCATATGACTCTTTCAATCGTTAGTTTTTGTACTGGTGCTAGTGCTCTGACCAGCATACCTACGCCGACCCTTAACATATTGGTTTCACGAAGAAAATGATTTTATATTGCATTGTATAGTGTATTTATATGATTAAATAGTCTGTAAAATATCATTTTGATGGGAAGATTAAAGGGCCAAGGAAAGGGATGTGCTGCACTCATGTTCTTGCGTGTTCTTCCCCTTCCTCCTCGACCTCCTCTATCAGCATTTGGTTATGTGACCTCTGGAGCCTTACGTTGGATTTCTATTAACTGTGTGTGACTTTCTCTCTTACATATCAAACAAACCTGTGATGTCGTTTAAGAGCTACCTGATGAGCCTCCTGCACCCTTGGTTGGCGCAAACCCATTTTCACGCATCTTCAAGTTTGGCTCAGTTTCTTTGAATAACTTGAGTCGAACACCATCAGGTCTCTGTGCTGGGTTTGGTCATGTCTGTTTAAGAGCACATGTTCTAGTGAAACACCTCACACGCTTACATTATTTTGTTGCTCTTTTGAGAGAGACATTCAGTCACATTCGATGTCCATGTTCAGTGTCCAACAACGCCCAGACTTCACACATCAACTTTCTCTCACACTTTAGCAGTGACCTTCAGGCATTTTTCAAAAACATTCAAGTGGGTCTTTGGTCAGTTTGAACCCCTGCTCTTATTTTCATGAGTAGAGCCCCTGGCAGTGGGAATGTATCCATGAGCCCTGCTGGGCTGGGACCAACCTCCTCATGTCTGAGCAGTTGAGGGTCATAACTCAGACAGGGCAACACATTTCCCTCACTCTGTGGGCTGGAGAGTCACTCTGAGAGGCTTTACCCTCAGCAAGCAGATGTAAGCACAACTTAATAACTCACAAACAGGTCAAATAGACACTAACATTGCCGATGAGTGTGGCTTGATAGCTAATCATGACTGTGCCATTGAAACATGAATGTAAACGTCATGTAAGCATAGTAACATGATTCACCTGGTCTCCAATAAACATCATTCCTTTACATGCAGTACAATGTCTAAAATGACCAAGTTAGTTCCGACTTGCTGTAAAGTGTTCAAATGATCTCTGGGGATGTAGGTGTTCGATACACTCTGGCTATGGCACCAGTCGTTTGTGGTTCTATGCGTTTCTGCAGTCTAGTTGTAATCATGTAGAATATCAAAGAGCAACAATTTACTTATAGCACAAAAGCCACACCATGCCCCACACTCAGAGGTCTCAGCATCAGGATCAGAATGATAATATTTCTCCTTTTTAATTTAGCTCTGAATAAGTCAACCTGTGTAATGTCTCACAGACACTGTATTTCTGATGTCATGGAGGCAACTGGTTAAGATTGCCCACAATGGCTTTTATTTTTTTCTATATATATTTGTGAGTGTTTTTGGATCATTCAGTATAATTGCTGAGCGATCAAAACCCTTTTCTTTTGATCATTTACCTTTACAGGTGTATACTCTCAGGCTCTTTATTACGAAACTGCATGTAATTTTTTTTATTATGATTTTTTTAGATATGTTTTTGCTTGTTTTACATTTATTTTGTAATGATATTGCTGGCATTCACTGTAATAGGAGGTTATGGACATGAATTAACCAACTAACTTTTTTTATTCAAGATGATCTATGTCATGTCATATTTCATATTAAATCATATTTTCTAATGTTTTTTGGTTTTGTAAAGGATTTTCAAACTCTGTATAAAAATGTATAATATGGCAGCTTGGGATGACGTTTTTGATTGTGAATAAAACATGTTCCTTTTTACCGATGTGTCTGAATCTCTGCATAGGTACAATGCAATGCACAGGTCTGTGTGGGCTTAAACAGGCTGAGGTAGGATGGCCCGGTGGTGAGGTGCATAGCACTACTGCCTGTCCAGGCTTTGGTTTCTGGCCCATGTGCTGCCTGTGTGTAACCTGCACATACTCCCTGTGTGTCTGTGTGGAGTCTCCATGTCCCCCAGTATGTCTGTGTGGAGTCTCCATGTTCCCCCTGTGTGTCTGTGTGGAGTCTGCATGTCCCCCTGTGTGTCTGTGTGGAGTCTGCATGTCCCCCTGTGTGTCTGTGTGGAGTCTCCATGTTCCCCCTGTGTGTCTGTGTGGAGTCTCCATGTTCCCCCTGTGTGTCTGTGTGGAGTCTCCATGTTCCCCCTGTGTGTCTGTGTGGAGTCTCCATGTTCCCCCTGTGTGTCTGTGTGGGTTCCCTCTGTGCTCTGATTTCCTCCTATGCTCCAAAGATGTGCATGGTGGGTGGACTGGTGACTCTAAATTGGTGTGTGTGTGTGTGTGTGTGTGTGTGTATGTAGCACATTGCAAACCAGCATGAGGGTCACACCTGCTGTAGGAGGAGCTATGGCTTAATATAGTGGGATTAGAGGTGTGACTTCAGCAACCTGTCGACACAGGGTCATGGATGTACACTACCTGTTTACACAGGGTCATGGATGTACACTACCTGTTTACACAGGGTCATGGATGTACACTACCTGTCTACACAGGGTCATGGATGTACACTACCTACAGGGTCATGGATGTACACTACCTGTCTATACAGGGTCATGGATGTACACTACCTGTTTACACAGGGTCATGGATGTACACTACCTGTCTATACAGGGTCATGGATGTACACTACCTGTTTACACAGGGTCATGGATGTACACTACCTGTTTACACAGGGTCATGGATGTACACTACCTGTCTATACAGGGTCATGGATGTACACTACCTGTTTACACAGGGTCATGGATGTACACTACCTGTCTATACAGGGTCATGGATGTACACTACCTGTTTACACAGGGTCATGGATGTACACTACCTGTCTATACAGGGTCATGGATGTACACTACAGGGTCATGGATGTACACTACCTGTCTACACAGGGTCATGGATGTACACTACCTGTTTACACAGGGTCATGGATGTACACTACCTGTTTACACAGGGTCATGGATGTACACTACCTGTCTATACAGGGTCATGGATGTACACTACCTGTCTATACAGGGTCATGGATGTACACTACCTGTCTATACAGGGTCATGGATGTACACTACCTGTCTATACAGGGTCATGGATGTACTAGATGTACATTACCTGTCTATACAGGGTCATGGATGTACCTGTCTATACAGGGTCATTACCTGTTTATACAGGGTCATGGATCTACACAGGGTCATGGATGTACACTACCTGTCTATACAGGGTCATGGATGTACACTACCTGTCTATACAGGGTCATGGATGTACATTACCTGTCTATACAGGGTCATGGATGTACACTACCTGTCTATACAGGGTCATGGATGTACATTACCTGTCTATACAGGGTCATGGATGTACATTACCTGTTTACACAGGGTCATGGATGTACACTACCTGTCTATACAGGGTCATGGATGTACACTACCTGTCTATACAGGGTCATGGATGTACATTACCCTGGGTCATGGATGTACACAGGGTCATGGATGTACACTACCTGTTTACACAGGGTCATGGATGTACACTACCTGTTTACACAGGGTCATGGATGTACACTACCTGTCTATACAGGGTCATGGATGTACATTACCTGTTTACACAGGGTCATGGATGTACACTACCTGTCTATACAGGGTCATGGATGTACATTACCTGTTTACACAGGGTCATGGATGTACTACCTGTATAGGGTCATGGATGTCTACCTGTCTACACAGGGTCATGGATGTACATTACCTGTCTAGACAGGGTCATGGATGTACACTACCTGTTTACACAGGGTCATGGATGTACATTACCTGTCTATACAGGGTCATGGATGTACACCTGTCTACCATGGATGTACACTACCTACACTACCTGTCTATACAGGGTCATGGATGTACACTACCTGTCTATACAGGGTCATGGATGTACATTACCTGTCTATACAGGGTCATGGATGTACACTACCTGTTTACACAGGGTCATGGATGTACACTACCTGTTTACACAGGGTCATGGATGTACACTACCTGTTTACACAGGGTCATGGATGTACATTACCTGTCTATACAGGGTCATGGATGTACATTACCTGTCTATACAGGGTCATGGATGTACACTACCTGTTTACACAGGGTCATGGATGTACACTACCTGTCTATACAGGGTCATAGATGTACATTACCTGTCTAGACAGGGTCATGGATGTACACTACCTGTTTATACAGGGTCATAGATGTACACTATCTGTCTACACAGGGTGTAGTGTCTACACAGGGTCATGGATGTACACTACCTGTCTATACAAGGTCATGGATGTACACTACCTGTATACACAGGGTGTACATTATGTTTCCTTGAGGTATCGAAGTACTTAAGATTCTATTGTAAGTGCCATAATCATATCTGTTATTGAGACATATATATATATATATATATATATATATATAAACCATTACACACTGCAGAGTGGGATAAATAATGGCACTATAAGGGGATGATAATCCACAGGTGTTGGAATAGAACATGCTGTCAGTACTATGGATGGTTACTGTGTCACCAAAGTGTGCATACACACACACACACACACACACACCAGGCTGTCCTGTCACTTCGTCATCCTGTTGCGATGCCACCTGCTCTGAATTTTACACACAACCACCCCATTTGATTCAAGAGCCACTGCACACACACACACTTGCATCTTGTTTAGGAAGATGTCCATAAGATACAGAGTATCAGTAAACATGGAGCCCAGGGCAATATGCACCAGTGAGTCCACACAGCTACAGTAGAGTACTGCTTATGATGAAATATCGTAAAAACAGCAAGGAGTTTGCTAGAGTTATGGAGGACATTTTTGCAATGTGTTCTTAATCCATTTCAGTAGCACTGCTTAAATCTACAGTTGGCCTGCATATTGCCAAGTAATCCCCTACTTACAGTGCAAATATAATAACCTCAGCCTGGTCCCAGCTCTCTCCTCCACTGTTGGTTTAATTGGATTGGAGCCAGAGCATACAGTAGTAATGATTTGGTAGCTGTATTGGAGCAGGTGGCCTCTGATTTGCTAATCAAATCTGTGGTCTTCAGTTTTGTTGGCTGTGAGTGCTTTTTGACAGCAGGAGAGAAGGCTGTATCCCTTAAATGACAATGATTAAAATGCACACTTTATAATTTGAGGGGAAATAAAATCTGGAACATGGTTTCATTTTGCCTTTGTCCATTCCCAATAGCTGTCATGGCAGCTCAGTTCAGTGCGACACCAAGCGTTTGATGCTGCATTCTTGACTTTGTTTTTTAGTCATTGGCATCTCTGCGTTAGATGCATAATAGAGTTTAGGTCTTTCTTTAAAATCACACGGAGACATGATGGAAACCTTTTCATCAACAGAGCTGACAGACGCTCTTACAGTAAATCTGTCTGGCAACTGCATGAGGCCCTGAGTGTTTGTGCGTCCTCGTCTCTGATGTGAGCGAGCCCTCCGGGGGCCTCCACACTGCCAGCACCCTCGCCATCTCTGCTGAGTGGTTCTGAGCTCGCTGAGGTCGCAAAGCTCACCAAGACCCAGTGAGTGACACCGTTTGACACGTCTCTTTTACCCTCCTCGTCATCACCATGGAGACGTTGCACAGAAAGAGAAGGAGTCCAGGCATGTTGAGTACTGCGCTGACTCTCCCTGAGGAGCATGGGCCCCTGGCCTCCTGTGGGCTCAGGACCAGTGCAGGGGCAGAGACGTCAGGGAGAGACAGGAGGAACCAGGGCAGATTTACTCAGTAATCAGTATCAGTATATGTGATCAGAATACCGACATGGACAGGAAAATGGGCAGGCCTATTCTGTGCCCTGCTACAGTCTCCTCACATCATCTCCCAAGCTGTCTGCACAAATGTCCAAATGCAGCACAGAAGAAGAATACAGAGAAAAGGTGAATGCCTTGCTGAATGGATGAAAAAGGGTCATCTATACAAACTGTGGCCTCATGAACGATGTATTTATCAGTAAATATATGTTTATCACAAAATATATTCATAAGTAACCGAGAGCTTGTTAATATCATCCCACACCATTGGCTGCTCTCCGTGTCTGAGTTTTCTCTTAGAACTGAGTTCCTGGCTTATAAAGAGGAAATGATATTTAGATTTACTTCCTCCAGTCGTTTCTAATGAGCAGAGGTACTGGCGCCTTAACGATGCAGGGTCTTTCAATCGGTTACTCCCATAAAAATGCACCGTTGATTTGTAGGGGAACTAAACCAATCCCTATATTGCTTAGGGAGATCAAGGAGAACATTATCACCCCTCTGTAATTTATTTTGGTTTGGCCCTGACATGAAATATTCATGTTTTAATTTAGCTAGGTTCTTGTTTATGCTATATCCTCAAAGGTTCTTTTTGACACCTTTGCTTTCCTTCTCTACATGGTTTGAATATTTAGTTGTTTTTTTAAATGGCTTCATTGATTGGGTCACAGGAGTTCATGAAATTAATTTCACTTTTAATCATCAGCATAATTAAAAGTTACAAAGTTACATTAATTATAAACAACATGCTAGCAACGTATCCACTTATAAGTAAAATATCACTCTAATCAAAAGTGACCCTCAAAGATTTAGCTGTATGTATATATATAAACACTGTATATATAGATAGATAGATATAGATATATTGATAGTTTTATTGATTTCTTACCATATACAAAATGAAAAGATCAAAATTTAGATAAAGTTAAAAACAAACACCCCAGTGTTTAGACTTTTGTGCATAATTACTCTAAAGGGCTGTCAGGTTTTGATGAAAGCAAGATGTTTATCCTGCCTGAACAAGTATGTTTAAGATTTATTAATTAGTCTGTAGAAAAGCCTGACATCCCCTGCTTAGCAACAGAAACCCCTCCCCCCGTGGTGGGCAGCCTGTCGGATTTCCATTCCTGTATGAGTAAACCTCATTTCTAACATTATTGCTCGCGACCCCACTGAGAATCCAAATAAGCTGAGTTCTTAGTGGGAGAAGGGTCACCCAGTATGTATAGCTGAGGGCAGTAAGGAAATTGTTGGTCAATAATCCTCTCAGTGCTTTCATGGATCTGCTGCCAGTAGCTGTGCAGTAATGAACAGCTCCAGAAAGCCTGCTCTGCTGTCCCGTTCTGCAGGCGTGTTCAGCAGTCTGTGCTCTCTTAGCTGATCTCTGTACGGCGAAGAAGGGCTCTGCTAACATCTGTCGAGATGTTTAAAAGATACGAGCCAGCCTGGTCCCTAATGGACCATCTGCAAATCAGATGTTAATATCGGATTCCCTGGGTGATTTTGTGGTTTCACTTCGTCTCATCTGCTAAGCCCGATACAGTTGTTGTGTTGGACAGGCAGCTGCCCCACTGGAGTATACGCTTCAGCACACGCTTAGGCCTTTCAGAAGCTTTCCTATCCAGAAAACAGTTGATTTTTCAATACAGTGTTCAGAGTGTTGCTGTGTATCACATGACTCAAAAAGGAAAGGGAGGGATGCACTACTTTTCCAGATCTGATGGAGATGCAATATGTCTGGATGTGAGCGTGCGGACAATGCTGAGGTAACCCTGCTGAAGCTGGCAAGGAGCTTTCAGTAGAGGTGTACACGGCACATAGACCACCAAAGCCTAGAGGTGTACACGGCACATAGACCACCAAAGCCCAGAGGTACACATGGCACATAGACCACCAAAGCCCAGAGGTACATATGGTGAATAGACCACCATGCCAAGACTTGCACTAAATGCGTAATGATACCAATGTAGATTAGGGAAACCATTTTTAATTCATGTTTTCCTCTTCTGAGTATTGAAAAATAGGCAATGACATGAGTATTTTTCATTTACATTTTAGAATATTGCCTTGGGACCAGACGTTTCTTTTGATCTTGTGAGACTAGACCGCATGTGGTCTTTTGGGGCTGTGGGGTTGTTTGGTGCCATCTATTGTGTCTGTGTGTTAGAAAATTAAAAGAGAATTTATGAGTGCCCTGTAGTAAAGGGGTTGTGCGGTGGGTCCTGGCATTGTTAGAGAGCTGCATGACCAGGGATTTACAACTCTGCAATCAGACAAAGTTCGTCTTCTATACCATGGCCCTGCTCTTTTATAAAGAGTCATAAACCCAACCAAATGCTCCCACTTACTCTAAGTAATTAAAACAAGCTGGTTTGGAAAGGGACCTTAAATTACCCGAAAATGCGGGTGAAATTTAGCACAGCACTGCATGCTTCTGTCTGCCTGGGCTTCCTTCAGGGGTGCAGTAACTATTGGCAAATCTTAACAAACACACACATCATTATCCAGCACTTCCCCTGCAGTCCTACACATTGCTTAAGGCAGGATCATCTCATGGGACTTGGGGTCACAGAACGGGCTCTTCACTTTGGAGAGGTTTCTGCAGAGGGGATTGAAGCTTCTTTGAAAAACACCAGAGAAACTAAGTAGTCTAGAGACCAAAGTCTGTTTGAACACAAACAATGAGTTCAATAAAGAAGGTTGCAGAGGAAAACATGGCTGACTGCAGAAAATCCATGGAGTTCAATAATTAGAAAATGTCTAGTGATGTCCAGTTGGAGCTGCACTGATGCAAAATAATGTTATACAAGGAACAATGTAATGATATGAGATGGGCATGATTTTAATTATATAGATATGAAATATGTGCTGAAATATGTGTTGACAGCAGAAATGACGTGCCTGTTTTGTGAATTATCCAGCAGCTTGACAAACTGGTGCTGACGATATCAGTTTGTATCCAGTCTCCCATGGGCTGTAAGTATCTCAGAGCCAAACGTAGACTAAGTCAACTGTGCACATTCACTCTTTTGTCTATAGTAAGCAGAAAGATTTTAAAAAATGTAAATTTTAAGGTCTATGCAGGGGTTCTGGAGAAGAGAGTCCGTTCGATAGTCGAATCTCAGTTACAAGAGGAACAATGTGGGTTCTGTCCTGGTCGTGGAACACTGGACCAACTTTTCACCCTTGCGAGGGTCCTAGAGGGTGCATGGGAGTTTGCCCAACCAGTCCACATGTGCTTTGTGGATTTGGAAAAGGTATTCGACCGTGTCCCTCGGGGGATTCCTCTGGGGGTGCCCGGGAGTATAGGGTACGGGGCCCGTTGCTACGGGCTATCCAGTCCCTGTACAAACGGAGCAGGAGTTTGGTTCGCATGGCCGGCAGTAAGTCAGACTGGTTTCCGGTGGGAGTTGGACTCCGCCAAGGCTGCCCTTGTCACCGATTCTGTTCATAACTTTTTATGGACAGAATTTCTCGGCGCCAGCCAAGTGGTGGAGGGGGTTCGGTTTGGTGGCCTCAGGATTCCATGCCTTCTCTTTGCAGATGATGTGGTCCTGTTGGCATCATCGGGCCGAGACCTACAGCTCTCGCTGGATCAGTTTGCAGCCGAAAGCGAGATGGCTGGGATGAGAATCAGCACCTCTAAAACTGAGACCATGGTACTCAGTCGGACAAGGGTGGAGTGCCCTCTCTGGGTCGGGAGTGAGTCCTTGCCTCAAGTGGAGGAGTTTAAGTATCTCGGGTTCTTGTTCACGAGTGAGGGAAGGATGGAACGAGAGATTGACAGGCGGATTGGTGCTGCGGCTGCAGTATTGCGGTCGCTGTACCGGACCGTTAATGGTGAAGAGAGAGCTGAGCCAAAAGGCAAAGCTCTCAATTTACTGGTCAATCTACGTTCCGACTCTTACCTATGGTCACGAGCTTTGGGTAGTGACCGAAAGAATGAGATCGCGAATACAAGCGGCCGAAATGAGTTTTCTTCGCAGGGTGTCTGGGCTCTCCCTTAGAGATAAGGTAAGGAGCACAGTCATCCGGGAGGGGCTCGGAGTAGAGTCGCTGCTCCTCCAGGAGGAGCCAGCTGAGGTGGTTCGGGCATCTGGTTCGGATGCCACCTGGGCGCCTGCCTAGGCGCTCTGGGCATGTGCAACTGGGAGGAGACCCGGGGAAGACCCAGGACACGCTGGAGAGATTATATCTCGGCTGTCCTGGGAACGCTTGGTATCCCCAGAAGAGCTGGAAGAGGTGGCTGGGGAGAGGGAAACCTGGGCCTCTTTGCTTAGGCTACTGCCCCCGCGACCCGGACCCGGATAAGCGGAAGAAAATGGATGGATGGATGGATGGATGGAAATTTTATGTAATTGAATTACAAAGCATGTGTATCTAAAATTAATATGTCTGAGGAATATTTTGTAAGCTATATATTTTGTAAGTTATTTTGATACTGATTTTGATTTGTAGTTCATATCAAGATCAAGATCTATTTCAGTCTTTTTTTGCCCATCTCTGGTAATGACTGCCATAACTGAAAATCTTAACCTAACACTAACCTTCACATGGCTCTGCTGTGAAACTCCACTACCCACAATACCCATACATGCATGTGCAAATGAGAGGTGTGCTGTGGATAGTTTGTCTGGCTGGCATGCTGCTGTTAACCTGCTCACCACTCAGGAGTGTGGAGTGATGGAGACACACAGCCACTGCAGGTCTGATCGAAGCTGACAGCAACCTGGCAGCAGGCAGATGGACAGAGGCCTCCTCTCTCTCCCGCCCTCTCCCACTGCAGGCTGTGCCCTGCTGTTCAGGAGGAGAGGAACGTGCTGGGGGGGGGGTTGACAGAGACAGCTGACCCCGCCCCTCTGTTGCCCCTGCAGGAGAAGAGATGCTAATTATAACTAGTGCATGGAAAGTGGTACATTGAAACAGAATACTGGGATTGGATCCGTTAGATCGGTCTGGGAAAATTAGAATGAGTGAACAATCATGGACCAGAGGTAATTCATTAACCTAGTTTAGCCATGATCGTATTTTAAGATACACACCTGACTGGATAAAACACAAAGGCTAGGTGTCCTTTTTACCACTTAATAGTGTGTCTTGTGCTGTAAATGAGCATCACATCTGTGGGAAGATGTGACATCAAGCTATGATTAGCTGTTCACACCTGTGGTAAGTTAAATGTAGTACTTGTAAATGCAGTACACTGATATGTTATATGGAAGGCACTCTGCCCTAGAGTTTGGGATGTGTCACTGGCATTCCCCCATCATGTCCAGGGTGTCCATTACGACCCTGTGAGCTCCGCCATCAGCATCACGTACTGTCACAAGGTTTGAGTTGTTAATGTGGTGAAGCTGGAGGTACAGCTTTTGACTGTAACATTATCCAGTCACAACTGCCACCATAATCACCAGGCAAAGTACAGGAGATTACACTGGTAGTGTCAAGCATTACAGAACAGCTGTTTTGTTGTGTCACATGAAAGTCCATGAAAATAGCAGCTACGGTATTGCTTGACAGTTCATCTGAAAAACGCTGTCTTGTGTGAAGCCTGAAGGCACTCAGTGGTGAGAGGAATGAAACTAAATTGCCATTTAATCCATTGGATGTGCACCGAGGATCTGGTGGGCAGAGGCATCTGCTGTTTCCAGCTCAGTGCCTGTGCTGGTGCAAACGTACTGACTTATGACGAGTTATTCCAGGAACTGCTTCAGGATGGATATGACTTCAGGCTTGTTCAGGAACATGATGTTCATCCCTCCGCAGTGCATGAAGGTGTTTATCACACTGCAGTCATTCAGGCGTCAGTTTACTGTCATCTTAAGGTTGTTTGTGTGTGTGAGTGTGTGTCCCACTGAATTCATATTGTCATATAAGCTTGACTGAAGCTGATTGTTTTGAACACTGCTGATGGAGAGCGTGATTGGGCGAGTGCGAGGACTATTCCTTCTCCCTCACGCCTGATATCGCACCAGCCTGTCCCTGCACACAGTCACCGTCCAGCTCAGCAGTTTAATCTGGAAAAAGAGAAATGGACCAGTCAGCAATCCAGCAGCAAATGCACTGTGACCTTGTAATACTTTATGACACCTTATAACACTTTATGACACCAAAGAGAGGGGGAACAGCTTTCTACATGAGGAAGTATTCGTTGGGCTAATCACTGTTCCCCTTCTTCTGTCCTTCAGAGATCACACCTAATTTGCATATATATCTACATAACCTCAGATAGGCATTGTTTTCTATGCCTGTGCTATATTGTTTATAAAGGACATTGAATATGAACATTAGGTATGCTAATATCTCAAATTAAAGGGATGCAGTGAGCTTAGTAATGATTGCAATTACTTATCCCAAGCCACAGATTTCTGCAAATAAAATGCTTAAGTACATTTTAGCCTAGGACCAACCAATCATAAAGAACCCTCTTCAGTCCCGCAGGAAGAGTCCAAATGACTTCATGATGTTTAAGTGCCAGCTCATGCTACCATCCTTCCAGTGGCTCTGAGTCCATCAGGACCTGTTCTCCTAACAGATGGGCCTGTCTAATGAAAAAAGGCCCTTTTAATTAGCCTGTCCGAGGACGTTTACTCACCTCACATAGACCTCTCCCCAATAAAGCTTCATTGACCGTGCCGGCCCTCAACCGAGCTCCCACCAGCTGCCATCTGTTGGGCCAAGGCTCCAGGCTGCCAGGGTGGCAGCCGTGTTGCTTCCCACTCCAGTGAGCCGGAAAGAGGCCAAGGGATTCAGGCAAGAGGCTGGTTCTGAGGGGGCCTCCCCGTGTTTCCTCTCATGGTAGTCTTGGCAGTGGTTTTGAGGCGAGGGAGGAGGGGTTATTTGTCATGCATTTTGAAGGAAGGCTTAAAATGACAAATGGAACTGAAGGAAGGCAAAATGAAGCTTAGCCACGGCCGCTTAGGCCAGAGCTTTGGCTGATGGTCAGGAACCTTCATTTTCACCTGTGAGATTTTGAGTATTAACATACTATAGGATCTAAACACCTTATAGGGGGTACAAATACAGAATAAAAATGAATGTATTGTCTAAGTAGATGACTATGATCTAATCAGTGACAGACATCTGTGTGCTTTGCGCATACAAGATTGTTTTGTAAATGTCTTGTCAAATTAGACGAATCAGCACTGGATAGACGTAGATCTTGATAAATTAAACGTTTATTGTGTGGGACATTTGACGTGATAATGGCTTGCATTGGATCTGGTTCACTTTGACTGAATGAGTTCTACCAATAAGCACATTTGTAGCTTTGTGTGATCAAATGTACATTTGTAGCTTTGTGTGAACAAATGTACTTTATTTCCTCTTGGCTTCAGGTTACATGTATTTTACTCAGTGCATGGGGCAAAGACAAGGCTGTTTTCCACTAGGGCAATGATAAGGTGAATTGGGTTGACGGCTTTTACTTGTAGCAGATTCAGTCCTTTTTGTGCCCTATTTTCTCTCTCTTACTTGCAGAGAGCAGCCTTTTGTTGATTATAGTCTATTCAGAGGGGGACATTTGATTTTGGCTTTGATTGCTTTCCCCACCAGACACAGCACAGAAGGTGGTTTAGTAACAGTGTTTTCTGGATAAATTGCTTGTCTGCCAGAATAGGAAGAAAAAAAGTAAAAAAGAAAAAAAAACCCTTTGATCTGTCTCGGCAAGAGTCTGTCAAACGTGCAACATTCTGACCATGCTACAAACCCACTGTGCAAAGCCAATTTTTTTTCCTGAAAGCACCTTAGCAACATGCAAACAACTGGCACACAAATGAAGGTGGTCAGTCAGAACCCTGAGTTGTGGGGGAATACACAGGTGCCTCCCCTGTCAACACATACGGAGTACCACCTTCAAAGCGCATAAGGGATATGACCTTCAAAGCCTACAAAAGTGTTCATGAAATAAACATCAGTAACAGTTGTTATCAACATGAATTTGCATTTGTATGAGAGCCGTAGATCTCATTCACAAGTTGGTAGGAGTGTAGGGAGGGAGCCTGCTCTAACCCACCAGCCCTGGAGTGAAAAACGACTCTGATGTGGAAAAGGTGATGAATTTATGTAAACATGACCGTAATTCATAAATCTGAATGCCAGAAAATGAACACAGGAATTAATCAGCAGAGCAGTTGAGATTGTCATTATATATATATGTGTGTGTATGTGTGTGTGTGTGTGTAGGTGGGGGTGCATTTGCCCATTCTTTACAAAATATTTGTTTCCACACAATTGGTCAGCAACAAAATTAGTGCAAAAATTATTGCATTAGACAGAAGAAAGGCCTGAAGTACTTCTGTGGTCTTAACCTTTTGACGTAGTATTTGGATAAGTCAGTGTTTCGTATTTATATACTGTATTCTTAATCTGAATTCCCATATCTACCCCAGATATACATTATATTTCAACAGTAAAGCTTTCTTTTTGTTGACAGAGATCCAGTCTACATCAGAGCAAGTGTGCAGTCTGTCTGGCGCTTCAGTGTGTCTGCTGTGACACTACTGTCTCAGTGACAGGACAAACACTGTCTGTTCTCTCTCTCTCCCTCTCTCATTCTAGTGTTTTTCATCTGTGACTGTATCTCTTCTTTTATGCACACACACACACACACACATACACACACACAATTTGCCTCTTTTTAGGCAGCGAAATAAGTAATGCCTAAAATCTTTTGGGAATATGCAGTTAACAATGTGCAGAAAAGGCAGCATTTTGGATGAACAAAGGAAGATTGTTCTGTGATTGGCCAGCACGACTGACAAGGACCAGACGGGATTTGTACAGAAGCTTAGGAGCCACTGAAAAGTCTAATTATTGTGTATGACATTGTAGTTAAGGAACTCTCATTCTCTCTTCTGTCACTTTCTTTTTATTCTTCATCTCTCACCCTCCATTACACCCCCTTCATCACCTCTCTCAGTAGTTGAAACACAGACATCTTCTGTTGATTGCTGGCAGCCTGGTTTAACTAGTATCCTGACCCTTGCCCTAACTGGCACCCTGACAAATGCCCTAACTGGCACCCTGCCCCTTGCCCTAACTGGCACCCTGACAAATGCCCTAACTGGCACCCTGACCCTTGCCCTAACAGGCACCCTGCACCTTGCCCTAACTGGCACCCTGACCCTTGCCCTAACTGGCACCCTGCACCTTGCCCTAACAGGCACCCTGCCCCTTGCCCTAACTGGCACCCTGACCCTTGCCCTAACAGGCACCCTGCACCTTGCCCTAACTGGCACCCTGACCCTTGCCCTAACTGGCACCCTGACCCTTGCCCTAACAGGCACCCTGCCCCTTGCCCTAACTGGCACCCTGACCCTTGCCCTAACAGGCACCCTGCACCTTGCCCTAACTGGCACCCTGACCCTTGCCCTAACTGGCACCCTGACCCTTGCCCTAACTGGCACCCTGACCCTTGCCCTAACAGGCACCCTGCACCTTGCCCTAACTGGCACCCTGACCCTTGCCCTAACTGGCACCCCTGACCCTTGCCCTAACTGGCACCCTGACCCTTGCCCTAACAGGCACCCTGCACCTTGCCCTAACTGGCACCCTGACCCTTGCCCTAACTGGCACCCTGCACCTTGCCCTAACTGGCACCCTGACCCTTGCCCTAACAGGCACCCTGCACCTTGCCCTAACAGGCAGCATGGCCTATACCCTTGATTTGGCCAGCAGGCAGATCCTCTCTTTGGTCTCATCTTTTTTTATGCCTGGCCAGGAAGATGACAGGTGTCCAACATACTCTGGAGGCAACAAGCTCCTATCTGTGTGTGTCGTTTCAGTAGCTGTGGCTTCATCTGGGCAGGCAGGAGGTTAGCAGGAGTAATGCTGTGCTGTCTGATTGCCAGTTAATAAGTAACACCCAAGAGTGCAATGTGTGTCATATTTTGTCCATCTAGGCATTCTTTCATTCAAGTTCCACATCCTGCTAGAAGATAGTGGATGCAGAACAGAGGCTCTTATAGGGAGATGTATTTAATGAAAATGTGGCCGGACAGCTTTTCCAAGTCACTTTGAAGAAGCTGAAAGATCTGCTGGACAGCTTTGATAGCTCAAGAGCTAATTACTGTGCTTTATGGCACAGCTTTGTGATAAGGAAATGTGCAGGGATATCCCAGGTGCCCCTGAAATCACAGAGATGAATTTAATGGATGCCCTTTTATGAATCTGTCATATTTCTAGACTGGGCCTGTGAATAATTCTGCCTGCCTATTACGTCAGATTATTATTAGTTACAGATGAAGAGCAGAAATTCTTCTCACAGTAGCCAGTGAGTTCTATTGGAGTAGACCACTTAAAATCAACAGGGGCTCTACAAGACACAGCATATGAATGTAAGGGAACTTCAACATGCAGATGCAATATAAAAGAACAAGGAGGATGAGGCTTATCTTGAGATGTTCAAACAAGCAGTGTGAGTGTCCTGCTTGGAGATAAGGATGGATGCTGGGTCACCCAACACAGGTGGGGAAAAGTCTGGAAGCTTCAGAGAGACCACAGAGGTTTACACCAAGATGCCCATCTGAAGAACCCCTACCCAGTGTTGCTTTCCTCTACTGTTAGAAGCAGAGTGGGCTTCTCCCCAAGGAGAGGCTCATTGAGTTTTAGTGTTTGTTGTTCCACTCTTGCGCCTGAGATGAAATAGTTTTATTGATTTCTGCAAAGGAGCAAATTAGGCTTTTGCTCTGGAGGAGACTGGACAATTTGTTTTGTGGCATCTAGCTTGTCTTCTAGTTCACAGAGCTCTCTGCAGATTTTGTTCTAGGTTTAATTACAGGCAGTTACCTGGCTGGTGCAACGGAAAACACGTAGTGTCCCTTTAATTAGCTGTCAGCTGGTTTAAGGCTCCAGCTCATTGATTAGGGCATGATTGCTAATAAGACATGAGGTACTGACATGTCCTTTATTGAAATGGATGAGCTGTGGGAGATGCTGATGTCACTGTGCTGCTGCACATGTCTGCATTAGTGTTTGTTCACTCAGACGAGGAGCTACTGTCAGCATTTTGTTTAAATATAAATAAATCTTAAATCGTATTCCTTTTTTCCCTCATTGTATGCTGATGAGGTTTTGGTTTGTCAGTACTGATATGCAGTGCCTGTAACAGTGCTGGTAAAACAGATATTGGCTTTCTGCAATCCCTCACCTAAAGGTCTCCTCAGTCCCTCCCCATTCTCCCAGTCAGCTCCTCCCTCAGGCCCACATAGCCCCATCCCATTCTCCCAGTCAGCTCCTCCCTCAGACCCACATAGCCCCGCCTCATTCTCCCAGTCAGCTCCTCCCTCAGGCCCACTTAGCCCCTCCCCAAGTTCCCAGTCAGCTTTACCCTCAGGACTACTTGGCCCCTCCTCAGTGCCTGTCCAGCCCCTCTGCAAATCCCCACTCTGTTCCTGCCTTTTCTTCCTTCACAGTTGTTCATGAATATGGATGGATGGCACATGAGCATTGCTAGCATCGTTAATGTGCTACAGGACCAAATAAATCACATTGGTATAAAAAGGGCAAATGCTTTGCCACTAAAGGTGGATGATAATAAGGGAATTTGATGGGTATGGGCAAAGTGTTATTAATGAATGTGCTAAAATTTAGACTTATTGTGAGATACAAAAGACAAGTAATGCATACAAATTTCTCAAAATCTTTGTAGATATTAACTTACTAAAAAGCTAAATTACTAAAAATGTCAACACCATGGGGAGGTCTGCTTCTCTCTCTGTGATTCTGCTCCTTCTCTAGCCTGCTGCTGAAGTTGCCATGTCAAGATCTAATCAGCCTACAGCAAAGTCATCAGCTTTAGATTAGCATCTTTGTTTCTGAAACCGAGTGAGGGAGGGAGGGATGTTCCCCACTGGTTTTCATTGGCTTCTCTCCTCACACTGCAGTAATCCCTGAGAAGCACACTGACTCTATCCTCACACCATGGCTTTCTCTGCTGCAGCTGGAACAACTGCCACTAACATGAAATAAAGATGCTGTCGTGGTGGAAGTTCACCCCAGGTTAATTACATTGTTGCTCCTTCACACCTGGCTTGACCAAAATTCACAGCTGTGTGATAGATTTCAGGTCCTTTGTGGACCTCTTCCACAGATCTAGGCATGAATATGAATATCATGATTTTAGGACTGCTACAGCATCTCCAATGCAAGTCATCAGCTTCTGGGAGCTGCAGCCAGTGGGAGTTCTGATTAGGGTCTTACCTGTGGGAGTGCAGCACAGGGTCTTACCTGTTGTGGTGATGGTAATGATGAATGTGGTGATGGTGATGATGAGTGTGGTGAGGGTGTTGAGAGTGGTGATGGTGATGATGAGTGTGGTGAGGGTGTTGAGAGTGGTGATGGTGATGATGAGTGTGGTGATGGTGATGATGAGTGTGGTGAGGTTGTTGAGTGTGGTGATGGTGATGATGAGTGTGGTGAGGGTGTTGAGAGTGGTGATGGTGATGATGAGTGTGGTGATGGTAATGATGAGTGATGGTGATGGTGATGATGAGTGTGGTGATGGTAATGATGAATGTGGTGATGGTGTTGAGCACGGTGATGGTGAAGAGTGTGGTGATGGCAGCACCCCTCCTTGCTGTCTGCCTTCATTGGACAGTTCTGTTTGTGATGTTTTTCTCATTGAATATATGACCTGTGAGGACCATATATATATATACCTAAAAGCCTCCTTTGAAACTGATGAACACATCTGTGTATAATAAATATATTCACAAATCACCTGGGTAGAAGGGTTGTTTATTCATCCAAGTTCATCTATTTCAGCCTAGGAGTGGGGAAAATTATTTATTCATCCAACACAAATATAGCCTTCTTTAAACCAGTACAGAAAAACCTTTAATGAGTCCAGATCACATTACAAGTTACATTGCTTTGTATCAGCCTTTTGATAATATTAATAATAATCCAGTTAAGTTGATGGCTCAGAGGATTATGGTTCAGCATTTTATCTATAAGGTAAATATACTCAGCACCAGCTTTCTAAGAAGTATTTATCCATTAGAGTGTCTTTACATTCAGAAGCTGCAGCCCATCTGTAACAGTGCGTGGCTTTGTTAGCCTTCCCCATCCCAGCGATCAGTGTCACTTCTGGTCACTTCTGAGTTTCTGTCCACACTCAACACAGAAGTGACACTGACATGTGTTATAAGTCTAGCAGCACTTCTCTTCCTGCATGGACACCCATTACCACTACCGTGAACATCCACAACTCTGCAACTACTGTGTTGAGAGTTGCCACTCAAAAGTGTTTAGTCAGTATTCTGCAATAGTTATTCACCCAAACAATATCTATCAGTCAGCAGTGGTCCTGTGGTCAGAAACTGGCCAGTGGATAACTGGGTAGAGGGTTGTTGAAAGACAATGAATATGGATCTGGTGTAATGGGAACAGATTGTTGATTACATATTACAGATTACAGACTGTGGTCTGTAATCGTACACTTCTTAAATGCATGTGTGTGCATGTGCTAGGTAGTGAAGTGGATGGTGAATGCACAGAAATGTGCAGAATCGACTCGTGTTTTTCACATTATTCTCTGTGTATCTTCAGCCATCTTCAGATCTTCATAAGTGATCGTGCATACTATACAATGGTTTGATTCTAGGTAATTTACAGCCAGTTTACTGGGATTGTGGCAGTGGTTAAGAAGTCAGTTAAACTTGCAAAAGGTCTCTGATTCAAAATGAAAATGTTCTGTAGCTCTGTGTCTATGTTCTGTGATGACTAGTAGAACATGGAGTCCTACAAAGGTTGAGGCTAATGAACTGAGCTCTGTACTGTAGGGGTCCACATTAAATCACACATGCTGCTGCATCCCATACAGCATATTACACCTAAATGCGTTAAAGCATAGGGAATGGTCACATGGCACATTTATGACGTGTGACTGAGACATTACAACCTACCTTGTGGCACAATATGGATATTTAATACAGATTAAATGTCCCTTCACAATCTGAATATACCAGCCCACTTATTCCTGGAAGAGAGGGCAAAGAACATGTGTTATACTGATAAATATGCAGATCACTCTTGATAACAGCATGTGTTATAGTGCTAAACTTACAGCCAAAAGCTGTAATATGTACCTGGAATGGAAATACAGATTCTGCTCCTTTGGACATTCTTTCATGGAACTTCCTTCATTTCTGGTGCTTTGAGACTAAAGACCTTGTCATTGTTTCGCTCACACTGCTGCATCAGAAAGTGCAACACAATGTACTTAAATAGTTCAAAAGTATTTAATATTTATTTCCTACTTAGCCCTTATGTAATCCAACCCCATGACTGTTTGTAACCAACGTCTTCAGAGTGCATTCTAATATCAGTCAGTACATGAACTCTATATTATAAGAATGTGTTTTGAGTGGCTGAGAGTGGATATATGGCTTCTCTTGATTGATGCTTTATTTTGATGCCTTTCTGGTTCTTTTGTTTCTCTCGTCATGTTTGATTTGGTTTTTATTTCCTCGGGGACCTGGCAGGTGAGTGAATCACCCGTTTAACTCTGCTGAAATCTTGCCGAATTGCTGAAAATGATAGCACCTAACCCAATCAAAGCGCTTTAACAGCTACGCTCTCCTGCTCACTGGTGAATTGGATTAGGGGAGACTGAATGCAGATATTAACCTAGTGATGTAATTACCACTGCAGGTTGAGTGCTAATGTAGTTTTTAGGCATGCCGAATATTCCCAAATGTGATTAGGCCACGGCTCCTCCCTCTGCACGGGCTGCTGGGTAGTCTGTAATGGAGGTGAGGCCAGGGCTATATCTCTCTGTCTTTGAGGAGACTTTGTGGAGGAGAAGAGGTCTAACTGACCTTCACCTCTGCAGTCAGGTTCACTTATAGTCAACTTCCATTGTGATGGCTTCCCTCAGCGCTTGGCGGCTCCAGCTGCATTGACTGATGCCCTGGACGATGGAGCGTGGGGAGGATCTGCAGCTTCAACATATTGTACAGGTGTTTTTTTTTTTTTTACAGTGATCATGGAGGGGTTTAGGGGTGGATCACCTAAATCAGTAAAATGAAAGTGCCATATATCTTTTTTTATTTTTACTGTATGTTTCTCCACACAGATCCATATTACAGCCAAATGTGTTCAGGGTTTCCTGCCCTTCATCCAGATTTGCATTTTTTCTGTATGTCTGGCCTCAAGGGCAAAATAGCTGGAGCATCATAATGCAGAGGCATGTGGAAAAAGAAATTCATAAGAGAATATTTTAAAAATAAATATCATTACAATTAAATAACCAATAAACCTCGACCCAGGAGCTGCCCAGAGCTGTTTCAGTAGGAGAAACTCAGCTTGCAGGACATGTGTGTGTGTGTGTGTGTGTGTGTGTGTGTGTGTGTGTGTGTGTGTGTGTGTGTGTGTGTGTGTGTGTGAAAATGTAATTATTTGCAAGGTCCTGGATTATGATTGTGGCTGAAGGTCATGAATAGAGAAGGAGGGTAATAGTAGCAGTCTGTGGTGTCCACAGCATGCCAGTATGGCTCCTGTGAGGTCCTCCACTCCAGGGACTGAGGTGTGCAGACCTGCACATAATCACAGGCAGCACCAAAACTCACGGCTGTTTCTCCATATTCCTGAGTTTACAGAGAGTCACAAGCTGGTAATACCTGGACAAAATGTCAGCACAGAAGGAGAAGGATATGAAAGTGAGATTAGTCACTGAGTAATAGTTCTAATTATTATCTTTTTTACTAATAATATTGTGTCTGCAATTATTCATTATCTTCCGCATCAAGCATTTAATTTTAAATACTCATCCCTCCTTTCAGCTTGAGTAAAGATTGAGCGTGAGCCTCAGCAGACAGGCTGGGAGGTGAGGGAGTGGGCTCTGGCCTGCAGATCTGATGCTCGTCTCCAGCTCCTGAGGCGTTCCTGCCCTGGCTCTCTGAGTGGGCTTTGTTTGGGGTGATGACGAGCTGCTCGTGTCTTTGGTTGATTGGCTGTCTTTTGTCACAGTGCGTTGTGCTAGACTTCGCCTCATCATATCGAACCTGCACACCTCTCCTGTCCAATCATATGGCAATACTGAAAGACAGAAATTGTTTTGGTATTGCTTACATATATCAACAGCAAAGTAGGTATTTTATGCTTTTAGACATTTCAGTTCCCATTTATCTTGTGAAATACTTGTGATGTCTATTTGTCTATTGCTCAGATGCTCCAGTGAACATGTTCACAGTGTTAAATGGGTTTAAAACAGTAAATGTGTTCAATAAGCTTTTAGACTCAGCATACCAAATGAAGCCCTGTATTGCTGTGTAGCTCATCAATACAGCCCAACTGACCGAATCCATGAAATCAAAGCTTATCCTTCCCAGACATTAATTATCTTAGAAATGACCTCGGGTGTCTTCCTAAATCCAGACTGTGGTAAAATCGTTTTAAGTGACACTGTCCTCTAGAACACAGAGCTTTGCATTTTGTCAGAATTTGAAACTACCACTGATTCTGCAATACTCACAGTAAAAGTTGGATTTTATAATATATTATAATATATATTATATTATAATATATATTATAATATAATGCTTTATTGGTCTTACTTTAATTGATTAACGATCAATATAAAATCATCAGATAATGGCAGTGCCAAGCAGTAACAGCACATAGTAGTGGCTCTTTAATGCTAGAAAATGGGGCACAATGACACAATGGTGAAATGAATCTGGTCTAATTCCTGATATACTGGCGTAGTGGTTAATTTTCAGGGATGGGGAGAAGTGCCAAACACTGCCGAATCTTCATTTCCACGGTGATGGGTCAGCACATTGGTGGCGCTGAGTCAATACATGCCCACTGACTTAATTACGCACAGCTCCAGTCAATAGCCAGTATAACAGAGAAGATGTCCAGCTGTCAGAGATTAAATTACCGTAGATTTCCCATGCAGATTGTTGAAGCTGACTTGCTTTAATTGTGTTTTCATGTTAGTGTAGAACTACTGCAAAACAATCAAATGTTTAAATGTTCCAACAAAGACTCCTTATGTTTATGCCTTAATTTGTGAAAGACATTTTAGAGTTTAATTGTGTTTAAACACTAATTTGCCTTAGATACATATTCTGCTTGTTATACCTATTCTACTCACCACTGGTTTTTTTTGTGGGTTAGCTAGGAACATGAAATGTGAAAGGAGAATTTGAAATGCCAATAAAATGTAATTAAATCCTTAAAGTGTACCTCATAGTTAGAGAAGGACGCAGTTGTTTCTTGTCTTAATAACCTCAGGTTGTTCAACTCAGTTGAACAGAAAAAAAACTTTTTCATAACCAAAACAGATGCAAAACCTACAAAATGACCTGTAAGTTTGACCTTCACAGTTTAGGCTTCTGTTGAGCAACCTGCCTTTAGCTGCCTCTGCTGAATGACCTGCCCATAACTGCCTTGCTGAATGATACGACCTGCCTGTACCTGCCTCTGCTGAATGACCTGCCCATAACTGCCTCTGCTGAATGATACGACCTGCCTGTACCTGCCTCTGCTGAATGACCTGCCCATAACTGCCTCTGCTGAATGATACGACCTGCCTGTACCTGCCTCTGCTGAATGACCTGCCCATAACTGCCTTGCTGAATGATACGACCTGCCTGTACCTGCCTCTGTTGAGTGACCTGCTTGTAGCTGCCTCTGCTGAGTGACCTGCTTGTAGCTGCCTCTGCTGAATGACCTGCCCGTAACTGCCTCTGCTGAATGATACGACCTGCCTGTACCTGGCTCTGCTGAGTGACCTGTTTGTAGCTGCCTCTGCTGAGTGACCTGCCCGTAACTGCCTCCGTCGCACAAAGATTTTGTAGTAGTGAACAACTCGAGGAAGACGTAACTGAGCTGAATTATTCTCTGAATGTTTCTGGGATAAAAAAGACACGGAAAACCAATGTTCCCTTTCTAACGACACGGCCAGACTGCTAGTCTACAGGAGCTTCCTATGGGATAGCTGGTAACTGAACTGAAAATCGAGCCAGGTTTATGGTAATTACTCTGAACACATTCAATGAATAATTCAGTGTGTGGCAGGGGCACCTCGAGCCAACAGCACAACCAGAAGCTTTATTCCAAACTACCAACAAACGAACAGCTGTGCTCACTACACAGCCATTATCCCACTGGCCAAGGATTTCCTGCTCTGAAAAAGGACCTGTGCTATATGTTTTGATTACTAGTTAAAACCTCTTTAATGTCTTGTGCACATTGTGCACATAGAAATCGCATAGTAAAGTTCTGTAAACATTCTAGTTTCATACGACAGATCTTCCTACAGCATCTCCATGGACTAGCTCATCAGAAATACATTTATTCTGTGTTTGTCCTCCTTCAGTTTAGGGCTGTATGCATATTTATATCTGTTTTTACATGCAGATATATAGAGTAGCTGTGTAGTGTAGGCATTGCAAGCACCCACAGAATGTAGTAATTATGAGGGAGTGTCTGGTGCTACATGCTGCATTATAATTAGTGTTGGTAAGTAAATGAGTATCATCTGGGATCTTGTTTGGCAGAAACAGTTTTTGTGCCATATACAGAATGCTGGTACTCTTTACTGTGGTACCAATCTTAATGACTCTATAGACAGGCGATGTGTAGCTGCCAATGGAAAACAGATGGAGCATTAAAGATCTTTACAGAAGGGGGTGTGATGTGATTTTAAAGAAAAAAAAAAGTATGTCCATAAATAGATTACATTAACTACATAATGGGCAATTAGAGTATGCTTCTTTTGTTTGCTAATTTATTTATTTCGATTTCAAACAGTGCCTTTTTTGCGTATTTGTGAAATTTTGTCTGGTAATCTAACTATCTATATCTAACTAGCATGCACACTTATAATCCTGTTACCTTCTTATGACAGGTGATGTAGTTTTAATGAAGAGGGTTAGTGTTTGCGTTTTCCAGATAACATAGTGGGGGGTGTGTCCGACGGACATCCCTCTCACACACTCCAAGTCACCTGTCAGCATGTCATGGAAATGTTATAGCAATGGATCAAAACATAAACATGTTTACTTGATCTTTTAGTTCAGGTTTTGTGTATAGGTAACATATTTTTTATTATTTGTGCCCAAAATTCATTCAAATGTGTTGATACAGCATCCAACAAATCTGGACATTTTCTGGTTCAAATATTACAGCTTCAGAAGAACATAAAAACACTCTTTGTGTGCTAAAATGATGTGACCAGCAGTCTTCGCAGGGTTGAAATGATCGCATGAAATATGAACGATGATGTTTGGGGAAAAAAAAAGTGACAGATTCACAATGTCATAGTGCAATGTGTTTGTTGAACACTGGAATCTGTTGTGTGAACAGGACATAAGCTAATTTAAATAAAGTTATATCATTCAAATATGTGAATAATGCTCCACTATCATAACAGCCTTAATTGTGATTTGACCCACAGAATAGCCCCAGGCCCAGGAAGCCAGGCGTTGTCCCACAGCTCCTGGATGGCGATGTCCTCTGGAATGAATCAGTGTGGTAATAGGGGTGCTCCGTCTGTGCGATTCAGATCTCTGCCCTCCTCAGATTTGGGTAATAAAAATGCCCTTCAGAGTTCCGGGCTGCTGGAGCTCTCGGGGCCTCTGACAAGTGGACATGACCCATGAATCAGCATGACGGCATAATCGACACGAAACGCACAACAAGCAAAACTTGTCCCGCCCCCACGGGCGACAAGCAGGCTGATTGATGGGCACAGTGCAGCCAGTCTGGAACATCCCTCACCTGGTTGCTCAGCCTCAAACCTGATCTGGCTGACACATATTTAACCCAGAGATGAATGGGGCATTGGCCTGTGCCCATGTGTCACCGAGCGCCTTGTAGCTGGGGCGAAATAAATAAGGCAGGCGGCGGGCGCGTCTCGCCACAGCACGCCGGAGCAGATCTGCAGCTCTCGCTGGGGCTCGGAGGCCTTAAATCACCAGCGGAGAAATATGAGCTCAAGGTTATTGAGAGCTGGGTGAGTGATAGAGACTCGCCGCATGTCAGACTGCCCTAGAAATGAGACTTTACTTTACACAGTGTCATCCCCTGCCCTGAGGCCCTGTCAGAGCAAGAAGGGACCCTGGATTTATTTTTCTGCATTCAATAGTTATAGTTATTCAATATTTATTCATTGGTAACACTTTGGTTAAAGGAACATACATAAGAGCTATGACAGCCCAAAGCATTGCAGAACATCCTCGAAGACTTAAACATAGCACGTTTCAATCTCAGTTGAATCTGTGCAAATACGCTAAACAAACCTAAGATAAGCCCTAAGAGAAGGGGCAGGAGAGGAGGACAGAGGGGAAGTGAAAGGAAGGCAAAGGGGTAGTAGGGGAGGTTAGAGGGGAAGTGAGGAGAGGGGAGAGGGAAGTAATAGAACAGAGGGGAGTGGGGAAGGGAATAGGGAAAGTGGGGAAGGAATAGGGGAAGTGGGGAAGGGAATAGGGGAAGTGGGGAAGGGAATAAGGGAAGTGGGTAATGGCAGTGAGGAAGTGGTGGTGTCTCCCAATTTAGGAGACACATCTGTCAATCCCTCAAGCAGGTACTTTACCCAAACGGTTTGAGTAAAAAGCCCATCTGTTGGAGGACAGTCCACATGAACACACACACACACACACACACACACACACACACACACACACAGGTCCAGTCATCAGTTTCACTAGATCCTTGCTGTGAAGAACACTACCCGTGCTATTCTCTGTGGTTTACATTTCCTAAACCTCCCTTCTTCTGCCCCTGAATCCTGTGATATTTCTAAAGGCACTCTGATAGATTAAGAGTTCTCCATATACACTGGCTGGACTCCATGACATATGCTGTAACACATGGTAACACAGTCTTTTCCACTGCACAGCAATTTTTAAAATCATGACATTGTTAAATTACATTTGTGTTATAAGTGGAGACTACATGGTAATGCAGTTGTCAATTCAACAGCAGCTGCGCTGTGTGTTGTGTAGGACAGCCAGAAGCATGCTTACAGGAAGCCCAGGAGGCAGTCAAACACAGAACATCCCAAACCCAAATCTTATGGGGAGCTAGAATATCTAGCTCTACGGGACGTTTTAAACGGCCCTGTTCTGTGTTCTGTGTTCTGTTTTGTTTTCTTATGCCATTACACTTCTTTATACAGGAAAAGCAACATGCTCAACCTGGATCAGTGACTTACAAAAATATGCTTTTTAAAATAAGCACAATGATTTTAGCAACAGGGTGTTATTTATGTGTAACTGCCCTGGTGGGGGTGAGAAGGCGGAGCAGGTGTGTGGTCTCCTGGCAGCAGTGGGCTGCTGGTCCTGGGAGTGTAAGCAGCAGCAGAGCACACAGAGCATTTCCTGGCACTGCTGAAGGCTCACACACCTCTCCACTTTCACCCCATCCACCTCCATTTAGCTCTCCAACTGCAGTCTGTCTGTATCCATAAAAAAGGTTCTCATGGGGACAATGGAATAGGCTGGCTCTGTCTCTCATTCAGACACTCATTGGCCTGCTTATCCAGACTACACACACACACACACACAGACACACACTCACACTGCCCCAAAAATCTGAGGATCAAAAATAAGTCTTGCCTAATTTAAGTTGGAAAATAGGATGGCTTCCCTTTGGCTTTAGTCATGGCTTTAGTCATGGTGTGTGCGTGTGTGTATGTGTGTGTGTGTGTATTCCCTTCAGTGAGATTCTGGGGCATAAATGACACTGAGGTACAGACCATCATCATCTCTGTCCTTCAAGGATGTCCTCTGTGCCTCAAGGTCATTCACTCAGTCTAACAGCAGAGGACCAGAGAGGGAGCTGCTGTCACCTCCAACCTGCTCTCCATGGTCCATGGTTAGTGCAGCAATTAAATGTACAACAATTAAAAAATCTTAGCTAATTGCAATTTGGTACAAGGCTACAATGATCCGTGTGCAGTACACTGGCCCTCAGACTAACAACATGTTCTTCTCCTCAGTCATCATATATGTCGTAGATGTGAATATGTGCATGTGATTCTTGGCCTGAACAATCGCTCCCTTGGCCTGTGATCAGTCCTGGGCTCTCATTAGCTGTGCTCGATTCACCTGGAGCTGTGTTCTCCCTCTGTCTGCTGCTGAGGTAATCAATCCCTCATGCCATGATCAATGGGGAGAAAGTGTGCAGGCGTTTAGTTAATTAAAAGCTTGAGGGAAACTGAGCTTCACATTCCACATTTTGGGCCTCTGTAATTAACAGCTGCACAGGGAGGAATGGCTTCTAGCTCCTGCAAGCACCCTGGCAGTACGCGTGAATATTCATCAGGCATTGTTAAAGGCAAGCTCTGTGGATGTGTGCTGTCACTCCTCAGGGGGCCCCGCCCCCCCACCAGCGACACTGACTGTGAGTGAAGTGGAGATGGGCGGAGATGGGTGGAGAAGCCTTTTGAAATGACAGATCAGACAACATGAATGGAAAATATGCGCTATGAAAATGAAGCCTGTTTGTGTGCATAGATGCATGTATAGCATGTGAATAATAAAGAAGAACCCTGTTGTGCACCAACCGCACAAGCCACTTCCTGACATCCTCTCCAAGGCCACGAACGTACGGCTCCTTCTATCCTTGCTCTTGTAAACCCTGTTTTTTTGCTTTATATTGGACAGCGGCTTTAGCAGAGAAAGCAGAGCACTCCCTCCCTGCTCCTGTTCTTTTACATCATGAGTTGAGAGATAGATAGAGAGAGGCAGATAGAGAGACAGATAGAAAGAAAGAAAGACAGAGGGAGCAAGAGAGTGGCATTCTGTTACTGGCAACACTGGACTAAACTTGAACTCCCTGCAGAGAAGGAGAGAGAGATCATGGGGGAGCAGTAGCAGTGACAGGAAGCCCAGTCAGATTATGCAGACAGAAGGACACTGGCAGCTTAGGGAAGCACATGCTTTACTGGGAGTGAAGAGATGTGAATATGCAGAATGGCGCTACAGTCCCAGCAATGTGCCGCAAATCCGTGATTTAGCACTGAGCAGGAATAAAAGAGTCCAGATGGCACGTGATGTTACTGGAGCAGTTAATTTGGATGGAAATCCCGACCTGTTCATGTAACATGTTTAGAACAAGCAGGGGCGAAGTCCACGGCAGCAGGTGGTGGTGTGGTCAGCTACCCACCCAGCCCACCTGACCAGGCCGTAACTGTGACATCCTGTGCTAGGCCATACGTCTGCTTTCTCCCATGATGCGGACCCCAGCATGGGTGTACAGAGGTGTGGTCTATTATTACGGTGTGTATAATAAGATGCAGAGAAGGCGTGGTTAGTGGGAGGGTGTGGGGACTCCATTAATTCTGCACACCTGGCCATTGTTTTCTCAGTGTATATTTGTTCCCTGGTATCCCACAGTAGCTCCCTGGGAAGCACAGGCAAATCAATACATGCTCTCCTGTGTAAGGGAATGCTAAGCCGACTGGGTCGTTTCCACGTGTAAGGGGACGTCCATCTCTAGCGTTCATTTCTTTTGTGTTTGTGTGATGGAGCTGCGTATGTTTGGGAGAACAGGCCTCCTCCCAATCGGACGTCACCGCCGCCCAGAGATGTATAGTAACGAAGTAGAACTTCTTCACTACTGTACTTAAGTACTAAAATGCTGTATTTTACTGGAGTATTATTTTTTCCTCCTACTTCCACTTTTACTTCACTACATATTTTCCATTAGTTTAATACTTTTACTCCGATACATTTTTACGTGCTGTATAGCTACTCGTTACAATTCTAAACATGTTAAGTAGGGATCAAACCCATATTATCATCACTGCCAGAGCGGCAGATGGCGCTGTCACAGGGTCAAGCGATCAGGCTATCTCATGAGAAAATTGCGCATTCTCCGGTCGCGTCCCGCCTTTTACTCTGCTACCTGCCTTCACGGGACACTTGAACTTCGTAAGCCTTAGTCTGATTCGAGATGAAAGAGCCAGCAACAACACCTTCACCACTTTCAGCACCTTCAACATCGAGTGATCGTGGCGGTGAGGGTGAGGAAGGATACCACCCCTGGCCATACCTAGAGACAATGTTTTCGTTTGCTGGAGTGAAAGAAAATTCCTATAGGGTGAAGTGCCTACTCTGCCTCTACTCCCTACTCTGTGTGAAATATTGGCCTTCAAAAATTCACCTTCGAACGTGAAGAAACACGTCAAGGTAAGTTACAAATATAACGCACAGAAGACACACCAGCTTGAGCTATCAGTAAGCGCTAGTTAGGTTAACTAGCTAGCTAACTAACCTAATTATGTTCATGACCTGCTGCAGTATTCACTTAACATTAGCTGGCAGTTATGAAGGCTATGTCACTCTGAATTGTGTTTTTAGCAACAGTAAGCCATGTCTCTTTTCGTCTCTTCGCTCACCAGTTTTTTAAGTTGCTACTTGTTTTTACATACAGAACACTTGTATTTGAGGTCTTTGACAGCTTTGATTTGTAAGTGATGTATAAACAATTTGATAATCGAACTTTAACTGCTTTTTAAATTAATACAAAACACAGTACTTGTACTTTTTACTTTAAGTTCTTGAGTAATACATTTTAGAATAAACTACTTGCAATACTTAAGTACAAAAATGCTGAATACTTCTGTACTTCCACTTAAGTATAATTTTTAAAGAACACTTCAACTTCTACTCAAGTCACTTTTTTTGTACTTGTACTTGTACTTTTACTCATGTATAGGTCTCTAATACTTTATACATGTCTGACTCCGCCCTGGTGCTCGGCACATGCACGCTCCCGTTGTCATGACGTCTGTGGCAGCGTTTCTGTTCACATGGCCTGACTCCCAGAGCCTGGCACTGACAGAGCTGTCCTTGGCATCCGGGTTCAAGTTTTGCTCAAACAGCCGAACCGCACAAGAAAAAGGAATATTCTAAAAAGGACAGATGAGCTACACGTTGCGCCAATTCACTCTATCACCGTATATTCTACCCATTATATACTAGCTTATTTCTTCAACAAACCACCATTGCACATCCTACAGTAGGATACATCCTGTGTCACTGAAGGCTGTGAATGTAGATGACTATTACTGCCTTTTCCTGTACCTGCTGAAGCGCTCGGCGTTCATATGAGGCACGTCTGCATGAGGACACCATCCGAGCTGCTGTGGGTGACTGGCATGCTTCCATCATTACCATTAGGCACTTCAGACATGGCCCCCGTCTGCACAAGCTGGCAGGCTAAAGGTGCAGGAATGTGACAGGCTAGCGTTCCCCGAGCGTATGGAACATATGGCATGTGGGTCTGAGGCATCCTCCACCCAGAGAGGAACAGCACCATGATATCTAACGCCAACTTTCTGTGCCTTTCCACTGGCAATGTATGGGTGGTGTTTACACCCAGCAGCACAGTTTGCTCAGGTAGGGCAATGCTTGACACCATCAGAACCTGTTAAAAACAGTCAGAGCCATCAGAACCTGTTCAAAACAGTCAGAGAGGCATTGCCTGTATTTGTATAGATACATTAATCTATCATATTTAATGCAACTGATTAAAAAGTGAATGAATCATGGTAGAATGATCAGCCATTTCATTATGTATGTGACAGGAATGAAATCTGGTTTTACACTATGACTCCATTTATAATGTTCTCAAAATGGTGCCTTGCAAAGAAACTGTTGCTTGTGCAATTTCATTGGCTAAAATTCTCACTTGATAATTTGTTTTCCTTTTCAATCTTAAAACAGATTAGGACATTGTGGCAGATTGGTTTTCCTTAGCCTTGTTCTAGCATTGCCTCTTGAACACAGAGGCAGATACACACCACACACATACCTATGTCTACATTTGTTTGAGTAAACCTGGAGGCGTTCGTGTAGATTGCGACCTGGGACTGAGAAGCATTCTAGCAGTCGCACCTTCATCTCAGCATTCTCTCTCTCTCTCTCTCTCCACTCTGATCGCTTGTGTTGTTTATTCACCCCACCCTTTATATATATATATATATATATATATATATATATATATATATATATATATATATATATATATATATATATATACACACACACACACACACACACAGCAGTGCTGGCCATTCCTCTGTGTGCTCTTTCTGACCTTTGAAACAGGCAAGCAGATGGGCACCTTTGTGGGGTCCTTCTGCCCAATAAAGAAAGTAAAACATAGAACACTGGTGGATACAAAATATTCATGGCATTTCCACATTTAGGTCATATTTCCTGCTTACTACCCTAACTACACACAGTCACATGGTCATTTCATTTATTACATATCTGCAGACTGGAGGGAAAGTAGTCAATCACAGGTGTTGGACAATAAAAAATAGACAAGTTGGAAAACCTCGTGGTCTCCTTATAGGAGAAACAATGCCTAAGGATGTCAGAATCTTATTAGTTTCTGTGTGGTTCTCAGTTACCAGTGCAACAGTTCCACAGGGCCCTGTTTCATCCCATTTACTCTTCAAATAACCTTCTGATCAGCAGCTTCCACCTGCTCTGTGGTATTATTTCAGAACCTGGCTGATAAATCCATTCATGACCTCGGCGCTGCACTAAAGCCTGTGGGGCTGGAGCATGTGGGCCTGTGCGCTGGCACTAAACAGAGAGAGTTATGGTGATTGTGTTGCTGAGAAATGCAGCAGTTTTCATAGCTCGGCACCTCGGAGTGTCGCTTACGAGCTGTTGTCAGGGTGTTTGCCTGTGATGAATGGACACTGTCCACATGACGGAGTCTTCCTGGGAGGTTGTTTTTTCGCAAATATATATTCAGTCTGGGCTGGGCTACATTTAATCATAACAAAACACACTGCATCGAACAGAGGTCTCTGGTGTAGTAAGGATTTATGATTAATTAATCCCATGAGAGACAATTAATCAAGGACTAATTTTGCTTTAATGTTTTATATTGAATTACTTTGTGCACTGACTTAAGTGTAAATACAATCTCACAACATCTTCATTTCCACAGCCTGCTGGGCCCGAACACTGGATATAATGAATAGATTAATGTGCTACCCGTCTGGATACCCCACAGCAACTGAGAGGAGTACAGAGGTTCTTGGAGCAGACGGCAAAGTTCCAATAGAGAAGCACATTATGGCTGAGATTATGGTTGAGATTACGGCTGAAAATGGGAGGATCCAAAAGTACTTCTGGACATTTCTGTTCCATGGCAGGGAATCATTTGAAACTTTTTTGTATTGGGATTTTTTCTCTATAAATAACAACAACAATACTACTACTACTAATAATAATAATAAGAATTCTGTCAGATTACCTCAGATTCTTTACTTTATTTTTCTGTTATGCACTGAACTATTAAGTGTTTCATTCATTTTAATTGGAAATCTTTTCAAATAACCACTGCGCTCAGGGGAGCTGAATATAACTAAAAGCTGGGGATGTTAATGCTAAGAGTGTTTCTGATGTAAAACATATGGATAGATGATCTCTTGCCTTTAGATGAATTATAAATGTTATGTCTGAGACTGCTGCCCTGGTGCCTGTACCACATACTGTTTAGGAGCTGCAGACTGGATCAGGCGTTTGTGGGTTTGTCTTTTGTCTGGTGCTGTATCTCTCTTTCTAGAGACAGTAAGGATAAGTCCTGCAATTGTTACATTTTTTTATTTTTTTGGGTTGGGTTGTCAGCTGCACATAAGCGTTAGATTGCAATCAGGGTGGAACGCTATGTGCTCGGAAGAATATGCGATCTAGTGTTGCTTTTGATATCATTTTTGATTTGCTTTCGGGCCAGTTCAGAATGGCATTAATCCTGCCACTGTGCAGATCTTCGCTGGCTAAAAATGGGGATGCACCTTTCTGCCTGGAATCTGAGATAACAAACCTTGATCTTAGAATAGGAACACGGAAAAAATAAAAGGGATTTTAAAACCCCTAAATACACATTTAGGACCTACATATGCATATTAGATGAGATAATTGTACAGGTGTGTTTTTTTAAGGAGTATGAATAGATAGGAATTCAACTGCAGCTAATGCACTAATCATATGCACTTCATTATAATGCACCGTTTTTAAAATAATAATAATTAAACATCTGCCTCGTTACAATTACTTGTACCAGAGGGAAAAGGAGAGGGATGCCCTGCAGCTAAAGATGAGAGGCTCTGTTCCATCCGCACTACATAATCTATGCCGAATAATCAAGATAATTATCTCTGCCATGGTGGTTTTCCACTGGAATTACCATAAAAACTGGGAGCTAATGTGTGCTGTAATGATGGGGGAGGATGTGCCCACTCACTCCATCAGCAAAGGGGAGGAGGAGAAGGGAACTGGGTGAGGTGGGTAGGGTTTGCTTTCAATAGAAAGTAAATGTGTAGGTTACTGACTGAAGGATGGTGGTCTGGCATTTGGGCACAAGTACCAAGTCTGGTTCCACTTTGGTTGACCCCATAACTAAGATGATCTTGGCTACTATAAAAGGATATTAGGATGAGTGGTATAATAAGGGTCAGCGCTCAGCCTTCTGCAGTGGTCTTTTGAACATTGACATTTAAAGGCATGTAGCTAGCTATTAAAGCAAAAATCACTTCCATGACATTGACTCAAGATCATTTGTCAGTGATTGGATATCGTGTTCTATATTAATTGCCTGTTAATGTGATTAGATTTGGTATTTCTTGAATTTCTGATAACTGCTTTTGAACTATGTGTAGTGGGCATGGAAGGGTAACATGAAAGATGTGAATTCTTACTTTTTGATGGACTCACACTGGCTATGCTAATCTGGGGTGGGTGGGTGAATGATCTATTTCATTCTGCCCTTTCAGAGAGAAGAGTGTTTCTGCTAACAGAGTAGGGACCCCCATTTGGGGAGCACTGGTGATTGTAGATGGGTTAAGAGAATGCTGATCTCGAGAGAAGGCAACATTCTTCCCTTCTCACTATGAGGTATCAGCTCCCTTCACGTTTATGGACCAGGCAATCCTACAGCTATAAAGTGCAGTAAATTTCTGGGCAAAGTTACTGTATAATCCATACTGATATTAGTGAGGTTTGGTCAGATAGTAAATCCCAAGGCTGGTCACAGGGCTCTGTGATGCATTAGTGGTGGTTCTGCTGCTGGCAAATAAACTCGTAGTGCCGCTGTCCCACTCGCCGATGAGCTCTGAGCGTGAGCGGGACTCCAGTCCAGACTTCGCTTCACAGGACCAGACTTCTGTAAGTGTTCTGCTGCTGTAAATGCCCGATTCCTTCCTGACATACTGACAGTGTTGAAGAAAATAGGCTTTGGTGAAAAGTTATATCCACATAGTGTCTTCTGTACTCTCTCTCTCTCTCTCTCTCTCTCTCTCTCTCTCTCTCTGTCTCTGTCTCTCTCCCCACCCTTTCTCTCTCATCTTGAAGCATTTTTTAATCTTCACTTTGTGATGAATGGCTTCCTCCTCTACTGGCCTTTACCTGTGCCAGGGCCATTAATAAAGACAGGGCACACAACTGTGTGCGTGTGTGTGCGTGCACACGCGTGTGTGTGCGTGTGTGTGCGTGCACACGCGTGTGTGTGCGTGTGTGTGCGTGCACACGCGTGTGTGTGCGTGCACACGTGTGTGTGTGTGTGTGTGTGCTTATGTGCATGTGTATAAGAGTGTGTGTGTGTGCTGAAGAATAGAACTATGGCCACTATGCGTCTGTGCTCTTCCTCCCATCTGTCTTGCACATGCACTGGTGGAATAAAGCTAGACCCCTGTCCATCATTTTTACACACTGTTAATCACATATAAATTAACAGCAGACTCGTTAGGTCCCAGTGTCTGGAGCACATGCTTGCAGCACATAATCACACCTCCTGATAATCACACAGCCACAGAGTCTTTTCTCATTAGTGTGGCCGTTGGAAAGCACTCCCTACTCCTTTGATGTTCTATGAGATGTTCACTATTGTGTCTGGAACAAAGGAGCACTCCCTCTGAGACCAGGAATGGTAACTTTTCCTCTGTTCTACTGTTTTTTTCTTGCGTGTGTGTGTGTGTGTGTGTTTAACTGTTTGTTGGGAAGGATCCTTTGTATCCGTGCCAGCACCAATACCAACAGAAGAAAGACACAAATAAAATGTGGCAGTGTAAACCTATGAAGCCCGAGAGGAAGATTCAGAGTTGGCTGAGGGAGTGAGCTAATTCATACTATTCCTATTCCTATTAACCAGCCATTTCCAATGACTAGCTAGACTACCAGGACTGCTGAAGTGGATGTGCTAGACACAGCTGAAGGCATAACCTCTGGACTATGATAATGAACATGGCTTAATTGTGGTTTAAAAATGCTGACATGGCTTTGTTCATTTGTCCTTGTCTACATCGCTACTGTTTGACCATGAAAAGGTCCAGTTGTCATAGTAGGGTGATAAGACCACCTCCCAATGCTAAACCCAACATGACAGCCAGCTCACAGTGGACAAGCATACGTCTCCTCACCATGGTGTGGCTGCAGAGAGAAGATAAGGCAACCATGCAGGGGACTCCGGCCCCCCGGTATTCTACTGGAGAAAGAACATGAAAGACAGAAACAGGAACAACCAAACCTAGCATGTGATGTCTAGGAGGCTAATGCCATACATGAGATTACTTCACCCTCCTCCTTCCCCTACACCCATTAAAAAAACTCATCCTATTAAAATAACCCTTCTTTGCCCTTGGGAGAATGGATGACAGAAATGAAACAGAAAGAAATCAAAATTAGTCTTAAAAAAATTGCTAAAAATAGTAGGGTAGGAAACGATGATCGTTACTGAAGCATTGTCAGCGCCTTTTGGAAAAGAACAACAACAACAGTTTGTTTGCTCACAGGCATCTTGTGCAGCCCTGGTTTATGGCCATGTCACAGTTAATGTCCGACCCCCGTGCCACTAGCAGCCTTCCGGCTCCAGCTGCGTTTGAGCTCATTTTGCCCCGTGTTCTTCTCTCGACTGGCACGGCTGAGGGGGCACGCAGGCATAATCACGGGCTGCCGTCCAAGTCTGGCCAGCTAATGCTGGTACTGTTTGTCTCTTAAGCCAGAGTGTACATTCCTAATTAACATGCAGTGCTTCAGTAACTTACAATCCATAAAGCACGGATGAACAAACTCTGATAGCTTTCAAAGCTTAACCGAAGAGATCAAACAGCACTAAAATACGATGAGAGGCTTTCTGCCCCCCCTAGTCTCCGCCCCCCTAGTCTCTGCCCCCCTAGTCTCTGCCCCCCTAGTCCCTGCCTCCCCAGTTTATGTCTCCCCAGTCTCCGCCCCTCCAGTCACTCACTCTGCCTTGCTAAGAATGACACGGTGCAACTAAATGACGTCTGACCGCCTAAATTGCCCTGATCTATATGAGATTTGGTTCCCTACTAACAGTCTTATATTTTGCTTTATTTTGTTGCTGGTGAGATTTTCACCAGTCCTGGAGGCCTTGCTCAAGGTCACAGAGGCATAGTGGTGGCATGTGTGCTGCTCTTCTGTGACCTAGTTAATCACCCCACCCAGCGAGCAAAGCAGCAACCTCCTGCTCAGAAACATGGTCAAGGCCTGCTGGGGACCCGAGCCCACTAATCCTAAACACCTGCCCACCTCTCCACGCGAGCATCGAAAACGAAGCGGAAAAAACATGGAAGGAAAGTACCTTTGAAAAAATGATTTCATCCAATGGCTGCGTCCTCACGCAAGAGTAGCGGACCGTTGTTTTAATTTGAGTCATCAAAAGATGGTAGACTCCCTGATGATGTCATCAGAGCGAATTTTACCGTGATTAAAATTTTTCAGCATGACACGTCGACAGGTCTAAAAGCGACGTGTGTGTTGACGGCACAAGCTGTGCCTGAAGCCTGGGCTGCCTTTGCTATTGGGTCCCGTGTTTCTCTGTTATCTGCTGCCGCTGTGTACGAGGCAGTAAGTATTTACGTGCACTGCAGAATGCAGCAGAGCTATTGACTGTGCGGAAGAGCAGTGATGTGGGACTCCTCTCGCAGTCCTGATTACAGCTGCTTTGTGACACCTCAGAGAGTGATGTGCCGGACAGTTAAAACCACCATAAATATTCAAGACAAGTTTACAGTGTGTGCTGAAGTGCAGGTGTAAAAATCACATCTTAATGGCGCCTCACTTGTGCCAGAATTGATTCTCCAGGATGAGGTCTATTTTGCTGCCTTGGCTTTATCCGGGAAACACTGGGATTCTTGCGCCCGCCCGCTTTCTCCTGCTCTCCCCCTCTCCTGCTCTGCCTCTCCCCCTCGTTCTCCTGCCCTCCTCTGTTTATGTACCATGCCTATCTGAGCCACTTCCCAGCTCTCTTGTGTCACTGTGCCTGGCCCAAACTCTCCTTCTTCCCCTGACATGCTGTCGTGATCGCAGCCTCCTACTGTTTTATTGACTATCTCACTAATTGCAGCGTGCATAAACAAAGCTCTGGAAGTTGGCGGGGAAGGAATCTCGGCTGATTGGACTGAGGGACTCTCTTCTCCTGTAGTGATCTGATGTGGCGCTTCAGCCTTGGAGCTGCTGGGCGGGCTCTGCTTCCTCCCTCTGGCAGGTACACAGTGGTGCTGATCGTAGATCACCGCTCCTGGCCATCAATAATGCCCATCCCTCCAGCATATTAACACCCTCTTCTCTGCCTGGAGTGCGATGATTGGGTTTCCTTTCTTACAGTTCTGACCAGTCACTGATTTAAGATGGTAGATTTGGGTGCACTGGTAATTAGGCCTCCGACTTCTCGTTCTGTTATTGCCTGTTTTATCACCTTTTAAATCTCACAGTTGAGGCACAGCGTAATCATAGAACTCTGACATGAGACCAATAGAAGAAGCACAGGAGCATAGAGCTATGTAGACTTAAAGCTGTGGTGTGAAGTTTGGCAAATGATGTTTGGCAAATGATGTCTGTGTTTGTATTAGTCAGGAAAGCTGCCCATGGCACAGTGATGCTGTTTATACTTACCAGCAGGTGCGGAGACATAACATCACAGTGAGTGTACCTGTATGAGTCTCACCTCTCAGTGTACGAGTGCCGGTTTCTGTCTCACCTGCATAAAGAGTGGGAAAAGGGGGAAGAGCAAGAAGCAACTATGTTGTCAGCTGGCACACAAACCCAAAAGCCAACAACAAGTCTTGGATTCAAATGAAGTTCATTTGCAAGAGCATAAACATGAGCACATGACTTCAAAGTGACCCAAGAACCAAAACAACAACAACAACAAAGCTGAAAAGAAAACCAAGAGTCTAACAACCCTGAAAACAAAGAAAAATCTATCCAAAAACATACCCTACCTACACTGACCCCTACAGCACAGGCCCGCAGGATCGACCAATCAGAAAGGGGGGCACCACCCATCCTCTGCTCAACAAGCTGGAAGGTTTCATAACAGGCACGGTGGAAGACTGACCTTTCCAGAATGGGGCTATACAGAACGAGAGTCGCCTAGTTGGCTGGCAGAAATGCTTCATCTCCCACGTGCATCAGCCACTCAGCCAGCAGTCTGAAGTGGGCCATTTTTAAATGTTACACCCACAGATGGTGCCAATCAGCTAGGTGGGAGAGATGCAACCAACAACAAATTCTTAGCAAAACACACACATACACACGCACACACAAAGTCAAAACATAATAGAAAAAAATCAATTAAAAACCATAATGATTAGTAATGCAGCTGGTGTTTCTGCATTTGTGAAGGAGTATTATGCCTGTGAAATATGAGAAGCGTCCTGTGAAGACCTATAAGCATCTATCAAACTATGCAAATGATGGACACTGCTCTGCAGTTAGCATAGCTATTACAACAGAATGTATTTTTTGTAAAGTGAATGGTTTACATTTCTTGCAAAATAAGAATATCATTAATAATGTCAGGCACATTAAATTATAGAAATGTCAAGATGACAGAAACATGATTACCTGTATCAGGAAAACAATGAACAAACAATGAAATAACAACTATTTTACCAACAGTTAAGGCTCACTAAAACAGCTAATATAACTGCAGGTTGTAAATTATGAATTTGTGAACAATTTAATGGACACCGAAGATTTGATACATCATTACTATGACTAAAGACAAATGTGTCTTTATATTTTGTAGTCAAATATATATTTGTCTCTACCACATATGTTTGGAACAGACTTGTCTGAATCTAATTTGTCTGCACCACATTTGTCTGTTTTACCAAATTCAAGTGGCGCACAGCCATGTGGTGTCCAGGGTAATGAGGTGTTTACCTTTTTGTTAAATCTCCACCCTCCGTCTCCCTCAACGAATTCTGCTTTCATCCCTAAGGAGACCGAGGTTAAACAGGGTCAGCACCCCCTCCACACCTGAGAGGCGTGTGCTGGCGATGTTGAGGGCAGAGTCAGGCAGGGGCCCAGGAGAGAAGCAGTGGAGGAATAATGGGGTGGGCTGACCCCTGTACAGAGAGGCCCAGGCAGCGGTCAGCCAGCCATCTGTGCACACGCATGGGGAGATGACCTGTCCCCACTGCCTGACCAGACAGGGCCATCCTGAGGACCACTCAGAAGGAGATGGAGGTCCTCATATGATGATACATTTTGGCCGTAGTCACTGTAGTTCTCCTACAAGTGCGCTTGCACGATGCAGGACACCAGTCATTTAAAAAACAAAACAAAACAAAAAAAAGCAATGCTGTGTCTTGCTGCCATTTATGTACGTGTGCTTTCAGCTCTGTGTGGAAATGTCACCACTGAAAGGCTGAGCTCTCATGAGAACAGCGGTAATTCTCCACTCCACTGCTGAAGTCTGATCGTTTATCAGTTGTCTTGCTGAGAACATTGCCCTGTGAAAATGGTAATGTTAATGCACTGCTATTCAGAGATAAAAAGACGGGGTGAATGTGATGCCATTTGGAGGAATTCACATGGTTTCTGTCAGTTCTGAATACAAGATTACTTGTGCAGTTTTCACAAGGCAAAGACAAGCTACTAAACAATCAGTATATTACAAATGATTGTCTCCTCCTCTATCCAAAGTGAACGGTGACGGAGTGTCACACCCTTGTTGACACACAGCCAGGCCAACTCCTACACATCCACCAATTACACACCCTGGTCACTTCCTACCTCCCAGTTGCCTGTGTATTTGTTTAATCTATCACCTGCCACCCACATCTTTTAGACCATTTATTCCCACAGGTTGCCATCTCCTTTGCTTGACGTTAGCCTGCCTGCAGACTGCATCCAGGGGGATTTTCTCTTTGTTTTAACCCCGAGTCTTCTTGTCTTTGCCTCTTTGCCCTACACTGCACCTCTCTCCCTGACCTGCTCAGCCCAGGTTGATGTAGCAGACACAGTTAAAAACATTCCTAGCAATACCCACCACTAATGTCCTATTGGTTTAATGTTACGGTTACATTTTTTAATAAGTGTCAACGGTGATTTGTGTGGTTCCTGTCAGTACAGGGTTACTGACCCAGAATCCTTCAGGTCTGGAGCGATCAACGCTGTTCCACTTTCTGATTCTTATGGCTCATGCTCTTCTTAAGACTGTCTGGCTTCCTGCAGGTCAGTCTGTACTAATATTTTAGGGAGGTGTCGCTCTGTCAGCTGGGTGACAGGCTGGAATAATTTAGCTGTTAGATGAGGGAGGTCCGTCACTCATGGGGCCAGAGAGAGCGGAGATGACCTCTAACCCTGTACACTTGTGTCTCATTATCACCTACTGCTCACCTCCGCTCATCCCAATGTCATCGTCTGTCCTGTCATTGTCTGGGCACACACATACATTCATTTATGCATGCACACGCCACACACACACACACACACACACAAACTTTTGTATTAGTATGAGAATCACATCTAGATCCATACTTGATTAGCAGGACAGGGCACCTCCTCATGTGTTTGTTATATATCTGACTTCAAAGGTTACACCTTTTAAATTTCCTGGACACTGATATTAGCGAGGTGGGATCGTAACTGCTTTCTGGATGTTGAAAGCAAGTGTGTAATCTGCTCTGAATCTGCCATCTTCACTGGTTGACCGAGGACATGGTAAACATGGCGTTCAGCAGGAAGGCTAATGAAGAGGGACCTGGAGCACTGGGAGAGTAACGGACCCTCTGTAACAAGTCATCTGTGCTGGTGGGCGTGTAACAGCTTGTGTTCTGGTGTAGTGATTTTTGTAGACCAGAAATGCTTCATGACCTACATCAAGACAGATGGGTAAGGAAGGGAATCACTATAAACTAATCATCTAAGTGTCTGGACTGCTGGTTTAGTCCAAGGCAACACGGGGCCAGTTAAACTGGTCTGTGAATAAGGAGACCAACAGGCCCTCCTGGCCTCATATAGGGTGTGACAGAAAGACGCTTCTTGCATTTATGTTTGCATAACAAATCAAGGTTCAGGTTCAACATACAGCACTCACAATATGCCATTTGAAGAGTTCAGACTGCAAAAAGGCAAGCTACACTGCTGGATATTGTGAGTCAGCCTGTAAGCTTCCTGACAGTCGAATGTAATCCTACAGGATGATTAACGCTGTCACACCTGACTAATGATGTCTAGAGTGTAGTGACCCTTCCTGTGGAGTAAATGAGGCCACCAGCTCCACCTGTGTCCACTCAGTTGTGCTCTCACTCTGATGCTGGGAATTTGTCTAATGGCTCTACTTGTCAGCAAAGTGACCCTGGGACTTCTTTTAATCCATGGTGGAATAACCTATTAATCTACTTAGACAATTGCCATATGTTGACCTGCTCCGCCTTTAACATAAATCACTTCAATGAAACTTGATTATCCCGAAAGATAAAACCACATACAATACACAAAAAACAATATTTTAAAATGCTGTTGTCCTTCCAGCCCTGTATTATGTGATGCATGCTTTACATTTTAATAATACTATTTTTATTTATAGCAAGTTCTTCTAGTACACAACACTATGGAATACCAAAACCAATCACAAAAAAAATGTTTATACAGTATATACAGTGGGTGTGCATGAAGGGCACTGCAACGTGAGGGAACCTACAGAGACTGAAGAACAAAAGACTTAATTAAATCACAGAGGCTCTGTGGTGCTGTGAACTGTTTCTAATGTGAAAAGAAGAATTACACTCACAAACAGAATTTCATTAACACAGGACTTATATGTTGACAAGGAGACATATGACTATTTTTTTAGCTCATGGAATACACCCAATTTTTAATTAACGGATTTTTAAAGGCTTTGGAGCTAGTCCATTAGACCTGTAATGCCTGTAACACGCTTTTCTCTTAAATAAACCAGAGGGCCACTGACGCTCCCTCACAGCAGACTGGGATATACTGTAGCATCTGGGTCTCCATCTCCAAAACCTGGACTCCCATGCACCAAGTCCAAACAAATGCTACCAGTTTCCAGACAAAACAAAACTTTATATATATATATATGTGTGTGTGTGTGTGTGTGTGTGTGTGTGTGTGTGTGTGTATGTATGTATGAGGGCTAGCTCTATGAGACAGCTGAATCAGACTCTCATGGTGCTGTATGTGTATGAGGGCTAGCTCTCATGCTTCGTTTTAACATATCTCTAGCTTTGTTTACTTTTCTAATCTTACACTAATCTTGCACTTTATCATTGCGCCCGTATATGTTGACACTTTCAGTATCATCACCGTCATTTCACATACGGATCTGACCTCAAGCTCAGTCGCTGGACGGCCCCGCTTGCTCCTGGCCAGCACGCGCTCAGAGCAGACGCCTGCTGGCTGATGCGGGGACTACACCTCTTTTCCTGCACCGCCCGCTGCCCCCCTGCTGATGGAGGAAAGCGCTTGTCTGGCACTCCCTTTATCATGTCTAATGGAACACATTTGTGTGCTGATGGCACTGGCCAATTTGCTTTGTCTGCTTCAGTTTTGTTTTGTCTGAATGTGGAGATTTTTATCACAATGAAAGTCGAACTGTTTAATTTCTGGGCTACGCATGAAAGACTGCAGTATATCAGTATTGTTCTTTTTATTCTAATGATAATGAAGTTCATGTGGAAGAAGACGATGGTTAATAATGTATTTTACCATTTCACAGATGTGATGGAGGATCTCACGTTTCTCACATTTTTTCTCATACAAAAACAAAAGACAAAATTATGGTTATCAACATTTGAGATCACTGAACAGTCACATATGTCCTATGCCATAATGGAAGCTCTTTTAATGACGGCTACAAAGAAAACCGATAGTTGAGTGTCCAGCATTCAATGTAAAATTCACTACAGTGAGTAAAAATATTCTACACTGTCAGTCTCGATGGTTAGCAGGACATTTTATCAGACCTTTGGATGAGATGCCTTCTCTGCAATCCATCTCTAGAGTAGTTTAGCAGACTGAGCCGTGGGGAGTTTTATCTTTGTGCTTAAACGCATCTTCAAGGTGGAAGCAATAGACTGCTCGGGAAAAAGGGTTTTTGGGGCTAATCTCGCATTAGTTTCCCTTCTAAGAATTTCACTGGGAGCACCTAAATCCTAATAAAATCTGTAGTGAAGCATGCTGTATGAATAAAGTCTGCCATATGAATAAAGAGTACCATATAAACCTCTGTTGGCAGCTGCACAGAACGAACATAGTAGTTGCTCATAGCACACAGCCAAGGACAACTCAGTGCAGTGAGGAGCAGATGCTGGTGGATAAGACAAGCATTGATTTTCATTCAGGTTCAGATCAGCTGCTTAATGCACCACTACACCTTTTCCACGTTTCTTCCACATTTTGTATTTTTCTATTTCCTCCCAGCCTAGACATTCAGTTCACACTGTAGTAGGAGTAGTAGGAGATAGAAGGTCAACACGTTCCTTTCCAGTGCACACACATCACATTTCAAATTGCACTCAGGTGGGATAGTTCCAAGAATCAAGACACTCCAGAGGAGAGCTAAACATACAGAGAGAGAGAGAGAGAGAGAGAGAGAAAGAAAGAGAGAAAGAGAAGCATCTTTACACAGTTCTGGCCACAGGTGGCACATGGCACAGATGCTTCTATAACGCTGATAATTCCCATCAACTTCTATTACCTGAATCAGCTTTTCTGCAATGCTAAGATACATGGTGTTGTATTAACATAAAACCTTTACATGTACATTTCTCTTGTGTAACAGTGTTTAACTGTTTGGATTAATAATTTCTAATGCATCCGGACACTATTGATGATTAAATAAAACCCTTGAATAGTTTATAATACCCATAAAGAGTTTACATGTACATGGATTAATGGATTTTAAAGGCCAGTTTCAATAAAACATAATCCTATTTCACTAACGTTTATGACATATAATGTATAAATCACATGCATCATTAAACACACAGTATTGCAAGGAGAAAACATAAGTAATGTGACTTTGAGTATTCCATTTTGTAAAATAGTTCTACTGAATTCTAAAAAGAATCTTTTGTTTCTAAGCAGTCACTTTGCATATTTACAGTTAGTGCTGGAAAGCGCATCTGATGCTAAGAGTGCAGTTGGCTGGAGGGTCTGGGGTATGAGACAAGTCTCGCCTCTCCTCTGACAGTGAGACATGTAAAAACCCCAGCCAGCAACTCCAGCAAAACTACAACCAGTTTTACACCTACCATCGTAACAATAGTTTAACAACTTCCAGCTTAACATCTTAACACCTACCATCTTAAAAACAGTTTAACCTTCTCACCATGTCCCCCACAAAGGAACACTCCCACATTAAACCTCAAAACAGATTGCACTCAGAGTAGTGTAAAATGGTTGATGTTTTGGGGGTGCTTGGTCAAAAATCTGTCCAGGAACTACTGTAATCACTGAAGGAGACATTTCTGGCTCGGCCTGTACCTCTAGAACCTTGCATATGACAAAATGTCTTCAGTCTGTACAAAATGCACAAAACGGGGAGTTCATGTTCTCTGGTTATCAAGAGAGAGCCTTGGATTTGTGTTGATTGTAATGACTCAAAATGTCAGTTTTCCTGTAACCATGACATCATTCCAATTATTTTCATGTGTCTTGAATGACTTAAAATGACCATTGGTACCTTCACCTCATACTTGAGATATATACTTGTTATACTTCATGGCAAGGCAAGGGATGTAAGAAAGAATGAGAGAGAGAGAGAGCGAGAGCAGTGTGTCACCACTTTTCATTGCAGTCTTGAAGTTTTGTGTGTGTGTGGGTGTGGGAGAGTGTGTGTTAAGGCTCTTAATGCAAAGGTACTGGAGATTGAGGGCCTGTGTGTGTGTTAACATTTAGTGGAAGTGTGTGTAAGCCAGAAGGCTTGTCATATGGTGAACTACAAGTTCAATGCTTATAAACCTGATATTACAGTAAATTCTGGGGCCACAGTAAACAGCCTCCCATGAAGTCGAGTGCTGCATAAGCAATTCTTCAAATAATGTGTGTGTGTGTGTGTGAGTGAGTGTGTGTGAGAGATATAAAGCTATAAAGTGTGTGTGGGGGGGGAGTGAGTGAGAGAGAGAGAGTCCTGCGCTATTTTAGAGGATGTATATTGGCTATGGCCCAGACTTATGTGCCAGATGTGCATGTTTCCCCTGGCGTGAGGGAGGCCTATCATTAAAGTCAGCTCCCTTCATAACAACCGAACAACCGCAATGTGATTTTTCTCCTGACTGGATGGGATTCTGGTGTGCTGAATGGGCTGGTTATTGTTTTGTGAGGTGAGTGGGCTTGTTGTTTTTTGGTGGGTTGAGTTGACTGGTAGTTATTTGATAGATTGAGTGGACTGGATGTTATTTGGTGGTTTAAGTGGGCTAGTTGCTATCTGTTAGGTTTTGTGGGCTGGTTGTTATTTAGTAGTTTGAGTGGGCTGGTTGTTACTTGGTAGATTGAGTGGGCTGGTTGTTACTTGGTAGATTGAGTGGGCTGGTTTTTTGGTAGATTGAGTGGGCTGGTTGTTGTTTGGTAGATTGAGTGGGCTGCTTGTTGTTTGGTAGATTGAGTGGGCTGGTTGTTGTTTGGTAGATTGAGTGGGCTGGTTGTTGTTTGTTAGATTGAGTGGGCTGGTTGTTGTTGGTTAGATTGAGTGGGCTGGTTGTTGTTTGGTAGATTGAGTGGGCTGGTTGTTGTTTGTTAGATTGAGTGGGCTGGTTGTTTGTTAGATTGAGTGGGCTGGTTGTTGTTTGATAGACTGAGTGGGCTGGTTGTTGTTTGGTAGACTGAGTGGGCTGGTTGTTGTTTGGTAGACTGAGTGGACTGGTTGTTGTTTTTTGGGGTTCCTGAATACCTGCTCTGTTGTGCCACCTCAGTCATTGCATTCTAGTTTTAGATTCATTCCCCTGAAGAGAAATCATAGCGAGAGGTCGTTTCATAGACTCTGCCTCGGGTCGTTTGCTATGAACTTTGACATACTGACATCCCTTTACATTTTGTTAAGCATACTTTTACTGCCAAGAGCACAGGTATAAAAACGGAAAATCAAACTGTTTTGATTTTTCTCTTTGGAAGAATGTTTCAGGCTACATGTGAACTTTCAAAATCTTCAGTGATCTGCAGTGAACCAGCTAGGATCAGTAAGCCTCCTTCCTCACATACACTTCTTTGTCAGACCTGCCGTGAGCAGCGATCATGGTGCCAAGTCACATACGCTTGTGAAACCACATGCAGCCTTGTGCATGTTTTCATGTTTTTAGCTAAACAAACCCAAAAGGAGTCAGAGCGAGTCAGTGAGACACCCTTAAGAACTGAAACGCTGACAAAGCCACGGGAGAAATGGAAGGAAAGGGGCAAACGAGCAAGTTCATGTAAACCCTCCGAAAACCGAACCATAATTACAGCTGCACTATGGAATGTTAAAGGTCAGGAACATTTCAGAGCAGGAAAGTGGGTTGCAGGAACCAGCGTTACTCATCAGCCAGTACTTCTTCCCTGCTCTGAATGCTGGTGTTGAGAGTCTGGAGAGGTTTCAGCTATGCAAACATTGACTGCACCTCCTCTAACCAAGTCCAGTATCTGCTGCATCACTTTCCATGGAGCAAATAAAGAAGCGCAACTTGTGGTGATTACATTCTACACGTTTTCTCCTTTACTTCAATCTCATCCTACGCTATTTCAAGTAGCTATAACTGGGATGAATTAGACCTCTTGTGTAAATATTTGCATGATGACGGACTGTCAAGTGGGACTTCTGCGTCCTGAACCATCTGTTTTTTTTTGTCTCTCTGAATAGAACAGAATAATGTTTAAAACATGGAAGTCTAATCTACTTGTGTTAAGGGATGTCTAAAATACTTAAGTTAAGAGATGTTTTAACATGAGCAGTGCATTAGTTAAGATGTCCCATCTCTTTCACTTATACTTGATTATAGTCTGCTAAAATGCATTTTCTGTGAAAACAACAACAACAATAATAATAATATACTCTACTTTGTGCTTAGGGTCTTTGGCAGTAAACACCTAACAGACTGATGTACAATAAATAGCAACTCTGCCAACCTCAAAATGCTCCAGAATGTTTTTTCTTTTCTTTAATCTTCAGTTTGTCGATCTTCCCAAGAGAACGAGTATTTGTCTTTGTCTCCTTAATAACATTCTCTCTCTCTTTCTTTCTCTCTCTCTCTCTGTGTATGTGTGTGTGTTCCATCTCTTACTGTCTCTTTTTCATTTTCACCCTGTCTGAAAGCGACGGCCAGAGGCGATGTGCTGCCCGGGAGACTTCAGTGGAGTGGAGCAGACAATTATCTGCAGCATGATGACAGGCGCCCGTGCTCACACCTTTCCCCCCTTTTTTCTAAAAGACGGCACATTAAGTGTCAGGGCTGGGTAGGTGCAAATGAGAGCTTCCCCTCCAAAATATTACCTAAGACCTAACACATTACCTAAGAGCTTCACCACTGCACATGCATCAAGCAGTCTTATAAAAAAAAAAACTCAACATCTCAACTACAGTACAACTGAGTAAACTGTGTTGTCGGTCACTGCTGATCAGTGCCATGCTAGCAGGACATAAGCACAAAAAACATTATTGTAGAGCTATTTATGCAGTGTGGCTTGGTTTCATATGAATATAGGAAGGTACAGATTCATATCCCTTTATCAGAGAATGCATTCAGTGGCATCCTGTCCATGAAGAGGCAGGGGGCAATACACCAACCAGGGCACTCTCACATGTGCTCAGTTCACTGAGGGAAGAGGGGCATTTATGATGTCGTTTACAGTGGCATTAACAGTGGCATTAACAGTGGTATTCATAGTGGCATTCATAGTGACATTCATGGTTTCTGGAAGTTCCAACCTCTAGACCAACATCGTTGGCCAGCAGTTCCCAGCAGCAGTCCACAACATACATGGGACTTCTCTCCAGCAAAGCATCAGTTAGGTTTTAAAGTCTGTCAGCTTTATATCCACGAAGCATTGTACTGGTGTAGTGAATATGCTGTACTAAAACTTCAGGGAGCTAGCCTTTCCCATGCATGTATAAAAAAATTAAAACCACCTTAGGTTGAAATATAATCCGTAATCGATCCCAGTCATAAAATTAAAATCTAATCCACTAAAATGTTCTTTATAAAGCTTTAAACCATAAACTGACTTTTAATTAAAGCTTTTGTAATGTCTTGTAAATAATTCTGGGATGCACTTAAGCAATAGAGGATCTTTTGCATTGTCTAGAGAACAGGTATATCAGAGATCCTGACCAGAGGTTGCCACAGTTGCAGCTATTTAATTCTGATAAATCCTGATGGCTAACTGATATATCACATAACTCTAGGAACATGTCTGTGTGTGTGTGTTTAAATGAGTTTGCTAATCATGACTTTGTTTGTGTGTATGTGTGGGTGTGTATGTGTTTTGATCATGATTTTGTTTTTGGGGTTTGTGTTTTTTTGTGTTTTTGTGTGAGTTGTGTAAATGTGTATATTAGTTTCTTGATCATGATTTTGGTTGTGTTTTTGTACGTGTGGATAAGTGTCTTGATCATGGTTTGTTTTTGTGGTTGTGTGTTTTTGTGCCTATATGTGTGTATGCCTGTATGTGTGTGCGTGTAGGTGTGTGTATGTGTGTGTGTGTCCTTTGTGGTAGCAGCAGGAGAGACAGGATGCATTAGCGGTCCACTCAGCTTAACTACTGCCACTGTGGAGCTCAGTGTTGACCTGTAGGAGTTAAAAGCCAGAGCATGTAGCCCTGCAGAGCAGCAGTTACTGCAGGCATCTGCTCACAGTTCACATTCATCATTACGTATCCTACATTGCTTAAGTTAAGCACAGGAAATCTCTAGCATTTACAAGCATTGTCTTTATCTCCAGCAGGCAAAGGAACCCTAAAGATACAGTCCAAAAGCTGAGGTTCAATGTTTTGATTGAGAATGAAAAATTACAACATAAGGTGTGATGTCATATGATCAAGGTTTCAACTGCTTAAACAAAAAGCATCCTCCTTGTTCAGCCAGGGAGAGACTCACACAGCAGGGTTGGAGTCTGCTTTAGACAGGGAGAGACTCACAGTAGAGTCGCAGTCTGGTTTAGACAGGGAGAGACTCACACAGTAGAGTAGGAGTCTGGTTTAGACAGGGAGAGACTCACAGTAGAGTAGGAGTCTGGTTTAGACAGGGAGAGACTCACACAGTAGAGTAGGAGTCTGGTTTAGACAGGCAGAGACTCACACAGTAGAGTAGGAGTCTGGTTTAGACAGGGAGAGACTCACACAGCAGGGTTGGAGTCTGCTTTAAGCAGGGAGAGACTCACAGTAGAGTAGGAGTCTGGTTTAGACAGGGAGAGACACAGTAGAGTAGGAGTCTGGTTTAGACAGGCAGAGACTCACACAGTAGAGTAGGAGTCTGGTTTAGACAGGGAGAGACTCACACAGTAGAGTAGGAGTTTGCTTTAGACAGGGAGAGACTCACACAGTAGAGTAGGAGTCTGATTTAGACAGGGAGAGACTCACACAGTAGAGTAGGAGTCTGGTTTAGACAGGGAGAGACTCACACAGTAGAGTAGGAGTCTGGTTTAGACAGGGAGAGACTCACACAGTAGAGTAGGAGTCTGCTTTAGACAGGGAGAGACTCACACAGTAGAGTAGGAGTCTGCTTTGGCCAGAATATGATGATTATCAGGAAGATTTGTCATGATGATAGTAACCATAGTGTGTCATTGCTTGGCAAATTAGTTGTAATGTACCAATGCCACATATTGTGTCAATACTGGGTACGTAAATCTGTAGAGATTCTTATCAATTTAAAATTAAGATATCAACTTTATGTAGGAGTGGTCAATGTGGCAAAAATGTAATGGCAAAAATCATGATACTTGAAAACATGATATACGATACATACATCACAGCAGAGCAACTTTTATGTCAATGTAAGAAGAAAAAGCAATTGGTAGAAATAAGATACATGGCAGGCAGGGTAACAGTCCTTGTCACTATGAAGTTTTAATTTGGCAATATGGTGCAGGGACCTGATTTCCAGGGGTGGTGTGTTTGTGTACCCCTGTGTGTGTGTGTGTGTGTGCGCGTGTGTGTGTTTGTAAATACTTCTCTTCATCATGACTGCATCAGCTCCTTTGCTGGTTTGGGTGATGAACAAAATCCTCCATTTTCAGTATTTTTATTATCTCCATCGCATCACCTTTTTAATTTGGACATATATATTGTCATGGAAGGGTTTTGACAAAATATTGTAAATTCTTCTTTGTACTGAAACAGAGAGAGAGAGATGCCTATACAGGGTATGGTCCAACTAAGAAGTGTTTCTGCCTGACAGACTGGTCCCACTCAGAGGTGTTTCTGCGTGACAAACCGGGGCATGTAAGTGCATAGTGACCTTTGGCATCTTACTCCAAAGGGAATGATGTTCCATTGTCCTGTCCGTCCCATGACCACCTGTACTGGGATGTTTGTGTCACAGAATGACACAGGGCAGGAAGATCTGGGTGTGCTCACACAGCCTAGCTGTCCATGAGGACAAAGGGTGGTGGGCACCTCAGGCAGGGGCGGTGTGGTCACGACACACCTGCAGCGTTGCTCACCCACACTACCAGTGACAGAATCTTTGGCCGATGGGTGAAACTGAGCACCTTTCAGTGCCACTAGTGTGATCCATCTGCACCACAACTGGAGAACATCTGGACTACATCCGGACCGCACTGACCCAAACCTCAGGCTTTTTCATCATTTCTGCTCTGTCCTTTTTCACTGTGTCCAGGAATAGATTTATGAACAGCTCTGCTATCAGAAGATTTTCTTAAAATATTAAGATTTGTATCACTTTGATATTTGGATGCAATTAATATTTCGTGTAGTAATTAGTTGCAGCAGAAACAGTTGTGACTGGTAGTAGATACTAAATGAAAATGGCGTGATGTTTTTTTTTTTTTATAACAAATTAACTGAACCTGTTTAATTTGATCTATTTTCTCCCATTTCTTTACTGAAATACATCCAAAAGACCAGTCACTGGCAGATTTAAAGAGATTATAATATTCATTATCTACTTCAGTGATGCTACTTATAATATTCATTATCTACTTCATTATTCTACTTCAATTTTCATATTCCTTATTCCACTCCTGTCCGTCTCTTTCTCTTTCCCTCCCTTCTCTCTCTCTTTCTCTCTCTCTCCCTCCAGCAAACAGTCATGCTATTATCACTATTCCCTCATGAAATAGAGTCACTAGAACTGGGTGCTGATATTCAGCTTCCAAAGTGAATCATTGATTCTCCTATATAACCTGCTGGAAACAAACCAAATAAATTAGAGTCTTAGTGCAAAAGTGTTACTCATACAAACCTCTTGTCATTGTAGTGTGACATCTGATAGGCTTCTTGCCATCCACAGAGAGGAGAGAGAGTGAGTGCAATACTCTCTCTCTCCCAGCAGAGCAGTTCCTAAGTCTGCCTTTCAAAATGAGATGAAAACAGATGTCTTAAAGTGGTAAGTGGCAAATCTGGTAATACATCAAACCTAATGAAACATATGATAGGACACAGAATTAATCTCTTTCAAAAAAATGTGTTTTTGACAGCAGGAGAGGCAGCTCTCCTTCATTCTCCACAGAGATACTGTCCTCTCTTCCTCCCGTCCTGGGTAACACACCCTGTGGCCACACAGCACAGTAGGGACTGCTTACAGAGACCATACATCATAGCAGCTGCCAAGCTAGCTCTCTTACGTTCAACTGGAAAAACACATTCTTTTTTTTTTGTCGGTGTTGTGTACATGGCAAACATATTCTTTTTGCTCCTGTAGAGCAAGAAAAACTCTGGGGTACCCTTAGCTGTATAATTAATAATACTTTAAAAACTACGCAATTTGAAATGGAGTCTTTAGAGCCCAGGAACTTAGAGTGACATCTGTGATGATTGTGATTTTCAAAAAGATATGAGTTTTGTGAAAGGTCACTCTAATTTCCAAGTGCAATGACAGGTGTGGGTGTGAATGAAAGGTTCTATACTTTCCCCTTCTGCACCACTCTGTGTCCAGGAGTAATCTCTGCAGTGCTTGGACTCCTTTGAGGTATAATTTTGTTAACTCATTTAAGATGCCATTATCAGTACTGATCAGTACTGGTACCAGTACTGTTAATATCCATCTCAACAAACAGTATATAGGAAAAAAGAGAAGGTTTATTTGCTTTTAGGGCATCTGATGAAGAGCGTCATACCACGAAAGCAAATACTACCTGGCAAATGTCACTGCTGTCAAGTGCAGAGTTCCCTGTGTTCATAATGAATAGGCAACAATTGCCCATAATTGAAGCCATTAGTGGGTATTAACGGAGCATTTGTGTAGCCCTCCTAAGGCTTTCTCTCCTCCACGCCAGCCCATTACGACTAAACACCATTTAAGCAAGGCAGCATATTTTGCTCATTATTCCTTTAATTGCTTGTTTATGTCTAGTAATTATAACCACGGCCAACACAAAGACTCACCAAAGCCCATTCAACTGGAATTCCAAAATCAGACAAAGTCATTATAACAGGAGTGTAGCAGGCTGACCCCCGCGATATCTCCCCTCAGAAAGCAGTCAATAAACAATCTGCATATCTTTAGTCCATCAATATTTAATACCATCCAGCTAAAGGTCTCTCTCTCTCCAAGACTCAGAGGTTTGATGTTTGATGCTTTGAAATATGCCACAAACAGCAATCAGTACTGTCCCAGAGGGGTTGTGTGTCTGTGTGTGTGTGCACTATACCACCATTCTTTTGAACATGCTTGTGTGTGTGTGTGTGTGTTATCTGCATATAGTCTATATATATTACCAGCGTGGGTAGCGTCTTTGTTCACTAAGTGTGAATGTAGGTGTGTTGGTGTGAGTGTATGTCTATGTATAAGCATGTGTGTGTGCATGTTATACTGTTCTTTGAACATGTCTGTATATGGGTTTCTGCATATAGACTAAATATACAATCATTGTGGGTATCACCTGTGTGTGTGCACGTGTGTATGCTTGTGTGTATGTGTGTGAAGTGAACACGTGTGTATAAGTGTGTGTGTGCGCGCACGCGCGTGTGTGTGCGTTTGTGTGTGTGCATGCGTGGAGGAGGGTGTATCTCAGGCAGCAAATGACCAAAACCAATGAGGCAGCTCACACTCACAATTAGAGGAAAGTCATGACTATATGTTGGCTGTAAATGACATGATGGCCTCTTTACCCCCCTTGGAGCAAACCTGTACCCGGGAGAGGGCTCATTAGACCGGGCTCTGTCTGACACGGGGAGGGCCTGAGATCCCCTCTAAAGCTCAGTGACCTTGGAGGAGAGCTTAGACTGTCTGCCACTTCTTATCTTTGACTTCGGGTAACCTGTGCTGACTAAAATGTAGCTCAGTGACTTATAATAAAATCAAGGGTTGGTATTGTTCTTCTTAATGCAGCCTCACTGGATACCACGACTTTGCCTTTTTTTAAATATTGAGTTTGTGTTATAAATAGTAAAGGGAAAAATTGCATTGAATGAAGAATGTTAATTACACAGTAACATGAAGCAAGAATGTAACACAGAATGTAACACAGAATGTTACACTGTGGCCAGTGCTGCACAGTAACGTGTAAAGTCAGTGTCTCTTTTCTACAGATAGAAATGTACGTCCTACTGCCCACAGTCATGTTATACTTGAGATTAAATGCACTACCTAATACCCCCAGTCACTTTACACTACATTACACTACATTAAATTTCACACCGTACACAGTCTGCTCCACGGACAATGTTAAGCTGTTGAGGTATATTGCCAGCCATCAACATGCGGTGCATAATAATATATGTAAAATAGCAGCCCACCCACTCCATTCCCCACTGCCTGTCATCTTGTCTACTCTCCTGTCCTGCACTTAGTGGTCATATTTAGAGATCTGGATAGTTTAGCAATAGTGCTTGTGCAGTGTATATTGTGTGTCTGTTGTGTTTACTGTATAATTGCCCTTGTATAATTGCACTTGTTTGTATTTGAGAGATTGGTCCTGTTAGCACTGTTGTCTCATGTTAAATGTAGCACCATGTATGTTGTCTCTCTTAAATGTAGCACCATGTCTGTTGTCTCATGTTAAATGTAGCACCATGTCTGTTGTCTCATGTTAAATTTAGCACCATGTTTGTTGTCTCTGTTTAATGTAGTACCATGTCTGTTGCCTCATGTTTAATGTAGCACCATGTCTGTTGCCTCATGTTTAATGTAGCACCATGTCTGTTGCCTCATGTTTAATGTAGCACCATGTCTGTTGTCTCTGTTTAATGTAGCACAATGTCTGTTGTCTCATGTTTAATGTAGCACCATGTCTGTTGTCTCATGTTAAATGTAGCACCATGTCTGTTGTCTCTGTTTAATGTAGCTCCATGTCTGTTTTAATGTAGCTCCATGTCTGTTGTCTCATGTTAAAATGTAGCACCATGTCTGTTGTCTCTGTTAAAATGTAGCACCATGTCTGTTGTCTATGTTAAAATGTAGCACCATGTCTGTTGTCTATGTTAAAATGTAGCACCATGTCTTGTCTCTGTTAAAATGTAGCACCATGTCTTGTCTCTGTTAAAATGTAGCACCATATCTGTTGTCTCTGTTAAAATGTAGCACCATGTCTGTTGTCTCATGTTAAATGTAGCACCATGTCTGTTGTCTCTGTTAAAATGTAGCACCATGTCTGTTGTCTCTTGTTAAATGTAGCACCATGTCCTGTGGAAGCTCCATTTGTTCTTCACTCAATCTGAAAAATCAACACAGCTGAGTCTGACTTTAGCTTTGAAACTTCTACTTCAAGTATTACAATTTCATTTACTGCTTTTAACTCATTTCAACATGTCTTCCATGAGCCATTAATGAAAGTAATTGAATGACTTGTAAATGAATATCAGTGGTTGTATTTGTTTTTATGATTCTAATATTTTATGAATGTACTCTGACATTTGGATTTAGTTTGAGGTGGATGAGAGACCTTGTTGTGGATGTGACCCACGTACACACGTTTTGCACTCCCAAGGAGAGATAGCAGCAGTCACACAGAACTGGGAAGCTGCCCATTAACATTTAAATGATCTTTCTCCCTATGAGATAATATTATCAGAGAAAATGAAGAATTATCATAATGCCCAGGTCCTTGCCAGCCCAAATGAGCTCTTACTCTCTGTCTGAAGGTAATGAAAGCCCCTTACAATTGCCTTTAATGAACTGTAATATGTCTTTACCATTCAGAAAGCGACATCTATGCGGACAAAATCTGATTCTCGACTCTGTGCAGTGGGGAGTGTAGGATGATAAATATGTAGTGATATTTAGTCAGTTTCACCTTCTTTGTGGATATTTAACTCAGCAGAATGATTATTGGAGTTTTTCAGATGTTTGGCAGGAATTTAACTGCAGCTGTCAATATATATATATATATATATATATATATATATATATATATATATATATATATACGTCAGCATGAAGAGCGTAAACATTTGTTTCTGTTTGAAGTCAACCCGTCATGGTAAATGTTATCAGTGTGAAATAAAATCAACGTGACATTAGCCGTATGTCATGTGTGTAATGTGGTGAGCTGATGCCCTCAGCCGGATGACTGGCAACTGAAGTGTGAGTGAGTGTTTCCTTTGTTCAGATGAAATGTGAGTGAGTGAGTGTTTCCTTTGTTCAGATGAAATGTGAGTGAGTGAGTGCTTCCTTTGTTCAGATGAAATGTGAGTGAGTGAGTGCTTCCTTTGTTCAGCTGGGCTCGTTTGGAAGAGCCTGGACACAGCAAGTGTCCTTGGATTACACAGAGTTGGAACACTGCCACCAGATGGCTGAGCTGCAAACGATCCACAGAGTAGCCATTATTGCATTTACTGGAAAATCATATTGGAAAAATTCATAATGTAAAAATTAAAACAACTCAACAACAATGATAGCAATAAGATTGTTATAAAACTGAGGTATTTTCTAAACATTTTGAGGAAAGATAAGAGTAACACTTTATTTTACTGTAAACAAATTTAAGTTAGATAAAAGTTTTATTTCTTTCTAACTAATATTGTGCAAAATTAGTTATTAAAGTACAAGTACCTTTTGTACACCATGCAGTGACTGATATGTTTAACATCTAGTTATGTTGGAGATTAAAAGCCAATAATAGTTTTCAGTGCTATTATAGTGGTTAGCAATATTGCAGTATTAACACATTGTTCTGTGTTATCAGAGTGTTCAGTGTCACAGTGTTTGGTCTTATTACAGTGTTCAGTTTTGCAGTGTACAAGACTGCTCTATGGTCTTCAGACCATGGTTATTAATGTCACTCTGGTCTCTGTCTTGGCATAAGGATGAAATTGAGTACAGCTAGTTAACATTAAGTGAAATAAATGTAAACAGGTTTATCCATTTATACACTTTGCAAAATGCTAACTACATGTTAAAAAGATGGCATAGCTATCCAAGGTCAACAATGTTACTTCATTCTGTAAACTAGTAATAGAACATTTTCCTTATTGCACACTTTCACCATTAGCTGTCACCCTCATTTTATAATGACCTGAAATGAAACATTTTATGCAGGCAGAATTTGTCAGCTTCAAACTTTCCCTCAAATATAATATAGCCAATACAAGCATTACCACAGCAATGTTACCATGTTAGGTCATCTCCTCACCTAACCTAGCCTGTTGCCATTTCAACACACATCTGCAACTGCATTTATTGCTTTAACAGACTAATCTGTCTTCAGAAATGCTAAAATTAATTGAATGTAAATTATGATTGTTGGTGTGTGTACATGTATGTTTGTACATATACAATATTTGCCAGGTTCATATACTATTATTATTTACCATAAAAGAACACATCTAATTGCCCTTTTGTTGATGTTCATTGGTATCAAATCCAAATGGTACCCAAGATCAGATTGCAACATTACTAGTAAGTCTTCATGTAATAAAAACAAAATTTGTATGAACCATTTTGCTTTTGACTCCTGAATAACATTTATAGAAGGACAGAAAAATATCTTGACCCTATAATTTGCTACAACAAGTTTTCCCTATTGTTTTACTATTTAATATAATGGATATTAATTCTCTCCGCTGCCCTGGGAGCTCCTCGGTATCCCCCCAGAAGAGCTGCTAGAGGTGGCTGGGGAGAGGGAGGCCTGGGCCTCATTGCTTAGGCTGATGCCCCTGTGACTAAGATGTGGATAGCCATGGGAGAACGGATGTATATTATTTAATGTTATGCACAATATACTGTATAAACTTTCACATAAGTTGTTAGTGTCTTTCATGCATAATGAAATTGTGCAATTGTGCATTGTGCAATAAATTGTTATTTTTAGTTTTAGATTTTGAAAAATTGGTGTTAGTCTTGACTGGTCTCAGTCTTGTCTTAGTCTTGTCTCGTCTGAGTTTTGTCTTGGTCTTGTCCACTGGGCTCTAATGGTCCTCACTATCAAAGTGTTTCATTTTATTTCAGAGTTCAGTCTTACTGCAGGAGTCACAGAGCTGTCCCAGTACAGATGAAGTCTTTGTGCTTTGGGAAGAGGGAATGTGAAGGACTTGCTCCTTCACCCATTCACTGGCAGTTCAAGTCATAATGAAACATATGAACAAAGTGCCTTGGTTTTTTGGTCAATGCCTCTCTTTTTTTCCGCTTAACTCCTTTGGAAGTATGAAAGAATGTGCAAGCATGTGAAGATGCATATTAATTTTGGTTGTCTGCTCTTTAAAGTGGAGGAGCTCTCAGAATATTGATGTACTTAAATACAACACCTCAGCAATCTTAAATAATGTTTGTGTGGCTTTTGTGTTACTTAATCTGCTACTTAATTCCTATGAAACAACTGAAATGAAGCTCAAAGGAATTACTCATTGATATCTCTGCTAAGAATTTGCTGACCCATTGTTTGTTTGTGTTTGTGTTTTTTTGTGTGTGTATGTGTGTGTGTGTGTGTGTGTGTGTGTGTGTGTGAGTGTGTTGGGTGGGTGTGTGCATTTATAGCTCAGGGGAATATGGTTCCTCCCTCATCAGAGGTGAGGCATTTTTAAGATTAATGGGAAATTTAGAGATGATTTGATATCTTTAACCCAGTAAAAGGGTTTTGTATCACTGATGACAGCAATGTGGTTCTCTCACATACTCATCCATAATCATGAAAGATGTGCCTATTGGTCTGTCAAATAAAGAAAATGCTTTCTAACATTCAGATTAATTATTGATCAAATGGTGCCTCCCATACTTCTGCCCTGGAGGTGGGTTTGTTCTCTACTGACAGAGACATAAAGGCCACTGCACTGCATGAAGGCTACTGCAATGCATACCCCACCAATGCCTACTCCATCTGCTCTTACCCCACCAGTGCTTGAGCCACCAGTGTTTCCCCACCACCAGTTACCTCACTAGTGTTTACTCCACCAGCTCTTACCTCACCAGTGTTTACCACCTCACCAGTGTTTACCACACTACCAGTTACCTCAAGCTTGTTTACTTCACCACCAGTTACCTCACCAGTGTTTACCTCACCAGCAGTTATTTGACCAGTGTTTACCTCACCAGTTTACCTCACCACCATCACTTACCCTACCCGTGATTACCTCACCAGTACTTATTTCACCACTATTTAACCCACTAGTTTTCACCTCACCACCATATACCCTACCAGTAAATACCCCACCAGTGTTTATCTCACCAGTATTTACCCCACTATCACATACCCAACAGTGTTTACCACACGGGTGCATACACTGCTGAGTCCTCTTGGGGTTGGGGTGGGGTTGGGGGTACAGTTGCAGCACCTTCTTAGAGAGGATTAAATTAAGCAGTCAATACACTTTAATCTCCCAAACACTAGTAATTTCCATAGTTACACCTCACAAAGACCTGGCAGTGGAACAGCAGTAACTTTGGTCCGGTGTACCACAATTACTGCAGGCAGATAAGATGAAGCTACATTAAATGAATCCTTGCATGTTTTGTGAGTATGAGGTTTCCTCTGTATACACAGTACAGTGGATGATTTATTTGCTGTTTTGTTTGAACTTCAAACTTGATCGGTAAACTGCAAGACCGATTTTGTTAATGTGTTTTTTCACAGGTCATTCACTTAAATAGATAAGGAAATTACTAAATGTAGTATATTCACCTTTCAGTTACTATAAAGAGGTTTCCATGTAGCTACCTAAAACAATTTCAGTGTCACTACCTACATTAATCTGCTTAATTAATGTTTTGCTTTGCACATCAGGCCTCTGTCTTATATTGCCTTTGCTTGACTTGCAATCATACGGACCACTGAGAGGAACATGCATTTTGTTATTGCCGAGCTTCCTGGGTAGTTAAAAAACCCAAATCCCCTATTACATTTAGTTTATGTCTGCAGGTGCACTGCATTTTAAAGTGCTCTTTAAAAAGGACAAATATTTATGAGGAGAAAAAAGAGAAATCAAACAAAGTTTAATGGGGAGGGGATTGTGTGCACAATCCGTAGTTCAAGCACTGAGCGGATGCTGTTTTAAACTTTATGCATAACTGATTTTATTGTATTGATTTGATAAATGCCTCACACCTGTGAAGAATCTTTTTTCAGTTGACTTCCTGCTCATCAATTTATTTCTGATAGATTATTTTATGGTGTCATAAGGTGGAAGTAACCATGAAACCCTGCCTCTTTCCTCGGAAGCCCCTCCCACTAATCCAGTGTGAAAATGTGTTCTTGGAGTTTTTAATATGAATTTGAGAATCCTGTTCTCTGTGTACCTGGATCTACATTTTAATGGAATCATTACTGGTTAGGCAGCTGGCTGCGTGTGCTAAGCTTAAATGGAATCCCTTTTGTCTTTCAGAAGAGCCTCTTCACCAGTTCTCACTGAGGGTGATAGGCTAGACCTGCACTAATCCATTTTTTCCACCCTGATGTGCCTTTGTCTGATTGTAAGTGTGACACCATCGATAAGACTGGCTCACCACAGGCTGCTTCAGTCTTTGTCCAACAGAAAGCTGGAAATATGGTGCTGGGAGGGGCACGACTAGCATTAATGCCTGACAATGTGTACTTCTGTGATGGTTATGAATGTTTTATCACATCATAAGTCTAGAGCTGAAGCAGAACAAGAAGCAAGTGTGTTTGTGTGTGTTTGTGTGTGTTTGTGTGTGTTTGTGTGTGTTTGTGTGTGTGTATGTGTGTGTGTGTGTGCGCGCAAAAACATCTTTGGTGGGGAAAACGTTTTACCGGCATTGTTTTTGTTAGACTTTAGCACTGAATATATGCTGCTTAACCCCAGTGACCCTTGACCTCAGTGGCCCCTGCATGAGCTGTGTCTTTATAGCACACATGGACTGAAGGCCAATAACAGGATGATTCAGTAGCTGGAGATGGACTCAGAAATGGTTGTAATTGTTCAGTGTGGTTCTTGAGGTGAAACGTCCTAAATTCAGGTATTTAGAATACAAATGCACAATGCGTATTATTAATTTTTTGGCTTATAACTGACATCTTGTAGAAAATGAAATTCGCATTACCCCACCAAATGTGCCTGGGGAGAGCTTTGCCTAGTCGTCACAGCATGTTGTGCTAATTGCTTTGTGCTGAGTATAACTTTCTTGGCTAAGTCCCAATATCATAAATTACCCCCAATTTAAATAGCTTAAAGATCTTTTCTCTTTGAATCCCCACAGAGGTTTACACCTCAGGCGTGTGTTATCCAAACTCAGTGTCTGACTGCATGCTCAGTTTTATTCTGTACCACACATAAACCTTTCGTCTTTATTTACTTTTTATGAAAATCTTGAATTGTGTAAAAGTATAGAAGTCTAATTTTTAGACAATTTTTACTCACGTGTTTAGTTAGACATGTCACTGATGTGAAGTGCAGACATCCATCTCTGGACAAAGAAATATGGCTCCCACTGAATGCAGAGCAATGCGTTTAATTTACACAAATGGCGACAATGTAGACACTTGCAGAATATTAATATTTCCCAATAGTAATTCTCCTGCATGGATATCATCTGTCTGACACAAGGACTAGATAACAGCCTGAGCCATTATCCACATTATGGGTGGTTCTGGAGTAAATCCTAAGTATGTTGAGGGTTGTTCTGGAGTAAATCTTGAGTATAAAAATTGTATATTTTCTGTGTAATTTTGTGTCCAGTTGTATATTTCCTCCTTTGAAGACTTGCAATTGCAGATTTCAAAACAGTGTATGTAGTCCTACTAGACATTATTTATGCAATACGATAAAACAGGTTTTCCTGATTATACACTTAACAGCTTTATGGGTGTGTGCCTGCTTAAAATCAATACTGTACAATGTTCCATTATTAATGAGGAAAACAAATGACATTCATTGAAGGCAATCCCTCAGGTTTCCATCGCATTTCATTGCTACTCTCATTATAGTCTTGTTGCCTTTTAAAGCTCTGTTGACAGTTGGTCTAGGGAATCTTTTACAATTGTACATTTCGGTTTTGTGTGATTTGCTCTACATGTCTTCCTTTCATAAGCAGGCTTCTGTTAACCTGATGCAGCAGGTCAAATCACAAGTAATGTTAGGAACAGCATCCCGGTCTTGGCAAGACTTTACAGGAAGTGGTAAGAAAGTGTTAACTTGTGGTTTCATTTGGAAAGAAAATGTTTGACAAGAGAAAAATCGCAACCATAACTACGCAAAACATTTCATACAGCCTTATATAATGTTGTGAGATGTATCATGTAAGATTTCAGTTAGCACAAAGATTTATGGTAAAGTATGCTAAGCTCTTTTTTGTGTCGTTACTTCATTATTTTTCTTTGCGACTAACTCTTCTTCGCCTTTTCCTCTTGAGAGCAGCCGTCTGTCCCAAATCGTATTAACAGCGTGCAGTTGCTGTTTGTTTAGTTGAGATGGGCAATCAGAGTGGCAGTGTTCAAATATGTGGCAGCACTGTTCTCAGCCAAGCAGGCTGGTGTACACAACCTCTGAACTTTGACCTTTGTGCTTCAATGTCATATTTTTCCCTACTTCTGACAAGACTGCCCTTTCAGAGTGGATGGTAGATGGTAGAGGGAATGTAGCTGATGTGAAATGCTGTTAACAATTTTAATTTCCTTTTGGCTCATAGGCCTGATAAAATTGTGTGTGTGGACAGATGACCACAGACACGCCCAGCAGGAACATGCCACCCCTGTCCCACAGCTGAGCACCAGTCCTGCATGCTCAAGTCCTATGTACAAACACTTATTTCCATTATTGCTCCTTCTCCCCATTTTTCAAACATCAGCCCATAATCTTCTGTAATACAAGTGCCTGGCTCACCCACGTTTATTCCTTGGCCCTTTTATATCGGATAAATAAGTGAGATGCAATTTATTCTGTGCTGTGAAGGTTGAACAGTTCCTGTGCTGATCTGTGACGGCCATTATCATACTCCTTGTCAGCTCTGTAGTCGTAAACGCCCCACTGCAACAGTGTGAAGCAGAGATGCTGATATAGCCATCAATAATTCCGTTCATGGAGCCGCTGAGGTCTCCCAGTACCTGTAGAGGACGTTGGGGATGTTGGGGGTGACGTGGGTGTTGAGACTGGGTGTGGGTGGTGTGATCATCAGGGGTCAAGCTTCAAGCTGCTGGATGCGAATGCTAATGCCCCCCTCTCCCTCACTGCCAATGATTGCATGTCTGTGACCCCATCAGTACACCGCCATGTGGACACAGAAACTGTCACGTCTGTGCTTGTCTGAGACAAACCTCCCCACCTCTGCACATGCATGCACACAAACACCCACGCACGCTCACTGGGTTATGACACATGATGGCTCATATAAGAAATTTACTGCTTTATCTCTGGCATTTCATTCTTTTTTCCCCACTAGGATTAAATTGGAAAAGGGGAGGGTTTGGTGCTGCGTCTCACTGCTATTGGGGCTGGAGGGATGGATGGTACAGGGTCAGAGCTCAGCCAGGTCCTCCTGTCCCTTTCTTTAATGCAATACTGCATATACAGAAGGCAATCTGTACTCAGGAAAGACATGAATGCAAAACAGATGGTGTGTGGGGGGGGTTTTGATAGTGGTAGACCTTTTTTCCCCATTTTGGAAATATCTTTAAACATGGCAGTGACTCCCACCAAACGCTGTGCATACAGGATATTTCACAGAATGATCCAATGACTTTGGCAAAACGAAAGATAATCATAAACCTAAATATGTAACCTTGCCAGATTGCATTATGATGTCGAATAATGATGTACTGGTCCAGTCTTTATAGACTGCTCACTATAGATGTTAGCATATACAGCTAAAATCAATGCTTTGATAACATTTTTCCTGCTACTGTGGGCAACCGCTAAACACATTACTTTAATATTCCTATATTTACTATTCTATCTCAAAGATTCCCTATTGCCTCTTTGTTTAAGATTCCCTGTTCTCTCTGTGATTCCATATTTACTTTCTGTATATAAATTCCCCATCCTTTGAGATTCTTCATTGCTTCTTCTTTCAAGATTCCCTGTCTCCTCTGTTTCAGATGTTCTATTCCCTCTCTTTCAGATTTTCTATTCCTTCTCTCCTATCCTTTATTCTCAGATGACTCCCTATTCCTTCTCTGATTCCATATTTCTTCTCTGATTCTCTGTTCCATCTTTCTGATTCCCTATTCCTTCTCTTTCTGATTCCCTATTCCTTCTCTTTCTGATTCTCTATTCCTTATCTTTCTGATTCCCTTTCTTGTGTCCTGTTCTTACTGCTCCTCCACCTCTGTGTTCACTCTTTGTCTTGCTCCATGTGTAATGATAGATCTCTCTGTGCACACACCCATTTTTGAGTAAATCTTGTGAATATACTACACTCAGTCATGACCACAGTTTCCCCAGTATCAGACAGAGGTGGTTGACCAGGCTTTGAGCTATGGTGGGCCAGTATTATGAAGAAGCAGATAGCCAGGTTTTGGAGTACAGTAATCCAGCATTTTAAAGAAGCATGTTGACCAGGCTTTGGGCCAGTATTAAACAGAAGAAGTTGAGAGTATAAGAGAGTAAGGTTTCAACAGAGAGGAGATGACATTCTGCCACAGAAACCCTACAGCAGTTCTGCCTACTCTACATCTCTGCCATACACATTTCACTTTAGCAACCCAGTGTTAAGTGGAGAACTGCTTAACAGCAACTTCACAGAGACAAAAGCTAACTGGCATGTGAATGACCAAACCAGAAGGGACTCTTTGTCGCACACAATCCCTGAAACATTTTTGCAAAAGCATGTGCCATCCCCAGATAATGTCTGTTGTAGGAGCAGGAACAATTTTGACATTGGTATCCAAATGCTTCACCTGACTACCAGCTACTTTTCTACAACTTTTCAGAGCAATCTCTTTACCAAAGATACATTTCTCCAAATGTAGAGCCAGCAAAGCATTTTAGCACGGCTAAAAATGGTTTCTAATACCGCATACACATATCGCAGCACATCATCTAGGCAAGCTACACAGTTACAAACGCCACCTGACACTTGATTCATTAGTCACTGGAATGCGGCAGGCGCATTACAGAGGCTGAAAGGCATAATAGTATATTTGGATATCTGTGATGCATGCAGGCTAAGTGGCACTTGCCAATAACATTTCAGTACGCCTAGCATTGTTACAAACATTGAAGCACCAACATAATCAACATAATCTCCCATTTGTGTAGAGGGAATGAGTCTGGATTAGTTATAGCATTCACTTTTGTAAAGTCAGTGCATGCGCAGTGAGTACTATCTGGCTGTGGAACAAGCAGACAAGGAATTACCAAGAACTAAAGCTAGCCACAGAAAGGCCATGTTTAACTGATTGATCAGCCAGTGACCGGAATCAGCATGATTAGCCGTAACCAGCCATTACCGGTGACTGACCTATAACATTAATAAGGTTTGTTTTATAATGTTGTGCCCATGTTTATGTTAAGATGTAAGCTGTTACCATTAAAAGAAAAGTAGAACAAAAATATGTTTGCTGTTATAAGTGTTAGGAAAAAAATCATTTGTTTAAAAAAATCAGAAATGAGAATTAGTCAAATAATTGCAATTGGTGCATCTCTACTAACTCCTCTGTCTTGCTTTATGACTGTGTATTTGGCTGGGTTTACTTGGTTTGGATAATGTTTAATGGGATGATGGATACCGATATCAATGTCATACTATAGAGGTGTGAAAGGGAATATCAGAAAACAAAAAGGGACATCTGGAGATTGTCAGATGCAGGAGGGCATTCAGTTGGGGACACGAGTTGAATTGAGGTAACCACAGGAGGAGGTGGTGACCTGAGACAGGTGAGGCGTTAAAAGGTTTATGTGTGTCTTTCTTTTTCAGGCAGGAGTTACATGTCATTTATTTGGCCAGACTTTGTGGTAAACATGAGGGAAACTCCCTCATTCCAGTTGTTTCCAACATCCAAACATTTGCAATGTTTTGTTGAATGTTTGAAAATGCTTGAGAGTGCCTCAAGACTCGCTTGAAACATGATGTTTTTATGTTAAGTTCCTGCATTACCTGTGTGAACAATCGTGACATGAAATTAGAACCCTGGTCTGGCTGGCAGCCCAAAAGTAGAACAAGACTTCACTAAAGCCTTAATGACAACTTTGGAATGTGAGGCTCGGAATGGTATGGGCTCTGGGAACCTAGTAGCACAACACATCAGTGTAAGCAAGAAACTATTCCCAAAGTGAGATTTTTGGCAAAGGTCCTACACAGTCATTTACCATGCATTCAAATGGCTCACTCATTATCTAAATGGGTCGCTGTGGGGTAGGCTGGACAATCTGATTATGTTTCCCCCTCAACCTTGCAAGTATGGCACATGCAATAGTGCTGGGCTATTTCTGACTTGACTGTAGGTCAGAAGAAATACTGCAGTGCATGTTGATGCATCTTGTGTACACTTAGATGTCCAGAGCAGGGGTAGTTGTGAACGAAAGACAAAACCTGAGATCTGAGTGGCAGAGGAACAACATTCTGAAAAATATCATGACCAAAGGAGGAGACCATATCCTCATCAAAACATCACCCTCCACACAGTTGCCACAGGAATCTCCGGCAGCCTCTAAACAGTGTGCAATGGTAGGGTCTGATTTGAGCAGTTGAGAGTTGCGACAAGGTCAGAAGCAACAGACTTCATGACTTCACTATCAATAGTGGAATGAATGCAGAAAGGATCATCTTTCATCAAAAAAGTATCATCTCCAACACACGAGTTAAAAGAAAAACTGGGAAAAGGAAATAAGATGTAGCACTGTCCCCAGCTGTTTGGAAGCAGCTTCAGGGAGAATCATCAGGGAGGTCATTACCTAGAATAAGGGATACACCCACAACAACTGGCAAGCAATTTTGTCAACAACTTTGAGCAAACTGCTACCTTTATAACAAACTCAGTTGGCACGTGAGCAACTCAAAGTTCAATTCCCTGGATCAAAATGTCATTCCACATCCCTTCAAGAGAGGTGAAACCGTCGGACTATGCAGTATTGTCCATTAAAATCTCTGTCATTTATCACTATACCAATAAAGACAGCGAAAGGCTTCCAAAGACGCTCCATTGCAGGCTGTACTAGACAAGATCACTTGGCGTATCAGAGCAGCGACAGTGCTAACTTTGCAAGCATTCTTACGCTTTAACGCGAGACATAGCTATCAAATGCCTGCGTTCAGGGAAGTAAAAACATTCATACAATTTCAACTCATTTTCAGAGGCCTTGATGGGACTTTTTCCGTATTGATGATTTCTCATGTGCCGACAGAGGAGTGCTAAAGGCTGTATTGTGAGTCAAAACAAACTCCTCAGCTAACACAGATGTATGTGAACATGTCAAAACTTTCAGTTGAGGTAACTTTGTGGAGTTCTTAAACTGGGAAGAACAAGCTCCCTGAGCACAACAAATGGTTAAATTATGAACAAATGGTTAGCAACACTTTTGGGGGTGAATTCAACTAAGGTTTCACTGGCAGGTTTTTTCAAACTGTGACCCTTATTAGGGAGTGTTTTAGATTAGGTTATGCTCGACTACGCCACCTGGGGAATTTCACCCCAGGAAGTATAATCCAAGTACATCTCAAGGCACACAGGTTCAGAAAAAATCTGAGACGTAGGGATGCTCTGCTCGGCGCCAATTACAACTTGCTTGCTTTAAAAACACTTCCTGTGTCTAAGGTGACCAGAGTTTCGTGCCTGAATCTTGCAGCCAATAGTGCTCACATCGACATACAACCAGCTTTACATACGATGTTCCGGATTTTAAGCTGCAGCAAAAAGCTACCAGCGTGGTCAATCGGAGGAAGGGACACCCATTTTCCGGCAGAACTCTTAAACAACCATCAGTAATAGGCCCACAGTAATACGACACAGACAACAAGGGAAGCAAAACTAACCCCAGAGCGTACCGACTATATATATATATATATATATATATATATATATATATATATATATATATATATATATATATATATATATATATATATATATATTGGGGCTAATTGACTAGCCAGCCAAGGGCTAGCCAGAAGGGAAAGCCGTAGTGGCCATCAGAAGGGAAAGCCGTGGTGGCCATCAGAAGGGAAAGCTACAACTGTGGTGACCATCAAGCCCAAAATTGACTGACAGCCCAATGACCGTTCTGCCAGTCTATATGCTTCTGGCATTCCAGTTCAATGTTGTCTACCTATGTTCTTTTTCCCGAAGACAGGCACCAAACGTATGTGGCTCCCGATTTGAAATGAGGTTTGCTTCTGCTTACCAGTGTGTTGATCAGAGCACATGGAGACGTCGTGGTGGCCGTCACATCCCAAAGCCATCAGCTAAAGCCAAAACAGCGGCCGCCCGAGGAGAGCTACATTTTGGGGACTGTTGAGTGCTCAGTGATTCAACCGTAGGTGCACTTCAACGCTGGAATTCAAACCCACAACCTTCCAGTTGGTAACCCACAGCTCTGCCCTTTAAGCTTCATCTTATTATTTTTATAATTATTTTACATACTTTTGTTTATATTCGTGTGACATTCGGCAGCATTACAATGATCTTACAGCACTTACTATGGTTTTCAAGACATATTTGTACAGGTTATGGCTGTCTAAAAATGTGATTTAGGAGAGTAGGAGCTGCTTCATATTCCACTGTTACAGTTACACCATGCTGTCTTAGTATAATTCAAGGAATGTATTTCGGTTGATGACACAAATGCTGAAATATCATTAATGAAGAATTCTCAGATGGAATTATCCAGAGGTCTTTCTCACCTTGTACAATCAAAGCTAAAGAATGGCCCTAATCCCATTAGTTCCAGTCTAGTATTTCTTCATATAAAATCACATGGTTACCATCCAGGCATCTGGACCTGGTTTTGGAGCCAGGAGAAAAAAAGAGTGTGATGGTGTGTTGTGTGATGATGCAAAGAACAGCCATTATGAGCCCTTCCTGTGCCATTCATGCCATTTGACCTTCATGAGCATTGTCCATTAAAATGCTCTGAAGGGAAGGTTTTACACCGTACCATATTCTAATGGGCTTCAATGTACATACATTTGCAGTCACATATAAAAGATGATAGACCCAGAAGCTAACCAGTATGTAAAGAGCCAAGGACCTTTGTTAAATGTGTTTTTAAATATGTCTTTGTTTAATGAACACGTTTATTAGGAGGTAAATAGGGGCCATATATTTCCCAACTGGTTTGTCCTTTGTTGGCCAGGAGGGCAGCTGGTTTCTTTAGGTGTTGTGTAGCTGTTTTATCTGCAGCCTCACATTATTACCCAAGATGTTTCATCCATATTTATTTTTATTTTCTTTGAAGTCTCACGTGCTCTCATAATCGCAGTCAAATCATAAGATTCAATTTTGCCCTTGTAAATGGCTATTTGAATGGGCTAGGGCTCCCATTGAAAAGTTTTTAATTACTGTTAATTATGATTTGCATGACACTTTTCAGTGAGCACCCCCTGAAGCACTGGCCCCATAATTACACATGTAAATGCCTAGTAAGCTGATGAGAACATGAGAATAGCCGTTTGCTGAAGACAGCAAGTGATAAAACCTAGAGGATAAAGAGGCTGGAAGGCAATGCTGTTTCTCCCTTATCAGACACCAGGCTATGATTATGCAGGTTAAATCAGTGTCTCTGTATGTTGGCATGATAGTGATAATTGAAATGGAAGCAATTACTGTAAACTGAAATGACCTTACTGAGATATCGTAAGATTTAGTGGCTTGTTATTGTCATAAAGAGAGCTTAGAAGGGCATTCAAGAGCATCATGTAATGCAGTCCAGTCTTTCTTATGGTCATAGTTACGTTACCCCTTACACTGCTCCTCAAATCCTGCCTTTTCTCTTTGATGGTAGCAAGGCCTCTGTAACTTCTGATTTCCCTATTGTACACCCCCCCCCAATAACCACCCCACCCCAACTGTGCTGTTGTCATTGCAAAGGGAGGGGACATAAGGTACTGAATGTAGTGGTGTTACAAATCATGATCTATGTGGGAATTATTCTTTACCTGTTTTTTTTAGTATGGGTCTTCCACCATCTTTTTCTTAATTGCACTGAAAGATTTGATTTCTCTTGTGTTTTCATTTTTATGTCCAACAAAATAACCTTTTGACACTGAAGCTTTTTGCCTATTTGCTTCTGTTCCAAAGGTGTGATCCAAAAGAGCTTCTAAGCCCTTTTTGCAGAGGGCCTGCATCGCTTTGCACTAACCTCCGCTTTCTGTGACTTCAGATGTTACTGTAGCACTATACACAAAGCAAAGCCTGCATGCTCATGAATAGCTTTTCGCAGCCTCAGCGCCATGTGTTCAACACAGTGTTTGTAGAACTAGAGCGACTCTTCTTCTTGTGAGCTGCAACGCTATGCCGTCTCCACATTTTAGTCTCCTTAATGTGTTGTACCATATGTGACACATTGGTCTTTTGTCACTGAGGGATGTGACTTTGTGCAGTGCATTGGTTCTTTGTTTTTGTGCCTTACACGCTCTTTTGTCTGATCTGCATTATGACTGTATGTTTGAATGAGAGTGATGTCCACTGGAAACGAGGAACCCACATCTTGTGCAGTGATTTATGAGCAGATGTAGCCTATATTTCCATCTATCAATTAGTTATACAGACAAATTCAGACATACTCACTTACACACACACCCAGATTAATGTTCCACTTTGCATGTAGATATTTCTCATGTCTGGCTGCTGATCCAGCAGAACGATGTAATCTGTCTTAAACAAATGAGAGAGATGTAATGATAATTCTGGTTTGTTTCAACATCGGTAAACTCTTAGTTAGGGATATCAAATTCGTATTGATGTAAATAGGTGTCTGCGTTAAAATGTTGTGAAATAATGCTGCATGCACAAAATCTATACTTCACACATGACACTTTTAGCCTCTCGTATAGATCCTCCTGCTGCAGTGAAACACGCTCTTGTATTAGAACAAAACTGTAGTTATAATAAACTCTGCCAGCACAGCGGCACATATTAATAAATGTGTCACACATCAATTACCACGTTATGATAAACAAAACACTTCAATTAAAATGGTAAATATTGATTCAGTGTTACTTTGATAGGGGGGAAAATGATGCCGGCGCTGCCCTGCAACAGTGTTTTTCTGCTGAGGTATTGACTGATATGCCCCATTGACTCCAATTACTAATCCTTTAAGGCTAAATAAGTTACTCCTTCAATCGTTCTCTCCTGTGAACAGCAGCACCAAAAATTTTATCTTCATTTCCCCCCAGTGTCTAAATTACCTCTCCTAACTAATTCATCAGGCCCAGTGTTGGCATCTCAGGCCATTACCTCCCGTATGCTAAATGGTTCACATCAGTGTTTGATTAGCATTGCTAACAGAGGACTTCCTCGCTTGTGTCTCGATGGCTGGCGTGTTTATGCCAAGTGGCATGGTTAAGAGGTGACAGCAGATAAATTGGTCTCCACTGAGATAACCATTTCTGAAAGCCAGAGGCTGATTTGATGATGGTCATTAGCTAGCCCATTGGTAGCCCAAATTGATCATGTTGTCTCTGAGGCGAGAGACAAAATGCTTATGACCCAGTATGAGACGCGGTGATTTGAACATTCCACCCTGATGCCCGTGTCCTCATGATGTGTTTATGCATCCATGAAGTGCTGTCTCAGTGCCATGAAACATCTTTTTTATATATATATATATATATATATATATATATATATATATATATATATATATATATATATATATATATATATATAATATTCTGCTCTGTGGATGTGTGTGGAAAAAAGACCATTGAATTGCTTGTGAGAAAGTTAGTCAGAGGTCATTGCTTTCAAGTTCTGTTCTTTGACTCTGAAGAAAGTACTGTAGAAGAATGCAGACACTTAATGGAACATGGTCCCTCTTGTCCAGTGGGAGTGCAGAGGAGTGTGAGATGGGGAGCGAGAGCTCCTACTTTGTCCACTTTTCTCAGCCCCGGGGCCTCGCAGTAGGTCTAGTCTTACAAAGACTGCCCTGTCACAGGATGTGAGGCCTGCTGTTACAGTACAGTAGGTCAGTGTCTCAGATCCTGTCTCTTGCCATCAGCCTACTAAACTCAGTCAGGCTCCTGTCTCCGTGTCTCCTTTATCTCCCCGCCTGTGCACTGTGCATTCACATCTTTTTCAGGACATGGCTGATGAGCCCAGCTCCCCTGAGAGGCTGCAGTCAGAGGGCCACTGTCCTCCTTACCCATAATCCCGCAGGTCCACTCTTTCCCGTTCTCTCCCCTGGCACTTGTCTCTGTTCCCGCGGCATTAACACACCTGCCCTTCTACTCGACTGCCTTTGCCATGGTCTGTGCATTCGCATGTCCTTTATGCTGCATTAATCTTTTCTTCCATTTTCCCTTTCTTCCCATTTTCCTCTTTGTGTGCTTCCCCTGTTTCTCTTCATTTGTTTAATAGTCCACACGGTTCTTATCTGCCTGTTCTAACGCTGCGGCTGATTCTCATTTTCTCTCATCACTCTCATTTTCCATTCCTCTCACCTTTCCCTGCAGCTCTCGCCCTATAATCCCAGTCCACCTTACACTCTCTGTCCACCTTACACTCTCTGTCCACCTTAGACTCTCTGTCCACCTTACACTCTCTGTCCACCTTACACTCTCTGTCCAGCTCCTTTGTGGTCCTCTCCATGAGTTTCATATGATTGAGACCATCCTGGTGGCCCTCTTAGATCTAGAGGAGGGGCTGCAGACCTTTGCTTTACTAATGGCTCCTTCATCACGGGGCTCTCACATCTGCACAGAGCTTCCCTTTATTGCCCTTTATTCCAAATTAAAGCAGTAGCCACTACCATCCATCATGGCTAGACCTAACCTTTATCAGAGGAGATGACTGGGCACAGACACATATACAAGTGTGTGAAATGCACGCACGCACGCACGCATGCATGCATACAGAGATGGAGAGGAGAGTACCACGTGCAGAGTGACTTATATAGATAGCTCTGAGGGACAGGAAGATTTGCTGATGAGACCTGCTTATCATTGTCATTTTAGCTTTCCATTATGTTCCTGTATCAGACAGAATGTCTTATTTTTGTCTTGGTTTTAAGTTGCTTTGGACATGAAAGTTTGGGCCTGCCAATTTACTCCTCACTCCAGAACTTCTGAACAGCCATTACAATAATCTTTCACGTCAGAGTTCCTTTTCATTGTAAGTTTCTTGTTTTTTTTAAGGCGTTAGGACTCTGATTTAAGAAAGGCACTTTTACTTAAGTGCCTTGTCTGTGATACCTTTTATGCAAATTGTGCACAATGGAGAATAGGCAAATTGCACTGACTACTTTGCAAGTGGAATTACAGTGTTAAAAGCACAACTAAGTGGCTTTGTCTGTCGGGATAATTGCAAATGTGGTGCCGCACAACAGTGGAATTACAGAAGTACTGTAGCGTTGCATATTCCATTATAATGACTATCATCACAAGTCTGTTCAATGCAAGGTGGAAGACGGAGGAGAAAGGTAGATACAGTTTCCAATGCATCGGTTAGTGTGCTGCAGTGCTGTGGGTGAGTGTGCTGCAGTGCTGTGGGTGAGTGTGCTGCAGTGCTGTGGGTGAGTGTGCTGCAGTGCTGTGGGTGAGTGTGCTGCAGTGCTGTGGGTGAGTGTGCTGCAGTGCTGTGGGTGAGTGTGCTGCAGTGCTGTGGGTGAGTGTGTCACTGTGCTGTGGGTGAGTGTGTCACTGTGCTGTGGGTGAGTGTGTCACTGTGCTGTGGGTGAGTGTGTCACTGTGCTGTGGGTGAGTGTGCTGCAGTGCTGTGGGTGAGTGTGCTGCAGTGCTGTGGGTGAGTGTGCTGCAGTGCTGTGGGTGAGTGTGTCACTGTGCTGTGTGGGTGTGCTGCAGTGCTGTGGGTGAGTGTGCTGCAGTGCTGTGGGTGAGTGTGTCACTGTGCTGTGGGTGAGTGTGTCACTGTGCTGTGGGTGAGTGTGTCACTGTGCTGTGGGTGAGTGTGCTGCAGTGCTGTGGGTGAGTGTGTCACTGTGCTGTGGGTGAGTGTGTCGCTGTGCTGTGGGTGAGGAGATTCGTGGAGTGTTGTTGGTGTGTGTTGGTGGTGAATATGGTATGTCTTATATTTCTGGCATGTTTTGAGGAAAGTAGATAGAATGTTCATTGTATCGGTGTGTTTCAGTGCTGCGGGTGATTTTGTTTCAGTGGTATGGGTGAGTGTGTTGCAGTGCTGTGTGTCAGTATTTTGTTGTGGTGTTGTTTTGAGCGTGAATATGTCTTATAATTGTAGCATTTGTGGCACATTTCATTTTTCCTGTTTGACAGACAACAAAGAACCCAGAGAAGAAAAGTCAACCCCTCCAGTCCTAATGACAGAACAGCATCATACAGCATCTTCACAGCATCATCACTATGTTTCAGCCCACTGCCCACACCTATTCTGTCTTTTATTGTTAATTTCCCCCTGTTTTAAATGCCCCACAATGGGAGCAGATAAGAAATTGCTTGTGTTTACAAGCTCGGTGTTCAGCGAGCTAGCTGCAATGGGTTAGGATTGTTAAAGGTAGTAGATGGCTCATAAATAATGAAGAAAGCCATTTTAAAGAAGCTTGGGTTTGATTCCTTTATGACACCCCAGTGTGCTTCCTAATGATGAGCTTAATGAGGTGAGTGCAAGAGTTCAATTTATTTTCCAAATCAATAGGACTTTTCTCCCCTTTTCAGTTTTTATAGTTATAGTTCAGTAGTTTTATAGTTTCTCTGGAAAGTTGTGCACTCTACTACATTTCTGACAATTCTGATTCTCTCTCTGTCTCTCTCTCTCTCTCTCTCTCTCCATATCTCTCTCACCCACATACATACGTGTGTGTGTGTGTGTGTGTGAGAGAGAGAGAGAGAGAGAGAGAGAGAGAAAGAATCAGAATTGTAGTGAAGTGCACAAGTTTCCAAAGGAACAGGACATTTCAATCAGAGGTCCTTCAAGGAACCAGTTTGTGTATGAAAAAGTAGATGATTAATCATAACAATCACTCCATAGGGCTCTAATGTTCCAGGAAAGTAGATCAGTTGTCAATGCAAACAGATATAATTAATTCGATTAAAATATATATATATATAAATCCGAAGAAGATTCGAGGTAAGTGACTGCAGTGTACTTGGGTAGAAAAGATACGTAGTGGTACTGTAGCCTACGTACATTTATTAACAACCACTAAAATTACATATATTTATAAAGACATTTTATGCAATGCATTGTAATGTAATGTAATGCATAGCTCTCAGCAGTCAGTGCTATATAATGATTTAAGCATGAAGTGAATATTAAATACATTGCTCTGCGGATGGAGCAGTGATGCTTTTGCATTTAACATGTTTTGGTTGTGGGGCAAGAGAGCCCCCCCTACAAACCTATATTACACTCACCATAACGTACAACCCCCTCCTCCAAATATATTATAAACACACCATAACATAACCCCCCCCTACATACTTATATTATACACACAGCACAACCTCCCCCATGTCACTTACCTACATTATACACACAGAATAGCATCTCCCCCCCCCCCATTTTTAAACAGAGTGCACAGACAGAAAATAACAGCAAACCACTGTCATTCCACTTCCATGGTTTAGATTACATTTACAGATAGATTACATACATAGATATATTACATATAAAGCTTGTGGGTTTGAAAGTTGTCTTAAATGTGAGGTATGCTTTCACCCTCTTATTGATGAAGGCGAATTCTGTTTCAGCTTCAGGTTTTCATCAGGATCACTGAAAAGAGGGTTTGAATCACTTTCATTGGCTGTTTTAAGAGTAAGGGATTTCAAACCAAAACACTTTGCATTCTCAGCAACTAGTTTTACTTGTGTGCTCCTGCTGTGGTTAATAATGTAAACCTCCCAATGAGGCCTGGCTGTGTTAGCATGGGATTGCAACATTCACCTGTTCCTCTGTGGGGAATACAGTGGGGATATGGAACACTTCCTCCGCTCTACCGTAAAACTACCTGTAATTCGCAGATCAGATCTGTAATATTCCTCTGTAACTGCCATCACATTGCATCATTCCATCATTGTGCTAGCATGAAGAAAAATGAAATTAAATAACGTAATTTGAACCGCATTTGCTCATTTGAGCAAGGGAGGGTCTGATTTCTTTTATCGTTAGGCATCTTTGGCAAATACAATATTTTGTGGAAGAACTAGATTAAGGATTAAGTCTTGGTGAAATTAAAGAGATTCTCATTAGCCTTTATGAGAGGAACAGGCACATTGACAATTAACCCTTTTACAAACTGCATTTTTTACATAAAAAAAAAAACAAAACGAATATGAATGAATATGCATACATTTGTACATCACATCATTTAAAAATAATCAACATTGTGAACATGGGTAATGTTAAGTGTGATGTATGGAACTGCACATGAGACTCTTGCTCATAATGATACATTTCTGCACATTGAAGACAAAGTAAATATAATTTTAAAAGGATAAAAAATATTATGAAATGAAACTCCTGACAAACATCAGTTTTGCTCATTCATAACATTTGTTTGAAAATGAAATCATAGTTATCATCCATTCTGTGTTACCACAACATGCATCACACACATACAGCTCTGGACCTTCATAATCATCGAGTGTTCTTACGTGGTGCCAAAGACCCTGAGTAATAGAGATGTCCGCGTTTACCGCATTCATGGGCCACGTTATTTTCTTTCTTCCCAGACTCCTTGTTTACATGGCAGATCAGCTCCAGACAGGCTTGAGCTATTGTCTCCCTGCCCTGCATGCAGTACCCAGATGCACTCATCCAAAGCCTGATTACTATTATCTCTTCTCCACAGGCCAGCGAGCCTTCTCACTAAGTGTGCCTCTGTTCTTCTCTCCTTGAGGATCCTGCATAATTTGCTGAGAGTATATTTGGGAGGTGACGGATGAAGGACAGAGGCCCACACCCTCGTGTCTGATCTGGCACGGGGCCCAATCTGTGAGGCTCGCTCAGTGGCCAGAAAACCACCGGGAGCTTCCACAGTGTTTTATTCCTCAGCTGGGCGCAGGTTCCTCAGTCATTCTGTCAGGCTAGAATAAAGTGGATCCCCCCCCCGCCATCTCATTTTATCACCCCCAGTTTTGTAGTGGAAATGATTGGGACGCTATGGCTGGTGCATGGCCACAGCAGTGCTGTGCAGCGTTTGAATGGGAGGTGGTTGTCTCCAGTGCCACAGTGTGACTGACAGCTTTATGATTTCAGTGTAAACTAACCGCCACCTTGCCTCCCACCCATGCTGTAACCTCGCCCCTGACAGCCGGCCCGTGAGGCTCTTTCAGGATTGCAGGAAACTACACTTCCTTGGAGATTGCATTTCAGACACTTCATCACCTCAGGGGCTGTGGTAGCCTTGTGGATTGGCTATCAATCGGAAAGTTGGGGGTTCGAATCCCATCTCTGCCATACAGCCCTCTTGGGCCCTTGAGCAAAGCCCTTAGCTCTCTGGGCTACAGGGCTGCTGTACAGTGTGCTGGTGGATGTTGAGCTGCTTTAACAGTTACAGTGTTGCTGGGCTTTTACATATCACCCAAAATATCTCTCCGAAAACAATCCTGTGGTCAGAAAGTGGAGCATTAATGAAGGACTGGGAAAATGATCAAAAACAAACAAACCCACAAACAGTGTATGGGTATTAGGTTGTCAATAACTAACTGTTCATCACACAAAACAAAAACAAGCTAGGTGTGTGTAAGGGTACCTGGTGGGTACAGATATTCACTCACTGTCCAACTTCCTCTCTGGCATACAGAGCCTCTACCACTGCTTCTGATCTGCTCACATTAGATGTATTTGTCAGAAACAAATCCATTTCAAACATTCCCAGAAAAATTCAATTAGGTAATGTTCAAAGGGAAAATTTATACTGATGAAGAGTTATGGTTGTTAACAAGTGAGAGAGCAGATGTGCTGAAGAGAAAATAAATATTCCCATCACATTTTCTAGCATGAACACATTACTGAATAATTTATACTGTGAGGAGAAGTCTTCCGTAACATAGCAAGCAAACAAGTGTCTGTCTGAAGAGATACAAGGTAGAAGCACACTTGTCTGTGCATAACAATGAATCAAAATCTCAAGGCACCATTTCAACTCCAATCCCAAGGCTACTTGGCCGGGCTAAACCGTGGTTATGTCTGACACTCCCACACATTGGCCAAAGATGCATATTAGTCATTGGAAAGTTACAGACACCACAGGAAAACAAGGGCTAGTGCTTGTGGGCAGAACAAGAGCTCCCTGCTAGGAAGCCTCTCTGATATGAAGCTTTGTAGAGGCTGTGTTACTTGTAGCATGGCGTGGGTGTTTGCAGCTAGCAGTGGGTGGTTCAGCCCACCATGCTTTGCCCTGAGAACCCTGTGTGTTCTGCCGGAGATTGGTTCACAGCTGGTGAGCTAACACTCTTAATTCTGTCCTTGGCCCTGTCCACAGAGAGCCAGCATTCCAGCCAGCAGGGCCTTGGCTAATTGGGCTGGGACTCCATCTTTCCCAGTACAGGGCAGCGTGTTGGTGTTTATACTAATGAATAGGGCAATTAGCCTCAGGACCCAAACTACAGTAGAAACACTGACGGTTCCATACACATGCAGGCAAAGAGGAATTCTATATACAAGGAGAAAAAGTATTGGATTTTCATTAGTGGATTTTTTTCACGTACAGTGTTTACTGATTGCTTACACACTGAAGATGAAAGCTTAGACAAAAACAGCCAAACTGGAACTTTTGTAGCCATGCCTTAAAGAATGGCACCAAGAATACAAACACGTTTCTAGTGTGCACTGTGATTGAACTTCACCAACACACTACAAACTGTTCATTATATTAGGTGTTTTGTTCAAGAATGAACACTCTTGCAATCATTGTGAAAACATACTTGTAATTGGCCACACCCACCCGAACACATACACTTACACAGTAACTGAACACCAGCCAGTCTTAGCACTACATATACCTCAGGCAAAATCATATCTTTTGTGAGAGCTTCACAAACATGTAGTTTGCAGAGAGTTCTAAATCACCATGCCATCCTGGCGCACTACGTTACAGCAATGCACACAGAATCATGTTTCTTTATGCAGTAAATGATGTAGTTGTACAAGATGGGCCAGAGCAGCCCGGGTTGGCTGGCATACGCAGTAATGTTAGTGTCCACTGGGCAGATCTGGTCTGGGACTGATTCACCATCCAGAATCTTTTACACTCGTACTGCTTTTCTTGGCTTAGCGTTAGAACACGTGTCTTCAGCACAGAGCGGGAAGGTATGTAGAGACACTGAGGTGGAGTGAGTCCAGGGTTGGAGACGGCACGCCGGGTACCCTTTCCCACACAGGGCGCTATATGTTGACAGACCAGTAAACCATCCATCCAAACCCTCACAAGCTCATAGAGTACAGTTTTGTTTACACCAATGCACTACAATGGAATAGTTTTCTGTCTCTGTTTTTATTCCTAGAAATTTGAGCAGATATACTGAACTGCAACAGAAGCCTGCATGAGAAACTACAAGATATGCAAAGTAGAAAAGACAGTAGTGCTTAGTATAACATACATCAGTGTGTTGTTGCTGCTTTGGGTAATTCAAGTTAAATGAATAATTTTATTCAAAATTGGCATTTTGAAAAGGGATTGTTGGGCTCTGATTGAGAATGTCTGACACAGAAGTGGATGTTTCTTGCCATGTGCTGGGTCCAGTTGGGCTTTGAGCCAAAAAACGTGTCCAGTATGTAAGCAACTGCAAAAACCCACCTTGTAATGTATGTATTGATTAATCTACATGTTTTATGCTCATTTTCATTTATTTCTGTATAAATCCTAGTTCAATACTGCAGCTTTTATATTTTGATCACAGATACAATGTGATTTTTAGATAATACACTGAGGAATATGAGGAGAAGGTGATGGATCTACTGAATCTTCTGCACATCCATTAATAATAGATCATTAAAAGAGTGAGTTTACCCACAGCTGAAAGATCACCAACATCCGTACCTTCTATATAAGGTGATATTGGGTGGTACTGATATTAATCATGTACGAATATGTTTGTGTTAGGAACAACACCTCTTCCTCCGCCCTCTAATCACCTGTTTCCTTCCACTCCCCTTTCCCTCCGTATATATACACCCCTCTATCACTTCCTGGTTGCGCGGGTATTGCCAACTCATGTTGCGTACCGAGCGTTATCTTTACCTGCCTGATTACCTGTGTACTGACCTCTGCTTACGTTCTAGACCTCGTCCTCTGCTTAGCGATCTGGTACCTCCTGGACTCTGCCTCTCCGTGTTGAACCCCGACCATCCTGACCAAGAGCTAGCGTTCGTGTTTACGATTGCCAGTTACAGTTGTGATCACGTCATTAAGTGTATTGCCAAGAAAAATAAAGACGGACCCTTTTCCGCACTTGGATCCCTCTCCGTGTGGTCTGTTCGTAACAGTTTGTTGGAATATAGACTGAGATACCAGCATACATTAATCTTGCTCATAAAGTAATACTATAATATTAGAGCCAGCTGGCCTCTCTTAGTGTGCAGAGTGCAGTCTTCCTTTTTACTGTAGAATGGGTAAGAATTTATACAACATTTACTCAGTGGAATACAAATACAAATTGTGTGTGAGAGAGACAGAGTGTGTGCGTGTATGCGTGTATGTATATGAGTGCACGTGTGTGTGTGTCACTCAGTTTGCAGAGTGTGTCTTGGGACACTGATGACAGAGGCAGACTATTGACCCCAGAGTTCTGCTGCTGACAGAAGCTCCTGGTGAGGATGCCACTCCTCTTGACGGTGATAATTGGGAAGTGTTTATGCAAAGCTGACATTTAAATATTTGTGGAGGGCCCCAGATCATCCACGAAGGCCGTTCACTGAGGGACTCGCATGTGAGCACTTGTGACATTTAGCTTGGTTACAGACCAGTGCAGAATTAAATCACTTCAGCATGACACCTTATTATAAACAAATACACTATATTACAAATTGATTACATTATCTGTAATCGTCTTGGTTTGTCAAAAGGGTCAGAAGTCATTAAGCATGAGCCTACGTTTTGTGTGTCGCTTTAAGCTGCTATTTTAATAAAATTACCAGTTTACTGTTGACGGTGGTTTGCTGTGCTCCCAGTCACCATGCACGCCCTGCCCATCACAAGTGCAAAGTGACACACCCCTACATCCATCTGCAGGGAATGGGAAGCAGTGACCCTTCAGAGTACCTTTACTGTTCCACATGGTGACACATTCTCATACGCATTATGACACGCGCTTTCCTTTAACACATTGTGATACATTGTTGCCTTTTATGCATTATTATCTCTGTAGTAGAGCAGTAGGTTGTTCTCTTTAAACACTGTGCTTCCATTCACCTCTTATGGTTTTACATTAAGATATCACCAGGGACTTTTGTGAGTTGCCCAAACATGTTCTTTGCCATGTTAATGATCTGAGGTATTCCAGCCCGTGCCAAACAATGCTGCTCTTATCTGGGTCAGTATGTTACCACTCATCTCAAACCACCCATTCAACCTGCTTATTACGTTCCACAGTTCGGCTCTGTCTCTAAGGTATGCTTCAGATTTTCATGCTGCTGATGGCACCTGGCATTGGGACATGAGGTTGCAAGCAGAACAGTAGTGGGTGTTACAGGAGTACAATGTAAAGACCAGTGAATGTTTTCATTTAATGTTTACCCGCATCCCCTTAATCAGTGGATCCCTCTCCAGTTACTGGGATCTCTGCATTGGCCACATAAGAAACAGATCTGATTCTGATATGTTATACTGGCAGTGTGTTTCTGTGGACATAATTTACATTGGTACATGTGATTTGCTTGTTACCATCCAGTTAAATTTAATTTGCCCATTTAAACGTTAAGACAGGAGTGCTGTCAAACAAACCCACACTCCACATCTGCCACTATGACAACTTTACAGCAGAGCAGTAATTATCACAGCTATGACCCATAAGGTGGAAAACACATCCCCTTTGCCACAGGAATGTTAACCAGTGAAGTGCTTACCAGAAGCACTGCCCTCAAATGAATGTGTGTGTCTTTGTGTGGGGGTGGGTGGGTGGGTGTGTGTGTGGTTGTGCGTGTCTGTGTTGTCATATGTTGGAGAAATCTTTTTTTTAACAATGTTTATGTTCCAATACATATCAAACTCGAAATAATAAATCTTCAAATAATAAATCATATTTGGCCACCTCTAACAATGGCAGGTGATCTCTTTTGAACAACAGTAGCCATGTGAATTCATGGCAGCGTATTCATGGCTGCAGGGGTAGCAGCACGCATTATGTGATTATGTGGGACAGGCACGTACGGAGTAAGAGCTTCACAGAGGAACAGGTGCTGGGGAACCTGGGAGATGTGCGCCAGTGGCGCTAGCTTCTCTAGCTACAGCATTTGACCAGAGGACACTCAGAGCTGCTCCAAACATCTGTGGAGGTGTAGGAGCGCTTCCAGTACTGCGCACACAGCAGCAAAGATCCCCAGACAGTTTTACTGAAACTCTGGAGGACTGGTGCCATCTCCATGATGAAATTTGTACCGAAAATGTGCAATTCATTCCTGTAGGGGACAGTAAGGTTTTACCACCAACTTTACTGCAAAACCAGCAGGATCGGTTATGTTGTAAGTTTGGAAAGTTAATACCTATGGAATGGGAATATTAAAAGACAATACAGAAAAAATAAGTGTAAATAATGCAACACTGAGGTAAACCTGAAACTAGTATTAATTGACAATCTTTCTATGGGACTATGATGATGTAACACAATGCCACACTGTGGATTGTACAACATTAGCAAGTGGCTCTAGAGAACGTTTGAATATCTGATTGGTTGGTTGGAGGTTTTTCAGTTCTGAGTAATGGACTCCTGCACAGGCCACTGTGCAGCTATTGTAATCTGTATATTTCTAACAGAATTTTTTACGCAGCAAAAGCTTATAATGAGCTTAATAAATTCATTTAAAAATATCATGTGGTGTATTAATTAATGTATTAATTATTTTGCGAAGTAGCAGTATAATTATCAGGAAAACATCACAAAACATGATTGGCCGGCTGAACATTATCACCACTGACACCATTGTTAGTACTGAATCAAGGCATGGTCTCTTCACTAATGAATGCTAGTCTTCAAGGATAGTCTTCCGTTGCACCAGTGTCTACCAATAGCCTTTCAAGTTGCAACCATCTGATGGACTATACCTGCGCAAAACAAGTTGAGACATTTAGATATTTTGCATAGAAAGCTGAAACTAAAATTAACTAACGTCATTAGTTTCATAAGATGCATTTATCAATCTAACTCATTTTGTTAAGTTAGGGAGTGCCAGTGTTCGAAGTTCTCATGTACAGAATGTATTGTAATAACCATTCATGTCTGAGCCTATAAACATACAGCCATATTTTGATAATTAAATGTATAATAATATAGTCCCTGTTGCTTGGTTTCAGTGTAAAATGGAGTAATTGATGTAAATATATATCACGTTATAGTATGTCACTTCATCTCCAGATTTCTAACAGTAATTGATCTAGTTAGTTGATAAATTATGGCCAGTCTTAACTAAATACATCCGTTCCTGACCTGTAATCAATTAAAGATAAAAGGGTCATCAAAAAATGTCTTTGGATGAATGATCTCCCAGGAACTTACAATATGCAGATACTCATTAATCCATATTCCCATCAGCCAGTTTCTGGGGTTCATCACTAGCACAGACGTGCTGCATGAGTGGATGTTGCATCGTGAGTGAGGCCTGCTCAGGTTTCTCAGCATGCTGGAATTGTTTCTTGGCATTCTGGAGATGTGTTGGCATCTGCTTTCCTGCTTGCCAACGCTGGCACTTGAAGAATTTCACACTGGAAGATACCCTAACAACTACAAGAGCTACCAAAAACAATTTGCAAAGAAAGACTTCCAACTTCCATATAGCTGCTGCTAATGTGTCTATGTCATATAGTGACAGAAAAATCACCGAAGATTATTTAACAACTTCATGGACCTTAAGGAGAGCGGGTGATGATTTTAGCATTCAGTTTGCATGGTGATGGATATTTGCTTCCTTTTCTACTTGTTATTAGTGTCTGGACACCAGACATGTCTTGGCAGATTGATGCTATTTGGCATACACAACAAATAGTGTAAATTAGATTTTTATCCATGCCATTCATTTACATACTTACTACCTTCAGAGGTGGAAGATGTGTTTGAGGAGCTTGACTAAGACAGAACCTATGACTGATGTACTCTGAAAGAACTCACACACAGGGATGCAGTCGTGTGGACAGCAATAACCATGAGTGAAATATATGACCTCTGGATCAGAAGCGTGAAAAAAGGTGAAGCTATTACAGGCGTGAAATCTTCCCACAATTCGGGGAATATTTGAGAGAGAATGGTGAGCGTTGGGAATAGCCCATTAGATAGCGCATGCACACACAGGATAATCAGACAGTGGCCCACAGACGCACAGCTGGGAGCCAAAACTGCATTTCCAAAGAGAACTGAATGGAAGGATAGTATATGTTGGGGGGTTGGGGTGAGGAGGGGCACGCTGCAATTATGAGTCCATGTGGAGCAGTGCTCAGGACTTTGACCCTGACCCAGTCAGCAGCTTTGATAGTTTATGGACCATTGGACTACATTTAATTTCACACACAACAGTGGACCATTAAGGGAGTGGCTGCTGGGACATGTCATTCTATAACGCCGTGGCTCAGTTCTCTTAGGATGCACATTTCTGCAGCTCTTCTAATGGTAAGTGTATATAAGTGGAAGAATTAAGCTGTAGGCTTCTAGGTTTCACGAATACCAGATGTTTGTGGGTATAGAGACTCGTCCTGAAATGTGGGAATTTATGTACCTCTGCTCAAACACAAAACTCAAACCCTGCACTCACCTAAATACTTTTTTTTCTTTTGTGGTCTTCATGGAGCACATAGGTTGGATTTGCCATTTTGTTTATTAGCCTTTGAACCCACTGATTGTAGCTGACAGTGCAGCCATCTTTTCTTTTTTTTATTCACTTTATGTGGTCCTACCCTTATCTCCCCGATAGCGAGAGGGCTAAGTGGGAAAATCCTATCCCTTCTCCCCTGTCAGACATGCCTCTGCATTACTGCAGCAAGATGTGGAGGACACTGTTTTTTCTTTTTTATTTGGAGGGATTGATAGAATGAGACAGAAACAGCGAGGCATAGAAAAAGAACTCGAGAGACTTTCCAGGGACATGCATGGACACATTAGCACATTAGTGAGACAGTGTAGGGAGTGTGGGGGAGTGTGTGTGGAGTGTGTGTTGAGTGTGGGGAGTGGAGTGGAGGGAGTGTTGCATATGATCGTGTGCCCAAGTCTGCATGCACGCGAGTGGGCTGCATACCTTCCAGTTCCAGTAACTGGTCGTTATATGGAGGTGAGGGATGCGCTGACATATTTACAAGAAAGCAGCTTAGTAATTTTTACCGTCAATTATTATTTATACGATCAGCTGACTTCTTCTTTATCCAGCACAATTTGCAATTTGACAGGAATTTACAAGATGTGAGTGTGTGTGTGCATGTTTGTGTATGTGTCTGTGTGCGTGTGTTTGTGTATGTCTGTGTGTGTGTGTGTGTGTGTTTAAAGGTGGAGTTTGGCCCATGTGAAACTGAACTCATTGACACCTGAATTAGCGCTGTGCTGTGTAGCAGGAACGCTCTGACATGGTTGAGAGTTGGTGCCCCTCCACTCCTGTGTGCGGTGACATCTGAGAGGCTTCAGCAGAATGAAGTGCTACACGGCCATGGACTGCTGCTGCTCTGAGGGTAGAGGACCCACGCTGCTCTCACACCTTTGGAAATATGAGCAGACTGAGCAGAAATGATAGTTGGCAGCTACACCATATATCACAAACTGACCATGTACTAAGGCTCAAATTGAAAATCGATGTAGGACTTTACAGCATTTAGGCAAGAAATATAATGTCCCAGGAGGGCAGTAGTGCACAGCTCAGTGTTCTCAGAGAGAACATATACTTTCAATATATGCTCACGTTTACCATGAAATTCAACAAAGAAAAACGAATATACAGATGGGATTTATTCACAATGTTTTGCAACGTGAGCAGGTTGGTCAATTCTGAAACATTCAAGGATTGTATTACACTGGAGCCAGGTGGGCGAGGAGGTGAAAATGGAATTTGTATAACCCCCCTCCCCAAAACACACACACTCAGAAACCCAGTCTCAAACACACAGTAAAAAACATATCTCATGTAAATAAATGTTATCATTGATTTGTGAAAGCATTTGTAACAACCCACACCTCAGTCTAATTTCAGTCCTTATTTCAAAAATTCCCCCCCCCCCCCCCTCGCACACACAGACACACTCTCTCTCTCTCATTCTATGAAAAGAGTCGTTCAGCTATCATTCTTTGTCCCTCTTGAAAACCTGTCCCTGTTTGTCTATGTGCAAGTGTGAAGCTGAAGAGTGGAGTAAAAATGTGTGCTAGATTCAGGAATTACAGGATGTTTGTTAGATTAGTGTGTTGTGTGTTAGATTAATGAATAATGTTTGTTAGATTAGTTTTGAGTTTTTTTTGAGTTTTGTATGTTAGGTTAGTGAGTTAGATTATTGAGATATATGTGTTAGATTATTGTGGTACGTTTGTTAGATTAATGAGTTATGTGGATTAGATTAGTGAGATATATGTTACATATTCACAGTCTTAATTTACAATGGGGACACCCAGGGACACCAGGGATGTCTCCACCAGTTTATGTTATATATTTATTTTCTGAGATGACTGGTTACCCTGCAAATATTTTGTCACAGTACAGCCCCTGACCCTTCCTTCCGGGCGTGTGTATGTGTAGTCTGCGTCTGTTCTTGTCTATATATGTACTTCCTTTGGGTGTGTTTCAACGTGTGTACGTTCATCCGTCTCACCCGTGTCTCATCTCGTTAACATTATGCAGTACACTTGGGGTTTATTTAAGGTATATATATATTTGTGTTGATATTGTCAACGTTGCTCGTGCACCACCCCCCCCCCCCGCATATTTATTTCCTCTATAAGATGCATTCATTCATTTAATAATAATTCAATAATAATTCAAATAATGGCATGTTCGTTTTAATCAGTAAAATGAAACATTATATTCCTAATAACAGAATCAGAAAATATTAAGCATTAAATGAGATAATAAATCCAAGACAAATAATTTTTAATCAAAATAAATAGAAAGCAATTGTACTATCAATATGTTTTAACTCATAATGCTAATATTTCCTGTGTTGTTCAGTTCCAGTAAGCCTGATAAATGTGGCCATATAGCCTTTTGTGAAGTTTTAGCCCCAGTGCTAAGCTCTTTTCAGTGAACGTGCATGAACTTGATTTCCTAAGGGGGGGACACGATTTGAGGACGGCTGAACTGAATGCAACATTCAGCCTGCACCGTCAGCAGCACTTCTCAAAGCAACATTGCACCGTTTTTAGATGAACGAGGACTCGCAGGGCTCTCCCACTGTACGGGCTGCTGGGTGGAGGCGGCATAGTGGTGGAGCAGCTCATAAAGGCTGAGTCCACCTCTACTGCACCTCATGTCATCACTCTCATGACCAGCTTTAATGTTTCCTGCCATATCGTGACCGGCCTGAGTTTAGCTAATATCCGGTTTTTACAGCACTACTGCTAGAGCAGGGCAGGCTGGGAAATGAGTCCTTTATCTTCTTTATACACTCATTCATCTTTTAAACGTTCAGTTATTGGGACCCACACCTAGTAAACGCGCTGACGGCCTCCTAAGAGTTTTATTTGATCCTGGTCATATCGATGCTGTTTGCTGGTGTCTGTACAGGTATGACAGGGGCAGGTGTGCTGCCGTTGTCGTGGAGAGCAGAGTAAACATGCACACACACCCAAGAAACCATGTACAGTCCAGGTCCTCAAATTATATATTCACACACATGCATGCACACACACACACACACTCACACATACACATTTACATATTGGCACACACACACAAAAAACTAATTCATATCCCACCGGTGTAATGTTCTTAACCATTTTCCTGCTGTATAGCACTTGACCATAACATCATTAATGGCAGGAAAGATAATATAGCACATTTACATGTGTGTGCGTGTGTGTGCATGTGTCTATGCATGTGTGTGTGTGTCTGCGTGTGTCTGTGCATGTGTGTGTGCGTGTGTCTGTGCGTGTGTGTCTGTGTGTGTGTCTGCGTGTGTCTGTGCATGTGTGTGTGCATGCCTGTGCAGGTGTGTGGGTGTATTTGTGAGTGAGAGAGAAAGAGGGGGCAAGGCCAACACAGCACACGCCAAGCATAAACATGCCTGCCACTCAGAATGAGTGATTACCTCTCCCCACAAGTGCGGAAAAGTCAATTTCACACTTTTGGCCCTCCCCCATGCACGCACACACACACACACACACACACACACACATACATATGCACAAAGGGAGAGAGAGAGAGAGAGAGAGAGCTCCCTTGATTCTGTTTGGTTACTTCAAATCTGTAATCATTAGAATAACACCAGCAGGTCAATTCTGTAATTTTCCTTCCTGGCATATTTGTTAAGATGACTATAGAGAGACAGAGAGACCGAGGGGACACAGTTCCTTCCTGGCTGACAGGGGCCATAGAAATGAACGATGAACATGAATGAATGATAAATGATGAATAGTGCAAGACTCTTCTGGGATGCCTGTATTTACTTCTCTGTACTGTTTGAGTAGTAATTCAACCTTTTTCAGTGTTGAGCCTTGGCTCTTGCTTACTTTAGCAGGTAAGAATGTGTTGCCTTGCATGAGGACACACACACACACACCTTCTTTCACATGTGAGCAGAAATAAGTAGTGCTTCTTTGGCAGTGTTTCCTCTGTCCGCTGCAGTACATATGAGCGGTCTGTGCTGCATTTTGCTATTTTAGGTGTCAGTATAACAGATCCTTGGTTAGGTAGACATGACACAGCTGACCTGTGACCTGATCTGTGTGTTTGGGGGTGTGGTCTCTATTCAATTGTTCTGTGCATGTTGCTTAGACTGTTTTGTGTGTGTTGGGCTGTGGTTTCTGTGTTGGGCTGTTTGTGTGTGTGGTGGGGCTGTGTTCTCTGTGTTGGGCTGTTCTGTGTGTGTGGTGGGGCTGTGGTCTCTGTGTTGGGCTGTTCTGTGTGTGTGGTGGGGCAGTGGTCTGTGTTGGGCTGTTCTGTGGTGGGGCTGTGTTGTCTGTGTTGGGCTGTTCTGTGTGTGGCGGGGCTGTGTTCTCTGTGTTGGGCTGTTCTGTGTGTGGTGGGGCTGTGTTCTCTGTGTTGGGCTGTTCTGTGTGTGTGGTGGGCTGTGTTCTGTGTGTGTGGTGGGGCTGTGGTCTGTGTTGGGCTGTTGTGTGTGTGTGGTGGGGCTGTGTTGTCTGTGTTGGGCTGTTCTGTGTGTGGCGGGGCTGTGTTCTCTGTGTTGGGCTGTTCTGTGTGTGTGGTGGGCTGTGTTCTGTGTGTGTGGTGGGGCTGTGGTCTGTGTTGGGCTGTTGTGTGTGTGTGGTGGGGCTGTGTTCTCTATGTTGGGCTGTTCTGTGTTGGGTACTGGGACAGTGCTGCCACATCTAGGCTAAGCTTTGTTTTAACCATGCTGAAGAATGACAAGCCGTTTAACTTCATGAAATTTTAAACCTGTTTGAGATCATTGCTTGCAACCATGGCTAACCCTGCTCTCTCCAGGGGCCACAGAGCCATTATTAGCTTTCCTCACCATATGCTTTTCTCAGGGCTGAAGCCACAGTAGGGGCCCGTGTATCTAATCAGAGCTTGGTGGCTCAAATGGTGGCCGTATTACTGAGAGGATTGATCTGGCCAGGTGCCCCCTCTCTCCTCATCTCACATCCCTCCCCTCCCCAGGACGTCTGATCCAGCCCCGGGCAGGTTACTGAGGAGCTTTCCATAATGGTCACCAAGGTTCTCCAGCCCTCCATGATTTATGCAGTTTTCCACAAAAAGGGTCCACCAAGGACACACATGCACACACACACACACATGCACACACACCACACAGACTCACACTCACATGCACAGATTTCCATCCACTTCATTCCTGCAGCCTCCACAGTCTGTGAATGGCCCTAAGGCCCAGTGAGATGCCTGTGTGTGCCCTGTAGTGCTCCCCCTCCCCCACCCATACCACCACCCACTAATGTCGTGTGGGGTCAGAGGGCGTGATGGGGCTGTGGGTGGAGCGCGTGTGTTGGGAGTTACAAGAGTCTCCTGGGAATGCTGCCTACTCCTCTCACACCGGGGATGTCAGTGAGAAATATGGATGCTGCTCGTAACCAACCACCCTGCGTACAAGTGCGTGTGTGTGGTGTGTGGAACTGTGTGTGTGACTACATGTGTGTTCATGCATGTATTTGTGTGTGTGTATGTGTGTGTGCGTGTACGTGTTGTGTGTTAGACATCACTCATATATGCCGTAATATGTGTGAGCATGTGTATCTGTGGCGTTACTCTTCTGTGTGGTGTGCACGGACACAGCAGTCAACCCACCGAACAACCAGGTGTTTATGAGGCCATGAATCGGGCTGCTTTTAATTGGCCTGGTGTGCAGAGGAGAAGCCTGTGGCCACTGGGAGCTTATGGGCTTCTTGCCTCCATCAATAATGTATGTCCAGTGTATTAATGTGCCCCATTCTGCCTGTTAGCAGAAAGAGCAGAGGCGGACGGCTGGCTCACTCCGGACACAGGCCATGGGAAGGTGGATCAGCTCTGCTACTGCTACAGCTGTTGCGCACATGAGCCTGGAAACAGACTCACTGGCTTCCCTGCATCTTTAAGCAGCCTGCAGCCACCCCCCATGGGCCTTGCAAATGTAGCTTTCCTGAGAGCCTTTCCTGAAGGACTATTGAAGGACAAGGTGATATTTGATTGTCTTGACTTGATGTGGTACTATTGCCTTGACTATTGATGTGGTAAAAGCTATTCTAGACCAAGAAATTCAGCACTTAATCTCATACTGTATTTTTTTTTTTTCCCTGACACACGTGACACTAAATCAGCAATCGTCTAGTAACCGCGCAGTAAATAAAAACATCACAACCAGTCTGCGTGTGGAAGCGCATGTCAGTGTGGTGTGTGGGTGTGAGCAGCAGACACACGTGCACTTCAAAGACATGGAAGAAACCTGGGAAGAGGAAGGAGCTCCAGCCCCCCTTTAAAAAGGAGGCAGATCAATTATGGTAATGCGACGTGGAGCCTGCAGGCAGCGGTGAGTGGGGCGGATCAAAGACGGCTCGTCTCTCTGGACCCAGCGTGACCCGTTCGTCTGATCTCTCTCCGCAGGAACACCCCGGGGCAACCGTGTGCACTGCTGAGGGTGGCTCACGGGAACCTGCTGCGTGGCACGGCAACAGTTGCTGCTGAAAACGATTAGGTCGAAGGGTTTTTAAATGATTTAAGGATAGTGTGTATTTAGTTCAAAGTCGCAAAGCATAGTCCAGGTGATCTCCTCTGATACATGTAGTTCTATCACACTGAGGTTTTGTTGGTCACATGGCTGTGGGAGGTAGCTGGTGAGGTAGCCGGTCTTTCTGGTATAAATGACCTCTCTCACACATCAGGTCCCGGACCAGAGCAACAATGGGGAGTCTGCTTCATGTGGTTCGATCTCACTGCATTTCTAAAGAAGCAAGAGAAGTGAAAATGTTCTTTGTGCAGAGCAAGGGATGGAATTCACTTCACTGCTCATCTGTGCACATGAATAAGCCTTTCTGACATGTGAGAGCAGAGCCACTGTCCTGCCTGTACCACAGTCCTGCCTGTACCACAGTCCAGTCTATAACACTGTCCTGCCTGTACCACAGTCCTGCCTGTACCACAGTCCAGTCTGTAACACTGTCCTGCCTGTACCACAGTCCTGCCTGTACCACAGTCCAGTCTATAACACTGTCCTGCCTGTACCACAGTCCTGCCTGTACCACAGTCCAGTCTATAACACTGTCCTGCCTGTACCACAGTCCTGCCTGTACCACAGTCCAGTCTATAACACTGTCCTGCCTGTACCACAGTCCAGTCTATAACACTGTCCTGCCTGTACCACCGTCCAGTCTATAACACTGTCCTCCCTGTACCACTGTCCAGTCTATAACACTGACCTGCCTTTTCCACTGTCCTAATCACTACTAATCACTGCAACCCTCCACACCATCACAGACCTCTTTATGTAAAGAATACACATACAGTGTGGGTCTGAGAACCAACAATGGACCAACAATGGCTCCCTGGAGAGGTAGTCGTTTATATGTTGTGTGTGCCCGCGTATGTGCGCGTGTGTGTGTGCGTGCGCGCGCATGTGTGTGTGTGTGCGTGCGTGCGTGCATGTGTGTGTGTGAGCGAGAGAGAGATAAATGAGGATGCTTTTACGTCATGGACCTCTCTGACAGGTCATCCATTCTTGGGTGAGCTGGTAGCGCTCACTCAGCACCAGTGTGATAATCTGTGTGATGTGTCTGCTTGCCCCACGTGGGAGAAAAGCACCCTGTCACTCCTCCCACCCAGAGCCCTTCAGTGATGTCATGTGGCACCGCTGGGGACAAACATACTTCAGTACTGTAGTGTCTACCTACCTGAACAGGTCTTATTAAAACTGTAACATGTTTAGTTTGGCCTTGACATATCACTGCATAAACTACAGAGGAGAAATACAACTAACTGGCATGAGAAATCTCAATACTTCCTACCAACCTCCAGTGATTTATCTTTGCCAGCTGAAGAGCACCAGAAATGAAACAGAGGCATACAGAGAGGGAGTGACAGAGAAAGAGAAAGAGTGAAAATAGACTTGTCTATATTTCTGAGTGACTGTTTCCCATGTGTGAAAGAGAACGAGGCAGATAATACATCATACTTGCTGACTGAGAGGATTAACTTCCAGCATGATCCAATGCGTTAGAATACTGTAGATTGTTCTTCAGGAAGTAAAAGCTATGAGGATTTTCTCTATCAGTCATTCCACTGCTGCTGAGCCCATGATTCCTCATGAGTCTGAATACTGCACACCATTTATTGAACTCTAGTCCTCCCTGGTTCTTTTCAATATTACTGTACTATAATTTGTGTCACATCCAGCCCGGGATCTTTGGCATGGCTGTACAGATATACGATTTTATCACTTTATTATGTGCCATAATGCAGTTCAAACCACCTACCCGGAGTACTTGGCAGTATACGTTTCCCTGTAACAAAGCCAAGCAACGAAGACAGCATTAGCAGGCTAATTAGTTGGCCTCCTGGTATGAACAGGCCAGATCCATTTCATCATGTTGTTGGCGGTGGGCAGGCCGCACAATGGCGAGGGTGCTGTTAGCAGCCAGTGTTTTGTGCTGGGTGAGAGATGTGTGTAATCATCTCATTTGGCAGCAGTGGCCAGTAAATCTTCCTTCCTAACTGCAGACAGTGGAAGTGAGCGGAGGTGCGGGCCAGGGGTGGCAGTGCCCCAGCTCGGGCTCCTGCTCTGCTTTAGAGCTCCTCAGAGGAGGATCAGCGATTGACGATGCCCTCCTGGTAAAGTATGAATCTGAAATGCGCCGCTGTAAATTTCACTATGCTGTTAACAAGATCCTTCTGCTACAGTTGCAAATGGGCTTTGTGTGAGCGTGAACACCAGATTCCCCTGCAGCACAGATCTTGAAGCGCATACACTACCTGGATGAATAGCGTGTCATGCTATTTCTCTTACGGTTTGGATCGATGGCCTCCTTGACCAGTGGACCAGATGGTGCTAACCTTGTCATGGCCTTCCTATGAGGTCCAAAAAGCAAGAGATGCTACATCAGAAAGTGAATAAAGCATTCATATGTCTCCTATAGGTTAGGCTGTAGTTTCTGTGCTTTGTGGAAGACAAAATTCTTTGGTCTGAACCAGTCTAAGATGGAATACATGGGGCCAAATTCACAAAACATATCACCAGATTTAATGTAACCATTTAGCTTTAGGATTTAAAAAGTACATTTTGTAGTGAACATGATGGCAAACTTTGGATCTGTAATAGGAGTCCACAAACAGGAAGGGGAATGGCTTGAGCAGAATCTCAGAATGAACCTTTCCCATAAGAAATGCAAATACAGGTGTTAGGGTTAGGAAGAACCTAAAAACTGATAGGCACTGTGGACAGTTTTGCTGCTCTGCCAAAAGTTAGAATAACTAAATTTACCAAGTCACCACATCCATGCAGTGTTTTCAAGCCTGTGAGAGTTTTGCGAGATTACACTGAACACCTGAGAGCTCTCACCTGTCTCCCTCACTGAAGACCACCTGACGCATCAGCATGGGTGCCTGTTCCACTCTCCTTATTGGTGAGGGTATTTGCAGGTTGCATTGCATTCGTTTGAGGGGTTACCTGTCATAAGTAATCAGACAGGTCTAAAGCTAGGAAGCCCTCTCTTCTTTTGTGGTGCCGATAACATCAGGAACATGTATGAGGCTTTATAAGGTTTTCAGTGTACACCTGCAAGTTTAGCTGCTGCAAGGTCCTTTGTTCCCTTCATATATATATATGCTCTCAGCAGAGAGCCTTTGCTTTTGCTTTTTCTAGGTTCACATTGGGTAGCTGAGAATAGACCACTGACCTGATATCATGCAGGCCCTTTGACTGACAGAACACCAATAATCAGTCATGTCTCTACTGACCATAGTAGGACTAGGCCTATGTTTGTGGCATAGAGGAATTAGAGAGGATAGATGAGCCTTTGCTGGAATCCCACACTTCCCTGCAGTTCCAGGGAAACTTTGCATCCCTTTGGGTTTCACAAACCTGTCGAAGCATTATTGATCTTGGAATGCGAGATATGCACCACAGGAGAACATGAAGAACATCGTTTGATCTGCCTCTCGTCCTCCTTATGGAGTTTAAGGGAGTAAAGATGGTTGGGAAAAAAATGTAAAGGGACACGAGCAGACTTTGGTGGGAACACGTTTACACAGCTAAACCTCTAGAACAACTGAGTTTTGAATGTTTGGGTACTGAACCTCTTCCTGTTAAGCAGTTGTCATGATGTGTAACGATAAAATGGCTGCCTGACAAAGCGTAAAGTGAGCTTTGCCAGGAACACCTAACAACATTGCAGAGTGCAAAGTGAAGATGCTCTGATCACAGCCATGCTGTCACGATAATAGCAGTAATTTGTGTGACAGATAGGGAGCGTCTGTTTTGGGAAAACACCGTGGTTTCAAGGGAACTGTTTGACGTTCAGATGCTGTGATGTATGAGGTCCATTTCATTCTGGTAAATCTCAATCCGTAGCAATTATGTGAGTGTAAACAAATGTTGTATATGTATGTGGGTTTAAATACATTTTGTAAGCTCTCATAAGTGCAATATATTACTATAATATAGTAATATGTAGCATGCGTACATTTTAGAATCACGTATTCAATTTCTATTTGATGTGCTCTTTTGTCTGTGCTTGAGTTATTCCTTTATATGCTCCTTCGAAACCCACCCACGGTAGTCTGGCTAGGAAATGATGCTGCAAATTGACTTTAGGATGGATCCACTCTGGTGTGGTCCAGTGTGTGTCCCATCTAATTTCAGCCTTGACCAGCCCTCAGACAGGTGTGCCAGACCTGCATGTCAATGACATTTATTCCCATTCACTCACAATTCCAAATATGCCTGACTTTGCCATAATGGCTACAGCTAAGCACACAATGACCTGATATTGTGCTTTTTATGGAGGAACAGAAGATCCCATATTGCATCAGTGTGTCTTGGGCTTGAATTGTGGAGGTGATAAAATCAACGCATTATGAAGCTTATGCCTGGCACCGACCGCGAATTTCACTCCTGTGCCCCCTGTTTCTGCTTTACGGTGCATTAGAGGTAAAATAGTGGTCCTCAGAAAGCCATTTGGCACCTAATTGAGCAATCCTATTACTTTCCAGTCCCACCAGACAGAGACTTCAGAGGTGTGTGAGGAAGCTGGAGAAAGATGGAAAAGGAACTAGGATAATTTTCATTGACTATATTTAGCGTTCAGCCCAGGATTGCACGAGGCCAGATGATGTGAGCCTCAGTCCTGGTGTTGCGTTTACTGGACAGCCACGTAGAGTTTGTCGAGTTGTTATTTCAGTCAGTTATTCCTGGATATATTCATTTAGATAAAATCAACTGCTTATTAATAAACCTCTGATCAAAGTGCTGATGCAGTCATCCCACCTACAAAGCAGAGGTCCTGAACCTGGACTTGTGGCGATTAGCTGTAAATAAGTTAATTGACTCCCAAGTCATAATCTCTTCATTTCAGGTCCAAATTACACATTCATATCCTGTGCCCCATTTGAAAAACATTGTCATTACAATTATGGGACATTTGTAATTTCTATCATTAAATGAGCCTTTTACAGTTATCTGGCGGGAGCGTGTAGTCGGGGTGCTGCAGAGGGTTTAGTTGAGTCCGTTCAGCTGCCCCGGGGATGATGACACATTAGCATGCACCATGATGGCGGCACAGCACACATCTGCTTCTTTTTCACAGACATTTCAAGTGGAGTGTGCAGAGAATTCCAATTTACTGTTTAGTGAGTGTGCGTGTGTGCGTGTGTGTGTGTGTGTGTGTGTGTGTGTGATGGTTAGTTCTTTGTGTAATGCTCACAGGAGAGGGACCATGAAATTATGGAATAGGTAAAATATTCAAATGTTACCTACATGGATTTCAGACCAAAGTGTAAATTGACAATCCTAGTGTTGAATTCAGATTCAGAAAGCATTAACAGATTTGACATTTGCTTGTTAATACAATAATTAGCTGTTTTTTTTGTTGTTTGTTTTTTTCATATGTAATTACTGTTTTGCTCTGACTGTATATGTGTCACTTTATTATATATCATGAGAGTTCATTCTGCATTCTGATTTACTTAAGTGAATTAGAAGTTGGCCAAGGTATAACTCCTAATTAAGATATGCATGAAATACTGTGGAAATGCCACACTTTCAACATTTAATCCAATAGCTTATGAACAATATTACATTTATTTAGGCCAAAGCTTTTTGCAGTCAGCACAGTGCTAAGTGCTGAGCCACCTGCTACAGGTCTCTAAAGTCACTGTGACATTTCCAGTATCCAGGGAACATCAAAGCCTGGGCCATAACCTCCAGAGACTAGAGTGAAAATGGTTGAAATTAGCTATAAAATGATGGTGAGGGACAGCCATTAGTATGTTGGCCTTAATTAAAAATGTTCACATTTGGACTTTCGTTATGATATCGGTAGGGATTTGTACTTTGGTAATATGACTTGTGTTAGTTGCTAGCTTATGCTATAGTATTTTAATGACTGACAAACTTTGCTAAATGACAGGCTGCCCACGTATTCAACAGCATGTCTCTTCACAGCACTACTGATTAACCAATAAAAGCCAAACAGTAGGCCCCGCCCCATTCTTCAATTGACGTGGCCAAGGAAATGTAAAATAATGGGCTGCCTACTGAGCCATAGTCCACAAAAGAGCAAGACTTTCTCCACACCACTGGGACACCGCGATAGTTTTCACCAAGTGGAAAACCCAATTTCCTTTGCGCTCCATTGGCTCAGAGTGCACTCAGGGACCACATCACTCAAACCATTTGCTTGCTGGGAATAATTGTGCCAGGACAAGACACGATGTTTATTCATGCAGTCATGCGGCTTTGGCCTTTCACCTGCTGGTATCTGTTGAATATGAAAATATGTTCAACCTCTGAGCTTCCCTGCTGCTACCTCCACACATAAAGATACTCAACCCCCCCCCCCCACACACACACACACACACATACACACACACACTTCTTTTAGAGATTAGCATCTTGTCGGGTGCTTTAGGTCTGCATCTGTGATGTGGAAAACATTCTTTTTGAAGTCACTGTGGTTTCTTTGCAGGAATTTCTATGGTATTTTGTGGGATTTCTCCATACCAGCACTAAAAGGCCCATTTACCTCTAAGGCCCAGAAAGAAAACACACACCTGATCGATCACAATTACATGATATCATATGCACTTGCTTCTCCAAGAGAGAGACAGAGAGAAATGGCAAGAGAGGGGGTGGAGGGGAAGAGGGAGAGGAAGAGGATGAAGTATTTGTAATTACAAGCAAAAAAAAAAGCCCTGGTGTGTTTTTTACTGCCCCTGGTGTGTTCTTTGCTGGCCCTGGTGTGTTCTTCGCTGGCCCTGGTGTGTTCTTCGTTGGCCCTGGTGTGTTCTTCGCTGGCCCGAGTGTGTTCTTCACTGGCCCTGGTGTGTTCTTTGCTGGCCCTGGTGTGTTCTTCACTGGCCCTGGTGTGTTTTTACTGCCCCTGGTGTGTTCTTTGCTGGCCCTGGTGTGTTCTTTGCTAGCCCTGGTGTGTTCTTCGCTGGCCCTGGTGTGTTCTTCACTGGCCCTGGTGTGTTCTTCTCTGGCCCTGGTGTGTTGTTTGCTGGCCCTGGTATGTTCTTCACTGGCCCTGGTGTGTTTTTTGCTCGCTCTGGTGTGTTGTTTGCTGGCCCTGGTGTGTTGTTTGCTGGCCCTGGTGTGTTGTTTGCTGGCCCTGGTGTGTTCTTCACTGGCCCTGGTGTGCTTTTTGCTGGCTCTGGTGTGTTGTTTGCTGGCCCTGGTGTGTTGTTTGCTGGCCCTGGTGTGTTCTTCTCTGGCCCTGGTGTGTTGTTTGCTGGCCCTGGTATGTTCTTCACTGGCCCTGGTGTGTTGTTTGCTGGCCCTGGTGTGTTGTTTGCTGGCCCTGGTGTGTTCTTCTCTGGCCCTGGTGTGTTGTTTGCTGGCCCTGGTATGTTCTTCACTGGCCCTGGTGTGTTGTTTGCTGGCCCTGGTGTGTTGTTTGCTGGCCCTGGTGTGGTTTTGCTGGCCTTGGTGTGTTCTTTGCTGGCCCTGGTGTGTTTTTTGCTGGCTGAGTTCCCAGTGGCCTCAGTACACGGGCTTGACGCTCCTGTGAGACCAGCTGCTGAGGGGAGGGCTGAGCAGGAACAGCTGTCACCAGTGCAGAATGGGCAGGTGGCACTGGGTATCAGGGCCAGGCGCTGTGACTTCACCTGGCACTCACTGCCCTGTCCAGTTCTAGGGCAATGACCTTGTGTCAAAGTTAAAGCTGTTGGCTCCCCAGAGACCCACCTGACCCCTAGAAAGGCTAAGTCCAAAGTGACCTAAAACTAACTCACTCCAACTGACCTAAACCATATAACAATAGACTTCAATTACTTATCTGCAGAAATGTTTCATTTGAAATATTTGAGAAATGTTTAAGCTACAGGTACAAAGACTTAAGATGTACTTATGCATCTGCACACATCAGATGTTCACACACTTGTTTATTGCTTCCTCTGGCAGCATCCATTGTAAACATATAGTGAGTTTATCTAAGTGGGTTTGTCTCAGTGGTGTTACGTCTGTGGTTTTAGCTCAGTGGGGTTACTTCAGGGAGCTTACCACACTGGGTTTACCTCAGTGAGTTTGCCTCAGCTGGATTACCGCAGTGGGTTTGCCGTAGTGGAGTTTCTTCAGTGAAAACAGTGCTGGACTGTATCAAATTCTAGTCATTCTAGCATTGTGCTTCCCAGTGTCAATCCAAGGGTCTGCATGCTGTCTGTGTTTACGTGCTGCCCCTTGTCTGACGCACTTAGCCCAGCACATTGGGTTATCACCGAGCCCTTCACAGGCCGACTCAGGCAAGTGGTAAAATGTGCTAACACATGACACTGAGAGCTACTGCTCAGCTGCTCTGGATCCTCACAGAGAGCCAGACGGGGCCTTGAAGAGGAGAGAAAGCATCTGGCTTCAGCCGGCAGCGAGGACCAGGGCGGAGAGGCAGGAACAGCATACCAAGTGGCTATGTGTTTACAGTCAACTGAAAACCACAGAACAAAGGGTGGATATCAAAGCATGGAGAGACATGGAGGTGGAATCTGATTGGATATTGAGACAGTGTCAAAGACAAAGGAAAGACAAAATTATACAGACCAGAATGGGGAGGGCTGTCCTGTTAGATCTCCAAGCATTAACTACTCCTTATGGAAAATGTGCTGTACCTGTTACCGCTGCAATGACCACTTGATCTCCCAGCAGACCATGCTGACATCTCCATAGTGGGACTGCGCATACATGTGGCAAGACACATAGATACAGTGTAAGCAGGCATTAGATTAAACTGATTTAATGCCTACCAATGAGGCAGCCATAAGATTATACCTCACTTTGTGTGTGGCTGAAATGACTTCTGACACTGCATTTCACCGCAGATGTAGCCTAGTACACAGTTGTAGTAGTAGTGTACACAGTTCAGTTCTGTGAGTTCAGTAGCATGGCATAGAAGATAGGTCTACTCACATTTCAAAGTGTCCGGATGATGCAATGATACAATGTAGCAGCACAGATTAGGCTGGACCCTTTGCCTCTGGAAAACTCAACACATGGTTGATCACATGGACAACCAGAGTGGCTCTGATCTCATCTGTTATGGGTGCTTGTCCTCTTCCTTATTCTCGTCCCCTTCTTCACCATCTCTGCGCAGTATTGGACTCCATTGTTGGACCAAGATATGCAACTTGTGCTAAAGTGCCTTTACCTGTGAGGACTGGGTGTGGATAATTGGTACGTGGGTGCTGCATGGAAGCGTTTTCCAAAAGAAACACATTGTTTTCAGTTTGGAATATTCAGCATCTAATGTGGGAAACTTTGCTTAATGTTTTGCAAAAAGTGTGTTTTAGAATTGCTAAATGCGTGTAAGGCAGAGAATGTGCTTAAGGTTTAGTGCACCAGGTCAGTAGATAGGCTACATGAGTTAGTTGTTTCCAAAATTGTGCGACTTAGCGACTGCAAAAAACTATAACCTATCCATCATACATTCATCCACCCATTCACCCATCCATTTGTATGACCAACTGCAAATGACATTTTCATTAGCTGAGAAATAAGCATCCCTGATGATGACAAATGATCTCTCTTTAATTTAATATCTATCAAAACTTAGTTTTCATGCTTCATTCAGCAGTATGTGTGTGTGGTCTTGTATGTGTATGTGTATGTGTATGTGTGTGTGTGTGTGTGTGTGTGTGTGTGTGTGTTTGCGCGCATGTGTCCATGTCCTTGTGTGTGTCTTTGTGTGTCCATGTGCTTGTATGTCTTCGTGTGTGTGTGTGTGTGTGTGTGTGAGCATGTATCAGTTCCTGGCACCTGTGCTGGATGTATTCCAGTGCTAATCGCATCCTCAGGAGTGCAGCTGACGGGCAGGCGTCTGCCGTGCAGCCTAGACTGACTCCTGCTGGGTCATTAGCAAGGAGCCCAGTTCCCCTTGATAAGGAGTTGGGAATTCCCCCAGCACACGCTCCTGCAGCCTCGGGCAGGTAAATGAGTAGTGCATACCCAGCATACCCATAATGCATAGCCAGGCCGTCAGAGCGTCCAGCCTGCGTGCGGATTCTGTGAGCTTGAGTGGCTGTGGCTTGTACGTGCCTGCCCATGTGTGTCAGTGTGTCAGGGTGCGTGTACAGCATTTATGTGTGTGGTGCTTCTTGTCGTGTCAGTGGTTGTGAGCACCTGCATGCTTTGGAATTTTCTCCAGCTCATTCCAGATGGGAATATGGTCTCCAAATTGCTACACAAATAATGTTTCAGGGAGTGTTCAGTCACACGGTGCTCACCTCAGCCCTCTCAGTCCTGCTGAACATAATTCCATGTGTTTCCTCTGTATCGAGTCGTGTTACATTGGCTGGATCACATACTGGCACGTGCTCTGATCATCTAGGTCTACACTGCAGGTCTACACTGCAGGTCTACACTCGAGTGCGTCCTCACATCCTCTATACGCACTCTGGTCCCTCCACCTCACAGGAATGAGCTAAACTTCAGTGCATGATCAGGACCGCAGAGAGGATTCTATGATGTCACCTAGCAACACTTCAGCACATATTCAACAGAAGAGGTATGAAGCATGTTGGCAAAGTACCAGCCAACACATCTCATCTCCCAACCATGACTCCCAACCCCTCTCACCATGGAGACCGCTTCTCCCAACCCCTTTCACCATGTAGACCGCCTCTCCCAACCCCTCTCACCATGGAGACCGCCTCTCCCAACCCCCTCTCACCATGGAGACCGCCTCTCCCAACACCCTCTCACCATGGAGACCGCCTCTCCCAACACCCTCTCACCATGGAGACCGCCTCTCCCAAACCTGCCTGAGAGACAGAAGACCCAGGACTATTAAAACCAACACAATCAGCTACAAGAGCAGCTTTGGCCCATGACTGTGGTCGTAACCACAGTGGACACATTGCATTTTAGCCTGTAGTCTATATCTGAGCTCCACTCTCCATTATTCAGCTACAACTTTTTCTGTGCACATTTGTCAGTTTTTTCTCAGCACTAAACTGTACATACTGTACATTTGACTGCCAAATGCCTTCCACGACCTTACCATATGTCCTTTGTTATTGTCTATCCATGTACACAACTGCAAATAGTCCAGTGTGTCAGGATGTGTGGTATGTTACATTCACACTCACCATGACAAATTCCTCATGTGTAACATACATGGTAAATAAAACAGATTCTGATTTTGATTACAAGCCTATGCAAAGCTATGGTACTATAGAGGACTGAATGAAGCTGCTCAAAACCATGTAAAATCACATGCTGCCTGTCTCCTAGGGGGATTTACACAGAATCTTGCCACTTTCATGAAATTACTCACTTAAAATCATTTCTTATTAATCTCAATCAAGGTTCTAAATGCAAACATGTTACTTTACCAAGATTGATAAATGTGTTCTTGGATTTTATTGATTAATTAAGCAATTGATCATCACTTACACCAGTCCATCCATCCATGGTCTGTAATTTAGCTGTCTAAATCATCCACTTTTTCATCTATCATATACCTAATGAATCAGTCAATGTAGTGTATCCTCCCACACACATGCATACACACAGGCATACACACACACATACATGTGCACCATACAACACAGCATGGACATCAATATGGAAGTCTCAGGCTCCACACACTCACCCTCCACACAACCTTAGCACCCTTGTCTCCATCCAGCCTGACTAGTCTTGGATTAAATCAGACTTTTGGATAGAATCAGACTGTTGGATAAAATCAGACTATTCTGGGTAATGTTGTTTTCTTAATTTAAATGGTTTAGATAGAGGAGAATCTCCTAAGGGTTGATGACAGTTTTTGCCCACAGTAAATACGTTGCATTACTAAAATGGGATTTATGGTTTAGACAGCAGTAATGATGACATTTCTAACAGCATTCCTTAATTCATGTATCACACACACATACACACACACACATATGAGAGGCTAGAAGCCATGAACAATGTTTACAATTTAAATCACTGTGACACTCAAAGAGGAGGTGAATAATGTTGCATAATTATACTTCTTCAAAGGTAAAGCTAAACTGGAAGAACACTGTAATTATTATTAATTCTGATGGTGTCGTAGCAGCATGTGCAGCTGAGTCACTGGTGTTGGCAAAGCCATTTCTAAAGTGCTGAAACAGACAACTGAAAGCTCTACTGTAGCCCCTTCTGTTACATGTGAAATAACCAGCATTCAGTATTCAGTATAGCCAGTATTCAGCAGACCACAAAGTAGATGAACTCTAACTATTGAGTGTATAGTTTATGTGTTAAATTGAATTAACATTGAAAACATCCTATCAAGCAGTGAGAGTAGTATCAGCCATCATGCGGTACCTATGCACAGATGGGTTTTCGTGTCAAGTTCATCTAAGATGAATGTCTCCCCCTTGTGGTCATCAGTCCCCCCCTAAAAAATCTGTGCACTTCATGACTACAAGAACAAAAAGAATAATATTTGTTTATTTGTTTATTACATATTTGTATGTCATTTAGTATAAAACAGTATTCATGTCTAACTTTAAATTTGTATAATTTAAGGAAATAAATGTTTGTATGTTCCCTCCTTTCTGTGTCCATGCACCTTCCCTCTCACACACTGCCCCTTTCAGCCACCACTGTTCTGTGTCTAATGAATAACATTCATCACAGTCATAAGCACGTTGATCCCTGTTAACACACAGTGCCACGCTCACATTTCTCCTCTTTTTCTGAGCAGTGAATTAAAGCTGCTGTTGGTGCGTGAGGGTAAAAGGACACATGGACTTGAGTCACTGGAACTGAACTCCAGCAACTCTGGTACACTTTGGTGATCAGCCATCAACAGACCACACTTAGCTTTTGCTTTACCTTAGCACTGGCCTATTGGTTTACTTTAGTGATGGTGCACAAATAAAATAAGTATGTAGGCAAATATCCTCACGTTCACCTTACATTTGCAATTTATTGAGGTATTTAGCTACAGTTGTGTGTGTGTTGAACCTAGCCACGTTTAAACCACGTGGTCATAAATCCAGACGTTACTGTGAGACACGTGGAGCTTTATGGAAGCATTTCCACAGCAGATCCTGCAGAACTAACTGCCAACAGCAGGCACTTCCATAAAAGGATGTGATGGAGGGCTGTGTGTGCACAACCTCCCACACCACTTTCCTAAGGCCCAGAGCACTGATCTCCTCCAGCTCCCCAGACACCTCCTCATTCTCCTCAGTGCTAATGAGTCATGTACTACAGCAGCTAATGTGGTATTGAAGAGTCTTAGAGGGTGGACGCATCCAAATGACTCATTCAGGGACAAAATGAGAGAAAGTATGGAGTCAGAGAGAGAGAGAGAGATAGAGAGAGAGAGAGATGCAGGCAAAGGGTCCTAGGCTGATTCTTGCCTGCTATGAAGCGCAGCATGTTTGTGATGTTTGAGATGAATGTTTTGATATGTAAAGATCCTATAAGCTCCAATGAGGTCTCCTCTGCGCTTTGGAGATGAGGCCATGGATATCAGCTTCCCCCAAAAGGGCTTTTTTTTTACCAAAGGTAACTCTAAAAAGATCTGATAATAATGATTTATTTCTGTCGCTTTTGCTGCTGGTATATTGGAAAGGAGCCCATACCCATTTTGACCGGAATAAACATCTCTGCTTGTTTTCCTGTCCAGCCTCTCTCATTTTTCATTGAGTTCTTTTTGCTGTGGGTGGAGCAGTGTGCAATCGATGCAGACATATCTCGCCATCTCAGCACACAGCAGGAGGACAATTCAGCAAACATACATTTTTAATCAAGAAGAATTTCTATTCCAATCGCTGACCTTCAGCCCTGAAAATTCCCCTCAATAATTCATTATTTTTCTGCCTTTCGCCCCCTGTTTGCACACACACTGTCTGGTTCAGAGGGGGAGGTGCGTGCTGGGTTCTTAGTGTATTTCACTGACTTTGGTTGGGGGGTCTGTTGCATATTTTCCAGAAAATATCGCTGATTTCATTCACCTATGTCCTGGGACCTGGAGAATAATCTACCTGCTTCCATCAAGATGGAGATGCAGTTGAAGTTGAAACGAGTAAAAGGGCATTACTGCTGGAGAGCTCTTTAAGGGATTTCCAGTATAATACAATTTATGAAACATTTTCTACCTTTCTGTAGAAACCACTTTACCATTTATTTTAATCTTCTAGTACACATGCGCTGGTGAGTCACCAAAATGCCAGGCGGTATGGGGCCGCTGTATCTGAATGTGTGTCTTGTATTGAATTTCACAGCTGAATGAGTTTTAACCCAGGGCAAGTAAAAGAACTCACTCATGGTGAGTATATGTGTGTGTGTGTGTGTGTGTGTGTGTGTGTTTTGCTAATCTACTGAGTGCCGTGTGCCTCTTCAGTTCTGTGCTGCTGCAGTCTGTGTGAGATTGTTCCCCAGTACATTGAGCACAGAAACACACTCTCAAACCCAAATCATTAAATGAAAAATAAGGACTTTTTTTTCCATGTGTGCACACCATAAGCATAATCCTTTGTGCTTTTCTATTTGTAAGGTTTGGGTTACTCATATGCTTATTCATCTGTGTAATAAATCATTTGATGTCCATGAGTTGAGTGCAGCACTGTTCCGTTGTGGTGCATGTGTTTAACCTTATTACCTTTACATATTAATATTCTGAGTAGATTCTGAATCATACATGCATTCTGGAGGAAAAAAAGCAATGAGGGACTGTGACATATGACAAACATCAGATATGATGTAGTGATTTTCCCACAGGAGAGAGAGCAGGAGAGACCCAGTGCAGAATCCAGCACACTTTCACCTGTAGCCACAAGGAGGAATGAGGAAGTGCAGGTTGCACTGCTGGGCCCTGCAAGGTTGGACACAGTACTGCCCCGCCCCCACCCCCTGGCTCCGCCCTCTCCATCACTCAGGGTGGATACAATAAAGAGGCCATTATACCACCTGGGGGCTTCTCTGGATGCTGCATTTCAAGCCCATAAATTTTGTTCAGCATCCCAAAAAGAAATAGTGCCAGCAGAAAGAGTGGTAGAGCAGTGAATACCTGTGATCCTGCGGAAATGAAAGCACCCATTTATTTACTCAAACGCTTTACAAAGACGCTTCAGAATATTTCACATGAACAAATTCAGCTATTCCACAAAGCACCATCATCAGTATGCCTTTAGTGTATTATTCATTCATTCATTCGTGTTCCATGTAGACTGGCCTTTCTCCTTTAAGTATTACCAGTGCATGTGCAGAGCGTGGCATTTTTTCATAGGGACTCTTAAAAATTGTAATTAACCAACCTGCTTTGGCAGTGGAATTAATTGCACAATTCACAAGCAACTTGAATGTGATATGTGACTCTATCACAATGATATTCATTTGTTTACCACAGCAATTATGCTCAGCAAATATACCCCTGTTAAAAATATATCTAATATTTCCTTCTGAAGGGTTTGGATTAGGTTACCGTTCACAATTTGATTTGACAATTTGCATTTTGCTATTTTATTTTTAGTTATGATTAATAAGTTAATCCAGCAACTTTGTGTTGTACTTACAGCCTTCAGTTAGAACATCTTTAACATGCACTCACTGCTTAGAAAGCCCATTTTAACACCCTAGTGAATATGCAAGATCTAATTTCTTTGGGGCATTAAAATAGTAAGAAACATATGATTATCTGGTATAATCCTTGCTAAATAAAGCATGTGCACAGGCCTTCAACAAATGCAAACTCATACAGAAGCATGTTTCAAACTGTGTCAGATGCAGTACACGCATTATTATGCATTACACTTGGGAAATAGTTGAGCCATAATTATGATTTTTGTATGAGCAGAAGCTGTGCATACTATAGAAGAAGAAGAAAAGCTAAAATAATGACTGTAAATGGTACCCAAACAAACCGTATGCTTGGTAATATCTGCCTGTCAATTTTGAATAACAGCTATATGAGTTTCTAGTGTAGCAATGAACAATCAGTTCTGATGTAAAGCTCTGAGAGACATATTTTACCTGTTGAATCATTTTCATTCATGTAGTCAAGAAATGTTTTCTTTTATTCATGAAGACAGCCTCATCTGAGAAAATAAGAACCCTTACCTGCGCAGGTGTGATAGAGCAGGTGTGGACCCTTACCTGTGCAGGTGTGATAGAGCAGGTGTGGACCCTTACCTGTGCAGGTGTGATAGAGCAGGTGTGGACCCTTACCTGTGCAGGTGTGATAGAGCAGGTGTGGACCCTTACATGTGCAGGTGTGATAGAGCAGGGGGAATCCTGTACAGGTGTGCTGGTTTGTGTAGGTATGTGCAGATGTGTTGTTATCTATGGCCAGAAAGGGATGTCTGTCATCTAATTTGTGTTTTGTTTTTAACACTGATGATAAAATTGGAGAAATTAAGAAATAAATGGTCCTACTGTAGACTACAGCAAGGTGAAATTGTTGGATACTTTTGCGGATAGATTTTAAAGTAGGGAAGATATTTTCTCTACGGTACAAATAATCTATGGCACAGTTTACAGTACATACAAGAAATGCCGATTTTGGGAAGAAATGCAGTTTGAAATGAGTTTTATATGTAATAGATGTGATTTGATTGCTGGAACCTGCTAGCTTCATGTAGTAGAGGACTGATAAAAAAATGTATGTCACTATGTCACCTTCAGAACTGACATTGACAGACTGTGTTATCATCAATCAGTCATAGCACGTGGATTTACACAGTTCTGTAATACCACAGTGTCTTTCAATATCCACCTCAGCCCCCCTCTCCACATTCACCCAGTCCAGACACACACACACACTGACTCAACCCAGCTCACACACTCCCACTCACCCAACCTACACACACCCACTCACCCAACCCACACACCCTCACTCACCCAACCTACACACACCCACTCACCCAACCCACACACTCCCACTAACCCAGCCCACAACATTTCATCTGTGTAAAATCATTATGGACATCAGTGGGCAGGGATGGGCTGGTAATGAATAATTGAACAGGAATATTTTCGCAGACTATCTGGCAGGGAATGCTGGGAAAAGGCGATGATGTCATTCCTCCAGAACCTTCCCCTTTTTTGCATCTGTCTATATTTCAGTCGATATCACTGCAGTCCTGTCTCACACTCCTGTCTCACACTCCTGTCTTACATTCTCCTCAGAAAAATTAACACAAGCTGCTGCCTCTCAGTTTTTGCACCATTAGAGTCTGCCTGGCCTGGACAAGAGTTAAAGGGTGTCTTATACAGTGTGTTCAGAGTTAAAGGGTGTCCTATACAGTGTGTTCAGAGTTAAAGGGTGTCCTATACAGTGTATTGAGAGTTATACAGTCTTATACAGGGTGTCTTATACAGTGTGTTGAGAGTTAAAGGGTGTCTTATACAGGTGTCTTATACAGTGTGTTGAGAGTTAAAGGGTGTCCTATACACCTATGCACGTTAAACATTAAAGTAACGCCAGCATGGACAGTAAGCAGCGATGGAGTGGAGCTGGAGGTGGGGTTTTACCTCCAGAGATAAATGACTGGTCCTAAGAATGCATGATATTTATCAGAGCCATTCTGGGATGGCAGAACGGGGCTTCAGTCACTCCACACCTGCCAAGCGCCCCAACCAGCACAGGGAGACCTGCTTATGCTGGCACCGCCTGGGAGACAAATGATGGATGGTGGATTTCAGGAGGCCAGACTCGACTTCATAGAGTATTGGAAAACCATTAATTAACACTATTTAGTGACCTACACCATTGTGCTGTTGCACAGGAAGAAATACAGCAGTTGGCAATGTTCCATGCCTGCCTGCGTTTGTCAAAGTAGTTTTGCAGATTCAAAGCCATGAATCCTCCCTGCACTCAGTGCTGAAGTCAGAGCCCCCAACAGTACATGTAGTCTCATTTCTTGGATATGGCCTTTTACCCCACTCTATATCAGTGATGTCTCACTGCTGCTGCACACACACACACACACACACACACACACACACACACGTACAATCACCGGGGACTGCAAGTAAGTCTCTGACAGAGAGGCAGGCAATAGGTGTTCATCATCATTCCTTGTGCTCACAGGAGATGACAGGGCAACACTCACGGGGGCAGGAATATTCAGGCCAGGGAGCCATTAAGTCTCTCCACTGACAAAGAGATGCTGTTTTCATGGCCTGGTAGACACATGGGGCACTCTGTCCAGCGGAGCGGGGACTAAGGCTATTCCTAAAGGACTCCTCATCTGAAGATCAGCAAAAAGCTTCAGTGTGCTACCACACATACACACATGCACACACACACAACACACACAGACACACAAACACACACGCACACATACAGACAAACGCACGCATTAACATTATTCAGAGAAGCCAACAGTTCACCCACTTTGCACCTCATAGTAAGACTGAACGGTAGATCAGTATTACTGATTTGAGGAACTAACTCAGTTCTTTCGGTGTGTGTGTGTGTGTTCATTTGGATCCTCCTCCTAGACTCAGTGCTGGAGGCACTGTGGGCCCAGACCCAGACTCAGAACACCGTGCTTCCAGCATGCAGTTTCACTTAAAGCTTTGCTTTGGGATCAGCCATGTCAGACCCTATTATCCTCACATGACCTGATAATGTGCAGGGACCTATCATCAGGCAATTGCCCCCACCCTCCCCCCCATCTGGCCCACACACCCTCTGTCTACCTGTGTCCTTTGTTCATGTGAGCACGAGGACATGTGACTGATTTTAACATATGGGTTTATTACAGGTGCAAATGTATGCAGTATTGATTCATTATAGGCTGCAAGCTATTAATCAGCCTGTTCATCAGCCTCTTTAAGGAAGTAGGAATAACAGTAATAATTGCAGATTATTATTGCAGGGACCTTTCTAATAAAATCATGCTGTTTTAGAAGCCAATAATAATAATCTTTTATTTGACTTTTATTATTTGATTCATTATGTGTGTTATACATTTTGGGGTCTTTGTGTGTCAGCTAAATGTAAGATCATCATATTGAGAAACAGTGATTGGCCACCAGGGTGCATGTCTTTTCCTAGTCTGCCTACACTCTGCTACTGCAAAACTGCCTCAGAGGTGATCTGCTATTTAATTAGAAATAGTGTAGCTCGCATGATTTTTTAATGAAAGGACCACTTTTGCTAGTCCCAGAGAGTCATTTAGCATGTGGGACCTCTCTGGGGAGTGCTGAAGTTCATGTGCTGGTGGGGTTAAGTGATTTGGAATAGGGAGTCGCTTTACTGCTGCTGTTTGTTTATTAAAGATATTTGCACTGAAATTAAAACATGGTTAGTTCATTTGGATGTAATGATAATTTTTAGTTTTCAGAACTCAATGAAGAATTTCTATGAATTTGCCATAAGCCTTTTTTGCGATGTCTCCACAGCTGTCTGTATTATTTAAAAATAATTTGAGATGAATGTTTTATTTTTCTCCTGGGTCTCCTGCGTCTAAATAGACAACATAAGGAACAGAACAAAGTCCGTTGGCCTACTGTGGACCTGCTGCTTGCTCTGTGTTAACCAAGCCTCAACCGCAGTGTCCAGAGCAACAGCTTCATCCAGTCTGAATGTCTGTGCAAAACCCGGAAGCTGTGAAATGTGTCTGTGTGTGCGTGTGTGTGTCTGTTTATGTTTTCCGTAATGGCAATTACCTTTTGCCTTCTCACTTGCCAAAATTGCATCAAAAATGGTCCATATCTGACAGAAGACCATTTACCATAAACCCTGATCTTGGGCAGAATGCCGTTTTTTTTTTTCTTTTTCTTAGAGCTCTACTTTACTTACATCTGTACTGTTTTCTACAGTAGTTTGGATCCACTAATGGTTGTGACTCCAGACCCAAATCAAAGATGCCAGTCAGTAGTGTGATAAAGCTATACTCTGTGCTTATTCGTCTTACTTAATACGCATACATAATGACTTGTCGACTGCTCAAAGGTTAATGTGATGCGTGTGCTGGTGGAAAGGTTAATGTATGATCTGTATATGTTATGTTTGGGAAAGATGCGTGTTTGATTTGTGATTTGATTACCTGTGGCAGTCAACTGCACCAGTAGATCATGCAGCGTAACTCAGCCATAAATCATTAAAACTCAGAAACATGTTCAGAAACACAATACCTTAGAAACATAACATTCAGAGACTCATCTGCTCAGAAACATACCGTTCAGAAACTCACGCTTAGAAACATAACATTCAAGAGCATTTTGTTTAGAAACGGACTCTCAGAAACATATAATTTAGAAGCAATGTTAAGAAAAGTAACGTTCACAAACATACATTCAGAAACATAATATTTAGCAAAAAGTGCTCACAGACATACGTGCGGAAATGACATTTAGAAACAAAATGTTCAAAAACAAACTCAGAAACATAATATGTAAAGGCAGTGTGAAAGTATTTACTGTGCACCTCTCACATGAAAACCACAGCAACACATCAGCAATAGATTTATAAACTTTCTTCACCACTGACCAAAGCCGTGTATTTGGGGGGTTATGTTTGTTTTGGTCTAAGCTTTGGGTCATGTTTCTGTGTTTGTGGTGTGGGTTTGCTACTATCAAATATGTTTTGAGAGTTCTGTGTTGGGTAACTTCAGACCTATCTCCAATCTCCCTTTCATTTCTAAAGTTCTTAGAAGAGTGGTTGCCTCCCAGTTGCTGGACTACATGAACTCCAATGATCTTTTTGAGATCGTTCAATCTGGTTTCCATTCTCATCAGAGTACTGAGCCTGCTGGGCTATATGTTCTAATGGTTCTTGCCTCTATTCTTTTGAAATTGGTTACTCTGGAACAGTCCTGTCCTAGATCAAATCACACTTAACTGATAGATGTCAGTACATCTGTATGAGGAGCCATAGATCTGAAACTGTTTCTCTTAAACAGGGTGTTCCCCAGGGCTCTCTTCTTAGGACTCTTCGGTTTATCATTCATGTCCTCTTTCTTGGTCACATTATACGTTCCCATGGTCTGAAATTCCATTGCTATGCTGATGACACTCAGGTCTGTCTTAGTTTCAAACCCTCTGACCATATTCGTTCTCCTTCTCTTATCAGGTGTAATTCATGACTCCATGGAAATGTTCTTTTATTAAATGCACATAAGATGGAATTTCTGCTCATTGGCACCAAAGTAGCTGAGGTTTTGTCTCCTCTAGGCTGGACTTCTGCAGCTCACATCTTCATGGTCTTCCATACAAAATCATCCCTTACACCTTATTCAGAATGCTCCTGCAAGAGCTCTGACACACACGTTACACTGGTATTAGAGCATCGTCACTGGTCACCCATAAACAGAAAGATTCTAGTTCTCACATTCAAATTACTTAATGGTATAAACCCTGTTTATCTGTCTAATCTCATGAAGCAGAATACTCCCTATCGCAGATTAAGGTAATCTGATGCAGGTCTCCTGTTTGTCCCCAGGTTAGGCTGTCTACCATGGCTGGTGGATCTTTTAGTGTTTGCTATCTCCTTGCTCTGGAACTCTTTTCCTTCTCCTTTATGTTTCTCCTCCTCTCTCTCCATCTCTCACAGCCATCTCTTCTCTCACTGTCACTCACTGTCTTTGTCTACATTTGATTTGATAGATTTGTTAGATTTTGTTTTGCTCTTATTGCCTCTGCTTAATTTGGTGCCCCTGTAAAGTGACCTTGGGTTTTATGAAAGGCACTAAATACATGTATCTTCTTGTTCTTCTTCTTCTTCTTATTATTATTATTATTATTATTATTATTACTGTTGTTGTTTTTATTATCTAGAGTGAATGTAAGTGACTCACTTCTGTGGGCAACTGCTAAGTCACTTTATCTGCATTGAGGTATGTAGCTGTGAGTGCCTGCTTGGTCAGCAGTAACTTCAGTGCTTATGACCATTACCTCCCCCATGCAACCACACACAGACATACACAAACACACACACCGATGCACTCACATACACATCACCCCAGAACAACATGAGCACCTCATACACACCGCCCCTGGAACAATACTCAACACCTCCCCCCACCACCAACACACACACACTGCCCCCAAACACCACCAAGAAGCACCCTCCCCATTTGACATGGCCAGGGTTCACAAAGATTAGATTTGAATTTATGAAGATTGGTTCAGCGAGGTCAGTGGCGTAATCTATGCTGTTGTAGTATTTCACATGTGGCCCCCTCGAATCCAAGCAGTCCAAGGGCCTCCGTATTTCACCATGACAATGTAATCACAGCTTCACATTAAAAAGTCATTATTGTTTAGAATAGAGGCCTCGTGCAGAAAAACACTACCTATAAAATCTCTTAGCCTTTGTCTCTCAGCACACATGTTTACTGAAGAACACAAGCTGGTGTGATTTAAACGGGCAGCTTACAACACCATTGATCTGAGGGGAATTTTTCTCCTCACATGCCTACACAGCCTACTGGGCAATACACATGTATGCCTCGCAGTGCATTTATCAGGCTACACTAGAAGATACAATTTCAGTCCATACTATTCACACCACCCACCTCTCCTTCTCTCTGTGTCTGGAGGTACCATAAATTCTTTTGCAAAGTATCAGCAGGTGACCAGTCTTAAATGATTTAAGTTGCATATATACACCATATGTGAGATTAAGCACTTTAAGCTTGGTATATTATTTGAATGTGCAGGCCCTAAACCTATGACACCTGACCCTGTACTACCACGACCCCACTGAGCATATGTTTCTGAGCATTGCTGATTATGTTTCTGAGCTGTTTTGTGCATGTTGAGTGTACGTTTATCAGCCTATATTTGTATAAGATGGTAGACACTGCGGACCCTGGAGTGAATGAAGGCTGATTGTTTCTGGGGTGGTGGCACGTGGCGTGTAATTATGTATTAAGGAAGGTCTGGTGAACTGTAAGAGGCTTGGAGTGGTTTGTCTGGAGACTGACAGAGAATGTATGGGAATATACTCTAGATATAGATCTTCATATGTCCATCTCTCACATGTTGCTTCTCTTTCAACTCACAGGTTTTCCAAGTGAATCAATACTGTCTTTTTATGTATCTGGCACCTCTCATGAAATTAGATTTTTCCCCAAAGTCAATACATTCCCTGTTGGCTACATCATTGCCTCCTCAGTCAGATCTGCAGCTCTCTGTCTGAGAGGATGTGATATTACTCCCATATGCTCTATTGATTTCACAGTGTTTGTCTTATTAGTCTTGTCAATCTACTGTCAGTGCAGAATGGTGCATAATCACATGAGAATTACAGTATTGCCATATCAGTGCCAGACTGACATCAAAAGACAAGCGAAGAGAAGCTTTCTTGTCCATATTCTTTTTTTTAAAGCACCTAATGACTTACAGCACCTAAAACATTTCCTGTTTTGTGTCCAGGACATTTTGTGGCCAAATTGAGTCAGTGTGTTTGGAATGGCCTGAGTCTGTAACGCTCCAGTCCAGGGTTCAGCTTTACGGCATGCAATCAAAGTACCAAGTAGTGAGCAGCAGGTGAAACCTAAGAGGTCTGACCATGCGAGTTTAGACTGACCACAACGGTATTCACTTATTGGTCACATCACTCTTTCTTATCATCTCCAGTTGCCTGGGCTTTGTTCTCTTCAGACCTCATTTCATTTGTAAATTGATTGCTATTCAGGAGGGACTGGAAGTAAGAAACCAAGCCTGTTTGATCACTGGTTCCATACTGATTTACAGTCCACAATTTAATTATGTTACAGGATGCTGTGATGTTGGCCAGCTGCTTCAAGGTTGGGGGTGGACAGCTCTGGTTACCCAGGCGCCTGCAGCTCTCCCCAGGAAAGGGTTACAGGGTGTGACTGTGCAGACTGTGAAGAGGTCTCCCTGAAGCTCACCATGGCCAACTTCCCTAATGTATGTCTAAAATAACTACTAAGCTATCTTTATGAAGCCTCCTCAGAAACCATTAGCCTGACTTCATATAGATAGCTCAGTAGTTATTTTAGATATACATCAGTGAAACCTGATATATTTATCTCCAACCCAGAGTTTGTTTATGGGACTTTAACTAACACTTCCAAGAGAAACGTGCTGTAATATTATATATGTGTCTTTAGAACAGATTTTTAAAATTATTTATGAGTTCAGTGTTAAAATCTCTCATCTTACATGTTTGTGTTCAATAGCAGTTATTAGCATGTTCGTCGAGAAGTTGATGAACAATTACACTTTTTCTGAAGATTAAATAATATACAGCATAATGAAACAGTGTTTACAGCTTTGACCCACTAAGACCATCTCTTTGATGACTAATGCTCTTGTGGACTTGGGTGTTGGACTGAATAATAGTCTGAGTTTTAAACATGTTAACTTTACTGCTGCAGATCTACTCTTTTCCAGAGTGTAACGTGATTAAACACTGACTCAACAAGTGAGGAGGTTTATGAACTTTTAAATTAAATTCCTGATTTACTGTGCAATTGAAATACAATTTACATTTAGTGGTTAGTTTATGGTTACCAAGACCCATCAAGATCATTACATTTCGATAATGAGATTTTCATTATAAAATGAAGAAGAAAGGATTCATGGCTCTTCTGTGGAAAAATGGGAAATACAATAAAGTCTTTCTCCCTGTTATCAATATGCAAACAATTAGTAGGCCATTTGAATTGTAAATATCTAAAAATCATTGCAAAAATGCAAGATCAATGAGCCATTACCTAAAATGTAATGATAAAGTTTTATTATAGGAAAGCAAAAATAGGAAAAAAATGTGGAATTAAGGTTGCAGATTCATAAAGTACACCTCATTTCTGACTTTTACAGTTTAAATCTGGTTTGAACTATTTTCTTTATTTCATTGGGTTTTCTGAATTTTTCGTTCATATTTTGCTTGTACATATAAGATGGGCACATGGTTAGCCGGACTCCTGCCACATCCTACCGCTGTCATCAGGCTGTCTTCATCAGTGTAAATTCAGTAATGAATTCTGGGAGGGAGCTCACTGATCCCTGCCAGTCCAGTGTCACACCAGTCGGATCCATATTGTGTTCCTGTTTGTTCCTGCCTCTGTCTTGCTCATTAAATCAGTGTTAGACCTTAATCCCCCAGGCGTCAGTCTGTTTCTACACTTACTGGAGTTACTGCAGCTCAGATTGAATGAAACGACCAAATTAAATGTCTTTGCCCATGCTTCTTAAACACAGAACATGTCTGTGTGTGACACAATAGTTGTAGTCCACTGGTGATAGCTCACAGTCATATTCATAGACAGAATCAAAGGAGCATGTAGGCCTAATTTTTTCACATTTTCATATATAATGTTTATATGGGTGAGTTATATATGTTTAACAGTGCTTAAAAGGGAAGAGGCACTTTTTAGCTGTATACCAGCAAATGTTTGAAGTGTTTTACTTTTTACAGATCTAGGCCAGCAGAGCTGGACACTTGCTTATCTTTTAAAACTTGTTTATTTTTTGGCATAAAATGTACAAGCAGTAAAGTGGTGGAATGATGCAGTGACCACAGGACTTTAAAATGACTTCAACAGACTATCCAAAATCTGTTATGGTAAATATCTCTTAATATATCTGTAATCTCACTGCACTCTAAAAAAGGCTTCTTGAACTTACCCTGAAAGCATTTTGAGTTGGCGTGCTAAAGGATCTCTTACCACACAGCTGCTCTGAAGGGACTCTACACATAGAAATCGAATCGTTCGAATACTATGGTTCTTGTGGACACCAGAGTTCCCACACACAGACTGAAACTAAAGAAGGCCACAAGTCTGCATCCTCACGTGAGCACGGTAGTTTTAGCATTACGTCACTTGAGTGAATTTGTCAGACTCACTAAAGCACCCTGGCAGGCCTGTTCAGCCCACCCAAATGGTGTGGGGTGGCTTGCTGGACCCCAGCAATTGTAATGATCATAAATGAACACTACAGGCCCCTATGGAGTAAAGGGTGGACTAACGATTAATTTATTCAGGAGGCTGCTTGTGTCTTTGATCGTTATTTGCAGCATCCTTCATCACACCGTCCCTGTGGGGGATGTCGTTGTTGTTGTCTTGGCTGTGCTTGGACAGGGTGTCATTACTCTCCTGCCTTTCAGTTCCCCTTCCCCGTGTCCCCTAATCAGCTCGATCTGCCAGGCGTGTGGCCTCAGGATTAGCAGAGAGTGACTCGGCATTAATGGAGACATGGAGACAGAGGACTGGAAAAACAGACAGATATTAAAAAGAAAAGCAAGGGAGAAGACGGAGATGAAGGGGAGAGTCAGAGTGGCGTGTGGTGCTTCTTGACCTGACCACACTGAGCCAGCGGCAGAACAGCTCTCCCCATGGGGAGATGAAATCATTGGTTTTCCAAAACTTGGTCCAGTATCGTTTTCTTCATCTGATCAGCATGGCTTCCGTTTGCACAGCCACAGACAAATTACATTACAGTCTCCTGCTATCACCCTGCTCATCAGTGAAACTCACTAGAGAATACACATTCACACACACACACACACACACAGTTTTACCAGTTTATGTGCCATTGATTTCCACAGTTTCCTTATGATGCCGTTATTACTGGGTGGATGCCAAGCAAAACCAACATGGCGACTGAGATGGTAATGGTGACAGAGGCGATGGCTGTGTGGCTCTCACTGTCCACTGCGTCCTACAAAGCTGCACCTCCTGGATGTTCTTCTACAGTTCCTATACAGAATGAATTACTTATGATAAAAGACCTGTAAGTCACACTTCAATAAGCTGAAAAGCTGCTGAAAATGTGTTTTTATTGCACACAGCCTGTGGCAGGCTGGCAGCAGTGTGATACCATAATGTCGGCAAATGAACCCTCTCAGAGGAAGTCAGTTGTGCACTAAGACAATAAGCATCCAGTCAGCACAACAGAGGGTCTGCATCTATAAAGCCAGGTCCATCAGAGCCCCGCCCCCCTCCTCTCTTCCCCCCAAATGGCCCTCAGTCCCATAATGGCTTATTTCTCCTTCTTTCAACCTCATTTGTTTTGTAGCAGGGTTTATGGCTCCTAAACTGAAGGATGGTTTTGGGAGGAAGTGAAGCTTTTTTATGTTATGGGTTATTATCTGCCTGTCACAGTGTGTGTGAGATGTTAGCTGTGATAGCTGTGATGTCTGTGGCCCCGTGGAGTCTGTCGCGTCGTGCAGTGTGTCAGGCTGATGGAGGTGAGATGGCGTGTGGCGAGAGATCTTGCCACCACTTCTCAAAGACACTCAGATATTCTACCACTTCAGCATGAGCTGTAATTGCACCGAGGTGGGCAGGCTATTATAAAGCCTGAGAAGTAATCCTTCTCAAAGCACTTCAACATTTATAAGACTGACAGCTCTCCTTCCTTCTCTCTGCGCTTCTCTGTCAGAGGAAATAGTGCTGTAATCCTCCTAGAATCAAGTGTCTATCTGTCTCTCGCTCTCTCTGTGTGTGTATATATATATATATATATATATATATATATATATATATATACTGGAGATATATATATATATATATATATATATATATATATATATATATATATATATATATACTGGATATATATATACATACAACTATATATACTAATATATATAATGCAGGCAGACATGGGTCAAGCCTCGTCAGACTGTATGGCTTATATCACTTGGATAAGAAAGTACATCTTACAGACTCATGGGAGAAGGACTTAGATTTTTTGTATTGGTATCCATGCCTCTGGAGTAACGTGTCCAAGCAATTTCTACATTCATTGGCCACTATGGACTAGTAAGAGAAAAGCCATAGAATCAATAGCCTTGGCTTCTGTGTAAGAGATACTGTATGTGAGGAGAGTCTTTATACATTGCATTTCTTAGTAAATAGAAACCACTTGATAATATCATAACTTCTCTTTCCATTATCCCAGTGCTTGGAAAAAGTGTTATATTCCCAACAGTTACAGTAAATCTATTTCCACCTAGTGTGGTCTCGCTTCATGACAGCTCTCTAGTCGATATATGACCACCAAGAGATAAGCCATTCTTTTAAATGATCAGTCACTTTATCCTCCTGTTCATTGTTCCACAGAAAGTGTGTTATGGATGATTTACAGCCCCAGGTGAAAAACCAAGGAGTTTTTAAAGAAAGGCACTGAGTTGCCTACAGGAGTCCATTGTCTCCTCTGGTAACCTGAGCTGATAAAGATAAGCTTTCCATTTAGAGTGGACCTTAGCAGGGTCACTTTCAACACACCTGCACTGTGGATGGATGGACATCTTTTTATGTCATGTGCCATTTTGATATACAACAGTGTTCCCCCTGATTACTGCTTTGTTATGCTTATACTTATTAAGCCATTGTCAAGACTTTATAGTTGGAAACATCACGCAGGTAGGACTGTAGTTGAGTGGCGTGTACATAACTTAATGTGTGAATGGACTAGATGTCATGAGCATTAACCACAAAGAGCCTAGCTGATAATTGCAGAAAACAAACTCATGCCAAACACTTGGTAACCCATTCATCTCGGTCTGTAATTAACAAGGTAATTAACAAAACGGTGTTACGTAGTCAGAACAGCAGGGATACATACGTGTTCCTGTCTAGCTCATTCAAAGTATTAGTACGTTTGCAAAGCTCCTTCTTTAGGTGTAATATTGTACACCATTGTATCTGTTTAACTATCTATAAGACATTGAACCTGACGCGCGCGGGCATTGACACCGGGTCTCCAGCTGGGCGCATGTCTGCCCTCTACTGGCCTGTAGTGAAAACAAAATGACCTTCAGCAGAAAGCTGCATTGTTGTCTATGTGCAGCAGTGCGAATGAGTGGGCATCCCCAAACAGCACGTGCAGGGCGAGCGTGACCCCAGGAGAAGGTGTGTCTGCTCTCTGTAGCCAGCACCCCCACATGCCTCTCTTATTTGCAATTAGATAGCTTTGATTTGCTCCATTTCTTTGCAATGTCCACTGTGGCGGCAGCCAAGGCACCCCCCCCCCCCCCTCCCCATGGTGCTGGGGGGTGGAAAGGGTTTCTTGTTTTGCTCTGGCACTTGGTGATGTGCAATCAAGTTGGGCTGACAGTGGGCGTGAGGCTGGTAGCTCCTACCTTATCCCTGCTACGCTCAGCTGAGAGAGAGCTGCATTTTCAAATGTCCCCCTAACAGCACGGTCATAGGTGAGGAATCGTAGCACACTTTCTAGTGCTCAGGAAGGGGCACAGTAATGGTGCTTGAACACTCTCCTGTATTGCCCATTCAAGCCCTCAGCTTATGGCCTGGGGTGACCTCAGCAGAAGGAATGCAATTACAGGGAAAGGGGCTGCCCTAGTGGGATGTAACCCATCTCCTTGCTTCCTTCCTTCCTTCCTCTCTCTCTCTCTCTCTCTCTCTCACTATCTCTCTGTCTCTCACTATCTCACAATGACTCTCTGTCTCTTACACACCGTTTCTGGATTAGGTTGAGTTTATTTCTGAGTAGTGTACTGTAGGTAATGTAAAATGGATTAGATTAGACATGAGCTGTGATGTTATAATCCATTTGCCAATTACAAGAAATCAGGCAGTCTGATTTTAGAAGAAAGCTAATAGTTTGTGATATTACAAAAATTTCAGAGAAAAGGGAATATGGACTTTGGTGATGAGTGCTAAAAAGTGCAAGAAAACATTTAAATGACAACATTAACTGTGAAAAGCACAGAAATGAAAAATCAAATTACAGTGCCATCCAGCAATAAAACAAATACCACAGAATATATTAGCAAAAACTGTAAACATTTCCTAAAGGGAATAAAAGTTTAGTTACATTAAGATTTCCGCACATGAAAGTTGCCTTTCATGAGCTTTTCACTGACCTCCACAGCTCTATGATCTGTTCTATGATCAGTTAGCTGTATGATGTTAGTTCTATGATCAGTTAGCTGTATGATCAGTTAGTTCTACAATCAGTTAGCTGTATGATAAATTAGTTCTACGATCAGTTAGCTCTATGAAATGATGGAAGTGGTATCCAGGTACCAGATAAGGAGAAACCTTTAGTAATGACTAGAATTTGCATTTAAAAATGTCCTCAAGTTCAAAAACAACTAGTTATTCATAGATGTAACTTGACACATAAGAAAAATTTATGGTAGCAGTCACTAGGCAGTTTGAACATCAAAGACAGCATTTAGCAAATGCCAAGGGAGGGTCTAATGCGTCTCTCAACCAGACCACACCCACCCGGGCTTCAGCCTGAATAACAAATCCATGGCAACAGCTGCGTGAACTTGATGGATGCAGCACATTCAGGTGTTTTTATGCTTTTTATTGACAGTCACTTCCATAATGATACAGCTTCTAAATAAAAAAAGACTGTTTTGGTTGATTTCCAGTCATAGCAGAATTAAAGCAGTTAGTGAATTGAACATGATGAATGGGCAGGCAAAGCGAAGCCTGAGCCCCTGTAACACAGTCAACCACTTCATCCAGATGTTACCCCCATCTGGCAACAACACAACGAACTCTCAGAAATTCTAATGAGACTGAGCAACACATGGCAACAAATGACCCAAAGCCAGCTGGGGCACTTACACTCTCAGATGTACTGAGAGATCGGAGACGTGTAGATATTCCAGTCATTGGGCCAATGGTCAACAATAGAATGATCACTATAGTATCTAGTGCCATCTTCATTTTTGATCTGCCTTAATTATCTTTGGAGAGGGGGTAAGGCTAAGGGTGGCTCTAGAGATGGGGCATCTTGAGGTAAGCTCCAGAGATGGGGCATCTTGAGGTAAGCTCCAGAGAGGAGGCAGGAGGGGAGGGGCCTCCTCCCCAGCCGCAGGGAGATCCCAGGAGGAGCTCTGTTCAACCCACCCACCATACACATCACAATATTTCCAGAGGCAGATCCTTGTCCTCAGCATACATATTTTACTGTTGTCTGTAGCCAGCAGATATTTCCAGTAGACAAAATTTAAGGGGGATACTGAAAAACTGGAATTTCCTAGCTGTCATTTGAATACAGATTTGTACATAATTGAATGTGAAAAGGAGTATTTTCAGTATTTTCAAGGTTTCCGTTCAAGATATAAAGTGCTACCCACAGCAGCTGCAGCAGGTGCAGTGAACACAGCTCTAGAGCAGAATGTGATTATCCATGAGGTGCACAGCAGGTGATCTAAAGTGTTCATACTGCCGGGAGTGGAGAGCAACTTTGGCGTCCTGGTGTCAGTGTCTGGGTGATACGGCACAGTGTGGCAGGTTATCAGCCTTCAGGCTTTGTCTCATGCTGTACTACCATATGACACTCTCAGCAGTGCTGCAGAAGGTGTCCATGTATGTTCAGTCATAGCACAAACCCTCAGAGGCAACACGCATGGTAGAATGAGGTTTTATATTCTGGCTTTGGAGATCTACAACCGAGGAAATTACACGCAGTTAGCCGGTTTCTCCCTGGCCCCATTATTATTGATTGGAGTGGGAGACTGTGTTTCCTCAAGTTAATAAAGAGCTTTTTCACTTTCTCTGTTTGTTTACGCCTTTATAATACAAGAATGCAACATTTCTTGTTGAATGACAAGCTCATTCTAGGGCCACAGACGTGTGTTGTAGTCTCTCCACACGAGCTCCACTGCAGGAGGAAGTGTTTGCAGATAACTCACTTCAGTTTCCGTTCTCTTGGGTTCCACGTGGATGTCAAGCTGAAATGCAATCATTTGAATATGATTAGTGGTACTCTCCAATGTGAAAGACCTGAAAGATTGCAGCAGATTCCATCTTGTCGTGGCTTGTGAGATATTTGATTAGCTGATAAACCAAAACTTCCATCTTCTCAAAATGAGAAAGCAGATTCCACTGGGGATGTGTCAGGAATGAAGACACCAACATGTGGTTCTGTTATTGGACAACCACACTGTGAACAACAGGCCCACCCACTACCTTTCCATTCAGCCTCAACATCACAGATGACAAGACTAGCGGTCCAAAGAGAGGAGTGTGTGGGCCACTCATCACACACTGGGATTAGGTAAATGAACCAGTATGATCAGTGATGCAGTTTAGTGGGTAAGGGCTGAATACAGACACACAGATGTGGGGTATAAGATTTCACGCCCAGGAGAGGCAGATTTAGTGCAGTCAGGGTGTCAGATTCGAACTCTGATGAGGAAGTCTGGGGCTCTGGGCATCAGACAAACCGTCAGCTTCTCAGTGTAATGCATTTGTTGCCTGTGTAGGGAGAATGGAATGTTACTGCTTCACTCTGTCCCACTCACCTCCTCTGCACTACTGGCTGTGTGTGAAAGCTTCCACCGAGGAAGTGTGTACCCAGGTGTGCCGCATCAGGCTACATCTGCAGCCCGTTCACACATCCCCATGAATGACATCACTGTCCAGGGTTTGTAGCACTGTAGATGAGACCAAGAACCCTCTGAATGCTGGATTGGCCACTTATCACATAACTGATTAATTGTAAATCACAGAAACAAATGGCTTTTCACTATGGAAGTCTTCTGCAAAGCATGCATTTATTTTACTGAATCTAAAATAAAACACCATGTTCAAATATCTCACCTGCAGTGTGTGTATTACCCACATAAGTCATGTCATAAAATATCAGTCCTCTGCAACATTTGCAGCACAGCAGAGCATAATTCCTAAAGTGATTTAAACCTAAAGTCTAAATCCAATTTAGCTTTAATTAAATGCCAACCACCACAGCTGCCTGTTAGCATCAGATCCACTTGATTAAGTTAGCACAGGGGAATAGGACCATATAAGCGCCTGGCTATTTTGGGGGAAAACTGCAGTAAAAAACCTCTAAAAAAATCTCTGTCAAGCTCCTAATGAATAAAAATGTGATACTAAAATGACATTCCGAAGCAGTCACAGAAATGTATAGACATTTTATTAAGGGACATCAGGCACAATGTCAAGTTACTTTCTTAACATGACATGCACATATGTATTGTTTTGTCTGGCTTACTGCTCTGATAACATTTCCATAAAGGAGATCTATAAAACTCTATCACTTCATAAAAGTCCGTGTAATAGAGAAGGAAATTAAATTGCAAAACCGACAGGATCAATAAACATATTATTTGCCATTGCACAGACTAATGCCTTTTGCTGTCCCATTGAACCGGCATCCAGATTAAACCATTCAAATGTAAAATGTACCAAGCTTGTTTAGGGCTCATAAATTCAGGGGTCTTGGGAAAACATTGACGAAATTCTCTGCTTGATTAACTTTAATCATCCTCACACGGAGATGAGAGGACAGTGGGGAGGTGAGCGGGAGGGCAGTAGATGATGAGAACACTAACATTTACAGCATCGCCAGCATCAGTGAACAGATGCTGCCGCTGGAGCTGTCACCTTTGACCCTCAGCTCGCTGGCTTATTACTGCCATGGGAAGAGCGCAGGAGAGCATCCTGACAGGAGCTTCCAAGAATCAAGTGAGACCATTAACCTTCTACTCAGGGTACTTTATCCTGGAGAAGAGGCTTCATGGGACCGAAGGGCATTTTGTTCATGGCATGAAACTTTAATTGTGCGATCACGTTTCCTCGGTTCTCATCTCCTGATAGTTTACGGCCCATCACACATCTTTTGAGTGTTCTGGAGTGTCCTGAACTTGTGCTGAATGTTTTCCCAGGTCTAAAAGGATATTCTCATGTTCATCATACAATTCGCAATCATGTAATGAATGTTATGCATCTCCTATTCTAATTTTAGAGCGGCTTTGCTTATAGTAATGAAAAGTTATAAGCAGTTCTATATGAAACAAGATATGAAAAATATTGTCAGGATGAAAATGAACCAAAGCATTCTTTGCGTGTGTGAATGCAGTGATTAGGCCAGGTACTCCCAGGGAACACATGCAGATGACTCATTCTTCACTGAAGTAATTGAATAGTCTTGGCGCTCAGGTTACAAAGAGATTGCTTTAGCACATTGTACGATCAGAGCTCTGAAACTGATGCCAACCTGCAGAGCCATTATTGGAGTCCAATTGCAGTGAGAGTTAATTCCCCTAGCAATCAAACTGGTCTCATATGCAAGACACAAGAACTGTTTCTGAGTGTTAACACTATATCTAATTTGATGACTTCCTTCTAGAAGTGACTGATCAAAGCAAAGCCACTAGAATATGTTTAAAATGCAGACTGTTCTTTTTCACTGAAGTGAACTGAAACAACAAAGCTTGAGGCTTTGAAGCTTTGCCTAAGTTAGGGTCTCATGTCTGTCATTAAGAGTACATAAATACATAGAGTTCAACGGTCACATTGCAGGCTATGGACATGGATCACTAGCCCCTTAATTACAAGCAAGCAGGGTGTCACTGAGATTTCCATTCAATCTGTATCTTGGAAATCTCTTACAGAAAGCAGACGTGATAAATGATGATGATGATGGAGCGTGATGTTAATTTTGGGAATGCCAGGTATAGTTCATTGAGGGGGAGTGAGATGCTACTGATACTGTGCTTCATGATCCTTGGTGATCGGTATTGCTTTGGCTCTGTGTGTCCAGGGTGATGGAGCCTTCATCACAACTGCCCTGCACCACAATCAAGTCAACATGGGTGTCCAGCACTCTTGGTCAGTAATCAAAAGGCGGTGTGACATCCCTGGGGTGTCTGGTTCTGATGGTCAAGAAGGAGGATGGAATCTTTGGGCTTTGTGTGTTCAGGGTGAGGAAGCCTCTTCATCACCACATGCAGCCTTTCACCACAAGCAAATGATCGATGTGAGCACAGAGCAGATCAGAGCATGGTCCTGGGAGAAGAGAATCTGACAGAGTCCTTTTCAGATTCAAGACTCCATTCTAATGAGATATCAATTATTTTGAAGTTGGCTTTCGTAAATAAGTGAAAATGTATAGCAAATATGTGAAAACGACAGAAACAAACATTTAATTTACACTTTGCATATAAACTTTGCAAAGAAAAGTCAGTAGAAAGAATTTTCAATAGAAACTTCAACCAGACATAACATGATTACACATCATATTGTTTTCAGGCTTTTCCAAATATTTGGACAAAATATTTATTTTCTGTTGTAAAAGGCTGTATCATATGACATCAACAATAAGAATATTGTTCTTCACACTAGAGCAGTCTACATGATTAAACACCATTGAGATTTTGTGCCTAGTTGTCTGTTAAGGTATTATTCAAATCTGTCATTGCTTTCAGGAAATCTCTGTGCATATAATAAATGTCCACTAGAGGATGCTAGAACAAAGGAAATTACAGTAATCTCACCGAAATGAAGAATAAGCTTTTAACAATATGATTAGTCATCCCAAATGTAATCTACATACTATATATCAATTCTAAATCAATTTATTATTATTATTACTATTATTGTTGTCCTCATTGACATTGTTGTTGTTGTGTTATCAGCGAAGACAACATGCAGGTATCATCATGGACACTCATGTCCTCCTGTGGCCTCTTAGCCACTGTGCCAGTGTGCTGCTGACAGCCCTGTTTTCCTTCTACAGTCCCCCTGCATAGAAGCCCAGAGCCCCACTCCGCAAGGCTGGAAGAGGGAGACACGTCAGCAGACTGAGAGCGTTCTGAGAGTGTGTCTACTACAGTGGGTCTGAGTGTTCTCCTCACTGAGCCTGAGTGATCTACTTATTCTTAAACAGTAGTGTAACACTCCACAGTTTGAACTCTTGTAGTTAGAGTGCAGTTACCGGCTTAATTGGAATTTTAATTTACTTGATTTCCTCATATGCTTCCAAGCATATAGTATTAATTACAGAGAATATTTTGTAAAACATCAATTTCAGCTATATGGCACTGTGTCTTCATTTCTACATCCTTTCCCATCATTAATGCATTTGTATACTAACTACTACAGCTACACAGCATGACCTCAGCATGTGTCCAGTGCTACTGTTACAGTGCTGAATGTGCTGTAAAGGTCTAGGTCTAATTAGCAGTAGGGCAGCCTAATGAGCACTGTCATTACTATTTCCAGGAAGTAATCGGTAATCCTGGTGCAGTTTCAAAGAAGATGTTTGGTATTGTGCTTTAATTATTCCATTCTAGTACTTTGTAAAGATTTTGTATTGTGCTTTTGTTATAGTATTCTAGTACTTTGTAAAGGTTTGGTATTGGACCTTTTTGGAGTACCTAGCCCAACACTGGCTGACACCACCAGTCTTGATAAACGTCACATGGTGCCACCCCACAGTAGGAGACTGCTTGTGATGCATTGGTAGTCAAGTCCATTTACACTCACGCAGTACTCCGCATGACGATGAGTGTGGACAAGTTACTTTTCCCTTTAATGTAGCTGTTGCTGATTCATTCATATCAGCTCTATTTTCTCTAAGACACATAACAAGACACTGTTATGGGAAAACCATTATCATGCTTATGTTCAGTCCAGTAATGACGTGTCAATGACGTAATCACTGCTTCACGCTTTAGGACGAGCACATTGTCATGTCCCTGCATTCACATGCTGTCAGTGCAACGTAACTGAATGACTTGAAGAGCAGTTTTGCATAATACTATCGTATGCTAATATTGTATGCTGGTGTGTCTTATAGTACAGAGCCTACACAGAACTCCAGGGCCTGATTACGAGGTACAGTGTAAACGCACCTGCTGTAACACATGCACTCAGACGTTTGATAAGAATCAAGCACACCCAAAAAGCTCATTGTGAAATGCATCAGTGGCATGTAGATGTGAGAAGCCAGAGGCAGGAAGGGACTGCAGTGGGACTGATATCTGTTCAGTTGTCCATTTGCTTGTTTTCTGCAGTGCTGTATTGTGGCAATGGCATCGCTTGAGAATGTATATATGTATATATGTATATTAAAAATAACATATTAATATACTATATACTATATTATATAATAATAAGAAGAAGAACTCAACATTAGTTAAATTAGCTAAACAGCTAAATCCTGTTCTTTTTTTTGAGGAATGAGACATTTTTGCCCCTTTGTGAATGTCTTGGATTGCAACTAAAAGGCTCATAGTAAAAACATTGTTCTTTTTTAAATGCACAATCTCTTTTATTCTTGTGGTTAAAAGCAGTCAGTTATTAGATGCTTACAGCCATATTTATATGGCTCATATTTATGAAGTAAATATTCACTGTTGAGACTAGAACCAGTCTAAGCACTTGGACAGTATAAATACATTAAGAATGAATGATCTAAATATCTCCTCTATCCAGGAATATATCCAGGAACACTGGAGTGTTTGGATTTCATGTCTCAGAATTATATCTATATTCCAAACTTGTTGCTCTAACACTCTGTAGTGAAATAAATTTCACAGTATAAACTGCGTTGTGTATGTCCAGGTCTGAGTTATGGCTGTGAGCAGCACTGCTGTGGAGGGAAGGCTGTGCTGCTACTGCACGTCATTGTCCATGCTTGTTGTGCGTGAATACACTGTAAACATTACAACCCGGCAAGCAAATGTTAGGTTAGGTACCAATATTTGGATAACAAAGAGTCCCACCTTTAATGTACAGTAGGAAACATTGTTTTTTTTTCTCTGAAGCCCAGAACATAAACTCTGGGACAGCATGTCCTATTTCCTCTCCTCATTGGGCTACAGCTGTATGACTGTACATGAGAACCTCTGTGATTGGCTTTTAGGCATGTCATTCAGTGTACAAAGTCCTAACAGTGAGCTCTTCTGTCAAATGATGCAAATGTAGGAGGAGAGAGCAGAGCCCTCCTCTCACTGTAAGATTTTCACACCCTCACCTCCCTCTCTGCCTCACTCTTTGTCCCTCCCTCCCTGCCTCACTCTCTGTCCCTCCCCTTCTCCCTCCCTCCCTCCCTCTCTGTCCCTCCCTCCCTCCCACACCACCTGCCCTTCAGTGCTACAGAACAGCCGTGGTACAAGACAGCGCAGCGGCGATCCTGTCCTCATTATTAGACCGCGGAAAACAGCGCCCTTCCCCGACGCTTGGTCTTCCAGTCTCTCCTCCTCCATCCTCGTCGCACGCCTGTCGGTGCTTCATCTCCACGCGCGTCTGGACGGAGGTGGGGGGCGGGGGTTGCTCGCGCCGGCCGCTGCTGCAGCTCAGATGGGAGGGGGGAGCGCTGGCGGCGGAGCTGCGTGGCGGGTCTGCCCGGGGGCGGGATGCTGAGAGGTGGCCGCGAGGGCCTGTTCGAGCAGGGCAAGAGGCTCCAGCAGCAGGGCGATTCCCGCGCTGCTCTGCACTGCTTCCTCAGCTGCCTGCTGGGACTGACCCACGTGCAGAGCTTCCATTCTCTGCCCAACTGCCTGCACCAGGTGAGCATCACGCTGCAGCACGGAGAACCTCGCTTGTGCACCAGCATGGACGGACTGTACCCCTCACTCACGCCGTACCGCTAGGCACAGTAACCACAGTGGGGTTGGTGTAAATAGGTACTCTGCATTTGTGTAAGGCTCGTGCACACAACTGTAGCGCCATATCTGAGCATGATCTGCCTCTGCGTGTGCATGTGTGGTACCAATATTGTGTGCACGCACAGGGACATGTGTACAACAAGTACACTTATTTAGAGTGCAGAGAGTATATGTGATTGTGTAGAATCTGGTTGATTTAATGGGACACTAATGAAAATCAACTGGGCTTGATTAAATAATGTCAACATACTAGCCCCTGCATATTTTAAGGGGAGCAAGTAGGGCACATTTAAGGGGACAGTTGTTATTATTATAATAGCAACTAAGCATTCAATCATCCAAGTTCTCCTAACTGATGACACACATGTGCACTTGTACACCGATATGTTACAGCATGTAAGTTTAATGCACAATTAGTTTATTTGTTTGTCGTGGGAAGAAATGGACTTTAGACTGTGAGATGACGTCTGGCCTGCAGTGAGCAGTGCCTCCTGCTTGGGACATGCGTCCACACTGAGTTAGATTGGCGGCGCATGGGAGCTTTCAGCATTCCAAAAAAGGTTTAGAAATGTTCAGCTGTTCAGTTTCTCCGTGCCTGACCTGGCTTCAAACATGACTGACTGGTGACAGTGGGGTAAATAATAGCTAGGCGCCTTGATAACTTGCTCTTAGTCTCACTGGGCTCCTGGTGAGTCTAGTTAGGCAGTAGTGTCTGAAGTTTATAAGTGTCACAGGAAGTGCCTTGTGTATAAACAGTAGCTCTTATACAAGTGGAAAGGAATGTGTGGTATGAAATGGACCAGAGTCTAGCCAAGAGAGCAATACATCACATCCAACATACACGAGTTTAATGAGTCTCACTTCTATCACAATAGCGTAGTGTTTACATAGGTGTGACATGAGTAAATCATACAAGGTTTGAATGGTTATGTTGAGTTATTCTTAGCCATTTTGAGTGTGACATACGATGTTATCACTAGTGGATTATCTGTTGTTGGATAATAATTTTTTTTATCTCTGATAGATTGCTGAACTCTTCATTGATGAGAAGAACTGTATCCTTTTCTACAAAGCTCAGGATACACAATACACCTTTATTCTCACACAATACACTAAAATGAAGTCCTTATTCTTATCTAGTACACTTATCTAGAGTATTAGGTCCTTGAGCTTGAGATCCTTCTCTGTGGCCTACGTCCACCACAAGGTCTGCAAACATGCAGCTGTACTCTATGAGTAAAGCTATGAAAATGTTCGTATCGTAAATCTGCCACCCAGTAGTCCACTTCCCCGCTGTGAAGGGATTAGTGCCAGTTGTGTTGGTAATGACACACAGCACGTCGGAAGCACCGACCCCAATACTTATGTTTCAGGGTCACAAAACTAAAGAACCACAGAAGATGCTCGATTTTGCATGTGAAATATTTACATATAACAGTCATGAACTTTCTAAGAGGAAGGTCACATTTGCAGAAATTCAAAATTTGCCCTGTAGGCACACCCACTAGCCTGTAGGCACATCCGCTAGCCTGTACGCACACCCACTAGCCTGTAGGCACATCCGCTAGCCTGTAGGCACATCCGCTAGCCTGTAGGCACACCCACTAGCCTGTAGGCACATCCGCTAGACTGTAGGCACATCCGCTAGCCTGTAGGCACATCCGCTAGCCTGTAGACACACCCACTAGCCTGTAGGCACATCCGCTAGCCTGTAGGCACATCCACTAGTCTGTAGGCACATCCGCTAGCCTGTAGGCACATCCGCTAGCCTGTAGGCACATCCACTAGCCTGTAGGCACATCCGCTAGCCTTAGGCACATCCGCTAGCCTTAGGCACATCCATTATCCTGTAGGCACACCTGCAAGCCTGTATGTTAGTATTTTGGTATTTTACGTGTGTGTATTTTGGTATTTTCATGTGTAGGACCTTGCTCTCCTAAATGATTTTAGCCTTTGTCAGTTCAAAGCAGGCTAGACTACAGGCCTCACAAGCAGGCTAGACTATAGGCCTCACAAGCAGGCTAGACTATAGTCCTCACAAGTAGGCTAGACTATAGTACTCACAAGCAGGCTAGACTACAGGCCTCACAAGCAGGCCTTCCATCTCTACACACTCCCCGACTCTTTGCTTTGTGTCCAGGGCTGTTTCATTAATATGCTACATTTCCTAACAACAATTCTCTAATCTTACCAAATAAGGCTGAAAGTTGTATAAATGAAATCATGATGACTGGTGTTCTGTGGAGTGCTGAGGAATACACAGAAGAACTGGTCTGAATGGGTCTAAATGGTCTGTCCTTCCCATGTAGTGGAGCAGTTCTGCTTAAGAGCTACTCACTTATCACTACCACTTTATCACAGCAGTGTACAATCTCAGACTGTCTCCCCTCAAGCTGGGGGCACTCAACCAATATAATGTCATATGTCTTCTGCCATGACAGTTCAGTTAAGATTTTCTGATAGCATGATTAATATATTAGATTTGTAGATAGCTTAATGCTATTCGTAGTCTGACGTGACCTAACCAATTATCCAAAGCACTTAAATACATTCTTCGGACTAAAACCCATTCATCCAGTTCATGTGGGATATAAATAGGCAATGTATCATGTAATATGAACCTCTATATGGTATTCCTAAGATATATTTGAACATATATGTCTTATATGTTATATACATAAAGATTAAAGAATAATCTATTTAAAATGCATATGTGTATAATTGTGGTATAGGCTTAAACAAGATGAATTCAGTCATACAAGTTTGCTGGTGTTTATCTCATACCAAGCTATTTATATGAAGGTTAATGCCATGATATTTACACATTTATAATATGATTCGGTCATTCTGATTCGGAATAGCACACTTACAGATCTCCATTCATAGCCCTGTATTCATAGTACGCAGAAGCCTTCACTGTGTTTCTGCTCAAGATCAGAAGGAGCTTCATCTAGTCAAAATGACTATAATTTGCATTTGTTCCTGGTCTCATCATAATGGTTCATTTAAGATTACAACCCTAGATTGTTTGCCTTCAGTCTTATCTAAAGTACTCCCAAACCAGACCTGACCCACCCATCTGTGCTCTAAAAATGTGTCAGGAACTCCTGGGAATACGTGTCACATCCTGGAAAATCATCATTAAAAAAAGACAAACTGGTGTTAATAACATTAGGAAGAACAATGTCATCTAATGATGATTCACATTCACAAATGAAAAACTCTGGGAATTAACTTGCTAATCATGGTAGAGTGACGTAGCAACTTGTGTAGTGGTGCTTGTCTGGGCCCTGGAGTGGTCGACATTAAACCACTGTCCTGGTCCCAGTTAAGCAGCTGGCTGGCCCCGACTGGCCCCGACTGGCCCCAGCTGACTGAAATGGAAGCGTTTTTGTTTACCCCAGTACCTGTTTTGTCTTTTGTTGATGCTGGTGTTAGCACACCTGCATGCTGAAAGCGCAGGCCTGGGGTAGCGGTCCAGTGCTCTGGCCTGGTAACTGTAGGGAGGGAGGAACAGAGCCAGCCAGCCTCGCCCATCTGCTGACAGCGCTTCCCCCCGGGATGTTGGCTTACTCCCCTGCTCACAGTACCAGTGCAGAAAGCCAGACGTCCACAGTGTTCCAGAGAAATATGAATTTATGTTTTTTTATGATTTTATGATATGGTTTTAGCTAAATGAGTACTAGCACAACCTTCAGTGTTTAGCACAGGTTCAGTCAATGTAGAGATTAAAGTGGCATTAAAGGGTATGTGTTTTTTAGATTATTTTAAAACGTAGTAATGACTTTGTAATACCAAAATAGAAACATGTGTAAGACATTATATCTGAACATATTACACCCTGAAATATTTTTCAGCTAAGACCTATTTTTAGGATATTTCCCTTTCTAAGAAAAAGGCTTTAATGGCACTTGTCAAGCAGATGTGTACCTTTTGATCATTGCTACTGTTGGCTATGTAAATAAACAAATATACATCTGTCAGTAGCTGGAATGCATGTTTTGTGTCTTTATATAGAGAGAGGGTGGAGCAGATCCATTCACCAATGAAAACCAAAGCTATATTTAACAAAATACTGTATAGCTTACAGGTAATATGTCAAGTCAGTTAACCAAGTGATAAAAGTTCATTACTTGACTTTGAAATGACACTAAAGTTAACCAGGAAAGGTTTATTTAGATTCCTTTGGTCCCCCACAGTGACGCTGAATGTTGGAGCGACTGGCTGTGCATGTGTGTGTGTGTGTGTGTGTGTGTGGGTCTGTGCCATTATACCAACACTTCCTTCACTGGTCTGAATCAGATGAGAAGGCCCTGCAGTTCATTCAGGCTGAGAAGCTGTTCTATGAAGTGGCATTGATTGAGCTTAGTGCCCTGCAGGGCTCCACAGGTAAGTTCTCTTTCTCTGCTTAGTCCAGCTCTGTACGCTGTGCTCATGTTTCAAAAATAATTTTGGATTGTATTTGTGTTGCACATTATCAAAGTAAAAACTAGGAAGTGCTCAGAGTGTCTCTGGTAGCAGGCTGGCTGGTTTGGGCTGATGCTCCTGATGTTGCTGGGGCGGTGATCAGAACTGTGCTGTAATCTGCACTGTGAAACCAGCATGTGAGTCTAAACAGACCCAAGCCCCTGGATACAGATCCTACTTAACAAGGCCAAGCTGCATGCAGAGCGCAGCGGGACAGGCCATCTTTCACTGGGGAGGGGGGATCGATGTCCTGTCTGTGCTGCCATGTGTGCGTGATCCAGCATGGCCTCTGTGGCCCTGCTGATGCAGCACACTGTAGGGGCAGGAGCTGGTCTGGAAGGGCAGCACTCCACACAGATTAACGACACACATAGAGCATTGAGGAGCTGCTCCATGGAAACATGAAAGCCTGACTCAGCTCTCTGGAGCTGCACTGCCATGACACTCACTCACTCACTCATTCACTCACTCATTCTCTAGCTCACTTACTGACTCATTCATTCTCACAGGGCTGATACCTCTCAATTCCCCTCATCCATCTCCCTTTCTCTCTCTCATTCTCTCTGTCTCTCTCCCCCTCCCTCTCTTTATTTCCTCCTCCTACCCCCTCCCTCTCTTTCTCTCTCTCCCTTTCTCTCTCTCTCTCTCTCTCTCTCTGCCCCTCCCCTCTACATCTCACTTCTGCACATGTGTCTGGATGGCCTGTAGAGCTCTGGCACTTATAACATACAGCATTGTCGTTTCTCATGCTAAGTGTGTGTGTGTGTGTGCATGTGTGTGTAGCTGGTGCTGAAGAGGACTGCTCACTGAGCTCTCCAGGATGGCTCTCTCAGGAGGACTTGTCAAAGCAGGCTTCACAGGCGCAGGATCTTGAGAAACTGGCCCAGCTTTGCATCATGAGCAAAAGGTATGAGTTTGCCCGGAGAGTGTGGCATGCATAAAAGAGCTACGCTGGGAACGTTTCCCTCCACGACCTGTGAAGCTATATGAGGGCTGATATGTTTGTGCTAAGACATTTGTGTTTTATGTGCTAAAAAGGAGGTCCTCTAGTTATGTTATACCACATCCATCCAGTATAAATTGTCTGCATATGTCTGTTGATATTAGCACTTGCTGCAGTACTGACTAAAACTAAATATTAGTGCTTTGTTTTCTGGCTCAAGCCAGAAAACACTCTATTTTTGGAGCCTCCAAGCGAAGATAAAGGGCAGGCGTGGTGACAGAGTGCTGCGCTGGCGCTGAGGCTGGGGCCAGACCCTGGAGGATAGGAGCACATCTGTTTCAGGGGGGAGGAGTCAGGGTCTGTGGTCCGGCCCCCTGGCCCATGGCAGCAGGCCTGTCTTCCAGCAAGAGGCCGACTGCTGGGGTCACGGGTTGGTGGATCTGTTCTCCTGCAGCAGGGCTTCCACTGTAGGACTCACAGGTTGCTCATTAGCAACACTAGTTTGTGATTCAGATTGTGAACAGACAGGCTCAATAAATATTTTAAACTTAGTTTAAAACCAATTGATACTATTCTTTATATTTGTATCTTTGTATATACTTTTTTTATGAGTATCCATGTTTGGAACCATGTTTTTGTGAAACGGTTTGCCAGGATGACCTGTGTCACACCGAACCCCACGTACGCACACAGGTAGAATGGGAGAAAGGTGACTAGTGTTACATGAGTCAGCAGGTGTCAGGTGTTACTGGAGCACCCTGACTCAGGTGTCCACGTCCTCAACGCTCTTAACATTTCCACACAGTCATTTGTAAGGCCACCACATGCTGCGCACATGAGCACAGTGACCAATATTCATGTCCATCTCTACCGGCAGTGCTCACCAAATACATCCATGTAACCCTTCTGACAGGAGATAAGGCTGATGCTGCGGAATTACAATTACATTACACTTGAATGAAAAGGAAACTGTTCAATTGCTCTCAAGAGCTTACATTTGAGACAAGTGACACAGGGATAGATAATGGTATTTGCATTGTAATCTCTTAATCTGCACCTGTGTGTGGTGGCTCAGGTAACACTGGATGGCAGAGAAGGCTGTGGATTTGAGCTATGAGGGCCCATTGAAAGAGGAGCCCCATTAATGGCCAGTGACTCTCTACACACCAGGAAGTACTAGTGCAACTTAGACCTTTTTTCATAAAGTTGTGAAGCTGTATTTTCTTCAGATTCAGAGGAAACATAAAAATGCAGAAAATCCATTTTTCCAACAGAGTGCAGCAAATGTAAACGCTGCTTCCACTCACGCTACCACAGAGTCCATTTATTGGTCAGGTCCATCCTGCACCTGAGTAGCAGGTTCATGAGCATATGATTCAACGTAGAGCCAGTCTGGGCTGTGGAAGAGCAGAGTAAGCAGAGATGAGACCTTCTGCCAGCACGCTGGTGCAGCTTTATTTTAGGAACATCTGCAGGTTTTCTAAACCGTACTCATAAACACACACACGCACAACCACAAATACGCACACGTGTGGGCATCTACAGACACGCAGCCATACATACACACCTACGCAGAGAACAGGAAATGGTTTGGTGTCTTTAATCTTCCAGTCGTGTAGCCAATAGCGCTCCCCGTGCTGAGACGCGAGCTGGCCACCTGCAGATCACACATCCCATGGTACAATAGTCCCCAGACCTCTGCTCATGCCATGGGACTGGTCTTACTGTACCAGAAACTATGCATGCTGCCGTTCAAGCTGCTAATGCGTGCATTACTGCTCACACAGAGCCATCGTGGAAACTAAAGCCCGGGGTGAATGTAAAATTAGAATGGCAAAGACCAGGGGGGTGAGAGCATTGTGCACTGGCCTGAACCCTTTCACACATGATCATGCAGAGGGTCGGATTAACTGGTGCAGGCCACATGTTACCAGTGCCTGGTGAAAGGCTAATGCTGGGACCAGGGGCAGCGGGCAGGCAGACGTCACGGCCCGTAGCTGAGCGTGAGGCCTGCTGGCTCGGCCTGACCAGGGCCTGCTGTTGTCACGTTTCAAAAGAAGGTACTTTGGTGCAAAGGTGTCAGAGGGCATTGTGTTGGGGTGGTGTTATGTACAGGGCTCGGTCGTGCTGTTACCTACAGCATTACAGTGCTGTTAGGCTTACAGCTTACAGGGAGGAGACCCTTGTTTAAAGTACCCTGGTTTACCATGTGCATCACACACTACACACTACAGCGCACACTACACACTACAGCACACATTACACATTACAGCACACATTACACCCTGCAGGACACACTACACATTACAGCACACACTACACACTGCAGCACACACTACACACTGCAGCAAACACTACACACTGCAGCACAAACTACACACTGCAACAAACACTACACACTACTGCACACACTACACACTGCAGACACACTACAGCACACACTACACACTGCAGACACACTTCACACTGCAGGCTACTACTGCAAATTTTGCATTTAAACGGTTCAAAGACACAGGTCTGGAATATCCAGTATAACTGCTCCATTTTCTTCATTTTTATTTCCCCATAGATGAGCCAAAGATAATTAACAATCCATTCATTAGCATGCAAACACAACAGCACATATGTGTGTTTGTCTCTCTCATGCATATCCTAGACCTGTCTCTCTAACACCTGATTAACATGGAAGGTGTGTACATAAATAGAACTGTAAAACAACAAGAGAAGTAATAAGATTGTTTATAATTTTCTTTCTCATATTTCTTTTATCTTTTCAGACCCCATCTTGCTTTAGAGTACAGTGGTAAGGTATGTGTGTGATGTTACAGTGAGCACTCCTCAGTTCTGAAACTGTACCAGCATGAAGGGTTTCTAAAGGAAGGCTATGCTGCAATCCCTTCACCTCTGCTGGAGTTCACACATGTTGTCTCCACTTGTCTCAGGCCACTAAAATCCGTCAGCGTGCATTTGGTAATGATCACCCCATCACAGCCAGGAGTCTGGAGCTACTGGCCACCGTCTATGCTGAGATTGGCAAAACAGAATATTCAGGTATGGCAACCATCCTGTCCCCATCCAAAATAATAAATAAATAAAATATTAAAGGCAATGTGCTATATCTAAAATCCAAAAAAAAAAAGTTTAATAAGGACACTGAGAATGTTTTCTCACTTACAGTACCACTCAGAATAGCAGTGCAGTATAGTAAATAACAATATCACAATAATGACAATGTAATAATGATGTAATAATGTCATGATGTGATGTAATAGTAGCTGTTGACTAGCATGCATCAGTGCACCACGCACCTATGAAAAAAGCAGATGCCAAGCAAACAGAGGCCTTGACCTGAGACGTCTCCTCCTGCTCCGGCTGGCTGCCCCCATGGGCATGACTGCCCAGTGCCTTAGAAGAGTTCTCTGCCACCCCACTGAAAATCTTCATTATCTAGACTTGACTATGACTATGAATATTTTCATCAACACTAAATTTGCCTCTCACTGCTAATTACAGTGGACTCGTATATTAAATTACCTTTATCAATGCATAAAATAACCACTCAAAAACAGGTGGCATGCATCTTCGGTTCTAAATTCATTTTTGTTTTATTGTTAAGCCATTTCATGCCTGTAGCAGATAGAGGCCAGATCCCTCTAGTACCTCCCTGTATGGCTCAGCACTATGTCTTTAAGACCAGTTATGCTCTGAAGTGTGCCAGATGCTCTTTCAGGAGGTTTCATATCCTTGGTAAAAACGTACACCAGACATGCGACAGCTCCTGATTCAGCTGCATGAAGAAAATGCTTCCACTGCAGCTCTCCGTCTGTGAGGCGCAGATGAGAAACGCAGCACCGTTTACCACCATCTCAGTCACACACACACAGCTTTCACAACAACAGCTACGGGACATGTTTTCTAATCATATAAATTGCTTCCCGTGGTAAATTAGATGAAGGATTAGATGAAATCATAAGTGCATCTTTAGTACAAAATAAATTAATTCTTACTTTGTACAACATGATGACAACACATCATGCGATTCATTTTGCTTCTAAAATGTTACACATTAGTATTCTGGATGATATAGTGCATTATATCTGTATTTATGAAATAATTTAATAAATGGCAAGCATCAATGTTTAATGGCAGTTTGTTTCACAGACTCACTGGGTCACTGTGTGTCAGCTCTGTCAAAGACATTCTCTGCTACGGAGTCAAGCAGAAGCACTTCCAACAGCTCCACCCACCATCACAAGGACCGGCATACTGAGGTCCGGCCGAGAAAAGACCCACACTCTCCACCAGAGACTCCAATACCACAGGTACTGACACTACAGCAGCAAAATGTTTGGTGCAATATTGTCTATTTTAAAACACAACAGCCTATATGAATAAACCAAGAGAAATGAGCTGTATTACATCTGTCCTTAGGTGATCAGCAGTAAAACCCCCACCTCCATCCTGAAAAGGACCAGTGTGGGGGGCACTGAGTCAGACTCCACCCACCGGAGAAAACCAGAGAGGCGTGTTCGTTTCAGGGAGCCAGAGGTCGTTGTACACGGTGAGAGGTTTGACTCTGAGGGGTGTGGTATCCCTCCTCCATCTCCTGGCCTGCACGTGCACTTCAGTGCTTCCCTAAAGTGAAGGAAGCATCATTAAGAGATGCACTTCAAGCAAATGAGTAAAGTAAATTAAAGATAGTAGAGGGTGGAGCCCTCCCTGCAGGCACAAAGTTAATAAATTACCTAGGTTTAACAACACACTATCATGCCCAGGGGATTTACATATATGATTAATTATACATGCAAATGAGGAACTGTGCAGTCAGTGCCAAAAAGACAGTGCCAAAAAGACAGTGTCTGTTTATGACAGAAGGCAAATCTTATCTGCAGTGTCTACAACACGTTTGGAATCGGTTGTTTCTTCTTGGATGGTTACATTTACCTCTTCACATCTGTTTTATTGAGGCAGACAATCTAAAGAGCACTAAGGTTACTCTATGACTGATTCATGGGTTTATGATACCAGCTGTTTGCTGTTTGTCTTGCCCTGAAGACATGCTGCGTAAGCCTACAAAGTCTCAAAGCCAAATCTATCTAATGAAGATCTACATTTTTCTCTCATTTTGGTTTTACAGACATTCCATGCTATGACTGTTTAGGAGGTGAGTTTATTGTAGAAAAACTAAACCTAATATCAGAAAGCACACTGGATCAGAATGCACTGTGATAGTATTGTAGCAATATCAGGAAGCACACTGGATCAGAATGTACTGAAGTATTATTGTAGTAATGCTAATAAGCACACTGAATTGAAATTCACTGTGATATTACCATACTAATTTCAAGAGGCACATTGGGCCAAGGGTGGTATTATTTTTGGAAGAATAATTTTGGGATATTAATTAGCAAGAACAAAAACAAGTAATAATATTTTGAGTGGTCCTTTTTAGATAAAATAAAACTCACAGCAGACTCTTAATAGCATTTCAATGATGTGGCAGTAGAGAATATATCTGAATATATTCAGTAGATTAATCAAGAGACTTGTAATTAACTGTGTAAATAAGATTTGTTTATAATGTAATGAATTTGGCTGTTTTTTATTTGTAGTATCCAAGTTCATATCTGTAGATACTAACCTCAGACGTCACTGAACATGTTACAGGTATAATACAATCCATCTCAGCATACTATGCTATTCTAAAGTTGGTTTAGAAATGCTGTTGACAACATTCTGTCAGTTTTAACTGGATTTTTACAATGGTAAGGGACAGGATTATGGTAGGTTTTGGTTTGGGATTTAAATTGGGGTTTGAATTAGGCTGTAGGTTAGGATTAGGTTTTATCTTGAGGTTAAGTTTGAGATTAAGGTTAGTCTAAGGTTAGGTCTGATCAGTGCTGTTTGACCCTTGAAATATTCTCCTCGTGAGTAAACCTGACTGTGATTGTATGCAAACTCTCCTTCAATCATAACAACGTTACAGAAACTCTGTTGAGAGTCGTTAATCATCCGTAAAGGACCACTCAAAATAAAGTCTTACCAAGCAACAACTAAAACACTATTATACTCTATGTGTTGTTTTTGTACTCCTTCCCTTCACCATAAAGCGGTGGTTTGTTTTGGTATGTTACCTCAGCACTTCCACAGATTTCCTCATGAGGACTTTCCCTACTTGCTCCTCATCTTTGTGACTTTTGTTGTCTGCAGCTTATGACTCCTCCCACAGCCGGCCGCACCTGGCCGTGCTCACCTGTCTGTTCCTGCTGCTCTCTGTTCTGGCTGTGGCCTTGTACTGCACTGACCGCCGGCGGCCACACAGCGCCTGTGAGGACCTGCAGGCTGCGCTGGCTGTCTACCTGTTCCAGCTCAAACAAATAATCTGGGGCTGCTGGATCTGGCTCACCATGCAGTAGCCTTGGATGGCCACTAGGGGCTTCAGCCTTGTCAAACTGCGCTCTATGAAGGGATGCCATCTGTTGGCGAAGAAGTTACTCGAGAGCTGAGAGTCGTGAGGACATGGGAGAACAGTGCTTTTAATGGAAGCATGATGGGCAATGGTGAATGCATAAGGGCGGTGAGTAACTGTGAATGGCTAAGCATTGGAAGTTGGACGCTGGACGTATGTTTCCTCTTTCATGTTCTGAAACACATTCTTCATGTACTTTTGTTGGTCCCCTCTAGGCACTCAAAGATTTTTATCATCCCAATTTTTATCATGTGTTTCTTTGTCTTTCATTAATCTCACATCTTTAGTTTTGCTGAGATCCAAATCTCCAATCTGTGTAGATATCTGTCTGTTCTTGTTGCTGATATAAGCAGACCACGATGTATGTTTCTAATGCTATTTGTTACTCATCTGTGAATTATAGGAATGGTTCAGCAAAAAATCGGTTATATCAGATAAATCAAGACACTGATAGGTGGTAGTTTGCTTCTTTTACTTGTTAGCTACATTATCATTGGAACTCCTATGTAACACTAAAAAAAGCAAAATGTGAACAAATTGACCTCATTTTGCATAAGTGGAAAATTGTGTAAATTAATTTTTTTTAATTATTTACAAAACGTTCTTTAGATTGAATTCAGTATATCTTGTACCACCTACTATGCCTGTCTTCTTAAATATCTTGGTTATTGCATCACTATTCGTTTTCTATATTATACAAAATATACTTGCCTAAATGGAATGCAATTTATTTATTTTACTTTTAATCGAATATACTTCGAAAACTAAAATGTATTTCCCATGTACAGAAAAATGTCAGTAACTGTAACCTACGTAAGCCATGTTAATGTGCATATTATGTATCTGAATGTACTCCTAATCATGAATAAGACATAAAAGGGCACAATAACTAAACCCATACACTATTTCTAATGAAGGACTATGACGTTAAGCACAAATGTCCCTATATTCTTTATTCACTCAAGAGACAACTCTGGTTCACACTGAAGATGGCCATATTTTATCTTTTACAAAGCCTGACTTTGTCTACACAGAAAAATGGCAAAGCCATATTTAGTTTATGAAAAACCAACTGAGAAAAAGGTTTGAATTATTTAATTATTTTAATGTTCCTGTCAGTTGGGTTCATTTTACAAGAACCAACTTGGCTTTAATGTAACTTTGGTAAATGTATTTTCTTTACTATTTTTATAATATTTTTTCTAGCTGTCCTTTTTTCTACGATTAATATAATTTTAATTGTTTTTTGTTATTTTGTTTTTTTTACAGTTCTGAAATATTCAATAAGGAATTGATTTCAAATGTAATCATTGGTCTATTTTTGTTACTATAAGTGGTGATGGGTTTTAATTACAATACTTGTTTTATGTTTGTAGCTTTTGTTCCATGTTGTTTTGGAGAAATGTTTTAAAACCTTTTAAGCCTAGGACATTCCTTTCACTTTTGCTTAACATGTCTAACCATTACTACCAGTGGCACAGGTTTCACTTCAACTCATATGTACTGTCTATGGTGAAAAAACACACAGGCCATTATATAAACTCTACTGCCAGAAACAAGTAGAAAAAACACCCATTCTGTGAAGATTACATGAAACAGTTGGATTTACAGGACCTGTTTAAGATAAAATGGGTAAATAATAAATAAATAAATAAATACTTCACCTGAATTAACTAACATTTTTAGTAATGAGTGAGTATTGGTTATCGCCATATTGGCTGGCTCTTTTTCATCAATCCAGTTATCCTGTTTGGCTATGTGGATTGTCTTTGAAAATATCCTATTGCACTATAATTAGAAATCTGTTAGCATATCACTATAATATTAGCATATTATTAGCATTTGAGGGAAACTGGAGAACCTGCTTTTAAATTCCCTTTAAAGCAACCTAACTAGAAATGAATGTTGAACTATTTATGTAGCTACTTCTGTCTTGCACACCTTGGTGAAGTCCAGGGGCTCCACCCCCTCCACCTTCAGGACCCTTTATGATGTAATTTAAACGGCACAATATTTATATATTGTGATATGCAACAAAACACTGTGACGTATTTGGGTGAAATAATTGTTTGTTTGGCTCATATAAAATGGCTCAATAAATATTTCTTTGAAAATGCATTAAGTATATAGATGTAATTATGTGTATAATTTGAGCAATATACAACTCATTTGTCCATTGCATAGCACAGTTTAATGCTTAATGTACAATGTAAACTATTAATGAACAATTTATGAGAAAGGAAAAAATGAAAAAAATGGTTTATACTTCAATTTTGAATCTTCAAAGCAATATGAAGCAAAGTATAACAACTGAAATAGTTGTAGGTGGTCTGGTGGCTTCTTATCTTACTGAGCTTATAAATCTGAACTTCTGAACTTACAAACCTATAAATCATCAAAGGACCATAGAAAATAGTACATAAACATAGTACATAAACCCATTGTGACTGTTCTCATTCACATATTCACATTTTGTTGTAAGTTAGGTTTTACTTGGTTTTACTTTGGTTTATTTTAACTCCACATCGTGACAAAAACTATATGTGGACACTTTCAGAAGTGCCTTTCTAAGGTTCTCTCCTTTCTCTGTCAACTCAAATTACACTGAAGTCATCAATAAATGTCACTGCAAACCAAAGAGACCAAGAATTTTGGCAATTTTCTTTGCCTCCGTGTTTCATTGGTTAAAATTGTATTTAAAACATAGTGTGCATAAACGCAGATGAAGAACTAAATGTGAAAAGTTTCCAAAGTTTATTTAAGAGCGAGTCACTCATTAAATAAATGAAACAAATATCAAGATCTTATTTCAGAATCCTAATTGTTACTCATTATTTTGTTAATAATATTATGATTATATAGATAATCCATGCATTTCTCTCTTTGAATTCTATGGATGTCTAAATAATCCATGCATTTCCCTCTAACAATTTTATGGGCGTCTAGATAATCCATGCATTTCTCTCTTATGATTTTATGGGCATCTAATCCATGCGTTTCTTTTGCCTTCTGTGGTTTTGTGCCTAGTATTGTTCACCTCTGCACTAGCCAGTTGCCAGTTCTAAGTGAACCCATGAGTCCAATGTGGACTGGCACTTATGGCAGTAGACAGTCTTTCCTCTCCACATGTAATCAGAGTATTTCATCATGGTTCCCCAATACAGAACTAGAACGTAAAGCTCACATACAGCGCCTCTTCACCGCCATCTTTTCAGTTCTCTGCAGTTGCTGTCTGTATGTTGCTATTTAAATTGATCAAGGCTTGTATAATAATTGCATGCTAAGATTACAGAACAGAATATTAATCAGCAAACTATAAAAATAAAGAGTAATATGAGACACAGTGTAACATATGGATTGTGTTTTATACATGATAAAGATAACAAATGTTCATATGGTTATGTTGTAAATACACACTAAAATCATTCTTCATGCATTTGCTAAATGAATAAACACATGAAATAAAAATACATTCCAGTAGAGTTACAAAATAGATATTTGGCTATTTTAACCTGTTGATAATGAAGAACACACAAATCACATTTATTGCAGCATGCAGTAAACACTGGGGTGGCAACTACTGTCAGAGAGAGAATAGCACAGACTAGAAGCACTGTGCACCAGTATGTGCTCTATACTGCGTTTCAGTTCTGCACCAGTATAAAATGTATAATGGGTTTCAGCTGTGCACCAGAATAGAATCTATACTGGGTTTTTGACCAGTGCGCATGTATACCCTCATTACTGGGTTTCAGTAGGGCACCATTTAAAATCTTCTCTGGGTTTCAGTTGTGCACCTGTATATCTTTCATACTCAGTTTCAGTGGTTCAGTGGTTCATCAGTATAAAATCTATACTGGGTTTCAGCTGTCCACCAATATACCCCTGATATTGGGTTCAGCATGGCACTGGTATAAAATCTATTGTGGGTTTCAGCTGTTCAACATTATACCCTCCATACCAGTTTCCCACTGTTCACCAGTATACCATCTGTACCATATTTCCACAGTGGACATACCATACTGGGTCTCAGATGGTAAAGCAAGTAAACTTGCATGAAATCATGTGTTTACGAAGTCCAACATCACCCATTGTAAATCTAATATAGTCTTTTGTTAGAGAAATGTAAGATGATAATTTATTCCTTGTGATTTACATTATAATGAGATCTGGAGAGAGCTTTGTGCTTCACATACTGCCGTCACATAACTGATTACACGTATCACATATGCATTGACACAGATAATAGTGGAGAGGGAAAACCAGAATGCAGGCAAATAGCTCAAAGAGGACATTACTGTAAACCAGAGCAGAGGAAACATTGTAGCCTATATTGAGATATTTAAAACACTATTTAGAATACTGCTATTAATAAATATATAGACTTGGTGTGTTACAGCTAAGGATTACTTACCTGTATCTTACATTTTAATATCTGAGTTCAGGATTATACAATCTAGAGTAAAAGTACCATTGGCTATTATAGTAATTGATAAAGTTCCTCAAAATGCACAGTATTTATAGTGATTGGGTCTTAAACAGGGTTCACAATAATTTATTATCACTATGGTGTTATTATAGCTTTAACATAAATTGCAGTTCACTCCTTTAGCTGGCCTACTATAAAATAAGCAAAGCGATGGTAATCTCTATGATCGTAATAATAGTTTACTACTCTATTCGGTGAATGTGGATGCATTTCATGTCTCAGTCATCCCATACTGGTCTGTGGCTCATCTGCACCTCCATAGTGGATCTCCAGAGAAGATCAGATCAAACCACTTTTCGTCTCCCCCACATCTGAGGAGCGGCGTGAGGAGCTGCCCAGCAGGAGCTCCTTCTCGTGGATCAAGCTGTCCAGCAGGTCCTCCTGCCTGTAGTTGTGGTAGACCTTAAGGAAGGCCATAATGGTGATGCCCAACCAGGTCAACCAAGCAGCCCACAGCCCAAACTAAATTGGGGAAAATGACATGTATTATTATAAAATACAACAAGCAATATAATTTGGGTAATAAACACTCAATGAACTATTAATATCATGAACCTACTTGGGCAATGGCAAACTGATCATAAAATGTGTCACGGTGAGGGAGGCTCCCCCCCACCGGTCGCCCTACGGCACAGCGGCAGTTGTCCTGTTGTTGCGTTGTGTGCTTCCCTCAGGTGGGTGGGGCTTATTAGCTCCCTCACCTGATGGTAGTTTGTTTGTCTATATATGCCTTGTCTGTGTACCAGTTGACTGCTGGTTATTGTATCCTTAATTTGGATCAGTGCACGGGATTTTGGTTAGCGCACTTTATTTATTAAACCCCTCTTTTCCTCTGAGACTTGGCGTGATCGCTTCCTTTTAGTTCGCACACCCTGCCCGTCACAGATAGTATAACTACATATAGTCTTGCTCTAAATGAAGCCATGATTTGAATATACTTTCAAAGGACATTTCATTTAAAGGTCTTTAAAATGTTCATGAAATCTTTGAGAGTGACTGAATTCATATTTGGTTATATTTACTCAAACATTATTCAAAATCATTTGAGTGAACTGGACCAAGCTCACCTGCTGGGCATGCTGCCCCCCTCAGTAATGGCATCGCACCACAGGCTGAAGCCCACGCTCACAATGGTGCTCGACAGGAAGACCGCGAAAACCATGAGCAAACTGAACAGCAGGTTGAGGAAGGTGTTGAAGACGGAGCTGCTCACAACCACATCACAGTTCCAAGCCAAGGTGACAGACATGTAAAAAAAAGAAAGGATTGACATGTTGGACTGATTAAATTTTTTTTAAATGCCATGTTTTAACTTTAAAAGGCAGAAGTACAAACAGGCCTCCAGAATGATAAACTTTTACATGTTTAGAGTAGTCTAGATTGTAGCAGTGGTGGATTTTTAAGGCCTACTTGGCCAGCATCTAAATCAATAAAAAGCACACAGTTCCTCACGCCTCAAGGATTTTACATGCCAATAAATCTGCTGTATTTTGGCTCATGTGTTATATAATGATTCTGCTCTCTTTTATTATTAAATCTGTATTTGGAAAAGGCTGCCAATTAACAGATTAATCCTGAGAGCAGCATATTGAACAGGCCAAAGCCTCATTTTAACGCTTAATCTGTTCAAGTATAATTTTGTTCCCCTTCATTTTCCATATGCGACATCTTCAAATTGTTATAACGCTTTTTAAAACTATTTCAACGATTTTCATGTTCCATTGAGCGTTTTATTGAACGCTGCGTCCATCCCATTCTCATCCTACAGTGATGGCAGCTGCCGCATCACGTCCTTTGCGCGATAATCATGCACGTCAGTGGTGAAAAGTACAAGTACTCACTCGTCGTGTCCTTTGCAAATAAAGAACAGCAACCTCCAAGCCTGAATCGCGGACAAGATGAGGGAGGCTATTCCGACAACAGTGATGAAGCTGCAGGAAGACTGGGGTCCCCATTCCTCTATTAGGAACCGTTGCTTGGATACTGTAATGTTCTCGTTCTGCCACATTCCGTGTGTGAAAAGCAGACATTTTCCTCGAAAATCTTCTGTGTTTTCCGAGAGAGGCACTACTGCGATAAAACCAAAGATGAATGCCAAAAAATATAATACACACTGCGCAAATATAAAATTATCTTTAGTCATTTTCGCAGTGCTTGTGTCGGCTCCTTAGCCCTGCCACTGCGGCTGCGCACTTGTGCTTTGCAGGCACAGACGCTTTTGTGCGAGTACTGTAGCTACAGATGGATTAAAATGGTACGACAAGTCAAAAACAAATAGCGAACCAGGCATATATTTTTTTATCAAAAAACTGATAAAACACTGAGCACTGTTATTTTATATATTATGTATATTATGTTATATATTATTTTAACATCGTCCTTGCCTGGTCATGCTTTTTGATGGATGCAAAAATAAAGAAATAAATAAATAATGAGAGCGAGAGAGAGAGAGAGAGAGAGAGAGAGCGTAATCAGCGACTATTTTTTTACTTTGTTAAAAGTAAAAGTAAAGAACATCTGATGATTCATTTTTGACGCACACTTGACATGATTTGGCTATATAGCATTCAAGATCCGTTTTAAAAATCATCAAAATACTTCTTATCCGTTATATGATTCAGGAACACAATTGTAGAGACCTAATAAAACAGTTCAAAGATTAAACATATAACATCTAATTATCTTTTTAACCTTCCTCTTATGTTAACAGGTCGGTTTTGACCCGTTACTCAAATCAGCCATTAGATACCCCAAAAACAAATAATTTGTTTCTGACCTCTTGGTTACATTGTTAGGATTCCTTTTCCATAAAAGTATTGGTTTTAATATGTTTGTTATGGCCCCCTGGACCTTTCAGCATACACAACAGTACACACAACTCTAAACTGATTTGGCCTTACATGTCTGGAAATGTCTGCCTTTCCTTGTTTTGTGAAAAAGGCAAAGATAGAAGCACATAACTGAAGATCAAATGGTTGGAGGGAGAGCTGGCTGTGGGCTGTTGGTATATAGTGTGTTAATGATTTAAGTTTTAGCAATTATTATTGTTTTCTGATTATACCTGGGTTGAAACTGACCCTAACAACAGAAAGGTCATAATTTTAACAAAAACATTTTCTAATTTAGTAAAAACAAAATGTTTAAATAGAAGTTCCTGACAAAGTCAAAAAGTCTTGATGCTATAAACACATTTATGTAGTACTTTTATGCATTTAAAACCTACAAACACTATAGGAAGGGTAAAATATATAAATTGGTTGTAAGGACAATATATATAACATCTAATTACTTTTCTATAAATATAAATTGGTTGTGAGGACTTTTTGGTGTTAAAGGGGTAAGATGACATACATTACAGTAGACAGCTGATCTATGAACAGCTTCACGGCCTCTTACATCTTGTCCATGTGTTTGCTACTCTTGTCTTTTTGACCCCAGGGAGCATCGTTTAAGCAGATGAACTTTGATGAAAATTTAATATTACATATTGGCGGCCCATTTGCTAATGTGTTTTTATAATGCAGAGTGCTCAAGAAGATTGTGTGTAAGAAATATTTACATTTACATTTGTATATATTATTCTTTTTTTTTACATTTTGTAGATTTGTAAATTGTAAGAGTCTGATGCTTTTTGAAGGCATGCCGTTTAAAAACATCTAATATTATCCACAAACAGGCAAGCATGTGTTACTCAGGAAGCATATGGTGAGTTTAATGTCTTGTACATATTTGTGTAAGAGCAGAAATATCCTCACCCCATTAATCTCTGCCTGAGGTTATAGGACATTCACAAAGAAACCAGAGGCCATGATGAAAGCATCAAATTGAGGCCATTCCTTTTCAAAAGCACGCTGGCTTATCAACCACAAGCAATCCTTAACAGAGCAGCACGACAAAATGAACTAGAGGCACTGATAAATGATTGGCTATTTTATGCTGTATATCAAATTATTTTCAAATGATATCAGTCTGGATTACACAGCCGTGTTTCATATACTTGGATCTTCAAATGAATTAAAGATTCTATTCACATAGCAGCAAAAATACGAGTGTCAAGATCAATGTCTTTATATCTGTCAAAGACACTACAAAATAATGTATTAAAGTATGGTCTTTATTAATATTCTGCATCTTAATTGCTGTGGAAAATCATGTCATCATTTATGTGCAGTCAGGCCTCAGCATCTTCATTTATTAAGATTTTGTTTATAGGTCATGTGTATATCATTTTATTAGTGCATTAATCACAGACTAAGCTGGGATCCCTGCCAGACTGAGATACAGCTGATCAAGGGCATGTGCACAACCACTGTCATATGATACAGTAATATATATAACAGTTAATGAGCTTCATCTTAGACAAATTGCATCAACTAAAAGTTACATTACATATACTGGCAAAAACTGACTAAGAATGCCCAAACTGTCCAAAACCAGCTAAGCCTGGTTATGACTGGTAATGCCTAAAGAAGATAGATTACCAATGCCTATAATGTCTTAGTTTTACATTACATTACACATCTCTGAGCAGTGAACAGTTGGTTCAGCAATCTAATCTCTCCATTAGAATCTGCTTATCACTCTTTAATACAGCACAAGCCTCACTGGCTATAAAATAATTTAATAGTGCCTACATCGATAATCAAGATGTAGAAATCAACCAGGTGCAGAGATCCAATATTATTATGTTTGCATCTGAGCACACAAGAATAACATACATAGATGAGGCCATTTTGAAGTACTGAGGTTCCAGAACATTAACACAACACTGCCACCATGTGGTCTCACAGGACTATGCGAGCACACATCCCTCAGCATCTCTACCTCTGTTCACTTAGCAAGAAAAACTGTATTGGCACAGCTGAGTACTGGGTCTACCAGAGCTGCTCTTGGCTATTGTTTTACCTCTTGTTGTCCCCTCTAGGACCGACCGAAGATTGGCATTTAACATTCTAGTCGTCCTACATCAGAGGACACTGCTTTCAGTGCAGTAAATCAGAGCTGTGGATGAAGAGGCAAAGTAATGCTTCTGTGTTCACGATGGTCACATAACCTACAAGCTTTTGACCTAAATAGCAGGATGACACCTGCTCGTCAGCAGACAGCAGAACTACTGAGGTTGGTCTTTGAAGCCCACTGCCATCTTACAGCTCAGCAGTGCAGGTGGGACTAGTGTTGGGTGACAGAGTTACCCAGAAGAAGCTGGAGCTGACGGAAGGGGGTCGCCATGCCTACTGGGTGCTGCATGGTCTCAGTAAGAGCTAACCCACGTCATCCTGGCAACCATAAAGAAAGTCCTGCAGGCACTCCTCATGTGCAGAAGACAAAATATAGAATAAGGACAAAGATCAATTATCAAACATCTACAAGCCGGTAATGGCAGATATTTGTCATCACAAACATTGCAGCCTATACAAATGAATATAATAGGCACATTCATTGAAAGTATTGACTCAGAGGAAAGTAATGTAAAACCCATTATTAGTAAATTCATTAAGCCCTGCGAGAGATCACTCAGCCTTCAAGGCTACACTTCCAGACTGGTGATGACTCACTTCCAGACTGGTGATGACTCACTTCCAGACTGGTGTTAGCTCCTGATACTTCAGCAGAATGCATTTCCATAAATGCTCTCAGCTTTCTGTTCAGATGGGAAAATGTTCAAAGACTCAGTCACATTTTCTGCTCTAATGATGTCCTCATATACACCCTTGTCATAGACAATATTCTTTGTGAAAACAAAGTTCTAAATTACTAGCAGCAATAGTAATTTAGCAAAATAGCGATAGCTGTAAACACCTTGGTTAAATCAAGTATAAATCCATAACCAGGTATCAGGAAATTGGAGCTGTGCACAGGACAGTGCAGACTAGTTGTTTTTGTTACTGTAGATCTGCAGTAGGCAATTAAGTTTATTATTTAACCTAAAATCAGCAAACAATGAGCCAGTACATAGCTGTATTATTTGCATATGAAACATTCTAAACTAGAGCAGTTAAGCGTGTTTTCTGTTTATCTCACTTTAGCATTTTGAACTACTGCCAATAAATGTCTTACATTGGCACCTCATGACAGAAACCAAACCATTATCAAAACTCTCACTCAAAACATTTGTGAACCTCGATACAAACACTTTATCCTGGTTGTCATAAAGCTCCATGAAAGCGCATCAAAAACAGCTGCAATGTAATAAGAACATCTGGGCTCATAAAATGCCCATTTCACGGTTTACACAGCTACCTGGAGCAAACTAGAATGTGCCCTGATTCTCTAACCATTTAATGTCAGTAACATAATGAAGGTCTTCAAATAAATGATAAAAAACTGAAAGATTCACTGCATTGTTGAGTAACACTAACCACAGTCAACACAAAAAACAAACTGTAAGCCTCCTGGGCTACCTTTATTTACAAAATCAGGAAGTATTAGTGAGGAGGAATAAAGGTGAACAACAGAGCCGGATCAAGGACTCGGGAGTGCCGGCAGTGTGGGGTGGTTGGCTGGTGGGGCAGAGGGAGGAGTCAGGAGTGCAGGCAGTGTGGGGTGATTGTCCGGTCAGGGCGGAGGGAAGAGTCAGGAGGGCAGGGGAAAGGCAAAACAACGTAGGGAGGGGAAAATGTAGGACTTTAGGAAATAACATACATGGAGCACAAAGCACTCCCCCTTGTGGTCATGCAGCTGTGTTTTATTGTGGCTCAGTAGCAAACGTGTGAATATGAACAGGTGTGAAGAATATGTGCTGCCAGCCATGTCTCTGTCCTACTGCCCCGGCTGTCCAAAACAGCAGCGCTGCCTTTCAGCACCATGGACAACACCCCAAGCTCCTGCTCATATTTGGCTTTTTGCCCTTCACCACAATACCTCTTCCTTGTCTGTGTAATTTTTAATGTCAGTTTTAGGTGAGCCTGATATGTTCCCTTATATTGCACACTTCAATATTTCTACATTCTCGAAATAGAAACCTATATTGAAATTCATTAAACCTAAGTACAATAATAACACACAAGATTAGTCTATTCAGTGTAGGAAGACATTAAAGCAGAATCCAGTTGGGGATCACAGGTGAGTGCATATCAAGTATTTTACAATGGCTTCCAACATAGCTCATCAAATAAGATTTTAGGACCGAAACCATCAACTTTAGAAATGGTTTCATAAAAATCTGCACATAATATAATGCATCTTAAAGAGGCCATATTAACATTTCAATTAATAAACAAGCTTCACCTTGTGAGGGATGTTTAAGGTGAAAGCAAAGAAGACATCCCATTTTTGGAAAGAAAGAAATGAGGGAACATACAGACTAAAACATTAGCTGGATTAAAACATTTAGCTGGATTGTAGATGATATCAAATGATGTTCCCTGAACGCTCCCCTCATGTTGCTGTAAGCGAGGTCGTCTTACACACGCTGCACGAGCACAGCCAGGCTTTCCTGCCGTGCCCATAGCGACACTGCTCTCCCTCACTCACTCACACTTTCACACACACACACACACACACACACATCCATTGGTAAGATTTGTGTAGGTGGCAGAAGGCACCCTCCCTGCGTAATCCATCTGGGCTGATGGATTACATTGGGATTATGGAGAGGCCTGTTGCTGTGTACCACGTACTCGCTGATTGTTTATGACCAAAACAACTCACACCATCTTATTATGTAAAAACGGAGGATATCTCATCAAGAACAATGATGATGATGACAATGACAACAATGACAAGCTGAAATCGGACATGGTGTTGCAAAGAATTAAGAGAGGGCAGAAAAGCTTTGGTGAGAATGAATCTATTTACTGCTTCTGCTCATTGTGCAGGTCTTAGTTTCATTCAGCCTGTCGAGCCTTTTGAAGAGGTGTCTTTGTCTTTCAGGAAACATTAGTTATGTTTGCTCTGCTCTAAAATATGCATCCATGTTGGCTTGGCAGAAACAAGGCAGCTGTCAGCTTGCAGCTCTGCGCACCTATTTGTGGATGTTTGAATACAGTTTTATGTGTATTTCATGTTTTCATGCACTTCAGACACACATTTGTGCAGTCTGTTTCCAATATCAAGTGTTATGCTACTGTTCACTGGAAACAAGGTTTCTAATACACCTGGAGAAAACGTAATTCTAACAAAAGTACAAGAAAATTGTGAGGAATGTAAACTAACTTTTGCTCTGTTTTTGCTTTTTGTATATATGCTTTCAGGACATTTTCTAAGATCTTAAGAGGAAGGTAGTCCACCATCCACTGTTTGATAGACTGAGCCAGTGTATTCCAGTAAACACTTCCTGACATCTGATGGACACTGGATAATACCACGAAAGGCTTTCTTACATCTGAAAAATACTGAACATTACCACAAAACTTTTAAATCTGGTACTGGCCACTACCACAAAAAAACCTTCTTAAATCTGATGGACCGACATGCATTATGACAAAATGTTCTCAAAATCTCCAATCCCATTAAGGCTGTCTTCAGTATGACCTACTTCATAAGGGATGTCCTTCTCTTACTCCTCAGACAGAAAAGCTGAATTTGAAGTGCACATCTTTCTCTTTCACGCTAATCTCTTTCCACCCACTAACTACCCTATAAAACCTCACTTCACTTTTCACTGAGTACAGGTTAATACCAACACCTCCAGCACAGAAGAATCCACAAATGGCCGTTCTGCGGGTGAAGTTCACTAAAGGTCAAAGGGACAAACTGGCTCAGGTGCTGTGGCTGTTAAACTGGGTTTCTGTGGTAACAGGACTGATTCTCTTCAGCCTGGGCCTATTCCTAAAGGTGGAGTTCACCAAGAAGAAGGAGCTGATGGCTGAGAGGGACCTTCAACCTGTGCCAAACATGCTAATTGCGGTTGGCCTGGTAGCTTGCATAATAAACCTCCTGGGTGGCAAGATCTGCTACGACTGCGTGGACACCAACAAGTTCCTCCGCTGGAAGCTGCTGATTCTCCCCTATGTCATCTGCTCGTTCTTCTTCACTCTCTGCGTGCTGGTTGGAGCACTCATGTGCTACAGCATGCAAGAGGAACTGGAGGAATCTCTAGAGGAGGGGCTTCATGACGCCATGCGCTACTACAAAGACACAGACACGCCAGGCCGCTGCTTCCTCAAGCGTACCGTGGACCTACTGCAGATCCAGTTCCAGTGCTGTGGGAACAGAGACCACAGAGACTGGTTCCATATCCAGTGGATCAGCAACCGCTATCTGGACATGTCAAAGCAGGAAGTGGTGGAGTAAATATGATTTCAGAACTTAACTCTGCAATTAAGTGTGAAACTAATATTTAATGGCTTAATTCACCACTTTTCTAAAATGTCTCCTACTTTTTTTTTTTTTACAGCCGTTTGCATAGCAACGTGGAAGGGAAATACCTGTTGGACAGTGTTCCTTTCAGCTGCTGTAACACCAACTCACCACGGCCCTGCATTCAGTTTCAAATCACCAACAACTCAGCACACTTTAACTATGACTACCTGACAGAGGACCTCAACCTGTGGAAGAGAGGCTGTCACCAGGCCTTGGTGGAGTACTACACCAACATAATGCATTCCATTGGCTGCACGGTGCTTCTGATCTGGATCTTTGAGGTTGGCACTAACACAGGAGAGTTACACTTACTTTGCCTTCATCCAGGAGGTTGATTTCCGAACACTAAGTAGCAGCATGTTTTGTGACCAGAATCAAAGTAAAAAAATTTAAAATTTCATAAGCAAAACAGCTGAGGTCAACTATTTCACTCAGGAGTCGTGATGAGGCCTTGGTGATTTCCTTGAGCGTTAACTAGCCCCATCTTATGTTTCAGTCTTGGTACGATGTGTGATCTGTCATCAGCCATGAAATTCCAACACAGAGACAGGCCAAGTCTCAGTGCCTAATGCTGCTATCATGAAGCCATACTAATCTTGCCAACTTAATTGCCGCCCACAAATTTTTTTATTTTCCTAAAACGGTGTCAAGCACAAGCTTGTAATGATTGCTCACCTCATTCTCTTTTCACTGACAGCTTTCGGTGCTGACTGGCGTCCGCTACCTCCAAACAGCCATGGAGAACGTCCTGCGGCAGGGAGACCCAGAGTCCGAGTCCCACGGATGGCTACTGGAAGACAGCCTCATGGAAACCGCGTGTGCCAACTTCAACATCCTCAAAAGCCTAGGCAAAATCAATCAGATCGACGTGGCCACAAACGGAGATCCCAACATTGACAGAGCTTCTGCGGCACATTATGGGCCTGAAAACCTGCCCACACAACACACGCCTGTGGCCTCGTAACCTAGGCCTCGTTTGGTTAAGCTGGTTTTATACAACAATGTCCTATGAATCAGGGACTTCTAGCCCTTTGATGACTGGACTTTGGCAATGTGTGAATAGAATATAAGTTTCATTAACTGCACGTGAAGGAGAAACGTCATTTCAGCATTAACAGCAGTGTGAACAGTATAGTTTGAACGAGAACTATACGTGAAAGACGGAACCATCATTAAAACTGCGATAAGATGAAAAACAATGCTGTCAGGAAGCCTTAATAATACAAAAATTGTCTTAGTGTTATGACAACTATTTATTCTTTTTGTGTGATTTAGAATGTCTCCTGTTTGATCTTTTTTAATGTCTTTTATTCCCCTAACTTGAAAGGCAGACACAGAACTAAGATATTCTATGTACGCTAATTCAACATTTAGTAAAAGCAATCAGAAAACCAGATTCGTGTCCATCATAACTCTGGATGATATCACCACCTGCCTGAGAAACCTTTTCAAGAGAAAAATCAGAATAATCAGAAAAATCAAATACACTGCAATCACCACCAATACTACTACTGTTATATAATTGCTGATCATGTAAACAAAGACTGAAGCACTTTCTTGCTTGGGTAGAAGTTTGAATTATGAAAATTTTGATCCACTGTTTCTATATTGCATCAGATGTCTCATATGCATAAACTGAGGATAACCTAGTGCTGACATACATCTGCACCAAAAAGTTAAACCCCATAAAATAAAACAAGACTTTGTAGAATTAATAGTAATGATGTCTCCTTCAGTTTAAACCTTTCAGTCAGATGAAGCACCTCACAAAGGAGGTTCATTCAAAGCTTTTTGAATGAAATAAAAATTGACAATGACGAAACTTTGCAACCCAGAGTTGTGACCATTTTGTTATTGGTTATCAGAAGTGCGATGTAGAGGTTCGGAGTGCTTTTAGCAGCAACCTGAAGATGAGCAATGTTACTTTAGTTATTTGGCCATATACTGCAAATTCTGCAATATTGTAGACATTCTTACAGGAGACTATGTAAAATGCCACACCAGTAAAGACATGACATTTGAATTATTGTATTTTATTTAGTTAGCCAAGATGACTTCCTATCAGAGGACTGCTAGTGAGCCAGTGCGAAATATAACTATTCACATTCTCAGCTTAAAAACATGTGTAACAGCCAGAAACAGACACGATGGTAACATTACTGAAGTAAAAACACACACTTCACTGTCACTCATAAAAATGGGTCAAATCCACAAATCAGTGTTTTCTGTAAGCTGTTTCATAGTCTCATGATTAGCAACTCTGAACTGCTTGTTTTGTGGTGGTACCAAGATGTTCGTCTTGTATTTATTTCGCAAAATAATCATCCATTATTGTTTTATATACATTTTGGTGTATCATGTGAAAAAAATATCATAAACTGTGCCAGAAGTATGCAATTTAACTGGCAAAACAACTTGCCAATTTGGAAATAATGAACATACTTTGAAGGGATCTTTGCATAATATATTCATAGGTTGGTATAATATATTTAGAACTGCAAAGTTTGTTTTTTTCCCCGCACAGTAAGGACAAATGGGTGAGAAGTCCATAGCCGAGGGCAGCACAACAGGCTGTTTACACCAGCGCAGAAGAACAAGCAGCTTGTGAGGAGAACATGTTCACACAAGCAACTATAAACCTCAGTCCGATTCTCAACATTTAGAAAACTGTGCAGGAAACAACACTTTACTATGGAAAGACGCCAAGCCGAGCGAACAGAAAGTAAAGCAGCGCGTGCGGACGTTGTACGCTGCTGAGCTCAGAGAGGTCGGTCCTCAAAGGCAAAAGGCCAGCGTGAGCTGGGGCTCTCCCTGCCTCTGTCCAGCCGCTCCTTAAATACACGCTGAAAGAGCAAACGTCAGTAGGTAGAACAGCACTTAGAGGCGCGAGGCTTGGCAGAGTGGTGTGCTCCCTCCTTGTGGGCCTTCGCCTCTCCGCCCCTCTCTCCTGCAGTCTGGATCCTCCCACCCCGGAGCTCATAACATCTGCCACTCGAAGGCAAACATGATGTTGAGCACCTCCAGGCTGCGGGCGATCTCCTCCAGGATGCAGTGCTGCAGCCACAGCTGGTGAAGCTTCTTGTAGCGCTCGGGACACAGGTGCAGGGGGTTCCCACGCCTGCCTCGACACAAGACAGCACAGCACTCATTTAGTCACCAACTCCATCTGTTGTGTCTACTTATCTTCGTTATGTCCGATTCACTGTACCCAAGCTGAGGGTCCGTTTCCCCGTAGTCGTCGAGGTAAGGTGCTGGATATGTACTTCCTCGAGTCCTACTGGCCATCAGAACGATTTCACACTCTCTCACCCTGTTCAGCAAAACACGACAAGGTGATGTTCAGACTGTGTAATGTTCAGCAGCACATAACCAGGTATAAGTGGTGATTGAAATTTCAAAAGGCTTTGATGTCTCAGAAGGGTTACAGTCCTACACACCCCTAAAGAGGGGGATTCACTGACCCACCCCCGGGGGTGGGGGGCTCACCTGAGGAACATCCCAACCCCAGCTCCGCACGCAGCTGCGTGGGCTGTGCAGGCTCCCACATCCTCCCCCTCCAGCTGCTCCTGGCAGCAGGGGCTCTGTGAGCACAGCATCGCCCCGCAGAACAGACACAGCGTCGGGTGCTTCCGCTCCTCGTCCGACGAGTTGGGACACCTGCGAGGGACACAAGACAAGCAAGGTGGCCTACACCTATGGGAGGACACTGCAGAGCGTCCTTCATTTAAACGAGAAGGACGTGTCTTTTAATAACGTAAAAGTTGAGCAATTGGCTCTTACTTAAAGTGACTGGCTTGGTTCAGCAGCACACTGTAGTCCTCGGGAAGATCCATCAGGCTGTTTCTCTTCCGCGGATACCTGTGGCAGTTTGGAGCTGAGACTTTAGTAACATTCCCATCTGTGATAGAATAAGTGTGTGGTCAGAGCGGACGGACACACCTGATCACGGACAGTTCGTGCTTCAGAGCTTTCAATACAGCTGCATTTCCACACCACCTGAGTTACAAACACAGCATTGAGGAGCGAAAGGATGAAGGTTACACTGCTGAATTTAGAACAGACAAATGCAGGTAGAAAATACTATCATTGAAGCTCCGCACCTCTGTATAAGGGGGACGACAGTGTCTCTGTGGTCCTGGAAGAGCTGGAAGAGGTTGCAGGGCAAAGCTAGATAACTACACAGCAGAGTCAGCTGATCTTCACAGGACACTGCACACAGAACACAGGACACCAGCTGGAGATCTAACCTCTGACACAGTGGGGTCTTCTACACAACTTTAGCCAAGGCTGCTGAAAAGGGTGCGCGTGTTTGGCAACTTACATGCAGTACTGAAGAGCTCCTCTGGAGGGGGCACCCTGGTAAGGCAATTAAAGAAGAGTGCAGCACAGCGCAGGAAGGGCAGAACACCATTCTTTACTCTGTCTGCAATCGCGGAGCCTGATACACCTGCCTTTAGTCTGACAGGGGGGTAGTGAGACAGAGGAAACAACATTACCCCCATGCTGAGAGGAGAGTGAAACAAATTTGTATAAGAGGCAACAGAAACTCAACTGACTTCCAAAATGTGCACATATAGTCTGTGATGCCCATATATTGTTTTTGACGCATCAGGAACACACACTCACCTCCCTGTGTGCTGAGACAGTGTGCAGTACAATGCTGCAGCAGCTACAGCCTCATCACCTTCCTCTGCCCCGCCTACTACAGGAATGGAGTCTGAACTCACACACACACACACACACACACAGACAGACACAGACACACACACACACACAAATTCACAACAAACCACATTTATTTTATTTAATTGTCAGCAATCAACATGTCAGATCTGACAGGTCAGTAGCCCAAGTTTACCCTGTGAGGACAAGATGACCTGAACCACATGGGCCATGGTGACCAGGTGCAGGAGGTGCAGGTGGTTGTAGGCTGTGCTGATGGCTGAGGGCTGTAGGTCTATATTCTCCTCTTGGTAGAGAGCAGGTATAGACAGAACCAGCCCCACCTGGCAACAGAGAGGCACCTTACTACAGTCTACCGTAGACCTACAAATCACTCAGACCTACATTCCCAGTGCGTTACAACTTGAACTTACCAAGAGATGAAACAAATCTACTTCTAATATGGAAGGAGTGTCTTCAACGTGAGAGATGGGTATCAGAACTAGAGGGCGAGACGGAAGAAGGGAAAGAGAAAGAGGGTCAAATGTTTAGCACCGTTCAGCTCAGCTTTTCTCTGGTGCATTTACCTGCACTGAAGATGCAGCCATACCTGCTAGCATGCGGGAAAAATAATCGTGTATGACGAATTCTGGGCACTTCAGCCTCTGAATAGCGGAGAACTGCACCAGTGCTTTCAGTCCTGCCAGCTGAAACACATGATTCCAGATGATCACTCCACATCACCACACTCCCAGAATAACCACACGACATGCGTTCAGGAACACACCTGTCTGTTCTGTAGAGAGCCAAACAGTGCCTTCCCCTCCTCCTGCAGCATGTTCTCTATGGAGAGGAGCATAGCCGGATTACGCACTCTAAAATCTCCAGCGGGCCAGGGTTCTACGTGCCGAGGGAGTAAATGGGGAAAGACTCTCACCCATAGCCTGGATGGTGTAAGCACACGTGTTCCAGGTCATGACGGGCACGTGAAGGCTGAGCTCGTTGGGGTCCGTCTGCAGCCCTACCCTGTGCACCGTCGTGGCACACACCACCAGCATCTCCGTAATGCTGCTCGAGTACTTGGGCCTGAGCAAGACACAGCAGGGCTCACATTCACTTCACAGCATGTCCCTCTTGATCTTGTGGCATCATGAAGCTTTCAGCACACGTTCTCTGTAGTGAGAGGAGGGAGGCACTTACGGTGGCTGGACTCCAAAGCTGAGGATCGACCTGAAGTCAGTCTGCCTGTCCTCCAAGAACCCACACTCCGTTTTTCCAACCTCAGCACTGCTGTCTGAAAGCGTACACACGCACACACACACACTTCAGCTCAAAATGTCAGAAATGGCCATTAACATGTTGTGCTCAGTGGTGGTGGGGGTCGTACCAGCTTCAATAGCTGCTCTGAGTCCTTTGATGCGAGCCAGGACTATCTGTATCCAACGGGGAAGAGTGAGGAGCTGACCAACCAACTCAGCACTCTCACTGAGAGAGGGAGAGAGAGAGAGTGTTACACACTCATTACAGCTTCACAACAACACAAACTGCTCAGTGTGGTAGGCTCGTACTAGTTGAGTTTGCTGGGCTGCACGGGAATAAGAGGCACCACAGTGTTGCAGAGAGACTTGCAGAGTGGACACATGTACTCTCCATTCTCCAGGTCTATGATCAGCTCTGCGTGCAGCCGGTTTCGAGTTGTGTTCTGCACAGCCTCAAAATACCTGCAAACACATGAGCTCCTGAGTTCTGCTCACACCCCATTAAAACACCCACCATCAGTTCTTTGGCTTCATTTGTTTGACAGCCACATTTGTTGTTCTATGACATTGCAAATATGATGTGATGCATGCTGTGCCACTCACTTCTGCCAACAGGTGGCATGCATGACATGTCCACAACTCCCAGTGTGTGTGCCTACAGCCAGGTCGGGGGGCATAAACAGGGGGTAGCTTCCTGCCAAACGACAACACAAACCTCAGTATTTAATGCATTTCAGCAAATAACCCCAAATAACTAGCAGGGTAGCATGACTGACCACTGATAGGGAGACTCCTTCCCCTGCTCTGCGTGAGGACCGTGGACCTCTGCACACAGGCAGTGAGGACCATGGCTGGAGCCAGAGCCTGCACCTCCTGCTCCTCCTGGCACAGGATGCAGGTGAGACTCTCACAGTCTGAGGAACCCACACCCTGCTGAGGACCCACAGCCACACGCCTGTCCCCCACATCCACTGCACTGTGGAGTCAGTCACGCACACACACACGGTCTTATTGCTAATATTTGTTTTCCCTGAAGCACATAGAAACACTTCATACAAACACAGAAAATGACTGATAATGTTTCAATCCTTTTGTGTTGAGTGTCACTCTCGGTTGTGACCTAGAAGATGCTCTACTCGCTGCAGTGCTTGCTGGAGGTCTGAAGCTGGGGTTCTGCTCACCTCTCCTCACAGCCCGCCGGCTCCCCCTGGCTGCCGCTCTCGGGAACATTGTCATACAGCATCTTGTGAGTCTCAATGAAGTTCTTCTGCATGGCGGACATCTGAGCCATGACCTTCTGCCTGTGGAGCTTGGCAGCCTCTGCTTTCCTCTTGCGCTCTGCTTTCTCCTTGTCCTGAACGCTCTGCACAGACGACAGGCATGTTTACACCAATACGCCCACAAAGAGGATGAGGATGTTTATACAAACACATGTGGTGAGGGTGTCATCACCTCCTCAGGCTTCGTCTGATCCAGAGTGCACAAAGCAGAAGGGCTGGATTTCTCGCGAAGGCACTTCACCATCTCAAACATCTGAAAGGTCGCGGAACAAATAAACTGTAACTGACCCGCTCTGTCTAGGTGACCGTGACATCAGTGAGTAAGCAAACACTAACCTGTAGTGTCCAATTAATCATGTCCTTCTGAGCTTCAAGAGAAGGAAGTGCCTTCATTTTGGAGAGGAAATGGAACAACGACTTTCCATGATCAGCGCCGATTTCTAGAAGGCAAGGCAGGGACCATGTGTGTGAGTATAGTGTGTGTGGAATGTGTTAACCCACGGGATAAGGGGTGTGCATAAAGTGTGTGTGGTGTGTGTCATTAACCCACTGTATGATGGTAGGAGTATAGTGTGCATGTGTGGAGCGTGTAATTATTCTGCAAGATGAGGGGCGTGAGTATAGTGTGTGTGTATGTGTGTGTGTGTGTGTGTGTGTGGAGTGTTAACGCATGGGGTGATGGGTCGGAGTATAGTGTGTGTGGAGCGAAATATTAACCTCTTTCCCATACTGGTACTAAAAATGAGAGGAGATGAGTGACGTACTTCGAGCCTTGAGACTGAAGTCAAAGGTCACGTCCTCAACAGTGCTGGCCTCTAACTGAGTCTTCTCCTCCAGTAATGCCTGGCCTACAAGATGCAAAGCCTGGAGGAACAGACATGGACATGGACACACACACACACACACAGTAATGAAAGATTCCTAAGTCACGGACCTGCGACTGTTACTGCAATTGTTAATGCACTCACTCTTGTTAGTATTCAAGAGTGAGTACCTGAACATGTGTGTGTGAACACGAGTGAGTTCAGCCATACCCTCTGCACCATAGCTTCACTCCACAGAGTAGCCCGCTCCTCCACCACTCTCTGCATCACCCTCCTCAGCACATGGAGGAAGACGTCGCAGCACAGCAGGTATACGATGCTGGAAAAGGCGTGGCAGAAGCGTGGTGGCACCGGGGGCCTGAGAGCTGCACAGCACAGAGCGGTAAACACGCCAGCTCCAACACCACCTCCAACACCACCGTCAAACACACCGGCTCCAACACCACTCAAGCTGTCTCCAATGTCAAACATAGCAGGAGGAGTTTGAGAAAAGACCACCTGCCTTTATCACTGCCTTCCTGGGCCCTTCGCTTCTTCTGTGCATCTTCTGCCTGGAGTTCAAAGCCCACAGTTACACAGCAGGAAGCAACAATAAACAGAAAATCAACACATGTAAAGACTCTGTACCTTGCTGTGTTGTGATTTGGTATAATGGTAAAAGAAGGGATTAAACTCCTTAAGACATTCTTTCTTAACTTCATATAATCCATGACCAGAAACTCCGGGTTTCCTAGACAAAGTTGAAAAAAGAAACAAATAAGAAAACAAAAATAAACAAGCAAATTTCTTTTGTACAAGCAGATATTTATCATTCTGACTGACTCACTTGTATGTGGCAACTTTAGCAATAACAGTTTCAAGCCCAGTTTCACGGCTTTCCTACAATAAGAAACACAAATTACATAATCTGCTCCAGGCTGTTTTTCCAAATCATATCATCATCATATCAGAAATATTTAAGGACACTACTTTGTCTTACGTTTTCAGGCAGGCTTTTGACCAAGCTGCTGTGAGCCATGGGTTCTATACACAGCAGATGAATCACTTCCCTCATTATCACATCCTCTTTAGTGACATCGCTGATTCCAGGGACATACCGCTCACCTGAATGAACACAACACAGAAAAGCAAGGAAGGTTTTAGCAACTACAGAAGCCACAAGAATCAACAGTGTGATGGGGGAAACACATCCAGGAGTGCATCCGTCAGTTCGGTGCCCTGACAGCTGAACACTGCATACTTACTGTGTGGTGCATTCTGCAGTGATTGGCTCTCATTCAGCTCCCTGGGTGAGTAAGACATGCAATTGCTTAACTAATCCCACCCACGGCGGGGCTAGGAGGACTTGCCTGTGATGATGATCAGCAGGTTGAGCATTTCTTCCGTCAATCTGTTGCACTGTTTCAGAAGGTCCTGCAAGGGGAGGTTCATCAGGTTAGTCACTATGTACTATACTCAGAGGCTTTTTTCTGCTGTTTTGGGGAATCAGAATGCTTTAAAAAGAATACACCTTTAACGAGATTCTCAAAGCTGCCTAGAAGTTCAATAACCTTCTGAAATTAAGCAAATATAAAACTTTATAGGCAATAAGGAAATAATTATTTTACTATCTGCACGTACCTGATCTTTAGTTGAACAATTTCCATTAAAAACCTCAAAGAGCTCAAATCTCAGTAGAATCAGCATTATGAAGTGGTTTGGGTCCATTTTGGAAGCAGCAATCTGTGGTAGGAGTGGCATTTTCAGTCTTAGCATAAATATGCTTTAGTACTCTGCACATACACGTTCAGGACTTTAGCGAACATATTCGGCCTTGCGGCACTGGAGGAGTGAAGAATGAGACGTACCTGAAGCATGATGACGTCCTTATCGAACATCTCGTCTCTGCACTTCACGTCCTGGTAGTAGTACACCTAAAGCAAAAGCAAAAGTCAACTTGACACCAAAGACATGTAAAAGCATCTAAACTGAATCTCACTGTTCCTGTGCCAGTACGCACACATTCAGCAGTCACGTTCCATTTCTAACAATAACAATTAGAAACTAGGCCTTCAAAACACAGATAAGAAGTCACAGCTCAGAACACACACAATGGACGTGTGACCTCAACCGACCTGACTAACAAGGGAGAGGCCATTTCTGCGCCACATCTCTGCAGACACCTGGGCAGCCAGTACCACACAGCGCAGAGGCTGCTCCACCAGAGCAGGGAGGTCCAGCGGCTGCAGAAACACACACCGCCTTTAGATATGCACCACTATACTACAGGTCAAAACACACACACACACACACCAAATACTACCGATATGCACCACCATACAACAGGTCAAAACACACACACACCCCAAATACTACCGATATGCACCACCATACTACAGGTCAGAGGGCCTAACTGACACGGCAGTAAAGATAACAGGTCATGGTAACAGAGTAAAAGGTTACAATGGTCATAACTCACAGGATCCACAAAGTCAGGGAGGTATTTGATGGCTCCTGTCCGACACAGTAGAACATACAGGCCTGCAATGAGAGAGAAAATGGGATTCAACTAAGACTGGTGATCCATCCTGAAAACACCTTCCACAATTCAACAATATTAATGACTTCTGAAAACAGAAGAAAATAGAGCTACTAAACCACCAAGAATGGCCTGTTTTTTTTTCCACGGACGCTCACCAGCCAGCAGTCTGGAGATGGGCAGGTGGATAGAAACCGGCTCCTGGGAGACCCTGTACGGGCGCACGTGGAGGATGTGCTTGCACATGTAGCTGTCAGAGGGAAAACTGCGGAAGGGCTGGTTGGTGCAGCATAGCAGGAGCTGGTGGCTCTGCCTGAAGGCCTGCAGCAGGACTCTCTCCTGTAAGAGACGTGCGGTTATGACACACGTTACCCACAATTCCCGTTAACACACTCACGCCGTTACACCCTCTGCCATTCTGTAAGCATGACTCTCTCCTGTGAGAAAAACATGCTCTTGCTTCACTAGCATTCTTTGCTACAAACACACTGGGTCCACAAAGTCAAAGCAGATAATGGGTCATGTCACTATAACATTTGAACAAGTCCGAAGCCGCTATAAAAGCCAAATAAAGAGGAGAACCGTGATCAATAAACCCCAGAAAAGTCTCATGAGATACTACAACCTGACAAAGAAGGGAACAAGGTATGATCTATAAAGCCTCAGAGAGTCATTTACATAGCGCTTGTGTATGAAGTGTTTTGTTCAGGGACTCACATCGGAGGCACACCAGTCCTGAAACATGGAGAGGATGTGGCGTAGCTGCACCTGGATGGAGAAGCCAGCCTCCCATTCTGGCTCCACCTCAGTGTGCTGGCCAAACTGCCTCTTCACCTCCTCCATTCCCTAACACAGGGGGAAAGAGGCACTCACACCTACAGCACAATTAGAATCTTAAATGCATCATCTGGGATGAGTGTAGTACCTGCATGCAGCTGAGCATCTCCAGAAAGACACTGAAACCTTCTAGAAACTTCTGCCTCAGTTGTTCAGTCCACACTGTGGGTTTACTGATCAGAATGTACCTGTGAACATGATCAATTACATTATGTCTCAAAAATCTGAGAGGAAAAAACGTTCCCTATTATTTCGGACGGTGTTTCACGTATCCATTGTGTTTAGATCCACTCACTCACCTGAGGTCATTGAAGATCATTTGAATCCGGAAGAACTTGTCAGAATTGTAGCCCTGAAAATGGAAGCGCTGGTTCCTGTCAAGATGTTCTCTCAGCATCTCCATGACAGTGTCTATAATCACCTTGATCACACTGCCTTCCTCAATCAACTGTCTTGCCTTAAGGGTCAAACAGAGAAATCAAAGAGTCAAGAAAAGTGAGAGATTTGTAACATACTTCTGCCCTTATGCAAGCCCTTTAACAAATAAATGAAAATAAAATTAACTTGGTGTGGTTTATCTTGTTCTAAACATGCACCACTGCTATAATGAAAAGCTTTGTAACTTTATGAGTGTGTATCCCTGTTCTCACTGTTATGCGGCTATAACATGTTTTTTTCATTACCAGAGTGGGAACAGTGAAGATCTGCACAGACAGGGCTGTGACCGAGATGTTCCGGTCATGGTCATCACTGATGAAATCCTCCTGCAACTGCTTATAGAGCTAGAGGAAGACACATGATGATGTGTGATTGCATTCAGGCCATCTATGGGTCACGTGATTGCATTCAGGCCATCTATGGGTCATGGTGCATGCTGTTTTCTTAGGAAAGATATTTAAGAAGCAAAACCCACCTCAGTAAATGTCATGGCAAACTGCCTCTTATATTCCGTCTCCATTAGCAGACTACAGAAAATCAGCTCATGGAGAACCTTACGGGCTCCTAATGAAGGCATTAGGAGATGGAGGTTAAGACCCAGTAGAATGAACGAATCATCCATATGAAGTCTCAAAATATAACAACTAACAGGTGAATAGTGTCGATTTAGCGCTGACCTTTATGTAGTCTGGCATCATGTAGCATCAGACGGCTGATCAAACAGGGTTTTTCACCATCACTGGGCTTCAGAGCCACCTGGCAGAACACCTGCCTGAAGCCCACTGGTAGGAGGGGAATATTATTCACAAAGGAAAACCAATGTTGTGTGAGAGTCTGACAGAGCACCTTAAAGGCGAAGGGGGTGTGACAGCCTAACAAACATCGCGCAGCTCACACAATCAAAAAGGCATTATTTGGATGTTAAGAATTTGGATGTTAAGATATAGTATATGAAGCATTTTCACAAATTTGAAAAGAGTGAAGTTAATTATAGAGGAGTGACAAGTAGCTTAAGAAACAAGTACCAAAGTCCATCCTCAGCTAATCAATACCATGACACCGTACAATGACTCCGTACCATGACCCCAAACACTTCTAAATAATCTTAAATTCTGTTCACATTTCATCTCATTAATTTTTCTTAATTTTTTAATAACCTCCAAAGTAACGATACATGGAGCGTATGAATGGAGTGTACCTGAATAACCAATGACCTGCTGAAACCAAGTGCCCAGCCTGAGGGCAAAGGTCTGATGGGCCATCACTGCAGAGTGCAAGATCTCCACTCGCAAGGGCTGCTGAGTTATGTGCTCGGAGTTTGACTTCAGGAGCGGCACATGCAGAAAGAGCTGAGTGTTAAGAGTGGACACTGTGGCTGTATGACTGCCTATAGCAGGAAATGGGAGTTCAGCAAGAAAGAACAGAGTAAAAGCCACTCGATACCCTGATGAGCTCTTTGGCTTGCTGGCAGCACCTCAGGGTTCCTCTCTTCACAGCTCTGCGACCCTGAAACAGAGTTGGGATAGCATGAGCCCTCATACAAGAAACACACTAGCTTGAGAGCATATTAAGGGGTTGTGTTTAAGATTCCAGGGAAAAGTCCACTACACTGCAATTATGTCCCATTCCTGCTCTGACGCTGAGACTTGTCTAGACGGCGTCTGGGTGGTATGATGGATCTTCCATCTCCTCACAGCTGAGCCACCAGTGCTCAGTGGGGATATCCAAACGGTTATTATTTTGTAACAGGTATTCTTTGTAAAACAAGCTTGATTACTTTTACTGGAGCTGAATACCTGTGTGCACAAGGGAAACTAAATAGCACTGTCAGTAACATCTGTAAGAAAAGTGTTTGTTCTTTCACAGAATCACCGTGCCAGCAGTATTCACCTCTTTATCGATGAGGGCTGTGTGTGCGTGAGCTTCGCTGTGGTCACAGCTGATGGCCCTCTGGAGAGTGTAGATCACGTGATCGTAGGAGTGGTGCTCATCATTGTATAGCACACAGTAGTACTTGTCCTCTTTCACTCTGAAGATAAAATTTAAACACAAATAGGCGACGACACAGTAAGGCTCATGTAAGACGTCACAGAGGAAAGAGAAAAAGGTACAGCTTTGACACAAGGCTTAGTGTTGACGGCAGAGTGAGAGGGCTGGCTGACCCAGGCTGGAGCTCCTCAGACAGCTGGCTGCTTTCCTCCCACAGCATCAGCTCCGTCACGTAACCCAGCAGCACCTGAAAAAGCATGTGAGCCCGATCCTGGAGCCCCACCTCCAAGACACATTCATCCTGAAACACACACACACGTTTCAGAAATGATAACGATGGCCATCTCTGACGGATTCTTGTGTCTATAAATGTTGGTTTGTCTATGACTTAGAATAAAAGCCACAACCCTAATTATCAAATATCTAAAATCTGTTACTTTGGATCAGTAAACAAAAGATTTAGTGAAAAAGACGAATGTATTTATCAAATACAAATAAACTAGCATCAAACAAAACCTCAAAGATTTGTACAGTACTGGTTTCAAAATAAATAAATAAAGTATAGATTTAAAATAAAGGCATATCCACAACTATTATAAAGGCAACTATTTCTGCAAACTAAATTTCTCTGAAAGTGAAACTAAATAAAATAAAATACAATTCTTCATTAAGACATTTTGAATTTCCAAAGGAGGACAATTAAGCAGGGTACAACAAAAAAAGAGTGTTTAATGTTCTAAAACTAAATGACTGCAGTGAGGTTCCTAACTTCCCACTCCTCTAATATGAAGGCAGACTGCAAGTGTGATCTACACAGCACAGCACGCTAATGAAACAGAGCTCCATTTGGTGTTGAGAAGAGCACTACACAAGGATCCCTACAACCCATGCAAGACAGATCTCAGCAGCTGAGTGTGGTATATTGGAAATGTCCATCAAAATTGCACACCAACTCTCAGATCATTCGCTCCTTCATAGTCTGGGTCTCTCCTGTACAGATGTACCGTGTTCAGAAAATTGTGAATGTAAAAAAAAAGATCTTGAAAGTCCATCAAGCTAACCAGATGGTTGTGTTATACGCAGAGTAAACTGTACACCTTCAATGTTCCATTAACATGCTGAATTTGAAATTTTAGGCACTTTACCAACTTTACCAGTTACTACAAGTGTTTCTGTAGGAATTATAAAATAGCAGGTAGCAGTGAAAACACTCACCTGGTAAATCAGGTGGGAGTGATAACACTGACCCAGTAATGCAGGTGAGAGTGATTACACTCATGTAGTGGGATTGATAACACTGACCTGGTAATATAGGTTTGAGTAATAACACAATTTCTATTGGGTTATAGAGATAAAATTGTTTTTCCCTTTTTGATCCTGTATCAGATATTTTACCATGAGATCACTACAGACTTCCAAACTTCATGTGGCCTTCAGATTGGCTCAAGAACAGTGCGCAGAGAGCTTCATGGAATGGGTTTCCATGGTCGAGTAGCTGCATCCAAGCCATACATCACCAAGTGCAATGCAAAGTGTCGGATGCAGTGGTGTAAAGAACTGGTTCGACGTGTTGTGCGTTCAGAGATGCTCTTCTGCAGACCTTTGTTGTAACGACTGGTTATTTGAGTTACTGTTGCCGTTCTATCAGCTTGAACCAGTCTGGCCATTCACCTCTGACCTCTGGCATCAACAAGGCATTTGCGCCCACAGAATTGCTGCTCACTAGATATTTTCTTTTTCGGACCATTCTCTGTAAACCCTAGAGATGGTTGTGCGTGAAAATCCCAGTAGATCAGCACTTTCTGAAATACTCAGACCAGCCCGTCTGGCACCAACAACCATGCCACGTTCAAGGTCACTTAAATCACCTTTCTTCCCCATTCTGACAGAGAGAGAGACAGACAGGTACTTTATTAATCCCGAGGATAACTGAAAGCAAATAGAAGGAAGCTGTTTAAAATACAACACTCTAATAAAACAGATCACTTGCCAATGACAAGGTGAAGTGTATGTCCAAAAAATTGATTTTGAACTGAAAGGTCAGCTAGGTTTCATTGTTGACAAAGTGCAATTACGGTTCAATCATCCTACTTCATCAAAGCTCTGTAGTAGCTAAACAGATTTTCACCATAGTCATTTCCACTTTAACATGGCATTTGTTTTAAAGCTCATTTTACACACTTACTATTTTACACACTCTGTGAGTGTTAAGCTGCACAAGTCACAAACACATCTATGTTTTGTTTGAACTACAGGCTGCCGTTCAGCTGTGTCTTTACTAGTTGGGGTTCTCACCACCATGCATTTGTCATTCTTTACTGTCCTGTTTAAGGTGATAATACAAATGTGTCATGTTGCCACTTTGCTGTATGATGTTGCCACCCGTTCAGCATCAGCATGCACATGGCCACCTAAAACCACCTGCTCTGCACACTAGACGCTCCAATGACCATCAAATGGCCACACTTCACTGCCTAAACAGACTGGACATTTCTTTATTATGGGCTCAAATAATGAGCAGACTGCACACAGAACAGGTTGTCACATTCACACTCGCACACACATTTCTATAGAATTAAATCAAAGCCTTGGTGGTTATGTAATTACACAGACATTTTGACTTAGATTAATTGTGTAGCACCAACAAAAACAATGAACACAAGGGAAAAAAGCAATAATGGAATGGCTTTTTCAATTTATTTTCTCAGTGTTTCTTTAACATTCCTTTGAGTATCTAGTTCCAGATTACCTCCGACAGAACACGTCAACCAGAAGACGTCAACCAGTACAATATGAATCAAACACAGATACCCAAATTCTAAAAGCCCCATGCTTTGTGGATGGGACACTATGAAACTCTGAATAATGACATTCTGCTGTAACTGAGGGGAATCCTACCACCCACACCAGTGCCAGCTAACATACACCACTTCATTTAGTCACACACTGAACATTACATAAAGCCTCTCAATTTAATAAAACGTTAGCAGAAGACCTCTGTCAGACTAATGAAGAACAACAGGCTTCAGCATCCTTTCACCAGGTTCTCTTCTTAAAGACTAAACTGATTAGACACTGCGATAAAGGCCTTTGTGAACAGCCAAACATTAGCAGATTGGTTCAGCTGGAGGCTTTAATGGTCTGGTACAGTCTTAGCACGGTGACAAAGGCCAAAGCAGACCATCAGGTCCAGCAGACACCTGCTCTGTTCCAGGCAGACGTGTAGAGCGCCGAGCGTGCAGCGGGAGCCCTATATCGTGATCTAATCACACAGACGGGCCTGAGTGACATGCACACTGAGAACAACCATCTGTCCTGCTTTCAGGCACCCAGACACGTGCATGCGCTCACGTCTGTCACGTGCTCACCCCGGCCGCTTGTAATAGTGAGATGCCCTTTCCACACCTTCACTGGGAAAATAAATATTTCACTCTCTTTAATCTGGAACACAAAAGTGGTGTCCAGAGAGGAACATAAAAGGCCTGAATATAACCATGATCCACAATGCTCGCTCCTAACTTCAAAACCTTTATTTTTCTCAGTATTGCATGTCCGTCAGATCACAAAGCCACAAAGCTTTTCCACTGAACTGTTCCCTTCTGCTCCTTCCAGTGTTCCTGTAGAGCTGAGAGAGCCCAGAGAGGCCTGACTTACAGCTGCATATTCCACTTGTCACTTTCCCACAACGGCCTCCTGCTTTGCCAGGCAAGCAGAGGACTGTGTGTCCTGCGGTTTGCGTGTGTGTGTGTGTGTGTCCTGCAGTCTACCCTTTGACTTCCTCCTAAAATATCCCAAACACAACCAAGGATTTTGGCAGAAACTAAGCCTCACTGTTTCCATGGCAACAGAGGTGCCTGGGTCATGCTGAGAGCACCAGGGGCCGGTCTTCCAGGCCTCCACGTCCCCACAGTCACAGAAGCCTCCTCCTGACGACGCATGCATCTAGGAGACCAAACAGAGCGCCTGATTGGTTAGCCAGTAATGACACATCATTGTGTCAAATGTAATGTACAATACTGAGTAATGTACAGTGCAGTAATGAACAATGTACAATAATGAGCAATGTACAGCGCAGTAATGTGTCTGACCTTGTAACGATGTCCTTTGTGCACACTGCTCTGAAAGCAATCCATGCAGAGCACACAGGTGGGGTCTATCGCACAGTCCCTACACACACACACACACACACAAAAGAAAGCAAATCCAGACCTCATTCAAATATTCTCTCACCATCAGTCACACAAATAACACAGACAGAATGATGAACTTTAACAGCAGACTTTGCTGGCTTTGTCAGGAGATGTGAAGTAATGTTTTTCTATTTTCTAAATTCATACATTTATATGGCAACAGAGGTGAAGTCAAAATCCAAACACATTTACAAGGTTTCAGGAGAAAAAAATGAAACCACATTTACATGCATGACATTGGGCAGGCATGACTTACACAACTCTAAACCTATGGGTCTGATCCAGCACTGTGCTGCTTAGCACCTTTCAACAGGTTTTTGTCATAGTGTTCTTCCCCTGATTATTTTGAAAAACATTAGGCTACTTGTCACTAACTGAGCCTTGTTCACATGCTAAGCCAAACTGTCAATGCTTCTAAATAAACCAACATAAACCATATCGGAAACACCAGTATTGTACTAATAGCAACTGACAATAAGGTGTGCTGTGGGTTTGTTTTACCAGTGTTCAGTTACAGGCTGTAGCCAATTTTTTTTTGCTCTAACCTGCAGGAGTAGACCGTCTCGCCCTCTTTAAAAACACGCCCACACTGCTGAGAGGAGGAGCCGTAGTTCTTCTGCTGTAGCTTCTGCAGGCCGGTGCTTGGATCCTCCCCAAACAAGAAGCACTCGAGAGGCTGCAGGATGCACTCTCGCACCTGCTGCTCCTCTTCCGTCGGCTGTGGCTCTGCCTCCTGGCAATAAATATGGGGGACCTGCTCTGCCACATAGTGGAGGATAGCAGTGCCCCGATCTGAGGCCTCCAACCATCTCTGAAGGAAGTAAACAGATACGCATTTGCAGAAAATTAATTGCAGAAACTTGTGCCTCGTGTGTTTACCAATTTTCTCTTAAATTTAGACACAAGTAATGCATTAGTTTCGTTATAACATTTAAAACACAAAACTCATATCAATGTGAATTCATTCAGGGCGCTTAGCCGATTGCAGATTCAACCTTTCATTACATTTTCTGACCCACTTCTTTTGTTATAAAACTTTACAAATTATTGTAGAACATATAATCTTGTCTCCAAGACCCACTCTAAAATGCTGCGCATGAATATCACTTGACACAAGGTAAACTAAAGTAATCTGAACGCAACAGCAGGAGTTAACGCAAGACCACCAACTGAAATGTGTGTTCAAAATATTTACCCTGCATTCTTAAAATAAACAGTCTGTCAAACTGTAGGTATCGCTGTGTCGTAGCTTAGTCAGGTTTCACAGTTTACTCGCTCCCTCCCAACACTCTAAGTGGAAGCCCAGGCCTTTACCCTGATGGTTGGTAAACAAGACTCACATTATGCAAATACCAGATAGCACCATTACACGCAAACAGGCCGTGTAGGCCGAAAAGGTGTCTGCATTCCCAGTGCTCTCTACTGTACATTGCACTAGTGACCTATAATGCCGTTTATATTCATGAAACGGATGAAATTATCCCAACAAAGCACCCTGAGCTAGCCAGCAAGCAAAGCTAACTTCACTTTAGTCTAAAATAAGGTTGTTAGCCAAGTTAGCTATCGAATAATGACTTTGCTCAAGCTGTTATTTTAATATATCATCAGAGGACATAAACGCTGAAAGAAACAATATACACTAATACAATAAAACTATTTTAAACAGATTCAGAGGCGCCAGATTAATGATGTTCGACAGGCCACCTTGTATGGCTAACACTGTCTAGCCCGCGATGATAGGTTATCTAGCTAGCTAGCTGGATTTTTATTACAGCTGTAGCTAGCTATCGAATTTCTTTATTCAATAATAATTATTGTTGTTATTATTAGCAATGTTATTGTAGCTTTGCCGCCTGTTACAATGGCCAGTTCGCTTGCTAGCTAAGGTGTAGCGACAGGAAACAACTAATCTGTCAAGACGAGCACATTATTTATAAACAACGGGAAGAAACAACTTGGTATATTTCGATATTGAAAACTGAAACTTTGTGGGAGGATAATGGACAATCCAAGTGTAACATAAAATGTTGAAAGAGAGGGTGCTTTATCAGTTAATCCCAATCCTGGACATGAACCACAGCTGACCATTTCATCTACATAGCTTAGCTAACCTATCTAGCTAGCTAACTAATAGTTTTGCGCAACGCTAACAAATGTATTACTCTAGCTAGATTAGCTATTTTGCTAACGCCAAACGCTTCAGAAGAAAATAAAAATGAATTTCAACCTACTTCGTTAGCTAGGTAGCTAGGTATACCAACAAATATTAGCCAACAAGCTAGAAATCTAATAAGCTGTTTAACCAAAGACATAAACGACAACAACACTGTAAACACGTTTCAGCATATTATCGGTAGGAATCTTCACTAGTCATAACATCAAAAACAATACTGCGACAATGGAAAACATGCAAATGAAAATGGATAAGCAAACCGAAAATAGCCCCCAATTATTACCGTGCATAACTGCAGTCCGTTTACTGATTTTTCGCCTTCCGCCATGTTCCGTATGCCGTATAATGTGACCAAGGTAACGCACCTGCGTAACTGTAATTGAATCCACTTTGCGACAGTTTTAGACGTGTGGCTATCTACCTAGTTGCCTGGAAACTTCGGCGTCACGAAATCCGCATTTGAACAATTACCCAAATGTGTCGCTTTTCAGTTATTATCAGGGTCTTGATCTATACATAGATGGAAAGGGGTATTATGTTTATGTGAGCTTTTATGCCTGGTCTATATGTTAGACCAAACTGTTTTGAAGCAGCGGCTGTGTTAGAGGATGAACATCAGAGGACACTCCCTCTGCCTATTATTGGGCAGTGGAGTGCAGCAAGAAGATCCACACCATCTGAACTGCAATGGCTTAGTCTAAACACGTTTATTTGTTTATTTTTTCCACATAACATTTCAGCCCCAGATTTTGCTAAGTCATTGACCAGGTAGTCAAGCAGCATCTCTGCCAATAGCAAGCTTCACGATTCACTTTCTCAGTACCATCTCACCCTCACAGTCACCATAAGCTCTAGTCCATGTGTTCCACTGTATCTCTCTGGTGTTTAATGAGGCTGTCATTTTGAGGTTAGAGATCCAGCAATGAAGCCAAAAGCACCATTCAGTCCATTCTAGTGTCACAAGCCATGTTCAGGTGGCCGCAGTAAGACAATTCTTCAGTTCAAGATTTTGATAGTGGTAACAAATTCTTCAGAGGCATTTATATAATTAGAGGTTGATTTAAGGCCTGGATCAGTATCAAATTAGATCATCCCATCAGTTTATCTTTGTGGTAAACTCATAAATATTTGTGTTATTTTTAGAACAGGTTTCAGCATTGTGGTTAAGTTATATCCAGGCCTGTAATTCCGTTGAATATGGGAAACTGGTTACGTATAACATTTTTGGGGATTTTTAAACTAATTAATTTATCCCAAAATAAAAATGGCGTCATCTCATTCAGGAGGGCCATTAACTTTCAACACTGCCCACTAGATGGTAGTATTTCTTCGATACTCTTTTGCTGGGGCGCGGGGGGAGGGGAGATCTTTTCATTTCAACGTACACGCCATTTAGTGTATTCCCATGGCGTACACGCAAAAGTCTTGCGATAGTAAAACTACAACACCCAGTATCATGAGCACACATACTCAAACGCTCTTTTCACAGTTCTGTAATGGAAATCTGTATTTTATTGTGTCTAGTTTAAGGTGTAGGCTATACCAAACAGTGGATCGACATTCCTTTTCTCTCAGCTTATTGACATTTTCTTTTGTCTTTTAGTGTTTAGTTTAAATTTTTGTTTCATTATTTATCCTGATCTTGAGACCAGTATTGAGGCAACTGAGTGAAACACCTAGGACTGGTTTGAAAAGTGCCATTTTCAAATAATGGCAAATTGTGTAAATGCTCATTTACTAATAGATTTCAAGAGGCAGAGTTGTCTCACAGAGACACATTATTTGATGTCAATATCATGTGGATATGTTTTAAAATGACTTAGGCACATTTCAATGTTTGAAGGTAACAGAAAAAAGCCCCCCAGTGGCCAATTTCCTTGATACGTCAGAATGTGTAGTGTGTGTACTTGCACATTGTGTTTTAGTTTAGTGTGGATTGACTCATGCTAAGCATTTCTAATGTGCTCGGAAAGGTGATTGGCTGATGGTGTCTGCCATTTTGTAGATCTCATACCATATAGAATCTGTGTATCAAATGTTATAATCAGAGTATTTGACACATCGGACATTTCTTGGTTGTTATAGCACCCCCTAGTAATGCACGTGCACCCAGATTTTTTAGGTACATTGGACTCATTGGCACATTGGTGTGAGTGTACATTCAAACAGACTATGCTGTACTGAGATCTGTTCTTGCTGGGGGTTCTGGTCAGTGTTTGTTATAAGAGCAATCTCTCTCAGTGTCAATATTTTGGTGCACATATCAGAGGCATGCTGTTGGACTCCTATACAGACTTTTATGTTTAGAACTGCATATATTTTATGTTTAGAACTGATCTCTCATACAAAGATACTGCTGGGAGCCTGCTGGGATACTGCTTACTCACTCAGTCACTCGCACACGCACACTCACACACATGCCATATGAGCACTCATTAGGGAGGATTTGTATTTTACAACATCAGAGTTCCACCTACACACTGACGTGGGAATAAACCTGCAGACATAAAGACAGAGATAGAGGAGACAGAGGTGCAGCAGGAGGTAGAGACCAAAGAAAGACAGGTGGAGGAAGAGACAAGGAAAGAGCAGTGTGAAAGAAACTAAAATACCTAGAGACATATCTAAAGGAAGGAGAGATAGAGAAAACAGAGAAGAAGAGAATGCTTGTTGAGAGAACAGAAGGTGAATTATCTTATATATTCTTTTGGTAAGGAGTAAGATGTTAGAAACAAGAAGTAAGTGACTCTGTGTGTGTGTGTGTGTGTGTGTGTAAGAGACAAAGAGAGAATGGAAGAGCCAATGTACCCTAACCAGTATATAAATTAAATATATTTAACCAGTGAGTGTATCATAGATTTACTAGCTGTGTAATCATCCTGATAATGATGTGTGCCTTCCAGAAGTTATATACTGAGGCTTGATCTGAATTTCCCATAAAATTATTTAACATCCATAGTATTCTTAGGCTTGGATCATAATATTTATACACCATACATCACTCCTGAGACAGAAAATTAAAAAAAATGCTCAGAGCAGTGTAGCTCCTGTAGGTTGAACCTGACCACTCAGTGAGAAAAGCATCTTCGCTAGCCAAAATTACTTTTTGCCAAACTTTTTTAAAGGCGTAGGATGTCACATGAGCCTGCTGAAGCACTACATTACTCACATAAGCCTGGCTCTCTGGTGAGGAAGCTGACTACAGGCATGCCTCAGGTAGGTGCAACCATGGAAACACTAATCACACCCTGTCTGAGAGTTGACAGACCTGCCACTGCTGTGACACAGAGACCCTGCCGCTCATATCTATCACTGTGGTGCATTTATACATTCGTCCTAAAGCAGTCATCTAAACATCTACCACATAGCGGAGGCATACAGAGAAGCCTGTTGAGATGCCTTCTTGTCTTTATCAGAGAGATGACATAATGTAAGTAATTTGACATAGTCTTTTAAACTTTTGGGGGGAAACACACTGACAAACTGCATGCTTTCTGAAGACATCACCGTCCACAGGTGCAGTGGCTTCTGGTTGTAAGGAACCTTCACCCTAATCACTGTGTATGCAAGGAACAGTGGCATCTATAGAAGGCAAGAAACACAAATGGAGAAGCACAGCCCAGCACAGCTCAGGTATCCTGCACAGAGAACCCCTTGGGCAGGGCCAAGATATGTCCACAGCTCTGATGGAAGTTCAGCCACACTTAGCTCCACTTAGCTCAGAGAAGAGTGTTCAGGGAGGCAGTCGGTTGACTCTCAGGCAGGTTGTGTTGGAGATTATGAAGGTTGAGGCCACTGGGTAAAGACAGAGGAGAGGGTTAGCAGAAGCCTGTGTAGTGGTGGGGCTGGTAAGTATGAAGCTGTCCCAGCTGAGCAAGCTGTAGGTGTTTGTCCCACATCCTGTTTCTCTCTCCTGCTTTTTCTCTCTCACTAGAGTTGGAGCATGGGACATGTATCTTATTCTCTTATGTGTGTGTGTGCCTCAAGTATAACGTTCAGTTACTTGTTGGTAACTTGCACACTTTGATATATTAGCACATATTGTAGATTCCTCTGAATATGAAAACAGTTCAAGACCAATAGATCATCATAAAGAATATTTATTCGTTATCATTCATGAGCTTGATGTATGTGTATAACACCAAGGATGGCATTGTCTTTAAGTATTAGTGAATATTCTGTGCCAAAGTAACATTTATGATATTTTACAATATACTACAAACACCTCCAAAACTGGTAAAGATTACTCTGTGCATTTCACATTTTCACCACGGTTCCTCAGAAGTGTAACATTTTTAAAAAACATCTTCTGTGTTTCAGTGTTGAATAAACCTGCACATGCCATGATATTCTGGGTGGAGTAGATATACTGACAGTGATAGTTACTTTAAAAGGTGACAGAAAAATGGGAATGTAAAAAAAAAGATCTTGAAAGTCCATCAAGCTAACCAGATGGTTGTGTTATACGCAGAGTAAACTGTACACCTTCAATGTTCCATTAACATGCTGAATTTGATATTTTAGGCACTTTACCAACTTTACCAGTTACTACAAGTGTTTCTGTAGGAATTATAAAATAGCAGGTAGCAGTGAAAACACTCACCTGGTAAATCAGGTGGGAGTGATAACACTGACCCAGTAATGCAGGTGAGGGTGATTACACTCATGTAGTGGGATTGATAACACTGACCTAGTAACATAGGTGTGAGTAATAACACACTTTCTATTGTTTTTCCCTTTTTGATCCTGTATCAGATATTTTACCATGAGATGGGTATGGTGGATGTATTGGAGAGTCAGACACAGTAGAGTGCAGTATAGTCTGTATATGAAATAAAATATATGTGTAACTGGGCCCTGGCCTGTTTAGTGAAGTATAACAGCTAGTTCATATGCTATGTATTTGCACTGAAGTCTATAAGCACACGTAGTGAAGGGTTTATCTGTGTAGTGAGGTCAATATAGACACTAAGGTAGAGGGTTTATCTGTGTATTGAGGTCTATATACACACTTAGTGGAGGATTTATCTGTATAGTGAGGTCTATATACACACATAGTGGAGGATTTATCTGTGTATTGAGATCTATATTCACATATAGCAGGGGATTTATCTGTGCACACATAGTGGATGATATATCTGTGCACACACATGCACACACATAGTGGAGGATACATCTGTGCATTGAGGTCTATATGCACATGTAGTGGGGTATTTATCTGTGCAGTAAGGTCTATATGTTACAGTATGAAAGCATGCATGCTTCCTTGGAATCTAACCTATGACCTTTGTGGTACCGGTATGTAGTTGAACCTGCTGAACCAAGAGACCTAGACGAGAGTTCAGCATCACGCCTGTACAGGAGCAGTGGAGAATATGCCAAGGTGAATCTGTGCGTTGGGGTATATATACTGGCAGTGGGGTATATATTCGGGCAGTGGAGTATGTATTCGCACAATGGGGTATGGGTGCTGTATGGAGGTGTGTATCTCTATACTGCTGCTTTGTTGTTTTCATTTGTGGAGTAAAGTGTGTATTTGTTCATTGGGTTGTGGAGCTATGCAGTGGGGGGTGTATACTGGCAGTGGGCTATGCAGGCAAAAACTGAAACTCAGCCTAATTGGGTTGCTGCAAATGTTGAACTATAGCTTGTTGTGTTGGCATGTCGTGTTACTTCAGCGCTGGTGGAGACAGAGTGAACTCTTCCACTGAGCTTCCGAGATATCTGCAACAGGTCAGTGTTTATGACGGAGAGTGGGAAGCTCTCATAGTTGCCCTCTGGTTGACGACACCAGCAGAGCTGGAACACGGAGCGCACCTCACTGCGGAAGTTGGAGTTGAGGAAGCCGTAGATGATGGGATTGACGCAGGTGGAGCTCATGGCCAGCAGATGGCAGAGCAAAAACAGCAGGTCATGCTGGCAGATGGGCAGAGCCTCTTCATGCCAGTCCGCCACCACGTTATACACATTCAATGGCAACCAGCACACCGCGAACACCGTGACCAGGACGAGCAGCATGGTGCTGACGTGCTTGCTGTGCGCGAGGCGTCCGCGCTCGCGCGCGCACCTTCCGCCATCGTTCCGTTCCAGCAGACGCCATCGCAGACGTAGGAAGATGCGCGCATAGCACAGTAGCATGAGCAGCAGAGGCGCGCAGTACTGGAACAGCAGCATGGCGGCGCTGTAGACACGTCTGTGCCCAGCGGACGGCCAGGCCTCCTGGCAGGCCTGCAGCTCGCTGTGGGGGGGTGGCAGGTCGCTGTAAGGCTCGCTGCTCAGAAGCTGGAACACCAGGAAGGGCAGAGAGGTGAAGGCAGCGAGCAGCCAGATGCCCAGCAGAGCGGTGCGAGCCTGGGTGGGGCTTGGCTTCCAGCCCGATGGGTGCAGGACCAGCTGGTGGCGTTCCAGAGCAATGAGCACCAGGGACAGCACAGAGACGGTGACAGACATGCACTGCACGAACGGCGTGAGCCGGCACAGCACTGCGCCAAACACCCAGTGGTCCATCAGCGTGGAGACCAGTGTGAAGGGCAGGCAGAAGACACACATCAGGATGTCAGAGACGGACAGGTTGGCAATAAATATGCTGGTGACGTTGCGCTGGTCCCTCTGTCGTGCTATGATGCGGATGAGGAGGATGTTGCCTAGAAACCCAAAAACGAACACCAGGGTGTAGCAGAGCACCAGTGCAAGGGTTACCCCGAGCGAGCCCCAGCAGGGCCCATCCTGCAGAAACAGGCTGCTGTTACTGTGCTCGTGAAAGAGGGAGAAGTTTAGGAGTCCAGCCCACCCTGGCAGGCCAGAAAGAGCCATTTTAATTGGTTGTTTCACAGCAGCAGGAAGAGCCTCATTAGAACCTGAAAAGAACAGATACATTCATACTGTAAAAATAGTCACATTAATAATGCAATCTGAGACACATTTACACTGCTGTCTTCTCACACAGCTAAAAGACTCACCTGCCCAAGACAGACCTCTAATCTGATTGTCTGTAATATCACAGAACAACATTTCCAGAGCACATGACCAGACACTGATTATTCAGTTTTCTTCAGAGGTTGCCTACATGAATGTCCAATTTCAACAATCAATACTAATTTACTACTTCAGTGCTTCCCAATGGGATCATCTCAAAGTGTCTTCCTGATGTCATTGCAGAGTTTTCTTCATCACTGTGATTTTCAGTACTGATCACTTTGGCTTGATCCTTAGGGATCTGGACCCAGATTTTTGTAAAGCTGCTTTGTGATGGTGTCCATTATCAAAAATAGAATAATCTACCTTCACTTCAACAATATGTTTTTTGCAGTAGGAAAGTTACACCTACATTGTAGCCACACTTTACAGATATTATGTGCTATTTGTGTTAGCTAGAGGACAAACATCAACACAGACAAACACTGATCAGAAACGATCACCAACATTGATCAAGTTGTAGCAGCTCAATTTCTACAACTATGTCACTATCATGTCAGTGTTAATGCTTTGCTGAGAAACCATTGGCAACAGTGACTCTGTGCTCAGAAAATGATCAATAGAGAACCTTTTCACTGTGCATAACAGACAGGCTACAGTAAGTCTACACTAGAATGAGGTATTAATCTAGTATGGTTTATTTGGGGATCTTCGTCTAAGAGAGAATGAAGTTTGAACCACCACTCTCAGGCTAGACAAGCCAGCACATTACTAGCACACCACAGCTGCCAAGAAAGACAAGATGAATCCAGAAGAATTCAAAAGAGATGGGTGGGTGAACTGTGGCATGGGGGTTGAGGGAATGGGGCAACTCAGAGCTATTGAGAAGCTTGAGGTGAGAGAAATGAGACATGGCAGCCCTTGAGGGCTCTACCTGAAATACCAGCCTGATCTTTTGCCAGCACACTGAACAAAATTGAGCATCAGGGAACTTGTGAGCTGCTCTTAAGTGTGCAGGAGAACAGCAGGTGTGGCTAATTGCTACTGATTACCTGAGGGCCACCTTCTACCTTCTTCTATTGGCTGAAGGCAGTCTAGCAGATGGCCCAGCTCTGAGACGAGCTCTTAAAGACAAATGACTCACCTCTGTTTAAAACTAACTGGACCAAAACTGATGAAAAGTCACAATTTGCAGTAATGTTGTTTTACAGTTAAACTGTAAGATCATTAGTAATCACGTTCTTAACTATCATGAACTGAATTGATCATGCATGAATGATTTACTCCTGCACTCCTCTATTGTGTAAATGATTCACTCCTGTAATCCTTGATTGCATAAATGAATCATTCCGCAATCCTCTGTTGCTTAAAAATTCACGACTGCACTCCTCTTTTGCATGAATAATTCACTCCAGCACTCATCTATTGCATAAATGATTCACTCCTTCACTCCTTTATTGTGCAAATGATTCATTCCTGAACTTCACTGTTGCTTAAATGATTCACTACTACACTCCTCTTTTGCACGAATGATTCAATCCTACACTCCTCTATCATGTAAATGATTCCCACCTCCACTCCTCTGAGCTTTTCAACAGGTTTAGTGCTGCACCACAGTTGAACTGCTAGGGTATGAACTGGTGGACGTTTAGCAGGCAGAATGGACGTTCACAACAAACAAGTTAAAATATATTACATCAGAGTAAAGGAGAACTACTTTCTGGTGGCAGTGGTGAACTTGAATCCTCATCCTCATCCTTATCCCTCGCTTTTCCATTCTCTGTTCTCTACTAAATCAACAAGTCTGATAGCGTCTATAATTGGATATTGATGGGTGCTGGTCTTGAAATGAAATTACTGAAACACTGATTTCCTGTCCCACTGGTGCCAATGGTTTGTATTTTCCAGTCTAAATGTGGGTTGTACTAAAAAGCTGAAGACACAATGACATTGATTTGATGCAAGTGTGGAAAAAGTGTATGGGGGGACCTGACTGGTCCTGAACCTAGAAATCAGGATAATATGAATAGTCTGGATAACATTTTAACATTTTGAAGGACATTTTGAGTGTGAATGCTCTTAAAGTTAATGAATCATGTCAAACAATAGTACATGCATTACTGCATAGCATGTATAAATAAATAACAATGAGAGACAGAAAGAGAAAGTTAGAGTGTATTTGAATCATGGGATTCCCAGAATTTGCAGGAATCCCTTAGGAGCAGAACAGCAACTACAGGAATGACTTTAACATTGAGCAGAGAACAGAGAGATCAAAGAGAACAAGAACGAGAACAAAGAGAACGTGGACAACCTAGAGAACTGAGACCAGAGAGAACCTAGAGAACTGAAAATAAAGAGTACCTAGAGAACAGAGAACCTAGAGAACAAAGAGAACCTATAGAGGACAGAGAACACAGAGAACCTACCAAACAAAGAGAATCTGGAGAACAGACAACAAAGAGAACATAGAGAACAAAGAACATAGATAACATAGAGATCAAAGAGAACCTAGAGAACAAAGAGAACCTATAGAGAACCGAGAACACAGAGAAGCTACTGAACAAAGATAATCTAGTGAACTGAAAACAAAGAGAACCCAGATAACAAAGAGAACCTAGAGAACTGAGAACATAGATAAACCAGAGAACCTAGAGAACAAAGAAAACCTAGAGAACTGAGAACAAAGAGAACCAAGAACACAGATTAACCAGAGAACAAAGAGAACCTAGAGAACTGAGAACATGGAGAATATAGAAAACAAAGATAATCTGCTCCATAAATATTCTTCACCCAGACACCCCTGCATTAAATCCACAGAGATGTTCATGTGTTTTTGTTATATAGTACCTGTGTATTTTTCTGTATATAAAGTCTCCTGTATTTAATCCACTGAGATATTCTTGTGTCTCCTTACCTGAAGTTTCCCTTTATTTTGTTCATAGGGATATACCAGTGCATGTCTTTCTTACTGACTATTATGTACAGACAGGTTTTGAAACAGATTATTTGATGAGGCCTGATGTCCCGAGATGCTTCCTACTGAATGGTGACCCACCCACGCCTGATACCAAATGATGTGTGTGTCTGTGTCTGTCAACCCGGCTGTCACTTTTCCATCTACATATGTTCCCAAAGACACATCAGCTACATCTCATCTTCTCTTACTGGCAGAATGTACTGGAGGTGTCATTGTTACCCTCCACAACAGAAAGGAGTGATTAATGACTTGTCATTTTCATTTCATAAGGATTCAGGAATTGTGCAAGGTATATGATTTCTTCATTTCTGAAGAAATTTCGTTTGAATTTGTACATATTTTGAGAAGTAAAGATGTGGTCTGGACTGTATAAAATGTGTTTCTCAGGGACTTTTACACCTAGTCATTTTTATGAGAATAATATACGTATTGCATACTGATAAGATTTGAACTAGTTTGCGGTTCGTCGCTTTGAAATCTGATTGCTATGTGGTACATAACAGTAAGCTCTTCTTCACGCATTGATCACTTTCTGCAGGTTATTCATTCATTCATTATCCGTACCGCTTATCCCCGCTAGTCGGGGTCACAGGGGGGGGCTGGAGCCAATCCCAGCATCTCCAGGCGAAGGCAGGGTACACCATGGGCAGTTCGCCAGTCCACCACATGGCCAACACACACACACACACACTCACACCTACGGGCAATCTAGAGTGACCAATCAACCCAACATGCATGTCTTTGGACTGTGGGAGGAAACCGGAGTACCCGGAGAAAACCCACGCAGGCACAGGGAGAACATGCAAACTCCACACAGAGCAGCCCAGACCGAGAATCAAACCCAGACCGCCTTGCTGTGAGGCGACAGTGGTAACCACCACGCCACCATGCCGCCCTTCTGCAGGTTATTTATTGTTTATTTTGAGTCAACTGTATGTGCCCTCCATGATTAGCCCATCAGTATGGAAAGCATGGTGAGTTGTGTTTGTTAGTATTTGTCCAACATCAGTATTTTAAATCACTATTTATTAACCTTTAGACAACAGGCCAACATGGCTTCATGCCTTTTGATTGTATACTGTAACATTAGCCAACACAGCTAAAATCCATTTAGGAACTTTGAATGCTTAAACATATATACTGCAGTAAATTATCTTCCAGATTTTATATTGATACATTACAAGTCTTATAAATGAGTTTCAGTTGAATATTCTATTTGAGATGGTATGACATTCAAAACATTAACATTCACATTTTGAATAGTGTAATGGTAACTCAAAACCTGCAAACATCAAAAATGATTTGAGAGTAAAAGATGAGATGAGCAGTGGCCCTTACATGAATCCTCTGTTGGAATTTGAATAAACTTTAATACCGAGTTCACTCCAGCTCTGTACCAAATGATGTTGGTCCCAGTTTTGTTGCAGCACTTGTTCCTCACACACATGACCCGTTAAAGCTGCAGTTAAATGAAAGAGGAGGGCGAGAGGGAGCAATACTCAGAGAAAAAATTAAAGAGGAAGAGAACTGCTACATCTGAGTTACGTTCGTACTCCTGGAGTGTGATACTATGGTCTCCACCATAAGGACACTTGGATAATAATGAGGAATAGAGGGTCCAGGTTCCGTGTTCTTACTCTTTGTTGACATTGCAGGATTCGCTCAGGCTCCCAATTTAAAGTCTCAGTCTTGGTCGGTATGTGTGTATGTGCGCATGTCTGTGTGGACGTGTGTGTGCATGTTGCGCGTTTCCCTTGTGCTCGTGGATGTGCTCTGTAGAGAATAATCCACTCCAATGACTTTTCATGGCCAACAGTAATCAATAATCTTTCATTATAATGGGCAGAAAGCATCAAGATAATCAGGAATGCTGTCCTGATATTGGAGAAAGAGACCTTGTTGCAGACCTAGTAGGTCAACAGACAGCCTTTTGTCAAACTTTTAAATGTGAGGACTGAGGAGACTATAGTAGGAACTGTGATATAGAGAAAATATTACCTGTGTATATTCATTTTTTTCATACCTACTGTTGGAGGGATAAGATAATTTATAGAGAAATATCATCATCTGGTTAGTGGGCAGAGGTTTCACCCTGTGAATAATTAGGTCATCTCACTTACTGTGAATAGAGAGGTCAGATGTCACTTTACATACTGTGACTCAAACCAGTTTAGAACAGCCTTGACCTTCCTATGACCCTGACAGTAATGCTATGGTTCCATGATTCCTATGATTGGGATAGGAATTCCACAATTCCATGATTTGTATGAGCCTGAAATTCCATGATACCCTTGAGCCTGAAAAGAATTCCACAATTCCAAATTTCTCAAGAATTTCCAAATAACAAACCAAACATATAGAGCCCTGGCGACTGAGGCTGATCACCAAAGCAGAGAGCATTTATGAGCATATCACTCAGAGTAGATTTTACTATAGAGCATCTTTAAAGTTCTCTTTCTCTTGCTATAAAATCTTCTAAAATCTTCACAGCTGTGGAAGACTTTCATCTGTAACAAAAAAAACATCTGCAGCAGAATTTAAGTTCATTTGCACACTTCCCACACAAAACACATGCTATAAGCTCCTTCAGCTCACCTCATAAAGCAGGTGTAAGCTCTAACCAAGACCAACATCATGGGTTTGATTCCCAGGGAGATGTCATGCTGATGCATACCAACTTTTCTTCATGATAAAGAACTTGCAAATAAAGACCTGCTAAATGTTGCAATGTAAATGCTTTAGTCACAAAACATGCTCAGATAACAAGAACCTGCTTTAAGTTCACATCACCATCACTGCATTCTTGTTCCATTGTACTCAGTCTGGAAGCGGGCCTTCACGGCTGGTGCCGTAGTATGTGTGTATCGGCAAGATAAAGGACTTACCTGAGCATCTGTGTGAGTGTGAGCTTGAGTACCACTGGCAGAACAGTACACTCAGTCATAATCCTCTAACTGCAGGAGTCATCCTCTCATTCTGCGTCTTCCCGCCACTCCTTATTTATCCCTGCTACCCGTATCCTCCACCCCAGCTCCTCCGCTTTGCGCTCCTCTGATCTACTCCAAATGTCTCACAGTGTGTTCTTCTCTTCTCTAGCAGGTTCTGGGTGAGTCTTATCTCATTTTTACAGCTGCAAACAGCAACCCTGTGGTTCGTGAAGCCCTCTGCATAGTATCAATGTGTGTGCTACCCTCATGTGGTCATACAACTGTACAACAGATGATAGAATATATTTGGGTAGATAAGCAACATTCCAACTGAACTAACTAGAAGAAAGAGACAAATTTCACTTTAGCACCACATTATCAGAAAACTCTTGCCAGGATCTGGGATTGGATGTTTGCATGTGCTCCTGTAGTTCACCTGGTACGGCAAGTAGAGCAAGTTGCTAGCAGCACCAAGGTCATCTTACTGCTAAATACGTACGTTCCTCTGGATATATGCATGTTGTGTCTGGCCTACACTTACAGGCTGAAGTTTCTGAGTAACTTGAACCAGAAAGCCTTTGTTTAATCTCTTCTGAACACAGCATCTTTTCTGTATTCCTCCTGGGTTATTCTGGTGTTTGTAAACTCTAGGCAAGCACTGACGCTTTAAGTAATTCTGGCAGTGTTGTCAGAATTTCTGGATATTGTTCTGCTGTTTCAATCGGTGATGTCCACTCTGTTTCCTTCTGGTGGTTCAAAGGCTTTGACATTGTTTACACCGTTTGCCTGATCTGTACTTTTTTTTTTGTCCGTTCGTCACTGACTTGTATCATCCACCCCCTCCCAGCTCATAGTCATTTAACTTTTGTAAAACATCTGTTTGACCAGATGCTCTCAGTCCAGTCCCCAGGGTCTCGGAGACAGTCCAGGTTTTTGCTCCGCTTCAGCACCTCATGCAGCTGAGCTAGATAAGCAGGGGCAGTGTGGTGCCAGGCCAGCAGGCTGAGGCGTGCTGGGAGCTGGGAGAGATGACAAGCGCGGCCTCTCTGGAGGCGCCAAGGACTGGACTCAAAACCTCTGGCTTAGTCAGAAGGCGATTTTCCTTTAAGTCAATGTAGTCAAGACATTTGGTTATCTAACAAGCAAGTACACACAATCATGTAACCTGAAAGCTGACATCATCGCCTGCTTGTCACAGCCCATGTGGAGCTGTTCGGTAAGCTCCAGTCACCTTGCCCATGTGGTCGCTGACGCGTCACTCACATATAAAAGCACAGTACCAGCTGTCCTGAAGCTGGAGACCCTTCGCCAACTTGGCATTATAAAATTAAAAGGAAATTTGCACAAATAGCAGATATGTCATGTTTGATAGATTACATTTGGGGTAAGAGCAAAACTATATTAAACTAAAACTAAAATTAAAATTAATCAAATATGAATTAATCCTTTAATACAATATATTTTAATTTGCTTTAATAGTTGAAAATGATAATGTGTAGTTATCTTTAAATAGGAAACTGTGTCTACCCATATGTTGGTATAGTGGGTTCTTGTCAAACACATCCTTTCATTCTAATAACAAACCTAATCCGTTGCCTTCCAGTGACCACAAATATCCACAAGATGACCTCACTCGCCCTGCTGGTCCACAGGGGGACAGTCATGGATCCAGAAGCAAAGGGTTACATAGTGGCCATCTGTAAACATTTATTAGGGTTCCAAATATCCCTTCAGAACCTGTTAGTAAATTGTACTTAAAATTGAGCCAGCAAGAGAATAAGATAAAAACACTGTACAGGCAGTAATTGTTAATAAATATTGAAAAACTGGGCTTTGTGTTTCCCTCCCACACAGCATCCTATGACAATACAGAATCATAACATTTATTCATTAGGCAAAGTTGCATTAATACTGAAGTTTAGATTGGCATCATAGTAGAAGACATAAAATACACAATTTCTAGGAGTCAACAAGTCCAGTTTCATAAAATCCAGTTCAGTACAGTTCAGATTTGAAGATTCACACTAGACATACAGCATTTTTTCGTTTGGTGCTTTGTGGTAAGGCTCCACTTGACTAGACCTTCGCTCATCAGGTGAAAAGCGTTGCATGTGATGCCTCCATCGGTTAGAATTCTAGCTATATACAAAAATGTGTTTTTTGGTCGTTTCATTTTGAATTTATGATGCTTTAATAAATAAGGAAGCTTTATGTATGGAGTGTGGACATGTATTAATTATATTTAAATATTCTGGTTGTACCACACAAGCAGCAAGATACTGCTTCACCTTACAGCAAGAGCATGACAAATTGTGATATTACATGCCACTGAGGACATTGCAGAACTCACCAGTGCCCACCCCCCCAAACAGACCTTTGTGGGGTTCAGCTTCACTACTGTAGCACACTGTACATATGTGATGTATATTACACAGTAAAAAAAACTTTTTTAGTGTGATGTACCCTGTGTGGTGTGTGGTGCATATTTAAAAGAAGTTTTAAAAACTGTTTAAAAACACAGCTGTGAGCTTCACTACTGTAGTGCAGTCTATACCCAGAAATACCCAGAAATACCCAGAAATACCCAGGCTACTTCCCGGCTTCCCCAAAACCAGTACAAGCAGTAATATGTGTGTGTGTGTGTGTACATGTCTGTAATTTTGGCATTTTAGTCCAAAACACACCAATTCTTTTTTTTCCCAAAAGAAAAAAAATAAATTACCCTCCCTAACTGTGAAATTTCTTTAAGCATCCAACCACACACGCAGTCAGACACACAGGCACACAGACACACGCACACGTCTCTACCCTATGAGCGTTCTCATGAAGGCTGGTCTGGAGAAGGGCCAGCAGTACTCATTGGGCACCGGCCCACTGACGTTGCACTCGGAGAAGGAGAACATGGGGAACCAGATGCGGGCGCGGCGGCTGTGCTGGTAGGCGCACGTGTTGGCCAGCGTGTGGTAGTAGAGGAAGAGGCGCGTGGTGATGTAGAAGGCAATGAAGACGTCGATGGAGTAGTGCTCGTGAGCCGCCAGGATGAAGAAGATACCAAACAGGTTGAGCACCCAGGAGAGCGTGTGCAAAATATGCCACTTCCGTGGTGTATCTGTGTAAGACAGAAAGACCAGCAATACTCACATTACTCACCAAATAGAGAACCTAGCAACACTCACACTATTGTCCAAGTACAAAAATCAGCAATACACAAATACAAGAAATACTTACACTCCTGACTAAATACAGTAAACAGCAGAAAATATACACCATCACCATTTAAACAACCAAGTATAGACACCGGCAATATCCCAATACTGACCAAATACAGATATCAGAAATACTCACACACAGACCCCAGCAACACTCACATTTCTGACAAAATACAGACTCTAGCATTTGCAAAACCAACCAAAAACAGACATCATCTGCACTCAACTTAACGATATTAAACAGACGCCATAAACACTAATAACCAAATACAGATACTAGTATTGACCAAAAACAGCAACAATCACATAACTGACCAAATATATAAACTCTTGCAGTACTCATTCACACTACTGGTGAAACACAAAATCCCAGCATTTACAAATTACGCAATACTGACCAGATACAAATATCAGCAATACTCACACAACTGGTCAAGTACAGACAAGCATCAACTTACATTAGTCACCAATAGTATCCAAAAGTACACTCACATTACTGAGAACATTTGTTTACATACACATACAAACACACACACACGCACAAAAAAAAAAGAATTCAACTCACATTCTGTGATGAAGAAGTTGAGCATAGTGAGAAACACAGTGTGTCCGCTGAACATGTAATCTCCACACGTGTGCATGCCTGTAATCGACATTCCCATCCCTACCCAGATCTCTAGTGCCCGGAGCAGCTTCGACCACAAATCGCCATACATCTACATTATACACAACCCCATACATACACACAACCCAATACATGCACACACACACAGGCATACACATGCACAATTCTTGCTGCAACTGGTGAAGAACCCATAAATGCATGTAATTCAGAGCGTGGGGGGGTAGAGACAGAGGGTGGGGGTTCTGGATAGGGTCAGAGGGGGGGGAGGTAGAATCAGAAGGTGGGTGGTAGAGTCAGAGGGTGGGGGAGAGTCAGACCTTTCCTGAGCACTGTAGGTGATTTCCTGGGACAGACAGAGAGGTGACAAACATGGTGATACAGCGGAGCAGGAACACTGTGCCCATCAAACTACATAACCTACGGAAGAGAATAGATCTGCACACACCCACACACACACACACACACACACACACACATCTACACTAAGAAACAGCCATGATGTTATTCAAAGGTGAGATTACAAGTCCATTTGATCTTTTATACTCAGGCTCATTTTTGTGTTGGTGTGTGTACCTGTAATTGAGAAGTGACCTGACCTCACAAATGCTCTTTTGACTCAATGGGCATAAATGGCCACATACACACTCCACACACACACACACACACACACACACACACAGTCTTGTGAAAAGAAGACGGAATGCCATTAACTCCATTTGAGTGCCCATGGTTTTGGAACCGAATGTCCAAAAGCTCATATAGGGGGATGGTCAACTTTCCACACACCTGGCCTTATAGTGCGTGTTTACAAAATTCCCTTTAGGAATGTATGTACCTGTCTATGTGCAGTAACTGTGTGTATGTGCAGTAACTGTGTGTGTGCATGTGTACCTCTGTTTGTGCAGTAGATGTGCGTGTACCTGTGTTTGTGCAGAAGCAGCACTAGCAGTAGTATATAACATAGGACCACTCCACAAGCCTCAGCCATGACAAAAGCCCACGGAATTCTAGGTACACTAAACCACAGACAAAAAGAGTGTTCATTATAAAGTAATGGATCAAACAAAAGACACACACACACACGCACACATACCTGTCGAGGAAAATATCAGGCAATGGTGGATAGGTGTGCATGTCAGGCACTCTTTCATGCACCAGCACCATTACAAAGGAGGTGATTCCACACACCAGTGTCACATAGACCAAGCTGAGGATGGTTTTCCAGCCCTCCGGCTCCAGACGGTTCCACTGATGCTTACACTTCCCGTTTGAGTAACCATGACAATGCTGCTCCGTCACACCTGTTACTGTGGCAACCCCATTACACTGCTTATAGTCTCCACCCAACTTGTCATTACAGTAACGGTATCTGGATCTGTTTACTCCAAAGTCTGTAGATGGCAAGTGTGAGGGGGAGTGTTGTCTCTGGAGCTTCTGCAGGGCAAGGGTGAGTCTCTTGATGTCTCCCAGCAGAGGCAGCTGCAGCGGGGGGGAGCGCAGGTCCTGTTCAGTGAGACACAGCAAGCCTGTGCCATCCACACGATGCTGCCTGCAGAGCAGGTCCACATAGGCGCTGAAGCCCTGCTCCCGCAGCCAGTGGGCTACCTGTTTAGTGCTCCAGGCCTGTACACCACCACAGCCTAGCATGCCTGCGCGCGCGCACACACACACACACACACACACACACACACGGAAGGGAGTGAGGAACTGCTGAAGTTTCAATATGTGGCTTCAGCCTTAAGCTGATATTATCTGCAATAGTTCATCATTTCAAGGCACACACATTCCAAAGGTCTGTGATATCAGTGATATCAGTCTCCAAAGGCCTGTGATATCAGTCTCCAAAGGTGATTTGGAGACACTGTGATAACAGTGTCCAAAGGTCTGTGACATCAATCTATTTTCAATCTATTTTGCAGATGTCACCTTTTATACAATCTGCTTCTGAGATGCCATGCTAGCAAAGGTTCATATTCACGCACACAGAATTAGCAGACCTCTACACTGTGTGTGCTGTTGTATTTTCTTAGCCATTAGCCATTAGCCACTTCCACATACTAATGTTTTACATTTACATTAATGGTAAATGATTCCTTTGTCCTGAGAGACTTATAAAGTGCTTCATCATCTTCTCACAGAATGCATTTTAGCCAGTACAATAGTTTAGATTGTGAGATACCCCTGTAACGTGGGACTAGGCTTTATAAGTGCGTTCAGCACAGGGAGCTTCTCTCTGTCCAGGGTGAGGTCCTTCACCTCTCTGGGCCCCTCTCTTCTGAAAAGGAGCAACTGCTGATAAACTATTTTGAGACCAAAACTCTCCTGCTGAGTTTCTACCCTAGGAGAATGGACTGCTTCTCACTGGGTGAAGATGTTCGAGGTAGCTGTTTTTGAATGGCAGGCCTACCCAGGACATGAGCACTGGCTCTTAGTTGCTCAGGTGCGAACAGACTGAGCATTGATGAAACAGCTGGGAAGGTTCAGATTAAACACAGTGTGAGGGCATGCCAGTCACAGATTTTAATAACTGATGGATTTATTGGTATTGGATTAGGATTGGATTACAAAAAGCACTGCGGCATCAACATCTCTGTGCTGTGGTGGAGAATATACTTGTCAGATTAAAGCCTTTCATTGCACCAAAGTAGAGATTATACATCAGAGATTTAAGTCTTTCATTTATAAATATGACAACATTCAAGATCTTCAATAAACAGCAGGATTATCCTAAATTATTTAGATTGCTAAGAATTGATCAGTAATGGAATGGAGCTGGTAAAGACATGACATCGTTTCCATCTACAATACACGCAAACATGCACACATACACACATACACAGAGAAGTCACTCCCTGATCGTAATGACTAGCACAAATAGGTAAATAGCACACATTCGCTCAGTCAGATTAGTACAACATACAAGTGAATATCTTGTACCATATCTGTCCTCTCTACTCACCGGAGCAACCTAGACCTAGCCAGTCCAGACTTTTCCAGCATGAAAAAAGATGTATTCATACTACACTCTTTGTGGGTTATCTAACATAATAAGAAATTATTCACATTTGTGTTAGTGAAGAACAATGAAACAGACTGAATACACCACTCTACCCAAAACAAATCAATCCTTAACAGTGACAGTCTGCAGCTGCAGCACGCAGACAGACACAAACTACCACACTGTACCAAGCTCGATAGTGTGTGTTTGTGCGTGGAAACACAAGCTGATATTGATATATATACAAAGGAGGCTAAATATAGGATATAAAATGCTTGTTTATAATGTAGCGTGGCACTTCTCCAAAATGAAAGTTCCTATCATCCTTTACATTAATATTCTAGGGTATATCAAATATTTGTGTCGTTTCATTATATTTAAAGACATATAAATCTTAAAGTAATAAATAATCCGTCATAAAAAATATATATAAACACTATGCTTTGGTAATACTTTAGAGAGATGCCGCTGTTAGAGCCCATTAAATTAACACGGGATCAGCTTCCCCAACTCTGAAACGGGCAGTAACACAATATTACCGCGGTACTACACTGGCGAATCATGACGCACTGTGTCTCTTCGTGATACGAGCCGTTGAACCGGCCGGTTTGCCGGGAAAGCTACATCAGTTGCGCCTTCCCCTGCTGCTTTTAAAGGCGTGATTGAATGAGAACGATGCCACAGATTTTAACTTAGCCTGTTGCAACATGCTGAAATGACGTTAATTAAATCTGCCCTTGGCAAACAGCCAACGTAAGCCGCCGCTGCGGGGTCGGGATTCGGTGGTGTGAGACCGTCTTTGGCAGCAATCGCAGAGGAGAGACCACGTGAAACAAACAGTTTGTAAACTAGTCTCCTGTCGCACTGCTAAACGAACACCTAGGTACTCCAGCTGTTTCAAAAATGAATATACATCAACATCTAAAACATACCTTGCCAGAAAATCGTCAAACTGTTACAGAACTTACAGCACTGCAGATATTTTACAGCATGCCTACAAGAGTCACAGATTTTAAATTAATCGGGCACGATAACTGGTTCGGTTAACTGTCCTCTAACTGAGGTATGTTGCCAAGGCGGAAAAAATAATCTTAAATCATAAACGCGTTAAGGTGTGTTGAATGACCAAACATATTTCTCCAAATTTAGCTGAAACACGAATATGAATCTACAAAAAACAGGCCTGCTTAATATAAAAGTTCTGCCATCGCTCTTACCGACTCGCGTTAACGCTTTTCTGACGAACTTAAGTTCTGAGCCTCACGAAGTCTAATCACGTCAGTGGCGTGCGCGTGAGTCACTGCCATGCTACAAATGACAGCCCAGCAACAGCATGTAAACAGGAAGTGATTCACACTTCACGCTCTGGGTGTGACCATTGTACTTTATTATGAAATCTAGCTATTAATTAAAGCGTTTTTCAGTAAGAGCTAATAAGTATATTTTATAGTTTATAATGTACAATAATGACTTTTACAAGTAATTAATATACATCCACCACCTAATTTCGATACAATTACTTTAATAAAATCAATTTCAACATTTCAGATGTGATGTGAATTAAATGGTTCACTATTAAAACCTATTCCGTTGGGGGGGATTACATTTTAAATGACAAAGTTTGTGAAACCACAAAAGTAATTTCAACTCTGTGCCATAAGTAGAGTTCTTCTGTACTGAAGTTTGGTGTGTCTACAGTTTAACGGATTTTCTTCCGTCCAACGAGCTTGTCCAATCGTCTGCTGTCCTTTCTTGTTTTAGGATGATATATCTCACTACAAATGCACGCACGCGCCATCTTCAACCTCCAACTAAATATTTCATGTTCAGATCTAAGTAAAACTGTTACAGAGTAAAACACCAACTGTGATCCTAAGCTTAGCCCTAACCGAACCCAAATATTTTAACGATCAGATGAGCTGCGAGCTGCAAGCATCCAGCTGTTACCAACTGGAGTTCATCCAGCGGTTGCCGTCAGCACACGCCTCATACGAGGACACAGAGAGCACGTAATAAAAACGGTAAAGTCCGCGCGCAACGCACTGCTTCTTCAGAGATCATTTAATATTTTAGGTAGTTCTTGAATTAGTGTGTACACCAGCAGACGTTTTGACCTTTTTTTAAAAAAAAAAACCCATCACTGGGCCACCCTATTCTGCTCTGTCCACTTTAGAATTGACTTCACGATATCAGCATGCAGCTTCGGACTGTTGCCGCTGTTAACGTTGTGGATGTTCAGAAAAGGAGAAATCCTTCCAAACACTATGTGAGTTCACATTCTTTGTAGTACTGCATGCATATGTTGCTTCACGTCTTTAATCCGCTTTGTACAGTTTTGCTTACACGAGCACTCAGCTTTGAACACAAATCCTTGTATGTGCCTACGGAGTTCTGACTTATCTTTCAAGAACAAAAGCGAAGATTTGAACTCCACAATGTGCCTGTTAAGTGGTACACATCCAGAGTGAAGAGGGCCGAAAGCCGCCCGCCCCTCCCTTCAGCACTGGCACCGAATTATCTTGTTTTATGTTTGTTTTATATAAACAAAAAAAACCCAAAAACAAACAAAATAAACTTGAAATTCGCCTATTTCAACTGCTGCTCCCATGGCAAAAAGAGCTGCCCTGATCTTCCCATAACTACTTTACTGCTACCAATCAGTTCTTGCATTGTCATATTATAAACGATTAAATCAGTTATTAGTTTATCATCATATGTGCATTGCATAATAATTTTTTTTTATTATTACATGTATGAACAAAGCCACACCAAAAATGAAGAGTCAACTCATTTGGGTTTTCCCATGTTGCAATAAAACGTGAATTACTTTGAAAACTTTGAGCATGCAATTAGTGACAATGAATAATATGTCTGTGTCACTAATCATGAAATGATAAGGGATGTTAAGAAAGATTATGTTTAATAGGCCTTAAACCTGAGTCAGCTCCACACCCTCTTCACTGGTTCAGCATGTGCGGCAGCAGGCATGGCCACAAGGAGTGGTGTTCTTGTCCACAGGCCTGGAGGAGTTCTACAGGCAGACTGAGAGATGTTCCCCGCTGTAGTGTAAGGACCAAAGCCCAGTCCCACCCAGCAGCGACTCAGGCATGGTTGGCCATGGTTATACGTGTAATGCTGGTATTGTACTGGGGTTTGTGGAAAGCTGGTTGTTTGACTCTAATTGTGCATGGCCATAGATGCACTTTTACATATCTTCAAAAGTACACCGTTGAAGTGTGTATACACAAACACTCACTCACACAGACACATACGCACACACACACTTTCCAGTTCCAGAAACACTTTCACATTTACAGTTTTTCTCATTTATACTGTTTTTGCTATTGTGTGGGCAATAACAGAAGCAACTAATAGCCTCACAATCTCATATAATGTAAAATTCTTCATTTGTCACATTCCCTTAGAGTGTTTTCACAGCGATTTAAACTGTTTTTTTTTCTCATTTCCACATCCATTGCACAATCTCTGCTGACGACATTCCTGCATGTGAGATTTTTTTCTTAAGAGTAACAGGCAAAACATGCTGTCTAGAGCTCAAGGAGCTGCTGCATTTCATTAGGCTGTGTATGTTGTGTGTGTGTGTGGGAGGGGGTGTGTGTGTGTGTGTGTGTGTGGGTGAGGGTGTGGGTGCGTGTGGGCATGTGTGTAAACTTGTCCCAGCAGTATCTTTGTTTGAGATACTGTTTAGCATTTTTAAACATACAGGTCTGCTGTGGGGTCCACCAGCAGCAGTATTGGCTTCTGATAAGTGCACCAAAGAGTTTCAGTCCAGTGCTCTCATTAGATTGGGGCCAAGTCAAGCTGGTTGTGTGTTGCTCATTCCAGCTCTGTGTGTGTCCTAATTAGACTGGGGTTCAATTCAGATGTCTGAGTGTGTGTGTACACATGCTGGTGTGTATAGTCTGTGCGTGCACTCGTTAGACTGGAGCTCAGTCCAGCTGGTTGAGTTTGTGTTTGCTCTCTTGACTTTTGGGTGTTTTCAGGGTAAAGTCTCTTAGACAAATACAGTATATGATCCTTAGCAGCCCATCCCAGATCCGGCCTAGACGCACATAATACACACACAGTGCTCAGTCCACACTGATGTCTAATGTTCTGAAGTTCTTCCTGTTCAGTCATTGATTAGTGTATGATCCTGGCCCCATTGGTCATGACATGAAATAGTGTTTGAGCTTTCAGAATGGGGCTGTGGTATTGCTTTTTGTGGGCAGTTATTTATGATGCTTGTAGTGATGCTACTGTTGTTTACTTCTGCAGTTATTTGTGAGGCTGTTTATCTTTGCATATATTTATGTTGTTGTTTACTTGTACAGGTGTTCATCATCTCAGTCACCTATTGTGACTGCAGCTCCCAGCTGCTCTTCAGGAGATACAACCAGTTCTTTACCCTGCAGGTAGCAGCATTACTGCCTGTCCTCTGTGTATTGTGCAGAGTGTATATAGTGTGTGTGTAATGAGATAAAATGCATTTAATCTGTCTGTAATTAATTGTTTGTGTGTGTAATATGTGTAAGAGCAGAAAGTGTGTGTGATGTGTTGAATGTTTATTACGTATAAGGTGTAGCCGTGTGTGATGTGTGTATTATGGATAGATTGTGTGTATTGAGTGTGTGTGCATTATACTGTATATTTGAAAATGTGAATAATGTCTGAATAATGTGTTTTGCTATAACAGAAGCGAAAGGACAAATGACAGCTGTCATCTGCTTGTGTATACTTTATTGTGTTTTGGATTTGGAGACTTTTATAGACTTTTAGATAAATGTATTAAAATAAAAATTCAAGGAGAACTTTTATTTTTGAGGAGAGATCACTTGGGCGCTCAGTGGAGATGGCTGGATAGAACATTGCTCTGTGAATAATAATAATATTAATAATATTTAATAATATTAAATATTAATAATTAATAATATTCACCAAATAGTGAATAATAAAGTAAAAAATAAGTCAATGATATTTGAAAACATAGAACTTAACAGCAAGAACATTTATCAGTCCTTCAAAATCAAGATGTAATGGAGAAATCCAAAACCCTTAGCATCTCAGAGATTCATCACCATTGCAGCCAACTTCAGCTAGCAAGAAAACATATGCCTTTGGGAATAGCTAGATTCCCTAAGAACAAATGTTGTTTTTGCTCCTTTTGGTCCCTGCCCTTTATTTTGAAATGAAAGGACCATGAACATGAACTTTCCTAGAGTTGGCATTAGGACCAACTTTGGAGTCTGGACAAGAAGGGCGTTGCTCAGGGAGGAAAGAAAGAACCCAATGGTCATGCTAAATAAAAGAGCCCCAACAGTCCTGTGTGGAGATGGGAGAACCCTTTGGAGGACAGTAAGGGCTTGCTTCTCAGCAACAGCTGCAGGGAGACTGGTCACAAATGAGGACAAAAAATGCAACCAAATACAGGAACATCCTTGAAGAAAACCCCCTCATTCAAACTCAGGATGAGACGAGTTCACCTTTCAACATGATGATGACCTGAAGCATATATCCAAAACACTAGAATATCTCTCTCAAATGTTCTTGATTAGCTACAGCCTGTACACTTAAACCCCATGGAATAACTGTAGAGAGACCTGAAGGTGGAAGTTCAAAGATGCTCATCATCCAGTCAGAGGACCTGCTGTGTGTGTGTATAGGGGGAGGGGGGTATATGGGATGGGGTGGGGGTGAGTATGTGTTGGGGGTTGGGAGGGGGGGCAATGGGAGTGTGTCAAGGTTATTTTTTGCCACCTTTACTGTGTTACAGATGAAACTGCTTGATTTGTTCCCAGTGGAGGGGGGACAGAGAGATCCCAAGCAAAGACTCATTCCCTTTCTTCCAGGTACACTTACACACACACACACACACACACACACACACACACCAAACCAAGACTCTTTCCCCTCTCTCCCAGGTACAATTACACACACATACGCACACAGACCCCAAACCAATACTCATTCCCTCTCTCCCAGGTACCCATATGATCAAGCACACCTGACACACACAAACACATTTATAGGTGTGTGTATGTTTCAGGTAAAGTCCTCTTTGGTCGTAGTCAGGTCAGAGATGTGGCAATGAGGAGATTGAAGCAGCTGGATCATTATTGCCAGGTAATGCACTCTACACAAACCCTGCACACACTCCAGATACCTTACACATACTCCAAACACACCCCACACATGCAAACATAAATACAAAACACACCCCATCCACGTCACACACACTTCACATAACCCACACTCTTGCACACCCCACAAACTTCAATCACACTCCAAAACACATTACCCCTATTTACACACAACACATATTTACACAGCCCCCACAAACCCTAACCATATTACACACACCTCTTACACACTAATACACATCTCATACATACATGCATCTATCACAGCCCTATCATATACCTTGCAAACACTCCACATATTTCACACATATTTTGACACACACACACACACACTCTGTACTCACACCTACATACATCTGCATACACACCCTACATATCTCACATCTTACTCTCTATGTTTCTGCAACCCCTTTCATATCAAATTTAATTTCTCCACTTACATTATTAACAAATCACTTAACATATTAACACAGCAAGATGCAGCTATGAAGCATCCCTGTCTGTCTCTCCTCTTCCTCTGTCTCTCTCTCAGATCCTGATGCGGTTACCTGCTCACATCTCTCAGTGTGAAGAAGTACTCAAATTCTTTGAGCCAAAACCAGAGGATCTCAGTCCCCTTACAGAGTTAATAAGTACACGAACACACACACACACACACATAGTCATTCAAAGATAGTCACACAAACACACACATGCACAAACACACACACACACACACACACACTCACCCAAAGACAATCGCACACACACATGCTCATCCACATTCACACACACTCATGTACACACACACACATACTCATTCAACAACACACACACTCATTCACTCACATAGTCCTGTGGCACATATATGCATGCACACAACCCAAGCTACATGTACACACATTATCATATGCTAGGCCCATTTTGCACCACGAGTGGGTGCTGTGTGTCTGTGAAATACTGCTCTGGTGAAGAGAGACATGATGTGTTTGGATTTTTGCAGGGACTCCAACTCCTCCCGCATGCCAGGTAATGTCATTGACTCAAAGTGTGTGTGGTGGGGGAGAAGGGCAGCACTAATGTGTGTGTTCAGCTCCACTCAGCTCTATAGAACGCTCTTTAATTTCCTTTCTAGCATTCTCTGTCTTTGTCTCTCTGTGTCTCCTTCCTGGTAATGCTGAATAACAGTACTGCTAAATCATGATAAAACACAGCTTGTTGTATGAAAATGAATGGCCAGATAAATATTCTTGCAGGTCCCTCGTGGGTGCCTTATCTTCGTCTCTGAAATCATGTGCTCTGACGACAAAAAGAAAAATGAGTTTCAAAAGTTCCACTGCCCTCACTTATGCAATGTTCAGCTGCTCTAGTGAAAGAGGAAAACTGCTTGACTCTGCGTCTTTGTGTGTGTGTCTAGAGCTTTTAGTGTCCTTGAGCTCACTGTTTGGAACCACTTTGCTATGATGCTGAATCAGCTATTCCAGCTCTAATGCACAACCTGCCCAGTGACAGAAACATACGAATATATACATATTACACAGATGCACAGGCGAACTCCTAAACACACACACACACACTCACACTCACACAGCATGCACAAACACACACTTGTGGAATGTTGTAAGGCAGTCCAATACAAACATAGTGATGAACAGACACTGTCCAGAGGGCTGAGAGGACAAAATGAGAAAAAACGTGTGGAGGGAAAAGGGAAAAAAGGAATGAAAGAAAGAAAAAAGTGTAACCATCTGTGTGAGACAAAGCAGGGGTGTGTGTGTGTGTGTGAGGGAGGGAGTGAGAGAAAGAGAAAGGCAGGGATAGAAAGAGAAGGAATAAGGAGAGAGAAAGAGAGTGAAAGAGAAGTAGAGTAGAGTTGTACATTTGCTGTTTTGAACCTTTTGAAACCATTGACGTGGCAGAGAGGAAAAACGAGGGGGAGAGAGAAAAGGGGAGAAAGAAGCAGAGAAAGAGGGAGGAAGAGAGCAAGAGAAAGAGGGAGTGAGGGAGGGAGAGAAACAGGGAGGTAAGGAGAGGAATAGAGAAGAGATATGGAACGGTGAGTGGGACAGATTGAAAGTTTGGGACAGAGAATAAAGGTCTCCCCTGACCATCTGCTCTCCCTCTGGTCTGTGTGTGAGTTAGCAAAGTAAGGGAGACAGAGAAAGAGACACTGACTGCTGCAGAAGTTCCACTGAATGATCTGATGCCATTGTGTGTTCAAAATCTCATCAAACAAACATTGAAGCCCACTGCCCTCACAGATGGCTCTCTTATGGCCCCAAACCAAAGATCTGTGATGTGTTTTGTATTTGTGTGCACATATCTCATATGTGCACATATGTTTGTTTGGGTATATGTTTGCTTAATTTCATTGAGCCCATATGTTTTTGTTTAAGAGTAAGTTAAGGGGGCGGAGACAAGTTTGACTGGCATCTGTTTCCTCTCTCTCTCTCTCCCTCCCTCCCTCCCTCTCTCTCTCTCAACCCGCCCTCTGAACTTCCAGCTTTTACATTTATTTTCCAGAGAAAAACTTTCCTTGTCCCACTATGCAGCTCTTTCTCTTTCTCTCTCTATTTATTTCTCTCACATGCTCTCTCTCTCCCTGGCTTCTCTCTCTCCATCCTTTTTTCCTTAACCTTTCTTGCTCTATTGGTCAAATATTCACTGTATTTTACAGCATTTCTAGACCTGTCAAAGAATCCCCACTGCCTCTATGAGGAATTGACCCACTGGATTTTAGGATCTGAAGCTCTGGGCTACTGGTTGGGCTCTCCAGTTTTTTCTCCGAAGATCTTGACTTGGTTGATGTTTTGCCGGGAAAGGTTTGACGTCCCTGAGGGCAGTGTAATCGGACCCTGTGCTCCATAAGACTGTATGATTGGACTTTTGGGGCTGTGTCCTCTTTGGATAATGGATTGATCTGTTCTGGTGTGCTGATTGGCTGACGCTGTGTGAGCATCAGCAAATGGCACGCCGCAGTTTGAGAGGACAAGGACGGGGAGGCAGCTGGTTTACGGCTTGTCTTTTCCCATCATCCTCAGGGGCAGAACATGGTGAGGCTGTGGGCAGAGATGGGCGTGAGTCTGTGTTTCTGGTGGCAACAGATTACCAGCAGCAAGAGAATACAGAGATTAGCCTCCGTGCTGGAGAACAGGTGGAGGTTATTGAGAAGAATGACAGTGGTAAGCAGCACCCAGCATACACACACACACACACACACTTACAGAAAACATTTTTATAATGTACACACCCACACATACAGAACACAGTCTCATAATGTATATACACACACATACAGAACACAATCTCATAATGTATACACAAACACATGATATACAAACATACAAACTAACACCTTTACAGCACATAAGCTAACACATACTGTATACAGTACCTAGAGTTTTCAAGCTAACAGATACATACAGTATACTCTTTCAAACACATATAATACACAAGCTAGCACACACGTACAGTGTACTCTCTCACACACATACAATAAACAAGCTAACACACACATACAGAATATTTTCACATGCAGTACCCAAGATATCACATCAAAAACACACCACACACACACATATACACACTGTGCTCTCTCACACACATACAGTACACAAGCACACTCACACTCAAATATGGTACACAAACTAACACCCCTACAGTACATAAGCTATCACATATACCTACTGTACACAAGATAACACATAAATACAGTGTACTCTCTCATACACATGCACTACACAAGCGAACACACACATACTCTCACACAGTACACAAGCTAACGCACACAGTGTACTCTCTCACACACATATAGTACCCAAGCTAACACACACTCATAATGCACAAGCTAAGCTCAAGCACATACAGAGCACAAGTTAACAAAAACAGAATACTCTCTCACACATGCTCTACACTAACACACACAAATAAGGTACACAAACTATCACACACATAGGGTTCAAGCTAACACACACTCATCCAAATTAAAAATGTTAATACACACATATAGTAAAACAGGCTACACACAAACATACAGTACAAAAGTTAAACAATACAGAAGTTTACACTTACACACACATACAGTACACAAGCTAACACAAACATACAGCCTCTTTCTATAGTTTATACAGTTCTGTGTAGTTTTGAGAACTGAATGTAGTTTATGTGACACTAGTTTGTAGTTTGCATAATTTATAGTTTTAGAGAATAGTTTGTATAAATCTGTGTACAATTTATGTATACCTATTTGTGGTCTATTATGAACTTTGTTTTTTTATTGTACAGCTGTGTGTAGCTGTAGAGACCTGAGGGTAGTTTATGCTTTGTGTAATGTTGTAGAAGTCAGAGCTCTGTTGGGATGACATGGGCACATGCCCATTGGGATCTGCACATAGCATCTCTCTCGAGCTTTAGCTCATAATGAGCAGCCAAACAGATTGACCAGCCTGGAGTTTGTTTTCTCAAGTACAGCCACACAAACTAACATACACAACACTGCACATTTCAGTTTGACTGCTCCAGAAAACCCTGTGAGAAACTTCTCCTCCCCAGTGTCCTAAATGCCCTATGAGCACCTCAGAGCACCACAGCATCCTCCTTTACTGCCATCAGGCACCCTCACTGAAACAGAGGAACCATATAGCACATCCACTCTTCTCCTATATGCAAATATGTGTTCCCAAATCCTGTTGTGTGTGTGTGTATGTGAGTGTAAGAGTGTGTGTGTGTGTGTGTGTGTGTGTGTGTGACTGTAAGTGTGTGTGTGGGCACATGCACAGGAGGTGAGGTGGAGGGCAGTGATGTCTGGTTCTCTCTGTCTCTGTGCAGAGGTTTTAACAGCAAGATGTTTGTGTACACATGTGCATGTGTGTGAGCATGTGTGCAATAATGTATGTCCACTTCTTACCTTATTATATTTTAGCTGCTAATTCCACAGCTCAGAAGTGCTAACGCAGCCAAAGAAAAATAAGAGAGAAAAAGAGAACAGAGGGACAGATATTGAGAGAGAGATAGAGAGAGAGAGGGAGAACAGAGATATAATAGAGAGAGGGAGAAAGGGAGAGGAAGAGAGGGGTAAAGATGGAAGAAAAGGGGACACAGTTGTGAAAGCATTACGTAGTTGCTTCTGCATGCGTTTCTAAAAATGCTGCCAAACGAGCATTTAAAAAGCTATTTGCCACTTTGCATTTTTCCATGATCCTCCACAGAGTGGCTGCTTGAACTGCTGGGAAATTCATCAGCAGTGGAATGCTGAGAGTCCTCAGAATCCCCCCATCTATCTCCCCTCTCCCCCTCTCGTTTTATCCCTCTCTCTTCCTCGCTATCCCTCTCTCCCTCTCCCCGTCATTCTCTCCCCCCCTCTGATTGTCTTTTGCTTCCCTCTTTCTCTCCCTCTCCCCCTCCCTCTTTCATAAACACCATTATTTTCACATTTACACTTTGTGATAAGCATCTAAATCTATAGAAATAGTATGGTGAGGATACACACATAGATTTTCTGATGCTTTTTATTTTTGTATATTGCATGCTGTGTAAGGAGTGTGAAATCAACGCATTTTGTTTCATAAACTATACAAAGGATCTGGAAAAGTTCAAATTTGTATGCATGTTTGTTTTGCACACAAACAGACATACATTGTTTTTTTTTTTGTTTGTGTGTGTGTGTGTGTGTGTGTGTGTGTGTGTGTGTGTGTGTGTGTGTGTGTGTGTAGGTCAAAAAAGGAACATTTGAGATTTATGCAAATGTACTGTAGATGTGACACCGTAGGTTCTCCTTGTTATAGTTTACTTAGAGCAATGCTAGAGCCTCACTCTGACTGGCCTGCAGATGGCGCTGTACAGCAAGGTCTAGGCCATAGGTCTACTGCAGGACAGTGAAGATTTTAGCAAACGTATCACATTACTTCAATGAACTGCATTTTTGTGGGTTTCTCAAGCTTTCTCAATCTTGTCTGTCTCTCTCCCTTTCACTCCCCCCCCACAAGGCTGGTGGTTTGTGAGCACTGCAGAGGAGCAAGGCTGGGTTCCTGCAACATACCTGATCTCTCTCAGAGAGCCACAAGATGATCACAGAACACCAAGTGCAGACAGTAAGGAAAACCAGACATCAATAATTGACTGCCTACCTAGCTGGCTCGCTGCTAAGCTGTGCCTTGCAGGCCCTGATGGGGCACCAGGGAGCAGGGAAGGATGTGCAGGTTTTACTCAGGCCTGCTGCAATGTCCCTGTCCAGCACACCCTGAGCAGTCAGGGAGGACACTGACACTGCGAAAGCACTCGTCTGGCTGAGTGAGTTGTTGAAAAACTGGCAAAAAAGTCTGGAAGTATGAATTTAGTTTAGTGCAGCATCAGCAGTTACACATGCACACACACATTTGGAGTGTTGGTGGATGTTTGGCACAAGGTCCTGTTATTCTGTTTTTATTTTTCGTGCCGAAATTTCTCATTTTCCAGTTTTCATGCCAGAAAAGTTATAACAGTGAATTAAATGCTCATAAGCCCACTGAGTCTAAGGAGAGAAGGCTTAAAGTTTTTTACCGAAAACTTTACTGATCAAAAGCTATATAAATTTCCCTCATTCTAAATTTATGACTTACAATAATTATTTACAGAAGTGTTAGATTTGAAAGGACCAGTCCTAGTTTTAAACTACTTTGCTCATGTTATGTTTAGATTTTAAGCATCTCGAGGCTTTTACCTGCTGTTAGAGTAGGTGAAACACTCACAGGTAGAGTAGGTGAAACACTCACAGGCAGAGTAGGTGAAACACTCACAGGTAGAGTAGGTGAAACATTCACAGGTAGAGTAGGTGAAACACTCACAGGTAGAGTAGGTGAAACACCAGAGTTGATTTAGGTAAAATACTCACTGTTAGATTAGGTGAAACACCAGAGTTGAATTAGGTGAAACATTCACTGAAACACGTATTGAAGGATTTAAGTGATGTACTTTTGGATTTAGGTGAAACCCTCAAATTTGGATTAAGGGGAAACACATATTAATTAAGAAACTGTTGGATTTAGGTAAACTGTTGGATATCATTGAAGCACTCACTGACATAGAGTGTAGCATGAACAGGCCCTTGGTTGCAGAACAAAATTCCTCTGAATAACTCTAACAAAAGTCTCTCTGAATAAGTGTAACATTTTTGCTGTTACACCATGACTGCAAACAGAACAGAACACATGTCTCAGTGCACCAAATGCAGTCTGAGGCTCCTTCCCACTTTTACAAAGACTGATTTTAAAATGCTGCATACTGTAGTATTGTAAAGTAAACCAGTACTACCTAGTAAATAAGTATTACTTACTTAATGTTACACTTTATTAGCCAAAGTAACCCACACACACACACATACACACACACACACACACACACACACAGGTGAACATAATTATCTCTACAATATTTGTTTTCTCTTTGTTTCACACTAAAATATTCCATCTCTCTTTCTCTCTCTCTCTCTCTCTCTGTCTGTAGCAGAGCGCTATGTGACAGTACAGGCCTACAGTAGTTCAGGTCAGAGTGAGTTACAGTTTGAGCCTGGGGTCACTGTGGATGTCATTCAGAGGAGCCCAGGTGGCTGGTGGTTCATACGGTAAACACTGCAACTGTTCAAAAGAATGACAGCTCCACTCTGTGAGGAGGAAGAGCAGAGGAGCCTGCTTAATCTGAGAGGGCATTCTCTCCCCCTTCTGACCTGTACATTTAGTGGGGAAAATGACCTCCATGAGCTCCATTTATGATTTTTAAAGGATGTCTTTTGTCTCTAGTCTCATGAACATTGTATCGTTAAATTCACAGTGTACAATTAATTTCTGAGCGTATATTTATCTAAAAAGTGTACCCTTAACAACACAGTACCTTCAACCACACAGTACACCTTTAAGTGTATATTTAAGTTTAAGCTCATAGGGTACCTTTGGGGTTTATTATGTTAACTTTTATCATTTAAAATTTAAATGTATGTGATTCTGATAGATATTTTTCTAAAATTCAAAGTCCAACAGATTTGTGTAATATTCTCTCTGTTTCTCAGATCTGGAGGCAAAGAAGGCTGGGCTCCTGCTGCCTACCTGAGGAAGGTGCAGGATGATGTTACCCCGAGTGAACAGGCTGTTGCCATGGAAACCAATAGAGCGCCTGTGATTGGCCAAGTGGAGATCATTGGAAACCTGATGGATATTAGCAACTTGCTGAACAGGAAGCCTGCAAATGACACATGCATTCAGAGCAATCCACACTCCTCAAACAACACACATGCCCTGAGCAAGACACACTCCACAAACAACACACACACCCTGAGCAAGACACACTCCACAAATGATACATACACTCTGAGCAACATAAAGTCCACAAATGACATACTCACCCACTCAGGTAGAAATATAGACACACTTGCAGACATGAACCCAGCAGAACACACAGTATCTGACCCAAACACTGACTCACACAGCAGCACAAAGCCAGAGACCACAGACACTCACACCTCCACACACAGAAATACACACATATCTGTGGACAATAACACACACACCACCAAACACAGCAACACACACACTTCCACAGACAGCTCCACACACACTGAGGACATTGATGTAGTTAGCAAAGCTATAGAAGGCACAAGTTCAGACACAGATAGAGAGAGTGATAAATGTTCTAAGTACAGTATGCATACACGAACAACTGCTACAGATGTGGAGGCTCCGGACCCAAATGCATGTGTGTCAGCCCCGGAAGGGAGTGTGAGTGTGTCTGTTACAGAGCCAAGTGTGTGTTGTCCCAGGTTATCCATGCCAAAGGCTAACCCTACCCCTGCCATCGCCTGGGTAACACCACAGAGATTCCACAGTGTAGAAAACGGTGAAATACCTGCTCACAACACATACATTCCACATATACAGATATACCTGCAAACACCACATTCACACACAACCACACACACAGCAGACAAATTCACACACACTGCGTACACCACACACACAGATACCCATCCATACTCATACACCACTCACATTCCTCACACACTTACTGTCCATCACAGACACCACACACCCCACAGTTTGTGTTTTTTCTCTCTCTGTGTACCTGTCTTCCTCTCGCTCCCTCCCTCTCTCTCCCTTCCTCTCTCTCTTCCTTTCTCTCTCTCTCCATTTTTCTCTGTCTCTCTCTCTCCCTTTCTCTTCCTCTCCCTCTTTCCTCTATCTCTCCCTCTCTTTCCTCTCACTCTCCCTCTCTTTCCTCTTTCTCTCCCTCTCTTTCCTCTATCTCTCCCTCTCTCTATACATTTTTTCACCTTTTATGTCCTGGATGCTGTCTCCCTTTGTCACATTTATTTTTTGCTGTTTGTAAAATGCATTTGACATTTTCCCCCATTCAGGTTCTCCAGCTTCCAGTCAGAAACATCCTCCCCGCCGTGAAAACAGCCTGGTCAGTCACTTTCATTAATTCAGTATGATCAAAGAGACATTTAATTCCTTTTGATCAAAGAGATGTTTGATTTGGTTTCAGATCAAAGATTATAAAAACATGGCCATATGCCACAACAGTATAGCTGAAGTCTCACCATAATTACAATTAATAAAATAATTATAATGCATATATTAGAAATCAGTGAAGATAAAATAAAAACTGAAATTAAAATAGCAAATTAAAATAGATTGGGTTCTTAATTAACAACAGCTTTTAGATATTTTCAGGTTTTGAGTTTTTCTTTAGGGGTTTCAGCTGCCTCAGCCTCCAGAGCCCCCTTGTGTGCCTGTTGAGTACTACACCATTGCAGAGTTTCACTCGTGTCTGACTGACGGCATCAGCTTCAGGGGTGGGCAGAGAGCTGAGGTGACCGTTCCATCCATACACCTCTTACATAATCCATACTGACAGCACGCGCACGCAGATAGATGGATGTATGTCTATAAATAGGCAAAAGGGAAAACTTATAAATGTTGTACATAATTCAGTGTTGTGAATGCCTGTATGTGTTTGCAGGTAATAGAGAAGAACTCAGGTGGTTGGTGGTATGTGCAGATTGGTAATAAGCAGGGCTGGGCTCCCTGCTCTTACATCGACAAGCGTAAAACACCAAGCTTAAACCGGCGAACCAGCACCCTCACACGGCCAAAGGTTCCACCCCCTGCCCCGCCAATCAAAAAGCAGAACTCACTTCCTTGTATTGAATCAGAGATAATGATACATGAGGAGGGACGGGTATACGAGGAGCCAGAGTATGATGTTCCAACTGTGGGCGTGGAGTTTGAGTTCCTGCCTGGAGACGCGAAACCCTCGGGTTCCTCTCCCCCACACTCTGCCCCCTGCAGGCTTGAGCAGGATATTCAGGGACAGGGTGGAAAACACCAAAATCTGTATGAAAGTGACATTATGGAGAACCTGGAAACCAGGCAGACACAGTCACCCAGTGGGTTGCATCAGAGACCATTGTGGGATCCCCCTGAATATGACGCCCCTACATTTGAGCCCCACACCCCCATGGATGCTCCGCCCACTCTCCAACTCCAGGCAGAAGGGTACAAACTCAAACCCACAGTCCGGCCCAAACCCGCCAACTCAGATCTGAACTCCTTGAGGCGCAGCCTGAAGCCCGCAGCTCAGCCAAGCAAGAATGATTGTAGCATCGATTCCACCTCACGCATGTCTGCTGGGTCTGATTGTGCAACATCAGTGGATGACTGTCTGATCTCCTGCAGCTCCTCCCCTGACTTGTCTATCAGCACTGAGGCCATGCCCCCCCAACTATACCGTAGTACTGCACAATTCCAGCAGGGGGCAGCTGGAGAACTGAGCCTGCCAGCCGGAGTGCTGGTGGAGGTTCTGGAGAAGCAGAAGAGTGGCTGGTGGTTCGTCCGCTGGGGGGCGCAAGAGGGCTGGGTGCCCACCTACTACCTACAGCCTATCATGCACACCCACGCCACAGGCGCACACACTGGGGATTCCGACTGTGAGCAGGGCAGGTGGGCAGGTGGAGAAAAGAATGAGCTATGTGTTCAGAGAGTGTGTAGCTCTAAGCCCAACCCCAACCTTCAGGACTCCACTAGGCCACTGAGTGGGCTCAAGGTGAGGCCCCAGGACAGGAAGGAGAACTCTGACATTATTAAGAATGAAGTTAGTGTTCCTAAGGACAAAACTGGTGCAAAAGACTATGCTAGTGTTACTAAAGAAAAAAACAGTGTTGCTAAGGACTATGCTAGTGTTACTAAGAACAAGACTGGTGTTACTAAGGACTACGCTAGCAACTCATCACAGTGGAATACCCCACTTGGCACTGTGTGGAAAAATGAGTCTCTGAGCACGCTCACATCTGTCTGCTCCCAGTCGAGCCACCGTGACACCACCAGCACAGGTCGCTCTATTCCTGTTTCCATGGTGAAGCCCAAACCGCACCTCATCCATAACAACCTCCATGAAGAGTATGTTTCCATTGCTGATTACCATGGTGATGCAGAGTCAATGGCATTCCCAGCAGGAACAAGGCTGGAGATTCTGGAAAGGAGCTCCAATGGATGGTGGTACTGCCGCACCCTTGACGCCACACCCACCCGGAGGGGCTGGGTGCCCTCCAACTTCCTGGAGAAGAAGAAGTAGCAGAAGAGGCATGTCTTCCACTTTCTATTGAATACAGTATAATTGCTGAAAATTGTCCTTTTCAAACTGGAAAGAACTTATTTGTCAAATAATGCATGTTTAGTGTATTTTAGTCATGCTTATGATATAACTGATATAATCCATACTACAAATGACATCATAGTTAAAAATACTATGTGGTCTTTTATGGATCATCAGAACCAATCCATTAGTTCCTTCAGTACAGAGTCATTAGGGTTCGGAGTCGGGAAAGTTGTGAAGGTAATAATACTGTGAAGGTCGTTCAGTACAGAAGGTACTGTGGTACACAGGTACAGAGGTTCTGTACACAAGATTCAGAAGAGTCGTGAGGGTTTAGTACAGTGTTATGAAGCTTCATTTCCAAGACATGGAGGTTCCACACAAAGTCTCAATGGCTCAGTACAGTCATGAGGATATAGTGCTGAGTCATCAGTGTTCATTGCAGTAATGAAGATATAGTGGTGAGTCATCAGTGTTCAGTACAGTCATGAGAATATATTGCTGAGTCATCAGTGTTCAGTGCAGTGATTCAGTACAGAGCCATTGCTTCATTTGTCAGTTTTTATCACTTGTTGGTGACTATAATCTATAATATGTCACCATTCCATAATTGTTTTTTTGACAAATCACAGCTATGCTACCACAGTAACGGTGTACTACCAGCTGTACAGTAACAGTGTACTACCATCTGTACAATAACTGTACTACCAGCTGTAGAGTAACAGTGTACTACCAGCTGTAGAGTAACAGTGTACTACCAGCTGTACAGTAACAGTGTACTACCAGCTGTAGAGTAACAGTGTACTACCAGCTGTACAGTAACAGTGTACTACCAGCTGTACAATAACTGTACTACCAGCTGTAGAGTAACAGTGTACTACCAGCTGTACAGTAACAGTGTACTACCATCTGTACAATAACTGTACTACCAGCTGTAGAGTAACAGTGTACTACCAGCTGTACAGTAACAGTGTACAGTAACAGTGTACTACCAATAACTGTACTACCAGCTGTAGAGTAACAGTGTACTACCAGCTGTACAGTAACAGTGTACTACCATCTGTACAATAACTGTACTACCAGCTGTAGAGTAACAGTGTACTACCAGCTGTACAGTAACAGTGTACTACCAGCTGTACAATAACTGTACTACCAGCTGTAGAGTAACAGTGTACTACCAGCTGTACAGTAACTGTACTACCAGCTGTACAGTAACAGTGGTGAGCAGTGAGGCTGCTGTAGGTTACTCTCACATGTTTCTAAGTATAATTGAAATCAAATTTACATATAACTAACCCTAAAATATGTCTCAGTTACTGTAATAAAATCTACAAAATCTGATGTGATTTTATTCACAAGGACCATCCAAATGTTCCTATAATGTGATGATGATAACTATATAATGTGATGATGATAACTATGACCATATTGCTGGTGGTGGTGGTGATTATGATAATGAGAATGATGATGGTGCTATAATGCTTGTGATTATAATTATATTTTTCATGTTGATGAAACAAATCCTTATAAAGTGAAGATGGTGATCAAAGAAGGGAATCATCACTAGCTCTTTATTGGCTAAAAATAAACAACATCATGAAAAATGCTTCTTCATTTGTCTTGCTGACATATACTAGCTCTAAAAATATTTTATTAGCCAAAATTAAGTAACAAATAATTGCAGAGGATGTCAAATATGCCGTACCCACCCATTCAAGTTTTAGAGATAGTCCTGCCCACCTGCTTCAAACTAGAAACCACAAAAAATGAATAACCATGAAAGCATTTTTGTACATTTTTGTGTACTTTGAGACAAACCCAAGGAAATGACCTAACTTACTGTTACTTACTGGGTTCTTGACCTTAGTAACAAAACCACCAAGCAGATACACACACACATTTTCTGTTAAATGTAAAATTTAGATGTCATCAAAATCTATAGCAAGAGTCCCAAGCATTCCTGGTGATGATGCAACTCTGACCCCATCACAGAGTTGTAATGCGTTTTGAGGCTTCATGTTAGGATGCAAATTGGATAGCAAGCATTTAGATCAGACTCGGCATACTTTTGCTAGCAGCCTATGCTATTGATCGGTTCACATCAAAGCAATCACCGCTACCTATAGCAAGGTGGTGAAGCAGCACAGCACAGTCTTGTAACCTGAATCCCACAGGTTCAATCCCCATACATGGCTTTTAGGAAAGAGAAAGTGGACAAAAGGTCAACCATTTCCATGGAAACAACGTCTGCTTACTTTGTACTGACAGGTTTCTCCGATGCACACCTCCTCCATGCAGCGTCTCCTGCTCTGCAGTCGCACGCTACCTTAGTCCACTTCTCACATTGGACAAAAGACCTTTAACAACATCCAGGACTCCTCTATATCTAACAGGAAGTGGCTATAATGTCACCGCTGTCTGCTCCATGTTGAGTCACCATGCTTCAGTAGTATATAATTGTTTATTAGTCTTGATCACCTGCATTGTTTCAACAACCGGTGCCATTGGCCCACTTTGGTTCAAAGAAGACAGGTGTTTCTCATAGGTTCTATTAGACTCAAAGAACCTCTAACTTGTTTAGTCCAAAGAGGAAATTGTTCATGGCACAAACTTAGAGTGTCTTACCAGGGGATTTATCTTAAAAATTTATCTTAATCTTAAAAATCTATAAAATATAAAAGTCAGAATTTGCTTTGTTTGTTTGTTTGTTCAATTGCTGTAATATATGTAGGATGCATCAGTGATTCCTACTCGCAGTAGTTCCTGAATTTCTTCTTTGCTGAACGTATGAGCCTTCATGCCTGCAAAGTCTTGGCTAACTTGCATAATCGACTCATCATATGACTGCTTCTATCCTCTTATTTACTGTGTGTTTCCAATTTCAAAAAATGGATTCTGTTGAGGGGAGGTAGCTCAGTAGCGGAGTGCATACTTCCTGTGTGTGAGATTCGATCTCCAGCATCCCCATAAAGGACATCTTATAGACTGAAACCTTTTGTTAAAGACATGTCAAAATCTGAATCTGTGCTGTTACTTCACATTAGTATCCATATCCCAAGTACTCCCTCTTGGGTCAGTCTGAAACAGAGCTATGGCGCTTTTGACAACTTGTGTATGTCACTTCTGCCACACTTTTCCTCTTATCAAGCCTTGGAGCGTTTGCTCAATGGTTTCTCCTTCAACCCAAGGTCTAGTAGCTTTCTCTCAACATTTTGGACCATTTCAATAACAGTTTGTTTTACCTCCATGGAACTCCATGGAAAACTGTCAAGTCTCACTGGGATTTTCTGTGGCAGCCAGTGTCCTACATTCTTAGTTTTCCCCTGCTCAACTCTTCATCCCTGGTCTGTCCCTGCCACTACCATTAACCAAGTCCCATTGGCCAGCTCCTATTGGCCAACTTCTAGTCAAGGTTCATTCCAGCCACCTCCATTACCCCCACCCATGCAGATTTTCACAATGAAGAGATTGTCACCCACCATTTGTAAATTCCTTTGTAAAGTACCTTATTTGGCCCAATTTGAAATCAGGATCCTTGTCACAGATTAGCAATACAATAATTATTGTAGATATAGATAGCTTCTGTCAATTTCCATGTGTGTTACTATTACTTAGGCTAAATGTACTGCACCTCAATATAAGGGGTTCCCAAACATTCATTTTTCAATGATGGATGGTAGAAATTACAATATAAATGTTTCACACTAATTAATGTAACTAGATCACTAGTCCACCAGTTAGCTTGTCGGTTATGTGACTGTACTATGACAGTGACCTCAACCTAAACATAATGTTTTATTTTTGCAAGCACTTCACATAATATCTGCCACATCTGAAATTTTGTTCGATGACATATCTATCTGTATTTCTACTTTTCCATACAGAAAAAAGAAACCCTTAGCCAACGGCCCCCTAGCAATACCACTGCAGCCCACAGGGGGTGCTGCGGTCCACAGGTTGAAAACCACTGCTCTGAATAACATCAAACAGGAAATATGAAAGCAGATGTTTCCAAAAACCTAAGCTTAAAAATGACAGCTAGCAGCTAGTCCCTGTGAATGGGCAGCAACCCCTTTCACAAACCATCACGTCTGGTCCTGATGCTGTGCCTGGCTTCCACTGACAGTGATGGTGCTGATTGAAGGTGAACAGATGTAGATCATGCCACAGCAGCCAGCATGACCCAGATCATATTTGCAACAAATGCTGCTTGTTAAGCATGAGAAGAGACACAAACGAGAAAAGCCTTAAATGAACTCTAGACTACCCTAAAATGAGAAAAATCCTCTTTTCAGTGTCAGAGTGAGCAACAATTTTTTTTTTCTTACAGGATGTTATTAGGTTCTTACATTCCATCCGTTTTGGGATGTTATGGGTTTTATCTTGCTCAGAAGAGGAGGATGACTCAGGGGAATAATAGAAATCCACTCCATCAATGCAAGGAGCCCATCTGTGGGAAGTGGGAAGGAGCCAGCGTGTTAGATAAAGTTGGCCAAGGAGCTCGCCAAGTTTGACCTGCATTCCCCCTGCCTGGTGCATCTCTGAATCACAGTACCTGCTTTCATCCATATACAAGTCCAAGCATGGTGAGCCAGAGATTGTGTAGCTCTGTGAAGCAATAAGATATGTCTCCCAGCAAAGTCTGTGCTGATTGGAGATTGGAGTTTTAAGGGCCGTATTACTATTTAACAAGTGAATGTAGTTATTTTCCACAGCAGACTCTATGGCTGTCTGGACTTATGAGTTAAAGAAGGTATAATTGAGATAGCAGTGATGGACTGGACCGAGGACATAAAGAAGGTGCAATGGTTACCCCTTCTAGCTTCACCATCTCAATGGTGACAGCTTCCACGTGTGCCTTGTTTGGGTTTCAGTTTTGTCCTCTACCTCAGGTTTTCCTTGTTGCTCTGTGATTACCCTGTGCATTTAAACCCTGTTTTTCCCGGTCGCGTGGCTGGTCATTATTTGATGTCACAGTGATTTTGTGCTTCCTGTTTTTTTGTCTACCCTGGTATCAGTGTTTCTCCTTGTGTTGTTTGTATTGTTCAGTTATTGTAATAGTTATCTATACTGGTTTTCTTCCTTTGTTGTTCCTTTGTTATCTTTGATGTTATTGACTTTATGACCTCAGACCATGTCATGGACAATGTCTATGGATTCGCCTCTAATAAATGTTGCTCTACTTAGCGTCTGTATCCTGTCTCCTACCTGCCTCATTATAGTGTAATATAGATGTCAGTGATGGTCTGGACTAATGAGATAAAGAAGGTGTAATACAGATGTCATGCAGTCATCCGACCTGTTAGCCATGGCCATTAAAGCTAACACTAGGGTTCCTCACTGTATTCCTCAGGAGAGGCAGGATGACATCCCTAGTCAGAAGTCATCCAATGGGATGGACTTAGGGATATCATCATCCCCTGAATTCTAACTGGGGACCTGTTCCTTATTTCTCCTCCATTATTTAAGCCCTGTGTTTCAGCTGGGTATTGTGTCTGATCTATAGAACTTACTGAGCGGTTATATTGTGCTTTGTGTAGCCCCTGTGTACTGACCAGCTTCTGTATTTTCCTGATTCTTCTTCTGGATTTTCCCGTTTTGTATTTTGCTTTCTGGATTATGATCTTTCTGGCTTTGTACCTGGTCTGTTTTTTATTCTATCTATTTTATGTCCTTTTGCTCAGGTAATCTCATTGTGTCGCATTTGCTCTTGGTCTGTTTTTTGACTATGTTTTTGGATCGTCCCTCCAATAAAAATGCGATTTTGTTGATCTGCACACATCTGGTCGACAGCAGATGTCCGTGATAGTCTGGACCAATGAGATAAAGAAGGCATAATACAGATGACAGTGGTGATGTGAACTGATAAGATTAAGAAGCTACAATAAAGATGTCAGGGGTGGTCTAGACTAATAAGATAAAGGCAGTTGTGATAAAGGCTAAAGGCAGCCACCGTACCCAGGTCCAACAGGAGGAAAATGGGAACTCTAACCACTGGACCAAAGAACCAGCTCACTGGCACAACACCCAAAGCACCCATTTAACCTTCCTAAGTGACGGTCTCCATCACAACACCCTCCCCTTTGGAGCACCCCAGCACATAACATGAAAAATGTCTACGTATCCCTCTGCACACATCTCCCCTTTTTTCCATCAGGGTGATGCCCATGCCCCCCAGCAGGGGTGCTCATACTGGGCTTCATTGTGTCCTCACAGCTGGGGGGGGTGGGGGGGGGGGGTGTGTGGTTATCAACCTAGGGCACACTCCTGATGGCCATGCCACCATTCCACTTCTGGCAAAAGGCTGAAGGCAGCCACCCAACCCAGGACTAGAACCCAAGTCCAACAGGACGTAACTGGGAACTCTGACCACCGGACCAAAAAGCCAGTTCCCTGGCATAGCAGCTGTCACAAACGTGTAACGCAGATGTCAGTGGTCGTCTGGATTAATATGATAAAAATGGTGTTATACAGATTTCAGTGATAGCTTGGACTTATAAAGAAGTGGTCACACAGATACTCTATTGTGTATTACATGCAGTCAGTGTAGCAGGATGCAAGTGCAAGTGGTTCTTAATGAACTTCATAGTGACACTGCAGAAAGAAACAAAACAAAGCAGCCAAAAGTAGACAAAATCCAGGAAATTAGAAACACTAAGAAACTACTTAGCACAGAGGCTAACAAAACAACAAAACGAGGAGAATAAAGAGGCACACAAATGCAATAACAGGTAAACATCTCACATACATGCAAACAGTGCCAACCAGAGAATAAGAAAGAAACTTCAGAGTGCCTTTCAAAAAATCACCACTCTCACCCACAGACACACACACACACAATGACACACATGCAGCTACGCAGACAAAAAGTACATTTTAATGAACTGCATAAAAGTAGATGCACTGCGCAGTTCACCACTGAGGGGTGCTCTTTATCCAGTTAGTGTGCTGTGAAGTTCAGGCGATTGTGCTCAGTCTCTCCCTCATTAAACTCAAATCCCAAACAAATTAGGCTCTTATTAACTAGATTATTCTTATTATATTTTATTAATCTGTAATGAACATACATAGCACTCCAGTTGCACATAATTCTGTATGTTGCACAATTTACGTATTCATATATAATGCTTCATAAATGGAGCATATAAATGTATTTTGATACTAATTAAAAACTACAGTAAACAGGAAGTGTGTGTGTGTGCATGTGTGTGTTTGTGTGTGTGTGAGTGTGTGAGTGTGAATGCTTGTTTGTGTGTATTTTCTCCTCTCTGTGATATCACTCCATTTAGGAATGAAAAAGAAAAACTTATTCTGGTTCTGGCAGGAGACAAAGGGGTGTGTGTGTGTGTGTGTGTGTGTGTGTGTGTGTGTGTGTGTGTGTGTGTGTGTGTGTGTGTGTGTGTGTGCGTGCATGCGTGCGTGTGTGTGTCCGTGTCCGTGTGTGTATGACCTAATATGTCCACACTGGAGGACTCAGTGAAGGCCTTGCTGACACTGATTAAGCCTCTAGAGGCCTTACAAGATTCAGAACAGATAGACACACAGGCAGAGAGACAGGCAGATATATGGAGGGATAGAAAGTGAGGTAAAAGATACATTGGGGAAAAGAAAAGGAAGTAAGAAGAGCAGAGTGGAAAGTAAAGAGAGACACTGGAAGTGAAAGAAAGTGAGGCTGGACATGGTGGAACAATATAGCATTGAGATGCAGATCAAATGTGATTAACACATTAACACATAAACGTGCATTTGCAGACATGCATTTGTTTTTATCAGTGAGCTCATCAACACGCCCAGCTGCTATACCCAAAGATAAGGCCGCCTCTCTGGAGGTCATAGATAGGAAGCTTCAGTTAAACACCACAGATTTTGGTCAGTGATGTGATTCTCCACACATTTGCAGCAGTAAGTGTATCATTTTCCAACTTGGAGAGTCAATTACAGCTTCAAAGGTGCTTACAATTTTTTTGGGGACAAAAACAAGATACTCCACATATTTACAGCAATTAATGGAACATTTTCCAACTTTGAGACTAAATTACAGCTTCAAATTCTACTTAATTGATATTTTTTTGTAATGACTTCTCCCAGTAGGCTTTCTGAGAGCCTGATTTTAGTAGTTCTAGGGGTAGGAATAGGGTTGAGTTTAGAGAAAGAACTTAACCAATCACAAAAAAGACACTTTGTCATGTTATCATCAACACAGAAACATTTGAAACACAAGCATTTATTTTTTTCATCTGTGGGTTCACCAGCACACCCACCTGCTATTCCCAGAGTTGAGGCCGCCTCACTGGAGGGGGCAGACACAAAGCTTCCATTGAACACCACAGATTTTAGTCAGTGATGTGATTCTCCACACATTTGCAGCAGTAAGTGTAACATTTTCCAACTTGGGGAGTCAATTACAGCTTCAAAGTTGCTTACAATTTTTTTTATAATGACTTCTCCCAGTAGGCCTTTTGCGATTCTGCGATTTTACCTTTTTTATTCTAGCTTTACAGCTAGTTTTGAGTTTAGAGATCCTGTACAACTTTACTGTTACAGGTTATCATTAACACAGAAATAATTTTTTTTCAAAGTGGCAGGTCAAAAAGCAGAAATATTTGTTATGTTTTGCTAATCTTAAATTATTATTTAAATTTTGCCTACATTTTTTTTCCATTTTGGATTTGTTAGATTTTATGTCTCTTAAATTCACTGAAAATTGTATAATGTTTTAGCAAACATATATAAAGCACATAACTTTGATGTACCACCCCCAACAAAGCCATCTTTATCTTTCTTCCCCTACCCTCCCAACTGCTTTCTCAGTGTCTGTGTCGCAGGTTGAACTGTGGTGTTTCATGGCCTGTAGTCGTCTGGCTCTGATGTCAGAGAAGTGTTCCTGCCAACCATGTCTGAGAATGAAGAAGGTTAAGAGCTCTGTGGAATACAGGTGTTCTCTCTATCCACAATTCACAACTGTTGGTGTGTTAGTGTGGGTGTATGTGTGTGTATGGTGGTAGATGTGTGTGTTTTGTGTTGACATTGTCTTGCTTTCTTCAGTAATGCTCACTGCTTTAACTACTTCTAACTTGAAGGACAGAAAAAATTGATTTTATTTTATTGTGGACATCATACAGACAGGCATATATAAGGATGTGATAGATAAATCTAGGGAGACCACCTACAGTGAAGATCAGAACACAACAATCAATATACACACACACACACACACACAGCTCATGCTGAGAGCAGATTGCTCACTTTCATCAGTAAATGTCATAAATATCAGAGCTGTCTCTCCTCCCTCAACACGTCTGTACTTTACATTCTCTCTTTCTCTCTCTCTCTTTCTCTCTCTCTCTCTCTCTCTCTCTCACACACACACACACACACACTACAGCCAACAAGTTGTTGTCTTTCTCCTCACCTCTTGCTCACACATAAGCAAACACAGTGGAAGAACAACAGTTTAGGACAGGGCTCATTACTCATTACTGGCCCTTCTCCCCACACCAGTCTGGCCCTTAAACTCCTCCCCTCACCAGTCTGGCCCTGTCTTAAACTCCTCCCCTCACCACTCTAGCCCGGTCCTAAACACCTCTCCTCAGAACCATAGCCCTCTCTTAAACTCCTCCCCTCACCACTCTGGCCATGTTCTGCAGTTCACTAGTGTTATTTTGTTTTAATTGTACAGACAGTGCTGATGAATTACCTTCCCCATAGCTCCTTCTCTAAAAGCAAAGGGTGTTTTAGTAACAAAACATGTGGGGAAGCTGTCTGACCATTTGTCTGTCATTATAAGACACAATAAAGGAGTGCTTATAGCTCATCACAGGTTGTTAACCGCAGTAATGTTAATATTAATATGCAATTTAAAGGGAAGATGAAGATTATGCTTAACATGGCAGATGGAAGATGATGTTAACATGGCACTGTCATACTGCTTAAAGTTGTATTTTAAATACAAATTTTATCTGACACTTTTTTGTCTCTCTAGAGAGTGTTGTTGTTTCACTTATCATTACAACTTTTAGCTTTATCATAAGCTGCATATAAAGTGAGTGTTGCTTTTAACATCAATTTGTTCATAATAAAAACTTCAATGTTAAAATTCCATTGTCATATTTGTTTGTTTATTGAGGAACACCAATTGAATTGATATCAACAAATTCACATCCTTTCTGTTTACTTCCTGGGTTAAATTTCACTGTGCTTCTTTGTTTTGGTTCCAGCCCCTCGTTTGGTTTCCCCCGTCTGTTTCTTGTTTCTTTGTTATTAGACTTGTTATATACAGTAAGATAATCCTGTTATATATTCTCTCAGATTGGCGCTGGGGGTTGTAATTTTCATGTGGATGTGGATTGTTCCAGGCTGTGGTGTTTTGTGTATTTTACGTTTTTCCCCGCAGCCTGTATTATTTTTTTATTCCTCTCAGTTATCCTGTTCGTTTGTTTCAGTTTGCATGTTTTTCTGTGTCTAATATGTTTCCTGGATCTGTTCATCTCATTGCCTTGACCCTGGACCCTTCTACCGACAATCGTTTTGGATTTGCCCTCAATAAATCTCGCTCTTCTCAGCGAATGCGTCCGCCTCATTATCGCTCCTCATTACAACTACCTTGTTCACAAGTTTTTCCTGAAGTAATGCGATTCATTAGTGTTAATTAATTCATTAGTAATTAATTATTTACTGACACATGATCAATATACAGTATCATTACATATATATATAATTATTAATTATATAAGTGATATATAATTCAGAATTCATCAGTGACTCAAGTCACTTTCTGGACAAAGTCTATCTGTAGTCATGCATGTTTCAAGGCTACTGAAAATGATACAAATACTCTTCCCAACACTACCTCTTGGATTCTTTTGGCTGAAATGACAAATCACACTTATTATAACTTACAAATTAAAGTATAATTTATAGGTATACGGTGTGCATTCACATAAGATTCTGATTACATCGAAAATAAGCCAGAATATATACACTGTCCAAACACAACTCGAAGATACACAGACTCACACATTTTACTATATTTTTTTAATGAAAGGGGAAATCAAATTACTATATTTGAAAAGAACAGTACATTATGCTTAGTTACTTACATGAGTATGCTTAGGTATTGAACTCATACATAGATAGATAGATAGACAGTTCATGCATCCTAACTGTACTATATTCTCCCTGCAATATAGCTATGAGCTGCTTTTGCAGGAATGTGCTAGTGGGGTGTTGTGGGGTAAGAGGTAGTGGTGAAGACAGCCGGTGATGAAGAGTGTGGCAGATTTTATAATCACTGCAAACAGATGCTAAATGAGGCAGTTTATCATCTTGTTGAATAAAGGCTCCTTTGAAACCGTCTCCAGTTTTATGAACTTTTTTTTCTGGAATTTTGTCTGATTGGACCATAGTGCACTAAAAACAAATGCTATTATTTCTATTTTATTCTAAGAGGAAGCAACCAAAACTGGTTGTTTTTTTCACATGACCAGGTAGGTCACAGCCACACCTGAGTGGCCTGGAACACATGCTTGTAATGACCCTCGTATATCCTGGAGCTTGCCATTCTTTTTCCATCAGTGACCTTGAATATATTTTAAAGGTTGCGTGTAAATGGTTAAAAGCACTAACTTCCTGTCCTTTTAACCATCTACACGCAACCTTTAAATATATTCAAGAAAGATTTTGTATTATGACTTAAATGAAGATTAGATCCCATTTTCACAACCATTCATGTGGAAAGGTCCAGGAAATGTTCTTATATCTGTACATATGGTGGTTAAAATTGGGAGAGATTTTGAGCTAATCTGCAAGGAGTAAAACATGCCAACTGGTGCAAATGAAGCCATGGCAGGCGTGGGGAATTTCCTGGGGATTGTTGGAGGTGGTTACATATTAATCTTGGTGATTCGTTCGTGAGGAACACCTTAATGCTGGTTTTATTTGCATACTCTAAACGACTGGACGTGTCCAGAGTGTTAAATATCCCCACTCGAGCATGCAACACCTGACTGAGGGGCCCTTTTTCTTCCTTGCCTGGTGAAGCACATGGTTACAGACAATAGCACTCAGGTCATGTCTGAGAAATTCAAACATTTAATGAAGCCAAATGGGTTCTTTAGTCACCCTGCTGCTAATGGACTGGCAGAGGTGCAAATGGACGTCTGCTGACTCATTTCTCAGTGGACATATGTGCATTAGGTTTAAGTTCATTTCAGAAGAAACAGGTCTTACAGTTATCATTTGCAGGAGGCATGAGAAACTGAATAGGTTTTCTTACTGTACTTTACTTGTGAAAATGTCACCATGAACAACATACAGTTGGCGGGTCATTCTTTATTGATCCTCTATTGAACTGGATCTATAGAGGCACACACTCTCATATATAGGACACACTTCTTCTTATGGCTAATATAACACAGTATTACTCAGCACCTCTCATGTATCTCAAATGTAATTTGTAGTATGACAGGCATGTTTGTATAGATGTGTGTGCTGTGCAGTTTTTTGTGCTAAAAGGTCTGTATGTAGTAGAACTGCATAAGCATAAACTACACCCAGTCTCAGACTCAGGTCTTCTTGAGTAAGTGTTTGCTCTGAGCACCCAGTACAAGACTCAGGTCGTCCTGAGTAAGTGTGTGCTCTGAGCACCAGACCAAAGAGCCATCTCTCTGGCGCTGCAACCAGAACACCTCCTTCACCTTCCTGAGTGACAGCCACACTACTCTCTCATTCATGAGTTGACGGGTTCGCACAGCCCTCCTCTCCTTCAGGGCCTACACCCCTGCACTTCACACCTGCCCTCTGTACCTCACCCACCCTTCATCAGGGCTTCACCCTGGTCTTTGCACCATCCCCTCATGCAGGATGTGTTCCTTTAACCATAGGAATGCTCCCTATGGCCACAGAAACATGTGCTCTGACCACCAGACCAAACTGGCAACTCTCAACACATTTACACAGATTTCCCTTCCTGAGTGACAGTGTCCGTACTGTTACTAGAGTCTCTTCAGGGATATATTCCCACTGTAGTCCATACCTGAGCGGTGAGTTAAAGGTTGCAGTTTTATCTGTGTAGCTTAAAGGAGATTTTTCTCTTTGTGGTTCTATTGGCCCATACTCATCAATAAAGAAGAGAAATTTCTGCCACACAGACCATGCCATACAGCCATAGCTCATATTCTGCTGTCTAAGTAGCTCAAGGTTAGCTCATAAAACGCTTTACATCAAACAGGGACTATGCCTTTACCCTGGACAAAAACAGTCACTCACCCTCCTTTCTCTCCATCTTCAAATGTGTGTTGCGCATGTGTTTTCTGGCTATCCAAATGTCCTTATGCAGATGAACCCAATCAGTCAGCCTTCCATTTACCACAGATTAAAAACACGGCAGATTAAAAACACGGCAATTTAAAAGTATTTAAATTTACATTTGTTCTTCTTATTAAGAACAAGCCCAAGGTCCTCATGAGTTTTGTCTGACTGTTAAAATGTTCAGTAAGGCAGGTGAAGAAATGGAAGAGGATGAGCATTAGCATCTACACACAAAACAATCCTTTATTACATCCTTTATTACGTCCTTTATTACATCCTTTATAACTTCCTTTATTACATCCTTTATTACATCCTTTATTAAGACTAAGACTAAGACTAAGACTGTCAGACACAGGAACAGTTTTTACCCTCAGGCCATCACATTCATCAACAGCTGATCACCATCATCAGCTATGGGCCATATTGATTTATTTATTTACAATTAATATATAACTACCATTATTCACCTGCATTACCATTATTCACTCCACATGTTTACAATTGGTGTGACACACTTACACATATTTAATCTGGTTATTGTTGTATACTGCTATTCTGTGAATAACACTAAAGCACACTGTATAGTAATGTCATTGTATAGTCTGTATACCGTGTATACTGCTGTTATCTGTTTACTGTCTGTAAATTACACGTTAGTATTTGTATATTGTCTAGGGAGACACAAACAGCCGGAAACAAATTCCTTGTGTGTGTAAACATACTTGGCCAATAAACATGATTCTGATTCTGATTCTGATTCTGATTATTACATCCTTTATAACTTCCTTTATTACATCCTTTATTACATCCTTTATTACATCCTTTATTACATCCTTTATTACGTCCTTTTTTATGTCCTTTATTAAAGCCTTTATTACGTCCTTTATTACTTCCTTTATTACATTCTTTATTACATACTTGAATTACATCCTGTATTTCCAATGTAATATTTCTAATGTATAGTATAAGTATTTTTACATTAGCAGGTGAGTTTGTCCCTGAGGGGCTAAAATGCCATATCTTGTGAGATTGGGATGGTGCTGATATAATCTGTAATATATTACGATCTGCAGCAATACACTGACATTAACAAAACAACAGACATGAGAAAAAGACTGCATTTCTTCAGTGGTTTAAATTTTATGTCTTCAATGTATGTTCAAAGAAATTCCTGCTATTCCTGTGTGGCCTAAAGCTGAATGGGAGATCCCTGCTCCTCTGGGAGTTGGAGAGTTAGTTTTTGTGCAACACTTTGTGCAAAAACTAAATTAGTTAGATAGAAGCGTGGACTAGGGGTGTAGCTGTGTTTCTTAAAATTGAAGACAGTACTATACTGGACTGTTTTTTGGATCCATGAACTGCTCTTGATTTATTTTCTTAAAGTACCCTTTTGATAAAAAACGTCCTATCTCACACTTTCAGTGAGTGGTTGTGTATTTCTACCTTCTACCCACCCTTGGGCCTTCCAACAAAGACCTGGGAGTCTGAAAGTGCAGCACACTACTCTTTTCTGTCATTCTTGGGATCTGCAGAAATCGCTCCTCAAGCTTAGGGGTCACACCCCCAAGTGCCTCTTCCACATTTTTTTACTTCTTCTTGCTGTCCATGGTATTTTTTTACTTTTGATGTGCCTTTTTTTGGATGTTTCCATAACTTGGGACTGCCACCCACACCTCTTACATTTATTGTTTCCTGCCTCTTGTCCACTATCACAGTGTCTCATTAGATCACCACTATTTGTTTATCTTTATTGTCTGGACCATTAACCTATCATGTATTCCTGTGTACAATCCATACTACATGGTTGTGTCTTTCACCAACATAACATTAAAACACCTTTCATGCCACTGGAACAGGTCTGGTTACTGAGGGTTGGACTCAACATGATTTGTTACATGCCAAATTTTGGATTCGAAGAATGTGACACTTTCAGTATTGCTGATTTTCATTGGTTTATGTTTGCATTCATGTAGAATTGGCAGGGCCGCTCCCCTATGTGTGTGTGTGTGTGTGTGTGAGAGAGAGAGAGGGAGAGAGAGAGGGAGAGAGGGAGAGAGAGGGAGAGAGGGAGAGAGAGGGGTTATTTTGGTGAATTCCTTTGTTCTTCAAGCTCTTAATCCCTGTGTGCTCTGATGCTGCGTCTGATGGCTAAAACATAGACCTTAATTCAGGGATCAAATACTCATCTTACATGACAAGCTGACATTAATTTTCTCTTCTTTTCTTTCTTCCTTTTATCTCTATCTCTCTTTCCCTGTAAGTAAGAGGAGGTTTCAGTATGCAGATCTTCTCATCAGGTAGAAGCTCACTGATACCCAGAGGAAAGAAAGTTACACTGAGAGATGTGTGTAAACATGCACACACACACACACACACAAACATGCACACACACGCACACACACACACATGCGTGCACACACACACAAAAATTTATGCATGCAGCCACATACCCATGTGTGTATACACACACACACACACACACACACACACACACACACGTATGCATGCAGACACATACCGATGTGTATACACACACACACACACATGTATGCGTACAGACACATACCCATATGTACACATACACACTCACACACATAGTAGTTTAACTCACCTTTTTGGCATTTTCTTCAGCTGTTACTTGTCATTTCACAAAGAAAACTATTATGTTCTAATTTTTCATAGCATATGTCCACAAAATGTCTTAATCCAGCTTTGCATAGAACCCCAGAAGATTTTAAATAACCAGATTCAAGTACATACAATTAACTGTTACCATATACATATACTAAAAAGTATTCAGAACTGTTTTTCTGTGTTAAATTTCAAAGTCAAATTTATTTATATAGTGCTTTTTATAATAGCTGTTGTCACAAAGCAACTTCATAGAACCCCTGAGAATGAGTTCCATTTTCAGAGGATTCTACATCACACCAGCAATCCTCCGGCTGCTCGTTAGCAGCTGCAACCCCTACTTTTTTTCTCCCCGCAGGAAGATGCATTCACTTACCCCACTGATTTCACTCTACTTAGTAGCAAAGTGCTGATCGATTCCAAGCTTGCAATTTCTTGTCAGACCTGTCAGTCATGCAGCCTATCTTCCTGTGTGCTAAGATGGCACAGATGTTTTCTCTGTGCTCATGGGCATGAAAGACTGTGTCACTATATATATATATATATATATATATATATATATATATATATATATATATACACACACACACACACACAGGCGTAGTCCGTACCATATGTAAAGGAAGAAAGTAACGGATGCCACATTGTCACATTATGATTATTAATGACTGATTTGTATTTGAACCACATCTCCCCTTCCCAGATTCCACTGCGGTGGTGCTATCTGGCTCACTGCTATTATACTCGCCTGGAAGCCAAGGTTAAGACATGTGTGTGTGATTAAAGTGTTCAGGAGAAATCAGACATGTAGACTGGAGACAGGTCTGGAGCCTGAGATGGAGAGGCAAAATGAAGGCTCAGGTGTGGAATAGGTGTGTGAGAGAGAGTGATTGTGTTGGAAAAGTAGAGCAAAAAAAGAGAGAGAGCGAAGATGGGATGAGATGGGAGGAGAGAGCACTGCTGTAATTCAGATATGAGATTAGATGGAGGAAGACCCCCAGACCCTGTGCACAAGCATGAACACACACACACACACACACACCTGAAACCCTCACTCAGGGAGTTTCAAAGGAATACAACAGCTCAGAGACTGGACACATGCCAAAGTCATTACAGGCAGACCACTCTCTCTCTGTCTCCTACATTTTCTCTCTGTCTCTGTCACACACACACACACACGCACACACATGCACAAACAGACACACACACACACACACACACACACACAACCTCACACTCACACACACACTCATGTTCTCTCACTTACAGGCTGTCTACTCCTTCTCTCCACCTCTTACAGCTTTTAACAGGTTACACTTTTGGCCTCCATCACGATGAGTTCAGTAATGGATGAAGCATATACACACATATACACACTCATGCTTCACCTTTTACCTACAATAACCTCGCCTCTGTGTGTGTTGGACTGAATCCATTACCAGCTTCACTATGGTGGAGGCTTTGACTTTATTCTTCCACGTTCTCTTTAATCAAAACGTTCAATTTAATACTCTTAGATGTAATTACTGGTCTCTAGAGCTGAAAAGCATATTTGCCATTACTGCTCTGTAGTGCAGATCTGTAGAACAGTATTGACAATGTCCAAGTCTCAGAATGGCTCCTTGTTTCATGGTTCATAATAATACCTCTGCTTTCTATCATGGCCTGAAGCACATCCTTAGAAAACAGCTTTTCAGATGTTAATTGGACTGACATCTCCACTCTTCAGGCTTGTACTTGGAATTCCATAAAATGGCGTGTTTATTGTAATAGCTTAACACCAGGACTACACTTGAGCAAGCTTGGTGAAAGCTGATGTCTTCAGATTCTGAATGATATGAGAGGGTGGAGCACTGGAAACAGTCCTGTCACAGAAATCTCTGCGCCCAGTTCCACAGGGTCGTGGACGTCCATCTTAAGAAGAATCAAGATGTCGTTGACAAGGATCCATGACCAAAGCCTGCCAGCAAAAGAAACAGAACAGAGACAGAAAATGAATAAGTGATACAGTACGGATCACCACCAGTAACAGGTTCACAGTATCATGTTGCCAAAAACACTACCCACCTTGCCTCAGTATTTACAGTTGCTTCCACATTACCTATCAAAATACAGCCACTTCCCAAACTGCCTGACTACACATAAACATATACAATACCCACTCCCAACAAAAGCAGGATTTCTCAGTTTAGCCAGATAAATTAACCTCAGACTTTGTCCAAGTGGACTGTCCAATTGTAATGTGAAAATTGTAATTGTAATTGTAAATGGGATCTAGATAAACAGGTAACCAAACAGAGTCGCTATGTACACTACATAACAAGCAAATATACCAAAAGTAGCAAATCAAACTCAACAACGTAGCATCACAAGGACAGAAGAACAAACAACAAACTGCAAGCAGTGAATCAAAAGTTCAGGTGAGCTCTAGGCTGACTTGAACTCGACATCCATAGGTCCTTTTATTGTCCCAGAAAGATGATACAAGCACATGGTGGCACACCTGGATCGGGCCATGAATCTGAAGCAAGAAGGAACTGCCAAAACACAGACACTAACGAATACGATCGGAGCTGTGAGACCTGGAGACACTGACAAACCCAAACAGGAGACAACACAACAGCCAGACCATGAATGGTGGACACCTGTTGGATGCGTTAGGACGCAGAGTCTCAGCTGGTGCTTAGAAGCAAATGCAATTTTAATGATCCAATACGACTCAGCAATGCGTGAAATTCACTTTACGTCTGAAATTCCAGATGTTGATTTAGCATTAGATCATTTCAGCAAATCAGTCCTAGCACTGGTAAATATACATACTCCTTACAATAACTTAAGAATAAGGAATAGTTTGAGTCCCTGGTTTTCTATTTACATTTCCTAATTGTGTAAAGCAAGACATAAGGCTTGGACCACTGCCAGGCACAATAGGGAGACCACATATATTCAGGCAGCTGAGAAATAAATGTACCTCTGCTCTTAGACGTCAGATTATTAGCTTATGTTGATCAAGTCATCCAACGTCAAACAATTCTGCAAAGTAGCAATTTGTCTAAAAAATAACTTCAAATAGCTGATGATCGGTTAATACATAATACACTGCCTTTCTACATAATATGAAACGTTCTTGGTACTATTAAGCCATACACCAGAGGTAAGGACGGGTTGGTCTCATATTTCCTGCATCATGCTGCACTAGCTATTTTAGAACATATTACATGCATTTTTAATCTTTCAATTTTACCTTGCAGAATTTACAGTATCTGGAAAATAACACGTTATTCCATCGTATGGAGGAGGTGAGGCAAAAGATCTAATTAATTATAAATTAATAACAAAACTGTGATGGTTAGCTAAAATTTTCAAATGCTTAGTGAACACCCAACTTTAGTCTTTAATCATTAGTCTGATTTTAGAGAATGACATCATCTCTGCTACTATATTGATTTTATACCATCCTCTAAGGGACATGGCAGGTGTAGCACTGGTAACTATAAATCACAATGCATTCTTGTAACCAAAGGAGCTTAACAAGATTCCATCCTGGATTCAGTTTGATGTAAAATATATATTTAATGGTATTGACACCTTAACCTTAGACTGCAAAGTGCACTTGTAGGCAGATGACAATTTTATATTATAGTATCCAACACAGACTATAAGTATCTTGATGTATGTATGGATGATAAACTTACATTTAAACCTCATATTAATAAACTAGTCAGTAAGTGTAGGCAGAATCTTTGTTTCCTGTACCAAAATAAATCCTGTCTGCCTATGTATGCAAGGAAAAGAATTGTGGAGGCAACCTTGCTGTCTATCCAGGATCATGGTGATGTAAATTAAAAATAAAAAAACGTGCATCTTCCAGATCCCTCAAATCTTTAGTTTCTATCACTCAAATAATCTCAACCAATGTTGGTTCTTATTAGCAGTGTTTATTTTTATTTATAAAACATTTTCCATATGCCATCGTATATTTCTTCTTTGATCACTATAAATAATAACAACCATCATACTTGCTCCAGTGGCTACATTACCTGTAAGGTACCAGGAATATGTAGTGAACTGAGGGAATCTGCTTTTAGTTACAAATGATCTGGAATTCTCTTCAGGATACTGAAACTCTGGTGAACACAGAGGTTCAGGTGTCAAATTGACGCTCTGGTGTCACTCTGAAGTTCTGGTGTCACACAGAAGTTCTGGTGTCATATTGAAGCTCTGGCATCACACAGACATCATGCTGTCATATTGAAGCTCTGGTGTCACACAGACATCATGCTGTCATATTGAAGCTCTGGTGTCACACATAAGTTCTGGAATCATATTGAAGCTCTGGTGTCATTCTGATGTTAAGGTGTCACTCTGAAGCTCTGGTGTCTCTCCGAAGCTCTGGTGTCAGACAGAAGTTCTGGTGTCATATTGAGGCTCTGGAGTCACACAGACATTCTGGTGTCATATTGAAGCTCTGGTGTCACTCCAAAGCTCTGGTGTCAAATTGAAGCTCTGGTGTCAGACTGAGATGTCTGTGCAATTCAGTAGTCCCCAGGGGTGATGCACAGATCCACAATATAGGTGCCGGTCAACCACTGCCTTGCTGTTGTGGAAAGATCTTAGAGGACAGAGGTCTGGGGACACTACCGAGAGAATAACAAGCAGAGGCTGTACAAAGCAAGATCATATAACCTGGATTTCTGGCAGTTGCCTTCAGCAGAGGGGAGGTGCTGGTCATCTTGCCATTGGAGTAAAAGCATGTGATACTAGTGCATCTCCTCTGTCACACTGATCAAGACCATGTATCATCACTTTTCCAGGTGGGGCTTCTCAGAATAATCCGGGGGTAGCAGGAGCAGAGATGAAGAACCTGGAAGCTCTTAGTAGTGGTGCTGGACAAGGGTCACTAGAAACTGGGATGCATGACCGTGATTTGGGCAGGCCCTTGTGTAACAGTGTGGCCCTAATCACGGCAATAAGGAAGAAAACTAGAAAAAGTAGTCCAAATACTGACCCCTCAGATCTCTCCTGAATAGGCTACCACATCTAGGACATTCCACTTGCAGTTAAAACACAGCAGTGATATATAAACCTGGAATATAAAAACAGTTCTGGATTCAAGCTGTAGTGTGGAATTCACCATTGGCCTACAGTGATCGCAATAGAGTTAGAAGTGTTATCAACATCAGGGCTTTGACCAAGACCAGACTCCTTGTGGCGATACTTCTCATCTTTCTCATCAATCTCATCTTGTCCTTGCCAGAATGACCTTGCAAAGCCAAAGCTTTTCAAAATCCATGGTAAACTATGATCTCCTTAGGAAGGTCCTCTGTCCTAGGACATGTCTGAACATATGAATACATTTTACATTGGGATGAAAGCCTAGGTGGACAAGAATCTTTCATGGTAGGTACTCGCATACAACAAGGTGGAGCGGTTTCCTCACTGTGCTTTGACATTGTTTTCCACCAAGGTTTCAAGCTACAACTAGACTCAAGCCCATGTCCATCCTTCAGCTACAGGACACCTGTGATCTTCTACATTATTCCTGTGGTCTTTGCAGTGCTGCTGCTCTTTCTCTCTCTCTCTCTCTCCCTCTCTCTCTTTCTCTATCTTTCTCTCTGAGCATATGCAGCAGAATGAGTACGTCTGTAAACATCCCCAAAGCACTGTTCAAGTGGTCATCTACTCTCTACATCACAAGGTCTTCACTGAACAGTCTATTGTCCCTCAAATATCTCATGAATATCCTTTCCTAAGACAAATCTGAACATCTGACCGATGTCCTCGTGTTTTTGGTCATCTTAGGGAGTGAGTGCATTGGACAGTCTACTGAAATTCAGTATGAGTGGGAGACACGGACGCTTTAGAGATGCCTCCTTAACAACTTAGGAACTTTCACATAAAATGTAAAATGTCCTTGGTGCATTCTGAAAGGGACCTGGCAGCACCTAGAGGTCCTACAGTCGACCAACAGCAGAAGCACTGAGGCTGCTCTTCATCTCCACCAGCTCAGGCGGCTTACACAAACCATCAGAATGTCAGAGGTCCACATTTCATGAAGGTTCTCTACGGACAACCAACGCTTGAGATGTTGCACTGCTGGCAGTGGAAAAAACCCTCTGAAAGACCATCTGAAAGTCTTTACGTTCCTCAAGAGACGTAGACTAGGCCCTGCAGAGCAGCTCACCGATGTCATGTCTGGAAGAAACGCGTCAGGCTGAGGGAAAAGGGGCTGAAACGTACCTTATTAAGAAGAGACTCAGAGTCATGGGTGCACCTGAAATAAAATGCTAGTCGCGATTGTACACTGGCAGGTAGTGTGCACGCTGCATCGGCCTCTACGGCTTCCACAGAACCCATGACGAACAGTAAAAGAGGTCAGCTGATACGATGGACTACATAAGTGTCTGAGCTTGTGTATGTGTCTCAGTGAGAAAAAAACCTTGTGTTTGTAAGTGTTAGAGGGGGATATATGTGTAGGAGGGTGATTGTGTGTTCTACAAATATAAACTACTGTTTATTTTTGGTTTCCTCTTTTCAGGCAGATTGGACGGATAAGAGAAATGGCAGAATGGGGAGAACCCAGAAAGACAGGTAGGAGTTGACTGCAATACAGGGGAAAGGGGGGTGGTTGTGTGTGCCTGTGCAGGAAAAGGGAGTGTGTCAAATGAGAGATACAGAAGAAGGGGAGAAGGAGAAAGAGAGGTGAATATGGAGAAACAGAGATTGGGTTAGAGAGAGATAGACAAAAATGGGAGAGTATTATGGGGAGAGCTGGAAAGACAGATATAAAGATATAGAGAGGGAGATGGAAGAAAGAGTGGAAGGTGGAAGGAGATGGAGAGAAGAAAAGAGAAGAAGAGAATGTGAGAGGAGGAGTTAGATGGATAGAGGGAGAGGGAGAGATGGTGAAAGTGAGTTAGGGAGAGAGGGGGGACATGTAGAGCAAAAGAAATAGAGTGAGAGAAATGTCAAGAGGAACTGGGGGACATGGGAGAGGTTGGAGATCCAGATGAAGAGAGAGGAAAGGAGATGAAGAAAGGAGCAAGAGACAGGAGCAAACAAAGATGGAGGAAGATGGAGGAAGATGGAAACATGGTGAGAGATAGTGAGTTGGAAAGAGATAGAAGGAGAGTGAGACAGAGATGGTGAGAGAGTTGGGGAGAGCCAGAGAAATGGAGGGTGATGGAGATGAAGGGGTGCACAGGGAGAGAGATGGAGGGTGATGGAGATTAAGAGAGCAGAAGAAAGTACTACTGTAACTTGTCAACACACATGTGTGCGCACACTCAGATATCTGCATATACAAACACACACAAACATGTACAGAAAGAAATTTATTTAAAATATAGTAGAATGTAATAATTTATCCTTATGCGGCAGGAAATTTGCAGATATAATACAAACAGAGCAGTTCACATGACACCAAGAGGATGGAGTTTATTATTCAACGCACACATCCAGACATAGCTAATCTTTAGTTCTGATCACTTTTCCTCTTGATTTGGAGTTTGCTAATTAGGTGTAATCCTGGGGCAGTAGTAAAACAGGTTTACCTTAATAAGCTCCTGCAGGGACCCCTAACGAGACCTTAATGAGAGGTCCTGATTAAAGCACTCTCATTAGCATATGAAGGGCTGCTCCCAGACAAGACAAGCTCCCACAGCTACGAAACATCTCCAGCTTAACGGAGATTCAGCAGTTTGAGCCCTCTATGGATTAGGCACACAAAAACACACACACACCTCCAAAGAGAAAATGTGAATATTCAGCAATGTCCTTTTCAGTGACGAAAGTTATGATATTTTGCTCTGGTCAATAAATGTCCTCTGTTTTATTATAATTTGATTAGTCAAATCATCTTTATTAGCTGTAAATGATCATAATGAAAGGTGATAGTGTGCAGTTGGTTTTAGTCTTTCCCCTGCGCTTAGTCAGGCCACATTAACGCTTCAATATTTACAAAGCACAACAGATCAGCTCCCACATGACAAACACACATACAAAGAGAGAGAGAGAGAGAGAGAGATAGTGACAGAAGAGTAATAAAAAAGCATTTGGAAAAAAAACATAAATAAATGGCAGAAATTAATTTTTAGCTTGTGTAAAACTAAAGGAGCATTGTAGCTAATTAAAGCTAAACAAGCATAGTTAAGACTGATGTCAGGGTTTGTGAGAGAATAGCATTACTGTATGTGAAAGGGTAAAGTCACTGTATGTGAAACAGTATAACAGAAATTGTATGTGGAAAGGTAATTATGTATGTATTTTATTTATTTATCCTTGAATAAAACACTACCTTGATAAAATATCTCCTAGTGTGGTGTAACTCTGCTGAAGTGAAACACAGGACCATTTGATTTGTTTCCATTTTTGTTGCTCCCCTTCCTGCTACAGTGATTACCATCTCCAACCATTTCTCCACCAAGCTCCAACCATTCTCCACCCATTTGCCATTTATTGTCCAGACATTCTCTCATGACCTCAGTTTAAATGGGCACTGTTTGCCTGTATTCCTTCTTGAAAATCTACACAACTCAACAAACTCAACAAAATACAAATAGGCAAATACAACCATTTTAAAAGTAGCTTGACTCTTGTAAAGTAAAAGTTAACTTTTTAAAATTGTACTTTGTATTGTATTTAAATTATTATTATTTAAATTTGTATTATTATTTAAATTTACATACAATACAGATTAATTGCCTGTGATGTGATTCATTAACAGAGTCTATAAAAATTGTTTTAAGAAAAGTTTTTATTAGCATTTTTATGAGTTTCTGTAGGAGTCTTTGTTTCTCTAGGCTGATCAACAATAATTGGGAAAGCCCTTAGTCCTTTGGGTCACTGAATGTCCAGTGGTATTAAATTAAGTTAAATGCTGGGAAACATCCTAACTAATGAGGCCTTTACTTCTGTTATCATCCCATTTTTGTCCCGGCTGTAGTGGGAAGAAAATTTGTCTTTTATTGAGGATCTGGTGAAGAAAGAGGGACAATAATAGAGCAAACAGGCAGCCTGAAGAACCTCTGTGTTGTTTTATTAATACTAGCTACCTGGTTACACCAAAGGACACAATTTACATACATATTTTTGTCCACACTAATCCTAAAACAAGACTTATATTCAGTGTAAAAAAAGAAACAAAAAATCTATGCTCTTCCCTAGTAAGAAGCCTGTGTTTCCATGGCATGACACCAGCTCTATAAACCAGGGAACTATACAGAGCAGAACCTGCTACCTGTTTGAAACCCCCATGTGGCACAAAAGTGTCAAGGAAGCTCAGTGGAGTCACTTTCCAAAAACAAACAGGCTGTCTAATGAACCAGCCGTAGCCTGTTCATAATGCAAACAAGGGCAGCTGGAGCTCAAGTGTCTCAGAATGCTGTAGTAGGCCTTTTCCAAACCATCCTCATTCACTTAAGGTTTTAACTCCATCCATAATTACACCTGCGGGGTCCCTATTGGTTGTTGGTTCACATCTCATTAGCATGGCCAAACAGACATACACTCAGAGAACACATGCAGAGAACGGGGGAAGACAAGCAAAAGCTTAACAACATGTTAAGTCTGACTTTATATCACTAGACAGCAGTGACCATGTGACCAGTCAAAGGATAATTTAATGATAAGAAAGTCAATATTTCTTTCTATCAAGTTTGTTTTAATCTAACCTTACCATTTGGATGTTATGAAGGATGGTGTGCTTATAGAGGTGTAATAGTGGAACAGGTTCTGTCCAGACAAATTTTGTGAACTCTAATGCAGACACTCATGTTCTCCTGTACCTGATCTGACAGATTTGCTCAGAACATTGACACACCAACATGACTTAGACAGGCCCATGTTCATGCACAATACACACACACACACACACACACACACAAACTCTATTTTCCTTGGGGCTGTGAAGCTCCATCAACACTACTTCTTCTCTGATTCTCAGTCTCCTGTGCTACAATGTATTATATCACTCCAGCAGCTCTTCAAAGTGTCCAGTAGCACTGCAAAGTGTTGTGGGGACTGGGGAGTATTGTGTTACACACACACACACATTCATAAACATTCAATTACACACACACACACACATACACACACACACACACACATTTATGAACACGCAGAGAGTGACAGAGAGACATGAGATCAGGATCAATGATTTTTTTTTTGAGTAAAGCCCAAATAGGTTTCCAAAAGAATATTAGATGGTTAATTATGTTAATCAATTATGAGTTATGAATCTTTTTTAGAAGATTACCATAATCAGAGAGTCACACAGACCCAACTAAAGGTGTAAGATCAGACAGAGAGAGTCTTAAGGGAGCCAATCTCACCATTCCTGTTTCACTCTTCCCTCTGGCTCCTTCTTGCTCTCCTCTCTCTCTCTCTCTCTCTCTCTCTCTCTCTCTTTGCAAGCTTATGTTGAGATCTGATGATTGTGTCACAGGGGACAGGCAGAGGGAGTGAAGGAGAGAGAGGGAGAAGGAGAGATGGGTATCAGACAGAATATGACTAGCAGCAGATTGACTCCATGTTAACGTTTTGCACATCCTTTCATCACGGAGCTGCTTTTCCAGTTACATCTCTCCAATGCTGCTTTCTCGAACTGAAACAACCAGCTATACACGGCTCACTGTGATCTGCTGGCATATGCACACTGTGCATGTGTGTGGTGTGTGTGTGTGTGTGAGAGAGAGAGAGAGAGAGCATGTGTCAGAATTTCTCTGTGGAGAATATGTTACTTTATTTTCAGTATCAAAAAAACTCATATGGAAGCATGTCTCCTAAACTCAAACTGGAACTGAGCTCAGGTCCCTCAGAGAGTTTGTTTGTATGAATGTATGCTTATGTGTGTACATGCCTGTGCATGAACACACGCGTGTGGATGCTGTGTGTGTATGTGTGTGTGTGTGTGTGTGTGTGTGTGTGTGTGTGTGTGTGTTTCAGCAGTCTCCTACGCCCAAGTGTGGATAGGATCTACCATGGTCTTTTAACCTGTCACCTGGTGGAGTCTGATCTTGGATTGGAATCATTGCATTTTAGCAGGTTGATAATATTTATCCAGTAGCCATGGCTTTATTAGGGCTCATAATGAGTCCTATCAAAACATGTCCCACTTGTTTCTGCTGTCTCTGTTGCCAGCTTTTTAAAATTAAAATGTACTGGGAAATAGTTCACCTACATAAGTGAGTGTTTCATACTGCCAGTGAGTGTGTCATTATGTACCTGACCAGGGATCAGAGAGTGCTTCACCTGTCCTAACAAATCACTCAGTGTTTCCTTTCTCTGGTGTGACCTCTGCTCACAGCTCACAAGGATTTTTGAAGTCACACCTTCTAAAGGGACTGTGCATTGTGAAAATGGTGTTTCAGATTGTGGCTTTAATGTTTTTCACCTCATTTGTTTCTTTGTGTGTGTGTGTGTGTGTTTGTGAAGGTTTCAGGTTTATTGCAGTGTCCCTGTGCACTTGAAATTGTGTTTATATTGATGTTCTGCAATAGTGTGTTTGTAACAGCTTGTCACCAAAAGTATCACCTTCAAAGTGGGCCTACTGATTAGATGCTAATAGTAACTGAGGATGTTTCATGTGTGTGTTTCTGTGAGGATGTTGGGTGTGTTTGTTTTTGTGAGGATATTGTATGCGTGTATCCTTGAGGTTGAGGACACATGTATAAGTGAGCATTCTGTCTGCATTTTTCAGTGAGGATGTTGTGTGTGTGTGTTTCATTGAGGATGTTGAGTGTGTGCTTCAGTGAGGATGTTGTGTATGTGTTTCAGTGTGTGTGTGTGTGTGTGTGTGTGTGTTTCAGTGAGGATGTTGTGTATGTGCTTCAGTGAGGATGTTGTGTATGTGCTTCAGTAAGGATGTTGTGTATGTGTTTCAGTGAAGATGTTGTGTATATGTTTCAGTGAGGATGTTGTGTATGTGTTTCAGTGAGGATGTTGGGTGTGTGTTTCAGTGAGGATGTTGGGTGTGTGTTTCGGTGAAGATGTTGTGTATGTGTTTCAGTGAGGATGTTGTGTATGTGCTTCAGTGAGGATGTTGGGTGTGTGTTTCAGTGAGGATGTTGTGTATGTGCTTCAGTGTGTGTGTGTGTTTCAGTGAGAATATGTGTGGTTCAGTGATGATGTGTGTTTGTGTGTGTTTCACTGAGGATGTGTGTGGTTCAGTGAGGATGTCTGTGTGTGTGTGTTTCAGTGAGGATGTGTGTGTTTCAGTGAGAATGTGAGTGGTTCAATGAGGATGTGTGTCTGTGGTTCAGTGAGGATGTGTGTGCGTGTTTCAGTGAGGATGTATGCGTGTGTGTGTGTTGTTTCAGTGAGGATGTGTGTGTTTCAGTGAGGATGTGTGTGTTTCAGTGAGGATGTGTGTGTTTCAGTGAGGATGTGTGTGTGTGTTTCAGTGAGGATGTGTGTGTGTTTCAGTGAGGCTTACAGTGTGTATGCTGTGTAAATCATGTTAGACTGCACCACATAAAGTGAAAAACTGCAGTTAAACTTCAACTTCAGTGCACTTTGACACAGAGGTATGTCAACCAGAAAGAAAATCAATGAGCGTTTAAAATGAAGAAATGTTTTTTTTTTCTGTGTGGTGTATCCTTTCACTGTTTTGTATTATACATGGTTGACAGAATATAAGTTCATATTGCACTGCTTGATTATACAGACCTTTACCAAGTTAATAGACAGACGTATTTAAGAAATTAGATTTAAATATACATATTCAAAAAAATTCATATTTAAAAAACTAGGCAAGTTAGCATGTATTGAACTATTGTGAACTCACAGATTACTGGAAGGTTTTCAGCCAATATCATTATGTTAACAAGTATCATTATATTAGACAATATAAGTGCCCTATACTCAGTGATCAGTGGGTGAATTGTTTGCTATTAGTTTCTCTAGTTAGAGAAAAGATGCAGTGTTTGTATCGGTTCAACAGCATTACTTCAGTATCCAGTGCTGTGTCTGTGCGTTTGTGTCTGGTCGACAGTAATATGTCTGTATCCAGTGGTGTGTGTGTGTGTGTGTGTGTGTGTGTTTGTGTGTTCAACAGTAATATATCTGTATACAGTGGTGTGTGTGTGTGTGTGTTGCCTCTTTGCACAGCATTGGTAAGTGGGTCAGGGACTTACAATTCATCACCAGATGGTGTTTGCTTTCCAGTGGCAATAAACAAATGCACTCACCAGATCTGTTACCTGTGTGTGTGCATGCGCACATGTGTGTTTGTGTTTGCACATGTCTGTGTTAGGTGTGTGTACGTGTGTGTCTTTGTGTGTGTTTGTGCATGAATTGTGGAAACATAAAGTGAATTGTGAAACCTGCTGGTATAGAAAGATTATCTCACAGTACAGTGACTGAGAGAAGGGGAGAGCTAAATTTGACCAGGGAATGTTCTCTTACCTGCTCCAGGTGACAGGACTGCACCCTGGGGTGAATGCAGCTGGAGTTCAGTATTTAGCTCCAGGACCCAGCAGCAGAGCACAGCACGCAGCAGTAACCTGGAGCTCTACACCTGGGCCTGGACCCGGTAGACCGGATCTATTACTAATCAACTATGGAGTAGAATGAAGCTCTGAGTGTAATGTGGCAGAGTGACATCGCACTCATACACTCCACAGGATGTAAATACATCATCGGACAAAGGCAGCACTGTTTTGTGATGCGGGATGCTACACAGTGAATCCAATGTCACTGAGCTGGGTAAAAGAAATGATGGAGCCTTAAGATTTTGCTTGCAACATTAGCTATTTTGATTTTTCAAAACTTTTCAAAACTTTGGCTGGGAACTACTGAATGTGTAAGTGGCTTTGATTGTAAAAATCTCCAAGAGTGTAGTTTAGTTTTATTTTACGATTAGTTTGGTTATTATTATTGCTAAACATTTACTGCCTGCATTGCATGAAATCTGTCTTTTCTGTCTCTCTTTTCTGTCTTTCTTTCTGTCGTTCCTCCCTGTCTTTCTTTCCATCTCTCTTCCCTGTCTCGCTGTCTGTATTGCCTGTCTTGCTGTCTCTCTTCCCAGTCTCGCTGTCTGTCTTGCCTGTCTTGCTGTCTGTCTTCCCTGTCCCTTTACTACTTTCTGTATCTCTTTGGTGTTTCTCTTCTCTCTTGAAGATGCAGGATAAAGTCTCTTTCCTTCTTGTTACTGACAGGGCATGTGTGTGTATTTTTATTTGGGTCGTTACCATTGATGTGCATTTGATTGTATGTAACATACAAAAATATATTTGTATTTTTCCTTTTTAAAAAAATCAAAGTTTGTATATATATATATATATATATATATATATATATATATATATATATATATATAGGCCATGAAAGTGATTGGCCAAAAGTATTCGGTCGCGCACCCATCCAAATTATTGTAATCAGGTGTTCCAATCACTTCCATGGCCTGAGGTGTATAAAATTAAGCACCTAGACATACAGACAGTTTTACAAACATTTGTGAAAGAATGGGTCGCTCTCAATTCCAGCAAGGAACTTTGATAGGATGTCACCTGTGCAACAAGTCCAGTCATGAAATTTCCTCGCTCCTAAATATTCCACAGTCAACTGTCAGCTGTATTATAAGAAAATGGAAGTGTTTGGGAATGACAGCAACTCAGCTACAAATGCGCTTTTGGAAGAATGGTCAAAAATCCCCATAAACACACTCCTAAACCTTGTGGACAGCCTTCCAAGAAGAGAAGAGTTGAAGCTGTTCTAACTGCAAAGGGTGGAGCTCATATGTGAGTCAAGGAAGGTGAGCGAATACTTTTGCCAATATAGTGTATAAATAAATATATATATATATATATATATATATGTGTGTGTGTGTGTGTGTGTGTGTGTGTGTGTACAATAGTACAAATATATATAGAGAGAGAGAGGAGAGAGACAGACAGACACACAGAGAGAGAGTGAGAGAGAGACAGAGACAGAGAGAGAGAAAGAACAAAACAAAAATCGAGTGTTATATCAAGGGAATGATTTACCAGTTGCTTTCACAAGATTTGTTCAATTTGTTCAATTGTTTTGTTTTGGTTTTTGGCACAAAGATAAATCATTAGATCAATAAATCATTGCCACATTTTATTTTTGTACACACAAGATAAACAATTACTTCCTGCATCTTCTTTCATGAAGCTACATAACTCACAGAAGACACAGACGCTGCAAAAGGTCACTGCACATTAGACTACTCCATAGAAGCCCAGGAAGTAGCAAATGTTTGATCTGTCTCTGAGACCTAAGTTACTCTCAGAGTAATTTCATCAATTACCAGTTAGCTTGTATCAATTCCTCATATTATGTAAATGAGTAATGATGTTAAATATTTGTAGAACAAGATTTCCTTTACTGAGTCTGTATATCAGTGCACAGCATTTGAATAATTTTTAATTTAATTTTCATTAGAAAACACCACTGACTGTCAGGACTATGCTCAGAAATAACCTAAGACAGCTTTATAGTCAATAATTTAAAAATAGTTTCATGTCACCTCTCAGGTACACAGCCCAAAAGAGCACACATGCACGTGAGGCAGATGTTTGGGGACATTACTTAATCATTTTCTTCTATGCAAGACTGTAAACCGGTCCCCAATGCCTTTATTGTTATCATTGCGAACTCGAAGTAATTATGAATATTTTAATGCATTCACAGGAAAGACTTGTGTTACCACATCTACTAGTCTCTCTTTCTCTCTACGGGTCTCCCTGTCTCTATTGGTCTATCTCTCTTCTGGTCTATCTCTCTCTATTGGTCTCCCTCCTACTCCCTCATGAATTCTCCATAGGTTGGTAAAAACGATTATTTCATGTAACGTTTTTTTTCTCACGGTTACAGCGTCATGGATGCGGTGCTAATTAACATGTCTAACCCTATCTATACGTGATGAAAAAGTGACTTATTGGAGGTTTTGTGCATTGGAACTGAAACAATAAAGTCTTGATTTTAGTACTTCATTTTGTGCCCAGTTTCAGGTGTTTATAACACGCTTAATGATAGAATTAGATCTGGTCACGGGAATGCTGCAGTTGAAGCACCGCGCGGATGCCCACGGGACCATTGCCATATCCGATCACTCTTTTCTTCTGTGTTCTACTTTTCGTGCACATGTCACACACTCTCCACTCTCTCACTCTTTCTGGGCTCGTGTGTGTGTGTGTGTCTGTACGCGCGTGCGGGTGTGGAGCGTGTGTGCGCGCGCGCGTGCGTGTGTCAGCTCCACCTCTCCGGTAACGGCATCTCATTCTCATCTCTGCCGAGCGCAGAACCAAGTGCTTCCACTCAGTGACAGGCTCAGTGATGCTGGAGTCATCGCCTCGGAGAGCTGATTCGGGACCGGCTGTTTGGGCTCATTAAGTGATATTTTTAGGAAGAAAGATGGGAGTTACCGAGCTCTGTAGCTCATATTGTACGGTTGTGTTACTTTGCGCTCTCGTGCCGCTCCCCGTCCGCGCAGAGATAACTTGTGCATCATGCCTCACTTCAACCAAAATTCCGCTAAAAGCGCAAGCTGAGTCATTACTGCACAAACATCCTAATCACCAAACATCACTGTCAAGGTTCTACAGGAAAAGTGCATCCGGTACCGCGGAGAATAATGGAGACTGGGCAGACAGAGCTCAACTTTATTCTGAAGTACATGGAGACTCAGTATCCCGGAGAAACAGGCAGCTCGGCGGCTTAACGCCCGGAGCAGACTGCAACAGTTTTAGTAATGACAAAGGCGCAAAACTTAATTCATTCGTTTTTCATAAGAATGCAATGTCAAAACGGAGAGAGAAACGCAGTATACACGATGTGGCAGAATTTTCTGACAACGTTAAAGTAAAGGGGCCGGAGAAGTTCCATGGTGCACCGGGTCCACGTTCCGAATTCCGGCGGACCGTGGCGGACGGACCGAGTAAAAGCGCGAGGCAGAGTGAGACGATTCTTGCTATCTCCACCTTTGCCCTTACCGGGGACTCGGCACACAGTCAGGCCAGAGTGCTGTGGTCCGGAATCAACAGTAGCGTGAGTAAAGACTTATTAACACTCCACCAAAGGCACCGTTCAGTTTACTCAAAATTGTTTAAACATTGTGTATTCGGAGCACTACTTACATGTCGCATATATATATATGTGATCTTAATTTCATTTACATTTTGCTGTCGGAAACCATGTGTCATTTACGTATTTGTGTGCAGCCGAACTGAACATCTTTTAGATGGAAAATACCAGAGGTGTGTGTGTGTGTGTGTGTGTGTGTGTGCGCGCGCGCGCGCGTGTGTGCGTGTTTGCACAAAACGCACGCTGCCTTGCTGTTTTTGGCAAGTGCACTAATTTACCGCTTTGAGAGTTGTTTGGAGACTGCTTCTAAGGCCAGTGTTGTCTGGACTGTAAGAAGATGGATCCACAAAGTATACCAACGTTAATCAAGTGTTCTAGAGAACACATGAATCTACAGAATATCCCTCTGAAGGAGCCCTCAGCATGTTCAGCAGCACAGCCCTTGGATAATCCTGATTTGTTTGATTGGTTGGTTTTGTTCACTGAGTTTTAATAATCCCACTTGCATGCCAATTTCAAGAGTTAATTTCAGCATTTACCACAAGCACCCGTAACAGGCATTAATAAGCATTTACTAAGTGAGACCTGTGAGAAAGAATTTATTTGGTTTCCTTGTCAAAAGGTTCTGCTGCTGTCCTTCAGCTCTTTGCATTGGTGAGTAGGGTCACAGTGACTAACTACAGCCTTATCCTGTGATGCAATGTGTTAGATCTTCTACCAGCAGAAGCTCCTACTCACAAACACCTCAAGACTGCAGTGGTTCCTTTGGGTTGTTTTAAATGCTGGGTTTTCTGAGAAATCAGAAGACCACTGTAATTGTGGCTGTAATGATCTGGCTTCTAAAAGCACTGCCCATGGTGCTAATTTACTGACTATTGACTGTATCTGTGTGTACGATGTTCTCTGTGCTTCTTGGCTTTAGCTGAGTGAGGTGGTGTTGTGCTAAACATTTGAAGTGAAATCCAGACGGTATTTGCGTGTTTTATGCTGTCTTTTAATCCCCCTTTGAATCATCTCTAATAACTTGACTCTCTCATCAACCTAAATGTTTGATGCCTTCATCTTTAAGGTAAAATATGTCTGAAACATTCTGAGAAGCAGTTTACTGTACAATTTACTGTTGTGCACGTTACTGTGTTGTCTGCACGTTGTGCAGTAATGATCCCTTTGACTTCAGTACCAGGTGTGCATATGTGTCTATTTGTCCCTCTGAGTGTGTCTTCTGTCTATAAATTGAAGCCAGTGTTTTATGTGTGTTTGTGTGTGGTGCTGTGTTTGTGCAGTGTGGTAGTGGTGCTAGTTTGGCTGATGGCATTATGCCATTCATGCAACTTTTACCGCATGAGTGATGACTTTAGAGACAGCGAAAGCGACATGCTGTGCAGTTGAGCAGCCCGTCCCCCTGACACACACACTCTCTCTCTCACTCTCACACACACACACACACACACACACACACACACACACATTTATGTATATATTCCTGGCTATATGGTAATATATACATACAGATATGTATGCAAATGTATACAAATAATGTAATAATATGCTTATATATATATATATATATATATATATATATATATATATATATATATATATATATATATATATATATATATGGACGCATGAATCTTAATATCGCTCTCGCTCTCTCTCTCTCACACACACACACACACACACACATACACATACAGTATATGCACACAACCTGAAAGTCAAGATATCCTTTGCTGTCTTGGGTTCTGACTGGTCTTTTTAGAAATCCATGTATTAAAAAACAAAACACAACATTTGATTAATTTTCAGTTTTACTCCTGTTTTATGGTTTTATTATTTGTTTACATAGTATTTTTTATTTTTACAATTTTATTTAATTTTTTATTTTCAAAATATTGTTTTGTTCATTCTATTATATTTATCTTTTAAAGATATAATGGCCTTCAGTGGAGTGTGAAATGAACTTTGGTGTTTTTAGCGTGGTCACACAGTGACATAAAAAAATATTTAATTGCAGTCAGGATATTAATGTCATCAAATTAGATGAATTACCAGGAATTTACTTTGATGAAATTAAAGTAAAGGTATTGTAGGAGTTTACAATTTGCCTTTTACAATTCTCAATCATAAAAAGTGCAATTTCCAGTGCAGGCTTCTACACCCTAGCTCTTAAACCAAATCTAATTTGCACTATTTGCAACCAAACTGGTTCAAATCAGTAGCAAATTATTAGAGAGCAGCTTGAGTCAGTTTAAAACGTTGAGTCAGTTTAAAACGAATGTGTCTCATTTGACTTGAGTGGTACCATCATACCAATATCTCTGTATTATACTACAGCGGTACATCTTAGCTCCCAGAAAACACGAGAAGTAAGCTTGTACATATTCATTATTATTCATACATGTTCTTAGATGTTTATCAGTTACTCCACTGTATGTTATCTTAACAACAAATCATTACCAAAATTCTACTTTATGGGCAATCTATCAAGGGCAGAGTGACCCACCAGATTCCGCCCACAAACAGTCTAGAGGCACTCCCTGAAAAACAGGTTAATTTACCCCAGACCTGCAGGCTTCACAGTGAACATCTGCCACTGTGTATATTCCAACCTTCAGATGTATATGCCAACTGTTTCACACAAGCCAGGTCTACAAGGGAAATTAGTCTCTGCCAACAAAACAGAAGAACAAATTCACAAATTGGAAGGTGGGAATATCTGCATGAAAAAGCAGGTTGGTTGGGACACTACAATGACGTATCAGGCTCACAGGGACACTACAATGACGTATCAGGCTCACAGGGACACTACACTGAAGGAATAAGCTCACTGGGACACTACACTGAAGGAATAAGCTCACTGGGACAGTACAGGGAAGTATCAGGCTCACTGGGACACTACACTGAAGTATCAGGCTCACTGGGACATTACACTGAAGGAATAAAGGTGTTTGTGGTCCTGCACTAAAGGAACATGGTCTCTGGGGCATTAGACGGAAGGAACTTGGTGTCTGGGGCATTAAACTGAAGGAACAGGGTGTCTGGGGCACTCCAATAAAGGCAGAATTATTAAGCTGCCAAGTGTCATGTCATATTTGGCTACATGGCTCAGATGTATGGCTCAAACGTGCAGTTGCAGAATGAATATAAGAAATCTAACAGTAGTGATACACAGAAAAGCTACAGTGAGATTTGCTCAGCTTTCTGTTCTCTCTCCCTATCTCTCTCTCTCTGTATGTATGTGTGTTACATGCTTGTGATGCTCATTTTGTTTCTTCATTTATGTCCAGGCAGACACATTTCTAAGGTGCGTATATATTTTATGTGTGTATGTCTGTTTTTGAGAACTCTTAAAGCCTTAACACAGGGGTTAGCTGAGAGCTTTCAGAACGTCTTCCCTGCAGGGGTCAGGCTGCTTAGCTAAATCTTCCTGCATTCACAAAACCAAAACAATAAACTGAAATCCATAAATAGGATGATGATAAAAAAGCATCTTATTGTTCAGAGGTCCTGTTGTTTTTCTTCACCCTGGTCTGATCGATAGTTTGCCTCCAGCATATGCAGAGTTGACATTTCCTGAGAGTAGGGCTCCTGCCGACTGTTAAATCATATCTCTATTGCAATTCTGTGTTCTTTCATTGTCTAGACAGAATAAACCTGATGCAAATGAGTGTAAGGAGCCATACCACTAGAGGGAGGTGTTTCTCTCAGGAGTGGGTTTAAATTAAGGGTTGCTAAAGAAATTTAGAATCCTTGAACATACAGACACACACACACACACACACACACACACACTCACAGACATACTGACAATGGGAAAGTCTTGCACACTCAAAAGCAAACACTAAGAAAAAGGTTATAGAAAGCTAATGACAGCTACCACAATATAAATCGCTAGTGTGTGTGTGTTTGGAACAGACAGGCTCCTTGCTTGTGTGACTACTCTGATTAATATTATTAAATCTGTAGTTAAGTGAAGTACTGCCTGCATTTTGGCATGAGGATAAGAGCTCTGTTTACACACAGTGAGCTGAGCATCACTCAGGCCACTGAAAACAAAGTTAACAAAATAAAAATGCTTCATCACTCAGACACCAAACACACATTACTCACACACACACACACACACACACACACATACACATGCACACACACACACACACACACATTTAGTTGTCTTTTATTTACATAGGGTGGTCTCTAGGGTTTGCATCATTTACAGTGTGCAAAGTATATACTATTTATTATAATGATGCTGTACTGTACTATGCAATTCTGTGTCAGAATAAACCTGATGCAAATTAGAGTAAGGGACCAAACCACTAGGGGGAGGTGTCTCTTTCAGGAGTGGGTTTAAATCATCAAGGTAGCTAAAGGAATCATCATTTTGTATCAGAATCTGGATTGCCAAAATTGAACACATGCACACACACATACACACAGACAGACACACACACTCATAGTGTGGGAAAGTCATGTACACACATAAGTACACACAAGACTTATGGAAAAAGCTTTTCCTGTGTTTTTGCATAAGGATAAGAGTTCTGTTTATGCAAAGTGAGCTGTATATCCATGAGAGTGTTGCCCACTAGCAACTATGCTCACAAGGTAAACACCAAGCACACGGACACACACACAAAATAAGATGGCCTTAGTCTATATGCAGACGTCTCTAACTCAGACTTAACTTTACCTTAGAACCTTGATTTAATTGTCCTTTATTAGTCTGACAAATGTGTTTTCCCTTTGAGAGTAATTTACTGCCTTGACAGATGCTTGTGAGAAATTCTCACATTTTACTCTGTATCTCTTTGAGAACTGGAACATCAAACAGATGTGGTAGTCTTGGATCACATTTTTAATTAGCAAACAGAAATCTGTACCCTGATCTGCCTTCAGAGGGATTAAAACATTTCCTCTTCACATTTATCTGCATTCAAAAAGGTAAAAACTCAGAGAGGGTCCAGATCAGTGTATGTACCTTTCATTAACTGGTTTTCAAATTCCTAAATCTAAAATAGAAACTCCTGTTACTACATATATGTGCCATCCTTATACCATTCAACTGATTTTCTATTCTGAATTGAATTGAAGAATCATTTTCTTTTTTATCTGTTTTTGTAAGGCAAACAAAACACAAATTATGCCACTTTGTGTTATCTGTTGTGCTTTTTAAGTTATTGGTTAGTCTAGCTAAAACTAATTTACCTGGTTCAGTATGAAGAATTCATACTAAAATGATCAGAAGATGTTGATTATCAAAGAGTGGACTGGAAGTGGTCTGTATTTTTGCCTGTAAAAAGCAGTTTGGCAGGACTGTTTAATGAGATAATAGCTTCTCTCATGGTAATATTTTAATTAGTTAATAATAATTAATTATAAATTAGCACACAAAAATACACAACCTCCGCTTTTTTTCTTATTCTTTTTCATCCCTCTATCCTCCCAGGGATCTGCTGATACTCCTACTGCAGTAAAGACTTAATTTACTGTACTTATTGAGCTACTAGGTTCAATCATCAAACTGCACTTCATGCTGATAGCACTCATCCATCTACTCATCCATCCACTCATCCATCTACTCATCCATACACCCCTTCTATCCATCTTCTGTGCCTCTTTTAACACTGAGTTCATAACCAGCTATCATAGCCATCAAACTTGGTAAAATAAATTCAACAGCTTCTATCTTTTCATTTATCCCTCCATCATTCCATTAGGAACCTATTTATTTTATAACTATAATTATTATAAAACTACAGCCTTCAAACTTGGTAACTTGGTGGAGGGGTCAAACATCATTGGAAGTTATCATTTCATACATGGCTAGCATTTTATTTTGTTGTTCTCTCTCTGATCTATCTATCTGATTGTCATCTTAAACAAAAATAAAAACTTTTACAAGATCAACTGGAATACACCATGTTGTTAGTTTCCCTGCGCTTTTCTAATAGGATATGGCAAAAACCACTCACCTGATCAACTGAGTTATTCTGAATTGACCATGATTGAGAACTGATGGTGGTGCAATCTCTTGGGATCGATTAATTCACTTCAAGTTAAAGAATAAAGCTTTTACAACTCCTGCCTGAGAAAGGGCACAAAAGAAAACACAATGAACAGAATGTTGGCATCACGATCTGCCCCTCACGATCTGTTGGCATCACTTTGTGCCTCTCATGCCTGCTTTTAGTTTTCTTCCTAGTTTTAGATGCAATGTGCTTATTTTGGTTCTCTTCTGTTCCACACCTTGTTTCTGTCCCCACCTCATTGTTTTCACCTGTTCCTAGTTTGTTACTTGTTAGTCGATGTATTTAAACCCTGTGTTTGGCATTCTTATTTGCCGGTTATTGTCATTTGTTTTGTGTATTCTTTGCCATGCGGTTATTGTTCTTTAAGCTCTCCTCCCAGTTGTGTGTTATTTCCTTTTGTTTGTGTTTTGGTTACCTGTTTGTGTCTAGTAGTCTTGTTTGTTACTTTGTATTTTCAGCTATTAAATCCCTCCTGCATTTGCATCCACCCTCTCATGCCGGCATTCCAGCTCATATTACATTTCGATGGTATCCCATAAAAGTTTATATAGGTCAACACTACAGCTACATGGTGATGAAATTGTTTCCTCACCATACCAATCCCCTAACATCAACCTCCCCAGCATCCCTCACACCATCATCCCCAACCTATCTCCAATATCTAATACCCTCCCCAAGTGCTTTAACCTTGCCCCCACCCCATACATGTGTTATTTAGTCTTCTTCCCCTTCCCTTTGTACTTTATCAGTGCTCCTTCCAGCTGTCCATGTGCTCCAACAGTAGGCTACTGTCCAACAATGTTTTCACCATATAAGTTGTCTTTTACATTTGGGTTTTTTGGCATTTGTAACCAATGGGTGAGTGAGTCATTTTGAATTTATCACATTCAACAACCAGTGACATTCAGCTGAGTAAGGAACTATACAGAGGGTGTCAGGATTAGCACTTTGAGTCAAGAAAGAATGAACGTGATTTCTCTAGTAGGGAGACCCTAGCGGCCGCATATGCAGATTGCATTGGGCAAAAACCAATGGAATTTACAATCCGAGCTGCAGAAAAAAAGTGACATTTTTACTGTTTTATGTTTGACAGTGATTTAACTATGAATGACTGTCATAAGAACTTCATAAGTGTATAATATATAGCTGCACATTGTAACATTGCGGTATTGGAGGCTGGACGCATGAGAAGTTTATTAACCAACTGATTTCATGGAATATACTAACATAAAAGACAAACCAAACATTAACCAAATAACACCAAAGACACAAACTAATAGAGGAGACATAAAAGCTAGCATGAAAGACACAGAACAGCAGAATAACATACAGAATACAAACTAATGTTAATTACAATAACCAACAAGACAAGAGAAGAGACTAAACACAGGATTTAAATACACTGACTAAAACAAGGAACCAAACGAGACACACCTGAAAATAATGACAGGGCCCGTTGCTACGGGCTATCCAGTCCCTGTTCAAACGGAGCAGGAGTTTGGTTCGCATGGCTGGCAATAAGTCAGACTGTTTTCTGGTGGGAGTTGGACTCCGCCAAGGCTGCCCTTTATCAAAGATTCTGTTCGTAACTTTTATGGACAGAATTTCTCGGCGTGGCCAAGTGGCGCAGGGATTTTGGTTTGGTGGCCTCAGGATTCCACACCTCCTTTTTGCAGATGATGTGGTCCTGTTGGCATCATCAGGCCAAGACCTACAGCTTTCGCTGGATCAGTTTGCAGCCGAGTGCGAGACGGCCGGGATGAGAATCAGCCCCTCTAAAACTGAGACCATGGTACTCAGTCGGACAAGGGTGGAGTGCCCTCTCTGTGTCGGGAGTGAGTCCCTGCCTCAAGTGGAGGAGTTTAAGTATCTCGGGTTCTTGTTCACGAGTGAGGGAAGGATGGAACGAGAGATTGACAGGCGGATCGATGCTGCGGCTGCAATATTGCGGTCGCTGTACCGGACCGTGGTGGTGAAGAGAGAGCTGAGCCAAAAGGCAAAGCTCTCAATATACTGGTCAATCTACGTTCTGACTCTTACCTATGGTCACGAGCTTTGGGTAGTGACCGAAAGAATGAGATCGCAAATACAAGCGGCTGAAATTAGTTTTCTCCGCAGGGTATCTGGGCTCTCCCTTAGAGATAAGGTACGGAGCACGGTCATCCGGGAGGGGCTCGGAGTAGAGGAGCCAGTTGAGGTGGTTCAGGCATCTGGTTTGGATGCCACCTGGGCGCCTGCCTAGAGAGGCACTCTGGGCATGTCCAAATGGGAGGAGGCCCAGGGGAAGACCCAGGACACGCTGGAGAGATTATATCTCTCAGCTGTCCTGGGAACGCCTTGGTGTCCCCCCAGAAGAGCTGGAAGAGGTGGCTGGGGAGAGGGAAACCTGGGCCTCTTTGCTTAGGCTACTGCCCCCGCAATCTGGACCCGGATGAGCGGATGAAGATGGATGGATGGATGGATTCCTACCTAACTTTGATTACATATTAGCTAGCTAATGTTGTCAGTAGATTTGCTAATCTTTTCAATGTTCATTAATGATAATGTTTCTAAGATAGCCAGCCAGCCAAAAATCATTCATCAAAAATCATGATTTATCATATATACATGTGTGTTAGTATTCAAAAGAACAAATAATCTATTTCACAATAAACAATACTTTGCATCAGTATTTTGAACAATAAAGGCAACAATGCCAAAACAGGTAAGTGAATAACATTTTGTAAAATGTATAATGTTATTTTCTTTTAGTTTCTACTAAAAGAGAGATTCACAGAGATTCTGTGGTGCTGTGCTGTGAACTGCCTCATATGTTAAAATAATAATTCTGTACTAATACACTCACAAACCACAAGCCAATGTAATTTCATAAACACAGGAGTGAGGTGTTGGTGAAGAAGGGCGTGAGTGAAAACACCTGCTAATGTGAGATTGTAACTTACAATACTGAGCAGATAGGCCAATAAAAAGCATTAAAGTAGACAATGCTGACGTAACAAATGCATGCTTTAGACCTTCAGTATCATTCTGCAATAAAAATGTTCTCAGTTTGGCAATATTGTGCAAGTAATAAAACAAAATTTGAAATACATTTTAAAGATTTTGACTCAAATGTAAGCGGATTGTCAATGAGGACACCAAGATTCCAAACAGACACAGAACGTTTCTATACTGTTGAATGTGTTCATAAAAGGAAAAATTATTTCCAAATGATTCAGTGTAAGTGTGTGTTCCATGTTAGCAACAAAACTAGTGATGGGATAATCCAATCCAATCAGTTCTGATCCAATTCCCATACACAACTACCAATAAAAGACATATTACTTTAATGTTATCATTATTACTGTTGGTGTTGTTAAAGTTAAAATCACATAGCTTCACATACAAACTCAACAGGTGTAATTCAAATTAAATATTTTAAATTCAAAATTGGGGCGGCATGGTGGTGTGGTGGTTAGCACTGTCGCCTCACAGCAAGGCGGTCTGGGTTCAAATCTCGGTCTGGGCTGCTCTGTGTGGAGTTTGCATGTTCTCCCTGTGCCTGTGTGGGTTTTCTCCGGGTACTCCGGTTTCCTCCCACAGTCCAAAGACATGCATCCTAGGTTGATTGGTCACTCTAGATTACCCGTAGGTGTGAGTGTGTGTGTGCGTGTTGGCCATGTGGTGGACTGGTGAACTGCCCATGGTGTACCCTGCCTTCGCCCGGATATGCTGGGATTGGCTCCAGTGACCCTGACTAGCGGGAATAAGCGGTACGGATAATGAATGAATGAATGAATTCAAAATTGAAATAAACATCTTAAAATATCAGAAAGGGTTCTAGCAAAACACAGCAATAAGCTTGTATAGAGGTTTTTGTTTATGATATTTAACTACCCAACCCTGTATGCCTACAACCAAGGAAATAAGTGCAGTTGAAGGATTAAACTGTAAAAAAATATTTGACCCCAAAATATAGGTAAGAGGTTAAAGGATCTCACTTTTCCAAATACCTCAGTGCAGAGGATCTTGAACGTAGTCAAATTTACCACTAATTTAAATCCTTTGACCTCAGACATATGTGTGAAAAGTTAAGATAATGTAACTTTATGAAATGACCATGAAACATCCAATGTATGTGTAACGCTGTACGCGGCGTGCGTTTACGAGACGGACACAATCGCTGAGATGAGCGAGATTTATTGTGAGACATACCAGTACACGAGACGAAACCTACACGTAGAGACATACTGAAACAGGGATGCACTAGCAAACTAACACTGAAGGAGAACTAGAACATACACGAAGCTGAAACAGAACACAACGAGAGACTAAACGCTACGACAGAAACACTACAGAGGTTTTAGACAAAGTACTATGACAGCGAGACGACAGAAGCTATAGACAAAGATATACGAACGAGGCTGAAGACAAAGATATACGAACGAGGCTGAAGACAAAATAACCAGCAAAGGCAAGAACCAAACAGGGGAATATAAATAGAACAGAAACTAACACGAAACACCTGAAAGACTAAACGAGAGGCAGGGAATACAAAACACGAGGCGGGGCTAAGACGCACATGGCTACAAAAACAAACAGGCACGAGAATGACAGGAGGGAGGCGGGGCAGACCGTGACAGAACCCCCCCCCAAAAGCGAATCGCAAAAAAAAGAAACATCAAAAGACACGAGGAAAATGAAACCCCAACACACACGGGCACAGAAACAGGCAACACAACACGAGCAAAAACAACACCTGGGACAGCTGAGGGAGTCCGAAGCCACACAAGAGGGCAGGGAGGGCGGGACACGAGGAACATCGCAGGGCGGGACGGGCGGGGACCGTGGCGCAGCCGGACGCGTAGGCGGACCCGAGTCCACAAGCGGCGCTACGCGGACGTCCAGCTGCGTCCGGTCAATGTTCACCGGGGGCCCGGCGTCGGCGGTGACCCCAGCTGGGTCAGTGGAGACGTGAAAGACCCATGCTGGGTCAGGGGGACAGGAACCGAGGACGACCCCTTCCGGGTCGCTGGAACAGGAGACGTGGGAGACCCCTTCCGGGTCACGGGAACAGGAGACGTGGGAGACCCCATCCGGGTCACGGGAACAGGAGACGTGGGAGACCCCATCCGGGCCGCTGGAACAGGAGACGTGGAAGACCCCATCCGGGTCACGGGAACAGGAGACGTGGGAGACCCCTTCCGGGTCACGGGAACAGGAGACGTGGGAGACCCCATCCGGGTCACGGGAACAGGAGACGTGGGAGACCCCATCCGGGTCACCGGTTCGCTTGCTGGCCTCTCTTGGGCCACCGGTTCGCTAGCCGGTCTCTCCTGGGCCTCGGGCACTCGAGCCGGCCTCTCCTGGGCCACCCGTTTACAAGCTGGCCTCTCCTGGGCCTGCGGTGCGCTAGCCGGCCTCTCCTGGGCCACTGGTGCGCTAGCCGGCCTCTCCTGGGCCTGCGGTGCGCTAGCCGGCCTCTCCTGGGCCACTGTGCACTAGCCAGCCTCTCCTGGGCCTGCGGTGCGCTACCTGGCCTCTCCTGGGCCACCGGTGCGCTGGCTGGCCTCTCCTGGGCCTCGTGCACTCAGCCTCCACCCCCCCCCCCCCCAAAAAAATCCTTCAGCGGATCACCTGCCATAGGGGGGCCTGCCCTAGGTGGCGGTGCTGTTCATAGCCACCACTGGAGCCTCAGAAATCCTGGAGGAACATGCAGGTACAGGGTCTCCTCGGCGGCTCTTACTGCGCATGCTCCGACCCACTCGAGGTATCGGGAGCTCACAGTGTTGTTTAAGAGCACGCTGAGTGTTGTTGTTCAGACCACCTGCACATTCACTCCTCCTGGCCACGTCTTGCGCTACATGTTGCCCCTCCCTGTAGTGGTCACCAAGACGGGCAGGATCATGGCGCTCTTCCGGGTTCTCCCGGCAATAGACAGCTAAACGGAAGATGTCCAGAATAGCCTGTCTATCTCGTAGAGAACCCGCTGTACCCACAGCGCCAGGGGATTTCCTGTCTCCGGTTTGTTCGCGCTGTAACACGGGAGCAGCCAACATCTCATTACAGCGACGGAACTCACCGGAGTCTCGCTCTCTCGCTGTGTCCTTAGGTGGCTGGTTATTATGTAACGCTGTACGCGGCGTGCGTTTACGAGATGGACACAATCGCTGAGATGAGCGAGATTTATTGTGAGACATACCAGTACACGAGACGAAACCTACACGTAGAGACATACTGAAACAGGGATGCATTAGCAAACTAACACTGAAGGAGAACTAGAACATACACGAAGCTGAAATAGAACACAACGAGAGACTAAACGCTACGACAAAAACACTACAGAGGTTTTAGACAAAGTACTATGACAGCGAGACGACAGAGGCTGTAGACAAAGATATACGAACGAGGCTGAAGACAAAGATATACGAACGAGGCTGAAGACAAAATAACCAGCAAAGGCAAGAACCAAACAGGGGAATATAAATAGAACAGAAACTAACACGAAACACCTGAAAGACTAAACGAGAGGCAGGGAATACAAAACACGAGGCGGGGCTAAGACGCACATGGCTACAAAAACAAACAGGCACGAGAATGACAGGAGGGAGGCGGGGCAGACCGTGACAGTATGCTTAGCTAACTGACAGCCAGCTAGTTGTTCATTGCAATATGGGCTCTTATATAATTAGAGAATGTTTTATTATATCATCACACTTTCATACTGAACAATTGCCTTACAATTTTCATATTGTTCAGGATGTTCAAGTGTTGCTAAGCAATGCTAGCATGCAAAGTGACACTATTTTAACTGAAGGTCTTTATGGAATAGCAAGTGACCTCTCATGCTGGCCAATGGCATGGAACCAGCACTTCAGGTCCACACACAATCCCCAATCAATACAATAACCATATGCTCATTTTGCAGCTTTAAATGACATGATGAAAATACAGGACTAATTCTTGTTTCTGCTTTCTTGTTCATAAAAGACAAAATTAGCTGTTTCTCATTTCTTCAATTTCTGATTCAGTGCATAAATCAAACTATTATAATGTATGCAGACCTTTCTGTCCAGCTAAAAGCTCTGCTGACAGTAGGAGCATGCAGTAGTCGTCTTAAGCAGCCTTGATTGCTTCCGTATGAATGAGAACTTTCTATTTCATGAAAATGACAAAACAGACCAATTTTCTGTTTTCTATTTTGCAATGGGAGAAAAGACATTAATTCATGTTTGCATTTTGTATCTGTTATTGCTGGCAATAAAAACAATCAGGTTACTTGTTTTTCAGTTTCTTGCTATTGGATTGAAATAACATTTTTGTTTACATTAAAACAACTGAGAGGTGAAGTAAATAACCTTCATTATTGCATTACAATGGCACCTTTCAAATTGTAAAGTATATTAGGCAGCATGTAAAAAGTCAGTTCTTGAAGTTGATGTGCTTGAAGCAGGAAAAATGAGCAAACGTAAGTATCTGAGCTTCTTTGAGAAGGTCCTATTAGTGAAGGTTAGATGAGTAGTCCACAGTGTCAATACTGGTAAAGGAAGCATCTCCCACAGTTCCCTACTTGGGCATTCAAATTCTCTAAAGGAGTGGGGAAAGTTTCTACCAGCACACCCTTAAACCTACAGTTGTGTTTGAGGAAAGGGGTTAAAGTCACTTCTAACGAAACCTCAATGCTTTTAGGCTATTTTCCATGTTAGCTGTAGATCTGTAGACAGCAAAACAGTATGCTAGTTAGCTAACATTTAATTATATATCTATAGAAACAAGCTGACCCACCCCCTTGTTTGCCAGTGGTGGAGGAGTGAGTTTTTTTCCATTTAGCCAGTCTTACATATGCATGATGCAAATACAAAGTTCAGGATGGTGAGGTAAAGTGAATGAGAAAAAATAATTGGAATTGAGGGAGGGTCATGGGCACTCAAGGTTCATAGATGCATGAGGGTAGTGAAGGCTAGCCTGTCTGGGCCAATTGCACAGCAGAGCACTTCTCACTGTGTCATCCTGCTTGCTAGCTAACAGCTCTGCTAACATTAAGGGCAAGCAATAGGCACTCTGAGTTACCTTAACAGGGCAATTATGAGCAAAAACGGTTTCAGAAATTTAAAATATTGAACCTTTCTGTTGTTTCACTCCAATATTTTTTTTTTGGTTTTGCAAAGGAACAAATCTTGTTTTCTTGTTTCATGTTATTAGTTATTATATAATACTAATAACATTATTAACAATGTATATTTTTTTATTTACATTTTTAAATGAAAATGACAGTGACCAATAAATACATGAAATTATTATTTGATTTAACTACTGTGTGTGTTTGTGTGTGTGTGTGTGTGTGTGTGCATGCATGTCTGTATTTGCGTAAGTGATAGGGCCTACTACTTTTTAACTGTCAGGGCAAATGTATTCTCCATATTTAAATATATGTAGATGTGCGACCCTTTTTTCCCTCCAATGAGATGCACAGTAACCACATCATTTATTATAAGCTGCTACCCCATGCTGTGTCACTGTGGTGAATATTAATATGTATTAATGGTTATGTAGATGAATTGTGGTTTTTGTGTGATGTCTGAGATAAAGTGAGTGTCAGAACTGACCTGAAGTTGAGAGATGACTATGTGTACTATTGGTCTTCAGAGACCGTGTGTGTGTGTGTGTGTGTGTGTGTGTGTGTGTGTGTGTGTGTGTGTGTGTGTGTGTGTGTGTGAGTTACTTATTGGTCTGTAGAGAGTCTGCTTGTCTCTGTCCTCTTAATTAAGGAGTGAGGCAGAATGGGTTTGGCCTCCAGAGGGAATGATGGAGAGAGAGAGATGGAGAGATGGTGAAAGGGAGAAAGGAGTGAGACTGAGATGAAAAAGATGGAGAAAGAGAAGAGAAGGAATGAATGAGGAGAAAATTACAAAGAGAGGGATGGTTCTAAATTCGGAAACAGAACTACAACATGAACTTTCTGTAGCCCAGTTCTGCCACACACTAGAAATTACATCAGGAAGGACATAGTTGTTGGATGCTAGGGTCAATAGTATCTGTAACTTAGTGTTGATGTGATGATGAAATCATGACAAAATGCATTTTATTCATGAAGCTTTTTGTGGGTAATGTGGTAAAATATACTATATAATCTTATGAGAGTTGACAGTATTAATTGAATGAGAGTTTAACTTTCTTCATGAAGACTGTAAGTGCCAAACCACACATTTGTCACAGTACATTGTGTGGTAACAAAAAGTAGACTATTTATATTGTTAATCATAAAAACAATATAATAATGGGCTCTCATAGCTTTGCTACACAATGCTTCTTCAAAATGCATTTGTTGGAATATGCATTTTGCATTCAGTTCCCTTCAATGTGTTCAACCACAAAGTTTTGCTTCCAACTATTACAAATAGTTTCTTGTTGGCAGATATTTGCATCATCCGCACACCTCATGCATTCCCAGGCATCACTGCATGACCGGTCCATCAAGAAGTGGCCTCTGTAGAATTAAAAATAAAGTATAAAGAAGTAGCCTCTGTTTATTTGAAGTCATATGATAAAGTAGTGATGACAACAATTTCAATTTGGAGCTTTACTAACGCGTCTAGGTAGCTAACCCTGGAGCTTCTACAAACCATTCATTCATTCATCTCCTAAACCGCTTATTCCAAATCAGGGTCATGGGGGGGCCGGAGCCTATCTCAGCAGCACAGGACACAAGGCAGAGACCAACCTTGGCCAGAGCACCAGACCATCACAAGACATGCTTGCACACACACACACCTCCATTCGCAGCAGGTGAGTTTAGAGACATCAGATGACCTAACACGCACACCTTTGCAATGTGGGAGGAAACCAGAGTACCTAGGGGGAACCAATGCAGGCACATGGAGGACACACAAGCTCCTGCATAGTAATCTCTGAAAATTACAGGTACCCATATATAATCTATAAACTATCACAGAAGACTTCAATTGACAAGCACTGAAGAGCTCCAGCCTGCATTAAGTGCTGGGGTCGTTTCTGTTGTAGAACTGCCACAGCCTTTAAATCAATTAAAAGGTGGCTTTAAAAATAGACAAGCCTACTTAATGTTCAGAAAGTAAAGATGAAGAAATAACGTAATAGTATGTCTACTGTGTTTTCTGGACAACTAGTAAAATTATATAACAATAATTTTGGAAGGCGGTTTTAATTAGAGATTGCAGAGAAGGAATCAGTTGTAATTGCTGTCGCTGTAGAAGAGATGACACTCAGTAACATCTCCGTGATGAGTGCAGACTTTACCTCAACTCACACACACATACACACACACACCCACATGCACACACACACTGAGAGTGTAACATGCATACGAACCGGCAAAGGATTCCTGAAGACTCACACGCTAATGAGGCTGAAGGAGCTACATGGGCCATGATTGTTCAGGTAGTATCTAAAGTCCACATGAACAGATAGAGCAACTGAAGAACCTCTGGAATGTATACCAGACAGATATTTGTGTATTTTCATAATTCATGTTTGAAATAGTATAATATAAGCAACTATTCATTCAGAATGGCCCAAATTGCCATATTTTGTTCAACAATGATTTTGTCAGTCAGCAGTGGGAATGAAGGTCGCGTGTTCTACAGAAATTATGCACAGTGAATTGTATTACAACATGAAGGTGTAATATCAGTAAGTAGAAATCTTAATGGTGATATATAAAGACTAAAATGTCTTAATACACAACACACACACACACAGATACACATACCTACACGCACACACACACACACACACACACACACATACACACATGCAAACCACCCTTCAGGTCTTGGCACTGGGATGTCTGTTAACAGCATTGTAAAATATCTCTGTAAAAGCTTGGCAGCAGTAAATGTTGGCTGAAATAAAGTTAGATTGGTTTTGGCTGATGTTTAGCAGGAAAATACATTTTAACAGCCTCATAGCATCACTCTGTCCTCTCAGCATCACTCTGTCCAGTGTGGTACAGTCATTTTCTCTCATTTCTCTCACTTTGTTTCTTGCTTTTCTCCCTCTGAGTTGTGGTTTGTAAGAAGGAGATAGAGAGCAAGTGAGACAGAGAGAGAGAGTTTCTAAGTGATTGCATACACTCTAAGTGTTGGCTGTATCATAACTTAGGTTTCTCTTGTCCAAATGATTTAGCTGGAATTATACAGTGTCAGGCTTCTGATTTACCCAACAGACTCTACTTCTGTAGTATGATGTAAGTGTCTTCAAACATCGGGAATGTAAAATTTGTAAGAGAAAATGTGGATGTGGGCATAGGAGTTGGCCTTGAGTATGTCTCATGCCACTAGTGGACCCTTCAGGAAGCGAATGGGAGCACTCTTCTGAAGTGGAGCTCTCTGGGTGGAACAGAGATCCTTTAGCTTTTACTTCTAGCGTATGTGTTTTGGTCTACATCGTTCACGACTGATAATGTCTAATGGAACTGTCTAATGATGGTAAAAATCTAAACTCTAGCTTTACATATGTCTTACAAATCTTACACATTTGAGTTGTTAGTCATCAGTCATGTCTGATTGTTATATGTCTTCTTTTCTCCCAAGGTAATAAAATAACCCTAGTTCCTAGATCCTGCATACTTCGCACATGCATGCTTACCCAGGAAGGTACATGACTGTGCAGATCCAGCAAACATTCATTACCTCTCCTGGTGACAGTGATCACCCCGTCAAAGTTAAGGTTAGGTCTTGGTAGGGGCATCTATTATAAATGGGCTCGTAAGTCCTTCCTCTGCTTAGACATTAAGTACATAGTAACAACAAGGAAATATGAACTTACATTACTCTACACCACGTGTAACTCAGAAATATTAGAACCTGATCATATTTTAAACAAATCCAGAAATTAACATTAGATCTTGATTTGTTTTCTGTTAAAATATCCATTGTGGTTTTTAGCAGAAATTACATTACTGACTATTGACTCTATTTACAGTGTGCACCTGGGCCCAAGCTCCATGTGCACATTCTGAATGACATAAATGTGTACTTAAGATCCTTTAGATAAGAAACATCAAGGGCATAGATAAGACCAAAAAGGTATGCCAAGCCAAGCCTGCAGAGATGTCTGAGAGTTTCTACAAGAGTTCATCCTCTTATGTTTTCTCTAACACAATGGCGATCTTCTGTATGTTTGCTGAAGAGCTTTGCAACAGAGACATCCTCCAAAACTATAGTTACTCCTACAGATTCTCCTTTGGCTTGGCCATTGTCAGGATCTGTAACCTATGAGAGCAACACACAGTGAGCACAGAAATACATTCAGTTTCTCATCTCTAATGTCTGCTACTTAAACATTTCTGAAACTTTTGTGGGATCTTTTTTTAGAAACAATCTTAGATCTTCCAGCACATTGGGTGACAATATCAGATGTCTTAAAATGAACATGAATGAAGTTATGTTTATTCTCAACCAGAAACCTCAGGCCCCTAGGGGCCAGAATCAGGTGCAGGGAGACAGGATAACACCCAGGACAGGGTACCATCCACCATTGTGCTTGCAGACACAATCATTCACATAAAATCGCACAAGGACAACCTTATTAGGGTAGACACCAATGGGTATGCAGACACACAATCATTCACACTCACCAGGACAATCTAGAGTGCTACCCAATTCCATCAGACTCAAACATTTACCAGGACAGCAACCTTTCTCATCCCACAGAGATATGTATACAGATATGTTTCTCTTTTTCCACAGATTCACAAAGTAACAATTTATCATTTAACCTATTATGATGTCAGATCATGATCATCCAGTAATGTATGGCTATCTTAAAATAATCTAAGTTGTGATGTTTGCTTCTATTAGTCGATTAATTGCTTACCTCTTATTTGTTGTTAACCAACTCAACCACTCCGAACTGTGTTTCTAATAAATCTTTTATGAAACAGATAAAATATATTAAAGTCAGTAGCATATGACTTCAAGAAAGTAGGAAAGGAACTGCTTTTTCACCCATCCTAAAATGAATTCCTTCAAGACCATGAGGTAGAAATGTATGATTATTTTCCTTTGTTCAATTGATGTTTGGTGGACCTTACTAGAATTTAACTTCATGTTACATTATTTTTATTTAAATTTGCTTAAATCAAGCAAATTCGTCTTGTTCTGTTGATTGAAGCTGAATTTTCAGTGTGCATTCTGCAATGAATAATTCCTGAGTTGTCATGAAAGCAAAGACATACTAATATCACAGATCCTGCCTCTGAAAGGCCTACCTGAAAAGGCCTACAACTCTCTAAACAAGCCAGCTCCAAAAATCCAACATCACAGATCAAGTAGCCTAGTTGTTTCACTGTCACTGGCTTACATCACTTGTGCACTGTCAAGCCAGCAACACAACAGGAAAGAGACTCTCACAGTGCCACGCAGGTGGTTCTAAGAAGAACAAACACTTTCACAGTGCCATCCAGATGGTTCTAAGAAGAACAAACACTCTCGGTGCCATCCAGATGGTCTGTCTGAGAACAGAAACTCTCAGTGTCCAATAATTCATAAGGCCAAGCGTTTCCTTTTACATTACCAGTTGGTATCAATGGTTAAGATTACTGTTTATACATCAAAATTGCATCAGTTAACCTTTCTCCCATCTGCTGGGAAGCTCCGCCAGTCATAACTAGCTCTCCCTCAGTACCACAACAGTTTCTCTTTTTCTTCTAAATCCTGTTGTTATACCTGTGAATTTACACCATGAATTTGAGTTTTTCTTTAATAAGTTCTTCTATTGCTTGATGTTGTTTGGTCTGAGAAGCTTGCTTTGTCTGGATTATAATTCTCTCAGGTTGCTTAAACAATTTTTCTTTTTTTCTCTTCCCTTTAACTTTCCTTTATTATTTAGCCTTTGTCCCAACACAGTTTAGGTTAATTTGATTTGTTATGGTTGGTGTACTATTGAGATCTAGGGTACTCAATTCCTCTGGTCATTAGTATAAACTTAGTCAACGATTTGTTTGCATGTTCTATATTTGTTTATCCAAAAAAGATGCACTTATAACAATTAAGAGTCGAATGTGATATTATTTTTTTTTACATGAGAAATCACCTTATTGAACTGGTGATTCGAATTGAGACTGCATGAATAATAATTAATTAATTAATTAATTAATAATTAATAATTGAAATTAATGTATTTTCCCTGTCAGTCATGGTTGTGCCCCAATTAATCGTAATTGATTAATTGATTATGACTGACAATTAATTAAAGTGTTAATATCACTACCGTCACGGTCCACCCCTGACTCCTCCCTCGGGGTCATATGTGTGTACATTAGCCTGTCTCTGTGTGTCTATGTGTGTGTTTCACCTTTCACCCAAATTTCCCCTTGTCTTGTTAGCATCATGTGTCACACATGTGTTGTTAAAGTCTGTGTACTTGTCTGTGTCGTGTTCTTTGTTTGTTGATTTTTTAACCAAGTCCCTCTTGTTGCATGTTTCGCAATTTGTAAAATAAATGTTTTATGTTCAAAACGTCCTCAACTCAGCATCTTGCCTCATCCCTTATCACATCTACAGTACCCCATATAATCCCAGGGATTATTTTCTATCTTAATCTTCTGATTTTAGTTGAGTAATTGATTTAAAATGGAATGTTAATTTTGATCATTTGTGTAGCAGAATGATAATGACTAATAATTGTATATACCTTTAATATATACTTTTGACTCTTTAATGACATAAGTAAAGGGGTGGTATACATCTGTGTTTACACTACATATGTAGGTAAACTGATGAATGAATGCTCATGAAGGTCTAAAGCTGAAACATTCTTGTTTTATCTGCGACTACTATATATTGCAGACTACACAAATACTGTCCGGTTGTTCTTATCATTGATTTGGTTTGTGGATTTAACACATTATAATTAATTTTTGAAAATATTTTTGGCATGCGGCTTGTTTATTTTTTAAGTAAGAGTAACAAAAGTGAAAACTGTCAGTGAGAAAAACTGTCTGAAAGCAAGTTTTGCGTACTGTGACATTCATGTTTCCCGTTGAACTGTTCTGTTGCGGATGGTGAGGACTGGAGAATGGTGTTTATCTCACATTTTTAAGGAACTTTTAAAACAACCACCTCAACAAAACAAGTTTTGCATGAACCTTTGAGCACATGTACACAATTGGATATTTTTGCTGATGGTGTATACTTCACTATATTTATCCAGTGTCTTGAGGTGAAACTGAATAAAACATCCTATTTCTTTTTGTCCTTGATTTGCAGTACATTAGCTGTCTTAAGTTTTACCATTATGTTTGCAGAAACACATGGAAATGAGCATGTGCTTACATGTCCTGGAAGTAAACAGAATCCTGAACCTGTCCCATTATTGAATAGAATAAAGGCATATATAGACATTTTAACAAACATCATATTGGTCAAAAATGAAACTACTGATTTTATTGATTTCTGTAACCATCAGAAATGCACAGCCCATTTTGTATATGCATCTCATGCTATCTCCTTTCTTGTTTTCACACACAAATAAATGTGTTTGTCTGGGTTGATAAAAAGTACATTCAACACGAGGTGTTTAGGCCATTATTCAAATGCTCCCTTCCATACACAAAATATGCTGTCATATTTACTACTATTACCTCTTATATACACTTGCTGTAAAATGCTGTCACATTCACTACTTTTACCTCTCACATGCCCATAAATTCTCTCACATTCATTAGTTTGTGTAGTATGTGCAATCCATCTATATTACCCAGTGTGACTGGCTAAGGGGATGTGTTTAATAGTCTCAGTCCATCCCCAACCTTAACCCTAACTGCACTTAAGGACAGAGGAAAGACCTCAACTTCAGGAATCAGTATGTCAGGCTAGAACTTTAATTAATAACTTATAAGCCATCTCAGTAGCAATAGCTTCAGTTCCTGTGTCCTTGCCGTTGATCAGTTTTCCTAGCATGCAACTATAGCATGCAACCATCAAAAAAAATAAACAAATGCAGAGATATACCTGCAGTACCAGACAGCTTGAACCCGCCCCCACTGTCTCTTCGACCCGTTGGCCACGTTCACAGCGTCGACTCTCATTGGTCCTCCAGTGCCCTGTAACGACTCTCTGCACTGCTGCCTCCTGGACCCTCCCTTAGCATTCACAGCTACTGCCCTGGGTCGTCAGCCCCTGCCCTGGCTCCGGGCTCCGGGCTCTGGGATCCTGCTGCTGTTCGTGCACCAGTCCGGCCCCTTGCTTCTGTCCCATTCCCAGGTCCAGCCCTTGTTCCTGTTCAGGCCTCAGTCAAGGCTTCTCATCTGGTTTCTGCCACCAGCCCTACTCCTCGTTTGCAGTTTGAGTCCTCATGTCATTAAGGGGTGAATTCCCATCAGCAGGGTTGAGTGATACGTTTGTATGACTCGGTATGAGAGGTTATGTTGTGATATTTTAGAATTAGCATCACTGGTTAACTGGTGAATGTGTGAGATTTTTTTGTGTATATGAGTAGTGTTAATGATTGGCTTAAAGGGTCTTTCAGTGAAACATAGCTGCATAGATCAGTAAATATTGTATTACAGGAGCGGAGAAGTACACAGTGTTTCGATGGGATATGTGTAACTGTGGCACTGTGCTTGTCTGTGGGTGTCTGTGGGTGTGTGTGGGTGTGTGTGCATGTGTGTGTGTGTTTATGTGTTTGTGAGTGTGCATGTGTGTGTGTGTGTGTGTGTGTGTGTGTGTGTGTGTGTGTATGTTCAGAATGAGAGCCATACTTCTGTAAAAGTGAATTTCCATTGAGTCAGAATGGAGTGCACAGTGATTTGTGGATTTTCCTTAGGCAAAGCAGAAAGCATTAATAATACATAAATATGAATAAAAGTTCTGATTTCTGTACGTGTATGAGGAAATCTGCATGATGAGAAAACTTTTCTCTCCCTAAAGCACAAACTCATTTTAGAATGCTTCTGTTATTTGTTTTATATCCATAAACTCATTTTTATGCTGCTAGTGTTTGAATTCTAAACATATTTATGAATCCAACACAGAACTGAGGAAACAGTCTCTCAAACAGTCTATAACCAGCTTGTTGCTTCACCAGTATGAGTGAGGTACTGGTACTTACTGGGTAGGCAGATAGAACATGCATGTGCCAGCACACACATGAACATGTGCACTCACACACACACACACACACACACACACACAAACAAGCATTATCTGAATGAGTAGATAGATGGTGTTTTGTGCTTCTGAAAATATGTTAGAACGCTCACTACCTATGGCCATAAAAATGCCTCCATTTGCAGAGATAGCTGAGGTCAGAGGAGTTTTACTGTTTTGTTTACCTCAGTAAACACACCTGATGAGGATGCTTTTTTCACCCACTCTCTGGCACAGACACTGCTTAGCTAAGCACAGAGAAAGTCCTACTTAGACAGTAAGCAGGAAGCACTGTAATTTACTACTTTCTTCCATCTTGTCGATGATGTAATCTATGTACAGTACCCTCAAAATCATCTCATCTGACACTAAAAGGAAGGCTTCAAGATTCTTCTGGATGAAGGTGGTTCTCAGATTTTTTTTCACAAATTTCAGAGTCAATAATTTCTTGTTAGAGGTGACTTATGTAACTTACATGCACATCAAGTACTAAGACAGGAGAAGATAAAAACATATTGGGCAGTTTGCACATGCAGAGTAACTTCGTTAGCATGCTTTCAGGACCCTCAGAGCTTGTCCTGGCACATCAGTCTCCTCTCCTCTCTAATGTTACATCCACCCAAAGGGTGGAGCTTCAGTCTCTCCCAGTAGGTGGCAAGGTTTATCAATTCTGCTTGCAAGGTCTCAGCTGTGGCAGTGAATTTTAAAAGGCATTTCTTGAGTTTTTCATAGCTATTTCCATTAGACTTCCTTTCTGTATTTGTGCACAAATCTGGTTCCGTGAAAGAAAAATCAGAGCATAATGCTGTATTTAATGTCAACAACAGCATCTAACTTTACACTTCATACCTTGTACTTGTACTCAAGCTACGCATCTTTTATAGACTCGTAATCTGCCAACTAACTGATTTCGCTGTCATCTTTCTTACTGGCTTTTGGGGGGAGAACAGTTTTAACTACAGCACTACTGTCCCACTGCTCTTGTACAATGCCATTTGTCCAGTGAACACAACCATCTACTGCACTTTTTCCATTATCAGAGTCCCTGGCACACTTCATTATCCCCAGTTCCTGTCATCAAACACTGAGCTGTTAATATGTAAATGCTACTTGTTTGTATGTACTTGGAGAGACGAATGTTCTGCTCTGAAAGTCTGAGAACAACCTGAGCTGAGCTACCTCATCTACTTCAGGAGTGTACCAGTGTGTCTCTGTCATGCCCCAGCTGGTTTTGAGTCAGCCCCCCCACTTCACACACCAATCACCGCCCTCGGCCGCTCCCTCAGTCCCAATCTCCTGTCTACTACTCACCTCACACACTTGTTTCACATTCTCCTTCTTCCCATTTAAACCCCACAGGTGCCGAAGTCTGTAATGCCCGGGGCATCATGGAGCAATGAGGCGGACGCTAATACTGAGAGGAGCAAGATTTAATAAAGGGCAGTCCAAAATCAGGGTACAAACAGGCTCGGGTCAGATCAATGAGGGAGTCCATACACGAAACATATCCAACATGCAAAGACATACTGACAGACTACAGACTACAGACTAGACAAAACATAGGGTTTAAATACACCAGACTAAACATGAAACACCAGAATACAATAACTAGGGGGTTGGGATTACAAAACACGAGGAGGGCCTATGAATGACAGTATGCACATGGCTACATAAACAAAACAGACGTGAGTGACAGGTGTGGGCGGGGCTAACCCGTGACACCGTCCAGCATTTCCCCTTGCCTGTCCTACGCAAGCCTAACTACTATTTTCATCGTTTTGATAACCTCTTTAAATGAACGTTTTTATTTTACTTCACACTCATGTCTCACTCCTGCTTTACACCCAACATGTCACGGTCTGTCTTATTACAGCAAGCCATCTGTGCTGCCTATCCTCACTAACTTCCGCCCATAACTTCACACGCTTACAGGACTCACAAATGAGTACTGCAGTATTATTTCAAGGAGAACAGGAATGCACTTTCCACTACAATTTCAGTGACATCAATTAAAACTAGATTAAGAATGCGGGCATAGCACCATTTATGGACTGTGTTCAATATTGCGGATAAGCCCTTGTATCTCTCCTGTATGTTTACAGAAACAATATCTCAAGAAAAATTCTACAGTCCAAGCTCATGTTTTCCAGTCTTTATACATGTTCATGTCTAACTACTCTGTAACTATATTCACCAGTGACCTTAATTACATCAATTACACATTATAGAATTTGCCGGTTGTTTAGATACTGCTTCCTGTGAATTGATGTTTGTTTGTCTCCCAAAAGGCAACAGATGTCTGCTATTTTTCCTATAAAAAATATAGGCTTCTGCACTCTCTCTATGAGCCTTGCTTTGTCCAAGCTCTTCAATTATCTGATGAACATACGTACATTCCTTCTTTGATGAAAACACAAATACACTGTCACTGTATGGAGGTTTTGCAAATGTAAGACACACTGCAGAAAAGGGAGTGGTTTTCTTCATAGTATGTCTGCCATTTTTGTTTGTGACATCCTTTGAATGGAGCAATTTAGAAATGGGCAATTTGGGATTTTATTGTTGGTGATATTGAAAAAATAAGTCAAAGTCTTTGGACTGAGACTGAATCTTAAGGGTTTTCTGTTTTCTCCCAGCTTTTTCATTCTGTTACTTGGTTCCACGTTGAATCTGTATCCCTGCTCTACATCTGCTTGTACTGCACAATGAGAGTTGAATACGTGAAATAATTAATTTGGTGTAACATGCTGAGAGAATTGCTTTTAACAATGTCCCATTAACTGGTGTAAAATAAATTATTAAAAGGCAATGAATTGCATTACTTTAGCAAATGTACTATATTTACCTTTACAACAAATCCTCATCAATGTCAATACAAGTACAGAAGATGTTTCAGACAGAGGTCTATCATCAGAGAAAGTGTTTCTGAATTTCCAGACTTATTTTAATGAAGATGGCCAGGATACTCTATACACACATAATGATTACCCATGTCCTGGACACCTCCTACAGGGAAAGAAGCATTCATGGAGCATTCTGATACTAGTGTTTATAGGCAGAACAGCTCTGGCATCACACAGTTCTCTGTTCAATACAATATTCATCAAGCCTTTTTAGTAGGACACCTCCGTGATTCAGCACGCAATTGTATTGTAGTTGTAGTTTTTTGTATTGTAGTGACTGTTTTTATCTTCTACCCAATATTCATAACAACCATAGATGTCCTATTGTATCTGTTTGTTCCTGCCTCTCAGAAATAACATTCCAATTTCTGGATGGCATTTTTCAAACAATTGTTCTGTCGTTACCAAAATCAAAGCTTCACACTTTCTACAAATCCTTGAATGCCTGAGAGAACAGATGCTACATGCCAACTCCCTTATTATTTCAGTGGACATCTCTAATTAAGATGATTTAAAGCTTTAAAATTGTTTAAAAGAGTTTCTTGATACAATACCTAAGATGAACACTCCCATTTACATTCTCTTAATAATGGCAGAACTTGTGTTAATTCTAAACTGATTAATTATATACCCCAAGTACTTCTCATCAATAAGAGGAGTCAGTGTAGGTAATAAAATGGGGCTGCCTTACAACAGCCTTTTTGTTGGATTTGCTGAGAAACATTTTAACAATATACTTAACGTGCACCCTTTGTATTCCTGAGGTACATTGATGACATTTGTGGTGCATTCCATCCTCATGCGTTACTGCAAGAGGTGTAATCAGCTTTACATTGGAGATACCAAGCAAAGGCTTGGTGTCATTTGATTACCTTCAGACCATTAGAACTAAGGACTTGTCGTTTCATGCATCTGTTTACATTGTCAGTTATTGCTATGGCAGCAGTTAGAAAAGAAAAATAGCTAATCTGCACTCAGACCTTTAGCACCACATAGAATGAAAATTATGATGTAAACATTTGCTTTTTTTAATATAAACTGTTCCTTCCACATAGAACCTCAAAACCACTTTACATATATATGAAAAATAAATGAAAATGGAATTCCTATCTGACCCTTCCACTGGATGGTTCCACTGGTGGATATTTTCCCTCACACTTGGGCCTTCTTCCAGAAGCCTGGGAGTTTGATGGTGCAGCACAGTATTCCTTCTGTTGCTTATGTGCTGTTCTGGATTAAGAAAAAATGTCATTCCTGGGATCTCTTGGAGCCTCTCTTAGGGGTCACATCTTAGGGGTCACATCTTAGGGGTCACACTCAATCTTAGGGGTCACAGCACCATGTGCTCCTGGCACCTCTAGAACAACCTTCCACGACAACCTTCCACATTCTCTTTAGGGAGAACACTCTGGACGGTGTAGCTCAGAATACAACAGAATCTGTGTTCATTTCTTATTTAGAAGGCATCCTCTGTGAGTACCAATGATTTATTATTGCTAATATGTGGTGTACGTTTGCTTTTGGGTAATGAAGTTTGGTTGATGATATATATCATTGTTTTCTTGAATCTTCACAAACTGTTGAGTGGTGAGCATGGACTTTGCTCTAGTTGGTGACAACAGAGCTAATTTATATGCCGTAATTGTATTTATTTATGATTTCATGTAAGAATTACTTATTGTATTTTCAGTTTTACACCATTCATATGACACAACACTCTGAACATCACATTATGCTCCCAAGAGTCATTGTATGGGGGTGTTCAGCTTGCTGGATAGCTTGATGCGACATTCAGTGAGGCCAGTACACCTCCTCAACTTCCATGTCCTCATCCTTGGCAGCCATTGATTGGATATATTCATTGATGACTCACATCTTAACCTGGTGCAATCTTGTGAAAGATTTTACACTTTATAGATCCCTTACTGCCCTCCTTCCAGCAGGTGTACAGCCTTTGGACATTAACATCTTGGGTGGAGTGTACTGTGCACTGTGAAGGGTTTTCTGGTCTTGACCTTGACAGATTCATTCTTTCTTATTGTGACTGCTGGGTATTTGATGACTGACAGTGCATACATGTTTACAGCTTTGGTCTTAATTATATATTCATTTTCAGATATTAAATCATGTCTATATATTGTTTTTTTTTCAACTATTTTGGGTATGGCAGATCCTGAATACAATATTCAGCAAAAAATGGGTTTTTACAAATGTTTATTTTGTGAAAATATTTTTATGTTTTCAGAAAAAAAAGCATGCAAAATAGCTGGCGTTCCTTACAACTGTGACATTATTATAACAATATTTTAACATTAAATCAACATATGAAGCAGAGTCTGCTTGACAGGGCGGAGCAGATTGTCCTATGTTAGCTCTGGCAGTGCAGTTACCAGCTAACTAGTTCACCTACATGCTGTTTTCACTGCTGAGTCAGACTATGGGTCACACAGCTGCAAACATTACACTGCTGAACTCTAGTGCTATTTATTTCAACTTACAAAATGCAGATACAAAGGAATTTGTTTGTCTGGAAGGAGATTAGTGTAGCATTTGCCTGTACAAATTGCCTGTTTCAAATTGCATGTTCTCCTGAAAAGCATTTAAATGTTTACATATCCTCTTAGGCAATTTTCCTTTTTGCAGACAACAAGATCTATAGCTAGTAATCTCCATTGTTAGCTCTGTTGTCTACTAGTTAAGTTATTTCCATATTTTTTTACCACTCATTTGCTGTTCCAAACCCCCTCATTATTTTGCTACCTGAACAATTATATATATTTATTGAACATGAACATCTTTACATATATAATCAAGTTAGAACTTACATCATATATTAATTAATAGTGTTTAACATTGCTTCTTTGCATTTTAAACCGGTACCTTGATAATGGAGACTCAAGCTACAGGGTACCGAGTCTGTGAAAGCTTAGTGTAAGAGGTCATGCCCATTCTCAACAAAGAGCAATGGAGAAAGATTGCCATCAACTTTGAACATATTTAGAATCTCCACATCTGTGTGGGCGCAATAGAGGGCAAACATATTGTCATTCAGGTCTTTGCATCATCTGGTTTGCAGTTTTTAATTACAAAGACACTTTTGCTGTTGGTCTGATGTCTGTTGTTGATGCAAGGTTCCATGTTGTTGAAGTAGACGTATATGGATGAACAGTGATGGAGGTCCTCTAGTGGCCTTACCTTTTGGAAAGGCTTTCCAGGCTGGAAGGCTGCATCTCCCAGATGACCTTCCCGTACCTAATGCCTCAGCATCACATGTGTTTGTGTGAGATGAGGCCCTTTGCAAAAAGCCTCTCTCCAGCCTTTTCCTGTCAGTCTTTGACTCCAGGCTGTCAAGAACAAGATGGACAATAAATGTGCCTTCAGAGTCTTGGCAACACAGTAGAGGATGTACGCAGTAGAAGAGTCATTGCAGTGTTACCAGACATTGTGGACCAACTGGTAAAGGCAAAATTTGTTCTCCACAACTTCCTCGGGTAAAATAATGCAGTTCCGCAGGTTCAGTCTCCTCATCCATAGGTCACATCAAAAGGATGGGAAGCAATAATTCTTCTGTCACAGAATTAAATGTAACAGAAAGGTGTAATGGATGTGGGGAGGGTGAGTACTGGCTGCTGGAGGATGTGCTATGGCTTCAGGTTCTCCTAAGGGACGTGCACTGGGTCCTGAGCAGTGCACACTGGCTCCAGGTTGGCGCGCACTGACTGGCTCCTCATCATCCTCCTCCTCCAGGTCAAAGACATCTGACCCCTTCTCCTCTACCTCCATCTCTGAGGTGGAGGTGGTGAAGGCTTCTTTCATCTTCTGGTCAGACCGGGGGGACTCACCTGTCTCCATAGGGCTCTTCTCCGAGCACTTCCTTCTGGTATGAGGGAGTCTCGAAGTAGGGCCCAGGGGAGCTCCCTCTGGAGTATCTCTCATCCCTAGAGTATCTCTCAACATCTGAGAGGTTGTACCAGTCCTTATCTGGCGGCTGGTCTTCCTCAGAGGAGTTCACCTCCAGAGGGGAGTTCACCTCCTGGCTGGTGAACACCCCATGACCAGGACTGGAGCTGGAACCTCTGGGAGGACAGTCCTTCTCCCCGCCTCTTCTTGCTTGAGGAGGAGGGAGGAGCCACTCTGGAGGTGCCTGCGAGAGATGCAGTGGCCTGGGTACAGCTGTTGGGCAGAGGGGGAGACCCCCTCACTAGCTGGCTAGCCATCTCTGGTCACCAAGCCAAGGAAGTCCCTCTGGAGACTTGTCAGCTGGTCCTAAACCTTGCAGGGGGAATCCCTCCCCAAATCCCTCCCACATTCTCCTTCCCCTGAGGTGCTGGCTCTCGTTAGAGCATGCAAGGAGCTGATCTGCATGCCCTGGTAAGTCAATCAGGGCAGGGAGGCGCTGCTTCGCCTTTCTACCGCACTTAGGCATCCCGTTTGGTTTGTTGGTATGTAACATGAAGGTTAAGCAGGGTGCTGAGTTGAGATTTGCTTCACGTTGACGGTTGTTTATTTAACACAGTAGCACACGCAGAACACACAACTAAAGGGCCTGGGTCACAACATCGATGAACAAAGGACACGACACACATGCACACTTAAATACACAAACGTTTACAAGACACAAGTGCAACATATAACATTAATGAGACAAGAGATGAACAAGTAACATGCACTCATGTCTGAAGCACACACACACAGGCAAACATATACACACAGATGAGCCTGAGGGAGGAGGGGTGGACCGTGACAAAATGTTTTCAGCTACTTTTCCTTTCCTGGACAACTGCCATGTTAGCACAACAAATAGGCTGTTATGAGACCATATTGCAAGTGTAATATCATTCTAAGTTAATCTCCTCTCCTACACTTGTGTCAGAAGCCTAACTTTTTTTATACAAATATTATTTTGTATGAACACTGTTGCTTTTATTTCTACAGATTCAATTCATGTAACTAGGGAACTCATTGTTCTTTTGGGAGGTGAAGCATGATGCAGAGGAGAGATCCATTAGGAGCAAGAAATGTTTATTAAACACAAAACCGAAATAAATAACAAACCTAACAGTTAATGCACATGAAGGGTATACACAGGTTAGCAATCCGCACAGTTAGCACACGCTGGGCACTCAGGACTGGTCTGCGACGACAAGGAAAGAGACAATAAAGGGTTTAAATACACACTAACAAGGGGTGAAATGACACAAGAGCGACACATAACGAGGCTGGCGTGTCCTACACACAGCCAATACTAACCAGACACATGAGGGGGAGGAGTTGCAGAGGAGGAGCTCATTAATGTTGCCATTTGAGATGTTTTTATTATCATTTTTATTTATGTGTTAAATTACAATATTTACAGTTGTGAAAATAACGTCATATGTTCTTTCGTTTAAGAATATAGACGTATAAACTATGACAGTACAAATTCTGACCATGTGTAAAAAAATGCAAATGGATTCTTTTACTTGCACACCACAAGAAATCACCATGATGGAAAGAGGGAGTACATTGTAGTAATGCAAGATACTCACTGGTTATTATAGAGGATCAGGATTTATGTTGGTGCATAGGTTAATGCTAAATCAAGTGTCATGTACATAAATGCAAGCATCATGTTATAAACAATATTACATATGTAACACAATTAGTAGAATATTAAAGGGTAAATAAAATATGAGTAGTTCATTATGTTGAGATGTAAAATAATTTATTCAGCATGGAGAATGCTGCTTTGAAAACTGCTGTGTAACTTAGATTAGTAATACCTAGATTTTATAACCGAAACAACTGAACCGTTACAACATTGCTGGTTGGTGCTTGTTTGATACAAATGGTACAAATATGTCTGAGAATATATTGAGAACTTGATTGAACTAAACCTACAGCATATGTTTTCCACACATTAGAGGGTTAATTGAGCTGAGTTCTGGGTCAAACAGGAGTTTTGGTTGGTCTCACATCTTTTTTTCTGGCGTGGCACAGTATAAATTGTTAAAAATACAAGCTCATCTGGGTCATGTTGTTGATGTAACACAGATACGACAGTTTCTGTAAAACTGTCAGCTGAACTGGTGTGGTTATGGGTTGCGAAGGTGGAGTGGGAGGTCTGAAGCACTGTAGGGAGAGGTGCATACTGAGTTGCTGTTGTTGGGTGGCTATTGGCCAGCTTGATCGGGTGTAGTGAAGCGCTGTGGTGAGACCTGCTGTTGTTTAGTGGTGGTGGCTGATGCTGCAGAACGGGAAGGATCCCCTAGAGAGTTCTCAGAACTTAGGGAGTTCTCCAATATCCCACATGCTGAGGGAGACTGAGAAAACCAGGAGACGTATGTCTCCAGTTCATTAGGTGCTGATGGGGACACAGGTGTCAACTGAAGCACAGCATACTCTTCCTCAACCTTCGTCATGTTTCCACTGTTTGAACTGTCCTTCAAACACGGGTCTAGGAAACTTAAAATAGAGCTGCACTTCCATTTATTTTTTCAACCCCTTCAGTTCTACTCCTCTTCATCATTCTACTCCTCTTCATCATTCAACCTTCTTCCCTTTCTAAATCTGTCGCTTACGTTTTTCCAGTGCTTCTCTGCAAAGACAGCCCAGAAATTCCATTAAGCAATCTAGCTTTAGCTAAGCAAATTCTAGGTCATCTTGATTTGTTATGTTGATGTATACAGATGATATTAATTAAAAATGAAAAAATAATTGTTTGTGTATACTACATTGATGGCTAACTATTAGGCCTTTCAAGCTATGCAGAGTGGCCTCTTAAATGTTGAATTACTTTCTGTATGCAGACTGATGGCCCCATCTCACTGCTGACCAGTTACCGTGCTGCATTTCGTTTTCTGCCAGTGCCATGACAGACTTTCAAAGTGGAATAACATACGTGGTACTGTGAAACAGTGAGAATGAGAATGAGTATCTCATCCATGTCTGCCTTCTCCAAGTTGCTTCTTCTATCTCATTTGCTGCAGTCAGTGTCATTGACTGTGCTTTGCAAAGGTCAGTGGTAATTAGGTCAAAGTTCAATTTGGGTAAACATCCAGCATAGCAGCAATGAAGTGCAAGGTAGTGAAAAAAACAGAAAAGCAATGGGGCAAAAACATGCAGAGCCTGATCTTCTAGGTTACAGAGGCTGATCCTCTAGGTTACAGAGCCTGATCCTCTAGGTTACAGAGGCTGATCCTCTAGGTTACAGAGGTTGATCCTCTAGGTTACAGTGGCTGATCCTCTAGGTTACAGAGCCTGATCCTCTAGGTTACAGAGGCTGATCCTCTAGGTTACAGAGGTTGATCCTCTAGGTTACAGTGGCTGATCCTCTAGGTTACAGAAGCTGATGCTGTAGGTTACAAAGCCTGATCCTCTAGGTTACAGAGCCTCATCCTCTAGTTACAGAAGCTGATGCTGTAGGTTACAAAGCCTGATCCTCTAGGTTACAGAGCCTCATCCTCTAGTTACAGAAGCTGATGCTGTAGGTTACAGAGCCTGATCCTCTAGGTTACAGAGCCTCATCCTCTAGTTACAGAAGCTGATGCTGTAGGTTACAGAGCCTGATCTAGGTACTACAGCAGGAGCAGCGTAGTTCTCTACACAGGAAATCAAACACTACAAATACAAAAGCAGTTTTGCCATGTATCATCTGAAGGCCATTTAATGTTACCATTTCTCCAGACTAAAATATATAATTATTTTCCAGTCTACTTTCATGCAATATGTCACGGTTGACTAAACATTAAATATGACTAGAAAAGCAAGTTAAAAAAGGCTCAAGCAGCAATGGGCTGTTCACATATGTATGTAGCTGCAACTGTATTGACTGCGATACATCATAATGTTATCTTGACAGTCCAGGCCAGTGGAGAGTGGAAGCCGCTGGGAAACCTCCTTGTGCTCCTGATGAGCAGTCTGAGTCTACACACAAACACACTTACGCTAGCTCAAGATATTGATATTCTTATCATCTAATTTCCACAACTATAGCACATCTACTACTGTTCAATGTGTGATATTATTCTGATGGACATTCAGTGCAGATTTAAAAAGGTTCATTGTGACCACCAGGGAGTGTATTGGCTTCATTATCACCTTCAACTTCACAGTTACGTCACAGTGACTATGACCCCATGTTTTTTCTGTGATAATGACCTTAACTTCTTGGGTCTAGTATTGCATGTATTTTCAAATATGGATGCTGTTCATTAGTCTTTTTATATGTTGTTGGAGTAAAAGTCCTTCAGCTGATGTTGATGTAATTATTTCTTGTATATGCACATCATTTTGTCTAGGCATTATCTGTCATCATCTGAGGATCAGTGTTTAGGTCAAGACGTATTGTGGGACAGAATGTCAGTGTCAGGCGTATTTCTTCTTTTATTGAGGAAAGAGATTTACACGTCTCCACCTTAGAGATGCCTTTTACAGCCTTAGAGACGCCTCATGATTGCAAAAAATACAGTGAGAATGGAACTAGGAACTGTGGAGTGAAAACAGAAAGAAAAAAACAGAATGACTGTGAATTTAAGAACAACAGGGCAGCCAGTTCTCTGATTATCACCTCTACACTTTGATTATGTCAAAGTGCTTCCGTCCTTTTGGGGGTTAAACTGATGTGTCATCCAGATCATGGTTACCATGGAGCTAATGGACACAGGACTCTCTCAAATGGTCCTTTGTATTGTATGAAGACTGTGGGTGTAAATCTCAAGATGGAAGGTAGGCCAGTGTGTTCCAGTGTACAGAAGCAGTTTATCAACAGCCTCTGCTAACCCTATCAACACAGCTCTGGAGACATTTTCAGCAGAGATACACACAGATTCCTGATTAATTTTGGCACATGCACACAGACACAAACTTTGCCCGAGATTCAAAGAGACACACTCTGCAATCATCCAAATTCTCAAAGTACTGAGTAGCCTTTAATCGTACAACTCACTCGTAGTTTACGTCTTAAAATCTCAACATCTTAATACCGTATTACACTGTAAAATCACTGGGTTAATCTTTGAAGGGAAAGATTTTAGATAGATTTAGCTCCAAGGCTATTGGTTTTTTTAATTAATATTCAACTAGGTCAAAATGTTTAGCAGTTGTTTGATGATAATTTCAGAATTGGCAAATTATTAGAAATAAGTTACTCACTGAAATCAACATGAAATCATGTTGAAAAGTTATTAAAGTTTAAATACAAACATGTCATATGGTCAGTAGATAATATCCTTCACCCTTTAACTATATGGAGTTAAAGAGTCTTTGTTGGCTAGTCATCATTTTTGTACAGTTAGTTTATTACTGTTATTTATAGATTGTGTAGATTACTGTTATAGATTGTGTAGATTACTATTATATATAGGTTGTGTAGATTACTGTGGGTCTGAGTTTCACTCCCACGCCAATATTCATCCCTTTGATGGTGAATGTTTCAGTCTAATGGAAGGAAAATTCTGCAGAGTCTACCAATTAACTACAGACAAAGTGAGTTAAATATTAGAGGACAGCTATAAAGGACATTCCATTCCAGCTGCCGTCCAACACTTAGAGTGAGGAGCATTTATGCATAAGACAGTAGGTGCTCTGAATGTTCAGTATTTGTGCTTAAGTATTTAAAGCAGTTTATAACTCCTCAAAGTGAGCATGTTGTCTCAGTGACAACAGTGGGACCACACATGCATAAAGAAAGTTAATATGCTGTACCTGTTCTATAGGTCAAAAGGATAAAAGGGTGTAAATGAAAGGGAAATGGACCTGGTTCTAGTTAATGGACTCTGTATGAATAAAGCAAATAGAGCAGGTTAGAGTCTATGAGTTTAATATGATGGAAGGTTCCTTGTGTTTTAACAGAGTCGGATCAGAGTCAGAACACAAGCTGATCAACCTTACTACTCTATATTCACATGCAAATGTAATTAAGTCTGCACAATACCTGCTGTGCATATCATTAAACTCTCTGCACATATCATTAACCCCACAGAGACAGACAAGGGGAACCTGCATCCTTATATCAATATTCATATTCAGCCCCATGATCCCATCTTCTCCTTCCCTCACTAACTCCTTCCATCACTCTCTTTCTCTCTCTCTTCCCCATCTGTCTATCTCTCTGTAGATGTAATTAGATTCAGCATCAGGGTGGTTTAACAGAATCAGACCAAAGTGATTCCGAGTCAGGTCCTGCTCCCTTGGACGTGCTGCATTTGGATATGCTAATAATTTTTCCTCTCCTGATTGGTTAATTAACCTCAGATGAAGTTGTCTCAGTGAGAGTCATGTAGTCATTTGGGTGATGATGGTGAAGGTTATAGACGCACACATGCACTCTTGCTCTCTCCCTCACACACACACACACACACACACAAAAACACTCCCTCGCACAGACACTCACATCCTCACACTTACTCACAGGTACAGAGGAAGTGTGAAGTGTGAACTGTGAGGTTTCCAGCGACCGGCTCTTGGCTTTGTGGTGTTGGCTGCTGGAGTGTGAAGTCAGTGCAACAATCAACCATCACACTGCCCACAGTAATCCAGCAGGAGAAATCATGAAGACTGTCCAGCCAAGAATAAAGCAAAGCCCACAGGGCTGGGTGGGAGGAGGACTGACACGCAATCATCAGAGAGGCAGCAGGCAGAGGGGAAATACAAGAGCTGCCCGTGCTCTCCTCCCTCCAGATGCAGACCACTTACACTTATCCTCTCTGACCGCCGCGCAGCTCTATAAATAAACAACTACATGAGTGAATCAGTTCTCAGGATTTTTACTGTCAAATCTCTGAGACGGAGAAACGTTTGCTGTCGTCACTCTTGTTTATGAATGCATGTTCAGAATGTTGTGTCGACAGGGAATTGTTTTGCCCGTTTGTGTATCTCCGTGACATTTGACAGCTTGAGTGTGCTTAGTCCTTTTTTCCTGATCATCATTACCACCATCAGCCTGTCTCAGCACGATGCCTGTTCCTATTTCCACTGCTCCTTCTCCACGTAATAAAATTCAGGCCTGATATTTTCTCCCATCAATCTCAGGGTGGAGCTTGACAGATATTTCATCATTTAGGCTGTTAAGAGAGTTGCTATGAGGCCCAGTGTAAATGGAGATGCTTGAATGATTCGTTAAAAGTCGTGTTTTTCTTTTAGGTAATCCTAATCCTGACAAAACTCTTCGACTTCAACCTGGGTACAGTGACGGAGAGCTCACTGTGGAGGTAAGCTAATGCTACACTACACCTCCTCAACTAGAGCCCACTTCTCACACCTTCACTTTACTCTACCTAACTCTGCCTTATTACATATAACAAAAACATTATTTTAACTGATTGCAGGATCATTTCTATCCTGTCTTATACAGTGCCCTATGGTGTCTTAACATGGTATGGCTATATACAGGACAAGGCAAATGTTTGGACACACCTACTCAGTTTAATGTTGATACGTTTTTCCTATTAAACAATGCAGATATCATTACAATGAAATAACACATTTTGTTAAACAATTGATTATGTTAGATTTGAGTATGTTTAGAGGAGCCTCTATTTACTTTGATGACAGCTCTGCACACTCTTGGTGTCCCTCTGAAGCAACCACCTATGATGTCACATGTGCTGTAGAGTAGGGGACTATGTTTACGAAAGAAAGTTTACATAGGAAAACCATATATATAAATCTATATATGTATGTGTGTGTATATATATATATATATATATGTGTGTGTGTGTGTGTGTGTGTGTGCGTGTCTGTGTGTGTGTCTGTGTGTGTGTCTGTGTGTGTGTGTGTGTGTATGTATATATATATATATATATATATATATATATATATATATATATATATATATATATTTCTGTAGTATTAAAAAACAGCTTCTATAGGCTACAGTGGCAAGTATTTAGTGTGACCTCCCCTTACACTTGAGCAATAGCAGGAATAGCTGGATCTCTTAAGCCTAAATGGAATGGAACCTGAATGGAATGGAACCAGAAGATTACTGTTGAAAACTTCAGGACAGTCTCCCCAAAAGAGTTAAAGAGGTGCTTACTGCCAGGGGAGGTCACACTAAATACTGACTTTTACTGCCCGTAGAAGCCATTTTGTTCTGAAAATTGTGTTTTTGTAGTGAGAGAGCGAGAGAGAGAGTCTGTTGACAAATCAGCCCATATATGGGCTTTAAATGTTTACTATTTAATCTATTAGATTAAAATCTCTTTAAGATTACAAAAAAAACATGCAATCAATTAAGTGTGTGCAAAGGTTTGCTGGGTACTATACAAGAAAAGCTGGAAAACCAGAATATTGAAAAAAACACATATGGAAATGTAGTGAATATGTCCCAGAGAGCAGAAACTCAAAGCCATTTCAACCCCCAAAACTGATCTGTCCTGAAATGAAGAAGAGCCGGCAGGTATGTTAATGGAGACCTGTAAATTAGCACTACAACTGGAAGTTTTGTAAAGACTTGTGCACCCGACTGTAACATAATAAAACAGTATTTTTATTGTCAGGGGTCCCATACAATTTCACAAGTTTAGCCTAGACATTGTTTGTAGAGTTTTTTTTTAAAGGAGGAAACTGGAAATAGCCCATGGTGGAAATGACTGCTTTACACTGCTTCAGCATGCGTGTAATATTGTTCTAGAATCACAGATCTGGTCAGCTGTATTATTGTCTGTGGTGCCAAGCATGATTTAATTAGTGTTTTCTGACTTCCAGCAGGCAGAAAAGACTAGCACAGAACAGAAGAGCTTTTTAAGCCAACAGAAAAAATGCTTTTTCCAGCTAAAACATTATTGCAAATACAAATAGCTACCATTTCACATTTGGCTGATGCCGACTGCTGCCCCATACCTACACACCTCAAGGGATATTTGAGCAAAGAATATGTGTAAGATAAAGCAGAATTTAGTTATTTCAGTCTTGCATTTTGGCTAATATTACACAGCTGTGTCAAATTTCAGTCTATTTAATTCGATAGCAATAAACTCTCAGCAGCTAGAATCAAGACTACCTTTAGACAGACTCCTTGGGTACACTGGTCTGTTCACATATTAAGCATTACATATTATAGACCAAGAGTGTGACTATCTCCAAGTTACTAAATATGTTGTTTCTGCTATGCCCCAGTTTGGTTAGACTTAAAACCTTAAGCCACACTGGCCCTTTGTGAATACATTTCTGGGCATCTGGTCTAAAGTGGTCTAAATAGCCATTTCCTGATTGGAGAGTCACAGGATCCACTAACCTTATACATCTTCTCTCTTCAGCTTCTTAAAGGTATGAAAACATGAAAGATCTGAATTCTGTCTATAAACAGGATATTATAAATCATAATATCTATAAACATTTGCTAGAATCTCACATAAGCAAGAATCCTTATCAGGCTTATCAGAGTCTTTGTGGTTACAGGTGCGCATTACAATTTTTAGAGCTGTACTGCATGAAAATGTCAATGTCACTTTGCTGGTCTCAGAAATAGATGTTATATTTCATGTTTTCTAATGTTCTGAAAATTGACTGACTCTTTTGCAATCGTGCAAAATCCCAAATTGTATGTGAAGCTTTAGGGAATAAAGATAAATATATTTTACTATCCTTGAGACTATGGTGAGACATCAGTAGAGTGGACTAACCTTGTGACTATGGTGAGCCATTAGTATCTTAATCAAGAACAACATAAAATAACATGTTTTCAAAGATCCAGCAAATGTTATAAATGTCACAAATGCAGGGAGTCAAACACATGAATACACAGAAAGAGAGAGAGAGAGAGGGAGAGAGAGCAAGAGAGAGAGAGTAGAGAGAAGAGAGGAGAGAGAAAAGGAAAATCACCTTGAAGGAAGGCTTAGTTTATTTTTGTTTGGCTGGAAGCCCTGATGAGATTTCCTCTCCTGGTGTCACTCAGAGTGGGAGAGGGAAGGAGAGAGAGAGAAAGTGAGGAAGAGAGGGAGGTAGGGAGAGAGGGACAAAGTGATGGAGGGAGAGATTCGCCTCATTCTGAGTTTGTGTGGTCTGGGACTTGGGAGAGAAAGCCATTATCAAACGTCCTCCAACACACACAGGAGAAGCAGGAAATGAGAAAGACAGAGAGGAAAGAGACAAAGACAAGAAGGGAGCAGAGTCAGTAAGAGAGAGAGCAAAAGCGAGAGATGATGAGGAGAGAGCCTGGGAGAGAGACTGGGAGAGAGATGAGGTGAGAGTCTGGGAGAGAGACAGGGAGAGAGATGAGGAGAGAGGCTGGGGGAGATATGAGGGGAGAGACTGGGGGACAGGAGTGGGGGATTGTTATTTAAGAGGTGAGTGTTCGAGCAGAGCTCTGAGGCTGTTGTAAATGATGTTGGTAATAACAGTATGAATGATTAATGAATGTTGCTTTTGGCAGCTTGAGGAAAAAAATGAAGACAAATGGTGTGTCATTGAGAGGAGCTAGTTAATCAGACTCTCCTGTGATTCTCCTAGTAAATCAGACTCTCCTCTGATTCAGAATAAAGAAACAGTATCCTAGTAAAAGTATGAACATTTACTTATACACAAAGAGATACACACTTACGCACATACATATACACACAAATGCGCACATACACAAGCTCACGTACGTTTAGCCACTCAATCCCATGTACACATACACGTCCATGCATTTAAAAGCTCACCCAGTGTACATATTTGCACACTAATCCATAAATATAAACATTTGCACACATCTTTGGAAAACATCTTTGGAAGAGTACCAGGAAAACAGATTTACAGTCTGTAGGTGGATCAGAGCTCTTGTCTGTTTGAGAGATTATCTTCATATTTGTCAGACCTGAATCGGTATTTTAAGCAGTGTTTATGAGGCCATTTCTCCCTCTGGACACAGCGTGGAGGAAATCCTGCTTGCTCAGAGAGGGAGAGGGAGATCTGTGCAGGGAGCTTCTGGTGTAGCACAGAGGTCTCTGGCAGAGTGGGAGTTGGTGTGAGAGCATTAATATCCGTGAGGTAATACCCATGCTCACAGCCTGTCATTCTCTATGTACCCTGCAGATGGTAGAAGCTGTAGTGTTCAAACTCATTTTACTATTCTCGCTACACACAGACCCACACACAGAAAGAGATAGATGGATAGATAGAGAGAGAGAGACCTTTCGTGTGTGTGTGTGTGTGTGTGTGTGTGTGTGTGTGTGTGTATGTGTGTGCATGTGTGTGTGTGTCTGTGTGTTTTGGCAGGTCAGTGGACCTCGGTGCAACATATGTGAAGTTAAATGATCGAGCGATCACTAGAACCATGCTCAGTTACATGTACGTGTGTCCATCCAATAAGATGAAGGTAGGTGAGTCTTAATACAAGACATGAAAAAGCAAATCAATGACAACAGTTTCAGCTTTCCTGAACATTCTACTCACTGCTATAATGTATGTGTGTTTTTGAATATGGCCACGTGCTTCTTATTTTCAAAGAACTAATTACAAATGTGCTTCACTTCTTATTCTATTAGTGGAGACTTGGATCAGCGTTTTAAACAGAATTAAAACAATTAATTGGACTTTTTAATGCTGCTGGAAGAATATTCTCTATTATCTTTGCTTAATTTACCTTCCATTTATCTTTGCATATATAGTTGAAAGAGTGAGGAGAGGCCAAGGACTGCAGGGGAGAGAGATTGACTAGGAGCAGACAGCTCCAGTGTCTCTGGAGCTTCACATACTTTTCAACACCAATTTATTCTTATGAAAGTCTGTCACAGTGCTTATCTGACCCACAAGGTCAGGCCGCTAATGGGCTTAATATCTCATCCTTATTGTTCTACCTGTCCAAATGGAACACTATGTATGTGTACTGCCCATAGGCCTTGTAGCTAGCAATGTCTTGCACTATTCACGATTGGCCCTGCCCCATGACTCATTAGCCATTTCCCCAATAAGAAAAAAAGACGTGACCACAGCTAAGAAACATTATTGTTCAGTGTTAAATGTGTGCAGTTTTATTTATACATTGGTCTCTCATTACTGGATCATTATTAGACATCATGGACTCATTATTAAACATTGTCTGTCTTGAATTGTCCTCTGAAAGGATAAACAGGACTGAACAAATTTTCAGTTTTTTTATATTTGGGCACTGAAGTTCCTCATGATGTGTGTGTGTGTGTATTTGTCTGTCTCTGTGTCTCTCTTTAGATTTTGATTCTGTCTGATCCAGAAATAGAGAGTAGTATACTGATCAGCTCTGATGAGGGGGCCACGTTTCAGAAATTTAGCATCAGCTTTTACATCATGAGTTTCCTCTTCCACCCATCACAGGAGAACTGGTTACTTGCCTACAGTGATGACCAGAAGGTAAAAACACACACATTTAAATATTGAATTGAATTTCTTTATTGTCATTACACATTGCACATTGCAAATATGTATCCATCATTAGATGTTTTCTGTGGACTTATGGGCCATGTTGGTGTCTTTAATGTCTCTGCAGCTCTATAGCTCAACTGACTTTGGGAGAAAGTGGGTACTGGTGCATGAGAGAGTTACTCCTGGTCGATTCTACTGGTACCAAACACACACATCATACACATAGCCCCTCTGCACATCAATGTAATATCACACCTACACAGCAATCTCACACTGAAAATTAATCTTTGATCTTTGAAACACATGTACACGCACACACACACACACACACACACACACACACACACACACACACACACACACACACACACACACACAGTCCAAAAAAAGTTAATCAGATTTTAAACTACATTCCTATCTATATATCTATATCTGACACCCTTTTATCTTACAAGGACACACATTTTACCCACCATACACACACACAGTTCCAACCATACACCTGTGTGTGTGTGTGTGTGTGTACCTGTAGTGTGTGTGTGTGTGTGTGTGTGTGTGCGTGTAGGTGTGTTTCTGTGTGTGTGAGTGTCTGCATGAGTGTATTCGCCTGAGTGTCTGTGTGTGTGTGTGTGAGTGTGTGAGTGGTAAATTGTGATTAATTGCTGATGGAAAGCAACAATGCAGCCTTGGTGAAACACAGAACCACTCTGCCTCCTCGTTCTGTAGGGTGGAATTATGCTGTCCATTATGGGTCCTCCTCCTTCCCTCTCCCTCTCTCCTTCTCTCTGTCCCTCTCCCCCATCATGCCATCACTCCTTTACCATTACTGCACTCATCCATCCCCTAGTCCCCTCTGCCCATAACTGCTCTGTTGTTTTCCTCTTCTCTTGTGCAGGGCTCTGAGTGGTTTGGATAAAGAGGCAGACCTGGTACATATTGAGGCTCAGACTGACAGTGGAAGTTAGTGCTCCTTCCTTTATATCTCTGTTTATTTCACTGATATTTGGTTAAGAGTGACTTTCAGGATTGGATTAATATATTTATATAGGAATGTACAGTCTTACACACACATGCACAGACGCACACACAAACACACACACAAAGTTTGTTGTGTGTGTAAGCACATTTTTATAGCATAATAAAAAAAACTCAAAACTCAAAAACCTAAAATGAAAATAGTCTCTCATTCCTCATACATACCATCACTCACTCACTCACTCACTCACTCACTCACTTACTCACTCACTCACCAATTCACTCACTCACTCACTTTGTCTTATCACCCCTTAAAAACCCACAATACATTGCAAAGCTAGTGATATAGCGTGTACTGGAAAACAAAAAGTTATTTTTGACATCACTTTTTAATCACTTTTTGTCACTGAGGATTTCAGCAACTCAGAAATTAAGTTGCTCCCTTAAAGTTGCTCCTTTAAAACCATATCACACACAGCCTAATTACTATTTGTGTTATTATTTGTTTTTGTTGTTATTGCTGTGGTTAATAATAATAATTCTCAGTATTACAATCTATAATAATCAAATAAGCATCAAAAATATCCATCATGTAAATGATAGTTTTCCCATTTGATTTAGCAGAATACTCACAACCTGACCCCCATTTCTCCCAGAAGCCCCAGTACTAGGGTTCCCACCTTTCTGGCCTTATTCAGTCCAGTCTTGTGGCTGCATGTCCTGATGTCTAACCTTGATTGCAGTGTCACTCCACATGTCCCTGTCCCACTGGAAATTGCACAATCAAAAGTCTACAGGCAAAATCAAATTGAAAGCACAGGTAGATGACACATTAGTAGTGAATCTATTGCAATAGGAATGTCTTGTTTTGGCTTCTTGAAAAGGTGGAAACCTAATAAAGTGTTGTAAACTGCAGAGAAGAATGAAGAACTAGAAATAGAAATGCAAAAGCATTTTGAAATGCTGTTGTTTTAATGTCAATGTAAATTAATAAGTATATAATTATTGTAAGAACCTGAACAAATGTCAACCCTTGAGCACAACTTTCAAATCTGCCTGATCTCTTTTCATTTCCCAATGTTACATTTCCCAGCGATGTTAATCAGGTTGAAAAGATAATTAATCAGCTGAAGAAATGCTTTTTCCTAATTGGTTCTCTCAATAATCTGCTTAGCATTTTCTATTAAAAGTTATCTGTGTGACACGTGGGAAGCTGGATATGGTGCAGATGTAATGGCGTAGAGTGATGTGCTAGAAAAACAAAGCAGTGGTGAGAGTGTTTAAGCAATAGAACAGAGGGACTAGATAGTGGCGAGTCAATGTCAAGAACAGGATTTGAGAGCACTAGAGGATGCTCAGAATGTAAAACAAAATGACAGTAGCTTTGATCATCTGATCACGGGCATTCCCTGAGAGAGGGCTGACAAAGAATAGGACCGTGTGTGCAAATCAAGAGTGACTTCAGTCAGAAAACAGATATGTCAAAGTTACAGTAATACTGTGTTCATAATAAAAATATCTGCAACTCATTGTTACAGAGAACTGCCAATACTAAACATATTGTACATGTTTGTTTCCATGAGAATGAGATCCAATAACCTTATTGCTGTGTGTGTCCATAAAGCACCTCAAAGAATTTACAGTTTGGTGGTTATGCAGGGCGCTCTACTCACAGAACGTACAGAGTCCTGAAGAGTGCAACACACTGCATCATACACCACACTGCACCATACGCAACACTGCATCATACACCACACTGCACCATACGCAACACTGCATCATACACCACACTGCACCATGCTCCACACTGCGTCATACACCACACTGCATTATACTCCGCACTGCATCATACACCACACTGCATCATACACCACACTGCACCATGCTCCACACTGCGTCATACACCACACTGCACCATGCTCCACACTGCGTCATACACCACACTGCGTCATACACCACACTGCATCATACACCACACTGCACCATGCTCCACACTGCGTCATACACCACACTGCATTATACTCCGCACTGCATCATACACCACACTGCATCATACACCACACTGCACCATGCTCCACACTGCATCATACACCACACTGCGTCATACACCACACTGCATCATACACCACACTGCACCATGCTCCACACTGCGTCATACACCACACTGCACCATGCTCCACACTGCGTCATACACCACACTGCGTCATACACCACACTGCATCATACACCACACTGCACCATGCTCCACACTGCGTCATACACCACACTGCATCATACACCACACTGCATCATACACCACACTGCACCATGCTCCACACTGCGTCATACACCACACTGCATCATGCACCACACTGCATCATACACCACACTGCACCATGCTCCACACTGCGTCATACACCACACTGCATCATACACCACACTGCATTATACTCCGCACTGCATCATACACCACACTGCATCATACACCACACTGCACCATGCTCCACACTGCGTCATACACCACACTGCATCATACACCACACTGCACCATGCTCCACACTGCGTCACACATCACACTGCGTCATACATCACACTGCGTCATACATCACACTGCATCATACTCCACACTGAGTCATACACCACACTGCACCATACACCACACTGCATCATACACCACACTGCATCATACGCCACACTGCATCATACGCCACACATTGCATCATACACCACACTGCATTATACACCATGATGCACCATATGCCACACTGCATCATATGCCTCACACTGCATCATACACCACACTGTATCATACACCATGATGCATCATACACCACACTGCACCGTGCTGCACACAGCTGGTAGGGGCCTCTACCTTACAGAGTGTTGCTTACATAAAGAAAAGACCAGAAGGGACCAGAAGTCCCGGTGTTCAATTCCACCATTCACCAGACATCTGAGGGGCTTGAAAGCCATCCGCTCTGAGTGCTTTTTATGTCTGTTCCTCATTCCTGGAGCCTGGTAGGGAGTTCATTTCCCCTGGCAGTGGCTGGTGTGTAATCGTGACCCATATGGCCATGGAGCAGTCGTGTGTAAGCAACAGCTTGAGTATGGCAGGGATGAATTCCACATATATGTATGTGTGTGTGTGTGTGTGTATGAAACAACATAGAAATCTTGACAATGTCCTGTACATAATGTCCTGATCTAAATGTGAATTTTCTATGTATAAATCATTTACATTTTCATATATAGTAAGAACATTAGTACAGAAAGAATTCTCTACTTGAAACGGATGAGATTCATACATATTTTTCCAAATGTTCAAAATTATTCATACAGTTTTAAGATACATTTTCGAGTGGTTATAGGGTGGGAGAGCTGGGCGTTTGGGTTTCCAGTAGAGATGTTGTGTTGGGATGGCACACATTACTGGTTTTTGAGAAAAACTGCAAAAGTAGTTAAAAAGCTAATGAGAATTTTAGTACTCATTAAAGTAACTAAAACAGTGGAAAACAGTTTTTCAAAAGACTGGTACAATCAATCAATGCTAATCATATCAGCAATATTATTTTTGTTTTAAAAAAATATGTTTGTTATAAAAATTAGCAAAATGCTACACCTGTTTGTCTGGTATTACTACACTTTGTATAATAAATATGATCATATCACATTTAAACAAGTTCCACTGTTCTTTCCTGTGCCTGAACACATCTGCCTCCTGCACTACACCAGCAGAACGGCACTGAGCAGCAGAGGAATCTCATCCAACCCTGCACCTATTTGTTCTCACAGTCTTGCTCATTATGCTAATGGACAGATAGATGAATGAATGTGTAGAAAGACAGACAGATAATGGCATTTTTTTTATTTGTTGGAGTAACCACAAAGATATTAACATACCAGTTAGGTTTTGGTGAAGGCATAGCTTTATTAAGCTGCAATTACTTATAGAGGGAGTACACATAATAACAAAAACATCTAATGATACATTAATTTCACATAGCTTTAGGCTTGAAATACTTCCTCTGTACCTTCAGATAGCACCAGTGTTTCATGTCCTGAATTGTGTGTAGTAGCACAATCAACATTTTTCTGAGTGTGCTTAAGAATGTAGTGTGTGTGTATGTGTGTGTTGCATGCTTGGTGTATCTGTTTCCATTTTCCATTTTCGGTACATTACATGTATTCATGCATGTATGACCTTATATCATGAAATGTCTGTGTGTGAGAATGTGATGTGTATGTGTATCTTAGGATGTTATGTGTATTTGTATGTGTGAGGATGTGATGTGTATTTGTATCTGTGAGGATGTGATGTGTATTTGTGTGTGTGAGGATGTGATGTGTATTTGTATCTGTGAGGATGTGATGTGTATTTGTGTGTGTGAGGATGTGATGTGTATCTGTGTGTGTTTGTTTTGTATTACAGTGATTCGGTATGTTACATGTAGAGCGCAGAGATGTTCTGATGGGAGCAGGCAGTATCCGTTCAGCAGTCAAATCGACACCAACTCTCTAGTGGTGCAAGATGAGTACATCTTCCTCCAGGTACTCTGGGACACCTGCGTTCACACTGAGTCTGATACACCCGTTTGTCTGCGTGTGTCTATGTGACATTGTGTGTGTGTGTGTGTGTGTGTGTGTGTGTGTGTGTGTGTGTGTGTCTGTGCGTGTGTGTGTGTCTCTGTGTGTGTATGCTGGTATGAGCATACGTGTGCATGCACATTTCTGTGTATGCACTCCTCTACACCATCTTGAGCCCTCACTACACACAACCTTCCTGCACCAGACTCATTACAACTGACTTTGTTTTGACTTTCATTGCTTGCATTAGTTGGATTTAAGTTGACGGAGAATAATGACTGTATTGATTTGAGCAGTGCCGAATGGGAGAGTGTTTGACACTGTGCGATTCCCTCGGGAAAAGCTCGCTACAACTTCACACCATGACCAGAGGAAAAATGACTGCATCCACTCACTATCGATCAGAAGCTTACACCACTAGAGTGGCGAACAACCTATCAGCAACACTTAACTGATCAGAGGATAAACACAAGTGTGTGTGTGTGCGCCTGCAGTTGTGTTATAAGATTTCTCATGTCAGGGGTGGTGTGTGTGAATTGATTGTGCCTGATGAGGGTAGCTTTGTGAGTGTGTCTGTGAACACATATAAATTGTCACTTCTGACCAATAACCTTCTCTCTTTTCTCTTTGTTCTTCTGCGTGTGGAACAGCTCACGACAGCTGGGAGAACTACATACTTTGTATCATATCAGCGGGGACCTTTCAGACATATTCAGTTGCCCAAATACTGTCTCCCCAAAGTAAGAAATCACATTCTGGTTAAAAGCATTTTTACATGTATATTTAAAGTTTCTTAATCCTAATATTTGATAGACACTACAGATAAAAAGAAAGAACCAATTATCACCAGTAAGCATCGTAAAGCAATGCTGTATCCGGTGTCATAAGCCTTATTGGATCTCTCTGGAAGCCACTAGAGAACAACATGAATAGCATTTCACAACACAAACACACACACATAATATTTTACAATAACCCATATTATCACTAAAGGTACAATAATCTATTTCATAATTATTAAAAGTCTGCAAACCTCATTAGTTACATCATTTGGCAGATACAATTATTTCAAACGACTTACATATTTATCTGGGAATTTTACTCATGGCTTTGTTGCCAAAGTCATGATCAACCTGCTCTACCTGAGGAGCTACAGAAACCCTATGAAAATTGCTTTATGGGAGGACAATTTGAGTCACTTTTTTCAATCAGTTCAACTATAGGTTCGACCTGTTTTGTCATATTAAAAAGACATGCAGTTGTGGTTATTTAGTTTTCACAACAAATGTTCACTGCAGTACATGTAATAAGGTCTGCTCTGATCACAAGAGGAAAAGTTATTTTAAAGGAGCTTAGAGGAAAGTCTGTTGAAGACTGAAAGATAATGAGACTGGAAGGGGTTGCAAAAGGATTGCAAAAATGTTGGCCTCTAATTACATTACACAATAAGAAAATAATTTTCAAAAGGAATAAATGCAGTAGTGTTGATACTCTAGGTGTATATGTCCTACAAAGATCAGTGCAAGTGCTTGTCATAGAACCTCATACACATGATAAAGACCCCTAGTAAGAGGTAGAATCTAGGGAGCTGCAAAAGGCTTTAATTAAGGACCACCTACATGTGTTAAAGGAGAATTTGTCTGTGGTCAGATAAGAGAAAACATTTTGGAAAATGTAGTCGGAGACAATGGGCCTCCACAAACATGAAACCTTCATCTGAACTGTGAAGCATGGGGGAGGGAGAATGACGGTGTGGGGCTGCTCAGCTGCCTGAAGGCCTGGACAGCTTGCAGTCTCCGAGAGACCAAAGGGACCAGTAAAGCTGAAGGTGTAAATTCCACAGCACAACATCAGGGAGTCTGTCTGCGATCTAAAGCTCTAAAGGATCTGGGTCATGCAATATGAAAATCATTTAAAAAACAGGAATAAATCAACAACAGGATGTCTGAAACAAGAAATTGTGAAACTGAAAAGGACTCTTGACCTCCCGAAAGGCTGTGGTGTGTTGTGAAGCTGAGTACCCAACCAGACAACCAAAACGTATGTAAAATTGAAATAGCTTTGCTACTTCCCGTTTGTTTGGTTTATGCAGGACTGATGTGCAAACAGAGAAAATGTTTGGTTATTACTGTTAAATGATATAACACCAGTTACTAAGTATAAAGATTCACATGCTTTTTCCATCAATTATTATTTGCTCAATAAATATATGTGTTGATTGTAATTAAGAGTTAATTTGTCAGTCAAATCAGGGTAATTCCTTTAAGTTCACAAGGCTCAATACTAAAAAATAAAATACATTTACGATGCAGTCTATAATTTCTTACGTGTGGCACAGTATATTATTGGACCATTAAAACAATGTATGCATGACAAATAAATACAATATATTCTTTGTGTGTGTGTGTGTGTGTGTGTGCGTGTGTGGGTCTGTGTGTGTAGGACATGCACATTATCAGCACAGAGGATGGACAAGTTCTTGCAGCAGTGCAGGAATGGAATGAAAATGACACCTATAGTCTCTACATCTCAGACACAACTGGCGTTTTCTTCACTCGCTCTCTGCCCCACCTGCGCACCTCGCGAGGCCTAGCAGGCAATCTCATCGTAGACATCTACAAGGTCTGTGACAACCAGGCTCTGGATTAGAGCTGCAGAGGCAGGGATTAGGGTGTAAAGGATGGTAAACACCTTAAGCATTAACGTGTTGCCACTGTGTTATTGAGAACAGAAAGAAAAAACTATAAATATTCACTTAGGTCAATTATTAAACCGACAGGATGTAAACTTGATCTTCTGCTTCCTGTATATGCGGCTGTGTGCAGGTGGCAGGACTCAGTGGAATACTGATAGCCAATAAGAAGGAGGGCAAGCATATGAAAACATTCATCAGCTACAACAATGGACAGACCTGGAATCAGTTGCTGGCACCTGCTAAAGACATCTCTGGACATGACATCAGCTGTGGCCTGGTAAGAACCAGTATAAGATGATCCAGTCAGACACTGGATATATCTCCACATGTACTGGATATATCTCCACATGTACTGGATATATCTCCACATGTACTGGATATATCTGCACATGTACTGGATATGTCCCCACATGTACTGGATATATCTCCACATGTACTGGATATATCTGCACATGTACTGGATATGTCTCCACATGTACTGGATATATCTGCACATTTACTGGATATATCTCCACATGTACTGGATATATCTCCACATGTACTGGATATATCTGCACATGTACTGGATATGTCCCCACATGTACTGGATATATCTGCTTATGTACTGGATATGTCTCCACATGTACTGGATATATCTGCACATGTACTGGATATATCTGCACATTTACTGGATATATCTCCACATGTACTGGATATATCTTCACATGTACTGGATATATCTCCACATGTACTGGATATATCTGCACATTTACTGGATATATCTCCACATGTACTGGATATATCTTCACATGTACTGGATATATCTCCACATGTACTGGATATGTCTCCACATGTATTGGATATATCTTCACATGTACTGGATATGTCTCCACATGTACTGGATATATCTGCATATGTACTGGATATATCTGCACATGTACTGGATATGTCTCCATATGTACTGGATATGTCTCCACATGTACTGGATATGTCTCCACATGTACTGGATATATCTGCACATGTACTGGATATATCTGCACATTTACTGGATATATCTCCACATGTACTGGATATATCTTCACATGTACTGGATATATCTCCACATGTACTGGATATATCTCTACATGTACTGAATATATCTGCACATGTACTGGATATATCTGCACATGTACTGAATATGTCCCCACATGTACTGGATATATCTTCACATGTACTGGATATGTCCCCACATGTACTGGATATATCTCCACATGTACTGGATATATCTGCACATGTACTGGATATGTCCCCACATGTACTGGATATATCTGCATATGTACTGGATATATCTTCACATGTACTGGATATATCTTCACATGTACTGGATATATCTTCACATGTACTGGATATATCTCCACATGTACTGGATATATCTGCACATATATTTGTTTGTTTCTTCTTGTTGTTTTAACTATCTTCCTGATTTTAGAATAAATTTATGCTGTGAGAATTAAAACAAAACTATGTTATATTCCAATTGTTTAAAGTTGCCTCACTATAAAGTTTTGCCCCTGTTGGCGCTCTCTCTCCAGTTTCATGAGAGAGTCTCCTAGGATGCTTCTCCACATACCTCTCACGGTTCCACCCTTTTAGTGTACGGTTCCCGTGGTGACAATACCATATAGTTTAGTTAATATTTAGTTCACGTCTTCATGCCATGTTCTATTTCGCTTTCCCCACACCTTACTGTGCTCACCCTTGTCTGTTCCCTTCCTGATCAGTGTCTGATCACGCATCTGTGTCCTGATCACCCATCTGTGTGCTGTGTTACAATATGCTGAGTACTGGATAGGTATAGCATTACAGCTCTAAATGAAAACTACTTGTAATGTAGGCACTTTTTTAAATATTGATTTTAAATAAAAAAGGTATTGAAAATAAATTCATATACAGGCATTAAACCACACCAAGCATTGCATCACACCACACCCATCACTGCATTCAACTATGCCAAGCACTGCATAAACAAAACCCACCTATGTAGGAGGAGATATGATTGGTCAGTTTTATTATCATTTGAAATTAGTGTCTAATTGAATTAGTATTGCTCAGGCCTCTGTAAATTTATAGCTGGACCACCAATCTCCAATATGCTTTGTAGCTGCAGAGCTGCAGAACTGCAGACATGGCAGCTTTCTGAGAGAAAGAAGCTTTTTCATTTTAGCCTTCATATTCCAACACAACTTGAATAGGCAGGTTTGCTTAGATTTATATTTGTTTAAATACAAATCAAATTATAGATATTAGAAGTGATGACGTTTATGCAAATGCTAATGATGTCACAAATTGTGGTGTTGAGCCATAAAGAATATAAATTATCGAGGATGAGGCGCCACATGTGAAAATCATGATGTGTGCTGAATTAAACCACACACAGTACAGCATTACACCATACCCAACACAGTATTAAACCACACCCAGTATTGGATTAAACCACACCCAGCATTGCATTAAACCATGTCCAATATTGCACTAAAGCTGCCTCCACTCCGTTGCACCACATATAGCACAATATTAAATCACAGCTAGCAGGGAGAGACAGAGAGAGAGAGAGAGAGAGAGAGAGATTGTGAGAAGCAACCTTTCCAGAAGAGTCCAACAGCAGTAATTATGTTTGCTCTCCCTCTCTCTCTCGTTTTCTGTTTGGAATGAGCAGTAATGAAATTAAGGACATTCCTGTGCCATATCTCTCTCTCTTTCTGAGCTTTTAATTAAGATGCTCTTCTCCCTCAGAGGCTTCATATCTGATGCTTTATATGCCTCTCAGAGATTGGAGAGTTCAACTAAGAACTGAATTTAACAATTGGGGTTAATTTATCAACATATCTCTGAAAATCTTAATGACTTTTCCTGTACACCGAGGCACGTTTATGATGTGATTTGCTTTGTGCTTGCTACGGTGTTATGCTTTTAAGTACAAAAAAGTGTTTGTGTGTGTGTGCGTGTGTGTATGCATGTGTGCATGTGTGTGTTTGTTTTGAGCTTGTGCATGTCTGTGCACATTTATGTGTTTGTGCTTTTGTGCATGTGTGTATAGGTGCCCATGACGCCATTGTCATTCTCTAAAGAAAGAATAGCTACATTTGTCTTTTTTCTTCCTTTTACATTCACAGCATTTAGCAGATGTTCTTCTCCAGAGGGATTTACAAAGATGCTTTGTCATCTTCTCACAGAATGCATCCTAGTCAGTATAGTAGGACAGAGTCAAATTGAACCATTGAACTTGGACACTGCTAGATACAGGAATTGATGCTGATGTACAATATCGAATGACAATAAATACAATATCAAACCATAAGTACTAGACGTGGCAGTTAAATACTTTCTTGAAATTTGGTGATAACAGGGGGGCTAAAGTGATTAATTAAACAACTTTGTCACCATTGGCCCCTCCCTTATCTGTCAGTCACTTCCTTGTTTTCATTTACCATGTGCTTATTTGTTTTGGTCTGTTTTCACACCCCATCATTTAGTTCTCTGCCCCATGGTTTGCACCTGTATCTAATTCGTTTCATTGTTACTCCATGTTTTCTTTGTTTTCAAGAGCTTTTCTTGTTGGTCTCAAAGCATATATCTTTGTGGCCTGTTTTTCATTGCATTATTATTCGCCATATCTTCCAGATTTCTTTGAGTTGGTTATATGACCCTGGACTGTCTTAACGATTCTGATTTGCAACTAATAAATCTTGCTCTTTTCAGCACTTCTGTCCTCCTTATGCTCGCTCTGAAGTACAAACTTTACCTGGTACTTATAACTTATGAAGAGAGTCAGTTTAGTTATAGGTAAGCAAACTGGATTGATTACAATTTAAGAACAATTACAGAAGTCATAGGTTAGAGTAGCTAAGATTGTAACTGTTCTACAGTGCCTTCAGTATAATCAGAGCTTTTAAAATTGGTACTGGTCAGGACCAACTTGAGTTATTAGAACATTTAGAGCTGTTAAAGTCATTTGAGCACTTAGAGTAATTAACGCTGATAAGGAAGCTAGCTAAGCTTTTAGAGCTATTAGAGTTAGAGCAGCTAGACCTGTTAAAGCCATGAAAAAGGACAGAGCAATTAGATCTTTTAGAGAAGTTAGAACCCTCAGTTAGAGCAGCTAGACCTGTTAAAGCCATGAAAAAGGACAGAGCAATTAGATCTTTTAGAGAAGTTAGAGCTCTCAGCGTTAGAGCAGCTAGACCTGTTAAATCCATGAGAAAGGACAGAGCAATTAGATCTGTAATTATTAGACATCTTAGAACATGTAGAGCTGACAGGGCAGTTTAAGCTGTTACAGCTGCTAGAGGAGATGAAGCTGTTGGGGATATTAAAGACAGGGCTGTCTTTAATATGTCCAACCTAGGGTGATGAAGCTGGTAAAGAGGTCAGTTAGAATCAGAGCTGTTAGGAGATTCTGAACCATTACACAGGTCCAGTTATAGTCAGAGCTAGTTAGAGAAATCTGACCAGTCATACATAACCATTCATAACCACAGTTATGAACAGGCCTGTTAGAACAGTTAGAGCAGTTATAAACGGGCCTATTAGAGCTGTTAGAGCAGTTATGAACAGGCCTGTTAGAACAGTTAGAGCATTCTATTAGAGCTGTTAGAGCAGTTATGAACAGGCCTGTTAGAACAGTTAGAGCAGTTATAAACGGGCCTATTAGAGCTGTTAGAGCAGTTATGAACAGGCCTGTTAGAACAGTTAGAGCAGTTATAAACGGGCCTATTAGAGCTGTTAGAGCAGTTATGAACAGGCCTCCCATGTGCCCACCACCTGTGGCAAAGGTAGTGATAGGGGTTCGGTGCATTGTGGATCTGGCAGTGCCCAAAGGTGGGGGCCTTGGCATTCTGATCCTCGGTTACTGAAGCTGGCTCTTGGGACCTGGAACGTAACCTGTCTGGTTGGGAAGGAGCCTGAACTGGTGTGTGAGACTGAGAGATACCAAATAGATGTAGTTGGGCTCATCTCAACACACAGTTTGGGTTCTGGAACCAATCCTCTCGAGACAGGGTGGACTTTATTCCTTTCTGGAGTTGCCCAGGGTGAAAGATGGAGGGCAGGTGCTCGAAGGTGCCCCTTCTGGGATTCCATTGTTCTGCTAGAGGATTGCTCACGTGGGCAATGACAGTAATACCTGGAAGGCCGTGATTGGGAGGAACGGCCTCTCCGATCTTGTTCGAGCACACCGTGTTCAAGCATGGCACCAGGACACCTTAGGTCGCGATTCGATGATCGACTTTGTAGTTGTGTCGTCGGACTTGTGTCCATGTGTCTTGGACACTCGGGTAAAGAGAGGAGCTGAGCTGTCAACCGATCACCACCTAGTGGTGAGTTGGATCAGATGGCAGGCGAGGATAGACAGACCTAGCAGACCCAAGCATATTGTGAGGGTTTCCTGGGAACATCTGGCAGAGGAACCTGTCAGAAAGGTCTTTATCTCCCACATCCGGCAGAGCTTTGACCGCATCCCGAGGGATGCCGGAGACATTGAGTCTGAGTGGGCCTTGTTCCGTGCTTCCATTGTCAGTGCGGCGGACCAAAGCTGTGGCCGCAAGTTTGTCGGTGCCTGCGTGGTGGCAACCCCCAAACCCAATGGTGGACACCTCGGGTAAGGGAGGCTGTCATATTGAAGAAAGAGTCCTATTGGGCCTGGTTGGCTTGTGGGACTCTGGAGGTAGCAGACGGGTACAGGAGGGCCAAGCGGATCACGGCTTTGACCATCGCAGAGGCAAAAATTGTGGTTGTGGGAAGAGTTCGGTGAGACCATAGAAAGTGACTTTCGATTGGCTCCGACAAGATTCTGGAAAACTGTCAGGCAACTCAGGAGGGGAAAGCGGTTCCCGACCAACACTGCATACAGTGCGGCTGGGGATCTGGTGACCTTGACTGGGGATGTCATTAGGCAGTGGAAGGAATACTTTGAGGATCTTCTCAATCCCACCATCACGCCTTCCACAGAAGAAGGAGAACTGGAGGACTCTGATGGGGGTTTACCCATCACTCGGGCTGAGGTGACCAAGGTAGTGACTAACTTGGCAGCAAGGCTGCAGGGGTGGATGAGATCCAAGATTCTGAGATCAGAAGAGCCATAAGAGGTGGCTGGGGAGAGGGAAACCTGGGCCTCTTTGCTAAGGCTACTGCCCCTGTGACCCGAACACAGACAAGCAGATGAAAATGGATGGATGAACAGGACTGTTAGAGCTGTTATCACAGCGAGAATGCTGTAGTGGTTGTGCTGAGTTTCCCATATGTTTCTGTGTTATAAACTGGTGACAATGATTCAATGTGGAAAGAGAAATGTGCCACATTGAAGATGAATTTTCTCTTGAAATTTATATGCATCTGTGCATCATGTGACCATTACTGTTGATGTGTTTTTATTTCAGCCATCCTGTTCCCTACACCTCCACCTGCAGATGTCAGAAAACCCCTATACACCTGACACCATCTTAACCAAGCAGTCTGCACCAGGGCTTATAGTAGCCAAAGGTGTGTGTACAAATGTGGAAAACAAGGGTAGATAAGTAGAGAAGCAGAAAAGTGTTGTATGTTCTCAGTGAGTCTACAATCTTGCAGCAATAGTTAGAGTTAGTTCATTGTGCTCTTTGTTATGGTATTGTTTACTGTATTGTCCTCCGTGTTACTGTGTTGTTTGCTGTGTTGTATTCTGTTACTGTGTTTTTCTATGTGTTACTGTATTTTCTGTGTTACCGTGTTATTCTGTGTTACTGTGTTGTTTACTGTGTTGTTCTGTGTGTTACTGTGTTGTTGTCTATGTTACTGTATTGCTTACTGTGTTGTTCAATGTGTTACTGTGTTGTTCTCTGTGTTACTGCATTGAACTTGGTGTTACTTTGTTATTCTATGTGTAATTATGTTGTTCTCTGTGTTGCTGTGTTGTTTACTGGGTTGTACTTGTTGTTACTTTGTTGTTCTGTGTTTCTGTATTGTTTACTTTGTCATTCTGTGTGTTACTGTGTTGTTCTCTGTGTTATTATGTTGTTCTCTGTGTTACTGTGTTGTTTACTGTGTTGTGCTACTCTTTTACTGTGCTACTGTGCTGTTGTCTGTGTTACTGTAATGTTGTTATCTAATGGAAGTCTGATCTCTGCACAGGTAACATGGGAGATGAGCTCTCCTTCGCTCACTCAGGCATGTTCATCTCCTCCGATGCAGGCAACACCTGGAGACAGGTGCAACCACAGTCCCATCCAAAGAGTGTTCAGTTCAGCTCCATATGCTGAGTTAACCTACCAGTGTTTTTTTTACTTTTGCATAGATGTACTAAAACAAGAGCCATTCAAATGCCTATTCTAGGATAAGCTAATATTAATTGAAAGCTATTTTATGTAGAGTAGCAAGTGATTTGATCACAAATCTGTTCCTTTACAAATCAGTTGATTGAAATAATTGTTTGACATGTTGCTTAAAATGTATTATTACAGACTTTTTTTCTGTTTCACATTCACTATTTATGAATAACAACTTGCTAGTGAAGAAATACTCTAATACTCTTTCATTAAATAAATTTAATGAGCTACACAACATGTCAATTCTTTCCCATGTCAGCAGCAATGAGTGGTCCTTCTCAGAAACAGACCTGGCAACATCTGGTCTAAATGACCAGAGTTCTAGTCATTTTAGTATTGCAGGCTAATAACCAGATCCTCCTGTACTGACTGCGCTGCTCAGTCAGCAACTGTAATTAAACTATATTAGCAGTTCAACATAATTTTAATAACATGCCTGTTGATATTGCTGTCTCAGTGAGAGGTCAGGTGGCATTGTTTTACAATAACTGCCATTAGGCAAGTTTAAATTAAATTGAAAATAAACATGCCAACACTACACCTCAGTATCATTCTAGGTTCAGTGTCAGGGTCTATAATAAACGTTGTATGAGTCATATTGTTGTTGTGCTATAAGTTAACTTTATTTCAAAAATTCAGAATGGAGAAGAGATAGTAAACCATTAAAAAGAAAACATCACAGTGGATTTCTAACCATACTTCAATTTTGTTAAACAGTTTTATATCTAAATGGTATATGAATCATATATTGACAGACCTCAGTATTAAAAAGGAAACTCATGCAAACTGATAGTATTTGGCCTTGCGCATTTCTGCCCACAGTATTCTCTCAGCTGCTGGGCCTGTGTTAATGGCTTTTGAAGTCTGATCTATGCAGTCAGCTGTTTGTGGTCTTATCTGTGAGCTTTACACTTTGTGGTCTGACCTGGGAACTCTACCGTTTGGGCTGATGTGGGAGTTCTACTCTTTGGGCTAACCTCGGAGTTCCACTGTTTGGTCTTATCTGGCAGTTCTACTTTTTGTGTAGATATTTGAAGAGGAGCACAGTGTCTGGTTTTTGGACAGTGGAGGAGCTTTAATGGCAGTTACACAAGCATCAGTTCCCACACAGCATTTATGGTAAGAAACACACACAGCAGCAGAAAAAGAGAAAAATGGTTGGTGCTTGATCGAGTAAACATTTGGTTGAAGTTCACTTGAGTTCATTTGGAACAATTCTGGAAGGGGGATATATTGGCACATGTATGGACATAATTGTGAACAACAGAAAGTATTTCTCACCATTTTAAATCATTTGGAATTCTTTAACAAGTGTCTGTTTTTGCAAGAACTTTTGCATTGAAGGTTTGAAATAAAGGGGCTTCAAAGTTCTTCCAACCATGAAACAAACAAGACACATGTTGACCTATTAGGAGGCCTTAGACACTGGAAGATCATCCGAGCCCTTCAGTCAGTGGTAGTAGTAGCTTGCTCATTAAGGCATCTAGACCTAGATTTCTTTAAAACGCCTCTGAGACAACATGTTTTAAAAAGCACTATTCAATTAAATGGGAGCACATGTCCAGTTTGCTCTGATCTGTAGCATGATTTGTCTAGTCAGTCAGAGCAATGAACACAACCCTGATGACTTGACTCTCTGCTTTAGAGAATTTCAATACAGAAATTCAATACATCCAACATCATATGTCCATTAGGCTGTATTGAGTATACAGAGTTCTTTTATGTTTTGCAATCAATATGCTAAAAAAAGAATTGTTGGCCATATGTAGAGATGGAAGTATATGAAGATGACTGTGTGTGTGTGTGTGTGTGTGTGTGTGTGTGTGTGTTTGTAGGATCAGCATGGATGAAGGAAGGCAGTGGAACAGAATCAGTTTTTCCTCCACCCCTCTATTTGTTGATGGAGTTCTAATGGAACAGGACACACAAAACTACATCATCACGTAATACACATTCATGATGATCTGACCTAACAAACTACATACCCTACATACATACATACACTCACAAAAAATGCACACTATACGTTCACACACATTACACACAACATGTACACCATTGCACACATCCCACTGCCACCTACCCCTCACTACATTCATACATAAGTTGCACACATGACATCCAACACACTATTGATCACACACACACACACACACACACACACATATACTACACTCCACACACACACACTAACACAAATTTACATTTAATAATCTTTATTTGTAAGCACATTTAGCATATGTGCTTATCCAGAGTGATTTACAAAAGTTCTTTGTCATCTTCTCAAAGAAAATAAATAAATAGTTTGCAGTCCATATAGGTTGCATATTTCAGTAAGGATTAGTGGTCATTTTAATTCTGCACAAATAGATGAGTCTTCAGTCTGCCTTTAAAGACAGAGGAAGGCTCTGCTGTTTAGACATTAGCCAGTTCAGGCCACCATCTGGGAGCAGAACAGACAGGATTATTTTTGCTTGTCCTCCATGAGACTTGAAGAATAGTGTTTCAAGCTGAGCTGTACTTGAAGCTCGATTTGCTGGGCTTTGACCACTGCCATAATTTCACACACACACACACACACATGTACACACACACATGCACACACACATATGCACACACACACACACACACACACACACACACACACTGAGCACATCACACTGAACTAATACACCCCACATTCACACACAGTCACTGCTAATATCACACCCAACACAATGGGCATAACTTTGTTTTGAACAGTGCTGGAGACCAGAATGCAGACTGGGTTTTGCATTCAGCTCAGCTGCCTCTCAGATCTGTGCTCACTTTAAGGAGTCCAGTTTCAGGTCTCTTTAAGGAGTCCAGTGTCAGGCCTCTTTAAGTCTCAGGCCACTTTAAGTCTCAGGTCTCTTTGGGACTCCTGACTGAAAGGAAGAGGAGGATGAACGATTTATGGCCATCAAGCTTAATATACAACCAGTGTGATGGATGAACACACACAAACACAGGTCCATACTCACAAACACACACACACACACACAAAACAGGACCACAACCCACAAACACACACAAACACAGGACCACACCTACAAACACCCACAAACACAGGACCACACCCGCAGAACTACATACATTGACACAAACAGATGATACTGCACACCAGCACACCCAGAGAGAGATATCATGGGCTGTACCGTGACAGTGGCACTAAACACCCCAGGCCTGCACATGCTCACAGTTGCATTATGTCCCTTTTTCTTCAGGTCACTCTAAAAACACTACACTAATACTTTACACACTCTAAGACTCTACACTATTCAGGTCACTCTAAAAACAATACACTAATACTCTACACACTCTAAGACTCTACACTATCAAACACTTATTACACTTTCTGAGTCTTTAAAACTACAAAGTTCTGTAGGGCAATTTATAATCTTTGTAATCCTCTCTCATCTCTCAGAAACATTGTAGCAGTATACAAAATTCAATGACATTGCTAGACTGCTAAAGACTTCATAATTCAATGTTGTAATACCCAGTTACCCACTATAACGCTCCATAGCGCTTCTCTCACCCATTATAGGTTCTTTGGGCACTTCAGTTACCTCTCTGACTGGCAGCTGGTGAAGATCGATTACAGTGGTTTGTTCAATGGGAAATGCACTGATGGAGACCACCAAACATGGCCCTTGCACTACAAGGTTGCAAACTTTATTTATTTATTTATTCGTGAGTTAATGCTAATGTTACTTTTGCTAACTATATTCTTTGCTAACTTTAACATCATTAGGCAGAACTGCTTATCCATTTCTTGTACTAAAGTGAAAATTTTCAACATTGGATCTTCACAATATAAAACACTAAATTTGCAACCATTAACATTCTCCTCAAAATATTCACAACAAAATGGAAAGATAATTGTTACAACCTAACTGCACTAATAGACTGAAAACATTGTTTTAAAGTTTCTATAATACTACCATTATAACATAAATTAGAAGTACTAAATAAAAACAATATAATTATTTCATTCTATATATTTATTATGTATTTATTTAAATATAGGGCAATGCACTTATCAAATTGTGCTGTGTTCAGTATAGATGAATATTAGTTGGAAGGTCTCGATAGTTAGATTTAATGTAGAAATAGACGCACTGGTGTATTGTGTGAAGTGTTTGGCAAATAAATGTTTAAGGAGTTTGAAATGAGAGTCATCTTCAGTAAAATGTGTTTAACATTTTACACCATAGACAGAGGCAAGACACCTGAGCTTCATTAATTTAGAACTCTGTGCCTGTGTGAAATAATATTCATGCAATTAAGAAAATTGGCAAGCAGGAAAACATCTCAACATCCCCTGTACAGTCTGTTAGTAAAAAAAAAATAGATTTGCTTAATTTTCCCCGTTTCCCCAAACATAGTCGTTCAGCCAAGGCATGTCTGCTGTCTTGCATCTTCTGCTTAGGTTTTACACTGGAGACTAATGTAAGGGAAGACTCACGAGGAATCTGTTTCATAAATGCAAACTCAAGTCTTCATGTACTTGCCTCTAACTGTCTTGTGGTTAATTAATACCATTCAAACTTTGCAATGTAGTTGAGGACACACTATGACTTCCTCTTATCTATAGAACGAGACGACTGTAATTAACCACATAGCTGAAAGCTGTAACTTTATGATGTATCCATGCAGCAATATCTTTTTTCTCAGAATATAATTTGGTATAATGCAACACCCAGTATTTCAAGGTTTGAGGGAGAAACTGTAGCAAGATGGAAGTAATGAGAATGATACTATTGCTACATTTTAATTATAAATTGGAAAGTACAGACTTTCCCATATATAATATTAGATAAAATAAAAAAGCATTAAATTTAATACGTGATTATTTACTTCAGCTCTGGTTATAGGCAGATATTGAGAATATGTTTTCCAGAAAAGATTTCAAGTTAAGTAGACTTCTGTTATTGTTAACTACATTAGTCTTGTAATTCCAGTGCAAACCTAAAGAAGAAAACATCATCATCCCGTTGCCTGATCACATTTGTACCAAGATGAAAATGATGTAGACTTTAAACTGAACAATTCCTTTAATTAAATAGATAACATTGTATGTATGTGTGTGCATGTGTGTGTGTGTGTGTGTGTGTCAGGGTGAGGTGTGTGTGATGGGGGAGAGACGTGTGTATATCAAGCGTAAACCAGGCAAACAGTGTGCACTCGGGCAGGAGTATCCCAGAATGATTTCAGCCGACCGCTGCATCTGCACACTTTACGACTTTGAATGGTAAGTCTCTCACTCACACACATACACATACACACACACCCACGTGCACACATTTGTAGGAAAATCTCTACATCATACTAAAACAACTGAGTTAGTGAAATTAAAGTAGTTCCCCTCCCCAGCCTCCTTTTATCTCAAAATCCTCAATAAATTAAATAAAAGATAGCGAATCTTAAATCTTTCTAACCCTATCTAACCCTAACCCTTACTAGCCCTAACCCAACAAACCCTAACCCTAACTAGCCCTAACCCTACAAACCCTATCCCTAACTAACCCAAACCCTACAAACCCTAACCCGACCTAACCCTAACCCCAACCAACCCTAATCCTAACCCTGCAAACCCTAACCCTACAAACACTAACCCTAACCCCAACCAACCCTAATCCTCACCCTACAAACTCTAACCCTACAAACATTAACCCTAACCCTTGAAACAAAAACGTTTTTCTATCATGATGGGAATTAAACTGCAATATATTTGTCTTTATATCTGTCTCGGGCAGGAAAAAAGGAGAAAGCAATCGTGAGTCTCCAAGTGTTAAATGAAAAGAACGAAAACGAAATAAACATAAAAGTGCACTAACTGGAGCAAAAGAAGCCTATCTGGACTTCCTACAGGGGGCGCTGTATTATCTCATCTCTACAGGAGCACTGGGGATTGTTAAGACTTCACTCTGTTCTGTGGTGTAGCATGTGTCACAAGTCCTGATGAGTGCCATCTGCGCTTAACCAAATTACTTGTCTCAGTGCGAAGCATGACAAATTACCATAACGTCAAATGGTTAATAATGTCTAAATTAATAAATAATGAGTATATAAATGGAAGATAAATGTGGCAGTGATCCTATTAGTTTGTTGGAGCTCAGTTCAGGAGAGAGACACTGCAATGAAGTTTGGGTAGGTTGTTCTAGTTCAGAAATAGGATCAATGTTGAATTATAATAAAGTAATAGATGACAAATACAGAGACAGTATGATTGTTGTTAACACAAGCACCTTTTAGAGAAGGTAAAGACAGTTTAGCTGAAATATATATTTTTTGTTCATTTAATGCTTTGGAAGTGTTATTGGTGATCAGATATTGCATATTTACTAATAAATATTCCACAGAGGTATATGACAGATGGAAAGATGCATCCAACTGTCACTGAGTAGGGGTGAGTGATGTCACTGAGTAGGGGTGGGTGATGTCACTGTGTAGGGGTGAGTGATGTCACTGAGTAGGGGTGGGTGATGTCACTGTGTAGGGGTGAGTGATGTCACTGAGTAGGGGTGGGTGATGTCACTGTGTAGGGGTGTGTAATGTATTAGGATTTCATTTTTAATTAGAACATTTTTTAGATAAAACAAGTTCATATACGGCCAATGGTGCATTGAATAACAGCATGATGTTAAACATTTAGTAAGATTTATTATTTTGCCATGTGGCATAATAATAAGCCTCATGCATGACTGCTGATCAGAGGGGCTAAGACCATGTAAACTCTTAAACGTAAGCAGTTGTATTTTAAAATCAACTCTGAGTGACACAGGTAGCCAGGTAACACAGGTAAGTCTTCTATGTTCTCTCCACTTTGCACATAGTAGTACTCTGGCTGCTGCAGTCTGAACCCTGTGTACACTTGACAGAGTTTTCTTAGGGAGACCAGCCAGCAGCACATTACAGTCCTGATGTGACAATACAAATTTGTCTTTTAACCAAGACATTCATTATACCTCCAGCTTGTTTATTTATTTATTTTCTGATTTTTCACATCAGCAAAATGGTCTTATTTCATTTGTTTTGTTGTCTGACCTTCGTCAGGTTTCTCATATGCTTGTAGTGACGTAAGTCAGGGAAAAATTTCATTGGAATTCAACCATGACAGAAGAATTCAGCTTCACTATATAACATCCAATGTAGAACAATTCTATTAAAAATATATACTTTTTTCTATTGAAAGATCATTATATACTGAGCACCATATGGCATCCTAAATAGCAATTACATTTGTTCTTGTTTATTTTTCTTGTTTGGCTTTGCTAAAGTCTGTCAGTTCCTCTAGCAGGTGTGCATGCTAAAGATTTAAACCGGTGAAACCTGACACCACTGAAATATTTATGTGTGGTCATGAGTGGATGTATGGATGAATGTGTGGATGTACATGTCTGTATACTGACTAAGCTACCATTTTTAATGCATCTCTAAGGTGAAACCTCATATAAGTGTTACTAAAACTGTCCAAAGTAAATTCTTCTATCTCATTAACATTACTACCAGGAATTGGTCTGTGTATCTCCTCCTGATAATAGCAAGCTGAGTAAAGTTCAGTTCATCAGACTGGTTCAGTGAGATAATTGCCATGTTGTCATTGTAACCATTCTTCTCCTGTACAGTGATTATGGCTTTGAAAGGCAGGCGAGTGGGAAGTGTGCACCTGCATTCTGGCACAATGCACACGCATCTGTACACACCTGTAGCCAAGGACACAGCTTGCTGAATAGCACTGGGTAAAACACATACACTCACACCTTCAGACACATACACACAGACACACACACACACGGTGAACTGAATGGCACTGCCTAAAACACATACATTCACACCCACTCACACAGTTATCTAAAGAGTGCCAGCCTAAAACACACACATTTTTTTCATAGAGTGGTGAGGATTGGGATGAGGTTTAAGGCCAGAATTAAGGTCTGTGTGTGTGTGTATGTGTGCATGCATTTGTAAATGTTGGTGTTCAGGTATAGGAGAGTGCACTCTAATAACTGTAAAGAGGGCCTAATGGAAGCTCTGAGTCCTAAAGTGCAGCAGTGTGTGACCACGCCTCCCAGCGGACTCCGCCTTCAAACCAGCAACAAACAGCTCCGCGCTAACCTCGGGACCAATGTCACCTTCAGAGTCACACTACAGCAGGTGAGTACACACACATGCATTTCAGAGGTCAAACACACCCATGACTTCCTGTGGTTATTCCCCCAGAATCTACATACATATGCACAAATGCAGATGCATATACACACATTCACACACATACAAACAGTATTCTTAGCATTGCCATAATTCACACATTTCTGCATATTCAGCAGCAGTTTCAATGGATGAGGTCTTTTCAGTATATCCATGCATATACAAACAGGTGACACAGGTGTATACAGATGCACAAAACACACACACATACACATACAATGCTCAGTAGTAGCCTTGTAGTAGTTGTTAGTAGTTGACTAACATTAACTTTAGACTAGTGAATACGCAGGTCATCTCTCTCCCTCTTTTATTCCTGATGCTAACCACTGTGCTTTTTCTCTCACTCATTCTGCAGGGTGACTCTGTGTCTACAAGTCTGCATTTGGATTTTGGAGATGGAATATCAGTGTCATACTCTAACTTTAGTCGCCTTGGTGATGGCATCATGCACTTATACAAAACTGCGGGAATATTCAGGGTGACCGCACATGCTCAAAACAGCCAGGGCTCTGACACTGACTCACTGTATCTACATATTACCAGTGAGTAGATGCAAGCACACACACTCACGTATTCACACATGCCACACATGCACATGGTTGTGATGACCATGTGAGTTTATATAATGCCTTACATTGTAATTTGGACTGTAACATAGGAGTTCTCTATTAAGTGTGAGAAATGTTGTGTTTAAATTTGTTTGTTGTGTTTGCTCCATTAGGTCCAGTGGAACGCATTTCTCTCTCAGCACCAGTGGTGGCCATCAGGGGGCGTCAGACCAACCTGACCGCAGTGGTGTTGCCCAGTCAGCCTGTAACTGCTGCTTTCTACTGGTGGTTCAGAAACAGCACTGAGGTTTATATCCCTCTAATATATCCCTAACCCTAATTAAACCATAACCCTAACATAATCCTAATCCTAACATAATACAAACTCTAATTTGACACTAACCCTAATATAGCCCAAATCCTAACATAACTCTAGCCCTAATATAACCATAACCCTAACATAATCTTATTCAACTCTAATATTCCCTAATATACAGTATAGCCCCAATTTAACCCTAACATAACCCTAATTCTAATATAACTCTAAACATAATAAAATAGTAATCCTTAAATAATCATACCCATAAAACCCCACAACTATCACTAATCCACACATAACTCTAATTAAGAGAACGATTACTCTTACGAGGGTGTTCGGTGTGGCTTCTTTTTTGTGCTGAATTCCAGACAGGACAGAGATAGTCATCCCTTTCCTGCTAGATTTGGCGTGATGTAGCAGTGATGTGCTGAACGTGACACTTCCTCCATCAAAATCCATTGAAGAATTTTTTTCCCTGTGTTTTCTTTCGATATACACACAATAACATAACTTTCATTGATTCTCAAGGAGAAATTTAATATCAGAGTACCATTGATATTTTTATTATGATTTATGATTTATGATACAAGGCTGAAAAAACTTCAGGGACTCTAGGTCACATTACAGTCTATTAACTTTTATAGCTTTAGACCATTGGTCACTTGAATTAACATACTGGAACAAACTTGACTCTAACCCTATTTAAATGAACTACTATCTCACATTTTGTTTTACAGTAATATTGCTGGGTTGAAATAGGCTTTTCTCCCAGAACAACCAAATCAAAGACAGTCACCTAAGCTTCCGCTACTGTTAAATCTACTCAAGAATCTTGCAAATGTAATTTCTGCAAGCTACTGATAAGCTTTCTTATTTCAGTTTCACAGAGATTTTGCATATGTTTGTAAACTCTAAGCTAAACTGGACTTTCTGCTACAGTGAAAGTTATATAAAATTGCTTGACTCATTATTTGATTAACGTGTGATAATATTGAAGATTGCGACAGTTAGACCTTCAGCATGTCTGTGACCTAAACAATGCTAAGCACAGACTGTTTTAAACAATGCTTATGAGTTTATTTCAGTGAAGAATCCTGAGATCTTATGTACTATAGCTAAGCTTTACAATTTTGAATTAAATTCAGAAACATAAACATGTGTAGGAACTACACCAAGTTTAAAGTTAAAATGAGCTTAGATATCACCTATTATTTAGGTGCAGGTTTAACTAACTTAAGGATGACTTTAGCATGTTGTTCCTCTGTGATGCCTGAAGCCACCTGTGTCTTTTCAAAGTCACGCTGACAAAAGGTCACTGAACACTCTAAAACTAAACACTAACTGCACACTAGCTGAATATACTGCGCACTAGCTGACTATACGACCTAGTGTGGTCAAGTCACCTTGTAGTAAAGTACTGCACACTTCTATGGGTGTGACCTTTGCTCAAGTCAGAGTCAAGGACCAAGTCATCTGTAATCAAGTGCCAGTCATTTGATCTTAATTACTCTTCACCCATTGTGATCAACAGTCCTCTCCACCTATTTCAGTACTGTGTGCACAATACTGTATGTTTTATGTCTGAAAAAATGTTAAAATGTTTACATTTTTTTTTTTCAGGATGGCAGATAAATGAATTCAGTTTCACTATACATTTAAAAATGCATCTAAAGTTTATGGGGGGAGGGTATCTAATTTATTTATTTATTTATTTATTTATTTATTCAAGGCTTTTGTATTGTATATCATTTGTTCCAAATCACCTCAAACATTTTTCAGAAATCTGAGGTTGCCAAATTGACCCCAGATTCCCCAGTTCCCCTGTTGAAAGCTGTATTAGTGGTGCCAGCACACCTGCTTTTCCCTCACCCATAAAAAGATCTATAAAGAAAAGTATATTATATCTCAAAAAAGGAGTCCAAGGCGAAGTCTGAGTCATCTGCCTGTTGAGTGTGATTACTGTACTTACACTCACTGGCCACTTTAGTAGAAACACTTACATTGTAACTACACTCGCTGGCCACTTTATTAAAAACGTATTTTTCCTACATTCATTGGCTACTTGGCCTTCACATACAAATGTACAGCTCATGGACCAGTGTGTTACTTGTAAGCCCCCTCTACCCTATTCATCAGGACTTTCTAACATGCAGCAGTTTCATGGAGATTGTGCTAGTGTAAGTATAACAGTGTACTACTGATGGTGACGCTGCAGAATCTATACAGTATGTGTCAGTGTCACTGCTATACAATGTGTACTAATACACAAGTTGAATTAGCCATCATCAATGTCTTCATCACTGGTCTTTTTCTTTACATCATCGGTGGCCATTTCTGACATGACCACTGTTTTTCTGACCAGTGCACCACTATTACTGTAACCACAGGACCACTGTTGTTCTGACCAGAAGGCCACTGTTGGTTGGGTGTTTTATGAGTGGGAGACAGCTCTCTCAACCTGGTAGTGAAAATAACATGTAAAATCTTTAGCCACACTGCTGTGACTAATCAACACATATCATTCCACTACCTATTGGCAGTGTTAATGCAGTGTTTAAAGTAGAACACACTCCAAATACTGTATTATTACATCAGCAGTGCTCCTGTGGTCATACATTGACCAGTAGTGAATAAGGTGACAGATAAACTATGCATTCCAACAAATGGCCTTTTTTATATTTTTATGCATATAGATAACTATATAAAATTAATCTTAAAGGCAGTGAGTGTTAGCACACCTACTCGCCATAGGTACAGTAGGTCCAAGGCAGGTATTTGTAATGTAGTAGGTGGCTGTTGAGCAAATAGGAGCATTCAGAGCGATGTGTGTGTTTTAGCCACTGATCACTCTGGGAGGAAGTCTGTCGCACACGTTTCTAGAAGAGGGCAGGACCCTGGTGATGGTGCAGGTATCAGCAGGCAGCACTGTCCTGCAAGACTCCAGGACCATCACTGTGAAAGGTGTGTGGGTGTGTGGGCATGTGTTGGTGTGTGTGGGTATGTGTAGGCACGTATAGGTGGGTACAGGTGTATAGGTGTGTGTGGATATGTGTAGGTGTGTGTGGGTGTGTGTAGGTATGTGTAGGTGTTTGTGGATATGTGTAGGTGTGTGTGGGTGTGTGTATGTGTGTATGGGTATGTGTCGGTGGGTGTGTTTGGGTGTGTGTAGGTGTGTGTGGGTGTGTGCATGACATGCTTTATTTCTCCAGAACTGTACACTGCAGCTGTACTGTTTAACCCTCATAGTTGGTACTGAACATCTACATGGTCTTTCATTTATTAAAATGTGAGAATATAAGAAACATGGAGTCAGCTTTAAGAGAGATTTGGTTGCTGTTTTTTCTTCAAGAATGTTAGAAGAGTCTACGGTTTTCCCTATTCTCTGTTTCTCTCTCTCAGATTTCTTTCGATCTTTGTTGCTGTCATTTTCTCCAAACCTGGAGGAGCACAACCCCTCCGTTGCTGAGTGGAGACAGGACGTGGGGCGTGTTGTCAGGGCAACGCTCTCTCAGGTACACAATACCGTTTTCAGTCCATCACAGGTTTGTGTCAGCTGCAGTGTTGTAGTGGGAAGGGCTGTGATGATGTGGCAGGTCCTCTGCCTGATGCCTCTCAGCCAGCTCACTGGGCTGGGCTCAGGCTTAAGGTTCTCTCATGCAGCCTGTCTGATTTCCCCCAGTACGAGAGCAGCACGGAGCTTCTCTCTTCAGAGTGAACACGGAGAGCCACATCACTCTAAAACCAGTCAGTCAATTAAAGTGATCCAGGCAGAGAGAGCTGCTCAGCAGAGCACCATTACGAGCAGTCAGTCAAGCACAAATATAATGGCCCTTTCCACACTGTGTTTTCAGCTGAAAAGGATTAAAGATTTGTTACACTGGGACATACTGCAGTCTTAGGGACTCCACATGGCACAATGCTGTCTAATAACTTTATATGTTTAGTATTACAGTGCAGCACGCACCGGCGTGTATGCATGTGTGTGAGGCTGCAGTGATATGTGTGTGTGTGTGTGTGTGTGTGTGTGTAGGTGTGTGGATTTCCTGAGGAGCAGCTGTTGGTCTCTGTATATCCTGGATCTCCTACAGTTGCTGAACTGTTCATCTTCCCTGCGACAAACCACAGTCAACTCAGAGCAGCCGCAGAGGAAAAGCTTGATAAGGTATCTTCACACGCTCACATACATGTTTAATCGAATTCACTTACACATAGACACATGTTCATTACACAGTAATATGCACTGACATTAGCTACATACAGATTTTTTCCTTTACAGATGTTTAGTAGGTATGGTGTGTTCGTATGTCTGCCAGGACAGAACGAGATGTTGTTTGAACACTGAAATATAGAATCAATAATTTGCCTCCAATACACAAACAGGAACTGACATCTAACATCATACTATGACAATATGAAACTTGATATTAAAATTAATTCAGCTATTTAGAGATTTTAGGAAACACTGAGAGATTTGGAGAGATAATATAGAATAGATGGATTGTATGTAGAAATATGTGTGTAGAAATAATTGTGAAGAAGATTGAGGCACATTACTGCTTAAACATTAACATTCTCTATATAGTCCACAGATGAACATTATACAGTCCACACATGAACTTTCTCTATACAGTCCACAAATGAACGTACTCTAAAAAACACATGTAGAAATTTAACAGGTCAGCCATAAGCTACTGTGTAACCAAAGATAAATTAATGTGGAAACATACATCCAATAAAGCCTAATTCAGAATCTTCTACATAGTTTTTCAGCTCCTGGGGAAATAGGCTTTTTGATTTGAGGAACATATACCATCTGGAATGTATACTGTCAGAAAAATCCTACACTGCCTTGCATATTTTGGAAGAGCTATGGCTTTGATTATTGTGAACCAGCATTAACCTTTCCAACTTATTAAGACTTCAGTTGTCCATTTAAACTTGTAACAAACTCTTTATCTGGTTAAGCCTGTCTCAAACTATTTCTTCAAAGCATTTCAAATTGTTTTCTAGTTATTTTCAGATAGTTTTCTTCTTTATTAAGCAAACTGACTATTGAACAATTAATTTCTCATGTTCATTACCATTGCTGTCATATTTCAGATGTCTGAGGTGTTTATTAATGCTTTGAATCAGAACCTGATCTACTTTGATCTGAAGCCTGACACTCGGATCACTGTGTCTGTCACTCAGCTCACACTAGGTAAGATTTTAGTTCTACAGAACACTGGGAAAGACCAACTTTACTGAACACTGAATAAGACTTCAGCCCTACTGAACACTGAGAAAGTCAAGGTCTGCTCCAATAGCCATGACACAACCATTGGTATAAACTGTTGATGCATATGGAAATTCAGACTAGATACTAAGCACATTTTTTGTGAGCACTTGGGTGAGCCAACAGAGTAAAAGACATTGCAAAAAAAGACAGCTGAATAAGATTTCTGACCATATTGCAAGAAATGAATCAAAGAAAATGCAGAAAGCTCATTGTGACTAAAAACAACAAAAATGTGAACGCTGGAACAGTTCATATGTAGTATATACAAAAGTATGCCTGAAAGAAAAAACACGTAAAGAAACACTTTGCTGTTGTTCTGTGTAACTTCAATTAAGGATCTGGTTGCAATAACATACTTTCATTAAGTGACAGGCAAACAACAGAATCAGTTAAACAGGCTGGATTCAAGCAATCAGGGTATTCAGAACTTGGAAGAGTGTGAAAGAGAGAATGGGTAACAGAATCAAACTACCAAACAATCAAAGACAATACAAGCAGGCACAGGACTCAGGTTGGCAAATAAGGGTGTTTGCAAGAAATAGCTGGTGATTAGTAGTATGGCATGGTTGGTGATTTGTAGGAGAAAGGTTGGTGATCAGTGGGATTGTATGGTTTGTGATTTATGGGAGGGCAAGGCAGAAGCAGTGAAGATGCTGAGCAGTTCAGGCTTGGTGTGTGACAAAGATCAGCTTATGCAGATGCTTTCGTTTCAGTCACTATCAGTAAATTCATCCACATGGTTGTTTACCATCAATATCCAGCAAGAGCTTTGTGCTCAGTAGAACAAGAAGTAAGCATTCAGTATTCAGTACAATGTGCATGTAATTATGATCAGTGTGTCCAATATACTGGAACTGAAATAATATGCAAACAATGTAATATTTGAGTTGAGTGCTTTATGTTGGTAATTTTGTGGGAGAGGTGTAGTCCAAGGGAGAAAATAAATGAAACACCTTAGTTTATTGTTTACAACAAGAAAATCCATGTACTGCTGCGTGGTTGAATTTTGAGTTTCTGATGGAGTTGAATCACTGTGGCATTGCTCATGCATGACCTTCAGCAGAGGAAAGATTCTACCTAGATCCTAATGTCAGGCATAAGCATTTGTAAGTTTCATAAACACTTGTAATAAAAGCCTATAATCTGACATTTTTATCAAAAGGAAAATGAAAATAACATTTTAGAATGATTAAAATCACAAGTTAGGAAGATAGTTACAGACAAACCAGTCTGAGTAAATGTGCTTACCATGAGCTATTAAGAACAACTCATACAAATATAATACAAAGTAGTAATGACAATTGCAGAATACTACTAAACCATGCATTACTGAAATCTGTTGCTGCACTGCTGCTCTGGACATTACAGAGCACTGCAGCACTGTACAATAGTAGAATACAGCAACTCAAGTTAGGAACCAGCAACTCAAGTTAGGAATGTTTTTAACTCAAATGTCTTGTGTCAACAACATCACACAACTTGAGAGCCACAATAACTTTATTTTAATTTTTTACTGTAACAATTTAACATCTTGGCTGTCAGTAAGTGTCAGTGTGTGCTAATGGCCTAGTATGGGATAAAATACAGTAAATTAAGATACAACAAATGTGAGATAATCCACAGCTCAAACAGGAAAAGTAATGTAAAGGTAATATGATTTTTGTTCAACTGTAAACATTGGTAATCAATCCTAATAAACACTAACCACTGTTTGTAGTCCTTTGTCTTGCTACATACTCCCTATGTATGCATCTAAGAAAAACATGGAGAGAACTCTATTAGAAGTATGACGCACAGCTTACCTGCTCATTTTGATCTCTGTGTACATATCTCTCTGGAAAGCTTCCCAATGTTGTCAATATTCTTAACTTGTAAACTTTCATTGTTGACATGGTTTCAGAGTTTGCTCTTGATTAGAGTCACATTTGAAAATAATTACTTGCAAAGGTAAGTTGACCCAAAAAATGCATACCTCTTCAGGTTATAGGAACTCTCGGGTAAAGATCTCCACAAAACAAACACAAGGTGGCCCTTCTTTGGAAGCTCCTGCATTTATTTCCATTAGTGCAGCTCATTGTCTCTCCAAACGTTCAAGGCTCTCAAGACACATGTCCTTGTCTCGTGTTTGTCCGATTAACTCCTGGAATGGACTCAAAGCTGGGGGTGATCATGTCAGCTTCAAGTGGTCTCAAGATGAATGACAGTATGTTCTTGTCTGAATTCCTGAAATCATGAGGAGAAGAATTCTTTCATCATTAAAATAGCTTCTTTCATGTTCTTTCTATCAATTGTAGCAGTCATCTGTTCTTTGACTTGCTTGAGTGAGAGTTTGAGTGAAAATGACTGAGCATACCACAGTCCATGTCCCCTGAAAGCAATGAAAATTTGCATTCAAACATCAGACCCTCTTTCAAAAATGAATGTGTTCCCCTTGTCTTGAAGTTGTGTGTTTGGGCCATTTAAGTGTGAAATCGTGTTCTGGACAGACATGGCCGTTGTTTCACAGAAAAGTCTTCAAATGCTGCAAAATGGTTCATCACCTGTCCTCTGGACAACCATCTCAAAAACCTTGCTGTGCATGATAAAATCATCAGATAATTCACAGAACTGTTGATGGCTCAATCCTCTTGCCATTATTTTGCATATTTTGCATGGTTATCATGTGATTGATGACAGGTAGAAATGCTTGCATATAAAGTCTCTTGATTAACCATATAGTGGAAAGACATTATGCTGTGATTTAGTCACTTCAACAGTTTCACAAAACCTTTCTGTGCCCCTCTCATATTCAATGCACCATATGTTGATCAGATCGTTAGTGCTGGTACTTTTGCCACAAGTTTGGAATTGGAGCACCAACAGTTAAAACAGTTTCTTAAGGGACTTTTGTGTTCACACACCGATGCAGAACAGTGACCTGTGCTTTGTCATCGACATGACTCATCACACATCGTGTACAAAGAAGGTGAATTTAGATCTTCGCTTTCCTGCCTTGACATGCTTTCCTGCCTGTTTTTGCACATAATGGCACGTCTTGAATTTTGTCTTTTAGGATTTAGTTTTTATTTTTTAAATCAGCATACAACTGATCTACACTTTTATCAAACACTCTTTTACATCAGTGAATGTCTTTCCATTTTTAATGATCTCATGAGATGTCACAAAATTGACATTAATAAACTGTAAAAATGCTAATTTGATCTGCTAATTTGATCTGCTATCATATGTCTGGCAGGATACAATTCTGCAAAAGTAGAATAATTTCTCATCAAATGTCTCTCAACATTTGACTTTTTGTTGTTTGACAGTTTGTTGTTGCAGATATAAACAACCAGTTGGAGTTCTTGTAAATGCAAATGAGTCTGTCCATTCGTCCCTACAGTCTTGATGTTCATCTTGAACCTTTCTCTTCTTTGCCATTTCATTACCTAGCTTGGTCATACTGTGGTCCTTGTCTTTGTGGTCATTGCTGTGAATGAGTGTGCAAGTCATCACGGTTAAATGTTGGTGAATAAACATTTTTTTAATTCTGCAGCCACAAGGGAACATGAGATTTGCATTGAGTGTTTGCTGAACCCCTATACTACACTGCAGTACAATTTCCCAAAATTTTGTAACACAGAGATCATCTTTAATTAATCTTTAAATGGTAGATCAAGTATTACATTTAACACACTCTCATTGAATATTATCTTAACACTAAGCACAAGTTTGGGAAACAGAGCCCAGAGCAATGCTACAATGTAAAACACAGAGATGCGGTACACCTTACATCACCCAATGCTGCTACAAGACTTACTCGCTATAAAATAAGAAATTTAGAGTTGAAGGTATAAAATGTTCTGTAATTTCCACTAACTACAGGTAGCCTGCATACTGGTTATATGCTGTAGTAGATATTTGATGATAAAATGACTTGTTTGCTTTGCCAGAAAAAAAGCTTTACCCTTTTCAGGCAGATCTATTCATCTTCATTGCTCTGAACAGGAAAAGGTTCAGATTACCGCCTGAATTCTGCTGAAAGGTCACAGACATCATGAGTCAGTACTTTCAAACCTGAAGGGTAGACCCATGTACTCTGTGTGTGTGTGTGTGTGTGTGTGTGTTTGATCAGTGAAGCTGTTAATTATATCTTCCACCACCTCAAATAGCTCAAACACTGGCAAAAATAAATAAATAACGACAAGATGTTTAGTTAAGTTTTTTTGCATAGGTTCCAAAGACTTATGTAAAAGTGGACAGTCTGTAAAAGAGACTTAAAGTAGATTCTGCCATTGTTGCGAGCCTTTTGATGAAGAGCCTTATTAAATCCGAATGCCTGCATGTATGAATCAACATTCCTGCATCTTTTCTGGCCATATTACATAGTAGAATAGGAGCGTAGAATGTTTTCACACATAAAAATACAATATCTTTACATATAATCTGTTGTTAATTCAATTAGCTGTTAAAGAAAAGGGATCAGCACTTAATCACTGGGACTACCATTGCCATTATGGCCTCACCGTCATCTTTGCTTAAATACAAACTTTGAAAGGGTGGGTTGAAAATGCGTTCACTGAAGTAGCAACTTGGTACCCTGAAGATGTTAGCAAGTAGCTTACATCTTCCATTTTGGTCAGATTTAATTTCTAAACCATCAAATGAAGTACAAGGAGCATTTTCTTGTATGTTTATTTTGTCCTGGTAAAACAGGAGTCCTCATACATAGGTACCACTTCACATATTTCTGTGGCTACGGTGCTCAGAACAATATATCAGTCATGTATCACAAGAGCAAGTTAGAATAGCAGGACAAGGCAGGGAAGTGATGTGTGCAGTCCTGTGTAGTGAAGTCCTGTGTACAAGCCTGATGTGTTCTGATGTTAGTCCCTGTGTCTGCAGCTCCCCTGGTTGACTCCAGCTCTCTTCACAGTGGTTCTGCAATGCTGATGCTCCTCTCACTGGCCCTTGTGGGTTTGGCTGTGTTCTTCATTTACAAGTTCAAACGGTGAGCCATGCCTCACAACTCTTAAAATACTCAAAATACTTATCAAGTCCTAGTCATATATACAGTATATATAATTCATATATATATCATATAATAAATCACTGTAACGTTTCACACTCACATTTCATTTCACCTATTATTTTTATAGGAAATTTTATAGCTAAGAGTCTACTAAAATGTGTTTTAATGTTTGAGAAATGTATTGTAAATTTGTATGCATTCCGTCCAATGTGGATTGAAATGTGGATATCTTCTCATTCTCTGTATCTGTGTGTGTGTGTTTTTGTTGTTGTTGTTTTGTGGTTGCTTTGGTGGGGTGGGTGGATCATGTGATCAGTAAGATTCCATGGATGCAGGTGCAGACAGAAGACAACCATGAGAAGGATCCAGACATGATCAATACGGTTGGACAAGGAGACACCAGCACACATGCTCCATACAGACCACACAACACATACATTCCATTCACAACACGCATCAGCAGTCACCCTCAGCTCCCATCATGCTCTGTCACACAAAGCAGCCACAGTCAGCTGGCTCCACCCCAAGAGCTGGCCACGCCCAGAACCCTGGCCCTGCCTCGAGAAATAGCGGAGAAGGAAGGGGAGACCCATAATGGAGGTAAATCAATACACAATGATGGAGGGTTTTTTTTACTAAAAATACATTTATGTAGTGTTAATAGAGTAACACAGCTTTTGTTAACACAATGATCATCCGAATATAAAATCAGACATGTTTTATTTGTTATGTCTTTCAAGAATGTCATGTCCTTCAAGAATTCTAAAAATCCCAAATTAGGAATTACTTAAAGCTTTTTATTCTACTTGAGTATGTTGTAAAAATAAACACCTGAGGTGACCTGTTCAGATTCTAACAAATGTAAAATAGTTTCCAGTTTCAAGCTTTAAAACTGTAATGACCATTTCCTAAAATAACTACTTTCTTAATGTACCAACAAAACATAGATGACTGATGTCATTTCTCGTTTTAGTAACAAACAGGCAGGTTTAAGGCTAATCAAATGCTAACATACAAAATGTTTTGGAATATGGTGTAATACAAGTATTTGAGTCCAACTGTGAATTGTGTTTGTGTTTTGTGTAGGAGGTCTTGGGTTTGGTGAAAGGTTGAGGACCAGGGAGATTCCAAACTGCACCAATGTTTGAAAAATCAATTCTACACACAATAAGAGACATTACATTGTGTTATGATTCAGTTGCATCACCTTTGCCTTTTATATGTTTCTCTGAATGTTAATCTCCTGTCAGTGCAACCATGTTTATTTTAAATGTAAATAAAAAATTTTAAATATATAAAATTATAAGGTGTAATAGAAAGGTGACACTGAATTAAGAGTGGTGAGTCATTGTTATGGATGTTAAAAAGTTGTTTATCTTGCTGACTACCATGTGACAAAAATGACAAACCTAGTGTACTTATTTTTGATGAATAGGAGGGCCCTGTTTCAATACTGCGTTTAGTGTTCTCTCACTGACTCCCCCCACTGCTCAGAGGGACCAGGCCCTTTAAACTGCCATCAGAAATCCAGAAACATGATAAGAAGTTAACAGCAGAGTAACACAACAAACATATATTAGCTGTCTCACAAAACATTGATATGACTTACAATAAGTGAGAAAGTTGTCATTGGATAAAACTGAAGTCATAAGAAAAAAAAAATACAAATACTAGCACTAACCTTAACTCTGTAATTGTTTTATAGTCTCACAAATTTGCAGCCTTGAGATGATAGTACCTGTCATGTAGATGATGTCATAAAATCCCTTGTTCTATTGTTTGTTTGTTTTCTTCACTTCAGATTGCAAAGCTTTATGGGTAGGTGCTGAAGAGTACACCCCTTCAAAGGGCCATTTAACAAACTTCACTTGAGCTAAAATAAAAAACAAAATTAATTAAAATAATGGAAATACCCTTAAGATAGCTTTTGGGATTCACCCAAGCTCAAATTGCAAGGCATAGTTGTAATGTTCAAAAAAATAATGAAACAGGGCCATAATATAGATAATTTAATTTTGTAAAGATTATTTCAATTTCAATTTTCTGCATGATAAGTGACAGGTAGGCCTATAGCAAGAATTGCATTAACCCTTTGTGATGAGTTCATTTTTAGAGATTAATGTTGCAAATAGGACTTTGATAAGACTAATAAATGTTGTTCTGCAGTATTAAATTGATAAAGACTAAATTTGTATCTAGTTATATGTGTTTTAAAGGTTTTCAAATGTTTTTTTATATAAGCAGCTGACAGTTGTGAAATGAACTAGTTTTATCACAAAGATGTCTGTATTTTTGTGTTTTAACATGCATGTCATTTTGACTTATCCCTGCCACTGATGTTCTGTCCACTTGATGTGATTTTTCTCTTAGCATACAGTAGCTATTGCAGTGCATGTCTCATTGCTTATTATGGTTTACACTCCAGTTTATTGTCTGACTGGGAATTTAGTCATTAGTTTGAATACATTTTGTTTGTTTGTTTGTTTGTTTTGGAGTGATTGTTTATACAAAACCATTCACTATAATTTCTGACTCTTGCATTTTGTTATAATTACTCTGGCAAACAGTCATGCTTCAAGAGATCTGTGCCCACTGTGTTGAAAAGTTGAAGGAAGTTTGAGAAATGTGTGTTTCAGTGAGTAGGGTTCATCTGAGTAGACATCTAAGACATCCTCGTTCAACCTTTGGGAGATACTTTGGGAAACTCTTCTGTTGGATGACTGTAGCTGAAGCACTGGGAATGATACGTTTATGTACGAGTTACAAAATATATGTGTACCACTACAAGATATGTCAATGTTCAGGTTTATTTAATTCATATAAGTTTAAATGTGTATTTCTTTTTCCAGCTAACCCACATTCTTACTTCATAGGTTTGATGTTTATGTTATTTTAGATGTAATTCAGTCTAGCAAAGAAATTGATCAAATCTAGCAGTCACATTCTGCATTTTGGTGTAATCTCACATACAGTTTTAGCATAACATAACATGTTTAGCTTAACATAATTTCAAGCAAGACATTAAAATTAAAATGTTCTTGTGACAAAACAATGGAAATATTTTAGACATATTACATGTGTAACATGTGAATAGCCATATTACATATGTGTGTGTGGGTGTATGTATATATATATATATATATATATATATATATATATATATATATATATATATATATATATATATATATATAACTACTCAACCTTTAGGAAGACATTGGTGTATTTGTTTAAAACCATTGCGTAGAATGAGTGTGCAGATGTTGTTGAATTTAATCAAATAAACCAAATTTCCTGAAGTACAAATTGTAATTCTGGTAGTTATTTAATGTGTTAAAGATTCTGTCTCCAATCTTAAACATATAAGAAATGTACAGATGTGCACACAGGATTAAAAACATAGCTCAGAAGTCTTCTGATCCAATTAGTGGTCCCTGATTTTGTCATTACTGATAGTTAATTGAGTTTAATTGGAAAGGCCACTTTGTTTCCATACAGAACTAGGAAAGTAAGGTTGGAAAATCTTAGGCATTAATGTTTCATTATTATAAATAGCTACATGCTATTAGTATCTGTAATAGCAGCAGGACCTCGAAGATAGGTGCTTGTAATGATGTGTCCCTATAGTCGGCAGCGATGATGCTAGCATGTCCAGACATTAATGCAGTAGAGCAGGGCCCTGAGACAGTTCTCTCATGGGAGTCGGGTGCAGAGATGGTGCCCTGACAACAGGACACCATGAACTCCCTGGTGTCCAGTGTGGCGGTGGTGCTGAATGGTGACTGAATGGTGAATTGCACACACTCACCTGGGCTTTCCCACACCAAAACAAACAATACAGGACACTAACAAACACAAACAAGGCCACATGGCATTGCTAAAGGGGTGAAAGCATGATATAACAACAACAACAATAATAATAGTTATTATTATTATTAGTGTAATTGTTATTATTACACAGAACTTCCCATTTTATGTCCAGACACAAAGTGTTTCACAAAGTGGCATAACCATTCAACACAATGCAAGTATGAGTCAAGTTAATTTAAAGTGTTTTATTAATGAAAACAAAAGTGACTCTCAGGTGTTATTCTGAGTCACTAAAACATAAATACAGACATAATAACTGACAATTACCGGAGGAACAGAGAGGTGTATTTACACATGGGGATTGAGCAGGCAGCAAGACAGGGGAGGCTGACAGACAGAATGATAGGGGAATAACGAGGGGGAGTGACAACACAATGGAAGCGGAATGTAAACACAAGGCGCATGGTTGACAGGACTGGGATGAAGTTAGAGAGCTAACCCATCCCCACAAGATCAAACCCTAGAGACATTAATATATACTTACCTGTTATTACCTGATATATACTTACCTGTATAGTGATTTTAATAATCAAAATACATTTGTAAAAACCCCTCTTGCCCTTCTAGGCAGTCATTTTTCTTCAAGCTTGGGTTATCTAGAGGCCATTTTTGTGTGTGTGTGTGTGTGTGTGTAAAACAATGTTGAATTTGTTTTAATTGATCTTCTTGTATACTTGTGATTATGAAGGTATAATCCAAAGGGAGGGCTTGTATTATAAAACAGGGAGACAGAGAGTGAGGGAGAGAGCGGGAGGATGAGGGAGAGAGAGAGAGTTGGGGAGCCCTTTGAATGTTAACGCCTGTATTGCGTATATGCTCTGTAGCAGTGTTTCCCACCCCAGTCCTCAGGACCCACTTGACAGTTCTACAGCTTTGCTCTGTCCAAATTCCAAATTCCCAACAATTAGGTTAGAGCAAAAACGTGGAACCGTCTGGTGGACCTCAAGGACTGGGTTGGGAAACACTGCTCTATTGGGTGTATTGTGAACCGTTGTCCATTGTACTTATTATCATTTTTGTGCATATGTCGACAAACAAAATCACCTAGAGACTGGAAACATCTTTTAATCTCTACAGTGGTCCGTCCCCATGTGATGACCTCCAGCATGTGGGTATGGGGCCATTAACACGGACTCCCAATGTGCATGCAGCTGTTGAGTGGACCCAAGGCCAGTGCCTTACAGCAGAACCCAGAGCAACAGATGAGACAAGAGAAAAAAAAAGAGGAAGCATGGCAGGGGGTAGAGCAGAAATGGTGCCCTGTGTGGCAACTGGAATCCAGATGGTCGGCTGGACAGGACTCCAGGCTTGGCACTGAGCACGGGGCACAGCAGAGGTGGCACCTCCCGTGAGCAGGTGTGTCAGAGGTGCTACCCTCCAGAGGACAGGGCACAGTAGGAGCAATGCCCTCAGAACAGCGGGATGCAGTGGAGGTGGCACTCTACTGGAGACAGGACGCAGCACGCTAGGGAAGGCAGGGCGTGGCAGTGCCCTCAGGGGTAGTGCCCTCTGGTGAACAGGGTGTAGGAGGAGCACCCCTTGGAACAGGCCCTGTGACCTTTAGTTAGCAGGGCATAGAAGGAACATCCTCTGAACTAAGCATTCGAATGTGAGCATCATCCCCTCCTGTTTGCTGGGCACATATTCTAGCTAGCCTAGAATAAGAGAGAAAGAGCCAGACAAACAAACTCCTGCTCCAACCAGCCTGCCCCGGAGGTGGTCAGGTGGGGATCCTGGATCCCATAGCTCCCCCTTGCAAAAAATTCCAGGGAAGCCTCCCTCTTCTGGGCGTATGGAGACGCTGGCCACGAGGGCAGGGAAAGCGAAAAGCTCAGTTTCTGTTTCTGAGACAGGCTTGGGTTGATTCTTTTTCCCACAACATCTGAATTGTCATCGGGTGGAGGAACCTGGCTGACCTCCATGGGTGGACCACTCCCGTGAGATTGCAGGTGGTCAGGCTTGGAAGAGTCCCCACCCCAGGCTTCCTCCTCCGACACCGGAGGAGTCGGTACTGCCTGAGGCAGGCCTGCCTCATAACTGTCCACTAGAGCAGACAGGTCTGCAGGAAGTCAGGCCAACCAGTGGTGCAAGCCATGCCAGTGGTGTCTCTGCTGATGAGCTGGTCCAGCATATTCACCAGCTGGTGCGCCGTGAGCCATTTAGCCTCATGGGCCTGCTTCATGCAGGCAGGTCAGTCCATCCAGTAAATGACTCCCTTCGCTAGCCCCTCCACAGTGATTCGCTGCATCCTTGTAATATATCCAATAGATTTATTTTATGTACGAAGATATAATTAGGCATACTAGTGTGTCAATGATTATGAATATGTCAATCTCTTTAATTAAAAAAATAACCTTTTACTGACAGCATCATAGCTTTCTGGAACTTTCTGTGCTAAACAAATGTGTTTTGCCTGGCTAGCTATGTAGGGGGTTTTGAGGCTGGTCTTGAAGATCTAGAACTGTGTTAATATTTTGTGTGTGTGTGTGTGTGTGTGGTTGTTGTGTTGATCCAGATTAGATCAAGACTGTCCAAAATTCCACAAAAACGTAAAGAACACACAACACAGTGAACGCATAACTAGTGCTGGCAGACTAATGCAGTCTAGGTGTGTGATGTGTGACGTTTGCTGAGGATCAGCAGGCCAAAGGAGAGCAGTGTTGACAGACACGGAGGAGGAAGCAGTGACACGGGGTTTAGTGCCTCTGTCTGAGTTTGTGGCTTGCTGATTGTTTCATCTGTTGTGGTTTCAGGCTCTCCTGTCGGTCCTGTCTCTGCTGTGGCTGAAAGATACTTAGCATTTTCAAAGGTCATCCTGCACTCTCTGCCACAGAAAGATATTGATAAAAGCAGGAGGGCTATTTAATACCTTATGACTGATTATAACACTGCTCTAAATGTATTTCATGTTTTTAGTTTGTCAGTGAAGACAGGTTTACTGATACATGCCTCTCAGCCGTTTTACATGCCTATGTGATATTAACTGGCCCATATTTCCTGAATTTGATGAAAAAACAAGCATTTTGTTTCTTTTTTCTGCCTAATCATTATTCATGACCTTTGAGGGAAAAAAATGTGAGGCATTGTCACCAAACTGTCAAAACAAATCATTAAGCAGTAGGAGGTTTGGATCCAGACTTCGTGACCAGAGAGCTGAAATGAAGATATTTTCGAGTTCATATACAGGTTGTATGGATTTGTGTTATTTATTTGATTATAAAGATATAATTGCATGCTTTTAATCACTGAAATATGTTCATTCTAAGTAGATTAAAAGAATTAATTTGCAAAGTTCAATTACATATATATGCAGAGGAAAGAAAAAATTATACAAAAACATTAAACTTGAGGGATGACGGCCACACCTTGCTTGCAGAATTTCCAGTCCTGCTGAGTGTTGTGGGCTATTAGTGGGATACTGAACATTCCTTCAAAAAGACCTGCAGTAGGGTTTAGATCTCGTCACTGAGGTGGATAAGTAAGGCCTTTGACTTCTTTGCAGTATTCCGGAAACAGCTCTTTTCTTCATAAAATGCCTCTAGTAGCATGGTTGGAACATCATGTGTCAACAGTGTTTGCGCCACTGAGGTGTACCTGATCCTGTAAAATTGGCCACACATTCTTTGGCTGGGATTACAAACACAGTGACTCCTGCAGCAGGTCTATGCAGAATGCCATGGATCCACCAGAGTGGATCTACAGCTGAGAAAAGACAACAGGCCTGATGCAGTATGCTGATGTTTCTCTTAACGTCTGTTTTAGTACGCCGGCAGACTGGGAGAGGCTCCTGTGCCTTGGTGGATCAATCAATAACAGAGCGAGGAGCGAGAGAATCAATCAATCAAGTAAATAAATCACAAATATTTGATTATTAAGTATAGATTATATTTATACATGTATTAATTATTTGTGTTGTCAAATACGCTGATTGAGTTTGATTAAAAGTTATTCACCTATTGAGGTCTATTAGGACATTTTTATTTGTACATTTATTTGTACTGATTGATTGGTAATTAATTAGTTCATTTATTCAATGATTGATTAACTGATTTGTGCATGGAACAACAATCCATGTTGTGGTATGATATTAAATTAAACAAGGATACACAATGTAATTTATGTAAAGAACCACTTTTACATCTTATACATTATGTTTGGTGCTTTTATATATACCTCATGTGTCCCCTTTTAGAATACACCTAATACACAAGTGAACCAAACAGTACTGACATCAGTAAAATCAGTTGTTGTCACAACCGTGTCAAACATACCATGCATTTGCAAACTGCCCTAGAGTATGTTTCATGCCTGTTACTTTACATATACAGTATTTAATGTGTGAGTACAAACATACACAAATTCATGGGATCAAGCTGGTGTGGTTTCTTGCGAATAGCCTCCCTGTCAGTGAAGCTATGTGTGTGCTAAGAGCATCCCCTTGTGCCTGCTAAATGTATGCAAATAGATAAAAGTGAAGTGTTTTGAATATATTAACAAAATGGAAGGGGGGGTTTATTACAAGTCCAATGGACAGTTTCAGTTACATTGAGGTCTTTATTGAATTTGCAGATTTAATGCCCCTTAATTCATGCATGTCGATTCTGGTTTGATTCTGCTAGAAAATAACTTTTAATAATATGAGAAGATGACTCATGTTCATATCTAATTATATGTTAATATCTAATTATTTGTTCATATCTAATTGTGTTAAAGTACCTGTCACAATTTCTACATACATTATAAACGATGAGAATTCATCTTATCCATACTCATTTAAAAAAAGAATTAAAAACTATTGTAGCAACATATGTATTACACGTATGATTTATTATTAAATGCATTACATTTATTTAAACAATAATGGGAACCTAGCATAACAAAGAGGATTCCAGTGTTTTGGTGTTACTTTCATGTTGCATTGTTTTTCTGTAGATACGTGTTGTCTGCATCTGTGATGATGATGAAGGGCAGGTGCGGAACTGCTGAACTTTGAGTCCAACCCTCATCTGCTATGCAGCAGCACACATGTCAGACAAGGAGACTGCAGAGTGATGACTGTCCTCAGCGTCTGACACACTCACCCAGCTACACACAACCAAATGTATGCATGCACAAAAATGTGTTCCCTTACACACACATCCATGCTCTGTGACAAATTATAGTGCCCCCTGAACCATATGAGGGTCAGTACATCAATTATACATTCTAATAAAGCAGGAGACATATCGCTCTTACTCAGACTGACAGCACAGACACATTTAATCCTCAGGGCCAGTGTGTGTGTGTGTGTGTGTGTGATTGCAGAAGACCATCTAAAAATATGAGCGATCACAGAAATTTGGTTGTCGCCTTTGTGTCGCCTATCAGTGATCACAGAGATGCGCATGTCGCATTGCCAATCACAGGCAGCAGACAGACAATCAGCTGAGGTGGAGAGATGCGGCTTGCTGAAGATGCTCTGCCTTGGCAAGTGAAAGTAAAGCCATTTTCTGCCTACACTATACATAGCTGACAGCTGTCTAAAACATACATTACTGAACATCAAAGAAACCTTTTCTATACGGGAGTGAAGATAATTTCGTCTCGCTGTCCCAAAATAGATTAAACAATTAAATAAACAGACATACAGATGTACACACATGCACGTGCATGTGCACAGACACGCACGTGCGCGCACACACACACACACACTCTCTCTGTGACAAATGTTACAAAAGCACTTGTAATGCAGTTTCTTGAAACTAATATCCATTCTGCTACGAGGCAGAAGACCTACATTATTTACCTCCTTTTGAGCTTGTCATTGAGAATCCTTGAGTTACTATGAGAACACACACAATATCAAACACACCAAAACACCACAAATCAGCAAATACTGACAGTATGTGTGTGTGTGCGTTCTTGAGTGTAAGAAAGAGGAAATCACAGACTGATTGTGCTGGTGGGGGGTTTGTCTCTTTTCCCAGCTCAGGCTCTCTGGGCTACATGAGAAACTGCAGGAGAAAGCCATTCAATAAAAGCTCGCCTTAAGGAACATACTTTCTCGTTTCTATTAATTTGCAGAACAGTAGTGGATACTTAATGTGAATATGAATGTCTAACTCTGATTCTAGGCATTGCAGTGAAATGAATCCACAACTCAAAAGACAATAAATGCAGAATCTGTGCACTCCGATCCACATTCAGTGGTTATGTAGCACCATCCTGTGCTTAAAATAGTGTATTGCATGCAAATTTATCACCTAGATTCTAACCCTAGGTCCTAGAAGGTCGAGTTAGAACGCTGCATACTCATGAGTCACTTTAATACAGTTTTTGATAGTTGTTTTTTGAGAATTGTGATTGTAAATTTAAACTAAAACTTTAAGGTTAACAACGTATGGCTCCTAGTCACACCGGCTGACTGCACGCTCCCCACCTCTCATACAGCGCGGTCAAGCGTCACGGAGCATCCTGCCGTCCTTGCGTAGCCCTTGTATCTTTCTTCTTTGTGTAAATGAATTGGAACACGTTTTCTGTTTTTAGGTTCCTTTTTCTGCATTTTCCTTGCCAAATAAAAGCATTCTTACTTGCTTACATCTTGTTTTTTTCGATAACTAAGAAGTGTAAGGATTTAAATCCGTTTTTTAAGCAGCCAACACGTTTTGATTTAGAAAAAAATGTATTTGCAGTTGAGGGGAAAATCCACCACTTGTGTTCACATGCCATATCACGCATTTGCTAAATCGGTCCTTGGTGGATATGCTATCTTGGGTCACAGTTTTAGTTAAACCGTAGTCCATACATAAGCCGCCACAGACGTTTAGGAAATGTTTATAGGTAACTGGAGTTCGTAGTTCCAATAAAATGTGTTGCCATTCGGTGGCCATTTTCAGCAAAAGTGGGGGTGTTGAGTTGAATCCCACACACACACATCCCACCCCCGCCCCCCTCCCGGTTGCTACATCCCTGCTTTGTATTAGTGCCTAGGTGAAAGTCAAGTGAAACTTCATAGTGAAACTTTAGATTAAAATCTTGCAATAACAACTTTCTCTCGCGCACATTTTAATTAGCTGTACTGTATTATTTGGGTCGCTTATTGGTTAGCTGATATAATTTTCTAAAAAGAGCTGGAATGCTCATCATATCCATACGTAGGCCAACTATAGACTACATCTGCCAAGCCCGTGAGTCAGCACTCTATCCAGAATGAAAAGTACTGGGTAGTTTTTGGGTTACAGTGACAGACTTTCTGCTTTTGTTCTCTGCAACACTCAGACAATTTTTTTTTTTTTTTTATTTCATCCCTCAACACACAGGAAACAGATCCTGACGTGTGTTTGACATCTTGCACCGTGTTCGCGCAGTTGCGTCATCAGACCACTACAACCACGATCAGGTGTGGTTTGCGTTTTGATTATTGCATGTAACTGCACAACAGGCATATACAAATACATAGCGATTTGTAATTAAGAATAAATGATTTAACACGTTTTCCCTGGCTCATGAATGACTGAATACCGCTCTTGTCTGTTTTACTCCTCTTAAAAACCACTGTAGCCGTCCAGGAAAGTGGGTAATAATGGGTAGCTAATTAGCTGGGTAATTAGTTGCATAGTCTCTGCTGCTCTCATAACCCAGTCACAGAAGGGTGGCGTTTTAGACACATGGGAAATGAAGGCTGTAGTAGTCGAGTGTGTGTGGGAGGAGGTGCGAAGAAAGGATGAGAGGGTTGTTCATAGCAATGTCTAGATCCACAATGAGAGGCTCTCCAGTGATGAACTGCCACAGTATGCAGTAGACCCCACACACTGATACCCCATACTACCTACACACAGGAACACAAGTATGCACTAGTCCCCACACACTGATACCCCATACTACCTACACACAGTCAAAACACATGACAAAGTAATACAGCACTATGTATATATAGAACTTTGTTTCAAAATACAATAGGATCAATTAAAGAAGTACCTATTAATCACAGACCTGTAGACAATGAGGGATGGATGAGTGGTGGATGAGAGAGAAAAAAAAAAGTACAGAATACACCGACTACACTGTTCTGGCTCTCTCCCTGATGGAAACCTCCTAAAGGGAACAATACAGTATAAATCAATCAATCAAACAACAGTCTACAGAGAAAGATTGATCTACATGAGAAGCTGAATGAAATACAATAATTATGCTACTAAACATGGTTATTAGACCTTCAATGTGTGTGTATTGCGGTCATTGTGGCCATTCTATTGTTCCAAAACTCTTAGTGTTCCAGATTCATTTAAATCTGCTACCTTAGATCTAATTAGGGACCTAATTATACACCAAAAGCAGAATCCTGAAGCACAACAATTGAGAGGCTGCTCTGTCCTTTCACTCACACACTCTGGATCAAATTAAAAAGCTTTTCATTTTCTGTTAGTGAGACCCAGCCAGGTTTTAGTCCTGAGCTTCAGCTATCTTCCCAACAGAGTTTAAAGCCTCTGTAAATGCAGTACACCCACCACCATACAGAGCAGAGCTAAATTGCATCAAATTTGCAAATATTAGCCTGCATTAACATTTCATATTCAGTGCTGGCTACATTTTTGAATAAAGTCTCAAATGAAAACAATGACTTGATTAAAAATAAATCTAAACATCATGCACATTGCCCACAGTAAGAGTAGGAAAGATGTTGCTTTCAGCTTTAGCTGGAAGTGTATGGAGTCCAATTTTCAAATGAAATTGCAGTAAAACTGTAATGGGGTGGCTAGCCAGGGGTGAAACATGTGAACCACCACAGGGTTTTGAGTAGATAGGACCCAATTGCTGAGCTGAAGTACAACTGGGAGAGAGAACAAAAAGGGGGGGAAAGGAACAGCCAGGAGAAGAAAGAGGAGAAAACAGAAAGTTGTAGTCAAAACGGTTTGGGTAGAAAACAGAACAAAGGACACCAGGGGAATGACTGGCTCTCTCATACAGCGAAGCACAAAAAAACTCCAATTAAAAGAGTAGCAAAAGGAAAATGAAGAAAGATGGGAACAACCTTGTTGTTTATACTAAAAGGCAACAGCTTTTAGAGGAAGAGAAAAAAAAACACCCCAAGACCAGAGAGGGACTTGAGAAGAATAGAGAGACGAAGAGGCCCAAGAACAAGTTCCTCAACCTCAACCTCAACCTCAACCTCAACCTCAACCTCAACCTCAACCTCAACCTCAACCTCAACCTCAACCTCAACCTCAACCTCAACCTAAGATGGCGGCTGATCTGTACGTCAGAAAACTGACCAAACGATTCAGCAACCGGTAACTTGGAAGGAGCTGCTTATAAAGGGATGTCAAGCAGGTGTAGCTCATTTGGCTTAATTAGCCGGTTGGCGCCGTCTGGTGGCCGGTGGTGGTATGGCGCTAACCCTTACAAAAATCACTTAACCCTGAGTTTTGTATTTAGTATCACTTCCACCTCAGAAAAACATTTGGGCCATTCTCATTTGTTCTCATTTTGTCGGATAAAATGTAAAGAGTACATTTTCTCCTGTTTGCATCCAAAATCTGAGTACTTGTATACATGTTTCATCTCTACTCAATCTCTACTCATCTACTCAAGCAGATATAAGCAGAGTGAGTGAAGTGTGGGAGGGTCACTTGAGTTCATGAATATGCAATAAAATGAGCATTTGATTTGCTGTAGTCAACTGACATTATCTATGGTGTCAAAGACAACACCATATAAATCACACAATTCCTGCTAATATATGCCTAATTTAAAATTCTAAATTTTTTCAATACAGATGACACTATAGAAGATTTGTTACAGCTCATTTGCATATTTAACCACGTGCTCTTGAGGCAGCAGTGTGCTGTTCTAACAAACATGATGATGCCTTCTTAAGATTCAGTGACACTTGTGCTCACCAGACAATCATCTCATGTATACAATCGAATAAATGTAATAAATAATAGTATAATAAAAATATAGTAAATAATAAATAATCATATAAATTAAAAGACAAGCAAATACATGAATAAACATTTAATTAATTCACATAAACATTAAGGGAACAGATTGATTTCCCCTAAAGGTTTTATTGTTTTGTCATTTATTTTGAAGAACAGATCAGACAGTAGCACTCCCAGTTTCAGACACCAGAGGTCCTCATCCACCGAATTGTTCCCATGACAACACTCATGCCCGACTTGATTCCCCTTCCACAAATGACCTCCCCTATAAATACACGTTTCTCAACAACCCACATCTTTGGAAAGCATTACTAGTAGTTTATCCTCTGCAAGCTTGAGCCTTTCTCTGCTAGTTACTTTTTTAATTACCTTTTGCTAGCCTTGTATAAGTTGCTTTCTTATTTGTTTTTGTTGTTTATGCCAGTCCACATACTGCTTTTGTTACCTTTGTCTGCAATCCTGCTGACACTCAGTCATTTTCCTAATACAGCTCCCAAGCTCCCAATCGGCCTCCTGTAACTGCTGTAGCACAGCCAAGCACCTTTGTTAATGTTGAAAACGTTGCTCACGTGGTTCACCTAGATGTAACTTACAAATCTCTTCAGGCCAATATCATGGTGTTCTATTACGGAGTTCCTTGTATATTCAGTTTTTACAATCTGCCTTCCCTTCAGATGATGCAAAAGTTACTTCTGGACTCCGACTTTGGCCACAGCAATGTGGACTGCTGACTCAAGCAACTCACAAACCTACTCCTCTTTTGAAACACAGTTTTGAAAATTTTCTGACAGGATCTGGGAGAACAGCTGCTTCAGCTAAAACAAGGGGGGGAATCTGCAACTCACTATGTTCACTCATTTCATATTCTAGCTGCTGAACGTGGGTAAGATGAAGGACACTCCTCACCATCTCTCAGCAGAGTCTCAACAATACCAATAAAGCTGAACTGCCAAGCGAGGATGATCAGTTGTCTTTTTCAAAGTTTATCCATTTGCCTATTAATATCAATAATCTGTTATGGACAACATGTCTTGTGAAATCTAGAACAAATCTCACAGCCATGTTTAGCACAGCCACGACTTACATGAATACAAAAAATAATGTTTTTGAACATAACTGAATAACCATCAAAGCGAGAGACTATGTGCTTTACTGGGACAGACTGCATTTCATATAAATTCTCATATGAATGTTAATCTGAGATATATAGATTAAAAAAATTATTTCACAAAGATTGGAAAAACATTGCATTGGACAAGAAGTTTGAACATATCATTGAATTTAGATTTTTGAATGCGATTTTCGGATGGTAGGGTCACAATTTGGCATAAACAATATGAAAGTATGGTCCATCCTGCCTTGTATCAGTTAAGGGTGGTGGTGCTGGTGGTGGTCGTGGTGGTGATGGTGTAATGGTGTGGGGGACATTTTCTTGGCACACTTTGAAAAAGGGAAAGGTGAAATATGGAGCAAATTATGGGTGAGTGGGTGTTTGGGAAAGGGGGAGGGTTGAGAGAGGTGATAGGTGATTGTGTAAGTCTTGTCTAGGTGCTGACTAGGGCATGACAGTCCCCCTTATTAGTTTTGAATATACTTCTATTTTACTGTAGAATTGTAGCCATTTGCTATTTTAATTTTGTGTTAGGTTAGGTGTTCAAAATGCGTTATGTGTAAACTTTTGTTGTGCTGTGGGAAAACATCTATTATTGATGCTGGACGGAATCTGTTATTGTTTGTGTGTTGGAGGGGTCCTTTGTCGCTAGCGGTGGGAGGACATAGTAGATCACGTGAAAACCTTACAAATTTGACACAAAACACTCCCACGGATAACACACGAAAGCGCGCCCCTGCTGCTCGCCGCTGGATACAGTTCAGTGGATCTCATCAGTTCCTGCGTAGCCCAGCTTTCGCGCCGTTTACTAGCAGTTTAAATATGTTTTCATTCGCGAGTTCATTCAAAGACTTCGAGCCCATCTGAGAGGCGGTCAGTGGTAAGTAACATATTGCTACTAATGATTAAAAAGCGCACATGTTGGTTCTAATCCTGCAGTTGGGAACTTGCTCAAGCTTAAACGTTCTTAGTGTTATGTAACGCTGCCATTAGCCTAATGCCGATAAATCTATTGAGGGACACAGTACCTTCGATTTGCGTGTAGACCGTTGTAATAATAGCAACAACAACAATAAAAATAACAATAATACCTTATTCTTATGAATTTACATCTATGTAAAGTGACAGCGTGGTGCACTGACAGGTGTGCAAATATGGACAGCTTTCACTGATTTATGTCTGTTATATTTCCATAGTTCAGCACTGTCTTCGTGTGCATGGCATTTTTGGTTGTTCAATTAAGTTAAGGGTACAAACAGAAATGCTTCCTGACATGAATAGCTATGTTTGGAAGTGAAGAGGTTTGCACACGTTTGTGTGTGCATGCATGGTTTTGTGTTGCTTTGCTGTTTTGGGGAATAGTTGTGAGTGTAGATATTAAGAATGTCATGAAATGTTAATATGTTAGTATGGTAGAATGATATTTCAATGGATCTCCTATTTGTGAATCTGTTTGCTGTGGTAGTGTGATTGTTTTAGTGTCAGTAAGGTGTGTGTTTGAGGATGAGTGTGAACAGGGATCAGGAGAGTTCACGAATTCTGCCTCCATGCAGCCTGGACCTAAAACAAAACTACAATGACAGCACAGGAAAAGTACAGACCCCAGAATCCCCCAAGACAATGTCATCTGACCTCAGGCAGGACTTCAACATGATGGAGCAAAGGAAGAGGGTCACACAAACACTGCAAAGCCCGGTAACACACATACATGCATACATACATACATACATACCTATATACACAAACACTGCAAAGCCTAGAAACTCACACATACATACATACATGCACAACAGCAAAATAGTTCCATAACATGAGTTCAGTAACAGACTGACATACACACATGGGAGATCCTCTCAAGTATATCACACACACATACACACAAACATGCTGTAGATGTCAGGTGCTTCTCACATTCACAAACAAAACACAGTAGTCCAACAGCACACACACACATAGCATTTCTGTATGCTAGAGAAACCCACGCTAGGGTTTGATTGCATAACATCCAACAAGTGGATATCCATCACCATGGCAACCATGTGGAGGGACTTGGAGGAATGCTGGCCTTTCCCCAGATGAACAGCAGTGGAGGTGGGATCGTTCAGCACAGGCATAGTCTATCTGGTTGAGTTTTCCTTATGCTGCATCCGGGCCAGCACCATCTTAAATGTCATCTAATCTTACACACATACCTGAATTAGCTTCACATGCTAATGTCAGGACCCCAGGACTACACAGCTCACCTGGAAATCAGTGAAAAAGCTCCTGATTCTGTAGATGGTAATACCTGGTGACCTTGGCAACACCTCTCCTCCCAAAACTCTTCCCTTCATTTCCATCTCACATGTTCAGCATTTTGCTTCTGCCGTGTGATGCTTGACACAGGCTTTTATTCAGAACTTACAGAGGTGCTTTGCTATCTCCCTGCAGACTTGTCGGTGTAAGTGAAATTTTTGCCATACTTGTGGCTTGAAGCATGCAGGGTATGGTGTGGGATTTGACTGTTGCTCTCAGGTGGAGGGGAACGATTCATTTTTTCATCTATGTAATGCACAGACAAGTGAGTCATTCTGTAAGTGAGTCATTTGCATTTTAAACAACTTTGATTTCTTGAAACGAAGCATCATTTTTAAACATCAGGAATCACTTATACCACTCCAGCCCGGCTTCTGCAGCAAAGCCATCTTTCTGGGGAAGGTTATTAATACTGGCAAGTAGTTCAGTGCATTGGAGAAGCAAAGAAAGAACAGTAATAGGTCAAGAAAAATAAAATATTTCACAAAATTAACTTTAAACATTTCCTTATTGATAAGGATTACAACATTCATACATTTTTAAAGGTAGTGTATGTGTGTGTCAGTTCTTTAAGGATAAATTGGTGTGTTTTGCGAGGGAGCAGAACTAAGTAAATTTTGTGTGTGTGTTTCAGGTGTTTAAGGATGAGTTGGAGTGTTTGGTGAGGGAGCAGAACTCGAAATGCAGTGGATTATTCACTCTGAGCCACATTGCTGACCTCATCATCAACAATACACTCACTCATAATACAGCACACAGCTATAATGGTGAGTACAAACACACTCATATATGCACACACATATATTTAAATCCAGTCATGGAAAGAGACATACTGAGATCAAGGAATGTCAGTGCATGAGGGACAGACAGAAAGAGAAACACAGAGAAATAATAATAAAAGATAAGTTATTGTTTCTGATTTGACTGGCTCACAAATAAATCGTCTGCATGGCCATACAGCAGACCTTCATGCTCTGTACAGAACTCCTTCATTACTGTGGAGGAATCTTGGTCCTCCCAAAGCTTCTTGTCCAACTTCTTCTGCCCATGGAGTTTTTCCTTACCGTCACCTTCAGCTTACATCTCTAAAGCTGCTTTGTGACAACATATGTTGTAAGAAGCACTATATAAATGATCTAGACTTTGGAAAAATGTGAATGTGTGTGTGCCTGCAGGTGTAGGCTCTGTGAGTCCGGTCAATGATGTGTGTGGGTTGGAGTGGATCTCTAAAGCAGAAACACAAAGTCGCTGCAAACTGGCGAGCCTCTACCGTCTATTAGACCTGTACGGATACGCACAGTTTACCAATGCCTACATTACTGTGAGTATGCTCGCATTTATTTGTGCTCTTACTCACATGCACATTATACCTATACATCAAATCACTTTTATTGTCATGTCTCTTGTAGTATGTAAATACAGAATACATTCATAGTAACATACACCCTGTTTCACTCTCTGTTTCCAAACGTGCAATCTATAAATATATTGGCTGTGAAATGTACAGGTGTGAATATTTCCATTATAGTACAGGCATTTATATTTGCAGTAGAGGATATACAGGGGATATATTCTATTCAAATATACCAGAGTTGCATGGTATGATTAGTTCATTTTTCTAAGATGTCCATGATTTATTGTAGTATACACCAGGCAGTATGGAGGTAAAGAGGGAGAAAAGGTCAGTGATGGTGTGCAGCACTGAGCTGTATAGTTAAAGTCCTAGTACAGAACTGTATAGTTACAGTCTTAGTACAGAACTGTATAGTTACAGTCCTAGTACAGAACTGCATACTGTAGTTACAGTCCTAGTTCAGAACTGTATAGTTATATACAGCAGTGAACTGTATAGTTATAGTTGTAGGTATGGTGTGAACTGTCTATAAAGATCATTGTGATGATGATTCAGGTGAGATGTGTAAGTGACGGGCCATGGACTGTTCAGCAGTCTGATGGTCTAGGGGAAGAAGCTGTCTCGGAACTGACTGGTTCTGCACTCATGTTTCTGTGCCTCTGTCACTCGGCAGCTGCAAGAATAGACAGTGGCTTGGGTGGCTGGATTCTTTTATAACCATCCTGGTCTTCATCAGGCTGTGGCTGGTGTATAATTCCAGGAGCTTTTCGATCTGAACCCTGGATGTGTGCTGGGCTGTACACACTACCCTCTGCAGAACTTTCTGCTTGAGAAAAGTGCAGTTACCAGGTTGTAAACCAGTCAATGAAAATCCTCTCCACGGTGCAGGTGTAAAATATCCTAAGGATGTGGGAGTTCATGTCTCACCTTCTCAGGCGTCTACGGTAGAAGAGGTGCCGTTGTGCCTTTTTCACTGCCCATGTGGTGTGTTCTGTCCATGTACGTTCCTTTGTGAAGGAACTTGAAGCTGCTGATCATCTTTACAGTGTCTCCATTGATGGTGATAGGGTTGTGCACTCACCTCTGCTTCCTGAAGTCCACTACTAGCTCCTTGGTCTTCTTGGTCTCCAGTTCTAGTATGCCAGCCTCCTGTATATAGGTTGCCTTGTTGTTGTTGAAGATCAGGTACACAATCATTGTGTCATGTGCAAATTTAATGAGGACGTTGGAGCTCTGTCGGGCTGTGCAGTCGTGCGTGTACAGGGACTACAAGAGAGGGCTGAGCACACATCCCTGAGGGGCTCTGGTTTTGAGGGTCAGTGAGAAGGTGGATCTGTGAATTTGTTCTTCCAGAAAGCAAATGCAGTGGCAGGTAGTGGGGAGCCAATGAAATCTCTAACTAGCCTTTTGATAGAGTAACTGGCCAACATTTAAACAAGAAACACTGGCTATCTTTGGAACAGGGACAATGGTGGCCATTTTGAAACACACAATTCTTGTGGCCATTTTTGAAACCATAATTGAGAGCTCTAGAAAGATGTTCAAAAACACTCTTGCTAGCTGATGTGCTCAGACCCTAAAGCTAGAAATACCTTCAGGACCAGTTGTTTTGTGTTTGTTAACACACTTAACAGATCTGCACATCAGCCATGGAGGCAGAGAGTGAGATTGACTCAGCAGTATCGTGGCTATTTCTGAGATCAAAGCGTGATTTGCCTCAAAACGAGTGCAAATAGTATTTAGCTCATCTGGAAGTGCAGCACTGGTGTTAGATACAGAGTGAGATTTCCTCTTAAAGTTATCTATTGTATTTAACTTCTGCCACATGCTTCTCACAATGGTGTTGTTGAACTGTGATTCCACCTTAGCCATGTACTCATGTTTGGCTGCCTTTATGGTTTCATAGGGGCATAGCTGGCTCATCCATGTTTCTCCTGTTTTAAGCAGTGGTACATATGTTCAAAGTTGATGTGACCTTTACAGTTCAGACATGGTTTCTGATTGGAGCAAATGTTGATTGGTTTTGTGCACTTTCTGATGAATCCGAACACTGCCCACACCAATGAGTCTACACAGTGCACACTAATCGATATTGTTGTTCAACACTTCCCAGAACATCTACCAGTCAACATCTTAGACCATCTTGGAGTCTGATTGGTTCAACCAGCAATGGACCTCCGACCTATAAGCAGAGGTTGAAATCTGCCCACTATCAGGGGCAGCTTCCATTTCAACCTCTGCTTATAGGTTGGCAGGAGCAGGATGGAGTGATGTGATATTTGAGTTCTGGGGAGCAGAAAGGCATTTCTCTGAAAACATATTCCAACTCCTTTGATTTTCCCAGAGAGGTCCTTTGTTTTATCTACACAATAGGGAGGGCGATTAGTGCGTCGCCTCAGCCTAACCAAGAAGTCAGTTTCCCTTGTCTCTTTTCCAGCATCTAGGCCCGTTTCTCAGGCTGTCAGCTCAGATGAATGGGACTGATGTTTAGGTGTTTGTGACTAATGGATGTGCATAGACACAATTAACACAAAACTTGCTGAGTGCTGTCTTCAGTTACCTTTAATACCCAATCCAGCCTAAAAAGGTTGACCTAAAAAACGTGATTATTAAAGGACAAAAGAATTCCAGATTTTTCACAATTGGGACATGAATAGAGAAAGGAGCTGGATTCCATTTTACTGAACTCACTGAAACAGCAAGGCAGCTTTCTGTTCAATTCTCTGTGGGAATAAATGAGTTATTAAGTTTTGGGGAAGGTTTTAGGTCTCTGGGCATGACACCTAGGCAAGAATCTTGAAAAGGTCAGTGAACCAGAAACTAAGATTTGTTTATGGAATAAGAAACAATCTGTGCCTTGGGAAAGGGGCCAATCAGCAGCAGCCATCAGCAGCTATTGGCATTTTCTTTATTTTCTTCAACAGGCCATCTACAAATGGAACAGAGGAGCCCAATGTATTGAATTGTATTTGAATTGAAAAAGGGTAACATAACAGAGAATGAAAAAATGTATCCATCTTTCATCATTCTATGACATGCCTATGCCTGTCATGATTGTGCAGTGGCATTTGAAATACGCCCTGAGCTACTTGATCAGCTTTTACACCTGTCTGTTAGCTCAGAGATGTCACTTCCAACCTCAGACTTACATTCTCAGACTTACTCGAAAATGTTCCATAAAACCTTTCTTTTTAGTTTTGATTGCTTTTGATTAAATACAATGGAAATTTTCCTTGAACTAGTAATGGGAAGCCCAACCTGAGGCAGACTTGGAGAGTAGACTGTCCACCATGAGGATCATGTTCTTATCATAGAAAACCAGGAGGCCAGGATGATGAGTTCCTTTATAGATCTATAGCTTGTGGTAGCTAATTTAACCTTTTAAATAGTAGTAAACATTTGACATCTATAAAAACATTCGCTATGTTGGGAGCTACATTTTACATTTTTGTCTGTAAAATTTAAAGTTTAGGGAGTGGTTAGGGAGAGTATTATTAGATCTAATCTAGACTATTATGTCATCTCAGTAACATTTTTTCTCATGAACCATTTTAAATCTGACCATGATCACACTTAAATGAGTCCATTTCAGCACTCTAAGCAGTATCTAAGCCATTCTGATGTCTAATATAAAAAAAAACACCCAGGTCTTAATTCTTTTCTCTGAGTTTTGAAATGGACCGAGCCTGTGTGCTATGATGCTGTGATCAGTAGCGTACAACATAAAAGCTTCAGTTAGCCCAATATCCAGCATAAAGATCAATTTGTCTATAGAACAAATGCTGTAACCTTACGATTTAATTGTTGCTTTCACTTTCAAGCACTTTTAAAGGCATAATGATGTTCGTCAATGCAAATTTGAAGTACCTCATTCATGAAGGCATAAATGTTTTTAACCAGTACAGAAACCTGGCCTGCCCAAGTCCATGGTGTACTCCACACCTGGCTGGTCCCCAAACCTCTTTACTCTCTGTGATTTGAAGCGTTGGAGACATGGGATGGCAAAGTTCAGTTATGGATGTGTCTGTGATATGAACACTATAGATGGCCTGTGTTATACTAAGCATAATGGCCAGAATGTTTTGGTATATTCTGGGGATAGTTGTAATGTTTTTTTTTTTAATGACAAATTGATTTTGGATTTGGATCCAATTTAATTTGGATGTTGTTTAGAACTTCTTTATAGTTGAGTGTTAGAGTGTGCCAATACTGGTACAATGAACACTTACTAAATTGGTCCATTTCATTGCAGGTACGTTTGAGTAGAGAGCAGGATCATGTTCTGATTCTTCCTCGAGGTTTATCCTTTTCTGAGGCTACAGCAGCTAGTCTGGTGAACATATATACATATTATATGCAAATAACTATACAGGTATCTAAATAAGACCTGCAAAACTGAAGGGAACTTATACACTCACTCTAATATTGTGTATGTTTGTAGATGAAGGTGAATCTGATTGGACAGGTGGTGGAACACAGCTCAACAGGACTGAATGTTAATGAGCCAGCATTTAAACTCCATGCTGTGGTCTACTCTGCTCGTCCTGATGCAAAGTGTGTTATACACACACACACACCTTCTACTGCAGCTGTATGTACACACGTAAACATTTCCTAAATTCAGACACTTTCTTGAGAAAAACATTTTTGATCAGTATACATTCTATTAAATAAATGCTTGTGAATTTTATAAGAAATAATGAACAATAATGAGAATTATTACATTAGTCCAAATATGAAACATTTTGTATACTATACATTAATATTTGCCTACTGCCACTGCCATACACACACTTACTGTAACTGTAGATATACTAAGTTACAATATGGACAGAAACACGTTTTTGATTACATTGCTACATAAGTTTAGGTATGGTGAGTCAAGTTTGATTGTATAGTACTTTTCATACAGTGGAAATGCAAAGCATTTTTTACAATTGCATTATGTCTTGAAATACATAAAAAACTGATGACCACGTGATGACAAATGTAATAATTGGCATGACCTATTTTGAGCAAAATCACTTTTTTTTCCTTCACAATCATGTATTTATCATAATGCCAATTGAATTATTCTGATTGGTCAGAATGTTTACAGCACCTCATATTTGAGGGTTTCTTTGCCTCTGATATATTTGTTCATGCATTCAGCATGATGGGTATTCTCATTTTATAGGTCTCTTCTATGAAGTGTGGCATCTTGCCTATCTCCCATGAAGCTTTGTTACTGGGGGAAGTGGCATACTTCACTTACCATGGTGATATAGATGATGGGCAGGAGAGGGTGGACCTTCAGAAGGCCTTGGGCCCAAATGCTAAGGTAAGTTTCAGTGACTGTGAGGAACAGTCACCATTAAAACCTGTTAGTCAATACCTGTCAATTAAAATATGTCATGATGTAAAGTCTGAACACAAAATCAGGATCAGTAAAGTGGTATCTTTACTTAATGGGTCTTCAGTTCTTTTTTTTTTCATGAATCAAGAATTTTTGCTCAAATCTTCTGGTGTTCAAAAGCAAAATATCCTCATAAGTCAAGCCACATTGTCAATTGTGATTTTCACCCCAATCAAAATTTGTCCTCCGCATTTACCCATCTGTGCAGTCAGAACACACACACACACTAGTGATAACTAGGGGCTGTGGTGCACACGTGCCCAGAGCGGTGGGCAGCCCTAGCCCGGCACCCGGGGAGCAGTTGGGGTTAGGTGCCTTGCTCAAGGGCACCTCAGTCATGGCCTCAGGCCTGGGAATCGAACCCACGACCCTCCGGTCACAAGACTGGTTCCCTAACCACCAGACCATGACTTATTACATTAGTGCTGTGGGATAATTTGAGGAAATTTAAAACTATTAAGCATTTGAATTTGAATAATGCTTACTCAAATGATAGATGCATAAAATACAGTTTCATTAATAATTGAATAATTTAAATGATCATTTTCAATTCTGCATTTGAATTAGAAAAATGTCTGACCTGTAATGTCTGCATACATTTTGCATGTAAGGGTTTATACACACAATTTACACAGATTTGTGCACACATATCACTGATAAAAGAGAGCATTATATTGTAATGAATCACACTGAGAACCGTCCTCTGGAAATTATTTGAAGAGACTGTTGTACATGATTTTTTTGCTGTGCTCAGTATGTGTGACTATGGTGCAGCAAATGTGTGAATGCTTTTGAACTGTTCCAGGTTTTAGTGTTGAGGAACCACGGCATTCTGACTTTTGGAGAAACAATAGAAGAGGCCTTTCATTACGCATACCACTGCAAACAAGCCTGTGAAACACAGGTGAACTGTACACACACACACACACACAGTGTATTTACAAAGCCATATTGGAGAGAAATTCACTTGTTAAGGCAAAATCATTTGGCCTTTACTATGGAGTGCTTTCTTATAAACAACTTCTGTTAAAAACCAATTTAACAATTCTATAATTTCTAGCTATAAAATTATATTTGAACATCCACTTAGAATATATGCTTAGAATATATACTCCAATGTGTGCGCCCAAAATGCTGGTTTATATTTAGCAGTGTCTGTGTGTGACATGCTGAAATAAATTTGGTAGTGTCTCTGTGACAAAAATGGTAGATTATATTTAGCAGTGTCTCCTTGTGACCGAAGTGCTGGATTATGTTTAGTAGAAGCAGCTGTATTTGTAGGTTTAGATAAAAAATTAGAATCTGACAGCATGTTATATGTTCAATAGATAATTATAAAGCATGAGATAAATATACAAATGAGATATTCATAAATTTTTTTCAGTTATTTCAGTCCAGTGCAGAGCTGCATTTGCTATGTGCATTTCATTTCTAGTAGAATCATCTAGATGCTTTGGCTATAGCATATGAGATATTTTATTTAATTTAAGCTGAGCACTAGAGAAACTATTGTCTTTTCTTTCACTGCTGCATCTTCAAGGTTGAGTATATTGAGCAGCTTTGTAGATGATTTGTATGTTTAGTGATATACTCTGTAGCTGTAACCAGTACCTAGGATCTAGTACAGCATAGTTACTATGTACAGAGTAACTATACCTAGTAACTGTAATGTATTGTCAATTGTAATTGTTTAGTCAATTGTAAATTGTAATCCTCCACTCTGGTAATCTGTAATCTTGTAATCTGAAATCATATATTATTGGTCTATTCCATCTAGATGCTTTTAATATACCTTTACACTGAAAATGCTTACACTGTAAATACTTTGTTACACTGCAATGCTTCTATTAGAAACCCATGACAGTAAGAAGGGTTTTTGCTCCGTGTCTTTCTATCTGTCTTGTCTTATTTCTCTGTCTAGGTGAGTGCGCTGTCGTGCGCAGGTGGTGTTGAGAATTTACATATGCTGGACAGAGAGTTTGTTCGGCTCCCTCCCAGGCACTCAGCTGGTGGTGAGCTGGAGGACGGACAGATCAGATGGAGTGTGGGGGAGGCGGAGTTTGAGTCCCTAATGAGGATGCTGGACAGCTTAGTGAGTGACCTCTCACTTTTGCTAGGATGCTTTACTAGACATTGATGTGTGTGTGTGTGAGTGTGTGTGCGTGTGTATGTGCGTGTGAGTGCGTGGGTGTGTTTGCGTGCATGTATGTGTGTGTATGTGTGTGTGTGTGTGTGTGTGTGTATGTGATATTGTTGCTGTTATCTGTTACTCTTCTTGTTACTCCTCTTGTCACCAGGGTTACAGAACAGGTTACGCCTACCGCCATCCTTTACTTAAAATGAAACCTAATCACCATAATGACGTGGAGATCCCTGCAACTGTTACTGGAATAGGACAGGAGGAACAGGAAGCGTTTCCATGGAGTTCTTTCACATTATTGGGTCAGAGGCGGGACAGAGGAAAAATGCGATGGCTCAACTCCCCCAACAGCTACATGAAGGTGGACGTCCAGGAGAACTCCAGCAGTGGAACCTTAAGTCCACGCACCCGGACTGTGGTACATACACCACAGCACACACACACATATCCATACCACACATTCACATACCACATCACATACACATACACACACACCACACATATCTCACATCCCACACATCTGCACAGAGAACAAACTGTGCATACCCACACATTACACCACACACAACACAAAAAACACACAGTCCACAACCACACAAATGAATGCATTTGCTTTATATAAATCAACAGAAATTATCCATTTGTTTTAAAGGGAGCTGGAATTAACAGTTTTAATGCAAGCTGTAGCCTGCTGTGAGGCAGTTGGCATTCTAATTCTCATAAAATCTCAACTCATTTTTAACTCAAAGTTCTCTAGCATGCTGCTTAAGTCTGCCATTCCTGTGCACCCCCACTGTTTCTGGCTTCACACACTATCAAAACTGGTACCAGCAAGTACTGTGTGAACTAGGCACAACTGAAAAAATCCCACAGCTATAAATTCAGGGAGTTTTTGGTGTAGAATGACACTGTATCAGTAACTCTAGTGTAACTATATAAAGTAAATTATTTTCCTGATTGATCAGTGATGTCTTGATTAGATCACTGATATGTAAGGTGTAGTAGCTTTGAAGATAACCTTTACATGGTTATTATTAGTTCAGTTGACCAAAGGTGAACCAATGGGGAGATTGCTGATAGCTACAGTTGTGGTGGTAGTGTAGGGGTGTGAAATGAATTCCAGAAGTGCTAGACACCTCATTGCTTATTGGTTGGTTGTTTGGTGTTGCAGTGGATGAAGTCGGGGGAGTCAGGCAGCTGCATGGACACCCCGATCAAGATTGAGGACCCCAACCAATTTGTTCCTCTCAACACTAACCCATCAGAAGTTCTGGAGAAACGAAATAAAGTGAGAAAGTAATATAGGGTTTTATGGGTAGTAATATAGAGTATAATTCAACAGTCTCTAAACTTTTAAACAATGGTTTTTATGTTGTTTTAGATCCGAGAGCAAAATAGAGTGGATCTGATGACAGCTGGGCCAAAGTCCCAGCTTTTGGCTAATATTGTCATAGACACACCCCCAGGACCTGTAAGTAATAACAATCAGATGGGACACTTATAATTATCAACAGGAAATAATTTTCAACTGTGCTTGAAGCCTAGACAATGTTATTAACACAATTAGTGGCCGGCCCCAGGGTTTTTTAGGGCCCATTGCTGTAGCGAAGGTCAATGTGTAATCCAAGCCTCTGTGTAATCCAAGCCTCAAAACCAATTCTTCTGGGTAGCATATATATGCTCTCTGGAACACACACATGACCATCTACATCACACTCTCTCATTCTGGGGGAGATGGTCTACATCATAGGTGTCAAACTCAAGGCCCGCGGGCCATATCCGGCCTGTCATTTTACATTGATTATTGTTGTTATTAATGGCCCGGTGACAACAGCTGCCTTGCCGAATGATACATTCATGATACTGGGAACATTTCCGAATCATTCAAGTCAAATGTCTGTTACTGTCTGCAACACTATAGTAACGTCAAGGCCCCTTAACAATGGCGAAAAGAAAACAGAGCCTTTGAAAGCCGATGGGAGGCTGAGTATATTGTGGCGTCGTGTTCATAGCACTACAGTTGGTAATTAGGGGGCAGAGCATTCATGTTGTCCAGAATGCTCCCGGGTTCCAACTTAGTCACTGTTATGGTGATTGCTGGCTGGGTTTAAGGAGTCGGTGTGTTTTCACTGTAAAACAGTTTTCTGTTGTTCCGTTTAAAAGAGCTGGTATCATAGTTAGTTCAATAAAGGGTTAAAATCAAAAGTTTCCTTGCCTCTGGCTTCTTCACTTCTCCACAATATGTTTATTGACATTTCCGGTGAACCCTTGTGTCTTATTTGTGGAGCCAATGTGGCTATAATTAAAGAATTTAATCTAAGACGGCACTTAGAGAAAGACATCAGGACAAGCTTAAAAACCTGAATGCACACCTGAAGCTAAAGAGAGTAGAAGAGTTAAAGAGGTTCGGCCCGCGACCTAAAGTGTGCTTTGAATTTTGGCCCCCGGGGCAATTGAGTTTGACACCCCAGGTCTACATCATTATCTTGCTAATAATTTGAGTATACTTTGAAGGCAGTGTTACCAGCATTTGACTGTACTTTAAGACACACCATTAAAAATCACAAAACTTTCCATATTATTTCAATATAATATTTACTTGTGATTTGTGACATTGTTGTAGTGCAACATTTACATTAACACATAATATATGAGGCATAAACTAAGATTCGCAAAAACAAAGTCACCACCAATCAATGGTTTAGTATTACTAGTGTCATTGTCATTGAGTTGATAATGTTGGTTGGGTTGTGACGCGTGTCACGTTTCTTTGTAGGCTTTTATCTATGAGGATGAAGAGGCAACATCATCTCTACCACCCAACCCATTCAGCCAATCGGAGACAGAACTGCAAGAGTATACACAGACTGTTGAGAATAAACTTAACCAATCAGGTACAGCACACACTAGGTATTCTGTACAAACCATCCCACAATCACACATATATGCACACATACACATACAAAAACTGGCCAGTTTATTTTCAGATGTTTCTGTTCTTGTCTACGTTCTAGTTAAAAGGTGCAGAAAGGATTTCTAAGAATAAGGATTTCTAAGAATGCAGTAAGGTTGACTGGTTAAATCCAGTTGATTTATCTAAAGCAAAATAATTTCCGGTTGTAATGTCAACTTAAAGCATACGTTGTTATACTGTTAAATAAAGCATGATTAATAAATGTGCTATTATGATAAAATGTTAACACATCATCTTGGTTATTATTAATACTATTCTTAGAAACTGGAATTGCCTCTACCATGATATGTTAGTGAGTATTTGTCAAATACTACCCAGTAGATTGGAAAAAAAACATGGAAGAAAAACATCAGTACAGATTTAGATTAGGGCTCAGGTAATATTTTTATATTTTTCTTGGTGTATAGAACCGCTGTGTGTAATAAGATTTGACAAACATGGAGCAAACACACAGATAACCTTAATCTAGATAAAGAACTAACAACATGTCTGGAGAAAAGAAAGTGGCAAGTACAGTACATGGGTCAATCAGGGAGAAATAAACACAAGTAAAACCATCCGAGCCCAGGAATGACATGATTGGTCGAGGGCAGAGACATGAAAGGATGAAAACAAAGGTAAGGAGCACATGGAGCTGGGTGCCATGGGAACCACGATGTTACAGGGCAAAACTTGACAGTTATTTAAATGCAGCATTCACCAATGTTAAATTAAATATCAAAATGAAATCTGTGCCATTTAAGAATGGCCATGTTTGAAAACTGTCTGTATAGGCATGTGTTAATCAGATTGTATTCTCTTGCTTATTAAAGAGACTGATGATGTCACTGATGTAGAAGAGATGACCACATATGATGGTTCCACCATCTCCCTCTCGTTCTCTCCGCTGAAGTGTTCTGACAAAGAAGGCAAAACATTTCTTTCCTATTCTACATCATTCATAGCAGCTGATGTTTGGTTTCAAGGTCCTTTCTGTTCATTTTACCTGACAGTTTTGTTTGTCCAACCAAAAGTATTTACATTTAACAGAATATCACAAAATTAGCCCTCAATATTTTCCTTTTCTTGATTTAGTTTATTAAATATTTAATTCACCCTTTAATTCTTTTTCTAGACACACTTCTAGATCTGCTGCAGAATGGAGATGATGAGTTGCTGCCAGATGATGACATCATTCTTCAGGACACTGAGCTGAGCATAACAAAAGAGATGCAGGTTTCTATAACATCCACAGTTGCTGATAACATACCTGATTCAGGTCCCACTGGTAGCCAGTCAAAGTCCCCTCAGAAAAAGAAAAAGAAATTCCGTACTCCCTCTTTCCTGAAAATGAGTAAAAAGAAAGAGAGGGGGAAAGGAAAGGAAAAGGAGAGTGAAAAAGTGAAAGAAAAGGAGAATATGACTGAAAAAGAGACAGAACGAGAAGAAGAAAAGGAAAAGAATTAAAGAGAAAATGAGTGAAAAAGAAAACTGAAACTAAAATTTTAGATGAGTGGCCGAGCAGAATGGACTGTGATGTTTTATGAGTACATATTAAAGCAATGAAAAGCCCGAAAGGCTTCGGTTCTATACTCAGAGAACAAGCCTAAAAGGCCATAGTTCTATACTCAGAGAACAAGCCTGAAAGGCTACTCAGAGAACTTTTCTTTCATCCCATTTGTTCCATTTTTGATTTTTAAAGTCTTATTAAAAGCTCTATTGTAATTGGTGTAAAATCCCACTGATATTCTGTGTCATTTTCAGGTTTAGTTTCCATTACTACCTTAATATTGCTCTTGCGTGCACACACTCATACTGATATACACACACAGACAAAATGTATGTTGATGGTTCTGTATCTAACAGAATTAAGTGCTCGTTCAGTTACTTCTGACTCTACGTTATTGCTGGTTTGTACATTTCTGTGGGACACTGAGGGTGTATTTGCTGCTTCTGTGAGTGACACATGGAGAGGGCTTATGTTCAAGAGTGAAGAGGAGTTTGGGGAGGTGATAATGGCAGTAACTATTTTTGATACTCAGAAGTTATTCTGTATTTCTGAATATTGAAACTGGTAGTGTGTTATACTGGCCAGTGTGGGCTTTCCTGTTACAACTGTAATAGCTGCCATAGTGTGAAAACACTTCTCTGACATCATCAGCCATCTCTGACATCACAGGCCACAGTTTCAGTGGTTATAAACTGGCTTCTTACACTGCTCTCAGCAGAACCTTTTAAAAACTTGGGACATGTTGGCATAAAGTGCTTTTAAAAGTAGGTTAGATTCAGAGTACTAAGTACTTTTGTGAAAGCAGGTCTATAGTATCTACTTTTGTGTAAATGCACTGGATGCTTTTCCCTATATTATAATTATGCAGTTAGATGTGCTTTATAGTAAATGCCTCCAGTAATCATAGCTGGTTAAATATTACCTTTGTAGGTGACTGTAGTGTGGTGCTGACGTGTACATACAGTATCTCATAGCCTTATTGCAAGTGTTAATATAGAACTACAAAATTTAACTATCAGTCATCTAAATCAAACAGAGCAGTGCAGAAGAGCTAAGGTCCTGTATAAAGGAAACTGATTAGAGCCTGCTCCATGCCTTTGGTTTGGATTGATATATATACTCTAGAGATGATCCAGTCTTAGGTGAAAACTAACTTTAGGTGTAGGAGTTAAGTTATCTCTCCAAGCAATTCAGACCTGTTTATTTTCCTTTAATGTTCATTTGTACATTTATTAATTTAATTAATGAAATATTTAGATTTAATTTCAGTTAATTGATTTGGTTGTGCCAAATCATCTCATAGCTTATCATCTCATCTGATTTTAAATGTGTCCAAAGTTGACCTTTTTAATGCATTTATCATATCATGTCACACATGTAAAGGGTTATAGACCTGATCAGAACCAGCAGTGGCATACACATGTAAAGGGTTATAGACCTGGTCCCTTGGATGAAGAATTTACGTTGTTCTCTAAAAGTTTCCTCTTGACTTTTTAGTAGTAAATTGACACCGTAATTGTTCCATCCTTTCTGCGAACTCTGCTCATGTAATGCGACTAGGGTCTGTCTGTTCCTGCCATTATAAATAGCAGCTCATCTGAAGGAGACATATATCTTGTATATCCTTCCCACCATCTCCACTATTTAACAATAAAGATAAATGAACTATGTGTAGTGTTTTGTCATAGTGCCCCTCCTATTGCTTCATGGCCCACACACGTTAATTTATGGCGTAGGCAGTTAATTTCTCTTCCTGGTTTACATGACGCCGTTAAACAGATTGTTTTCGGCTGCTGTGTGATGGCTGCTTGAACTGTCAGGTGTATTTTATCACTTCTGAAGTGGTGAATAGTGAAATGGGCTGAATGTGAAATGACAGCACGTGTGTGTTACATTCACAGGTGAGCTTTTAATTCTTCCCTGCAGACAACCACCTGCCAATAAGTCTGCCAGTGGAAGACAGATTGCTCTGTCAATGTATTACCTATATATTGTACCTATATATCTTCTTGTATCTATTTGAGGTATTTTTGTATTTGATGCAATTGATAGTTAATTCAGTAGATTTCATTTAAATTCAGTTTAGAGCTTTTAATTGAATTGTAATGCAATAAAGATATTTAAATTAGTGCTCTCTTCTTGCAGTTTTTCTTGTGTTTGAAATAAACTTGGTAGATTTTTTAAGACATATGGCTGAAATGTATTTACAAATTAAAATGTTTGCAGGATTAGACTTTATAAAGTGCCCAATTTGTTTTCTTCTTATATACAAGTAATGACATTCTTCATTCAGTAAGATATAAACCAATTCACATGGCATTACCTATAGTGCTTCTACATTATTGCAGGTTCATATTCTTCTGCTTTTTGTCATGTAATCAACTCCATCATGAGCAGCTACACTTGAAATAAGGGCGAATTACATTAGATATTACATTTTACAACACTATCACTGGCACCAGGATGAAAACACAGAGAATATAATTGTTTTCTATTGAGTTTGAGCCACCAACAGTCCCATCCCAGGTTCTGCAGTGTGCAGTGGTGACGGGTAGTATATTAAGATGATTAATGTACTTCAACGTGAAGATCTTCAAGGGAATGATCTGTACTGAGTGAAATAAAGTTTTTGTCTACTATAGACTATATTTCCTTACTGCTCTTCTTTCTTTAATTAGGGTGAACTGCGCATAATACATCTACATTATCCAGGAAAATATAAAAGGACTGAGACTCAGTATCAGCAGATATTTTATATTAGTTAACTTGGATCAATGAAAAGAAACGTGACTGGGACATCCGTAATATCTTAAGTTTCACAAACACTCCACAGACACATAAGGAAACAAACCAATAATAGGACATTATACAACTCTCTCTGAGGCTTCCAGAGTGGTTTTACATAAAGAGCAAGACACAGTACAAACTAGTCATCAGCTGGCATTAAAATTTAAGAAAATTTGTTTAAAAGGTCAAAATTAGTGTATTCACACAGATGCTCCTGTTTGAGTCCATGACAGAGACCTGTATGTTATTGGAATTACATAGTATGCAGGGCTTACAAAGGCAGCATGCACTTTCAGTCGTGATGGAAGGGTAGGGAGGGTATTCTGTGAACTTGGGCTGTAGAAGAGCACCCAAAGACTCAAGGTTATGTCTGCTCCTGGTAAGTGTTTTTTTTTTTAATGGACAGCATTTTAGGCTATGTGGAGTCTCTCACAAATTTTAGTTATTTTATAATATGGTTTTTGTTGTGTATGGGTATTAGTTAGACTGACTCGGAGGACCCCTAGAGGTGGTGGGTGTAATACGCATACAACACTTGCTGACTGCTGCATACAGCATTGACTTAGTTTATAACCCTGATAAACTACTGCACACTCACCATCTACAAACAGCAACAAAAAACACCTTTATTCTTTGTAAAGATGAAAATGTACAAAACTAAAGCAAAATTATTACAACAGGTGGCAGCAGAACGGTTATTATTCCAACAGGTCACAAATAGAAAGACTTAAATGACTCTGACATTTTGGCAAACAACCACATTTGTTGTTTGAAATGCAGTAATAACACAAACACAGTCTTTCAGGTCTTTTTATGAAAAACCCAGAGAGTAAAGATTTCATACAATTGTTCCTAAAAGTATTCAAATGAGATAAGCATACTTTCCAATGTAACCCCCCCCCTCCAAAAAACAAACGGAAATCACCCACAAATGTAGTTACAGAGACCATTGGTGGAGTTACTTTACAGTCCACACAAAGTTGGGTGCAGAGTAGCGCCAAGGTAATGCCAACCACATGGGAGCAGCTCCCTGTCTACAACAGCACCCTCTGCAGGATGTGGAATTTGCACTGTGGTACTTTTACATCCATAATCCAAGTTGTGAAGTTTTCTCCAAATGGCTAAGGGCTTAATGCAGGTAGAGGCATGGGTTTAAGTAGGTAACATATAGAGCATTAAATTTTAGTTTAAGTTTAAGTTCAATGCTTTTGTTTGGTATCAAAGAACAGATAATTACATTCTTAGATAAAGACCCACTTCATTCCAGAAGCGTCTTGACACGCTTACTGCATACCCAAAATTTAAAATGAGGTTGATTTGCTCAAAAAAACCCAGAGTCGTACTTAAAAGAGGACAATGTTTTTTCACAGCAGCTCCGCTGGTTTCTAAACACTGTATCCTTATCTGAAGTGGTGATTTATGGTTATCTAGAGTCAGGTTTAAATTTAGTTAGGGGTACTTTCACTGTTACTATGTAGCAGTAGTAGGTCAAAGTGACTCGAGTTTTTGTATAATCCTAAACATGTTTTACATAGGAGGATCTTCAAGGGTTCATATATTTCCAACATAAAAACGAACCTCCTCAGATAAGAGGTGAAACATGGTCAGTATTACACACAAAGTCCAGTCACCTCGACTATGACTAAACTGCAAATCTTCTCAAACACACTCCTGATGATAATGTGCAGGAAAAGTGGTGAAGCGTTTTTGGAATGGACTGGCAAGTGTTGGAGCTGCAGTGAATCATTCATAACTTATGGTTCTTAGTCATCAGCTGGTTTTTAAACTAACAACAAACTGTCAATACACAAAAAGGTGCGCCCTATGCTGAGGTTTCTCTGCTGAATCCATAAAGTGTCCAGTACGAAGTCAGAGTCCACTGGCTGTTGTTGAGTGGGGGGAGGGGGAGGGGCGGACATGGGGTCGAGATGAGCACAACCTGTTCACTGCGGCATCAGATGCCTCACGTTGTATTTGGAGGTGTCGTGGTACTGAGTCATGGGTTTATCTGCAATCCCACAAGTACCCACACCAACCTTTCCATTCACACTCTCAGGAGAGGCAAATATACTGCGCTTTACCTGAGAGAGAGAGAGAGAGAGAGAGAGAGAGATGGAGAGAGAGAACGTAAGTTTAAGAAGTTCAGAGCAAATAAGAGTCTTTCCATGCACCCCGTCTCTTACCTGCCCCTTCTTGTTCTTGGAATAAGCTTTGTTATTGAACTGCTGCCATTTGGATTTCTGCTCCTCTCTCTCCTGCTCAAGCTCCTTCATCCTCTGCACTTTCTTCTGTGCCTTTTTCTTCTTATATTCCCTCTGCTCTGCAAGCAGCTCCTTCCTGGAAAGGTCACACAGATGCAAACAATACAAATCTTCAGGTTATTTGCTGATTTTGAATCTGTCTCAGACGCACACAGGAAGGGCTGTATTAAAGAGCTCAGTGACTTTAAAATATAGCACAGTCATAGAACACCATGTTTGTCATAAGACAGTTCTTGAAATGTTTGCTTTGCTAAGATTGCCCAAGTTAAGTTGAAGTGCCATTATCACAAACTTAAAGTGCTCAGGTGCAAAAGGAAAGCTCAGCCATGAAGTATTAGACCACACACACAAATATCAGTATGTGCAATGTAATGCATCAGCTGGTGTGGTCTAAAGCATGCCACCTCTGGACTCTACAGCTGGAAAGGTGATCACTGGAGTGATTCATCATATATGATTCATCGTATATGTCCCACAAGCTCATATACACCAGTCAGTCACAAAATGAAAACTACTGACAGGTGAAGTGAATAACATTGATAATCTTGATACAATGACACCTATGAAGGAATGGGATATTAGGCAGTAAATAAAAGTTGGCGCTTGATGTTGATTTGTTGAAAGCAGGAAAAATGGGCAAACAACCATGACCAAGGGCCAAACTGTGATGGCAAGATGACTGGGTCAGAGCATCTTCTAACGGCAGGTTTTGTGGAGTGCTCCCAACATGCAGTAATTAGTACCTACCGAAAGTGGTTTGAGGAAGGGAAACTGATAAAAATGGTAAAAAGGTCATGGTTGTACAAGACTCACTGATGTATGTGAGGAGTAAAAGGTAACCCATCTGGTCCAACCCAATGAACTACTGAACCCAGATGAACTACTGTAGCACAAATTACTGAAAATGTTAAATGCTGGGTATAATACAAAGATATTAAAACACAGTGTTTGTTGCATATGGGGCAGACCAGTCAGAGTGCACATGCAGACACCCCCCCCCCTTCTGAAAACACAGGACCACGGCACAATGGAAGAAAGTGGCACCAGAATGCTCTATGGGAAGAAGGCGAGGAAACAGACACAAACAGTGTAATAATCTGCTGGGAGTAATATGTTGCTGGGAAACCATACGTCCCGGCATTCATGTGGATATTACTGTGTCTCATACTACCTACCTCAACACAGCCCAAGTACACCAGTTCACGGTAACAGCGTTATCTAATGGCAGTGGCCTCTTTCAACATGATAGTGTGACCTATCACACTGCAGAAATTGTTCAGGATTGGCTTGAGGAACATGACAAAGAGCTCAGGGTGTTTACTTAGTTTCCAAACTCCCCATTCTCGAACAGATCGAGTATCTGAGGGAAGTGCTGGAAAAAAAACACAGAGGGTCCACCCTGCAATTTACAGGACTTGAAGGATCTGCTTCTAACATCTTGGTGTCAGATGCCAGAGGACAAATTCAGAGATCTTGTGGAGTCAAAGCTGTTTTGACAACACAAGTGGGCTCAACATGACACTATGCAGATGGTTTAAGTTATGGCTGATTGTTTTAGGTTTGATCAGATTTCATACCCATAAATTTTGCTGCATCTTACAAAACAAAACTGTCAAATCATATTAAACTGGACTGAAATTACAGACACATTCAGATACAGGTACGCAGACATGCATACGCACACACGAACAAAGACATAAATGCACACACGAACAAAGACATAAATGCAAACACTCACTTGGATTTGGGTTTGCTTCCCTCGTCTTTGGTGCCCTTGCCTTGCTCGGCGGCTCGGAGCGCATGGAGTGGAACCACCTCTGCGTTTCCATAGCCAGTGAAGGTGATGGCAGCCGTGCCATTCTCGCCGTCTATCTCCTCGATCTCCGCTTCATACAGCCTGACAAGCACACAGCGCTGTAAGCAGGTGAGTACAGGTGTGTGTGCCCATGCACAAACACACACACACTCCCATATGGTACTGTTTCCTGGACAGTCACACAAATCTATCCAAAGATTTCAGAAGAGAGCCAACTGTTCACTTCTGTCCCAAGCTGGAAATTAGTAACCTCCAATCAAAGTGGATATAAACACAGCCTCTACTGAATGTCATCTAATACTTTAAAAAGGCTGTACATTTTTATAAGTAATTATAATCCCTTGTAGATAGAGATCCAACTACATAGGGTCAGCTACAACCAACACTGTACATTCTATATGTCAAGTTAGTATTTGTATAATGATTAAGGTTAGATACAGAGTGAATTCCCACCAGCCATCATCAACAGAGAGCAACTCAAGCCAGTGAGTCGCCTGCAGAGCAGCACTGCAGCTTCACTGAGCAGCCCCAACATTTCTGCCCCCATGAGGCTATTCAAACTCTACATCAACAAACAGGCAAAACAAATCTCTAAAAACAGCCACTCAGCACACTAGCTCTCCATTACTTTGTTTCTGAAACTAACAAAGAAATATCCAAATGACCTTCAATGTAACACAAAGAAAAAGAAGAAAGAAGAAAATGAGAGCTTCTGTAAGAGATACTCACAGCCCTTTTCCCCCATTTTGCAGTGGTACCCCACTCTCCAAATGAAGGAATGTGTGATGCACATGGACCACCGGAGATCCACAAATCCGTGCAGAGGACTCTTACCCAAACAAAAAGCATATAACCAAGCATGTGTGTGTGTGTGTGCGCGCGTGAGTGATACTCACTGTCCATCCTGGTTCCACACTGCCATACAATTATCCCCTACTTTCCAGCAGTGTTTGGGCAGAGCTGCATCTGAACTATTGGCACTAGCTGTGCCCTCCGCTGGCTGAGATGTCAACAAGTCCTTAGTCAGTTCAATCACCTCCTAATATTATAATAAACAAATGAATGACAAATAAATGAGTCAACAGAATTTGTACTGTGAGATTGGTTTAGCCTTTCTGGCAGAGAATGACAATAATTCCCTGAATGATGCAGTATCTGCTTCAACATAAATGAAAGAAAAATAAAGTAAACATACAGAAATGTTGCAAATGTATGTAGAATGTAAACATACTGACAATTTTAAAAAGGTTAGCATTTAATGACAAGCTTAAACTAACAAGCTTCTACAACCTGTAGTTTATATTTTATTTACTTCAACATTAAATGCAATTTAAGGTGCACATCAGTTGTTTAGTTCAATTTTCAGGTGATTCTCTCATTACTTATAATGATTTTGCAGACATCAGCTGCATGACCACTGCAGTAGAGCCAAGACATTACAAACTTTGTACCAAGAACTACTGCAGCTACCTAAATGCTACTGTCCCAGTTCTTTCACAAGGAGCTTCAACCTCTTAAATCAGTCATTTGCCTAATACAATATGTTACAGATTGTTAGTGGCAGCATAGTGGGATGGTGACCATACCTGCAGATCTTTCTGGAGCTTGAGTAGATCTTCATTCTCTTGGTCTGTGGAAAGCGCTGCCTCCACTTGCTGGAGTTGAGCTCTATAGCTGCTCAGCTGTTTTACCAAGTCATCAGACATCTGAAAAAACACAACCATTGGCAAAGCACTCATTCTACCATTTCATATTCAAGTACAATGCATATTCACAATTATACATTAAAAGGAAGGTGTCTCCTGTTATCTGAAGAACCTAATGCCAGAACCACCACAACTGTATGACTGTGCTGACCACCAAACCAATAATAAATGTTAAGCAATACTATTTAATAGTAGGAGTCAGCTAACGTTGTTACCGTATAAATCTTACCAGTATTCAGTTAAGACACCAACCTTGTTCTGTGAACGTACTAGGATGACCAAGTAGCAAGTTAACTATATCACATAAACGTAAGGACACAGAAAAAAGCTAAAAAGTATTTTTTTTGTAATTTATAATAATGCGGTTGGTGACTAACTTGTTGAACTTGCAAAACACAGTCGAACTGCTATAAACGCAGCTCATTCACGTATGTATCCATGACAACAGGTTAAAGTAAACATACCCGAACCACTCTTACCTCTCAAATTTGTCAAATTAACTTAAGTTGTATACGCCTTGAGAGGGACGTACACAGCTGAAAGGGGTTTTTCGTTTTCACTACTATATTTACTCGATACCCGAATAGCGCTGAATACTAGAATACACTTGCAGTAGACAGCAACAACTGGCCAACAACGTAACTTTAAACCCACACGCTAACATAACTTTCAGTAGCGCAGTCACGGAGCAATCTTGTGATCAAACCATATGCAATCTATTAAACATATGTTATTTAATAATATCAAAGACTGCGCTTCTACGATCAGATGCATTTTTGTTCTGCAGCCACACTGTAGCTAGCTAGCTAATGTTCTAAAGACAGCAGCGAATAAGTTAGCAACTAGCCAGTAGCTAGCAAGAATAAGTTAGCAACTAGCCAGCAAGCACAGCCAAGTTCAAAATGCGAAGGATTAAGTTTACGCTAGGCTAGCGAGCTAACTACCTACGGCAGCCTGAACCGAAACCACGGAGCGTAGCTAGCCAACAGTGCAAAGACAAACCTTCGTCGTGAAAGCCAACACGTCTACGTTAAACTCTCATCTATACCAAAGCCAATTTTAGTCTGTACCCAGGAAAGTCGCTCACTTATACCAGAACAGCGATGACCCACAGCAGAGAGCGTTAGCAATGCTAGCTAGGGAGATTAGCGAATACGCAGGCCCTTCGCAGAGCAGGAACCCTGTTTTTAGAGACACGGATTTGTACAGATAATGTTTTCAATATTCATCTTACCTCTATGGATTATAAGTCAGCACAATTTAAGATATGTTAAAATGTTAATATTGCTTTTAAATGTCCCATGTATATCTTGATTTCGATGAAAACAGACTGTTTCGGCGTGTATCTTTTCTCTCCGTGGATAATGCCCTCTGTAACCGGATATTACGATTGAATGACGTAACTGGTTCTCGCAGTAAAACCGTAGACTGTTATACGGTCAATCGAGGGTGCATTCGTGATATTACTGGATTCACGTTTTGAAAAAAATGTCTAATGGGCATCCAGTAATACCGACCGTGTGGAAGGCGATGTGACATCCTCGTCAGACCAACTTATTCAGATGTACTTTATTTTATTTTAACAACTGTATCATACGCTTTGCTTTGTCGTTTCTTTAAAATACTTTGCCGTTAATGTCATAGGAGGTACTTGACATCTACAAAAGAAAAAAACGTTTTCTCCCCATCTGAGTCATATATTAACAAATAGTTTATGCAGGCTGCTTAACAGTTGTTACAAACTATAAATTTAGTACTCATTTGTACAGATTAGTCAAAATGCTCTGAGGGAATCAAAATAAAGCATACATCACAAAAACAGCACTATACAATACACTGTGTTGGGTTTCTCAAAACCATTGCAAAGCAAATATGATATTTATATAGTAAAGGAAATATTACACTGACCACTCTCATTTAAGATGATCACATCACAATGATTTTGAGAAACAAGGCCTAGATCAGTATACACTAGAGCAGGAAAGTCAAACTCATATAGGTAATAGACCTCATTACAGTTCAATGTGAAGTGGGTCAATTCTGGTCCACATGATTTTAATTTAAAACATCCAAAAAATTATTTGGTGAGTAGCACTCGAACCATAACTGGTCTGGTCCAGACTAACAGACCCATGATAGATTAAACAACCATTGGGCATTGTTAAGGAGACTACACACTTTACAATTACAAGTTTACAATTACATTTCATTTTGATATTTAATATGCTGTCTTTATCACACACAATTTATACATTTGCAAATGCAAAATTCATGCTCCATATTACACAGAGACCCAAGTAGTAGATCAGTAATTTCTTTATCTTTTTTATTCAAATGAAATGGATTAAAAGCAGAAGTGCAAAGGTTTGTAATATCATGCAGATCTTTAAACACTGTCGAAAATATGTATACAGTTAAAATCTTAGTTACATTTCTGCAGACGTCTACATCCTTGCTAAAGAGGAAAAGCTTTGAAGACAGTTTTAAGTGTAATACATCGGCATCTTTATTAGCATTCAGTAAATGTGGGCTTTCTATTGGCTCTGCATTGTTTGTTAGCTGCATGTCATGAAAAGGATAAGTATTTAGTGTTCAGTTTCTCTTGAACCATGATGTTTACCTCATTATACTATTGAAATGAACTATTCTTTACTGAACCGTATTGAAATTACCTATTCATAGAATCTGCTCAATAGTACAGTATTATAAAGATATATAAACATAAAAGCAACAAACACAGCAAAGCAGAACACTTGAGAAGCGCCTCACTTAATTGTCATACCCATTATCTGACTGACAACAGATTATATTATTCTTAATTACATCCATTTATCCATCTACCTAATCATAGTATGAGTTGACAGTGCATTTCTGGCACATTTTTCATATGAACTATACAAAACAGTAGGAACAATAACAAAAACAGACCTGCTCAATAAAGGGCTGTTCTATCTATATTACCCTGTCGGATGTATGAGTCAGCTTACAAAGGCACTGAGAATTTCTATGATTTGAGCAAAATATACCTCAGGGCCTAGTTTAACCCATGGCTAACTATGAAACTCTAACCAACAAGGAACAGACAGAAAAATCTTTCCATCATCCTGTATAACTATTTAAATGAAGTCTGTGTAATATATAACAGTAGAGAGGAGTTAGAGCTGCTGAAGTTCTGGGTCTAATGGTCCTGCCTTTCATGAAACAGTAGCCACTGCTTTATGTAATCTCCTCTTCCCCCCATATACCTGCCACTTGCACCCGAGCTACACACCACACGATGACATGGCACAATCAGAGGAACCTGAGGGAAAGCCACAGAAAGGGAGAGAGAACACAAGAGAGTATTAGCAGATTAATTTCTTCTCTCACAAGCAAAAATAATGTGTCGATAACCATAAATCAACCAACCGGATTTCTCCTCATGGCTCCTCCCACTGCTCGTACAGCTTTTGGATTTCCCGACATCTCAGCAAGCTGCTTGTACGAGACAGTCTGACCCACCGGCACCCTTGTCTGCAGCGTCCGCAGCACGCATGCAGTGAATGAGTCTAACACGGATAGATAATAGTTGTGTGTGCCATAACGGATTCTTCATCCAGCTGAAAGGAGCGGGGGGTTGTTAGTGTGCATTCACCTTCATGCAGTAACGGGTGGTGCAGGGCAGGTAAAGGGAGAGAGCTCACTGACTCTGCAGATCTGAAATAATTCTGGAGCCACTTCACACACTGCTGCAATTCTGGGTTCAGTCCTTCTGGACCAAAATTTAAATCACTGCAACACCAAAAAAAAATATGTAAATAATAATGTAAATAATGTAAAATAATAACACAGCCACAAACATGCAAACGCACACACACACACCAATGCAAAATGCACCAACAAAGTGATTATATACAGCTGTTTAGCAGTACCAGCAAAAGCACTGCATTTTTCTGTAATTACCCTCATACTTTAGGGAATGTTTATTAATACAAGACTGCCAATGGCAAGGATTGGCTCAGATTTTACTTTGGGAAAAAACAATACACATTTCTAGGTAATTCTACTATAACAGAAGTGTATTGTAGTGCATTTCTTCAATGCAAATGCACTAAAAGCCTTTGAACAAACTTCATGTTTTTACCACTATTTATTAGTTCCCCCAAAGGAAGCATTTAATTCTTGTAGGTTGCATTAACAGACCTTCTTTATTTTCTTTAATTATGGTTTATTTCTGCAGTTTAAATTGTCTGGCAATTCTATACATACTGCACTTGCTGTTCTGACTGTTATTTGGAATATACTTTATTTACATCTCTATCTTATTTTCATTAGAGCTCAAGCTGGACTCTTTTATGGTTTTTCTAGATGTTTGTATCTATTTATGTAGTCTTTGTCTTGATAGCTTTTATGTTAGGAAGAGCAAAGTAAGTAAACAATACAGACGTTGACAGATCTGTTTGAACTCCATAGTGGTGGTGATGGTGTTTTCATGCTGTGTGGTACCTTTGTGTTGTTTCCATAGTGATGGTGATGGTGTGTACACCTTTTTCACAGCCGCTAACTTTTAGTTCTCCCACTGGCGACTGCAAGGAGACAGACTGCAACACACAAGGCTCTCTAATGCACGCACACGCACACACACACACACACACACACACACACACACACACAAAGGACAAAGGAACTTTTCTAAAACGGTATGTGATGAAGCGTCACCTTCGTGTGGTCATGCTTGCCAACACTTAACCCATTATCATTCCTCTACCAAAAGCTAGGCGGTTGAAAATATGACATCAGCAAATAGTATTTTCAAACAACTAAATGTAATTTAGAAGTGTATCTAAGACATATTTTAGTCAAACTGTACTTAGCAAGTTCGCTAGCATAGTTATCTAGAATAGCTAACTTGCCACATTTTGGTAATAGCAAACTTAGCAGAACATCTAGTTTCATGATTTCGTAGGGCGATAGTTAACTTAGCTAACCTACATGGCTTACCTGGGAAGTAACATTTAACCAATATATGGAAACTCTTAACGTTTGTCTTGATGCACGTGATCCTACAATAGAGCTAACCTAGCGTTCTTGAATTTGTCACCTCTTCTTCCTTATTCGAAATTTTTCATGAATAGAGACCAAAGTACACGTCACGTTGGCTATGGGCTGTTATTGGATAGTCACCTTCTTAACCCCACCTCATTTGTGTGAATGAAATGGTGAACCTACCACGTGTTGCTTATATAGAACTCGACATTTAATAACAACGGATAAATTTGCCGATTTAGAGATTTAGATGTATAGGCTGCTCAGCGTCAGATATTTTTCTAAAACAAGAGGAGATCTGCTGTTTAACATTAGTGAAAACCCCAGCTCGACCAGTCAAATTCGACCAGTAAATTTTAGACGAGAGAGATAGAGTAAGAGAAATTAAAAAAATAATTGTAGTGAAGTACACAGTGAAGAAACAGGACGTTTCGGGCAGATGTCCTTTATCAGCGGTGCAAGCAAATTGCTTCTGAATTAATAGGAGAAAGCAGTTTGTATATCAAATAATCCTTTATTAGTTCCACACTGGGAAATTCGCAATTGAAAATGTAGATTCATTCCATGGGGTTCTAAAGTTCTATTTCTGTTCATTTAACAATTTCATAGCTGCCATAGCAACATGTCTATATCAGATTTGTGATGTAAATGTATGAGATGAGATCATATAAAAGATGAGATTTATGGGTCATTAGTTAAAGTTTCTTTGTTTTTATATTCTGCAAAGTAAAAAAAATCCTTCCAATATACACATATATTTCAACAGATGTCCTTGCAGATGTGTCTGTGTGGCATGGAGACAGAAAGAGACGACTGAGGTGCCTGTAGCCAAGGAGTGGGCACATCACAGCATTCCTGCTGCCCAGTACTGCCTTATAGTGGGGGCCACTGAGATTATTATGTTTTTAATCTTTTGAAACATGGTTGAAAAGCAATATCTGATTTTCATTTGTTCATTTTCATAGAATTTTTATTTATTATTACTTTTGTCAAATTAAAGTTATTTTTGTTACCATTGTGGGTTTTTCTTTCATTAATCAAGGGGTACCAACAATTTTGTCCACGTGTGTAGATAGGTGTAGTAAAGGCAGTGGTGGACAGTAACGAAGTAAATGTAATTCGTCACTGTACTTAAGTGTTTTTTACTTTACTCAAGTATTTCCCTTTTTTGTAACTTTTACTTTTACTCCACTACATTTGAAAGTGAAATATCTTACTTTTTACATTATGCGAAATCTGTCGTTACTTCAGGCTTCATGTGTTCAACAAAGTAACGTCAGAACAAAAGAAGTGCAGAGCCAATCAGCAAGTAGTTCAACGGTAATGCAACAGGGTACAAGAAAAAATACAACTACTTAAAAATGGATGAATATACTGATTGTAACGCACCACACAATCCATGGCCTTATTTGAACACATTTTTTGAGAAGTAGTCCAGGGGAAAAAAGGACTCATTATTTTCCAAGTGCCTTCTCTGCCTGCTTCAGTATCATACAATTTCTTCCTCCAAAAATTCCCCATCAAATTTAAGGAAGCATGTAGAGGTAAGATAATTTCATAGGCTTACTGACAATATCCTGCAGCAAACTATTTCTTTGTGTATGTGAAAATAAGTCCGACATTATCATTGTATACATGGTTAGTTAGCTAGCTAGTTAAGTAGGCTATTGCTAGTACACTACCGAAAACTACCTTAGCAACGCACTTGGCGTGTAGCTAGCTAAGTTAGCTAGCTAGTTATTTGTTTTACCATAGTTCATAGTATTTTGAGCTTCCAGCTAAATGCATTGATATTGTGAAATAAACATTTGAACATAGCACTTTAGGTTAGAAAACAAATTCTATTTGGTAGGTTTTACATGCAGAGCATGGTTAGCAGGTAGCTGCTAGTTGATATTTTGTCTTAGTTTTGTTTTGGCCTATGCTAAAACTAAAGTATAATCTAAAGTATTCTGCAAATAACTAAATTATTCTGTATCCTATTTGTATGGTTCAGTAAAACACAGGAAATGTTTATTTTATTCATCAAATAGAAGGAGATTGAGTGATATCAGGATTTGCAATTGCAAATAAATCTTTAACCAAAATTATGCTTATTCGCAAAAAGTTACTTCATGGCCACTTGGTGCTACCAAATGAAAATGACATGCCTTCTGTGTTTTCTGCTTATGATCATTTTAATAAACAACAAAACTAACACTATAAGCACAGAATTGATAATAATAAAATATTTGTGTACAAAGAGTCGAGTCTGTTCACATAACTGAGTTGATTATGCAAGAGTCATGGTATAGAGATAACAGGTATGGTATGTTACTTTCAATACATTTGAAGGCCAATACTTTTGTACTTTTACTCAAGTAGAAGTTTAATGGGAGGACCTCTACTTGTACTGGAGTAATGTTTTACCTTGGGTATCTGTACTTTTAATCAAGTACATGGTTTGTGTACAAACTGGATTCCAAAAAAGTTGACACTAAACAAATTGTGAATAAAAACTGAATGCAATGACGTGGAGATGGCAAATGTCAATATCTTATTCGTAATAGAACATAGATGACAGATCAAACGTTTAAACTGAGAGAATGTATCAATTTAAGAGAAAAATATGTTGTTTTAAAATTTCATGGCATCAACAAATCCCAAAAAAGTTAGGACAAGGCCATTTTTACCACTGTGTGGCATCCCCCTTCTTAAAACACTCAACAGATGTCTGAGGACAGAGGAGACCAGTTCCCGGATCCTTCTCCTATGTAGCCATGATGTTGTGATTGCTGCAGAATGTGGTCTGGCATTATCTTGTTGAAAAATGCCCTGAAAGAGATGACGTCTAGATGGGAGCATATATTGTTCTAGAACCTGAACATAGTTCTCTGCATTAATGGTGCCTTTCCAGACATGCAAGCTGCCCATGCCACAAGCACTCATGCAACCCCATACCATCAGTGATGCAGGCTTCTGAACAGAGCGTTGATAACAACTTGGGTTATCCTTGTCCTCTCTGGTCCGGATGACATGGCATCCCAGTGTTCCATAAAGAACTTCAAATCGTAACTCATCTGACCACAGAACAGTCTTCCATTTTGCCACACTCCATTTTAAATGACCCCTGGCCCAGTGCAAACATCTGAGCTTGTGGAGCTTGCTTAGAAATGGCTTCCTCTTTGCACTGTAGAGTTTCAGCTGGCAACGGCGAATGGCACGGTGGATTGTGTTCACTGACAATGCTTTCTGGAAGTATTCCTGAGCCCATTCTGTTATTTCCTTGACGGTGGCATTCCTGTTTGAGGTGCAGTGACGTTTAAGGGCCCGGAGATCACGAGCATCCAGTAGAGTTTTATGGCCTTGACCCATAAAGACATGGATGGCAGATTGAACATCTTTGGGATGAATTAGAGGGGAGGCTGAGAGCCAGGTCTTCTCGTCCAACATCAGTATGTGACCTCACAAATGGAAGACTGGTCAAAAATTCCCATAAACACACTCCTAAACCTTGTGGACCGCCTTCCCAGAAGAGTTGAAGGTGTTCTAGTTGCAAAGGAAGGACCAATGTCATATTTAACACTATGGATTAGGAATGGGAAATGGGCTGTCCGAATTGCGAACTCTCTCGCAGTTTTCAAATGCAGACTGAAGACCCATCTCTTTGTAAAGCACTTATAAGCACTAATCAACTGAAGCATTGGTATAAACCGTAATTGCACTTTATCTTTAGGAACACTTGCTTAGTATTGCACTTATAATTTATGTAGTCTTGTTGGTATCAGTGTGTCAGTCTTGCTAGGTGTTGCACTGTGTCTAATCTAATATTTTGTTGTCTTCTTTCTAGGTATCCGCACTGGCAACTGTTTATGGCAGTGCTTGAGCTCGAGTAGTTTGGACTTAAACCTGTTTATACTAGATAGAGATGCATATTCTGACTGAACACACAGTACTTTTGTAAGTCGCTCTGGATAAGAGCGTCTGCTAAATGCCGTAAATGTAAATATGTGAGTCAAGGAAGGTGAGTGAATACTTTTGGCAATATAGTGTATGTACAGTCTCCACATTAATGTTAGAAATTCTTGTGTGTTGTGTCTTTATTCACTTTTTTTCTCTCTTCCTTAATGCCGTGGTGCCCTATAGCCTCGATTAGGTAATAACACCAGCGACTGATGGATATTGTGCTCACAAATTTAGACGGTTGTGATGCGTATCTAGACGTGATAGATTTGAATACTTGGAAGGAACATTTGCACATTCTGGAGACGGTGTTTTCTCGCTTTCAGAGTGCACAGTTAACTCTGAATCTCGCTAGATGTGAGTTTGCACATGCTACTGTAACTTACCTGGGGAAACAAGTAGGACAGGGAATCGTTCACCCAGTGGACTCCAAAGTCCAAATCTTAAAGGAGTTCCCTACACCCACGACAGGAAGGGAACTTAGACGATTTTTTGGGTATGGTGCCTGTGTGTACTAGTATAGGCTAAAGCTAGCGTTAGTATAGCAGCTAAAACAAGGCTGAAAATGAGCGAGCACACTGCACCAGAGGAAGACGTTCAGACACCGCCAGCCTCTCAGTCTACTGCCTTGGATTTAATTCCCAGACGAGGTTCGTCTTCACTCGCGTGGAGGTGGTTTGGGTTTGAAAGGGCGGACATTACTCAAAAGACGGCAATATGTAAGCTCTGTAAGAAAGCGGTTGCTATTAAAGATAGCTCGACAACTAACCTGTTCCATCACCTCCGTGTAAACCATCGCACAGAGTATGAGGAGGAATATGAAAAACTTCGGGAGCCTGCTGTCCAAGACAAACCTACACCACCTAAGGTATCCAAAGCACAAACTCAGCTAACTTTAGCGGAATCACTCACTAAAAAAGTGCCCTACGACAAAAAAAAGGCAGCAGATTGGTGGGATACTATCACAGTTTTTGCCATAACTTCAGATGTAGTACTGTAAGGGCTGGCTCCAGAGTCGTTCCACCTACCACCACCAGAGGGGGAACGCGAGCCAGCAGAGGGCGTAACCAGTAATCAGCAGGGACGACCGGCAGCTGTCCATTCCCTTACTTAAGGTGGATGGCTGCAGGCAGTCACTGCTGAGTTGTTCGGTCTCTCTACGTGCTTCCCAGCCTTTCGTCAGTAACGTTGATGCGATTTTGGTGCTTCGTCACCATCCTCTATGTCTTTGCTTTTCGAGTCCTTTACTCCTGCGCCCTATTCTGGCCTTTCTCAAGTTTTCCTGGTCCATTGGTTTTTCCTATCGTTTATTATTTTTTGTCAGTCTTGGTTAGGCCAGATTGTTCCCTTAGTTTGCTATTTTTGACACGTCAAGTTTTCTCCGTGTATTTTTTGTTTCGCCTTTAGGCAGTCTTTTACGGCTTATTATTATACGCCTGTTTTTGGGTTTATTCTATTATTTTTCGTTGTCTCGTTTCCCGTGCGTCTTACGGAGATTTCTGTTTTATGGTTTTGTTGTGGCATTTGCTTCCGCATTCCCCCAAACCCCACGTGAGCGGTCCTCCCCGGACAGCTCGCGTTACAAGTACCTCCCCTTACCAACCTCCTTTGTAAATGTGCAGGATTTGTTTGGTTGTCAGATTGTCAGTCCTTGTTTGATACTGCAAAAACTTTGTTGTGTTTTTCTCCAGTTCTTTCAGCTCCTGAATTTTCCAAGCCATTTAAGGTGGAGGTAGAAGTAAGTGATACAGATTGTGGTGCCGTGTTAGTCCAGGAGAATAGTACTGATCGAGACCACCGGTTGCATACTACTATGCGAAATTCAACAAACACAAAAAACGATTGAGAAGGAGACACTTGCCTTGTTGTTGGCCCAGCAACATTTCGAGACTTATGTCACTTCCTCTACTTTCTCCATTACTGTGGTCACTGATCATAATCCCTTACTGTTTCTGCAATGGATGTCAAACACCACCTGGCATCTTGTGCGTTGGTCCCTACTATGTCAGTCTTTTCATCTGCATATTGACTACAAAAAAGGCTCTGAAAACATAGTTGTGGCCCTGCGTGGTTTATGTTTGTATTGTTGTTGTTTGTGTTGTTGTTTCTTCTGTCACGCTTTCTTCACCCTCGGACCCCTTAGCCACGCCCCGTCTTCAGGATTCCGCCATGCCTTCTCATTCCTAACTCCTTCACCATGCCTTTGCCTCCGGATTTTCCATCGATTGGTGGATAGGACATGATGTGTACACAACATTGGATAAAGGCCGCACGGAGTAGACAGGGTCGGGGCAGAGAGAGAGAGCAGGAGATCGATGAGAGACCGAGAGTGATATAGAGGCAAATGGTGTGTGTTTTGTGATTAGATTGGATTTGTATGTACCGATTAGGTTTGGTCCCTAATGTAGCTTGAATATATAGTGTATTGTAAAGAATTCCTTGAGTGTGGTTTGGGTGACTAGGAAACTCTTTTATTTGCAGTTGTATCTTTTATCTTTTGTTTGTTCTTTTGAGCACAGTCAGTTCCTGAAGACACAACCCTCCACTGCATGTGCTGAGTGCATAAAATGCAAATATAACCATGTTTAATGCATCATTATTTTTTAATGTATTTTCTTCATTCTTGCCGTTATATTCCGTATCCTAGACCTGGGCGAAACAAGTTACACTTTGGTGTTGTGCCGAATTCTGACTCCATGGCAGAATTTTCCATTCTCTTTCAGTACAAAAAAGTACAAAAACTCATAAGGGCACATATTCATTACTTCTGATTAACATTTGGTCCATATTTTGATAAAGAATTTCAGTGCAGTTATATTTTTTAAATATTGTATGTGTAAGATACATCTCTTGGATGCACTGGGACGCATGGTCAGTGATGTAACCTGGGTCACTAGGTGTTTTGGGGTTTTTCAAGATCAGACATCCTCGCCCAGTCGACTCAGCTGGGATTGATCAGACCCCAGCTTGTGTCCCAGCAGCAACTGTCCATGGATCAGTCCTCTTTATCCACCACTTGTGTCCTTTTCTGTGGATTCAATAGTGGATTGGATGGCCCTCTTCTTAGCCACTCCAGTCAGGCCCAGTTGGCTGAGGACTTTGCAGAGTGAGCATCCTGCCAAATCTCTACAGCCCACCTCTGTTGGCTCGTGATGAGTCTACCAGCACCCTTCAAGGCACCTCTCCAGCAATTGCTGGTACTGTGTGCATTTTCTTTCATCCTCTTCCATCTGCTCTTGTCAGGGCATCATGAGTTCGAGCACAATCATCTGTTTTGTTGCCTCCTGGATTGTGATTATGTCTGGCTGGAGTGATGTTATAGCAATATGCTGTGGAAATTTCGACAGCTTCCCCAGGTTGGCTTGTAGCTGCCAGCCAAAGGCTGTATGGAGGAGACCTGACTTTGTTCCCTGTCAGCAGTGTTCCTCTCCAGTTAATATTAGTATTGTTAGCTAATAAATCAAAGGGGACCAACTTGACTGGCTAACCAGTAGCATGCTCGCTCAGTTGGCTCTAACGTGTGCACAAAAAAAAAACAAAAAACAAACTTGAAACATGTAAATATATATGTTTGGGAGTAATTTAATGCATTTTGGTGGATTTTGAAAAATCTTTTGGCTAGAAACTACTGCAATAATCTGGCAACCCTGTCTAGTTGGATTTTCTGTGTTCTTGTGTATGTGTAACCAGAGTGTGGAAGTTAGATGGAAGTTACAGCAATCAATATAAGTAAACCTCCCCAGATTTTCCGTAGGTTTAGTAGGAGGGTTTAGAAAAGTAAATCTGGATTTATCAAACCAGTAATAAATCATACTCTCTCATAAATTCTGGTGACAGACTTATTTTGCTTAATTTACATACCATGCCATTATCATACATAGTTTCACAATTCTCCATGTTGCTTAACATTTGAAGTTTGAAGTTCACATGTGAAACAAAAGGCCTAGAAAACTAATTTCAGTCACTTGTATTTGCGATCTCATTCTGACAATATCCAGAGCTCATGGCCAAAGGTGAGAATCGTAACAGGAACGACTGACCAATAAATTGAGAGCTTTGCCTTTTGGCTCAGCTCTCTCTTCACCTCAATAGTCCAGTATAGAATCTGCAATACTGTAGATGATGCACCAATCCACCTGTCAATCTCTCGTTCCATTCTTCCCTCACTCGTGAACAAGATCCTATGATATTTGAACTCTTCCAATTAAGGCAAGAGCTCATTCCCAACTGGGAGAGGGCATTCCACCCCTTTCTGACCTGAGTTCCATGGTCTCAGATTTAAAGGTGCTGATTCTTATCTTGGCTCTTATGCACTTGGCTGCAAACTGATCCAATGAGAACCTGATGCACCCTCATCACCGTTTGCTTTGCAACTGGCAACCTAGATGAATTGACTGCTATTGACATCTTACACCAAGTTCTGTGTAATCAAGACATACTACACATAAAACATGATGGTTTGAGAAGGACTCAACTCACTCTGCATTCAAAGTATGTGAATAGCAATTTGGAGCTGAATGCATTCAAGACTGTTGAGATGACAGTGAGACACCTTTCACGCTTCCTTCTACCAACACCCAACAGCCTTACATTAGCTGTTAACCTTTAAGATTCTGGAAACTCTAATTTTCCCCAAGACCTGAAGTGAGACACAAATCTGTAACATAGGTGGAAGAAGGCAGGATGCCGAGGCAATGTACTTTTCATTACACCCTGCTTCACATCAAAGTAAATTCTCCATGATGCGTCAAAGATTAGGGATTTCAGATTTTTGGTGGCAAGCCATTTTAATACAAACAGACTTTGCTTGCACAGCTAAGGATGGATTTTGGTCCAAAATATATTTTTCTCTGATGAAAAACTTGTGCACTGCTCAGCAATTTTTACTACCTCTTCATCTTTAACTACAACACACTGTAGTAGCTTTCTGTTTTTAATATGTTGTGTTTCCCGATTCCCATGAGTATGGTGGGAAGGTTGAGTGCGTCATTTGCATCGATATCCTCTTCACTGAATCAGCTCTACCTGTCTCTACCTGTTTCTGTTTTAGGGTGCGGCTAAAGTTTACACTGAGAGGAGTACTCAGGAGGTAATATGCACCAAATTTCTTTTAAGACTTTTTTATTATAACAATTACATACATTATCACCCTATAGTAGTACTGATTTTGAGCATTCTGTGGTGTACAGTACTGTGCAAAAAGTGACTGATTTGTTGTTTGAGCAAGAGTGTTTCATATGTAATATTTTTCAGCCTCAATACAAACAGAAAATGCAGAATATGTGCACAACTTAAAAAAAAAGAATAAAATGGCTTCTACTGGCAAAAACATTTTTGATTGTGACTTCCCTGCAGGGGCTGTGGTCTAGCTGGACCCTAACCCAGCCTGCACGGAGAAATCCTGCACGCAGCTTTCAATGTTCCCAACCAGGGACTGGAGCTCGCTGATTTCTCTTTTTGCTGCCCAATGACTGCCATTGGAGCAACAAGCAGACTGGCCACCTCAGCACTTAACCATAGGGTCTGTTAGAACTACTCTAGCTAGCTAGCTACTATTGAACAAAGATATTGTTTCACTTAAAACATTTAAAAGTGAATAAAGCTAACAGAGTCAAATATAAAGGAGTATATAAAAGAAAATAATTATTGGACATTTAATTTGATGAAGTTTAATGTGAAGGAGGGCGGCATGGTGGTGTGGTGGTTAGCACTGTTGCCTCACAGCAAGGTGGTCTGGGTTCGATTCTCGGTCTGGGCTGCTCTGTGTGGAGTTTGCATGTTCTCCCTGTGCCTGCGTGGGTTTTCTCCGGGTACTCCGGTTTCCTCCCACAGTCCAAAGACATGCATCTTAGGTTGATTGGTCACTCTAGATTGCCTGTAGGTGTGTGTGCGTGTTGGCCATGTGGTGGACTGGTGAACTGCCCATGGTGTACCCTGCCTTTGCCCGGAGATGCTGGGATTGGCTCCAGCCCCCCCGTGACCCCGACTAGCGGGAATAAGCGGTACAGATAATGAATGAATGAAATGAATAATGTGAAGGACTTCAAGTCCATTTTGCCCAATTAGCTAAACTAGCTAGCTAGCATAGTTTGCTAACGTGAGTGGATTTAAAGTGTCATTTAAAGTAAATATCAAACTGAGCCACTTACTGAAATAGCTGCGAAGAACTTGACCCTAAGGGTCTGTTACATCAAATTATTGCTGAACATGACATTTTTTATTTAAAATCTCAAAAGTGTTCTTAACCCACACTTAAAAGGTAAAAAGGTAAAAATGAAGGTTTATACAGCTGCCAACTGAAGGAAGTTTAAGTATTTTGCTGTCGAGCACATTCACAACGTTTTAGATCTCATTGGAGCCATTGGCTGTCAATCACCTCATCGCCACATTCCTATAAGTAACACCAAATAACTTCTATAAAGCCTGTTTTTTGTAACAAAAATCACTTGGAGAGATAGTAATGGAAATGGCTCTTATTGAATTGACAGAACATAACTGCCCAAATAACTTATTTGATGTTTAATATAAATACAGAGTTTGTCAAGTGAGCCATTCTCTTACATGGCAATGGGTGGGGTTAAAAGTTGTACTGCAGCCAACCACTAGAGGGCAACTGACACATGGAGGCTTCACTTTTCACCCGTTGTCATCCAGTCCACTTACATATATGGTCTATGGTATAGTGACTGAAAGCAAAGAGACAGGTGCAGATGATGATTGTGTGCCAATAACATGGTGATTGGGGGCAAGGGAGAGGTGTTGTGTGTGTGGGGCGTCTCCCTTGAGATCACCATGACACATGTCTCTACCTGCTTATCTGTTTTAGGGTGCGGCTACACCATAAATTTGCACAGGCAGGGGTACTCCTTCAAAGGTGAACTCACTGAAGCAACAGGTAAGATGCACTGAATTACTTTCCAGACTTGTTCTTTATTATGAGGACAACATGTGTTACAACCCTATACCAGTATTGTTTTAAAAAATCTAAGCATTTTTTGATGTACTTCACAGGAAGTACAGTTGCAGAATCAAGTGCACAATAGCAGAAATGTATCATGCTGTATAAAGAGAGAAATGAATTCAGGCTGTGGCTTAATCATCTCTTTTATCATGCAGTGCAGTGTCAGACCTGTTGAGAGCTTAATAATGAGTGATCCAAACTCAAGTGAGTGTTTTGCTTAACTGAATAACCATTCATAAATAGATTTGTCACTTGGATAAAAACTGATCAACGTACGGTAGATGCCATAGGATTTCTGCTCAATTTTGTTGTACATCATGCAATGACAATAAAAATCTTAATCTTAACGTTCTGCCCCACCCCATGTTTCTTTTTTGACATTATAGCAACAGACCCACAAAAGGTAGTCACCCTTTGTTTTTTTCCACACACACACACACACACACACACACAATTACACACATTTTGCACTGCAGTTAGTTACATATACATTTGCATGTATGTATTTTATAATCACTCTGTAGACATATTACATGTGGTGAATGTTGCCAGGACCCAAAGGACACGAAGCCTGATCCCGAGATGTTTATCCCTCCTGAACCCGTGATATGCTACAAGGCTGAAACCAGGGAAGGCCCCATGCCTGAACCGCCTATGATGAAATTCTGCGTGGCTGAAGAGAGGAAGGTGTACAATCTTCCTCCACAAGCCCACAAGCACGAAAAAAAAGGAGGAAAGTGAATGAATACATCTCTCAAGTCCTCAAAAGATGTCCTTTTCTATGCCTGAAGATCCATAATTGAAATAAAGCATGTATAAATATGTATTTATCTTTAATTCTTCAATTTGAAATGCTTAATTAAAATAAGATTTATATAATTTAAATGCCCTGGAAGAGACTATAACTGAAAATAAATTGCACAAGGGACCAATTTCTGAATATTTATAAAAATTGCTATCCACAATCCAGGAAACGTATTACTTGACTACTTAATTGCTCGAGGCTACAAGACTACTTGAGCCTCGAAGACCATAGTTGGACACCTCTGGCCTAATGGTAAGAATTAGCAGTACTTTAGATTTCACAATGTTTCAAGATCTGCTTCACATGACCAGAACTCCAGTTCTTAATCATCACAGCATAATTTAGCTAATTTCTTTCAAATCAATTCATGTTTAAGCCTATTCAATCAAGTTTAACTCATTTCTATTCCATCAAGTCTAGCTTAAGTGGCTGGATAGCTCAACAGGTCACACCACTGACTTCGGTACAGGTGGTCAGGGGTTTTAATTGAAACCAGTACATCTCTAGTGTGGTTCTTTAGGCAAACTTTGAAAGCCAACATCTAGACCAACACTGAAATAACTAGCTCCATGTTCCAACATTCCCAAACACAACTGCTGTCACAACTCAAGATAACCTAGATGCACCATGAATGGTATGGCCAGGTGAGCCTGGATGATGTTAGAGGGGGACATCATCACCACCTCCTGACATTGGTACCAAACCTGCTGACCAGAGACCACTAAGCTGGATACCAGTTGTAGCGAACTACCAAGACCAATTGAAGAGATGATATGCTGGAAGATGCTAATACAGCTCTATGAAACACACCAGAAATAGAATCCAGAAGAATAAACAGCATGTCCTACCATACCCTGTACTCTCAGGGGAATGGTAACAGCATGAGAACAGACCTGCCAAAGCTGGGTACTGAATACTGGAAAGTATGTGGGAGAAGGAGGCATCACAATGCCCAGTGGCTGTTAAACTCAAAAGCAGGACCACATCAACCTCCTTGAACAGGAGCTGGAGAGCACCAGGCCCTGACATTAGTTCAAGTCAACTCACTGAGAAATACCAATTATCAGAAACATTAGCACACATACTGCACACACAAAGGCTTCATAAAGAGTGGAAGCTGTTATATGGGGTGAAGCCACCTGAAAGAGATCAGGTTAAAGACCAGGGATTACCTCCCAGCTTGTGGATTCCCACTAGTGGCCGCTGACTAATGTTGCAAGCCACCTGTTACGCACACTGGAAGAAATTAAAACCAGATTTATTCAAATGTATTCTTAAAATGTGACCTTGAGATGTCCAGGCATACAATTAACCATAACCAAACATAACTACTAAAAAACATGAGTCATTTTACAGTTGGTTTGTCTTAAACAAACAAACAAAAAACAAGGAAAGAACAGGTATCAGCAGGTTGCTGAAGACCACAGGGCACAAAGTCTCCAAGTAAGCATAACTGTAAATTAAGACTACACAAGTGGCCTAAGCAGGTAAACTGATCCACCAGCTATAAGACCAACTGATGAACAAGACATAAAAGCAAAGCTGCAAAGGTCAAGACCTACAAAGGATACACAAGCAATCATTATCATCCTGACTGCTGACCATTTCAAATCAAATCACTTCTACTACAAACCAAATATGTTAAATACTTTTGGAGGCATCACATATCACATTTTACCAGGAATCACAACATCCATTAATAAACACATACCATTCCTGACATAGGAATAAACAATTATGAATATAACTGAAAAAAACAACAATCGGATAACCAATTTTGATTTACCTTGTAACACGCTCAATTGTTACAATGTTTGATCTTCCTGAAAACTCTTTCCATGAAATGCACAAATCCTGCAGTGACATGCTTGGAAGCAAAACCAAAGACTGTGACGATGGTCAAGGCAGACACTGATGGAGAGAATTTAACAGAATTCATCACAATTCACCACAAATTTAGACAAAAAACAAACAAACAAAAACCAGAATTAAAAATAGAATTCTCAGGCCAAAAGATATTCTGTGCTATAATGCCATCTTCAGGCCAATGAGAGAACGTGTTCTTGAGTATATTCTTGATATCATACTGTACCTTTCATCCATGTTTTATGTTACTTAGCCTTAGGTTTGCTCTGCAATTTATTTAGCAAAGAATAACACCAAAAAAAAACATAAGAAAACATCTGAACAACTTCAGTAGGGTTCAGCACTATGTAGTAAATTTAGAATTTCTAAGATGCTTCACTGTTGCTGGGAAGGTCTCCTCTTGTGGCCATTTCTGTTAAATTCAGCCACTGTCCTATGCCCGTCAACATCACTGCATTCATGTAAACCTTTGATTTTTCTCACATTTACCTTTATATCCTTTAGCTGATGCTGTTTTCCCAGAGTGACTTTTAGAGATGCTTTCTTACTTCCTGTACATGAGTTTGAACAGCAAAATACAAATACACACAACATTTTGTTTTTTTTTTGATAACAAGTACACGATTAGTGCTTTTTTCAGTACACATTGAGGAAGTGTGGATTTAGTCTGTGACTCCGAGTCAGTTATAATTCATTACACTGTCTATGTGCCAGGACAGAGAGGAGCCCTGAACCTTGTCTCCCTCTCTTTTGAGGTACTGTCGTTCAAAGTTGCAAGGTACACTATAGTTTTTCACCACATTTTGCCCACTTTTGACTCTGACATTTGACTATGTGTTGCTGAAGTGCACCTTTTAAGCCCCAGTAGAACGTGGTAGAATTGTTTGTATTTTCTATACAAGTGAATCAGGTATTCAGATTTCCACAGGTTCCAGTTTGTATTTGTAGTTTTATGTACTTGATACCTAATCTCGCATCACTCCTGTCATCTTAGCTTCTTTCAATGCTCTGTACATGCTATTATCTCTGTTTTCATTTATTATGTTGTTGCCACTTTCAGGGTTCGTCTGGCTCTCTGGAATACAGTGTAATAAAAGACAAATATCTGTGAAAATATACAGTATATCGAGCTAGCTGTCTAAGATATAATTTCATTTTGCAAAAATTAACAATTTTAGGGCAGGACACACATGCAGAGAGACCTGGAACTCCAAAGAAAACAGCAGGCACTATTATAGGGTGTAACAGAATAGCTTTATTCCATCTTCAGTGCAGAGGGATGTGTTGGTGTTGAGTTCTCTGCTTACCACCATTTCGTTCTGCTTCCTACCATCTTCTGTAGGGTATTCTTTTTCTTTTCAGAGCTTCAGAGTTCACTTCATTCAGCTGCTTAATGGAAAGAGAGGAAAACAGTAAAACGTCCTTGGTTTCTCTGAAAAAATGCCCCACCTAAACATGCAATTGGTATGTTATTTATGTACTTTTATTGTGTTGGTGTGAGGATGTTTCTATAGATTTGAAGGCTGTAAGATTAATTGTTAAAAACATTTTTGAGAGACAATTGAGGCCAATGCATCTACACTTTGACATAGCATGTCCATGTTGTGGAAGGAGGGTAATGCTCACAATTTTCAACGATGATAGTTGGTCTAATGGAGACTCTAAAGGCACAACTGCATCCCCTGCATCCACCATCTGAAAAAGTTACACAGTCAGTGCAGTACTTCAGTAGAGGAATCACTGGGAAGTGCCTTATTCTCAAGAATGTTGCTGGAGCAAATAACCAGTATAATAACAGCAAAAGGAGCAGAAAAACAAAATAACCCGATATAGCATATCTCTAGTACAGAGTTTTCAAATGATGCTGATAATAAAACAATATATAGATATTCAAAGCAAGTATTTTTAAATATAATATTTGCTATTATAACTTAAAATACATTTATTGAAATATCATGAGAAAAATATATTAATCCCCATAGAAATAATTGTTTTCATGATATAAACTTCAAAACAACCTAAGGAAGTGTTTTTAGTGTTTTTAGGTCAATGTAAAGCACAGAAATAAAATGACTACACAACATTAAGGTCCAAGCAGTAAAAAATCCTAATTTAATCAGTACAATACAGAGTTGTAAACAGTACTACACAGGAGTGGAAAACAGTTAGCAATGCATGAGCAATAACAGTACATAGGTAAACCTAGTGTAGCATAATGAGTAGTTTCTTACCCTAAATGTTGCTTCTAGTTCACCCACACTCCTTTTTCCACCAGGCAGCCAACCATATGACCAGTGTTGGCTCACACTGACCCTGAACACACATGACAGCACCAGCAAACCAACAAGCAATCACTGACTACACTTCATACTGTTAAAGAGAGAAGCATGTAAACAGAGAAACAGTACACTTGTTACAAAATGTAGGCACATGCAGAGTCATAAAGAGTCAAAATATGGCTATATTATGTAAAAAGAGGTCTAGTTGATTAGCTGGACATTATGACTGAAAATACATTTAAATTCATTTGGGACAATACTATCTGACTGCAATTATTGCACGAAAATATTTTTTTTGCAGAGTAATTTCTTTGCTTTAGGCTTAATATAGGGATACAAATGGCAAATAGGATCTCTGTGTCTCACATGTTAGTCATTCTGCAGAATATATTAGTTTTTATCCACTTTTATATGGTTTTATATTTATATATCCACTTTTATATGGTTACTCACCGCCCCATACTGTCATTAGGGAATTCAATTTCCAGAGCTGGTGCTCCAAACACGAAGTCCGTCTCCAGAGGCTTTCTTTAATACAGGGTTTAGGAGAGATTTACTCTAATGGTCAATGTCCAAAAACCTGTATGCTAATAATTTAACAGCTTACATCAGCTGAAACAAAGGAAACTTAAGTTGACATAAAACTTATCTATGCTGTAATAGCCAAAGTGCACACTGACTCACACCAAAATAAGCATATTTGATTAAGTGAACAAATTTAGGTAAATGTATGTAATTCTCACCTTGCACAAATGTGTTAATTAAAGCAGGTTTGTCTGTATTAAAGTACTTAGCCTGAAGTTATTTTGTCACATATCCTTCCTTGCTGCTGGAAGCCTGGTTAGAAAAGTAAGATGTAATTTGTTTTTCAAGTTCTCCTTTACTCTTCACCTTTTCCACAATATGAATCCATCCACGTATTTGCACCCTGTGTTCATTAATGCAAAAATCCATATAGCCACACACTCTGTTTCCTTTACTCCTCTGTTTCCAGTCTTCCAATGCATGTTTCTGAGGAGTGATTCATAAGAAGATTTCAAGTGTAGTTTGTGTTGTTTTTCATTATTCCTTCTCCAAAGTAACCAGCCCCAAACCATTAAAGTCTGACAAGGTTCTTCCTGATAAAGGTAATAAATAGTGTGTGGAACACAGGCCTGTGAGGTCACTGGCAGGTTGGGCAGTACCATGTTCTAGCAGGCCTCGGCAATGCAAGTATGCAGCTTTCAGCTCTAGTAGCAAAATTGTAAAAGGGCAAAAGCAATGTTGAATGCTGCTACGTATTGTGATGTCACTGAAGAGTCAGAAGTCATCACAGCTCCACTGAATGCATGTATATATAATCTATAAGAAAAATTTTTATTATAGACAACCACGCCAACAAGTCATGACATGCAACACACATAATCTACTCAAGTCAATGAAAAACAGTCCTCCAGGCTGGCAAATGCCAGCTGCTGGTCTGCAGCCTCTCTCTTCTCCTCCTGTCTGCGTCCACATAAGGCGGAGCAACTTCCCAATTGCTCTGGTTGTTAACAGAACAGCAATAGGCCCTAAAGATGGCAAGAAAACTTTTCCTGTAATCTGGACCGAACTTCTATCTTGCAACAAATAATGCCATACATGCACGCAACATACTATGTAATGTAGTAACATAAACCTGGAAAGTGGTATGTGTCATGGTTAGCCCCTCCCCCAGCTGTCAATCATGTATGTTTTGTTTTCTCCTTGTGTTTTGTAACCCTGCCCCTTGTTATTGTGTTCAGGTGTTCCTTGTTTTGTTTGTTTTGTGTATTTAAACCCCTTGTTTGGTCAAGTCTGTGCTGTTCATTGTTGTTTATACTACAGCCCTGTTGTCTGTGTCCAAGTTCGTGAGGTTGTTTCTGATTACTTAGGTTTGTTCTTTGTATTATCATGTTTAACTCTTTATCGGATCTAACCCTGGCCTGCCTATGTGGCCCTGATTTTGGATTGCCCTTTATTAAATCTCGCTCCTCTCAGCATTTGCATCTGACTCTTTGCTCCATAACGCCCCAGGTGTCACAGTAGGTGCCATCTGGCTTGGATTAACGCGATCGGCGTTTTGCTTCACTGGGTGATAGTCTCCAACATCAATGTCATGCTTTCAGACATTGGTTTGCGAGTGTGTATCAGCAAAGATATCAGGGAACCTATTTATCAAATGTAAAAGGTAATTTCTAGCAATTTCCAATAAATGACTTAATATTGAGGGAAGCTTCTTGAGGGATTTAAAATTCGTCAAACGAGCAGTAGGAAGACAGGTGCTACCTGTAGTCAGGCTATCCATCTCAGGGGAATAGTCAGAAGGAGAAACAACAAGGGGAGTTGCGAGCATGACGGGAGCGGAAAAATGAACCTCCTTGACTGCAGCTGTGTTCCAAGACATGTAGCCTTTCAGATTAGATTTTCAACAGCTTCTAGTGGAAAATCTAACCAAAGTTTACTCTGCACTTCTTAGTGTTCTATTTTGTAATGGTTACACTTTCTTCTGCTTAAAGTTCCATACTACACTGTCTAAAGTGTTTTACTTCTTTCCAATTCCTGACTTATATACTGTACACACAAATATGGACCATTTAGAACCATATCAAATGCACAGCTAAAATGCAGCTGCACCTGAAATGTCTGTGTAGTCATTTTATTTCTGTGCTTGAAATTGACCCAATAACTTTTGTAGCCACACCTAAAATGCTTCTTTAGGTTATTGTGAAGTTGCTATCAGTTATAATAGCAAATGTTATTTTCAATAGTACATGGTTTTAATTGTAAGTTTTACATATATGTATATGCAGACAAGAGTAGACTGGAGCATGGTGGAAGTTCCTTTGGGGTTTCATTTCAGCAAATTAAGTTGGGGATTTGATCAGGACTAATGGTGTCCTCAATGCTGGGAAATACAGGCACAGACTTAGACATCATGGAGTACCATCAGGGAGGTGTCTAACTGGCACCAAATTCTGCAGCAGGACAATAATACCACACATACATTTGGTATAATTGGTTAACCATACACCTGACTATAAGCATAGAAAACCTCAGTTTGTGCAGTTATACCTAGAAGAATCTATGCTGTTTTGAAGGCAAAAAATGGTCACACCAAATATTGATTTAATATAATAGGGATTTTAGTTATCTTTGTTCATGCACTTTGCATTTTGTTATTTGACAAAAATAACCCATTAACACACCTATTTTTGAAAGCATTCTTACTTTGCAGCCTTCTTTCCACACCTGCGTATACTTTTGCACAGTACTACATGTGTGTATATTTATATCCTCCTGGGAACCAGGAAAAAAAAGTGTCATCCAATTTCTTTTTTGTTGTGATTTCCTAATTATTTAGGGTACAAAAAACAACTTACAATTTAGATTTTTTTAAATTTCATTTTTACTTTCATTTTACAGCATGTCCATTGTAGTGGACAAAAAGACCATTTTAGTATAAAAATCGAAAAAAAACTTAAACCATGAAAATGAACCAATTTGGCTTGTAGAATGATAAATTCACTCTTAAAACAGGTTTTAAGGCAGGCCATGTGGACTGAGACCCCAAAGATGATCTTCATTTCTTGAGGAGTAGCATTCAGAGACAATCCTCTGGCTTGTAGCTCTCTCTGATTAGTGAATCTTGCCAAATCTTCAAAGGTTTTGTGATCTATGTACTGTGAAAAGTATTGAAATGGACTCCAATCAGCACATGGTCTTGCGTCATCTTGATAGTCAGGAAGCACAGGTAGCAAAGGTGTGAATCTATAATGAAAAATAGTAATTATTTAAACAAAGCTTGAACAAGCATAGTGAAGAAGATTCTGTTAAATCATTTTGAATTAAAAGACTGAGACTTTAAAGCTAAGTAGCTCACCTACTGAGTTTCTGTTCTTTAACACGTCTATAATAACAGCATTTATTTACCTATCAATATGAATGAATTACTGTATGTACTGAGTATATCAAGTAATGAAACAAACATACACACTATTCTTGGTCCACACAGAACGCCTTTCCTGTTTGTCACTGTCTGTCTCTGCCTCTGTTTCTATGCCTATCTCTAAGACTCCTGCATCTTCATCCTGTTCCTCCTCCTCTTCCACATCTTCTTCAAGCACAGGGTCATAGTTCCCATCTCTCTCATCATCTGAAAGCTCCAAATCTGAGTCTCCCTGAACTATCCTGTACAGAATCCTCTCTGCTTCAGTTCTGCTCCCTACAACAGTGTGGAGTTAAATGTCGTCCTGGTGTCCATTATGCTGGACATTCATAAACAAGCTAACATTTCAAATCCTAAATAATGTTAGTGTATACAGAATTAAAAATATAATTCCTAACATGTTCATAAACAAAAACATGTGTCAGTATCATAAGAAAAATCACAATAAATAGACAATATTTGACATACCTTTCCTCCTTCCATAAAATGTGCTTGTTCCTATGGAAGCCATCTTGGAGAGAGAAAAATTGGAGGTTCCCAGCAACCAAACCAATCACATTACATCTCAATCGAAAGCCCAAGATGTCCTCTTTATAAGACAGGAGGAATTTATAGAGTAGCTCAAAAAGATAAAGAGTTATGTACGTAAACGTATTGTCCACTACAAAGGACTCAAGTCTATGGGTTGGTTCTCAGGAGGATATAACATTTCCATGGACAGAGGTCCTTCACCAGCCATGCATTTCAAACAACAGACTGAACTCTGTCCATAAAATTCAACAAAAGGAAATGTATTTTGAATTAAATGTAAAATGATCCAATAAGAGAATATGTACAAAATGAATGGAAGCATGTGTATTTCCAAATGTAAGTACATGTGCATCTACTGTTTTCCTGTAGACATCATTATATATCAGGTAAGTAGACCTGGTCCTCACCTGGTCCTATGTAAAATTGTCTCAAAATGAAAACATTGTGCAAAGCTTGTGTAATGTCAAAACTTAAAAAGATAAGAGTCATCTGAGTATATTCAATTAGATGGTTTTTGGAAGGGAAGTAGAAGAAACAGAAAGTGGAAGTCAGATTTCATGCCAGCAACAGTGCCCCAACTTTTCCTTCCTCTTTGGCAGTAATACAGGCAAAGGCCACTGGAGGTGGAAGACAGCAAAATTTGGCAAAACACCACACAGCATCTTGCATGCTTCTAGTCAACCTTCAGTTAGACTTCAATCACCACTCCTGAAAAGGCAGGGAAGACAAGGTGCAGGGCTCCTCTCTGTACTTTCACCTAGTGATGGCAAAAGTGGGGCTTTTGGGAGATCGAATCAAATGAACCAATTGATTCGGAAAATGATTCGATCTTGTGAGACGTTCGAATCATCACACGCCACAGTGACATCTAGTGGGCAAACAGGGCCTAAATCCACAACTTTTTTTAACAGAAACAGAAGTCATGTGTTTTTATGAAAAATGACATGAAATATTCCTCCATAGCATATTGTGTCCCTAAATAAATTTTAGTCATGAAAGCATATCATTTTGCAGAGAACAGGGTTGTATTAATGATGTCATTAAGATGTATTTTTCATTATGATACACTGTCAGTGGATTGATATAGCTGCAAGGTAGGGAAATGCTTGTGTAATACTTTATTTATTAAACATTACAAGTAATCAGTTGTTTTTATTAAGAAACATGATCTGTTTCACAGTGCTTGGATTAAGACGGTTTCTTCGCTTGCTCAGAATTTATCCATGTGAAAGCAAGCACTGTGGAAAGCAAGGACAGTTCTGAGATCAGAGAGCAGAATAATTTAGCATTTGGGAGACCAAACATTCTGATCTCAGACCAGCTGCTTGAACTTAAGTGCGGACTAAAACGCGCAAAAAGATTTTAAACGTTTCGAAACTGCGTGACGTAACGAAACGCGTTTTGGAACAATCACGTGGCTTTCCCCTTTTGATACGGACTTCGAAACAGTGTTTCGGAACACCGTGATTGAAATGAATCGATTCAGTTCGATTCCGCGTTTCGAGTTTTACATCACTACTTGCACCCACATTGTGGTTCATTGGCTCCGAGTGCCTACCTGTCTTTAGACACAGACTATATACACACCTCTTCAAGGTGTGCTTAAAACTAATCGTGTAAAAAAACAGGAATACATGCTGGAATACATACATACAGCTACTGTTTTAGCTTTCATTTTGGAGCAGGCGTTTAAGGTGAATCTAAATACAGCATACAAAATAACTGATATCAATGTTTACAGTACTTCTGCAATCAACTCGTTCTTGTCCAACACTGAAATTCAACGTTTTCGGGGTCAATTTGCGTTGTACATAGTCTGTTTCAGTACTGGAAAAAAAAATATTTGTTTGCAATCGATTAAGAACCTGGATCAAAAGCAAAAACGCTAGCGTTATTACTCATATGCCTTTTGTGCAGCGTCACCATGTAAATAGACCATAAGCACGCTGAATGTTTGCGTCAATCGCGACTCTCCAATAAAAACAGCATTACAAATATCGACTTCATTGCGAATCTGACGTTACAGCTAGTTTATGTAGCATAGGGACTGATGTCCAAAACAAATACAATTCGAAAATTAACTGCGTGCAGAATTCCAGGAATGCAGACGTAGCTGCTACCTAGATTAATGAAAACACTGCATAACTCTAGTTAGTACCCTACGTAGCGACAGTTAGCTGTCAGCATATTCAAAAGGAAACGTTTACGTCCAGATACAGGAACATCAACGTTAGCTAAGGTTAGCGACATAACGACAGCTTTCTAGAGGGTAGTTAGCCTGTTGTCGCTGTGTTTCAAGCCACTACATATAACATCTTATGTTATTCTCAAAGTTAGCTACTGCATCCATAGCTAACTTACATTCCTGTTAGAATGAGACGTATCACAAACTAAGAGAAACTATAACAGACATCTCAGCATAATTTCATTTTGATAAAGTGGAGTAAACTAGCTATAACATTAGTTAGCAGCTACTGAAGGTAAATTACATTTCCGGGTCAAATCGGGTGGCGGTAGGTGTACTGGACATAGACATGATATACATGTACATGTATATTATGTATATGGTACTGGAGTATTTGGCGGAGGTAGTACTCAGTAATTCGTTCACGTACTGGAAAAAAACATTTTGGGGGGCGGGTCCAATATCGCAGCGTGATAATACGTAGTTTGTTGAGCCTTCGACAATTTCCTATTGTTAATGTCAAAACATCACATTCATTGCAGCAAATACTCTGGAAGGAAACCGTGCTTTACTGCTTTTCATAATGTGGTCAAACAATGTTTGACATCTTGCGTTTTTTGCTTTACATGTCTTGAACGTGGAAGTATTCATATCGGCCCATTGACCCTGGACTGTCTAAAAGACCACGATTCTGGATTTGTCCTTAACAAAACTTGCTCTTTTCAATCTTTCTTTGAGCCATCAATCTGTTTGAGCCATCTAATCAACATTTTCAGTAACACTTAATTAAGCTTTTAACACTTAAGCTTTTAATATATGGCATTTTAATTAGGCATTTGAAATTGTTGACTGAAATAAAGACAATTACATATTTCTCATTTATACATACTTTATTTCAATTATGGATGAAAAAGCATGAAAACGACATAATTAGAGAAATTAGAGGTTTCTTCATTCAGCTTTTCAGCAGCTTCCTTTTCCCTTCGCATCCTGCCCGGAGCATTTTCCATGGCCATGCCCATGCCCGTGCTCATGCCCAGGTCCGTGGCCATGCCCAGGTCCGTGCTCATGCCCAGGTCCGTGGCCATGCCCAGGTCCGTGCTCATGGCCAGGCCCGTGGCAATGCCCTTGGCCAGGCCCATGGCCAGGCCCATGGCCCTTTCCTTCCTTCCCATGGCACTTCTTGGCCGCCTCCTGGCAACCTTCACTCTTATCACATGCCTCCAAAGGAAAAAAAAAACAAATACATACATGCATACATATAAACACACACCACACATATATGTATTCCAGTGCTAAATATAGTAAAAGATGTTCACTCTCTCTCTTATATATAATGCATAAAAAATTGTGAAAACTGTGTGTGAATTTATGTATATGTATATACTGTATAAAGAAGCTTGAGCTTACCTTAGCTTATGTTACATTTTGTTAATGTAAAAAAGAACAATAAAAAGTGATGAAGGACATTTTTTTATTTTTTCTGCCAAAAATTATTTATAAATGATATAGTTATACAAAATACTCACTTGGTTTTTGATCACTCATTATTAAGCTCTTGGATATAACAGGTCTGACACTGCACTGCATGATGAAAGAGATGATTAATCCACAGCCTAAACTAATTTCTGTTTTTACAAAGCATATTTTTTTCTGCAATTGTGCACTTTATTCTGCAACTGTTAATTGTTCTTCCTGTGATGTACATGACCGAATGCTTAGATTTAAAAAAATCACTACTCGTATAGGGTTGTAACACATGCTGTCCTAATAATAAAACACAAAGTCTGGAAAGTAATTCAGTGCATCTTACCTGTTGCTTCAGAGTGTCCACCTTTGAAGAAGTGCTCCTGTCTGTGCAAATTTATGATGTAGCCGCACCCTAAACAGATAAACAGGTAGAGACAGGTAGAGCTGGTTCAGCGAGTGAAGAGGGGAGCGGGCAGCTGCCATGGAGCTGGATGTGGGTGATGATGGTATTGGCTGAGCTGTCTTACAAGTTCAGCCTATCATTATGCTAGTTCAGTGTCATCGTACTGTTCTCACACCTAAAATACACAGAGAGGAAGAGAAAGGGGTGGACCTAACTGCAATACAATTTGGACAGTAAAACAAATAAGTTTATTTGTTTATTCTCCTTATGTGTGCACTCTGATCTGAAATGATATATTATATAGAGAGATTAAATTGCATTCAGACACATTTAAAGTGTTTTTCAGTTGGTCAAATGAAACATTTTAAAATGGTTTGCATGCTGTGATTTTACCGAAAATGATGAGCTTGTGCTCAGCAGTAATATTTTATGCCTTGTTTAACTGTGCTTCATAAGCACTTACAAGAGGGTGGCAGTCTAGATCATGTGCCTAATGCTTTGTTTTCTATAAACTTGAGCTGATGTACGGCCTGTTGAGGTGAATGCAATGCCCAACTGAGTAATAGACGTACAGTGTAGTTCTATTAAACTAATGACATGATGATCAGCCCTGGTTATACATTTACTAGCAAGAAGGTTGGTGGGACTTTAATGTAGGCATGCCTTTGAAACACCTGTGCACACTTAACTAATAGAAAACAATTGAAAATTAGGTTTCCTAATTTTGCTGGCACCCTACAATATCTTTCAGTCATGTTTGAATGGCATATGCAGTAATCTGCAGAAAACAAAAACAAATTGTATTTTAAGTAAAAACCAACAAAGTTAATTTAAATCAACAGGTTGCATTTCAAACATTGTTTTATGATTTCATTGTTTGTATAAAAGTGTTGCAGTGTAATTAAATGTGAACTGGTAGAAATAGTTTGTTATGTTCAGAGTGCCTAATTGAACAGGAAAAAAAACATGCAGGAACACTGACAGTTGAAAAAAATGAATTATAATTATGGCTTGCATTTACACTTGCACTTTACATACCAGACAGGCAGAAACCTGCATGCGTTAAAAGGGCATTCCCAAATGCATTGACGTCTACTCTGTGATTAAAATACTGATAAAGCAGCCAGGAACATTTCTGCACTCTTTGGTATTCACTCCACTAACAAAGGTTTTGGAAAACTATTTTTGTCTTGACTCTGAAACACTTCCTTTCTTTTATTATATTCTACCAGGAGTGTTGGCATTGTATTTGGAAAGGGTTTGTAAGAAGTAATGAATGAATAATGTAAACAAGTAAACAAATCAATCAAGAATGAAATTCCCAATTGGAGTTACAGAGGACTGGAACAGCACTGGAATAACACATTTTGTCATTAAAGTCATTGAGTTCCTTAAACTTTATACTTGTGAAATATTTATTCCCTGTCAAGATCAAATGGTTGCGACAAACACACTCACAAATTTCAACATAAATTTAATTTTAGCAGCCATATTTTTAGCGTCAATATATTATTATCTATCTGTAAGTGTACAGAAAAAAGACATAGTAAAAAAGACACCACTCCCTCAATGGAGCACCAACTGTAAACCCAGTCAAATGCCAGACTGAAATGTTTAAATGACAGACAGGTGTGGTGAGAGCCTGAACATGTCACACGCTTCGGGCTCTGTGGACAATGCACGTCTGTGGGCACTCCCTCATGCACTCCCTTATGACTGTCCGAACATATACACTTAACAAAAAACAAACAAAAAAAGATTCGATTTTTAGCTTTGTACCTGATCCTCAATTATTTTAATGTTATTAGATGAGTCATATATATATTCCAATGCAACTTTCTAAAGTACAGCTGTCCTTTGTTTAGTAAATCCTTTTTCAATGTTTTGAAATATCCTATAAGTATCAGACTGTATTAGTAGTAATCTGGGTGCTTCTTATACCATTTTGCATTTAACTCCTAGTCTCTATATGTAATCCTCAAATGGGATTTCTTTATTTAACATGATCTGATCTGTGCTGTCTTGCATGTACACAGTGACCATTTCAGAGGCATATCTAATACACTGATGTATCTTGTACAACCAGTTATGAATCACAAAAGAATTAGTACACCCTTTTTTGACACCACTTTGTGTTAATTAGCTGCCTGGAGCATATCTGGTTATGCATAACCATGAATAGTTTACTGACTGCCTGGAGCAGAGGTGGGAAGCAAAGTATATATACTCTGGACATTCAAACATTTTACTTCCACTCATATTTAATAAGAAAAGTTTACATTTTCTACTCACTACATTTAAAAACCATTTGTTACTCTAAATGTTTATTTAAAAATATAGTAAGAAAAAACAGACACCTCACTGGGTGCCATGTTGTTAGCCATTCAAAGCCTAAGAAAAGAAGAAAAACCAGAACATTTCCTTCAAGATATATTTACACCTGTGACCATCAACCTTGCAGCTTATAGTTCCTGCTTTGTGAAAGATTTTTCAGCAGTACTGATTTTTAGTCACAAAACAGCTACCACTGAAAATAGAGGAAACATCCTGGGGCTCTTGTGAGATTGGGATTGTAATATTCAAGTCTTGTTACATTAAAGATGGTATGGTTTGACATGAAGGGCATCTGTTTTTTATATTCATAATTGATTACTACAAATAAACATTGATTGCCTATGTGTTTAGAAACCCACGATTAGAGCAATTTTGAGAATTTGAGACCATGGGTGTGTTTGAAATATCCTACTACATACTACTCATGTATCGATCGGGGCCCTAATCAGTATGTAGTATGCAGTTTTTTCCAGCATCTGAAAGATACCCTAATGATGTATTACTCCAGCCAAATTTTCCAGTACATGACCAGAGCTATCTTCATAGTGTACAGCATCCCATAATTACAATGGTGGTGGAGAAGCTTACACAAGTGGGTGGAACCTTAATACATTCTTGTGACTTCATAGTATGGTTTATATTTGGCACATACTGTATACTATACTGCATACACTTACTGGGACCAGTATATAGTATATACTGAATGCAGCATTCAGTATACAGTATGCAGTGGTCTTTCTTTCCACCCATAAGTGACTGCAATTTTAGTTCTTTTTTTAAATACAAAAAAAAATCTGCTCTTTTGAGACACATTTGAAAATTAATATGGCCTTAATATCAGATACCAGAGTACTCAGTATCAGTTATCAGTTACACCTGTCAAAAATCATCCATAGGATATTTAAAACCAAAGATTACCCATGTCAATGGATCATATTAGCATGTTGTTCAGACTTAACATACATACTGACCACTCCATTCTTTCTTCTACCAAGACTTAGCTTTAGCTAATTTCTCCATGCCCTTTTTGCTTCTATGTGTTCAGCCACTTTATTACATCGCTATTTGCATTCAGTTGCTTGCATCTCACTGTCTGGCCTTCATAAACCTGTCATTTGTATGATTTTGTGGATAATGCATTCAGGTCTATATATAAACTAGGTCTATTAATAACCATGTCTATTATTTATGTGCAGTATGTGTGCTGCATACAGCTCCATCTAACATTCAAAGAACAATCTAAAAAATGTATATAGAAATGTTTTTAAAAGCATGTTTACTTTTTTTTTACTTTAAGTACATGTAGGAACATGTACTTTAAAAGGTCTGTTCAAATACTGCAGTATTTGTAGTTTTTTTTTTAATAAAGGACTTGTGTAGTTCTGTCACCTCTGGCCTGGAGCATATACATGAGCATTTCTGGTTAGGGCACATGGTTGTAGAGAACATCCATTGATTTCACGACAAGTTCCAAAATGTGGAGCCTCTGGTAACAATCTTATTGAATTATGTTTATGATAGGTGTATAGTGTGTTTTCTCCTAATGTGGCTGCCAAGTGTGTGTCTCTGTGTGTCTCTCTCTCTTCTTTAAACATGAAATACTCATGTTTTCAGGTATATACATATATACATACTGTACACACTAACCGGACACTTTATTAGGTACACCTGCTCATTAATGCAAATGTCGAATCAGCCAATCACATGGCAGCAACTCAATGCATTTCGGCATGTAGACATAGCCAAGAGGATCCGCTGCAGTCGTAATGGTGAAGAAAGGTGATTTAAGTAATTTTGAACGTGGCATGGTTGTTGGTGCCAGACAGGCTGGTCTGAGTATTTCAGAAACTGCTGATTTACTGGGATTTTCACGCACAACCATCTGTAGGGTTTACAGAGAATGGTCCGAAAAGGAGAAAATATCCAGTGAGCGGCAGTTCTGTGGGTGAAAATGCCTTGTTGATGCCAGAGGTCAGAGGAGAATGGCCAGACTGGTTTGAGGTGATAGAATGGCAACAGTAACTCAAATAACCAGTCATTACATCCGAGGCATGCAGAAGAGCATATCTGAACTCACAACACATCGAACCTTGGGCAACAGCAACAGATCACACCAGGTGCCACTCCTGTAAGCTAAGAACAGGATACTGAGGCTACAATTCACACAGGCTCAGCAAAATTGGACAATAGAAGATTGGAAAAAACGCTGCCTGGTCTGATGAGTCTCGATTTCTGCTGCGATATTCGGATGGTAGGGTCAGAATTTGGCATCAACAACATGAAAGCATGGATCCATCCTGCCTTGCATCAACGGTTCAGGCTGGTGGTGGTGGTGCAGTGGTGTGGGAGATATTTTCCTGGCATACTTTAGGCCCATTAGTACCAATTGAGCATTGTGTCAACGCCACAGCCTACCTGAATATTGTTGCTGACCATGTCCATCCCTTTATGACCACAGTGTACCCATCTTCTGATGTCTACTTCCAGCAGGATTACACACCATGTCATAAAGCGAGAATCATCTCAGACTGGTTTCTTGAACACTATGGAGCTTTTTCTGTGTCACCTGAACCTGATCCTGAAAGGATTGTTTCTTGAAAAAAATTCTGTGAAATTCGGTCAGGTATCTAAAAATTCAAGTTAAAATTTAGGTTCAGGTTGAAATTCAGGTTCAGATTGAAATTCGGGTCGGGAAAGCATCCGGAGTACTTAGGAAGAGCAAACAAACTCAGAGCTAATTGAACTGCATTTAGCCAATCACAAAACATCTCAGAGGTCATTGGGAGGTGCATCTTTCTGCCAGATTTCCTGTAAGGGTGCAATCCCTGTTTGGCATGTAAGCAGCAAGTAAGCAGCACTAAGTGGCCTTTGTGCCACGCAGAAATGGCACCTTGTGGCAGCTACCACATAATCGTGGCCAGTTCTCCTTGACTGTGGCATCTACTGTCCAGAAATGCCGCCTGCCTCTGCTGACAGGCATCTAAAGACTCTTTTGGGTTACTCTGCGTATCGGCCGCTCGCTTAAATCATCCCGACGAGCCCCGAATTGCCATTTGTTGCATTTGTTGAAATGAAGATAGTTCATAACTTTTGTTTGTAAATTATGCTGGATTGAAAGATACTAGCCGACAGCCAGCTGGCCAAATTTAGATTATAGGAGGGTACGTGAACGACAGCACTGTAAATTTAAAGGATTTTTTATTATAGATTATGTTTATCAGTGAATGTTCATTCACGCCATCAGCATAATTTTAACCACTGTGAGCGAGTGGCATCGCGTTTGTAGGATTTCTGCAAATGAAGATAGTTTATAACTTTCGTTTGTTGATTGTGTGTTATGCTAGTCAACTATGAGCTTGGACACGATAAAAGTAGCTTTGTATTGGTTTCGATTAGCCTAGCTATTTTTCTTAGCTTATATATCTGTAACCTGTAGTGAGGAAAATAAACAAGAACGCGGCGAAAGATCTGGTGATAAGTTCTGGTGACACAGAAAAAACTCCAAGACAATGAGTTCACTGTACTCAAATGGCCTCCACAGTCACCAGATCTCAATCCAATAGAGCACCTTTGGGATGTGTTGGAATTGGAGATTCGCATCATGGATGTGCAGCAGATAAATATGCAGCAACTGCATGATGCTATCATGTCAATATGGACCAGACTCTCTGAGGAATGTTTCCAGTACCTTGTTGAATATATGCCACGAAGGATTAAGGCAGTTCTGAAGGCAAGAGGGGTTCTGTCTAGCCCCTCCTCTGTCTCCCTGTCACTGCTTTGTTTAGTCGTTCCATGTGTTCTCCTGACACGCCTCTGTCATTTGTAGCCATGCCCCTTGTAATTGTTGTCACCTGTTTCTAGTTTAGTTCCCTTGTTAGTCCTGTATTTAAACCCTGTGTTTAATCTTCTCTGTGTTGGTCATTGTGCGTGAGTCATGGTGTTAAAACTCCTTGTATGTATGCCTAAGATGTTGCTATGTCTTTGTTTAGGTATGTATCAGGATTGTTAGATGTTCATTGTTGTGGTTTACCATATTGCTTGGTGTGTATGTGTTTGAAGCTTATGTGTTTTTTAATGTTTGTGTTTGTAAGGCCTTGTGCTATACTTCTTGTTTAAAGCTTAGATGGAAATGCTGTTTTGATTCTATCTCTTTGTTTGATATTCTGTTAGATGTTGTTTGTTGCTGCTGGCCATATTCGTGGTGGTGTCACTATGTGGGCAGGTATGTCTAGTCAATACAGAATTGCTCTACACTTTGTGAATGGTACAGTTCTTTCTCATGGGACCCATGGTCAGGCAATGAGGGAATTTATGTATGTCGGCAGTCTTCTCCCATTGGACAGTGGTTTCCCTGTGGACAGCCAATGAGGGCTTACCTTGGACTTAATGGGAAGGGATAAGGCAATATAAGCAACAGCGAGAAGAGAGAGAGCGAGAGGAAGAAGCTAGTGTTCGTGAGAGAAAACCTTGTAAATTCTTTTATTGTCTGTGTAAATTGTCTTACTGTGTTATTTGTGTGTTGATGCTAATCCTCTTTCCTGCTACCTCCAGAGTGGTTGCTGCTGATATATATATATATATATATATATAAGCAGAACTTTTGTTTTGCACTTCGCTGGGCTGCTACTCGTTTGGGGGGGGGGGGTGCAGATCAGAGGTGCTCATATTGCAAACTCTGTATAGGCACACCAGTTTAGTGGGAGGGAGCCACCCTTGTAATTTACTTAGAGTTCATCCTCTCTTTTTTTTTTTTTTGGATTAGTTAAGCGGTATTTCTTTTCCTTTCTTTGCTTGGGCTCCGCCCCTCGCCCTCCTGCTGTAGTAGTGGTTCGATAGCTGGTGTGGTGAGATATATGTATATATAATGGTATGTATGTGTCATGTCATTATTATTTGTAATATTACATAATACTATATATATTATAACTATCATATTGTTATATGTATATTTATATTGGTATACTATATATTAACCCTATTGACTATTGCTAAATGTGGTGGTAAAGGTTGCTTGTTGGCTGAAAGGAGGAACTTGGTTGTTTACAAGCCCACTAGTTGCCTAGACAAGAGCTGGTTATAGAATAGGCATGTAACATACAAATCTATTATTCAAACTGCTAATATAATACAATAGACAAGTTATTCTACAATATTTAGGTAGAATAAATTAATTATTTGACCATAAGCAAACATTATGAACCAACATCAGGATTCATAGAAAATACAACACGACAGAAATGCATTTATCTTGTAGTCATTTTAATGCCGATACGTGAGTGTCATATAAAGTGTTTCATTACAAATGTCCTCCTTATGAATTAAAGCAATCTGAATAGGGCTTTCCAAATCGACTCCCACAGAAGCTGTGCATCCATGTGTAAGGCATATTGTCTAATAAGTGCCATTAAACCCCAGAGATGCACAGCATTCATTGGTTTAAGCAGGTAAGAGACTTAAGTAATGTAAAAATATTTAATTTAATTTTGTGACATTTGGAGGCTGGGCTTCCGGTGTAGTCAGCTGCAGCTGTTCATTCCAAGGCAAATTACAACATGCCATCAAATCTGCAGAAAAAAATGCAGACTGAATATCCACTGAAGACATGAGTGATGCAAAACTGCTGCCAAATACTCCCACCCAGCATCCTCCCACCTGTCCATAAATCTCTCCTGGAAAATATAACCAGCAGGCAAAGGGAATGTGTGTGTGTGTGTGTCAACATACAAGTACAGCAACTGGAACAAAAGAAAGCCATAACATCAGTGACCGACAAGTCATGGAAAAAAATAAAGAGCACAGCATAGTCACATAACAGGCCCCAGGTGGTGTGATGAAGGAGGCACAACACATACCACACCACCTGAAGGAGGTGTGGCAAGAAATGATTACAAAGAGCATGTACTATAAATCCAGGCAATACCTACAGTGTACTTTTGGTAAACATGCAGAAGTAGTAAAATGACAACAAACTCCACATGCTTCCAAACTCCTGAGAGTGTAGATTAGTAATTTTTCAATATTTCCTAATTTCATTACCATTGCAACATTTGGCAATGTCAACAAATACTTCATTACTGCAAGTGCCTATTTGTATCAAAATGTTTTGCTGAAAATGTGAAGTCCTTACTTATGATAGTCCAAAGATGTTCAACAAAACATTAAGCACATTTTCCCTTTGCTTATCCATTCTGTAATTTATTACATTTCTTGCAAGAGATACAAATGTCCTGCAGTAAAGCATGAACCTACCCATGAACCTACCCAAGCTACTACTGAAACATGAAACATGTCACTGTGATAGTTTATTAAAAACACAGGCATGTGAATCAAGATTCAGAAGGACATGGTTCTATTAATATGTGCATATACAAATGTGAACAACAAAATTGTTAGGTCAGCATGAAGTACAGAAGAAAAGTTGACAATCAAATGCCATGACTTTTAAACTGAACCAGATGTGGCAGGAATCAAAGAAGCAACAATTACAGATATGAGGTCTACAGAGTTAAAGAGTTATCTCCCCCTTAGAGCCAGTTTAGGTGGTTCGAGTATCTGGTGTGGATGCTCCGGGCATGTCCAACTGGGAGGAGACCCCAGGGAAGACCCAGGATACGCTGGAGAGATTATATGTCTCAGCTGTCCTGGGAACACCTCGGCATCCCCCCAGAAGAGCTAGAAGAGGTGGCGCGGTAGAGGGAAACCTGGGCCTCTTTGCTTAGGCTTCTGCCCCCGCAACCCAGACCCAGATAAGCAGATGTACATGGATGGATGGAATTAAAGCTGAAGCAGTTTAGAATTAACACAATTTCTGACAGCATTACAAGAATATCTGTTTGTTTGTTTTTTTAATCTTTGCATCAAGAAAATCCTTCAAATCCTCATATCTATTTAGGGATGAATGTATAAACATTTAATGTCCGTTTAAGCAGAGTTGGCAAAATTAAAGGATCAATTGTTACCAGACAGTCCTCATGCATATATGCATGCATATCTCTTGCAAAAGATAGTGTAATATGTCCATTGTAATAAACTGTACAATGGAGAAACTGTTTCATCGGCACCTTCATATAATCAGAATGAAGGATATTGTAACGTTGAAGGAGGCTCCCCCTACCGGTCGCCTCCGGCACAGTGGCAGTTGTCCTGTTGTTGTTGCATTGTGTGCGTCCCTCAGGTGGGCGGGGCTTATTAGCTCCTTCACCTGATGGTCGTTTGTTTGTCTATATCTTGTCTTTGTACCAGTTTACTGCTGGTTATTGTTTCCTTCATTCGGAGCAGTGCACGGGTTTTTGGTTTGCGCACTTTACTCATTAAACCCCTCTTTTTCTCTGAGACTTGGCGTGATCGCTTCCTTTTTAGTTCGCACATACTTATACCATAGTGGACACAGCATTAGTGTTCTGTCTGCATTGCCAGTTGTTGCTATAGCAGAAATGAATTGAGGTGATGGAACCAATGAAATGTTATGAATTAAACAAACTATTTTGAACATAAACTGGCTTCACCTCCTAGATGTATTTTGTTTGCACAGCTGTAGAACTTCTGTCTGAAATGTCCTGTTTATTTATTTCTTTAGGAAACTTTGGACTCAACAAAATCTTTAAGGAGCAGGTTGTTGTCAGCACACCATGTGGCCAGGTGCTGTACTTCCTCTCTGTAGGCATTGTTGCTGATGAGGTCAGCAGATGTATCGTCAGCAAACGTAATTATGGAATTGGATCCATGCACAGGCTTGCAGCCCTGGGTGAAGAGGGAGAAGAGAAATGGGCTCAGCACACAGCCCTGTGGTATGCCTGTATTGAGTGTTGAGTTGGTGATGGAGTAGGTGTGGCTTGACCTAACATGCTGAGGCCTGTTTGCCAAAAAGTCCTTATTCCAGTAACAGAGAGAGGTGTTTATGCCCAGATTTCAAAGTTTAGTGATTAACTTGGCAGTGATTATGGTGTTGATCTTAAATTAACAAACAACATTTGTGCTTATGTGTTATTATTGGCCAGATGTGTAAGCACTGAGTGCAGAGTGAGACAACATACACTGAGCTCCTTGGACAGACTGAAAATGTCTGTAAAAATTCCAGTGAGCTGCTCCGCACATGTTCTCAGAACACGCCCGTGAATACCTTCTGGACCAGCAGCCTTGCAGGTGTTGATCCGGCTCAGTGAGGTGTAGATGTCTGCGGAAGAGAGTGTGAGCGTGTGATGCAGGCCTGTTATGTCCAAAACATGTATGTGTGCATCCCAGATTCCATTTCAGACTGTTCCTTCCAGATTCCACTCCAGACTCCATTCCATCTCTTCCATATGCTGAGCAACACTTTATAAGGCCTTTCATGAATGAAGCCAGAGAGACACCAAATTTGATACCCTGTCTGTGTTTGTGTAAGAGATATTGTATTTACCTGTTTTGTTACCTGCTTTGACTGTTTTCTGGATTTCTGATTTGATTTGTGCTCCTGTCTTGTTGTTTTTGTCTTTGTGCTGTTATACATTTGTAAATACTTTATGTTGTTGGTGTTCCTGGTAGTAGGGAGTGGCTGCTGTTTGCTTTGGGGTTTGTGTTATAGTACTGTTGTGTTTGTTGTTTTGGCATTGATCACCCCTGAAGGCAAACTAATTGTATATATGTAAATAGTAATTGTAAATAACTTCAACTGTCTCATTTTGTGGTCTCCCTCACCCTTCTTTCCACATTTGCACTGCAATTCTCTACACCCCATTACAGCCTCAACACCTATACAGGTCTGTAACACTGTGCATCACCTGACCTGAAGGCGATGTTGCGGGCCTTCAGCAGAAGACGCACCTCCTTGTTCATCCAAGGCTTCTGATTCGAGAAACGCAGTGTTGTAACACCGTCAAAGATGGCTTTGATATAGTTCAGCATAGAGGAGGCGTAGGTGTCAATATCAGTGTGAGAGCCACAAATAGCCAATGAAGTGAATGTACCCAGTATGCTGAAACCTGTCCTTAAGTACAGAGTCTGTCCCTGCTGGCCACACTTTGATGTGGGTTCTGATGGTTTCACACATTGGATGAGTGGAGAGCACATAGGAATGAGAAACAAACAGAGGTTATCTGACTTGGGTCACAGTGTAAGCTCCAGCAGTGTATGTGTAAACATACACTACTGGGCATACAATCTCCTCTTTTATTGCAGGAAACAGGCTGGTGTCATTTTGGGATTCGCTGTCCTTAAGTTTGAGTAATTAAAATCTTCAGCAACTGTAAAAGCAGCATTCAGTTAGCGGTTTGTTGTTTGTGTCACGGTGAGGGAGGCTCCCCCTCCCGGTCACCTACGGTACAGCGGCAGTTGTCCTGTTGTTGTTGCGTTGTGTGCGTCCCTCAGCTGGGCGGGGCTTATTAGCTCCCTCACCTGACGGTAGTTTGTCTGTCTATATATGCCTTGTCTGTGTACCAGTTTACTGCTGGTTATTGTATCCTTAATTTGGATCAGTGCACGGGATTTTGGTTAGCGCACATTATTTATTAAACCCCTCTTTTTCTCTGAGACTTGGCGTGATCGCTTCCTTTTTCGTTCGCACGTCCTGTCCGTCACAGAATAACCAGCCACCTTCGGAAGCCGCCAGTCTCCTTTACTTTCTCCTTCGTTTGTGGTCATGTCTCGTGGTAAGTGTTTGTCTACGTGATATTCTGTTGTTTGAATGTTTGTGGAGGTGAGCCTGGTCAATTATCGCTCGTTCCGCCATGCGTGCTTGTTTGCATATGTGTTGAAAGCACGGCGATGTATGAGGCTGGAGACCAAAAGCGCTCCCTCCTTAAAGGCGGCGCCGTCTCACTAAAGTGCTCGCCCGCAGTCTGTGTTTGTGCATGTGCATGTGTGAGATGTGTGTGATGCGTATGAGAGACTGCGGGTTTGAGCTAGTGAGTGGAAGGTGCGTCTGCCGTTTGTCTTGCGTGTTTGTCTTTCGTGTATTTATGTAATTCCCCTAAGGGCTCCCAAAATATGTTTTGGGGGGGAGCTATATGGGGTCCTGTGCCACTGTTTGTGGCACAGAGGGCGCAGCTCCGGAAGGAGGCCCTCTACCGGGAGTGTGAGGGGGCTGTCCTGGAGCCCCTAGGCCCACTGGACAGGTGGCCTAGGGTGAGCTGAGAAAGGGCAGAATTTCCCTCTGGAGAGGGGTTGCCCTGGAGCCCTCAGACCTCTTAGAGAGAGTGTCTGGGGCGAGCTGAGAGAGGGTGTGAAGCCCGCCGGTGAGAAGGGTAAGTGCGCGTATGTGTTTGTGTCGCCCACCTCGTGTTTGTGTTTGTCCTAGCATGCTTGTGAATTGTTTTATGTAATTCCCCGTACGCTCCTCCTCCAAAGGGCGTTTGGGGGAGGGGCTATGGAGGGTCCCGTGCCATGGACCGTGGCACGGAAGGCGCAGCTCCTATGGGAGGCCCTGACTAGGGATGTGAGAGTGTCTCCGGAGACGGTAGGGGCCCCCTCCCTCCAGTAAGAGGCGAAGTATAGGGGTGTCCCCTCCTTCTGAGATGGAGACCTCTCCCCCCTGTGTTAGGGGTACTATAACGGTCAGGGTAAGTCTTGGCGTTTTTCGTTGTCTTTGTGTGTGTATTTGTGCGTATATATTGTGTGCAGGTTCCTCCCCGGTTGACTGAGGTGTCCCTGGACCAGCCCTCGTGCTCGGGTTGATGAGGGTTTTACCCTGGAGCTAGCCGGCCCATGATGGGGAGGGAGTGTTTTCCTAATGGAACCTCCGGCAGGGGGTGGAGGAGTCTACCCTTGCTCCGTACCCCTCCAAAAGGGGGTGGTCTCCCTGGCCGGGCTAGGTAATGCCAGGGGTACTCCAGGCCCTGGATAGTGGTCTGCCCCGAGCCGAGAGGTTGGTCCAGGAGACGTTCAACTGTGCAGTAGGGAGGTAACCTGCACACACGCACACTTTGTGGGGCCCTTGGGGCGTGAGGGCTCTGTGACCGACTGGGGCGTGGTTGTCTATTGTTGACGGCCCAGTCGGTCCAGGGTCCCGCCCAGGGAGGCGGGAGCTAAATTGTGTTATATGTTTTGTGTTTCAGCTCCCGGACCGCAGGAGGTATTGCCCTGCCTTGTCCCCGCCTTCCTGCCCCTTCGTCTAGCGTCTTATGTTCTGCCGCTGTGGGCCGCACATCGGGCCGTAGTGCGGCTTGGTGGGGGGGTCTGTCACGGTGAGGGAGGCTCCCCCTCCCGGTCACCTACGGTACAGCGGCAGTTGTCCTGTTGTTGTTGCGTTGTGTGCGTCCCTCAGGTGGGTGGGGCTTATTAGCTCCCTCACCTGACGGTAGTTTGTCTGTCTATATATGCCTTGTCTGTGTACCAGTTTACTGCTGGTTATTGTATCCTTAATTTGGATCAGTGCACGGGATTTTGGTTAGCGCACATTATTTATTAAACCCCTCTTTTTCTCTGAGACTTGGCGTGATCGCTTCCTTTTCGTTCGCACCTCCTGTCCGTCACAGAATAACCAGCCACCTTTCGGAAGCCGCCAGTCTCCTTTACTTTCTCCTTCGTTTGTGGTCATGTCTCGTGGTAAGTGTTTGTCTACGTGATATTCTGTTGTTTGAATGTTTGTGGAGGTGAGCCTGGTCAATTATCGCTCGTTCCGCCATGCGTGCTTGTTTGCATATGTGTTGAAAGCACGGCGATGTATGAGGCTGGAGACCAAAAGCGCTCCCTCCTTAAAGGCGGCGCCGTCTCACTAAAGTGCTCGCCCGCAGTCTGTGTTTGTGCATGTGCATGTGTGAGATGTGTGTGATGCGTGTGTGAGACTGCGGGTTTGAGCTAGTGAGTGGAAGGTGCGTCTGCCGTTTGTCTTGCGTGTTTGTCTTTCGTGTATTTAGGTAATTCCCCTAAGGGCTCCCAAAATATGTTTTGGGGGAGCTATATGGGGTCCTGTGCCACTGTTTGTGGCACAGAGGGCGCAGCTCCAGAAGGAGGCCCTACCGGGAGTGTGAGGGGGCTGTCCTGGAGCCCCTAGGCCCACTGGACAGGTGGCCTAGGGTGAGCTGAGAAAGGGCAGAATTTCCCTCTGGAGAGGGGTTGCCCTGGAGCCCTCAGACCTCTTAGAGAGAGTGTCTGGGGCGAGCTGAGAGAGGGTGTGAAGCCCGCCCGGTGAGAAGGGTAAGTGCGCGTATGTGTTTGTGTCGCCCACCTCGTGTTTGTGTTTGTCCTAGCGTGCTTGTGAATTGTTTTATGTAATTCCCCGTACGCTCCTCCTCCAAAGGGCGTTTGGGGGGGGCTATGGAGGGTCCCGTGCCATGGACCGTGGCACGGAAGGCGCAGCTCCTATGGGAGGCCCTGACCAGGGATGTGAGAGTGTCTCCGGAGACGGTAGGGGCCCCCCTCCCTCCAGTAAGAGGCGAAGTATAGGGGTGTCCCCTCCTTCTGAGATGGAGACCTCTCCCCCCTGTGTTAGGGGTACTATAACAGTCAGGGTAAGTGTGCATTTTCGTTGTCTTTGTGTGTGTATTTGTGCGTATATATTGTGTGCAGGTTCCTCCCCGGTTGACTGAGGTGTCCCTGGACCAGCCCTCGTGCTCGGGTTGATGAGGGTTTTACCCTGGAGCTAGCCGGCCCATGATGGGGAGGGAGTGTTTTCCTAATGGAACCTCCGGCAGGGTGGAGGAGTCTACCCTTGCCCGTACCCCTCCAAAAGGGGGTGGTCTCCCTGGCCGGGCTAGGTAATGCCAGGGGTACTCCAGGCCCTGGATAGTGGTCTGCCCCCGAGCCGAGAGGTTGGTCCAGGAGACGTTCAACTGTGCAGTAGGGAGGTAACCTGCACACACGCACACTTTGTGGGGCCCTTGGGGCGTGAGGGCTCTGTGACCGACTGGGGCGTGGTTGTCTATTGCTGACGGCCCAGTCAGTCCAGGGTCCCGCCCAGGGAGGCGGGAGCTAAATTGTGTTATATGTTTTGTGTTTCAGCTCCCGGACCGCAGGAGGTATTGCCCTGCCTTGTCCCCGCCTTCCTGCCCCTTCGTCTTGCGTCTTATGTTCTGCCGCTGTGGGCCGCACATCGGGCCGTAGTGCGGCTTGGTGGGGGGGTCTGTCACGGTGAGGGAGGCTCCCCTCCCGGTCACCTACGGTACAGCGGCAGTTGTCCTGTTGTTGTTGCGTTGTGTACTTCCCTCAGGTGGGTGGGGCTTATTAGCTCCCTCACCTGACGGTAGTTTGTCTGTCTATATATGCCTTGTCTGTGTACCAGTTTACTGCTGGTTATTGTATCCTTAATTTGGATCAGTGCACGGGATTTTGGTTAGCGTACATTATTTATTAAACCCCTCTTTTTCTCTGAGACTTGGCGTGATCGCTTCCTTTTCGTTCGCACCTCCTGTCCGTCACAGTTTGCTAATGGCTGTGTAAAGTTAATTTATAGTAAGGTTAGTATGAGCATCCAGGGGGATATAGACTGCCATTACAATGGTGAAGATTAATTCCTTTGGCAGATAAAAAGGTCTACACTCAACCATGAGAAATGAGCAGTGTCTCACAACAGTGACAAATCTGTGCACTGACTCTGGTCTTACCGGAGTTGTCTGCTGTTCTATCTACCTGGAGTGTGTAGCGTCCGACTTGTTTGATAGCATTGTCGGGTTCTGTAAATATCATAATCGCGTACTGCTTTGGCGTACTGTATAGGAGGGAAGTACAGCATTTTGGACGGAGCCATAGAGTGCTTTACAACCTGCATTTAAATATCCAGAGTCCAGATCCCTAAGGAGCCAGCCCATGGTAATTGTGGCAAGGAAAAACTCCCTGGATAGATTAAGGAAAAAAGCACCCAGACACAAAAGGGAACCCATTTTCTATGTGCAGCCCAGCAAATAACAATTCATACTATACTAAGAAGCAGATCCTTTAATCTCTGGAAGTTGTATAGTGTGATCTCTATGGATTTGATTTGTTTTTCCAACACATTCCAGAGATGCTTAATAGGGTTGAGATCTGGTTTTTGAGGACCAATAAATGCCAGAAACCAAGGCTTCCCAGCAGAACATTGCCCAGAGCATCACACTGCATCCATACTCTTCTTCCTATGGTGCATCTTGGGTTTCATCTCAGGTAAGTAATGCTCATGTGTCTAGCCATCCACATCAGGTTAAAGAAAACATGATGCACCAGACCAGGTCACCTTCTTGCATTGCCTTATGCTTCTGGTGCTCACATGCCCATTGTCGGCACTTTCCATAGCGGACAGGGATCAGCATTGTCACTTTAACCAGTTTGCAGTTATGTGGCCCCATATGCTGTGAACCTGGCAGCCAGTGAACCACTTCATATAGGAGTGTTTGAATGTAATGGCTCTTTGGCATACATATGTAAGATATATATTGTATAATATATGCAGTGTATATAAATAACTATAATATATAATTTATTACATAATGTGTACACACACACTCTCTCTGAGTTTAGGTGTTTCAGCCACATTCATTAACAGGAGTAAAAACACAAGCACATAGCCATGCAGTCTCCACAGACAAATACTGGCAGTAGACTGGCTTATACGGTAGAGCTCAGTAACTTTAAATGTAAACGTAGAACTGTCATAGGATGCCACCTGTTGGCCAAACTCTGGTCTATGAAGTTCTTATCTACACTCACTGTTATACACATTTATGGTCTTTCATAGAGATAAAAGTGATTAAATCACATTAGCCACCATAACCATGCCCCACCACAAATGCTTAATTGTTACTCAGGACTGTAATTCAATCCTTTTGGTGGAAGTGACACAAATATGTCAGCACTTTCAATTGGCCTTTGACAAACTCACTTCATGTTCAAACTATGATTCTAAGAATTCAGAGCCTGGTAAAGACAGCTGCACTGGAACTAAGAGAGGAACTGGAGCAGAGATTGTGGACTGAGGAGACAGGTTTAGAGAAATCTCCCCCTGTCTAGAGGTAGAAATTATTCCTATTCTGTATTTCATCATTATCATTTATATTCCCTCATCACAGTAACCAATTGTAAAGTATGACTAATTAGCTTACAGTCCTGAAGACTGTATCAGTTCAGGGTTTTCATACTACAGGTAATTAAAATTATATTGAAAGTGGGTCAGCATAAAAGCTCTTATAAAATCTTGATTCTTTGCCTAGGGTCATGTTACCAACATGAATATAACCAGGAAACACAAAGAACAGAAAGAAAAACAAATCAAATGAAAGGATTATAGAAATGAAACGACGAACACGAAAGTGGACATGTTTGCAGATACAAGCGGCTCACTCCGATGAAACAAACGGATGAGAACAACGATCAGATGACTACGGAAACACGAGGTTTAAATACATAGGCTAATTAGGAGATTAACAACACACAGGTCAATAACAAAGTCAGGAGTACTAAACGAGAGGCGTAACCCAAACAAGGAAACACATGGAAAAGAAAAACATGAAGTAAAACCAAAACAGACACGAGACTCGGAAAAAAAACTTGGAAACAGAAGCAAAGGAGGGACAAGCTGTCAGGGCTGGCTCCAGCGCGGCTCCACAAGGAGGAGCTCACGAGCCAGTTCCAGGCAGGGCTCCCGCAATCAGCGGTGATCTGCCACAGCTGTCTCCCTTCCTACTTAAGGGAGAGAGTTGTGGCAGTTCACTGCTGAATCGTTTGGTTCCCATGCCATTCGTTGCTCAGCCAATTTTCTCCTCGTTGGTATCTTGCTGCGTTATTGGTGTTTCGAAACGATCGTCACCATTCGCTCGATCTTAACATTTACTTATTCGAGTACTTACCTCCTGTGCCGCTTTCTGGCCTCCGTCAAGTTTTCCTCCCACTGTTACATTCCTATCCAGTCTTGTTTTGTTTGGGAAGGTTTTTTGGTTCTTTGCGTCGTTCGCCAGACGGCCAGTTAGTTTACTTGGCGTTCATTTGTTTCGTTTTACGCCTTGAGTTTTTCCGTGTATTTTGTGTTTGCTTTCAGTATTTTCTCCTGTGCTTTTGCGGTCGAATTTGTTTTACGCGTTGATTATTCCGCGTCCTTTTGTGTTTTGCCTTCTGTGTTTTTTCCCGAGCCTCTTCTATGGAGTATTGCCTTGCGCGTTGAGTAGTCGGCGTTATTTGATTTGCTTTTTCCCTTTTCTCTGTGTTCGTCTGCCTCTCGCTGTTCAGCGTTCAGTTATTGTCAATTAGTGCGAGCCGGCACTTGGGTCCACATCTCTTTCTACTAATCACGCGGTGATTTCGCTTACTGACACCCACCGCGTCACACAAGGGGTTTTTTTAACAAGTAAAGCAAAACTTAAAACCATTGAGTGAGCGCAATACCAATATGCCAAAAATGTTTCCTGCCATTTTGACATTATTTTTTGTGTGCATGATTCAAAACAACTAAATGGGACAAAGGTCACAGCTGAAGGTTATAACCCCGATGTAACATGTCCCAAAAACATTTTGAAAATTATTAGATCATTTTGTTCTAGAAATTAGGTCGGAAAACTTTCTATGTAATATAGGACATGATATTAAAGTATTAGACTTGTTCAATAGGTTGGAACATTCATTTAGAAACATGCAGACTTTTAAAAATGAGTTAGTTTTGTCTCATGATAACCAAGCACATTACCATTTTGAAAATGGGGTCACAAATCGTCATGTCTGCATTTACTATGTTTAATGTCACATGACATGAGTTAAAATAAAGGATAATGCTGTATATGTAAAGTTCCAGAACATTTTAACTGTTTATGGCATATGCCACCATGGACCTTTTGAGTTATGGGTAAATCTGAATTCAGAGTCATTAACAGTCCAAGATCTGGACATACAATGAGAAAACAAAGCAAAACACAAAAACCAGGAAATAAATTGACAGGCTAACAAAACATGGAACAAGCTGTAAACATAAACCAATGAGGCTAGATACAAACATGACTAGGCTTAGCACTTACACAGGACTTGCAGAAAAAGCAACATAAGGGAAATGCATGGTTTAAATACATTTAACAATGGCATTTAAATGGGCAAAGGTGAAATACACAAGGGGGCTGAACCAAAAGTTGTACAAGAATTAAACCAGAATGTAAATCAAAACAAAGACATTAGGCAGGGTAGCCACAGCGACAATGACACTAGGGATGCACCAACTGTCATACCTTGAAAGGATGTTATATAGTGACAAACTGCTAGAGGTAAGCCCATTTTACACCAAGCAGTGATTGACCTGGTTACAGTTTTTCCCAAATATTTAAACGCATTTCTAGAAACTTTGCTCAGTTTCTCAAAACTCTACACACAAACTAAAAATTATTAACTGCTTTGCTGAAACTCCACAAATCTGATTCCTTCCACCAAAACACACAGCTATTTATATGCTTCTGGAGAACATCAAATAAACACTGACAAGATAAAGTCACAGACTATTATCAGAAGTTTTTGTGTATGTTTGAGTTCATGAGGCCACTGTACAAATTCAAATGCATGCAAGTCCATGAAAATATGTTGGCTTTCTGTTCTTTATTTGGTGCGGTGTAGGACCCCCCCCCCCCTATATAGCATTTACAGTATTACATGTATGTGACAAATGTAAGCCATTTTACTGTATGTAGTATGTTGCAAAACTAATTTTCACCCAAGTACAATGAGAAGGAAAATCAGTTCACATACATGACAAGGAAAATCAGTTCACATACAAAGAGGTAAGAAATGTTTTTATTGCAAAATGCAAAGAAACAGATCACTGTTCTTCAAACCTCTGATATCGGTCAGGCCAGAACATCACATCAGCTGCAATATTCTCCCTCGCCAAACAGTGGAAGGGAGAAAAAAAATAAATAAATAAATAAATAAAAAATAAAAGGTCTTGCATGGGGAATCCATCCTTGGCAATCATCTGCGTGGATGTCATCACATGCCTCCTCCATTGCCTGAAGTAGCACCACACGCTCGTGGGGTCTGCGTTCGTACACTTTCCACCTCCATGCAGAAAAGAATTCCTCTATTGGATTCAGAAATGGGGAATATGGTGGAAGGTGCAGCACAACAAATTGTGGATTATTAGTGAACCAGTTATGGACCAGAGCTGCCCGGTGGAAACTTGCATTATCTCAGATGAGAATATAGGAGGGCTGTTCTGGTTCTTCTTCCTGTGGGAGGTTGAGAAGGCTTGAGTTCATTGAGAAATTATACCAAACGATGAGCGTTATGAAGCCCAAGTTGTGCATGGTGATGTATGACCCCACGGTGACCAATGGCAGCACACATGGTGCCCAGGGACATTGACAATGGCACAGTTGCCAATGATGTTCCTCCCCTGCTGCCTGATCTTATGCAGGTTGAACCCTGCCTCAATTAATATATATTCATAGGGAACAGCACCGGCATCCAGTTCAAGCTCTCTTGGAAAAAAGGAAAGTGACCATATTAGACAAAAGGCCAACCTAGAGACACTGAGGTAAACAGTGACCTGTCCAAAAAGGGTACCGAGAGGATGCTGTACTCACATGCACATATTGGTATCGTTGCTCCTTCACATGGTCAGTGTTGCGCTCAAATGGAACATGATATACTTGCTTCATACTCAGCTGCTAAGGTTTTAAAACACGGTCAATTGTGGACAGGCTGACTTGGTCAATGTTTGTGAAATTAACATTATCTTCCAGGACTTTCCCTCAGGATGATGGCATTTTTTCCAAAGCAACGTTTACTATGGTGGTCTATTGTTCAAGTGTGAATTGCTGGCCCTTTTTCTATTCTGATAAAAGTATATACACACACATACACATTATAGATATGCATTTCACTATATTGCTACATAAATGTAAAGACAAACTGTGAACACCAAGACCATAAAGTGGTTACTTACCTATTCTCTGTAAAAGCCCGGATAACTGAGGCTACTGTAAAACGGCTCAAATTTGGCTGGACTCGACGCACAGCTTCAGTTATGGTTAGGCCATGATTCAATACATGGTCCACTAAGGTTGACCATATTTCATTTGAAAGATTGCCTCATCTTTGCCTTCCTCTTTGGCCTGCTCTGACTCTGACTCTGACTCTGACTCTGACTCTGACTCTGAGCTTCTGTTGCTCCATCATCTCAGCTAACACCTGCATCAGTCACTTGAGGCCTCTTTTATACTCTGACAAATGATTGAACCGTTCTTCTAATTAAGTTTGCACAGGTGCAACTTGTATGAGACTACTTGGTAATTAGGGTTTTGTATTTGAAGGTCAGTGATTCTTAGGTGACCAAGGTGTACTAAATTATGCTATTTGTGTTTAGTGATTTGCAAAGCTGTGATTTAGATTGATATTTGAGTGAAAACATATGGAATTGTGCTTAGAGTTTAGGGTCACAATGTTGACACATGATCTTCATGTTTTTAGATTTGTGTGCATAGTTCCACATTTTGTGTGTATACAGTGTGGAAAAACTGTAATAGACAAAATATACAAGTTATAAAAGATTACAAGCACGATACAGCATGAGGACAACGGAGGGTAGGACAAACAATGACCAGTGACAGTGAAAATGGGAAATATACGATTAAAGTATTAAGACTAATGAGAAACAAGAAACAGGTGTGACTAATAAGGAGCGGAGACCAGAAATGAGAGGAAGGAACCAAGAACAAAGACACAAAGCAAGTACCCAGGGTAACAGAGAAGCCAAGGAGGGGCCAATTGTGACACAGAAGCAAAAGACCCCTAACAGACAGACAGAGCAGGAACAGAAGCAAATGCAGGAGTGGAAGCAAGAACAAACAGAACACAAGAACCAGGAACAGAACTGGGAACACAAACAGACCACCAGGGAGGCTGAGGACACTCAGCAAAAGACGCCAAATGATGAGGGACGAGCGGAGGCACAACAGGAGCATGAGGGAAACAAAAATGCAACACAGATCAGGCAAAGGACTATGGGACAGGAACAAAAACTGATACAGGCACCAGGAAAGATACATGGACAGTAACAGGAACCAGCACAGAAATAGGCACACAACATGAGCCAAAACAAACCAGGCACCAGAGATGGCAAAAACAAAGGTGATACAGGAGACCCATGGGGAACAGCAGAATGTTGTTCCACAGGCTGGCTAGTGTTCTCAGCGCCAGAGACTTGAGTGGCCAGCCGGTCATCCACATGGATGGGAGACTGGGCAGCCCTGGAGTAATACACAGAAACAGAACCCACTCTGCTGGTCCCAAGGCCCATGTGGGATAGGGGAAGCTCACGGTGGTGCTTAAGAGACAACTGAGTACCAAGAAATGGGTTTCCTGCATGTTTAATCCGTCTATCCATGTCTTGCGCTACAGGATGCTTCTCCATGTTGAGTTGATCAAGATGGGAAGACATCAATTTAATGTTCCATCGATGTGCATAACTATGCACTAAAGCAATTTGATCCAGCACTGAAGGTTTTCTTGCTAATCCATCACACCATTAAGATCAGAGGAGACTTTGCATCATAATTCCTAAAGCTTATCATTGGCAGCAACATCTACCATGAAATTGCAGAGAGGCATTAAAGTCACACAAGCTACCATGCTGACCTAGTATGAGCTAGGTATGATTTTTTTTAGATTCAAGGCAGATCTTTTGTCTATTATTTGTCTACATTATTGTGTAGTATTTTTCTAAGAATCCAGAGGTGCAACAGCTTGCACAGTGACTGCAAAGATGAACGCTGTGTTTGCTAGGCATGGCATCCCAGGAGAAGTCGTCCATGATCATGTGCCATTCGCTAGTGCTGAACAAACAAAAGACCTCATCTCTTCTTGTCCTCAGAAATAAACCCGTGACTTGCCCTCACCTGCTGACATGTTGATGGGCAGAATCCTTACAAGTGACATCCCAGTGTCTAGTGCTTTACTGAATCCTATACAGCTGAAATCAAAGAGAGACAACAGCAAGTGGTTTATAACAAACAGATTTCACTGTGTTTGAGTCAGGAACATTTGTTAAAATGGCAACTCCAAAAGGGAGGACACTAGCTCTGGTTGAACATAGGACAGGAGAGAGACAATCATACAATATAGTGAAACCAGCAGGGTTCCACCAAAGATACAGATGAAATCGATGACACCTGAGACCTCTGAAATACAAATGTTACAGTCATGCAGGACAGCAATGACTTCAGTGATTTTCTGCAGTTGTGTTAGGAACAGCTACTTGAACCACACAAACAAAACAAGATGAAGTGAGCAGACTGATAAATCAGCCTGCCAGGTTCAAGGATTCTGAAGTGGGCTGATTGTATAGATCAAACCATATGAGTGGGTCATGTACTAGTGATCTCTATTTTGCTAACTGCAACATATAAGAGTGGTGGTATGAAGTATCAGCGTACTGCCATAGGATTCACACAGTTCTTTACCTTTACCAATATTAAATAAGATGCTGTGCTATCACATCACAAGGAGCTAGTGAGCCAGAAAACTATACGACCAGATTAGAGTTGGCTAACTTTAATTGGTAAAAGCCATTGCTTCTAACATGTCATAATTATGGTGGTTTCTGTGGGAGAGTTACTCCCTCTGGCATTTAGGGTTAGGTTATTTTTTGCATGCAAGAAAGCTCTATAACTTATAAAGTGTAATAGTTTCATGTTTGACAATCTTTGAATCCATCCATCCATCCATCCATTATCACGGGGGCAGCAGCCTAAGCAAAGAGGCCCAGGCTTCCCTTTCCCCAGCCACCTCTTCCAGCTCTTCTGAGGGTATATCCAGGCATTCCCATGACAACCAAGAGAAATAATCTCTCCAACATGTCCTGGACATGCCCGGAAAACCTCAACAGGGAGACGCCCTGGGGGCATCTGGACAAGATGCCCGAACCACCTCAGCTGGCTGCTCTCTATGTTGAGCAGCAGCTCTACTTGGACTCTACTACTCTACTCTACTACTCTACTCCAGTGGCTCTACTCCGATGACCGAACTCCTCACCCTATCTCTAAGGGAGAGCCTGGACACTCTGTGGAGGAAACTCATTTCAGCCCATTGTATCTGCAATTTCATTATTTCGGTCACTACCCAGAGCTCATGACCATAGGTGAGAGTCATAATGTACATTTACCAGTAAATTGAGAGCTTTGCCTTTTGGCACGGATCTCTCTTCATCACAATGGTCTGGTATAGAGTCCGCAACACTTCAGATACCACACCAATCCACCTGTCAATCACCTGTTCCGTCCTTTCCTTCACTTGTGAACAAGATCCTGAGATACTTGAACTCCTCCACTTGAGGCAAGATCTCATTCCCAAGATGGATATGTCATTCCACCCTTTTCTGACTTCGTACCATGGTCTGAGTTTTAAAGGAGCTGATTCTCATCCTGACTGTTTTACACTTGGTTGCAAACTCAGCGAGAGTTTGAGGTTCCAGCCTGATGACACCAACAGGACCACTTCTTTCGTGAACCTTGAATCGTATTTGCATAACAAAACACTATAAACTAAATCCATCTAAATTCTTCAATTTAAAGTGACACAATCTACTAACATAAAGTTATATACATATATACATATACAAAACACTATATGCTAAATCCTTCTAAATCTAGTAGTACCGTTCTCCTGGCAACCGCCAAACCCAGACTTGTCCATCAGATTGCCATATGGAGAAGCATGATTCATCACTCCAGAGAACGCATCTCCACTGCTCTAGAGTCAAGTGGTGGCGTGCTTTACACCAGTGCATCCAACGCTTTGCATTGCACTTGGTGATGTATGGCTTGGATGCAGCTGCTCGACCCTGTAAACCCATTTCATGAAGCTCTATGCACACTATTCTTGAGCTAATCTAAATGTGGCCATGGACATGATTGGAACACCTGATTCCGATAATTTGGATGGCTGAGTGAATACTTTTGGCTATAGTGTGTATACTATGTGTATACTATAGTGTGTGTGTATATATATTTTATATATATTTTATATATATATATATATATATATATATATATAGAATATACTGTTTTGAAAATGTATATGTGTATATAGAGAAAGGCAAAATAGAAGAACAGAAAAGTTTTCCAAAAACAATTTAACTCGGTTGTTTCTGGAAACTATGTGACACGCACACACACAGAAGGGGAGAATGTCTGAAACTGCAATTTATAATTATAACCAACATGTTTCAGAATTAAATTATAATTCAGTTGACTGGATTTGTCAACTAAAGTTGGAAAGTACAACACCTCTCATGGCACTCACCAGGTGGCAGTGTGGATCTATGACAGAAAAACAGGTATAGTTGTTGAATTACCTCAACAAAGCAAGTTTGTACAAAAATGATTTTATGTCATTTAAATGTACATGGAGAGTTTGAGTGGAAACTAGTGGAAGTTAAAATTTGAGCATTTGGGGAATATACAGACATTATTGGGGAACATACGAAGACCTTAGGAACATTCATAGGCGCTGTAGTTTTACACATTTAAACATCTTACACATTCTCAGTGTAAAAGGGAAGGGATGTTGATGAAATCATAGAGCCTCACTTTGTTATACATTTCAGTCTAATGGTGTGTGAGCCAGCCTGAATGGAGCCAGGGTTTGTTTTGTTCAGTGTGAAACTCAACTAGTGGGGAGGTGTGAAAAGGTCACTTAGGGTAATGTTGCCAGTACAGGATGGAACTGGAAGTACAGTCTCCACTAACATGGTGCTCTCCAGGGAATGGTTCGCTCTAAGAAAATGATCTGCTTGGAGGCCTCAATGATTCGCACCATGTCTATCATAGTGGTTTGGGCAACAGTTCCTGGGAGCTTCAGTTGCTTCCTCAGGGCTACTTTCAGCTCCTAGTTGTTCAGGGTTTGGGTTTGGTCCCTTTGTTCTAGAAAAATGTCATGTTGATGCTACATCATACATTTCACTTTAATTGCTCAATCATCCTAGGTAGCTCCATCTACAGGGTATATATTCTCAAACAACGAGACCAGTTTTAATACATATAACATACTGAGCTATTTATTTTCTTCACAGAAAACAAATGAAAAAATAAATAAAAGCCAAATAAATGAAATGCAAAACCAAACAAACAAATAGATACAACCCAATCCAGGGGGAAACGCAGAACAGTTCTGTAAAAAGAGACGTTTTAATGCTGCAAAAATTGTCTAGGGCGATGAAGCACACTTGACGGGACATAATGGCTGGCTCAATTCACACGCACAAACCTCTGAAGTTCAGACGCGTGGTGCACCATGCTTTCTTCCCTCAGTTAAACGAATGGCTTCAAGATTCATCCGTTAGCCGTCTATCTGTTTAGCTGGGTACTTTATTACATATTTCTCATAATAATAAGATTAGAGTGAAGATTAGTGTATTGCTTTGATTTTGTGCCTAGACCTACTAAGTCCGCCGTCAGGTAGATACGGCCATGAAAGTCTCATGATGGCGTATTACATACCAAGTAAAGACTGAACAACTGAACTGGGATTTTTCCACTGCCTTCTCAGCTTTGTGTGAATTAGTGTGGTCAAATACATCTCAAATTACCACGTCATCTGTAAGCAAGTAACGTCAAGAGTAAGCAAGCAAAGCTAAAATGGAAACCTCATGGGGTAAAAACTTTTATGATGTGGAAAGCGTAGACTACAAGGACGTCGACTTCCACTTCACGATAATGGATTATTTCCCAAATCTTTTTATCTATGAAAAGGATAACTTTGAAGTAAGTGTGCATTAACTAAATGGGATATATGCAAGACCGTGTAGGTAGATTTAAACATTAATTTCCTCTGGTTAAATAAATATCTAACCAGCTAACTAGCTAGCTAGCTTAAAACATGTTAAAATAAGCAAATCTTGCACTCCATGATAGCCAAACTTAGTTCAGATTCGTCACAGACATATTTTGATGATTTTACACTCTTAGCTAACTAGCTAGCTTCATTCTTTCAGTAATGAAATGTCCATTTGCTTTAACGTCAAGCGACTTAAATAGCGGACGTAATAAGGATGTATTGTCGAATATGGGAAACTAAAACACCCTTTTAAAAACCATTTGAAGAAGTCTTATTAACTTTAATAGACGCTTTATATCAGGAAAAAAATAAAAGGCGTAAATAATGACCCCCCCCTTTTTTTTTTGGAGAGGCTAGTGTTTTCTCCAGCACGTTGGGAGCGGAGAGAGGGAGGGGTGTGCGAAGGTTATTTTAACTGCGAATAAGTGCTCCAGAGGGGGAGAGACAGAGCACGGTGAGGGGAGAGGGAGGAGTGGCGAGAGAGGCATGAAGTATGAGAGCGGGTGCGAGCGAGAGAGAGAGAGAGAGAAAGTGGGCCGTTGCTGTAAAAATTTGTTAGCAGGGGCGCTCTGTGTTTGTTGGCGATCTTGGCTCATAGCCCGACAGGGTTTTATTTGTAATCGAGGCATGCTCACAGACTTCATGCAGCTCTCGGTGCCTTCTCGGCTTCCTTGTCTTTGGAAGGAACCCAGCTTTTGCCGCTGACATGGACAGAGCTGTGAGTTGCTTCGTTGGTCTCTCTTTCTCTCCTTTCTGTCTGTCTCTCTCTCTCTCTCTCTCGTTCTCTCTTGCTAGCTTCCTTTCTCTCCTGCCCTCCCTCTTTCTGTCTCTCGCTCTTTTGTTTAGCTCTAGCTGTCATCTGCGTCTCTTTCTCCCTCCTCTTCTGACGCTCATGTCTCGCTCGCTCTCTCGCTCTCTCTCTCTCTCTCTCTCTCTCTCTCTCTCTCTCTCCCCCCCCCTCTCTCTTTCTGTCTTTGGCGCTCTCTTCTGCTGTCCAGCTAAATATGGTTGCTGGGGCAAGTGCAGAGCTGTGGTCAGCCCTGTGCTAGCTGCCACCAAGTCTTCACCACATGCTCAGTGGTAAGAGTGAATGCTTGCTGCCTGAGCTGGGGAGGAGGCCAGGGAAGGGAAGCTGTCGTCAGCTGATCATCTGTGCTGATATGTTTTGGCATTTGCTTTGTAAGATTCGGAAACGGGTTGGGATTGGGGGGACTGTGGTTGGATTATCATGTTTTCTGTTACTGTTTCCACACTGGTGACTCGTTTTGGCACTGCCAGCGGGACATTCTCCCCTTCTGTGTGTGTGTGTGTGTGTGTGTGCGCGTGCGTGCACACTGTGCCCATGGTGCAGTGGGATGTTGTTTGGGTACCCTGACAACCAAAGCTGATGTTTCTCTGCCTGCTAAACACTCCCCTTCTGTAAGCCTCAGCATTACTTTTCATGATGTAAAACCCTCTCTGTATCGGTCTTTGAACATTCATTGGCTATACATGCCTTCTCCCCTTCCTGATTCAAGGAAAAAAAATTTCATTTGAACACTACTGTTCAGGTCCCACATTATGTGCTTACTAAGCTGTAAATCTATTTTGTTGTAGTAACAGATCCAAGAATGCAGAGAATCCTAAGAAAACTAGATATGTCAAATTCAAGGGGGTTTGTTTAACATCAACCAATAGTGACTTGGGTCCTCAGATTCAAAGCATTTCATGGACGACAGATTGAGTCCCATTAAAAGCTTGCAAGTGTAATATGTTAAAAAGGTTTAGCAGCTTTTGCAGGTTTTGGCTTGTGTCCTTTTTTCCCAGGTTGAGTTGGCCCAGGCAGCCATTCTGTTTTGTGTGCTGATGTGCGTGTGTGTGATGTGACTCATTATTGTGCCTCAAGTGCAGAGTCGCATGGATGAGTGAGGATTCTGTCATCCCTGTCATGGCCAGCTGCTTTCTGTGCTGGTTTCCCCCACTTCGCCAATCTCTTTTTTTTTTGTTTACCCCCTTGTTTTGCAAATTAAGGGGCAACTGAAACTGAGTCGAATATATATTGCAAACCATTAACAATTATTGTGTTGAATATCCTGGCTAATGAGTTCTTTTGTTGGCTTCCTGATTGAGAAATTTGTCTTGCATGCCGTTGCTTCCATTTCAGATGGTGCTCTAGCTTTCATGATGGAAGTGCAGCCCCCTGTGATTACACTGAATCCTGCTCATTCATTAACTGGGCTTAGATCTGCTCTAAGGTGGTCACACTGATGCCGCCTTCGTTCAGTAAGAGTGCAATATTGAACTCCTTCAGAGTTCTAGAGCCATGCCGAAGATTTGTGGAATCCTGCCCATGTCGGAATGAAACGCCATGTCTGTGCCTACGAAGACCTGTGTTGAGGCTCTTTGCTGCTCTCTTTGATATCCCATCATGAACAGTTATTTAGATCCTGAGCTCATTTGTCATTCTGTTTTAGGAACATGCACTGGTAGGTTGATTGCTTCTTCCAGTGCAACCCTCCTTCTCCGTCAGTTCCTTTCCTGTAGCGTAACTAATGCTAATTTTAAGATATCATAAATGATTCATACAAAGAAGGGCTAATAGCTTCACATAATATTAAATATTTTTATGCCAATCAGCTGCCTTTACAAACAGTTAACATCTAAAAGCACCATACATATTTCATACTTCATCAGTTTATTAATTTATTCAAAGCTCTTATTAGGGATATGGCAAAACAAATCATATTGATCAATAGTTGTCACAGTATATAATTTGATAATGCTGCTAGTTTGAAGGGTTTAGTAGTTAAACTTTAGTATACAGTTAATTTGCAAAAAGTATAACACAATGAAAACGTTATATCTGCCTTAACATGTACAAAATAAAGTAATATTAATTAGGCTACATATTGGTTTTACATGTCATGCAAGGTAGAAATCTGTAAAAAGTACAAAATATAAAGACTATAAATCAATTTATAACAAGTTCAGATGTTCTTGCTCTTTTTTAATAACTTCATATGGAATAATGGCTGAATAAGACAACTTGATTTATTGTTTGGCACAATACACCAAAAAAAATTGTGAAATTTATGGAAAACGTAAAACGTTACATGCTACAGTGATATATCATGTTTGGCATTTAAGTATGTAATGGTGGTTTCCTCATCTCAAACAATTTATTGAAACAAAAGCCAACAACAGTGGTGGGTATACCCCAACAAAAAATGTCAATCTCTCAATAACTTGTCATGTGCCCTTGAGCATCAATTACAGCTTGGCAACGACCTGTCAGGCTGTTCACAAGTTGATTCATTGTCTGCTGAGTCATGGCATCCCACTTTTTTTGAAGGGCGTCCCTCAGGCCATTGAGGGTCTCGGGTACAGAGTTACGAGCCTCTACATGGAAACTCAGCTCATCCGGTTTTCTTTGGGACTCAGGTCTGGAGAAAGTGCAGGCCACTCCATTTGAGGTACCCCAGTCTCCAGCAGCCATTCCCTAATGATGCGACCTCAATGAGCTGGAGCATTGTCATCTGTGAAGATGAAATTAGGCCTGTGTTGTTCATGCAGAGGCACAATGACTGGATTAATGATGTTATTCAAGTAGTGTGGGCTTGTCCGAAAGTGTAGGGCAGTTCTGTATTAACTAGACACACCTCATCTGGGGACAACAGTGATTGATGCATAGCGCTCTCCTTGACATCTCAAACATCATTTCTGCTCAATGTGAATCGACCTTCATCAGTGAGCAGCGCTGAGGCCCACTGGTCCCTCGTCCAGCGTAATTGCTCCCTGGTGGTGTGGTCAGGTACCCTTGCAGGGCGTCTTGCATGCAGACTTGGATGCCTCTTATCTCCCTTAAATGTGCCAGGAGCTGCGTGGCATTCATCATCCGGTTGTGTAGGGCTCTGTTCAGAATGAAGCGGTCATCAGCTTGGAATGTGGTCAAAGGACATTCAGCCTTTTGGTGACTCTTCCAGAACCTGCTGATGACACTCTGTGACAGCTCAGTAACCATGTCCGTCTGCGAACTGGTACTGTTGATCAGTTGTTAGGTGTTGCCTTGGTCTCGTGATGTCAAAATGTGAACAGCATGATGAGGAGGACTGTTTAAATAACAGTTCTAATTGAACCAGGAAATTTATTGGTTGATTCAAAAGTACTGAAAAATCGAACATAGACGGATGATACAGAGAAAAATTATGCTGCCACACATTGCAATATGCTTGGCAACATACAACCCCAAATCAGAAAAAAGTTGAGGCAATGCAAATAAACAAGCCCACAGTTTCTCACATTTACTTGCACACATTATGAACACAAGATGTGTCATGTTTTGTCTGGTCAACATTTCATTTATTAATAATCATCCGTTCCTCCATTTCTGGCCTGCAACACATTCCAAAAAAGTTGACAGTAAGCACTTACCACTTTGTAAAGTCTGCATTCTTTTTCACCACACAAAAGATATTTTGGTACCAAGCCAGAAACCAATGACGTGACGCGATGACATGTTTCAGGTGTTATTTTGTCCCATTCTTCCTGCAAACGTGTCTTACGATGTGCAACAGTGTGGGGTTGTTGTCACATTTCATTTTCTCCACACATTCAAGATTCTCCACATTCTCTGTTGTGGACGGGACAGGGTTAGGGTTGCAGGCAGGCCAGTCCAGTACCTAGACCCTTTTCTTCCACAGCCATGCTTTTGTGATGTGTAATGTGGTTTTGCATTGTCTTGTTGACATGACCTTCGCCAAGGGCACTGGCACAAGCCCATGCCGTGACAGACTCTGGCTTTTGGACTTGTTGCTGATAAGTCAGTATATGCTCCTTTTTGTCATTGGTCTGGAGCACACTGTCAGTTTTCTTTGACCTGGAGTGCTGATTCAGTCCACCATAATACATGTTTCCACTGTGTGATGGTCCATCATAGATGCCTCTGAGCCCAGAAAAGTCGACACTGCCCCTAGACATGGTCAACATAAGGCTTCTGTTTTGTGACGTTTTAAGAAGCATTTGTAAACGTAACTCTGTATTGTAGTGCTTGACAAGAGTTTGCCGACGTAATCCCTTAGCCATGTGGTTATATCAGCTTTTGTTGAATGGCAGTTCTTCATGCAGTTCCATCTGAGGGATCGGAGATCACGGGTTTTCAGCTTGGGCTTGCGCTCTTGACCTTTTCATCCTGATTCCTTGAGTTATTTAATGATATTATTCACTTTAGATGGAGAAATATGCTAATCCCTTCTAATCTTTCTTTGAGGTACATTGTTTTAAAACATTTCAATCATTTTGTCATGCATTTGTGGACAAAGTGAAGATCCTCAGGCCATCTTTGCTCCTCAGAGCTGTTCCTGGATGCTGCTGTTGTACCAAATCATAATTACAATCATCTGTTGACAACACCTTTTTGAAATCGCATTATTATTATTGTTTTACTTCATTACTAGGTCTAAATGTTTTTTGGAATGTGCTGTAGGCCAGAAATGCAGAAATGGATTTTTATTAACAAATGAAATGAAGGCGACAAAAACACAACACATCTGAGGTTCATAATGTCTGCAATGAAATAAAAGTAAATGTGTGACACTAGTTTTTTATTTGCATTTTCCTGTCCCAACCTTTTTTGATTTGGGGTTGTATTAAAACACCATGGTGATCCCTTTGAACTGATATGTTCAAAACATTGGCCTACAATATTTTTACCAAAATGACTTGCGCATGTTGCATCATGTGAAGGCTGTGACTCATCAAAATACCCAAGCAATGCAATTCAGCAAAGTCTGAGATTATGTCAGCATGCTCACAGCACACAACAAATGCAGTGATGTATTGCACAGCTCATGTGCATATTGTGAAAGCTAAAATTCTTATCCTGAATACCCAGACAGTATAATGAGGAGATCCAAAAAGTAGATCAGACTTGTGCTTCTGTGTGCTGGTGACCATGAGGCATCTCTTCCACTGTGAGCTGGATGCCTTGAATGTTTGCTTCAGCTCTTGGTTTAGCCCTTTCTCTGCATATCTGTGAGCCTGTAGTCCCTTCAGATGCTGCCTTTATCCTTTATCTGCTTCCCTGGAGCCACCTGATTTTCTCCTGGTATTTCAGGCCAGTTTGAGTGTTCACACGTACAGTGGCAGAACCTTGCACTTCATATTACGAAATGTTTTTTTTAAAGAAAATATTTAAATACTGACATGACGTGCATTTTTTTCATGTCAAAAATTCCTGACAAATGCTTTACTAGAGAATGCTGGCCATTATTAAGTTCAGAAAACATACTATAGTTTTTTTGTGCTATTTATGCTGTTTATTTGTGCACATGCCACTTTACGGTCATTTAGAAATAGTTTGTATTTAGAGCTAAAATGTTATTTGTGTAGGATTGTCATTGTATGTGGAAAAGTGCTATTAAAAAAACTGCCTTGACTATGGTGTAATTAAACTTTGCTTAATCAGTATGATTTTTTAATACATAAAATATCAAAAACTGAATTAAATTATATTAAACATTTTTTATTAAATCTTAAAATGTGAATTGTTACATGCCAGTAATTTTTGCATATATTTGGTTTTATTCAGCTCAGTCATATTAATTTTAGCCACAACAAAAGGTTGTTAAATTTTCATGGATGCAGTGATGGTTATTTCGATTGTGGCCTCAACCACACATGTCAACAATGTTTTGTTTATGTAGCCATGTGCTATCTGTCAGTTTTAGTCCCTCCTTGTGTTTTGTAACCCAACCCCTAGTTACTGTGTTCAGGTGTTCCTTGTTTAGTCTGGTGTATTTTAGCCCAGTGTTTTTTCTTTTGTGTTGCTGATCTTTGTTTTCTCTACAGCCTGGTTGTTTTGTGTTTGTCTGTGTAAGCTAATGTTTATTTGTTCTGTTAGAGTTTGTCATGTCTTCTAAATCTGTACATGTTGGTTATATGTCATCTCACTCCCTCATGGATTTGACCCTCCCATTCGCTCAGCGACGTCACCGGCGTTGCATAAGCTTTGTAGTTTATTGATTGCAGTGCCTCATAAGGTCATTATATAAAGAGTATACCCAAAGATTAATAGCCTAATGATGCTGATAGTATTAATAATACTAAACCTGCCATAAAAAAAAAAACATGTTGAATTTACTATTATTTAGTAAAAGCCCACAAGTAATGTATGTAATTTTCAAATAACAGTGTCAGGGTAACATACATTTTGGGTAAATATAAACAGCAGGCTATAACTGCAGACTAGAAATATCTTTAATCAAAACACCCAACTAGTTGGTGGGAAAAGGTACATATAATATACCTGTATGAAGTCGATATAAAATTAGGCATGCAATATTCAGGATTTCCTAACATGCTGGTTGCAAACAGTAGCAACCACTCTAGAAGCAGGCATAGTGAAGAAGTGTGTGGAAACAGCCGATGGCACTTGCTTCGTGGCAACGTGATACAGATGATCCATGGCCATGAACTGTGGTCTGTTGCAGTGACAGCCACTCGGGCAGCGTGAGCTCCTGCTGTTCAGTATGTGTGGGGGAGGGGAGCTCCTGCAGAACGTGCTTCCGTGCCGCAGTCGCGCTGACAGTGACAGAATCTTTGGGACGTAAAGTGATCATGTTGCATCGTTGAAACTGACCCTGGTAATGCAGTGTTCACAAGCAGGAGATTGCACAGCAGAGTACTGGGGTCGTGCACTACCCAGACTCCCCTGCTGAAAGAACAGTCTGGTATATGGTATTACTGGGGACTTTTAAAGGATTTTTTTCAACCTATGTGATTCTTTTGAAACATACAATCATTTATTTGTTTTCTTTATGTTTTCTCTATCTTCTTGAATCTACGTAAACCTTAAGTATTGCGATTGAGCTAGAACCATAAAGATAGTTTGAAATAGGTCTAAAAACATTTTTTTCCCCAGAGCCCAACGGACACAGTGCTGCTGAAGAAGGAACAGAAGGATGCTGAGCTAGACCGCAAGATTGAGGCTTTGCGCAAGAAGAACGAGGCCCTGATGAAGCGCTACCAGGTGACGCCATTGTACTGTACACCTTAGACTGAGGCTGCTCTCAAACTGTTTTGCATAAAGAACACATTTCAGGACAAATGTTTTTTTTTTTTCAAAACTGTATATTCTAGGTAATTACCTTACATTAATGTTTTGATCAGACACAAATTTGGTCCTGTTTTATTTTGGAATGTTTGATGCAGTGAGTATTGTCTCCAATCAGTGGAAACGGAGTAAATGTGGGCCTGAGTACTAGCATGACCAGTAACACTGATCATTGATTATTTGCTTCCTGTTTATCATGTTTTTTTGCATGCTGAATTCAAATGCTTTCAGAACATTTTTATTGGTAACATCTGTTACCCATAGTCTTTTTTTGTTCCACTATTCTCATATGACATTATGTATAGTATGATCATCTCCAATTTGTTCACCTAATTTTTTTTTAACAACCCCCCACCCTGAACAAGAATTATATTGTTTATCCTACTGAACATCATACAGGAATGCATCCCAGTGCATGGATTACAGTCATGTTTTTCGAGACATGTCGTTTTAGATTCCACAGTGAATTTGTGCTTGTGATTACCACACTGTGCTCACGTTTTCCTTTAGGACTTTTAATTAGACTTGTATTTTCTATCATTTTCTTGAACTCTGTGAAAATAATTCTTGAGAAGGCAAGTACTGTAAAAATGTAGAGTGCAGTTTAATTATGGACCGTTGACATGTGCTGCATTGAAGTGGTATCAGAATGATCTTTGGGTGACAGAAAACATCAATGCTCCTTCTTGATGAAAGTCCAAACTGTGTTGCTTTGCTCTCTGTTCTGCTTTCACTCCGCACCTTTCACATACTCTCATGGCCCCATCTATGGTGCTAGACTGATACTGGACAATGAAGAAGCATGTCTATGCATATTTTAAGCGCAATGACTTATTTATGAATAAATAATAATTTATTGTGTAATTAATCAGTGGCGGCTGATGAAATATTCTAGGTGGGGCAGTTTGTGACATAGTTTCAGGAACCATCCCAATACAACTTATCAGAATCAATAGTGAACAGACAAATAAATCAACAGATTTATAATAACTGACAATTATCATTAGTTGCGGCTCTAAATCTGATACAACGTACAGCATGCTTCATTAGATTACAAACTGGGTTTTGCTCAGCAGCATATGCAGTAATATTAACAAGCTTGCTATGAACACAAAAATTAAGCAGTTCTAGAAATTCAAATAATGCTGCATACAAAGAATGAATTAATATTACCTGCAATGCGATTTTATGTAGGATGTGTAGATTTGTTTATGTGGCTTCCACACATTTGTTAGAGCAACTTTAAAACCCTGTGGGAGTTATGAATTTTGAACTTTTGAGATGTTTTTATTCATTTTCACAGTGAAAACATTTGAATGATTTCTTAACTAAAGGAATACAATTTTAAACATGAAGGCTTACATTTTAAGAGTTAATGCCGTGTCCTCATATCATCTACTGCAGTGTCCTCATATCATCTACTGCAGCGTCCTCATATCACCTACTGCAGCGTCCTCATATCATCTACTGCAGCGTCCTCATATCACCTACTGCAGCGTCCTCATATCATCTAGCTATAAATTAAGCATCAAAAGCTCCTACTCGCACATTACAACAATTGTAAATAGCAGTTTCCACCATGGAGGGTAGCACACTATCACTCTCTGTTGAGCAGCCGCCACTGTAATTAATGTAAAAGTTAGTTTCCTTTCACTTAACCATACACGACAGAAAAATTCAAAAAACAGTTTCAAATTCAGCATACAGTTAGGACCACTTTTTTAGTTTGGTAAACTAAAGGTAAGGGAAAATTTACATTTTATAATATTGATATTTATAACACATTTTAAATTATGGTGTTCCATTATAAATGTCCTTTAGTCCTGGAGTGCTGCACCTAATAATTCTATCATGTTGGTGACAGCAGGAGGGCCTCAGGCTTGGTGCTGAAGAGCTTGAATATCCTTGGGGCAAAGGATATTCCTTTAACCCTTGTTCAGGAATACAGCCACTAGAGCCAGACTCCTGTGGAAGCAGTCACACCTGGTTGCATGCCTTGGCTGGCTCTCACCTGCGCCCTGTCCTTCAGGAAGTGGAAGAGGATAAGAAGAGGGCGGAGCAGGAGGGCATGGCTCTGCAGAGCCGCAAAGGAAAAGTTGAAGACCTAACCATCACCATTAACAAGTCCCCCACAGTGAGTGGCCCCAGTGGCCTTCTTCATGTAATGCTGGTGAACCCCCCACCCCCACCCCCTATCTTATGCAGCATGAATCCAACTCTACACTTTTATGTGGTAGTGTACCATGTTTTATTTATTTTGTGCATCAAAATTGTTTACTGGGACTGTCTGCCATGAAGTTGTGGCCTTCACTGTATGAAAGCTGGCAAAGATCATGTTCCCTGGAACTTATTATCCTACAGTCAGTTAGCATTTTTAAATTACATATTCATTTGAAGGGTTTCAAAAGTAAGAACAGCCAACTCCAAGTATGTCCCAGTAGATTATTCTGATTTGTTGTGTTGCAACTTGAATGTCTACAAGGCCACCCTACAGGGGAAATGTTTACTCACTGCCATTGTTAAAATGCACATGCCCTGTGCATCTGTGCAGTAGCTAGTTTGTTAGGTATCTGGCCAGCCAAGTTATTAGTAGTTAGTAGTACACACAAAGCATTTTTACGCACACACATAATGAGTACAAAATAACTATAATAATGTCCTCTTTTTCTTTTCTTCCCCGTTGTCTTGTGGTGAAGGAGAAGCGTGTGGTGACTAAGAAGGGCTCAGGGGGCACAAGCCCCAAGAGTGTGCAGGAGCAGGGAGAAGCAGGCTCTGCCATTTTCAGTGCTGGCCGGGGCAAACGGAGACAGCTGCTCGTCACAACACCAGGAAACACCAAGGCAAGTTCTGAACTATATGTGTGATTTGTGTCTGAATTAGCAATGCACTTTGCAGGCTTTGATATGAATGGGAACTATGAGTGAGTTTCCTCATGCTGTGAAATAGTTTAGTTGGCAGTTGCCATAGTTACATGTTTCTTTTGGGACTGAGTCAGATTTAGCCTGTGGAATAGTTGCTGGAATAAGATGGACTATACAGTAGAGTTGCTATGTGAATTTTGTAACACAGCTTGCATTAAACCAATCCTTTCATGTAGGAAAGAAGATACATGAATGTGGTGTAGCATACTGTTAATTAAAACTTTGTGATGCGTTGAGTATCTTTTGTTTGTTGTCTGTGGAGTTCTTACTCTGAGACCTGCCTTGTTGTGTCAGGGGAAGAGGGTGGTCAGTGAGAAAGTGGACAGGAGTAGTCCTACAGGCCAATCGGGCACCATTCTCCCTACTGACGACAAGGAGAGTCCAGGGGAAACTACTGTAGGTGAACGCCACAGCCTAAACACCAAAAGAGGCACACAATCCCAGGTTTGTGGTAGTTTTTATATGGTAGATATTTGTGGAGGATATATGTTTGTGTGTAGTTGAGAGCAAGAGAGACAGAGAGATATTCAAAATTGTAATGAAACACAGTTTCCAGAGAAACAGGACATTTCAGGCAGAGGTCCTTCATCAGCTGTGCATAGTTCTTTTTGAAAGTTGAAAGCGAACCACTTTTTCCTCCACCTTCCACATCTTTTCTAGCTCTTTGTTCAGCCCCTGGTATTTCTCAAAGTTTTCTCAAGCTTTTTGGTGGGATTTTTACATATTGGCCACTCCCACCCTTTGACTGTGGTTCATATCATGCAGGGGTTTATTCTTCCATGATGCCTCCTGCTCCTCCTCTTTTCCTCCTTGGGTTTCTGCTGTCTGAGGAATTCACTTGGCACTTCATCACTTGTAGCCAGGTGTACTGGACATTGGATGTGTCATCCTGGATCGTGGCTCTGATGCTCACTAAACATGGCCCCATCCTTCTGTTTGGTACACAGTTTCAGACTGCTGGATTTGGGATGAAACCCTTTCTGCATTATGAAGAGTTTCCTTATCTTGATGTCAGTGGTTTCTGTCTCCTAGAGAAGGTAGAGCATAGGTGTCGATAGGCTGGATCTTTTTCTTCCTATTCAGCTGATTCTTGCTTCACTCTTTGTAAGTATTTGACTGTAGCTACTTCCCTTGTGAATTCTTCATGATTCCCGTTTGCCTGTGGGATTCCAAGGTACTGGTAGCTGTCCTAAACATCTCATTATGTGACCTTCTGGGAGTATGATCTTCTCAGTTCTACCTACATTTCTTCTCCTTGTAACCATCTGACCACGTTATCCAATCTGAATGACATTCCAGTGTTGTTGCTGTGTAAATCCTGGTGATATATATTAGTGAGTCTATGTCTCGGATCACTTCTGGCATACAGCTTGATGTCATCCTTGTAGAGGGGGTGGCTAATGGCTGCTCCATTCCATAGCTGGTATCTGTAGCCAGTCTTGGAGATGATTTATTTATTGTTTATTAACACCTACAGTGTTAAATGAACTGTTACACTGTCCGTTTGTGTCAACATGGATTTTCTGGGGATTATTCTGTGCAGAAACAGAAAAGTGCCTCATATTTACCTTCACTAAACCCATCTACTTAAATAGAAAAAAAACTATTTAAGTGTGTGTGTGCATGTCTATACTTTTCTCTAGGTTTCCATTTGAATTTATCTTTGTAATCTGCACAGACATTAATTCAGTTCATTTTTATTGTGATAAAATACACAAGTGTACAGCATAAGGGGGGATGAGGGCATAAATGTAAATGTAAATGAGGGCAATATATCTCTCAGCATCACAAAGCCTGTTGGTGTAGCTTCCTTTGGGTACTGTACACAGACAGCCCCGTAGGACCCATTCCCTATGGAGACACACTGTGAAGTCCATATGGATAAATTTCAGTATTGCTCCATTTAACTCTTTCCTTGCCCCCTTTTTTAAAATCCCCAGCACCTTCCTCTTTCACATTGACTGGGCCTTCTGCCTTCTCAGTTTTCTGTGTTCCAGACACCATTGTTTTGACTAGGTTCTAGACATGAATGTCCCTCACCCCACGTTCTCAGGAAACCCAGACTTTTGTACTCAGGGCCGTGTCTGTAGTGATGGACATGGAGGCGGAGCACTCCTAACCATTTGCTGTGCCACCAGTGCTTTTCAGTATTGAGCAGGGCTAATGTCTAAACATGGTTCAGCTGTTCCAAGCATTCCACTAAAAATGCAGTAGCTTTTGTGCCACTAAGCCTGGCCTTTTAGCGTTCTATGCTGACTCCACTGTTACCTTTGGGACATTTGTTACTTCAAAATAATTTTTTAAATGAGATCAGTGTAATTCCAGTGTAATTTGTTTTTTGGCGCACATACAAATATTTGACTAGAATCCCTGCATAAATCGAAATCGTGTGTGTGTGTGTGTGCGCGCGCGGAGTGGGGGGGTTGGCCATAGGGCTTTCTTAGCACTATTTTTCTGCTGCATTGCTCGGCAGGGCGTGCTGGTGCTGTAGATTTCTCTCAAGCTGATGAGACTCCATTAATACTAGTGGGAGTGAAGCTGAGTCGTAAATAAGCGAAGCTCCCTGAATCTCCGAGATACGTCACCGAATCATTGTGAGCAAATCACTGCAGGATGACTGTTGTGACGCTTGTGCTGCAGTGTCTCAGCGGACACCAGAAGCTTGGGTGGCGCCATTGCTTCCGCCTGATCGCTTCTGTTTCGTCTGGGCCAGAGCACGGGGGTGAAAGGCGATTCACAGCTCCTGCTGTGTAGGCTAGACGTGAGCACAAAGAGGAGGAGAGAAAAGGAAGGCGGCTGACTCTGATTCAGCACCTGCGCCTCATACTCTCTGTTCTTAATCTCCTCCGTCTCTGTCTACCTCTCTCTATCAGCTGCACTGCCTACCAACATAATGAACAGTAGGCTTTTAATCTAATTAACATTTAGCTGCTCTTTGTTCTGAAAGGCCAAATTATGCAGCAGCTGAGAGGAGAGGGGCTCCTGTATTTGCTGGATAAGAGAGAAAATGTGTGTGTGTGCGTGTGTGTGTGTGCGTGCATGTTTGTGTGTTGTTCATGTGTGTTTGCTCATATGCATGTGCACAGGCATGCCTACTTCTCTCCCCAAGTCAATGTCCTTCACTTTCGCCATCCACTATCGCTAGTCTGCCATCCACCATTTTCTATGTGTACTTATGGATTTTGTTAACATAAACATCAAGTACACCAGCTACAGTACTAAGTTTATAAATATTAGAAAAGTATTTTCTGAAATTAAAGGAGAATTCTATTGATGATGAAGTAACCCTTACCTGAAGAGACTCGTTTTGTCCAGATGAGGGCAGTATAACTGTATCCACAGATACCCTTTTTAATCATTCAACCTTTTTGTAATATGTGCTTTTGTTTTATGTTGAATTGGATTTGATTTATTTAGATTTACAGACATAAACATGCAATGTTGTAGAATAATTATTGGCTTTTTAAAATGTGCATTATGATTGTCGTGAAGTGTCACGAGCGCTTCATTATAAACCTTCACTTCAAGTGAACTTTATTTAACGACTATGGAACACACTATTATGTTCTTGTCAAGGCATTCTAAGGTGCATGTAGTTGTGATTTTCTTTTTTCTTAGTAGACATTTAGAACTGGGTAATACAATACATTCAGTACTGTGATATTATTGATCCCACCTATGTACAGTTGTGTTCAAAATAATAGCAGTGTGTTTAAAAACATTAGTAAAGCAGAAAATCTTTATAGTAGTTTTTATTGCCATGCATTGGGAACATTGCATACTGTTTTACAAATCAAAACATGAAGAAATGTATATAATTTTTAACTACTTATAAAGAAAATAACAAAAAATGAAAATTGGGCTGTTCAAAAAAATAGCAGTGTCTGCATTTGTCTTTACAAACTCAAAATATGTACTCTTTTTTTAGGATTTAGCATTCCTGTGAATCACTAAACTAATATTTAGTGGAATAACCACAGTTTTTTAGAACTGTTGCATAGAGTCAACCAACTTCTGGCACCTGTCAACTGGTATTCCAGCCCAGGATGCTTTGACTACATCCCACAATTCATTTGCATTTCTTGGTTTTGCTTCAGAAATGGCATCTTTGATGTCACCCCACAAGTTTTCTATCGGATTAAGGTCTGGGGATTGGGCTGGCCACTCCATAACCTCAATTTTGTTGGACTGTAACCAAGATTTTGCTCGTTTATTGGTGTGTTTAGGGTTGTTGTCTTGTTGAAACACCCATTTCAAAGGCATTTCCTCTTCAGCGTAAGGCAACATGACCTGTTCAAGTATTCTGATATATGCAAACTGGTCCATGATCCCTGGTATGCGGTAAATAGGCCCAGCACCATAGTAAGAGAAACATGCCCATATCATGATGCTTGCACCACCATGCTTCACTGTCTTCAGAGTGTACTGTGGCTTAAATTCAGCTTTTTTTAGCAGTGGGACTTTGCGGGGACTTCTTGCTAATAGATTAGCTTCACACAGGCGTCTTCTAACTGTCACAGTACTCACAGGTAACTTGAGACTGTCTTTGATCATCCTGGAGCTGATCACTGGTTGAGCCTTTGCCATTCTGGCTATTCTTCGATCCATTCGAATGGTAGTCTTGCGTTTTCTTCCACGTCTCTCTGGTTTTGCTCTCCATTTTAAAGCATTGGAGATCATTTTGGCTGAACAGCCTATTATTGTCTGCACTTCTTTATAAGTTTTACCCTCTCCAATCAACTTTTTAATCAAAGTTCGCTGTTCTTCTGAACAATGTCTCGAACGACCCATATTTCTCAGGCTTTCAAGGAGAAATGCATGTACAGCATGTGCTGGCTTCACCCTTAAATAAGGGCCGCCTGATTCACACCTGTTTCCTCACAGAATGATTGACCTCACTAATTGAACTCCACGCTGCTATTATTTTGAACACACCCCTTTTAATTAATTATTCAAATACACAGACTCAAGAGCATGCATATCATGAATGCTGAGTCTGTTGGTTTTCTAAGAATCTACTGCACCAATTGGTACATTGTTTATGTGGTAATGTAATTTATACCAAAAACAGTGATTATCTGGTTAGTCATATTGGACTGCTATTATTTTGAACACTACTGTAATATGTGGGAGAATGTACAGCGTGTTAATGCCGAATCAATACCTCCAGGGTTGATCAGAGTTGATTATCTAGAAGAAGTTAAAGTTGTAACTAGGCCATTGTCTGGGTTTATCTTGTTATAATGACAAATGGCCTTTACATCATCTCTTACCTGTTACGTATTTGTTACTATAGCAGCTGCCTCTCTTATGTTTCTGTGGTTCTTTTTCTCTCTTGTCTCTCGAGGCTGGGAGGAAACTGGAACGTAAGTGTCGCACTGAGGAGGCCAGTCATGGACTTGCGGAGTATGAACCTTGTCCTCTGGTGAGGTTTCCTCCTCTCTTTGTTGCCTTTCTATTCCATCTCTTTCTCTCTCTCTCTCTCTCTCTCGTCTTATTTTTACATGGTTTGTGCTAGCTTTCCCAAAGCCCATTGAAAAAGATGAGCCTTCACAGTACAGCCAAGCTGAGGATGACTTTACTGGCCCTGTGCCCTTTGGATAATTTCAGTTTGGGAAATTTGCCACTTCATGATCAAGACTTTGTCATTTATAAACACTGTAAAAAATGTACAGCTTCAGCAATAGCCCATTTAATTTCCATTTTGGAAATTACTGCTTGCTAAAAGTGGACAGATAAGGATTGTGTCCATGAGTTTGAGGAGGTGATTTACTAGTACATTTGCATTGACATTTATATTATTTTGTGTATTTGGAAATAATTTGTGGGATTTACTACAATTGATTCGACAAAATAGACATAATAAGAGTGTTTTGAGTATGAAACACAATAAATCCAGTGCTTGCAGAGGTTCCTAAGTTACAGAGACGAAGATCATATGTTTGTCAACGTATGATGTGATTGCAGATACTTGCTTTGCTTTGTGATGAACGTTATGAGCTTAGTGTGTGGTTTTGGAGCAATGTTCTAGTCAAAGGCAGTTACAGCTGTACTGGACAAGGTCCAAAACTAGACATGACACAAATCTGAGACCACGTATTGGAACTGAGTCAATTTAAATGAGACAAAATAGCGTTTTTGCACTGTTCACTGCCATGGTTCACTGCAGTGATTTGTTTATTAATCCTTTCCTTAAAAATAACGATTCTAGTTTGGCTGTGACATACAGGAAGATCAGGGTGAAGGGAAGGAGAAACCAGACAACCTGAGACCGAGAGGTGAAAGAATAATCAAACAAGTATTCTCTCATCCATCCATCCATTTTCATCCACTTATCCGGGTCGCGGTGGCACTAGCCTAAGCAAAGAGGCCCAGGTTCCCCTCTCCCCAGCCACCTCTTCTAGCTCTTCTGGGGGGATACCGAATACCGAGGTGTTCCCAGGACAGCCAAGAGATATAATCTCTCCAGTGTGTTCTGGGTCTTCCCCTGGATCTCCTCCTAGTTGGAACTGCCTGGAGCGCCTCACCAGGGAGGCACCCAGATGGCATCCGGACCAGATGCCCAAACCACCTCAGCTGGCTCCTCTCTACATGGAGGAGCAGCGACTCTATTCCGAGTCGCTTCCGGATGACAGTACTCTGCACCTTATTTCTAAGGGAGAGCCCAGACACCCTGCCGAGAAAACTCATTTCAGCCGCTTGTATTCGTGATCTCATTCTGGACTGGATAGCCCGTGGCAGCGGGCTAGGACCCTCGCAAGGGTGAAAAGCTGGTCCAGTGTTCCACAACCAGGACAGAACCCGCATTGTTCCTCTTGTAACTGAGATTCGACTATCGGCCGGACTCTCTTCTCCAGTAGCCCTACATAGACCTTATCGGGGAGGCTGAGGAGTGTGATCCCGTGATAGTTGGAGCACACCCTCTGGTCCCCTTTTTTTTACAAAAGGGAACCACCACCCCGGTTTGCCAGTCCAGATGCACTGTCCCCAATGTACACACAATGTTGCAAAGACATGTCAGCCAGGACAGTCCCACAACATCCAGAGCCTTAAGGAACTCATGGCGGATCTCATCCACCCCCGGAGCTTTGCTGCCAAGGACTTTCGTAACTACCCTGGTCACCTCGGCCCGAGAAATGGGCAAACTCTCGTCCGAGTCTGCTTCCTCTATGGAAGGCGTGATGGTGGGATTGAGAAGATTCCTTCCACCACATAATGACATCCCCAGTCAAGGTCACCAGATCCCCAGCCTCACTATATACAGTGTTGGTCAGGAACCGCTTTCCACTCCTGAGTTGCCTGACTGTTTGCCATAATCTTCTCGGAGCCGATCGAAAGTCATATTCCATGGCCTCACCGAACTCTTCCCACTACCGAATTTTTGCCTCTGCAACGGTCAAAGCCACGATCAGCTTGGCCCTCCTGTACCCATCTGCTGCCTCCAGAGTCCCACAAGCCAACCAGGCCTGATAGGACACTTTCTTCATCATGATAGCCTCCCTTACCCTAGGTGTTCACCACCGGGTTCGGGGATTGCGACCACGACTTGCGCACAGACAACCTTACGTTTGGGTTTGCCAGGTCTGTCCGGCATTTTCGCCTTTCATCTGATCCAGCTCACCACTAGGTGGTGATCGGTTGACAGCTCAGCTCCTCTCTTTACCCGAGTGTCCAAGACACAGAGACGTAAGTCCGACGACACAACTACAAAGTCGATCATCGAACTGCGACCTAAGGTGTCCTGGTGCCATGTGCACTTATGGACACCTTTGTGCTCAAACATGGTGTTCGAAGTATTCTCTCTTGCTCTCTAAATGTTAATAATAAAATTAATAACTCAATGTCTTTAGTACTGTATATTCAAAGTGCAAATATTTGAAAAACTGCTGTTTGCCTGTAGCCTGTAGAGTTTTAAGGTGGTCTAAAGACTAAAAAAAGTAATTAAATAAACTGGAAATAGAATAAACTGGAAATAAGCTAACTTGAGCTAACTGTGTCCAATGGTTTTACTTATAGATTTACTTATTGATTTATTTAATAGAAAAAAATTCTGTTGTTTTGTATGTGGAGTTATAGTACAGTAGCACCTCTCTGTCTGCTTATGTAGTGTGTGTGGTATGTAGTGGGTAGAACAGTGATTTACCACTAAAAATCACAAGCACAGTAATCATAAGGTCAGTATTAAGTTGATTTGGAATTACAGGTGCATTCAGTAATGCGGGAAAAAAACATGCCAACATCCTGTACTGTCCTGTACATCCTGCATTTCAGGAGTCAGTAAGTGATTTAGTGAGATTGAGCAGAGAGAGGGAGTGTGTTGGGGTGAGTTCAGTACAGCTGAGAATGTGATGACCAAAGCAATAAATAAGATCTCACTAAGAGAGACACACACTGTATGGCAATAGATGCTTTGGTCTTGTAAACAAAGCGTTCATCCAAAACTGATATATACTTGTTCTCAAGTTGGCATAGGAGTTGCAATCAAGGAGAACTGAGCAGTATTTAATATTTTAGAGATAGAGCCAAAATGAATCTCATGTTAACACTGCAGTATGATCCTTCATTGTCACTGCAATTACTGCAGATTATTTTATTAACTTAAAATGATTTATTGTAAATTAATATGTTGTATCACTTTTTTACACACACAAAGGTCATTGTACAGGGCCCAGTTGACTATGTGAACTGTGTAGTGGAGCTTAAAACATTTCATGCTCTAGGTGAACTGTGTCTGAGACTGCTAATCCAGAGGCCTGTCATGCAAGGCAGGTTGTTCACTTCCTGTTTGCCTGTACCTGATTTTCCAGGTTAGATTTTATAACATCTGCATAGACTTTGTCACAATGTATCCCCTTTCCATGAAACTAGGAGACCCTAATACTCAATCTTGGATTTTGTAAAAACATTTTACTCTTTGCTCACTGCATTGTAATTGTTGTTGTCTAACCTGCAATATCATTCATTCATCACAACCACCAGTGCCAATATTTGTGGTTATATTGACAACATTGCCATTCCTGCCAATGACTTAGGCTAGATTTCCATAATTTGTTATTGTGTATGAATTCCCATCATTGCCTTAATCAGTCATTTTCTTGTATGCCATGAGAACATGAGCCTCATTCCTGCTAATGTTCCCCTTGGGCAGCATGCTTATTTATAAGTGCTAGTGAAGGAGGCTCCCTGCACAGGAATGTTGGCCTCTTTATTTTGTGAGCCTCCTGCAAGGTCCTTTGTGTGTCTTGTGGAGCATGCATAACAGCTCACTTTCTCTCCACTCCGTTTTAGTCCACGGACAGTCCCGATGCTATGGACTATGCCGACATCGATGTGGACATGTCCAACGAGGGGCAGAGGGAGTATATGCGCTGGAAGAAGGAGCGCGAGGAGATCGATAGAGAGCGCGTGGCCCGCCACCGGAACTCCCAAGGGCAGTGGAGGAGGGCCTGGGACATGGACAAACCGGAGCTTATGTAAGCTGCTGCTGTCGCCGCCCTGTGCCTGACGCATGCTTACTGCGCTCCCTTCGTCTGCCGTGGCATTCATTTGATTAGTACCTTGTGTTTGCTTGCTTGCTTGCTTGCTTGCTTGCTTTTTTCTTTGCATTTTGCATTTGTGAGTCATATGTGTAGTTGTCTGATAAATTGTAGTTTTGTGGAAACAGACTTGAGTAGTTCTTGTGTGCTAGTGCCTTTTTAGGTTTGCTGATGCTAAAATGCTATCTCTACAAAATATAATTTCTTGGCTAAAAGCCTATTTTTGTATGCAGGTTTTGTAAACTGTATTTTCTGTAACTGCATAGTTAATCCAGCCAACAAGACTTAAAATCTGAGATTATTTATTAATACAGTTCATATCATACAGAGAATCATAAAATTAATGTTTGTTAAATAGAATAAATGAAACAATTAGGTGGTCTAATCTGAAACAGTGACATCTCTGTTTGAACCGATAAACAGGTTTCTAATTGTGTAATCTTTGATGCGCAGCTCTTGTGCAGTCAGAATCATGGTTTGATCTTTTTGTTTGTTTGTTTTTTGTTTTTGGTCCATGCTCATGAGGACATCATTGCTTTTTTAAGCCTGATGATTCATGATCATTATTCTACACTCTATCTGAAACACTAAACTGTTTTAAAGCATTTCAGTCAAGGGTTTACACTTCCAGACTATGTTGTGATGTGCTATGAAAAAAAAAATTACTGGTATACAGGGTTGGTAGTCAGGCCATTTTGTTAGTTCACTTGGGATTAATTGTTACCAGTGGTGTGTTAAAATCTTTTTTTTTTTTTTTTTTTTTGCCCATTTTGACTTTGAATGTAGTTTTAGAAATCCTCTACTGATTGTTGGTACCATGGACCATGTTGATATTAATATACAGTGAGATTTATGAAATGTCTCTGTTAATGGAAGAATAATTACGAAGCGTACTAATCTTCGAAAATCCACATTTAAATAAGTCTTACTCTTGGAACATCTGTCTACATAATGCAAATGTAAACTCACCGGCCACTTTATTAGGTACACCTGTCCAACTGCTCATTAACGCAAATGTCGAATCAGCCAATCACATGGCAGCAACTCAATGCATTTAGGCATGTTGACATGGCCAACACGATCTGCTGCAGTTCAAACCAAGCATCAGAATTGGGAAGAAAGCTGATTTAAGTGACTTTGAACGTGGCATGGTTGTTGGCGCCAGATAGGCTGGTCTGAGTATTTCAAAAAGTGCTGATCTACTGGGATTTTCACGCACAACCATTTCTAGGGTTTACAGAGAATTCTCAGAGAAAAACAAAAATCAGTGAGCGGCAGTTCTGTGGGTGCAAATGCCTTGTTGATGCCAGAGGTCAGAGGAGAATGGCCAGACTGGTTCGAGCTGATAGAACGGCAACAGAAACTCAAATAACCAGTCGTTACAACCAAGGTCTGCAGAAGAGCATCTCTGAACGCACAACATGTCGAACCTTGAGGCGGATGGGCTACAGCAGCATAAAACCACACCGGGTGCCACTCCTGTCAGCTAAGAACAGGAAACTGAGGCTGCAATTCGCACAGGCTCACCAAAATTTGACAATAGCAGATTGGAAAAACATTGCCTGGTCTGATGAGTCTCTGTGAGATTTCTGCTGTGACATTCGGATGGTAGGATCAGAATTTGGCGTCAACAACATGAAAGCATGGATCCATTCTGCCTTTCAACGGTTCAGGCTGGTGGTGGTGCAATGGTGTGGGGGATATTTTCCTGCCACACTTTGGGACCAATTGAACATTGTGTCAACGCCACAGCCTACCTTAGGATTGTTGCTAACCTTGTCCATCCCTTTATAACCACGGTGTACCCATCTTCTGATGGCTACTTCCAGCAGGATAATGCGCAAATCATCTCAGACTGGTTTCTTGAACACGACAATGAGTTCACTGTACTCAAATGGCCTCCACAGCCACCAGATCTCTATCCAATAGAGCACCTTTGGGATGTGGTGGAATGGGAGATTCACAACATGGATGTACAGCCGACAAATCTGCAGCAACTGCATGATGCTATCGTGTCAATATGGACCAGACTCTCTGAGGAATGTTTCCAGTACCTTGTTGAATCTATGCCACGAAGGATTAAGGCAGTTCTGAAGGCAAACAGGGGTCCAACCCTGTACTAGCAAGGTGTTCCTCATAAAGTGGCCGGTGAGGTTATATCGAATCAAAAATGCTTAAATCATCAATCACTATTGGTCCATTAAAAGCTGACATCCTCCAGGTTCTAGAAGGGGTTTTAAGGTGGAATTAACTCAATATGTGTATCAAGCTGTGAAACTAAGCAAGGGAGAAATACCTGTTTCCTTCACAACATTAATCAATTTGCACAGATAAAAAAAAACTGTCTATACTATAATGGTGTAAAAAAAAATAAAACGGGTGGGGCGGGGCTTAGAATGAAGGTGGCTGAAAATAGTTAGCATGCTCAAAGTTGTGTAGTTAAAATGGAGGAATTCCATGGGTTACAGACAGTTAATTAAAGGAGAAACATGAAATGTAAGGGTTAACAGCTGTGTGTTTATCTCCGTGCAGCTGCATTAACAATGTTATGCTGCATTCCCATTACTGCCTAATGTATGTAGTCATCAAACAAGTCAACACTTGTATATTTATGTGCTTCTTTAGCAACAATGATGGAAAGGAAATCATTCAGCACCTCAGTTATTTTGCTTTTTTTTAATTAATATTTTTATTATAAATATTTCAGAATGCAATCCCACGCTTGTTAAGTCTCTGGTAAGTAGAACCTGGGAGACTGTTATGGGTGCTGAGACTTAATCAGGACCACAGATAAAGTATGTTGCAGCTAGACATACAGCCTTCTTTGGCCACCCATTCATTCCTCACCATTTCATCATTTGTTGGACTGAGAGTTTTGATTTCTAGTCTTTGCTTCACTCAATGTTTTTTTATGTGGACTTTGGGTCTACAGTATGGTTTGTTTAGTGTAGATATGGGAATGTGGAAGCTCTGCAGTGGACTAAGTACCGTCCCTGTGTATAACACCCCCATGTCTGGAAGTTCTCAACAGAAGAGCATTTGAGATACTAAAATGACTCCCTTGTGAAAAAGGCATTGAGCATGAGCCTATTTTTAGAGAGGTTGAGAATGCCTTGCCTTATTTGGAAATGTTTGTAAACCCACAGTGAACTGAAGGGAGCATGAAGTTAGAATATTTCTGGAGTGAAATGTTTGAGTACTATATACACACAGGATGATTGCATGGCATACAACAAAAATATTTGAAACATCAGAAAAAAAGAAAAGGCATTCTAATTTGCTTCCATAGAAAGATTCCACCCTAAATGGTACAACTATGTATACAATTTTAACATGAACCTTAATATTCCTTTTTTTTTTGTTCTGTGTTTTTTGTTTTGTGTTGCATCTGTGTTATCATCAGTGTGGAATCTACTTGCACATATTATTGATTGAGCTGGTACATCTGGTTGGATTCGTTTCCCTCTTAATAAATTCTCTTTACAGGTTTTCTGAGAAAGTGCAAGGGGCTGCAGAGAGAGGAACACAGAACAGAGGTGAGACCATCGATGAGAGGAGAGCAGGGCTTTTTGCCAGCTAAACAATATTGATGAGTGAGTGACACGGGTCTACTCACAAAAGACAAGATATAGGGGATTGGCAGCATGGAAGTATGGGTCTGTGTTTTTCAAAACCATTTACCAGTTTTTGCCTCTAATGCTAGGAAAGCCATAACATTTGTCTTGAAGAAGAAAAAAAATAATTGCATTACTTCAATTAAAACATTTCTTAAGTTTTATATAATAACTTATATAAAACTAAAATAAATAATAACTTCTCTAAAATACCAGGAGGTAGAAATCCAAGAAGAGGGCATTTAAGATCCTCGGCAGTTGAATCTCGAGGTAGGCAAATCTTCAACAAGGTCTACAAGTGATTTCATTATTTGCAGAGGTCATTACTATGACCTCTGATGTCATTTTTACTAACTAGTTTATAAACTCCTAAAGTTCCTGCGCATTAGACTCCACCTGTGAATGTTTGTGTTATATGTAAATGAAGTTTAAAAGTGCATGATGCATGGGGACTAAAGCAGGTTTTGGAGTCAGACATTTACTAAAAGATCGTTGTCTTTCTTTGTGATGTTCTTGTGGAAACTGCAGTGTCCATGCTTAAGCCACAGGTTCGAAGGAAGTAGAGTACATCTTGTCTTACTTATCTATCATCAACCATATGTATAAAATTATAAATATCTTGCTTTTAAATGTTGTAATTTCATTTATATTTGTCAGTGAAACTACTGAAACAGGGTGTTGTATCATGATATTAATGTGTTATATGCTGAATTGTCATATTGTGAAGGTCACCCCGTTAGACAACATGATAAGAGAGGGAAGAATGTTCCTGTGGTTGGCAGTAAAGCAAAAGGAAAGGACCGTCTGACGGGCAGAGCCAGGAGGTGGGAGAAGTGGTATTATACACAAATTAGTCCTGGACTACTTCTAGAATACACTGTTTAGTCCTCCAGTGTTACTTTATAATATTGTAATAGCAATTCTGATCAGTAAGCTTATGTTTTTCTTTCCAAGGCTATGTAATGTTTCCATAAATACTTTCCTAGTTTTGAACATTTTAACGTCAGTAGCTACAGTAGTTAGCAGTAAATTAAATTATATTAGAATTTTAATTTCTGTTCTGTTAAATAGCTTAAATAGGAGTTATGTTAAATAGCTTCCTAGATATTTGATCTCACATGTAGCTAGACTGTCTGTAGTAAGCTTATGATTCAATAATGAGTTCATACTCGCAAAAATACTAAAAACTAAAGTTCTTTTGTATTTTGTTGCTGTCAAAGACTAGTTGTTTCAAGTCCACTGAAACTGAAAGACCAGTGACTGAGGTGTTCTGTAACATTTGCATGGTGGTTGCCGTATTGGCCTTGAATATTGAAGTATTTAGTAATGTTGAGTGTGTGTCTGTCTTCCTTGTCTTTAGCAGTCTGTGTGATTTAATTGTTACTGCAGTTACAACAACAAAAAAGTATACTGTTAAACATTGTCTTTTTCAGGTGGGACGCCAAAACAGAAGAGGAGCAATTACATGTTAGTTTTGCACTTTAAAAAATAATACCAGTTCTCCAAAGAAGTTGATTAAGCTCTTGGTCTAGTAGTGTTTATCTTTGAGGCTACTGCTGGAAAATTCTGTAGAACTAATGATTAAGGGATATGTATTTTGTTTTATATGAATAGTCTTAAACTACATTTCCCATCAAAGCCCTACAATGATTATGTATTTCAATTATGATGTGATCGTTGTACAATAAGCATATTAAATCTGATTCATTGTCAACTGAATCTTCAGGCATGTTCTGAGACCAGTTTAGAAGAGTTTTTGGAGGAGCTGGATGCTTTCTGTGATCCTGAGGCTGACAGCAACACTGCAGACTCTGAAATCCAGGAAGCAGAACCCAATGCATCTGAGATGGTTGGAACCAACAGCATTGACTCTACAGATACGAAAGCAGAACCTGAACATATTCCTACAATGTCAGCCAACTCGGAGACCTTCAGCTCCAAAGGTGGTGAGAAGAAGGTCCGCTTTTTGGAAGACGTCATTCAGGTAGCATATGAGAAGAGTTACAACACTGACACAACAGAGACCAAGGCTAGTTCTTTAAGGAACACCTCACAGGCCAAATCTGCTCCTGCAGAGGGGGATACACAGCAGCCCTCTGAATACAACCAGGAAAGCATTAAAAATACCAAGGAACAAGAGGTCATAGGTATGCTCCACACTGCTGTTCAAGCAGAAGCACCAGATCAAGAAGATGCCCAGGATATTAGTGTTAAAGAACTTTCACAACCACCTAAGGGCTTCCAAAAGGAAGGAACTGGGAACAACCCTAAAGAATCACCCTGTTATACCCTCAGTTCTCAGAATGGCAGCCCTGCCTCTGCTTCCACCGAACAAGAAGTACTTCATCCTTTTAAGAATAACACCTCCAGAAGTACTGGTAGGAGCGCATTCACGTTAAGCTGTTAACCTTCTGTTGTTTTTTGATTGAAAAGACTGATAGATCATTTTGTATTGGCTTTGTCGACCATTTTTAACTTAAATAAAGCAAAACACGTGTTCTATGTATATATTGGGTATTGAAGGCTGGAAACATTGGATATATTTCCCTACTGAGGTTTCCTAATTAAAGAAATATTGTAGCATTTTTAACCTGAAACTGATATACATTTTGCCAAGAATTAAACATTTTTAATGGTTTTAGATATAACTAATAACATTCTGTGCTTTATTGTCTGAGCACATATATTTACTTTTACAGCATTGTAACACTTACAGGATTATAAGCGTAGTTCACAATCTCAGTTTGTGTGTATGCACCCTGGGATTCAAATCTTAGTGTTTGTCATTGGTAAGACTGCTTTTCTGTCTTGATTATTTACATGGTAACAAACCATAAACGTCAAATTAGGTAGGTAGAAAATACTAGGTAAATAGGTACAATTCTGGAATATTCCTAAATGACATATTTAATCGGATATTTGTTCTTAACTTTTTTTCTTTTTTTTTTTAACTAAAAATACTTTTTGGCATACTGTCTTGAATGTAACATATAACATGTACTAATGCATAGCATGGTAGGGTTTCTGGGAATTTTCTTTGCAATTATTGAAATTGTGCTCTTCCTTACAGAGGAGCTGATCGACTCCAGTCTCTCTGTCTTGAATTTGGAGCCTGGAGAGCCTCTCCCTGACCACAACACTAGCACTGATAAGGTAGGAGCAAATTTCAGATGGTGAAATGTGTTTATGGGAAATCAAAGACACTCTGTAGTACTCATCTATAAGATGCACCACAGAACTGGAAGTGTGGAGACAGTGGATCTTGGTTTAAATTCATTTTATTTTTGTAAGTCATGAAGAGGCTAGATTTACTGAAGCTTTGACTGCATGCTGATGAGAATTAGTCATTTGACTTGCAAATCTGAATTGTCCCTGCCTTGTGTGACTGAGCAGCCCACTGAAACCCTATTAGAGGGTTCAAGTGATTCAGTAAGAGGTTTAGAAGTGGCATGGCACATTTTCAGTGGTTCACTTCTTTCTACACCAAAAAGGATCGCACTGGTGGGACATGAAGAACATTTTGCAGTTTTCACATCCATTTCCTATGCAGGATTCATAGATTCAACATTTTCAGAATTATTTAAGACAATCCCCAACTTGCACAATAAAGCTTGATGTGATAAAGCTTTATATCTTTTGATCTCTAGCATATTAACAGAAAATATTAGCATTAATTTTTCACTGTATTTATGTTAAGCAGATCACATTATGATTGACATCTAGGTTTTTGCTTCGGATGGCTTTAAATATGAGCATGTGTAATTGAAAATGTGATTATTTAATGTGTAATTAAAAAATATAATGTAATTAACTTTACTAAAATCTCACTTTACTATAATCTCTCAGTTCTAATTGAATTAATCTGTTTAATTTGCATCTGACAGTGAAGTAGCAAGTAAATAAGATGAGCAAGTCTATTAAGGATTACATGGTTATTTAGTAGTACTGTGCAAACGAGGTAGATGTATATCAGAAATCTACACTTCCCATGCACTTTATTCGAAACATCTAGGTGTACAGGTAGACACTGCTTAAGGACTGCAGCAGCACATTCAGGTCTGGGGATTGAGCATAAAAGAGGTGTGAGAGGAGCTAAATTAATCTACAAGAGTAAAATGGATTAATTAAACAACAGCAACACAGGGTGGACCTGGATGACTGTCCAGCACATCACAAACTGCAAGTGCAGTAAAATCACAGCTGTGAATGGACTTTGCCCACTTTTACATGAAGGTGACAACACTCACCAGCCTATAGCAACCATGCTTTGCAGGAACATGAAGTGAGGCATATGGTCAGAGTGGTGAATGCAAAGAAAGCTGATGTACCTGCTCGTGTGACTGGAAAGATGCGGAAGGAACGTGCAGACCAGTTCTCTGAGGTCTTCGCAAAGACCTTCAACCAGTCTCTGATGAGATAACATATAGGGATGATGTCAAAAGACAGACAGTAGTCTCATTTTGAACACCTCTAAGACCTTATAAACTTCAAGAGGAAAAGTCTATGCACTTTATCCACTTTAAGTCTATCCACTAAGTATATCTTTACTCTATCCACTTTAACAGGAACTATGTGCAAAGGATCTCTGATTTCAGGTACACATACACATAAACTAAAACCTCTCTTGGACTACCAAACCACTACGAGTCAAGACCCTACAGCAACTCTGCCTCCTACAGATCCTCAGAGAGAACAAACTGGCGGAGAATCTGGTGGCCAACCTACTGCTATTGTATTGACAGTCTGCTGAGCTACTAAATCTCTGCATGGATCGCAAGCTGTGCCACACTGGACCAGAGTGCTCCACAGGGTTCTTGGATTCTTTTCATAGTCCAAAAAATGTTTGCCTTCTCTCCCTTGGGGACCGTTATAGCCTTCAATGTCTGCAGAGCCATCAGCATTCTTAAACACATATCCTTGACCTGTTTGATCTGCTGCCCTCTGGAAAGCACTGTAAATCCATTAAATCAAGGACAGACACTCAAAAACAGTTTTTAGCCCCAGAGCCATTACTTCCGTGAACTCTGCCCAACCTTGCATGTTGTTTTTTACTTGTCTGCACTTTTTACGACACGGAATGTGGAACATTCTGAAGATGCAATAATGTGCAATATTTTACTACTTCCTTCTTTTCCTTCCTTCTTCATCTAGTTTCATTGTACTTTGTGCAATAAAAAACATTTAGAAATTCAAGTACAAAGACTTCACCAGTACCAGTGTAGTTAGTACTATATTCTGAGCAGTGTTTCTTTGTTGACACTATCCAGTCCAGGAAGCAATGGTCAGAAACAGACCAGTGATGGGTGGCTCAAAATTGTTCATGCCAACAGAGAGGTTGCAGTCTGTTATTGTACACCTATAAAATGTACCCATAAGAGGGGTGTATTTAATAAAAAGGCCAGTAAGTAAGGTAGATGTTTCTAATAAAGTGGATGGTGACTGTGCATGTAAGAAAGCAATTACACAGGCTATTAGGAGCCATTATACCTCGAGTTTGGAAGATGAGAACAGAGAATGGGAGGAATATTTGACCCTTGGGGGACAAATAGGATATGACTCAAGACAGCAGATGGAAGAGAGTGAAACGAATAATTAAAATGATGCAGAAGAGCCTTGAAGTTGGCTTGTTCTGAGTGGTTTTAAATGTATCGTGGCTATTGGATACTATGCACACTGGTCCATTTGTCATTTGAGAAAAGCACGGGGAGGTTTGCTGTTAGCAGAGAATGCAGTTGTGTGTGTTGCTTTGGCTCAACGGGAGTTTGCACTACCATTTGTGTTTGCCATTTACGAAGTTTGACTGTAGTACACAGGAAGTCAATACTGTTGTGATGGAACTATTCTTAGACCTCATTCTTCAGAATTTTCCATTTGTACTCCATTTTCTTGATCATTTAATCCTAAAAGTTGTGCGGTGTGTGTGCATGTACCTGTGTGTGCATGTGTGTGGGTGCGCATTTGTGTGTGCGTGTGCTTGTGTGTATAGGGGGGGTGTATATGTAGTCAGTTTTTGTAAAGTTTCAAGGGTATACATTGTGAGCTAACATTTGTGTTTTTCATCTTCACCCAGGCCAGAGAGAATGGGAAGATAGTTTAAATGGAGCTTCATACTCACAACTGGGTCGAGACTTAAGAGTGTTACCATGATGAACAAAAGGCTGTGATAAAATTCAAAATCTAAAATTTGAAAGTTTTTTGTTTATTTCAACTCCACGGTTCTTTGTGGAACTAATGCAAAGTTAACACAACAGTTGTTTTACTGCATTTAACATATTTTGCCAAATAATAGGTCATAGGGATAATTTGAATATTGTTTTCACTGAAGATGAAATATGAAAATGGGTGATGAGAGAAAAGCATCTGAAAGTAATGCTATTGTATCTTGCTTTGAAGTTGTTGAAATCTGAAGCGTTTGCTTACCCTGTTTACCTTTATTTGTGGCTACACCCAAAAAACCTAACATTTAACTGGGTTTTGAGGTTTGATGAATTTTAAACAAAGCACATTAGTCTAAAAGCACTATACAGCATATTGAATGTTTACCTTAGGTTTTCTTTGTGGAGTTCTAGCACTGTGTGTATACAATTACAATACACAAATGTTTCAAACTGTTAGTAAATCAAATCCACACCACATGCATGGGTCAAACTGGACACAATATCACACACAGTATAACAATACCAAATTTCTAAATGTATTATTCATTTGCTGTGAGAGCCTACCAGTCACATTTATTTTTTTTTATCTGTGTGATTTGGGACTTGGGCATGTGGACTTTTGAGTGCCAACAGTTTAAGCAATGTTTACTGCTTTTAAAGCACTTTATTTTGTATGAATGTTTAGTAACGGTTTTGAGAGCTAACATACCTTTATGTTCAGAAGTTACTTAAGCTTCGGCAGCCTTGTTCAAAATAGATTTTGTAATTGCACATATTCTAAAATAGGCCTGGAATGTTGCACTTGATACAGTATCCAATCCATATTTTCATAGATTTGCAGTAGTCTGTTCCCTTAATGTAAACAGTTAAACAACTGTTTCATAAAAAAAATATTAAAATTATTAAGATTAAAATAATTTGGAATAGATTTTAATGTGCCAGATATGATACTTTGGCTTTTTTAAAGTAACTGTACATTGTTACAGGCCCTTTCTGTTCATTTAGTATTAGTAAAACTGTAAAAAAAAAAAGTAGTTTTTTGGTTAAACAGTTAAATAATCACTATTTAGTTTGCACATTAATTTAATGACTAATATTTTAAATTTTGCTGTAATTAGTATTTGTTACCATTGTGTCATTGTGTTCACTGGGATTTGAAATGTGCACTGCATAATAAAAAGATTTTGGCTGACCTGTTTGCATGTGATCTTATTAACAAAAAAATAATTAAAATATTTTTTACATTGATTAGACATTTGCATTGTATTTCTAAATATACGATATATTGAGATAATTTGTGCTACCCATATTTTGTGTTGTGTTTTGTCAGGTGATCTGGTATGACTGATGTTGGTTCATCAGGTAGGCATTCAAAAAGTGAAACAAAATAGATCTGCTTTATTGATCTCTGTATGCTGCAACAGCAAATAACCTGTTTGAGATTCTGGCGGGAAGAGTGTATGTAATATAGACCTTCCAAACTAGGAGAGAGGTTGAGTGATTATGAAAGAAGCAATCATATAGCCTAGGTAAAAGCATTTTTAAACAAATGATGTGAAATTGGAGGGTGGGAGCTGAATTTAAGGGAGCCTTCAAAGAAGATGTGAAATCCACATTTCCCACACAGGGTGAGGGTAGAATATTAGCATCCCCTAAAACTGAATGAGAATACAAATTGCACTAAGGCATCATTTAGATGCTTTGACAGAATGTTCAAAAAGAATTTTCCTATGTGAATAGCAGCATGTGGAGAGAGATGTAGAAATGAAAGCGGGAAATAAAATGAGACTCTTATGTTTTATGGTAGTTGCTATGGTAGTTATATTGCTTTTTTCTCAAATTTTCCCATGTTTTGCTATTATAGTACAGGAAATACTTGGAATATATGAAACGACAACTGAGTAAATACATTTTTCTTTTAGCTGTTCATATCGGTTGCTTTATTTATTAATAATGTACCTCTTCTTTGGCATTGTGAAACCTCTTAAGTGTAAGATGAGTAGTGGTTTGCTACGAAATAAGTGAGAAGGTTAATGCACAGAAGTTAATACTCTGTAGAAAATAAAATTCACAGAGAGGTGTTTTGAAAATGGATGCCTGCCATTTAGCATCGGCTGTGTTAAGGGGCCTCCATTTGGGATTAGTCTCTTATTAATCTTGAATGATCCGTCCCCTAGGCATGTTGCTCTGGAAATGGCTCTCTGTGCCTCACGAACAGTGTTTTCCCTTCTGTTACTCTTTTAATTACATTTTCCAGCAGGCCCTCTCTGGGGCAGCTTTATCCTCTGGGATGCTGTGTTCCACATCTAGGCCCTTGGTCACATGATTAGGTTCAGGTGTTGCCTTGGTCATGTGTGCTACAGTGCTGATTACAGTGGGACCAAAAGTGATCCATGCCTCTAAGGACAGAAGGGTATGTGGGTTTTTGCTAGACTGTGTGACATGAAGGTGAAGATGTGTGGGCTTGTGAGATTTATCATGCAGAATAAAACATATACGTGTGTGTTTCAGCAGATAAATAGGAAGGTGTATTCATATGTCAGAATAGATCACTTTATTCCAAGAAATTTTACACATGTAAGTCTTGGTGAGTGCATCCATGTATGAAGTGTAAGGGAAGAGATTGCCAGCCATCAACAACCCTGAATTTCATTCAGTTTCTATACTGACACTGTATTTATATTAGCTTCAACTGAATACTGAGAGGTCTCTGTAAGGGTAATGTGCCTCCATATCAGAGTTCTTCCTTAATCCTAACTGCTAATCCAGCAAGCTGCTTTTTCAAAAGAGGTCTGAATTACAAGGATTGTTCACCACTCTATCGCATCAGATTGACTCCATGTATAAATTTATCTTAATTAAAGGTAGTCATAAAGGTACCTTGACTCTTATGCATATACAAAATTGAAATATTTGCATTGATTGACAAGACATCCTGCTGTAATCAGTGCCAAACTAACAAAGTCCCATTGCTTACCCACCTCACTCTACTTAGTTGAACAATTTTTTTTTCCTCTTCTTCACTTTGCTGCATGTAGCTCTCGTTGGATTGCTCTTTTCTTTAGGACGTTAGGACGTACATTTAGAGCTTATTGTTTGGCTTAAAGTAGAATCTCCACTGATTACCTGCAACATTTCATCCTAGGGAGTTTCAGCTCCAATGAATAAAACACAGGGACCTACAGGTTTATTTCTAAGTAGCTTCATGAATAGACTCCATAAATCTAAAGATGAATGAAGAATGAAGGGACCAAAATTTTGTAAAGACTGTTCCACCACTGAGCTCTCTGTACTTGGTGTCTTCAGATGCATTACATTTTAAAATGGCTTCCAATTCTCTTGATACATATCACAGCATATTAGTTGCACCTGGGTCCTGTTCTGAAATCAAGCTCAACGGTTTGTGTGCAAAGACACTGGGGCAGGCTGAAAGTAATCCTGTACTTAAAAATGCTATAAGAATGCCCCATGCTATAATTCCTGGTAACAGTTGGATCGAGAGTCAAATAGGGAGTGTGTGTGTTTGGGGGATGGGGGTGGGTGTAGTGGTCTGTGTGATGTATACAGCACTTTTGAACATTCACCACTGGTCCCAGTTCTCTCTCATCACTCAGGCCAGTAATGCAGCAATCTCCTGACCTGCTGAAAGACCTATTAATAATGTAATAGCTTTCAATTTATCTCTCATTTCAATTTATCTCATTATTGATTTATCTCTCAAAGCTGTATGTATGGTGATAATGACAATGACCTCACAATGACAATGAAGGGTAATGAGACAAACACACACTGCCAGAGTTACGGACAGTATGTCTCTCTCTCTAATACTGCACAGACTCCATGCTTGCTTACTTTGTGATGTCTTAGTAGTGACTTTCGTGTTAAAACTGCCTCACTGCAACTCACTTCTAAATCAAGCTAACATTAGTCAACATAATATTCAATAAATTTGCATCATTTGAAGTACATTCAAATGATTGTTATTGATGCTGATGATTAATCAGATCTATTTCTTTGTTAAAAGGCAATAGCATTAAAGAAGCAGACTGAGACGCCTTGCATACAATGCTGCTTTTCTTTACCATTGCTGCTGCATTCGTTACATATGGCAAAGCATACAATGCTGGCGCGCGGATGTTTTGACTTATTTGCTTTTAATGTAACCTATTACCACTCCCAGATCCCTCGTTATGTGTGCGTGGGAAGAGGGAAGAGGTTTGGGAAGGGGGGGTTGGAAGTAAATTCACTGGGAGTAAATTCACTTTGATATTTGTCACCAGCACACCAAAGTAGTGGTATGGTGAAAAAAACGTATCTTAAAATAGAGCAGAAACGGGATTGTGTAATGCACTTCTCTGTTCCTGTGTTTAACTTAAGAGCGATAAATCGATAGCCCTCCTTCACGCGCTGCTTTGCTGCCAACGGCGGAGAGGCAGTAGGTCGGGGGAGAGAGTTTGAAATGAGTCAGAAGATGAACGAGCTTTAAACGCTGTATCCTGATACAGGCCCATAAACACTGGGTTCCATTAGCGTACACACAGACTCGCGCATTGGGGAAATACAGGCTTGCAGATCTGAGAGGGATAGCCAAACCAGCAACAAACTCAGGTTCTCTTGATTTTAATATGCATTTTCTGCATAGTGTGGATTACAAGCAGGTTATTTACCTTAACAAGGGTATTTGTTAAGGTATGTTTTTAGATTTACGCCTGTTAAGTTAACATAATTAAGCCCTGTATTAAAAAGGGCTAGGGATGTTCGTAAGATAATTAGGGCTGATGTGGTCAGTGTTAGTTTTAGATATAGTGTTGATTATATAACATTACAAACGTTTTCGTATGTTCCTTTAACTTGGTTTATGGCCTATATGTTTCTCACGTGCATATTTGGTGTTTTTCTTGGACCCCTCCCGTCCCCTTCAGACACCCCCTTTCAAAAAGTCGAGAACTTCCATTTGTTATGCAAGCATCCTCATTGGTCCTTAAAACGGGTTGGACAACCACAATACTTATTTCGTGTCTTTCATTATTTTACCCTTTACTTTTGTGTAACACTGTCTTAGTAGCTATTGATATAAATCTTAACAGCTCAGTTTCGTTAAGGTAAAAACGTTTTAGTAATGCACAATAATAAAAACAATTTTCTCACAAAACAGGAGAACCATACTTTTATTTCAAGGGCGTTTATTAGCCTTTGTGGTGATATATGTACCTAGGATACATTATTTTCGTAAAAATTGTCTATGCTGAAAGTTCAAGGCCAGGACATTTGCCCTATGTACATTACGAAATACACAATACATTTACATGAATATTTGCACGTACCTGAGCAGAACTCAACAAGGGTTCCTATGAATAAGGAATCCCGATTAATTAGTAGGCTATACGTATGGGATCCGTTGAAATGCAACGTAAATGCTTTTCCTTTTACGTTTTAACAACCTGTCGGGAAAATATCAGTGTTCTAAAAACGTGGATGTAGTAACTCGTTTCTGGTTGCAGTTCAAATAAATACGTCTTACAGGCATTTAGCTATACTCTTTAAGAATTTGCAAGCACATAAACGTGATTTCAGAATTTTATGCTTCAAATGATGCCAATTACAGCTGATTCATTTTAACTTTCAATGTAGAATACATAAAATTGGTGCCATGTGTCTATTAAGGCAAAACAATAAATGATAGATTACATTTTGACAGTTTATGTTACATGGAAATATTTAAAGAGTAGAACACTATCCAAGCCTTTGCTAAGCATTATCATAAAGTCGGTGTCCATGCACCAATCCTGTAGGTTGGTTATTCCACATGCGCTTACATCATCCGCGTCCTCAGAAGTTGCGCCCGCATCGGACCCGTGCTGCTGTTGTATCCAACAGTTAACTCGATCCGGCCTTTCTAGTCCTCTCCATGCTGGCCCGTGGCAGGGGTTGGGGTGGCTTTAGCGGATTCGCTGTTTTCAGTTTTTGCATCACGATGATGCGTAACGGTGTCTGGATTTTGATCATACATGCTGTTGCTGGCACTGTAGTGCGTCGAATGTCTGTGATTGTCCCTGGAAGACCCTACGTCAACAGCATCTTGTACATCGGTTTCAGCGGTTGTGTAACTGATAACAGTTGCGTACAGATCCCCGGGCTGCGGATGTGCGTTTTCTGACAGAACTGCCGGTGAAAGCTCGATCGCTCTCTTCTTCCTGCTGTCCGGTTGAGACGGCTTGTTCTGTGAGAAATTCGACGCCGTCACATTAAAATTGAAGTCTATTTGTGTGAAATTGGCGTTTGTGCTGTTAATGCTCATCGAGATATTTGTGGAGATGTTCGGGGTTGCTGTGACCCCTTGTGCCCCAGCCGAAGGGGAAGCGACCGTAGGCTTCCATATTAGGCTATAGTAAATAGCCAATATTATTGCCGCAAGGGATACAGATAAAACATACGCAAAAACAGTGGCTAGTCTTACCCACTTTTTGTTGGTCTTCGCAGCCATCTTAGCTTTTTTGTCCCCTGTATAGGTGGCTGGTTTGCCCCTCTCCATATTGGGCATGAAGTCCCTCTCCCGCATGTTGCCCCGTTTTTTCCCTCGATGCTCCACCGCCCCGTCCGTCTTGAAAGGTTTTGATGATCCACAATCTGAGAACAATTTTTTAATGCAATACGCAAAGACAGGAGAGGCGCACCGAACACTTCGGCGGGTTTGTCCGCTCTGCTGCTAAAATGATTTCTTTTCGTCCATTTGACTTCTTGAAAGGTCCACGGTATCTTAGAAATCCATTATGGCATTGCACCCTATCATGGACGCCAGTCCAAGGTTTCTTTTGTTTTCCAGCATCCAGCCAGCTATTTCCACAAGCGCAAATGTCAAGGGAGCGATAACGCTCACAGATGCACCTGACGAGATCCGAAATGCCATTTACCAGAACGATTAGGTTAGATCATATAGTACAGACCACTGTTCTTATTCACCAGCTGAAGAGGCTTGCTCAGCTAAAAATACTGTAGAGGGGGCGGGCAAGTGCTCTTAAAGGGACGGCTATGACAGGGTGGGTATTAAATAATGACGGGAACAACGTGGATAAGGGCGAGGATCCTCTTGGTGCTAAAGCAAATGTGAGATGTTTAGAAAGGTCTGATTACAAACGGTTATTAGAACTGACTTACATTAGAATAAAATCGGACTCCACAAACTATATACAAGTGAATTCAAAATTCAATTGATCACTGCGTAAGCCATGCAATGGGTCGTTGTTTACTATGGTGTTTACGTGTTGTATATTGGTTAAAACACGTAGAAGTGTCGTAATTAACACAGTGCCAGTCACAAATAGGGAGCAAGGGTATTGTAAGCCGGCAGTACAGATGTGTGTGCGTGTGCGTGTGTGTGTTCGAGGGTGGGGGGGTAGGGGTCGAATCAGTTCAGCACCTTGGAGAGCAACATACAACTGAAGAAAATCTCGGCATGAGCACTTCCACCAATATTGCGCTACAAAAGTTATATGGAAGATAATAAAAACTCAGTCTTCTATGTATTATATAGAAAAATCAATAGATTTTTTATTAAAAAAGAAAAGCATTGATTTTTTTTGGAGGCTATTGCTAAATATTTTACACTCATGTAATGTGATGGTAATGGATATTTTCTATCAGGGGTGATCAGCTGTTATCATACCGAGTATGATGCAGTTGATTTGCTTTTCATGTTTATTTAATGGCTTATAATTGATTCAACACCACCCCCACTGACCCTGGTGCAGTATACAGGAGAGAGATGTCAAGCCCCATATGGAAAGGGGCAAACTAACCACAAAAAGAAGAAGAAGACCAACTTCTGTTAACAAAGCTGACGTTTAGCTTTTGTCTGTTTTCAGCAACATGTCCAGTCAGACTGAGACAGCACCACCTAGTCTCAGTGGAACCAATCAGATTTGAGAATGTTTCGGTTCACAGGGCTGGTCAGATGCATATTCAGCAGTCTGGCTTCATGAATATGTAACCTCCTATGTCTTGCCTTGGAAGTAGCAAGATTCAAACTTCAATAATCTAATAAACAATTAATGTAATATAATACAGGAACCCTGTAGCTGCAGACACTCAGCTCTCATCCACTAAATAGAATTTGACCATACAAATGCTCTACATTATGTAGCTTATCAAAAAGTGAAAAGTCATTAAAATGGTAATCTGATCAGAAATGTTGTGGTTAGTGGTAGCCTTTAGACATATACAAGGAATACATTCAGACTACTTCCAGTAAATGGCCAATGTATGCTTAGGCACTCTGTGTGAATCTAATCTCTTCACCCACTAATACTTTCAGTTGGCATATTAGTTTAAAGGCGTATACTGTAGTTAAAGTCATGAACATGAAGCAGTAATACGCAAATCAACAAGGAAACACATGATAAAAGTCCAAATTCCTCAAAATCAAATATCAGGTTTTGCATCTGCATTCAAAGCCATGAACACTATACATAGGTCTTCTAGCTGTATGGCTTTAAGTAATGTTTACTTGAGTAATTTAGCTTACTCTCCAACAGGAGCCTGGATTTTGTATCACCAGTCTCCAGAATTTACATTAGTTTCTGTTGGGCTAGTTTTCATTTGACTATTACCCAAATTACTTGGAGTACAATGTCTGTGATAAATCATCTTAAAGAAAATACTAGACTTGCTAATGAAAATATTACTTTGTTTCAATACTGTTGCATTGTTATTGAGCTGTAAGCTTATGTCAGTCTTTGTTATGTTAGATATTTGGAGGTACAGAGGCCAGTGTTGTGGACAAATATCTCACAAATTAAGATTAGTCCTGCAATATAAGGATTTGCAATGGAGAATCCCTGCTGGCAGTGTAATGTACAGCAGTATTTTTAATCCCAAATTGTTAATTAGATTTGCATATTTATGAGATATAAGTGCATAGCAGACAATTTAATAAATTCTCTCACGTTTAAAAGCAAATTGTCAAAAGTTTTAATTTTATCAGATGGTAATGTATGTTCAAAACCCACACTACAACTATCATCATCATCATCATCATCATCAAGGAATACAAATTGAAGCTTCAACCAGAAGGTTTTCTGTTCTTGATTACAGCTGGGCCCTCCTCCCTCAGTGCTTAATTTGCAATGCATATGGAAGGCAAGGTGGATTCAGCAGAGTTATCTCAAGGTCTACTGCTGTCACTGTGCATGTCAAGTCTTGGGCTTCACAGTGAGCTGTCCAGGCCAGGATGATCAGGAAGCGGTACACTCTGAAAGAACCTGAGGTCAAAGACTATCTGATTAAAGGAGAGAGGTTCACAAAATGGAAGGAGGTAGGAATTCACACATTCCTTGTCATTTTCAGATATGCTGTTCGGAGGAACAAGGTCAGCAGCATGAAGGGTCACAGTTCATGTCTCTATCGTTGGATTGGGCCAGTGTAGTGCTGTTTGTGCTGTGCTCTGTTAGAATGCTGTCTAGACGATAAGGTCATTTTCAGTACTTGTGAATTTGTCCTGCAGTTTTTCATTGTATAAGTTGGATGATTTCTGACATATAAGTGGCAACTGCACCCTTCAAAGGTGGAAGGATTAGACAGTACAGACTTCATGCAGTTGTTTTAAAGAGTTATGCAGGATAATTTATTGTTAAGGTTACATAATACTACATTGTGTATTACCGCTGACAAAACAACTTAAATTAATGCCATTTAAGGACTCTACACGTACTACACCAGTTACAATGAAAATGGATCCAAAAGGATTCTACCTCTACTGGACCAACCAGAGTAAGGTAAGCAGTAACAGCTGTCACCTATATTAGATTTACAGCTTATAATGATTCAGCACAGCAAATCTCTCTTTCTCTCTCTTTCTCTGTCTCTCTCTCTCTGTCTCTCTCTCCCTGTCTCTCAGAACAAGTTTTATTTTTTATAAGTCTTTTATTTTTTGTCACATATTTTCATTCATGTGTAATCATGTATGTGATCAGATCTGTGATAATTATATTAGTCTGTTTGTGTTTCTCTTTATTATAGGAAATAGAATTCTTAGATATTGCAACCATACGGGACACAAGAACAGGAAAATATGCAAAACTCCCAAAAGTAAATTGCATTTTATTTCATATAATACATAAATGAATAAGCTCAATGCTTAGAGAACCCAATAATATCTTGTCTGGTAAATAATGGCATTCAGAATTTCAACATCATCTAATATAGTGGAGATATTATTCACACACATGACATTTGGTGTATACCTCTGTTAATCTGCATCCTAAAAGCTTGCAAAGAGTGTTGTAATGAGAGGAGCCTGCAAAAGATAGCAACAAGAAGATGATATAAATACAGAATCAAGTCTTTATCTGAAAGCTTCATTGAATATTTTTACTGATTATATGACTTGGCTACATTGGAATAAAAGAACTGTGCATACTGATTCAGTGCATGACCCATGCACTTTTCCTAGGTCAGACTCATCTCTCTCTCACTCACTCTCTCACTCTTTATCTCTCTCACACACACACACACACACACACACACACACATGCAAACAGCCGGGGTCTCGGATGATGTTTTACATTTGCATTAGGACATATTTGCTTGCTCAGCTTGACTTACACTCACAAATGCCCTGTGTATGGAAAGTAGAGGCGAGGGCATTTAAAGTTTAAATGCACTTATCCAGTGTGTTAGTCATTCAGGTAATAACACATAACGACATAAAGTACAGTGTTTGATTGAGAATCAGACTCAATCCAAAATAAATGTGATTTTAACTCAATGGTAAAAGCTTGTAAAAGCTATGATGGCCAGTTGACCAGATGACCAGTTCTGTAGATATCTTCATCCTGTAGATATCCCACAGAATAGTAGAATGTGTGAAAACGCAAGAATATTCATGTGAAAATATTAATATTAATGTTTTTTTTCCTGTCAACAGCACCAAAAGGTTCGCAATGTATTCAATATGGACTTCCCTGACAGCAATCATTTAGCCAAAACCTTAACAATAGTGTCTGGCCCTGACACTGTCAATCTTACATACCACAACTTCTTTGCAGGCAAAGAAAAAATAGTACAGGTAAGACATTTCTGTAATTTCTGCCTTTCACGGGCACTCTTTATTAACAGATACGTTTTTACTAAACACAAACAAATATTAGATTTGGGTGAGCCAGTTTAATTAGTTTGCACTGACATCGGGTCAATTTGTAACTAAACTCTCCAAACTGTGCTGATTTTAAAAAATACAATGACAATACAAAAACAATAACAAAAATAGCAATGATAGTGATACTAAATACAATAATAATAATAATTATCATCATCATCATAAATCAGTGTTGTAGTAATTCAAATTATATCATGTTTCTAATAGTGACATGCCTTTATAAACTACTGCTGTTAATTTGCTTGTACCAAAGACATGCAGACATCCTAAGTACGTTTTAGTCTCTCCCATCTCTCCAGCCATGTGCCACAAATCTGTGCCACACATTTATGAGTTCTGATGCTCCATACAAAGCAGCTTTGGTGGTTGAGGCTACAGGCAAATGCACTTTATGAGTTTATGACTACAATATCCTGTTTGTACATGCAGAGCCATTGCTCTGGGTCCATATGTTACATGGTGTCTTTGAAGCAGTAGTTTAACCTGCTGTGGCTGTGCTGTGGCTAATGAGAGACAGTGGTGATGGTTGTCATGGCGTCAAATTACTCCTCTAAAGTGAAAGTTTGTGTCATGCCCTCTGGTGGACACTTAAAGGGAAGCGATGTAAAATTTGCTCTTTTAAACATTCATTTTTAGTACTGAGAGTACTGCTCTTGAAGCTTTGTGTCATGAGTTCTTAAAATATAGACTAATGGATGATGACTTGTGCCATTATTTCACAGTAAGGGTGGTCTTGAAAAGGAAATACAATAAACAAGTAACACAGTAGGTGACAGCCTCTGAAAATTAGATCAGTGCTGTGTGTGTTTCCTCTGTCTCTCTGGTGCAGAACTGGGCAGATGACATCTTGGCTATTGCATACAACGCCAAGAGGGCCAATATCTGCAGACAAGATTTCCTGGACAAAGTGTGAGACACCAACAGGATATGGATTGTTTTGTTATTAAAGAACTATGGTCCAATTGCTTCTTCTCTGTTAACAAACCATTGTGCTTGTTAAAATAGAGAGAGTGCTTGTGTGTGGCTTTAGTACTGACTGTTACAGTCTCAGTATAGATTACAATGTCTCATTTAATCTGCTTTTCCTGTTTTGGTAAAGGTATGTTCGTCTCTCATTGCATACCAACAAAGATGGCAAGATTCCAGTTAAACAGTAAGAAAATATATTATTTTTAATGATAGCTTTGCCACGTTGTAATACATGTTGCATTGGGTTTTATGTTGTGTAGACTGCTGTGTGTCTAAAAAACAAGCCATTGTACTGTAGCATCCATAAGATGTTTCCTGCTGACAAGAAAAGAGTGGAGGGTGCCCTGGCATCTGCACGCCTCCCCAAGGGAAAGGTGAGAGTTGTGTGTGTGTGTTTGTGTGTGTTTGTGTGTCATTTTTATTTTGTGTATTCAGTGATCACGTTTCAAACAATGCACAAGAAAAATTGAGTAATAGTAACTATTGATTTTCACCTCTACTAGGCACATATGCTATATCTTTTACGGTTATAAAATGCAGGGGGTGGTGGGGGGTGCATACACCTTACAAATGTGTGTGTCTTTCTAGTTCGATTCTATAAAGCCTGAGATGTTCACCGAAGCTGCATTCAAGACCTTCTTGTCAAATCTGTGTCCAAGGCCAGAAATCTATGAAATCTTCACCTCCTAGTGAGTTTGTCATGTTACTCCATGTTACGTAATACTTGATGCCTGAAACCGTTATCTCTATGCTTTCTGCAGCACACCCTGGGAAATGTACATATATATATATATATATTTTGTTGGGCATAATTTCAAGGAGAAATCACAAAATGAGACAAATGACACTAGACCTTTGACTATAAAACATTCCATCTTGCTTGCATTTCCAAAGCACAGAGAAAACTGAATATATTCTTGGCACAGGCAATTAGCATTGGCTGCAGATAAACTGTGATCATCGTGCTTGATCATTTAGCTCTTCCAAGCCTTACATGACAAAGGAGAACTTCTCCAAGTTCCTTTATGAGAAGCAGCGAGACTCTCGGCTCAACGAAGAACTTTATCCACCACTGCGGCCTGACCAGGTGAAGGTGCTTATCGACAAGTACGAGGCCTGCTCCTCTAACACCAACCGCGGTGAGTCACGGTGTTGCCCTGCAGCTACTGTCAGCATTTTCAATGGTAGTGATTACACCAAAAGATGACAGTTGAAGCATATCACCTCACTTCAACATTTTCATATGCCGTATTTGGATCACAGGGTGAGAAAATTGTTTGTTTATGCCTGTAAGTGCTGCACATTTCTTATAAAAACCTTACGTAAAGAGATTTATGCTTCACTGTTCCAGGTCAGATTTCCCCTGAGGGATTTCTCCTCTACTTAATGGGGTGTGAGACATCGCCTGTGATGTTAGACAAACTGGCCCAGTGTCATGATATGAACCAACCTATTCCCCACTATTACGTCAAATCCTCCCACAACACCTATCTCACTGGTAATATTAACTCAAACATTTCATATTTGTTTTGTAAACTGAATACATATAGAAATTAAAAATTAAGAAGTGGTTTGGTCTGTCAGCAACCAAAGCCTATGATGATGTCCAAGGAGAATCACAACTCCCTGAAAATGTCTGACATGTATTTATGAACTATAAAACTTCAATGTTCGTTGAAATCTGTCCACCACTAAAACCTATTTTAGGTGACAGTGCACAATTTTTAAAAAATTAAGTTTCATTCATTCATTCATTCATTCATTCATTCACTCATTCATTTACCTTTTATTCATTAATTCCTTTTTCAGTCTCTTTGCACAGCATTTTAATGTCATTTGTAGACTCTGTGCTAATTCTATTCTGTGAATACATTACAGAACCTTTAAATGACTAAGTGGTCCTTTCAACAACTGCGTGTTTGTGTGTGTGTGTGTGTGTGTGTGTGTGTGTTTGTGTGTGTGTGTGTGTGTGTGTGTGCATGTGTGTGCATGCATGCACAGCTGGCCAGTTCTCTGGTGTCTCCTCTCCGGAGATGTACCGCCAGTGTCTGCTTGCTGGCTGCCGCTGTCTGGAGTTGGACTGTTGGAAGGGCAAACCACCGGAGGAGGAGCCAATCATCACCCACGGTTTCACCATGACAACCGAGATCCTTTTCAAGGTCAGATTTCCTCCAATCAGAGCAGCAACTGTAATTATAGGATAACATCCTTACAACTGGAGGCATAACAAGCACAGGCCAAATATGTTAATGTCAGTTACACAAAAAGCAAATAATTTCACTTAGCTGAGTCAACTGAAGAAAAACATAGATTCACTAGATACAGCAAAACTTTAAGATGCTTCTAGAATGTTCTGTGCCTAATACAATGGCTGGAGGTACAGTTGTCTCAAATACTTTTTATGATGTAGGATGTGATTGAAGCTATTGCTGAGAGTGCATTCAAAACATCAAACTATCCAGTCATTCTCTCCTTTGAGAACCATGTGGATTCGTAAGACTCTTTCACTACACACCTCACTGGCTACATCTCTTTGCACTGTAGAGTTCACCTTTTGGTGTTGTATATCTGATACAGCATCTCTGTGCACTGGACTTTTTTTCTCTTTAGAGTTAAACAGCAGGAGAAGATGGCTAACTACTGTAAGACAATATTTGGAGATGCTCTACTCACTGAACCCCTGGAGAAGTATCCGGTAAGTATAAGAGTTAAGGGTTAACACTGAGTTAACACAAAGTTAACATAAAAACTGAAAAAAAGTCAGTCAACTGAAGTGTGGACAAGGGTTCCAAATGAATTGTTTCTTTAGCAGTGCCTTAAATACACCCCTCTGGTTGGTTTTATACTGCAAACCAAGTATACCAATTATGTTGCTATTTAAATTTCATTTATTTTGCTGTAAGAGGGAGTTTGAGTATTGGTTTGTACTGGGTACACCTGGTAGCTGAAGCCAGGCCAGCAGATCCCAAGTCCAGCTGAGCTGATGGGAAAAATCCTGATCAAGAACAAAAAAAACAGCGCACCGGAGGCCAAAGTGGACCAGGCTAATGTAAAGAAAGTGCAGAGTCAGGATCAGCAGCAGGGATCTGGCAACCCGGCTGAGCCTGGCCCAACGGCTGTTACTAACCAAGAGAGTCAGGGTGAGAATGCAGCACACTTAAGCACGGGATCATCATTTGACCCCAACAGCAAAAACGGTTGCTTGCACGTTTGACAGTGTAATTGTATCATCTGCCTCTGGAAAGGAGAGCCAACCGAGGAGCCCAGTCAGGAGCCAGAGGAGCAGGAGGAGCAGGAGGAGCAGGATGAAGAGAAGATGAAGAACTCAGATGAGGTACACCTCAGTATTAACTTACCACTACTCACTGTGTCATACACCAGGGGGGCCCAGTTCCAGTACTGAAGAATTGCCACCCTGCAGAGTTTAGATCCAACCCTAATCAAACATACCTGATATGGTTAAATTAGGCATTTAGTAGTATCTATTAGAGCCAGTTGTGTTGGAACTAAACTCAGCAGGACAATACATCTGCCAGTTGGCCACCCACACCACACACTCACTTCCAGGTTTTGGCATTCTCGGACTGTCCAGAGACAGACTGGAAGTAATTTGAGTATATTTCCTGTTTCTGCTTCTTTCTTCTTTGTTAGGGTACTGCTGGGCAGGAAGTAACAGCCTATGAGGAGATGTCTGCGCTGGTCAACTATATACAACCAAACAAATTCATCTCTTTTGATAATGCTAAGAGTGAGCGCTGTCTGACATGCTTTAATCTAATGCATGACGTTTAAACTTTAATGTGGTTGTTGACCCTTTGCTTAGACTCCATATTTCCATATAAGTACCATATTTCTAACCAGAAATAGTCTCACTTGAAATGATTTTAGCATATGGCACTGCTGCAGTAGATTAGGTTTCCTTTGGGATTTCATTCATGGTTTTCTGGTCTATTTTCAAGCGTAGAAAAGAACAAGAGTTATGTGATCTCATCTTTTGTGGAAACAAAAGGGGAGAGTCTGATAAGTAAAACTGCAGTAGAGTTTGTGGAGTATCCTTTCAGCACTTAATCTACCAACATTGTAAGAAAATAATAGGGCTATAATTAAGCAAACGTAAAAAAAAAACTCTAAACTAGTTTTCAGGATGCAGCACTCCGCTTAAAACAGAGCAGTTAAAGCGTCAGTGCTCATACAGCTTCTCAAAGCAGCAACTTAGAAAAATCTGTTTGGACCTGTAACCAGCTGTCCTGATCTCATCTGTTTTACGACCTCATCTATCAGATTATGAGTTTTTTCCCCCCTAAGTATGTCAGGAATGACCTTTACTGCATACGCCAGATATAACAAGAGACAAATGAGCCGCATTTATCCCAAGGGAACACGCATGGACTCCTCTAACTACAGCCCTCAGCCCTTCTGGAACGCAGGATGCCAGATGGTGGCGCTAAACTACCAGACCATGGGTAACAAACAGCCTTTCCTATTTATTGGTCTAATGTGTCTATCACTATCCATTTGTAATGGTTAGTTTTACTGACTTACAGTATACTGGCAGACTAAATATTTAATATTTAACTCATTTACTTTCATGATGACAATTATCATTGATGTAAATCTACATTTTGGAAAACATTTTTATATATTGTATATAAGTATTATATGCTATCTTATTAGTTATAATAAAAACAATATTAATAAGAATAAGAATAAGAATAATGGCCATTAACTTATACCGCCATTACAAATCACAAGACATTATTGCTTGGGGACACCATCTATCACAGGCCCAGTCCTTTACATTCATTACCTTTATATGTTTGACATGTAGATTTCCCCATGCAATTGAACATGGCGCTGTTTGAGTTTAATGGGAGAACTGGGTTCCTCCTCAAACATGACCTGCTGCGGAGAAATGACAAGACGTTTGACCCCTTCACAGATAGGTTTGACACCATTGTGGCCAACACTCTCACAATAAAGGCAAGTCAGTTAAAGTTATACTTAGCAGTGGACCCAGGGGGCCATTGTGTACAGAGGCTGCACATTATGCACAGCATTATGTATAACTTGTTATTAGTGGTGTCTGTGTGTACATCCTAGTTGTGGTGTGAGTTAAATGTGGAATGGCTAACTGAGTGTGTGTGTGTGTGTGTGTGTGCGTAGAAAGTATGTGCCAAGTAGAAAGGCCTAACTGTGTATCACTAGATAATCTGACTCTCTGTTAGTGACCAGTAAAAAATGACTTAGTGTATTTTTCATACATGTATATGGTAAGATGTCTTTAGGGTGTGTCTTCATGTTTTCATATACATTGCCATCACTTCCCTCATCCCCTATGCCTAAAGGTCTACTCAGGCCAATTCCTCTCTGATAAGAATGTGAAAACAGCAGTGGAGGTGGAAGTCATAGGTTTGCCTGGGGACCCCAAACGCAAGTACCGCACCAAACTGTCCCCCACTGCTAACGCCATCAACCCTGTGTGGAACGAGGAGCCCTTTGTGTTTGAAAAGGTGCGTGGCACATTTATGGTACCCAGGTGTGGACATATTATGAGTGCAGAAACCATTGACAGGGTTTGAATTCAAATGAATGTACGTTTTTGCAATTTGTCAACAGATTCTGTTGCCAGAATTGGCATCTCTCAGGATAGTAGTCTATGAGGAAGGAGGAAAATTTCTTGGTCACAGAATCATTCCTGTAGATGCAATCCAATCAGGTAATTTAATAGACCTGCGTATCTCACAATGATAAATATGTACCCAAATAAGTTAGAGTGTGTGTGTTTGGTATCTGATGTTATGTATTCATGAATATATATATATATATATATATATATATATATATATATATATATATACACTATATGGATTTATAATGTAAATAAATGTGTTTGTGTGTGTGTGTGTGTGTGTGTGTGTGTGTGTGTGTGTGTGTGTGTGTGTGTGTGTGAGTTCTCCAGGATTCCACCATATTTGTCTCCGTTCGGAGAGTAACATGTCTCTGACTCTACCATCTTTGTTTGTCTACATTGAGGTGAAGGACTATATCCCTGCTGCTTTTGCTGGTATTGCCAATTTCTCCTTAAAGTTTCCCTCTGCAATCATTCTATGGGGTTCTTACAAGCTTATCAACCAGAGTTGTTCTGTAATAATTAATTCTAGGTGCATGTTTTAATTCCCAGATTTCACAGATGCCCTCTTTAATCCTGTGAAGTCTTCAAAGCCAGCAAAACAGGAGGTAATTTTTTAAATATAGTGTAATTACACATAAAACTGATCCACACACCTGGCCTTTGAGAACATACATATATACATATACACATACACTGTATTGTAATTTAGCCACATGATAAAGGATATGCATAAACTTTCTCAAAGTTACTCAAAATGTACTTTGGTAAAAGTTGAATAATGGTAGATGTAAAGAATATATTAAGAAACAGTGTCTATTAAGTAAAGAATCTATAAAGAAGTAAACCTTGAGCCATCAAGCCATCAATGCAATAAACTAAAAGTATCTCACATATTGCGATATTCTATTCTGAGTGCTCTCAATCTTGTATGCTTCCAGAGCGCCACTTATGTAAGCCCATATGAATTGCCTCTTGCATCTGCTCCTGTGTCTCTTCCCACACCAAGTAAGTCAAATACCTGCATATTTTATCATTTGAATATGAACTATAATTCCCTGATTTAAAAGAATGAATTTATAGTCTTTCAGTAACAGTATTTGTGCTGATGTAAATAATTGTCCAGCAGAGGGCGATGCTAATCCTACAGATCAAAATGGAACGTCTACTGCTGACACAAGCAGCTCTGAAAAAGAGTCCAAGTCACTGGTCCTAGAGACCACTGCCCAAGCAAATCCCATCTTAGATGACAAACCACCACCATGTAATCAAGAAGCAGACCCTCCTGCACATCCTCCTACTGCAGGTAAGTGGTATGCATGAACAGATTTTATTTGCCATAGGTGAAAATTATGTTGGAGTATGATCCCAACTCAGGTGACAAACTAGTACAGTCTGCTCATGAACCAGATCCTCCTGAGGTCAAGCCAAATGCGGAGGACCCTGGAACCTCAGAAGAAGTTTTGAACGTAAACCCTGCACTGTCTGGAACCCCTGAGACAACAACATCAACACAGCATCCCCAAGATTCCTGCCAGATGCCTGCTGAGGAAGTGGAGCCAGAACCAGCTCCAGACTTTGAACCAACTGACAGTGTGAAGCAGGACTCCGTGCTCAAGTCAGATTCAATAACTGATGCAGGATCAGCTGGAGCCATTGAGGAGGTCCCTGATTTAGTCCAAAGTTCAGATGCCGCCACAGTCTTGGATTCAGAGGGTATGGCCTCCTAAATTTCCCTGGGAGATTGCACGTCCTTTGCAGGATAATTTATAGCACTATCACAGTCTATATCAGAGGAACTATATCAGAGGAACAAACCAGTTCAGAATAAGCTGTATTGCAGCAGTGATGTTTTTACACATACAATCAATCAGTATAACAAATGCTTGGTTTCAAATGGTATTTGCTCTAATTTATGGAAAAAGTCCATTAGTATCTTATTTACCAACCTTCTAACTTTGCCTCTCTCTCTCACACTATATCTCTGACTCACACACACATTCTCTCTGTGTCTCTCACTCTCTCACACACACACACATCCTATACTTTAACACACAGCTCCATGCTCTGTGACCTGTGATGAACTGCAGCAGCACAAAAGTTTCTTGAAGGTTACCAAGAGGCAGGAGAAAGATATGAAAGATCTGGAAAAGAAGTTCCAGAAGAAGGGCGAAGAACTGACTCAGAAATATAGTGACCTCTTCAAATCCCTCAAGAAAAAGTCCTCACTCAAGAAGAAAGAGTAAACAGGCCAATTATTATTGTTTCTTCAGTACTATTAAGAATATAATCTTCTCTCAATATGTAATTTACGGAGCATAGAAGCCTCTTCACACCTCTGTATTTATAAACTCTTTTGAACATAATTGTGTTTGGGGGGCCTTAACGGATATGGTCAAATTTCAACCCATTTGTTATAAATCTCAGATAATTAGAATGTTTGCATTATTATGCCAAGAGTAAAAGCTTTGAGTGCTCTAATAGTCCTAATCTTAATCCTAAAGAGTGGCATCATTCCAAAAAGAACAAGTAATCCATCAAATTTATACAGTATCTAGAACTTAATATCTACAGGAAAAAAAATAAAATAGAAATTCATGTCTAGATGTGTATAAATAAACCAAAAAAGCACTTACTCTTGCTTTGCATCATAAAAATTGATGGTCTCAGACTAGGAGTTAAAGCAGTGTATGAGAAGGCTTTGCTGCCTGTGCATCAGTTGCCCACTTTGCTGATCCTAGGGCTGCCTTTATTAGTTACGAAGTATTGTTTGCTGTGCAGGGCAGGTACTGAAGGTATGGATGCTGGGCCCAAAGCAGACCAAATCATAGAGCTGAAACAGAAGCTACAGGTGGAGCTTCGGGCACTATGGGTGGAACAGTATGACCAGATAAAGAAGAAGAAAGAGCAGCATGCCACTGAGGTACCAAACTTGTCTCCTTTCTCTGCCACACTGAGATTAGGATTATTTGGGCTTTATAATCAGTATTCAGAAATTAATTAAAGGAGTGTGTAAATTAAAAAATGCAATATTAATTTTTGTCTGAAAAAAAAATTCTGAATAATGAATAATTAAATAATTCATGGGTACTCAATCCACCGAGGTCATCTCTGTCTTCAAAACTCTGGAGATCAATAGTACTGCAATTTTTCTTTTCATTTTTCTCTTCTCTTAATTTAGATTAAGATTGTGATGGGCTTGCTAACTCATTCATGAGTTGGGTCAGGCTTTTCAGGCTTTTCAGAGCAATAAATACAAGACCAGATTTAGTGACTGGTAGCTCTTTTTCCAACTATGTAGTACAACACCTGAATGCACTAATTAGCAGTATGTCTTTGGAGATCTCATTAGTGAAACCAAACAGAGTGTGGTGTAGGAACCCAATTCAACCTACCAGCTAATTACCAAGCCCCGAGTTCAATCAGGTGTGATGGAGCATCGAAAAAACTAAACTGTGCATTAATATGGGCCTCCAACACTAGAACTTCACGCATATACCTTGGGCATCACCAATGGTTTAATCACTCCATGGAGATGGCTTTCTCAGCCTAGGTAGGATTTGTTCATAAAGGATTAGGGCTTACACCAGAATCTGCTCCCCTCCCCTAAGCACTACATTCCAAGCCAAGATTGGTGATTAAGTACACATTCTGGTCCATTGCCAGTGAGATGTGTTGAAATCACTGCCATGCATGTGAGAGCTATCCATGTGTATCTTAAGATGAATTCCCATCTTTCTGGTCGAAAGAAAAAAAAATCTAATTTTTCACATTATGTAATAGAGCTGGAGAGAAGCTCCTGTCACATGTGGCAGTCAAGCTGTATCCTCAGGAAGTGCAGAAGCACTTGGTAAATCTTTATTTTCCCTTCAGAGCAGGCTAACTTGGTTCAGATGAATAACCAATAATTACATATGAAATATAATTTTCCGTGATTCTGAAGTGACAGTGAACCTCTTCATTTGCACATGGGCTAGGATCTGTTTTGTCCTTGGCTATACATATAATTGACATTTCACTTAACAATCTCAAGGAAGTATCCTCACATTTGACGTTAACAATGTCCAATGGCATTATTCTCCATATTCTCTGCTACTCTGAGATATGTCTCGCCATCAAAGCCCCATGATGTCTGACTTTTCTTGGGGTAGACATCTCCCCTTAATTAGATCGTTCTCGCTGGGGTTTAGTTAGATCCCTTTCCTGGACCTTAATACACATGCACACGTACTTCATGTCAGGCTCTCAGTCTATTCCACAGATCCCCAAACAGAACAGCAGGTCTTGTGCATTTCTTTTTGCATAATCCATGTCAGGTCTCCACTGTGTGTCTTCTTTTTTCTCACTTTCCTACAACACAATACAACGCTTAGATATTCTTGCCTATTATATGCGCTTAAGGTTTATAACAAAGTTGTGTTGGGGTACATTTATTTATGTTTCTTAATAGCATGTGATTAATTAGTTGTGTGTTGCATATACATAATTCAACATTGTGCTAATACTACCAAAGTAGACAGAGTAACTATGAACTATGAGAGCTAGTTTAGATTCTATTGATCTACTAGATTGCAATTACACATTTTTTTGTTCATCTTTGAGTGAGCAGTGATATATTGATTGGTATCAAGTCAGTGGCAAAAGCATAATCATGGGTGTTTATGGTAGAATGGCCGAAGGTTACATTCTCTATTAGTACTGTAAGTTCTTTCTCTTTTACTATATGGAAGAGAGGCTGTGCCCAGACAGGGCAGCTGGTGTGTGTAAGTGCAACTTCCTGTGTTCTGTTTTTCTGCGTCCTGTGTTAAAGCGTTTGGCGAAGCTGCTAGAGATGGCTACAGAAAGACAGTCCAGTGAACTGAAGGCACTGAACAGGTTTGTGTGTATGTGTGTGTGTGCATGCACGTGTGTGTGCATGTGCTGTGTAGATGTGCATGTGTGTGTGTGTTTGCCCTTGACCTTTTGTGAGACAGAAAAACACACAAATGAGTGATGAGTCACCTTGTGTTGCAGGCTATTTAGCTTTCTCATTCTCCTAATGGATTGCAGTGCTAGGTGTGTGTGTGTGTGTGTGTGTGTGTGTGTGTGTGTGTGCATGTGTGTGTGTGTGCATGTGCGTGCATGTGTCTTTTATGCTGAAAATATTTTGATTATGAGTCTGTGGTATTTGATGTGGCCCAAAATACAGATGTATTATGCCTGTGCTTGCCTGTACTGTTGATTGTGTGCCTTCATTTAGCTGGCTTTGCTTTCTCTTGAGTGGGACTGGATATATTTGTAAATGATAACTAGTGTTTCCAGTCAAATCCAAGTATTTGGGTGTGTGTGTGTGAGAGAGAGATAGAAAGAGAGAATTTGTATGTGAGAGAAAGAGAGACAGAGAGAGTGAGAGAGAGCGTGTGTAAATTAGTTTCAGACTGGTAGAGTTCTGTAACCGAGTCATATGCTTTCCTGGTTTCAGTGAGAATAAAGAGGGTAAAAAAAAGGAATCAAAGCAGTCAGGATCCAAGATGAGCAGGTAACACGCAGATATTTGCACATGTGCACCACACACACACACACACACACACACAACACACACAAACACATAATCATCATGAAACGTATTATGTTTTGGATGCAAAGATGGCCAGGCCAAACAATATTACCCACTGAACAGTAATGAAAGTGCCAGTAATATACTTGCTTTTCTACTCCTCCTAAAGTGGGTACAAAATATAGTTTTTATCCTTTCACTGCAGACAGCTGTCCAGTGGCTTACAGCTGGGACACTTGTTTGCTCTATTTGCTTCTCTCTCTTATTAACTAAAACATGCACTTGAATCCTTGAGGTTTCCATATTTCACTTATTTGCATGGGTCAAGGCCTCAGCCGGGCTGTTATGAATCCCAGTGTACAGTGCACAATTCACCAGACCCCGTGCAGCCTGCAAAAGCATGCTGAGGCATGACAACAGGCCTTCAATGTTTTTTGTTACCTACGATGCATGTGAGCCACCTCAGAGTGAGTCACAGGTTGCTTTGTGCACTCGCAACACTGCGTCTCGGTGACCTACACCCGCTGACCTGTGCGTTCCAGGCTGAAGAATAGCGCGAGCATGGACCGACTCGACAAGGATGATGACGGCCAGGTAAGCTGTGCTGTTAGAGGTAGAGTGTGGAGTAGTGGGGTGTTGGGAGCTTTGGATGGATGGCAAGAAAGAACGAGAGAAGAGAACAGGGGATGGCTAAGAGGGAGCGAAAGCAGTCGAGCTAACAAGTGGCTGAACCAGTAACCATGGCTACTGTGAGGGATTGTAGACAAAAAAGCCTTGGATGTGTTCACACGCACACATACATGCACCTCCACACACACATACATCAGGTCCCCCTGACTGAAGAGTGGTTCTCTCTTAGTCATGTTGTTTACAGCTGGTGGGGACAGTGAGCATGTGGGACCTGACTAATTCTCCTTCACATATTGGCTCATCAAAATTCATTCAGTGTTTTTTATGTCATCGGCCCATCATAAGACAGTCTGGAGTCTCAGAGAAATGTGGTGCCTGCACTGTCAAAGAAAAAAGTTTGAAGGAATGCATCCAGTTTATAGCCTGAAATTAGCCCCAGTGGAGTTTTCTGAAAAGAACACATGTAAGGCAACAGAACGTATGGGGGCGTGTTTCAAAGTGTCTCTTTGTCACATGCCATGGGACTGAATTTGTCTCATTTCAGCCTTTTTCAAATTCCAACATCCACAGAGGGTCGGTATCTTTCACAGTGCACATTTGTTCCAGTTCTTGCCGTGTGCTTTTACAGTCTCATTGTGCTGTGCATAGACATTGCCATCAGTCCACACGCCTCCCTCCACATCTCTAAGCATCTCATTCCCATACATGCACACAAATTCAGATGTTCTAGTGTTGTGCCTGGTTTCTTATGTCACAAATGTTCATGTGCAGATGTGCCCTTGGGTGTGTGCACGCGTGTGGGTGTGTTATAGTGTTGGATGCATGGGTCGTGGGTGTGTGTGTTGCATGTGTGTGTGTGCATGCATGCATCAGCCAAATATAGACCTTTACCCCACTAAAGGTGCATTCAGTACAGCTCCTGATCTTCCTGAACTATATAATCCCTGCAGCCCTCCCATGATGTTAGTGCAGGCTGTCTGTGACTGTGAGTGTGCATGTTCTGTTACTGCAGGATATTTATTTGTTCTTTTTGTCAAATTGAATCTTCTAAAGGAGGTAGATATTACTACTGTTTTAGTCAAATATATTTGCATTCATCAGTAAATAAACAGAAGCGTGTGCACACTCATGCACATGTCGCATAAGTCACACTCAGTTGTATAAATGAAAATGCATTCAGTTACATAAGCATAAGTGTGAGAAATATGTATCCAGTATGAATCATGTGGCAAGGTTAATCTAACTGGTTCTTTATCACTCAGTCTACAGGCAGTAGAGGAGAAGAGGAACAAAATCTGAAGAAGAAGCAGGCAGCCACTCTGGCTGACATCAGGGTGGTGACCAGCCAGGTAACCCAGAGCCTCCACACTGCCTCACCCTCATCCCATTTAATAGTCTCCTTTAAGTGGAAGGCTCACCAGCAGAGAGGAGGTGAATCATATGGAGAGATCTTTTATAAGAGACGGTGACCAATAGTTGACATGCATTGACTGCTCTAAAACATTTTCCTGTGGTTGAATGTTGATAGGTTTCATATGCAGTCTACCCAAACATTACATTGTGATGTCTGGCTCTTCTTAAATGTTGGTAAATATTTAGCATTTCTTGCTGGTATTAATCTGTTATGTGGGACAATCAAATCACAGCACCGCAGGGTCACTGTTGGCTGGACATTTTTGGGTGGCCAACCACGTTTAAAGCAGCAGTAACATTGACATATATAAAAAACTCCGGGGACACTTCTACGCCAGATACACTCCCAACATAACACCTACAACTGTATCATTACCACGTCAGTGTGTCTGCTGTATGGAGAACATGTACACAACCCAAAGAATACTGCATCAGCAGTGGGCCTGCAGTCAGAAACTGACCAGTGATGAATGGGTAGACCATGGCTAACTACAGTCAATACCTGTACAGCATGTAATTGTACTACTACAAATTGTAAAGCTGTACTTAATGCATCAGTCCAGGAGCTTAGTGAAGGCTACATTTTTTATATAAGGTGGGTGGTGAATGTATGTAGCCTAATTATATATATTTTATAATATTACATATGATGTCACAATTACCAGTGACTAACCTTTAACCTCCCGTCTTTTCATCACTGTGCACCTTCAGCTGAATCAGGAAGCAGTGTCAGAGCATGTTAAGAAGATGTGGTCTCTGCCATGTGACCTGCGGGAGGCAGTGAATGCCTGCGTGAGCCCTCACTTCCCAGAGCAGGTGGACAAGGCTGGGGAACCAAGGCCAGAACATGGGGGACACTACGGCCATGTCTTCCTGGGCTGAAGTCCAGGTGGTTATTTGGGAGGTAGATGACAATTGGTCCAGATTCTCATGCCAGATGACACCGATGTTTCAGCAATTTATTCTTATCGTCCTTTTTGTTGAAAAATATTATTATAGTCTAGGAATGAATTGATGGGGGATGTTTTTTCCCTAGACATGTGGTGGTAGCTGTAGGTACTTTTGAATGCAGCATCTCCACAGTGGGGTGGCAAACTCAATACCTGCAGTACTGTTATGTTTACAGGCATGTGTCCATTTTATTTTAGCACATAAATTGCTTGTTACAGAACAGTAGTTCTATGGTCTCAATCTAGCTTCTCAACAGTGACTGTCACAGGGACATTTATGGTATAGTTTTATGGTGTTTGTTAATTGTATAACTCTTCCAGATATCTATGGTCTTAGATTAGCTTTTCCAGAGTAGCTGTCACAGGGACATTAATGCTATCAATTTTGGAAATGAACTATGCATTGCACTAATTAGCAGGCTTAAAGATTGCACTAATAAGATTAAACTAAATAAAACAGGCATGCATTATAGTGTCATTAGTGATATTTTGAATTTATGTAAAAATGTAAGCAATATAAGTTTTACGAAGAATAAAATATGAATGTCATTTATTTTCTGAAATGTTTTTTTTTTGGAATCTGAAAAAGAAACCATAGAAAAAACACAGAAATGTATGTGTGCCTTGTCACCGGGTACATTAAGTGTAATATCAGAAGAGTTATGAAACACTAAAAGAGATTAAAGTTGTGAGCACAATGAGAGAAAACAGCAGAATCCACATCTTATAACTGCAGTTCGTAATGCTTCTCTCTGCTCACCATCTCTTCCGATAAATGGCACATTTTTGAGTGCTAACTGGCAGGAGACTGCAGTTCTGATTTTCTCAGGACACATATTGAGCGCAGACACTGTGTTAGTTCATCACATTTCAAAATGGACTCACTCTTTGAAATCACTCCACACACCTACACACGAGCTATGTCTTTCATCCAGGCAATTATTAATCCATCTTGTTGAGACTGTGCCCTAGATAAAATGGACTTGGCTAGAATACCACTAGCCACAAGACAAACCAAGATATAGTGGAAAGATAGATAGGTGGCAAGATGTTTCATGATTATTAAACAAAATGTTTTGACATGCTATTCTAATTTTAAAAATACAATTTAAAATAGTTACTGTCAAGTGACATGCAGTCATATACCAACCGAAATATGCCGAAATATACCATGCCGAAATATACCAACAGTCACCAAATTAGTTATCATGGATTATCAAGTTAGTGTGTCTGTGCGTGCATGTGTGTGTGTGTGTAAATAATGTCTAATTCCCTTCTAAAATGTAACAATAAACATCAAGCTAGGTGAGCTTTCTCTAAATATATATTGGGTGTTTTTATCATAACATCCCCCTTAGAAGTGGAAAAGGCCATTAGCAGATGTCATTAGGTGTTGTGCAGACAGTTTGCTGGGCAGGCAGGACAAATGACCAGTCCATTGTTCTAAGGCCTCAGAAATATGTGACATACCGCTTGCCTGCTGCTTGCTGTCACACGGAGTGATGTCTTCTGTTCTGGAAGGCAGAGTAGGAGAGAGGTACTCTCAGAGGCCTGTGGAACAGGTCTCATCGAAACATCTGTATGAAGAAATTGGAAACTCACTTGGAAGCATCAGCTGTAATTTTCTTTAATTGCCATTGTTATGGGTCCGGAAATGGTTGCCTAAAATGGCTCCCACATTTTAAATAGCGGAGATTAGTGAAAAGCTGTGGCATATGAGATGAGAGAGCAGTAGTGAATATCTGAAGGTAGATTACATTCAAAGGTAGAGGGAATCTTGGTATTTGTGGATGGGGTAAGAAGCAAACCAAAAATCAAGGTAATATTTCATGCTATGAGCAAGGAAATATTTCATACTATGAGAGCAGCAAACAATCAGATGCAGCAAAATAGGCATTGCAGGCAGATAAGAGCAAGGCAACATTTAGGTCTTTAAAAGTAATCTGCCAGAATTACCTGTGGAGCAACTGCAAATGAACAACAGTATCTCAGTAAAATGTCATTCAGACACAGGGAGAGGCAGCACAGTTCAGCAGAGAACAGAAGCACAGAGTTAGCTCAGTTTGGAATGCCCTGTACAGATACTTATGATTAATAAAGTGCAGCAGAGATCCTGTCGGCACAAGCAATCGCAGCTTAACTGAAGGAGGAGAGCTAGGAGACTGCACATGGCCCCTCTACGCCTCTGACTCCTCACCTGTGTGCGTGAGCACAGCAGAACCACACCTGTGTGAGGTCAGCAGAACCACACCTGTGTGAGGTCAGCAGAACCACACCTGTGTGAGTGTGTGAGCACAGCATAATGACAGCACCAACATCTCAGTTCTTCTTATGTCTCACTGTTTCTATGAGACAGCACAGTGCACAGAGCCTGGAGAGATGACATATTTTATGATGAATGCTGCTTACATTTACAGATTGGGAGTGGACATTCGGCTACGATCTGAGCCAGGATAAGGTATTTTCTGTGACCTCACAGGCTACCTAGATGGTCTAGTAGGACAGATTGTCAGAAGAACAGACAAATCTAAGGAATTGTTAGTACTAGGCAAGGTAACTATGAAAGTTGAAAGTATTATTTATCTATCTATTTCTCTCTCTCTTCATATATATAAATAGTTATAAATGTAGTCATATATATATATATATATATATATATATATATATATATATATATAGTTTTGTTCTATTTAAGTAGTTAGGTTTAGTAGTTAAAGTAAATATGAAGCAAAAAAAACAATAATGCACTTTACTGTTTCTGCACAGAATAATCCCCAGTTACTGAATTAACAGCATTCATGTAAATCCAGTTTGACACAAATGAACAGCGTAAGAGTTAATTTAACACTGTAGGTGTTAATAAACACTGGCAGGTTTTCTATGGTAGCCTGTGTGTTTTAAAACAATAATGGTACTAATTGTGTTCATTCCTCATACTTCCAGTAAGCATATCATGTAGTAAGCACAACAAAGACAAATTAATAGTAGCACAAAGTAAAATACAAATACTGTATTGTTGTTACTGTTCACATATTCTACAGGGTTCCTCAGAGATTTTCTAGGCTTTTCTGCAGCTGTTTTCTGTCCTTGGTTGAGTTGAGGGGTTTCTGACCCATCTTCTTCTCAGCAGGCGAAATGAATGCACACTTGATTGGACATTGTGCTGAAGTGCTATTTTTCCAGCAGTAGTAAAGCACTCACACCAAGCCACCCCCAAATAAAATGGAACACTCTGCACTTTTGCCTCATGCTGAGCCTTTCAGTTTTATTCACATCTTCTTGATGCACAATTAGTGATCTTTTTACAATCTTTGCTCTCCTGCACTTGCTACTCAGCACCTCCCAAAATGATTGTACGTCTCTGCTTTTCTCAGCGCTGCCCAAGAAATGCCTGATCCTCTCCTTTTTCCTTAGCGGCCTGGCCAAAATGTGACTGCTATGTCCTCACACAGCGTGATGGGTGCGAGGGGATGAGTCAGTAGCCGTGAATCACTTTCTTATTGAATCCTCCATGGACATCTCAGCATCTTATCAGGCTGGTGGCAATGGAGTCTCCCTGGATGTTGTAGTACTCAGGTTAACTGTGGTAAATGGACTAATGACATACTAATGTGTGTGTGTTCTGATTGCACAGATGGGTAAAATGCGGAAGACAAATTTCGATTGGGGTGAAAATCACAATTGACAATGTGGCTGACTTAACTTTTTAACTTTAATGACTTCACATCTGGGAGTTTGAAGTGGAGAGAAAAATAAGAAACAGGGAAGAAAAAGGTCCAAAGTACAATTCAGATGCTCCTTGAGTGTGTTGTGTGTGCACAGTGGCAACTGACCCAATACTCGATTTCTTAATCTCAATAAAATATGCTGATAGATTTCTAGCCAACTTTCTAGTGGAGGAAATATATCACTTTATACACAACCTTTGTATTTTTGAACCCTTGACTTACTCCAGGAGATTCAAATGACTGATGTTGCTATAGTCTACTATGCCTGGGTTAATCGGTTGCGTTATTATTCAGTCTTTGACCAGACAATAAATATTTTTCTAGCTCTGCTTATGTTGACACTATTGCAGTTATATTTCATCATTTTTCATAACCAAATTCATATTTCAGTAAGTACAAACACTTACACACTCTCACACCTTTCTGATGTCATTGTCATGTCTAGATCCTCTGTTTGTTGCTGTTGTTAGACTCCATAATGACTGACAGCATGCAATCATGCACTTTTACAAATGATCCAACTCCTAAAAATATACACACACCAGCTGTTCAGACTTTTACATTAGCCTATTAATTAATTCCTAGTGTTGCTGGCAGGTACTGGTGAATGCTGCCTTGACCCCAAAATATCAAAGCACCACAAGAGAATGGTACCTTTTCTGAGTGCTGCGAGTGGAGATGCTGGTGGTCAGGGCAAGAAGATCAAGCTGCAGGGAAGAGTGGGAGTTGGGCAGGGCGGCTGGTCTGCTCGCAACACGTCATGCATGCTTTCTTGGATGCCCGCCGCCTCGCCCTGCCACATGGCCATGTGCTCTGAAACGCGGGGGTGTGGGGGCAGCAAGACATTAGCAAACCATTCCCGTGCTCACACACCGCTCCAGGGGGTGCCGTCATCATGCAGTCATCCCGAACGCCTCCTGATGTAGGGGTACTCTGTCCTGTAGCACAGTGCTGAGTAGAGTGGAGAGAGCACAGCAGTGCAGCTGGTGCCAGGCTCACCGGTAGGATCTCTGGGCTCGCCGGTTCCCACAAGCTGTACAGATAATGTTGTTGTGTGCCATGGATTCTGATTATTAGTTACTAGGACAGAGCTTGGGACCCCAATAGTCATAGCTAGTGCAGAAGAAAGCCTCATGGCCTCAGGCAACAGAAAAATAAGCTCCATTTACACAAAGTAAATCATCAGAGTGCATAATCAAGTTCACCCCCAGGCAAAGTTGCAGCAGATTAGAATGCCTTGTTCCCCGTGGCTCCACATATAATGCCTTTTATTCTGTTGTGTCAGGTGAGGTGAGGCATGGCCAGGAACACTGACTCAACAGCCCTCCAGTGAGCTGACAGTGAATGTGGGTGCTAGAGCTTCCTTCCACCATTTCTGGCTTCCATTCAAGCACTCCCACCCTTCCTCATCACTGCCCAATCATCATCAGCACCCCACACCACTACCCAACCCCCCCCACCACCCAAGACCCACCAACCCACTGCCCAATTGCCATCAGCACCACACCCCACTACCCAACCCTACACCCCACCTCCCAAGATCCACCAACCCAAACCCCTTCCCATCATCACCCAATCCCCAGTATTGCCAAATCCCACCACTGCCACAATCATCCAATCTCCACCACTGCCCAATCTCCCCCACTGCCCAATTCTTTCATTGCTCAATCTCTACCTCCACTCCTCCCCTGACCCCCAAACCTCCCTACTGCTGCCAATCCTCATGGACTTCTGGCTATGGCATTCTAATGGAGCAGCATTAGCCAGGCTGCACAGTCATCATGGTACATGCCAGCAGGGCTACCCAGTCGTTAGAGCTAGCCTCGCCTACCGCCCCGGGCCATCTGGCTATCAGGTTGCCTAGTGATGGTTCCTCAGCAATGGCAAAATACCTCTGCCCCCATACTGGCAGCTGGGGTTAAATGTAGGAGTTTAAAAATGTCAGTAAAGTTAAAATGTCAGGTTCATTATGCTTGCCAATTGAAGGGTGTCTGGCAAGCACTGTATATGGTAGGAATTGAGGGAGTGCACGTAGAATTAATTTTGAATAATGTAAAACATTATGAAAACATAATTTTTGACAAAAGTTTATTTAGTTTATTTAGTTGAAAGATTGTGGATTTTGGTCATTTTAGTTATGCTAGTGTGGAATATGTGGTGACTATTAATATTTTTAAAGGTTTTGTTTTAGTTTTATAAGGGTTTGATTTTTTGTTCATAATAGCCCATTTGCCCTGCAGTACTAATGAGCCATTCATCAAATATTTTCATTGTTTCTTTTGAAATTGACAGTTTGAAATATTTTGAGTTCATTCATATGCCCTGCTCAGAAGTCTGAGCTGTTTTTCTCTAGCCAGGGCTTTAATTCTTCACTCAGAGCTCCCTTTCCCTTTGTGAAAGGGAGTGTCAGGCTATATTAAGGAGCACACTTTTGTACTCAGACTGCTTGAATGGCTCTCTTGAGAAGCAGGCCCTGAATTGCACCAAGGGTCCTGCTGCTCCAAAAATACAATTACGGGGGAAATATTACCAAAGATGTAAACATCTTGCTCCATGACAACGGCATTGCAGAAAGATCTAAAAATACCAGTTCATTGATTGTCACTATGTTTTTTCTTTCGGCTGTAGAACCGGTAACAAGGCTGGCGGACCTGTGGATGCTAATTCCTAATGTGCTAATACAACACATGGCTTTATAGATGTTGGTAATGCTGCAACCAACATGTACTAAATATAGCAAAGCTGGTAAGTACTCAAATTTCTGCTCTGAGTAAAAAATGACTGTTTCTGTGATGAGAAATTCTGCATTTTTCTGCAGTCCAAACAGCTAAAAGATTTTAAGTAGACTGGAAGTAAATTGGAACTGGAAGTAGATTGGAAATCAGTATAATTTTTTTCTGTAAACATTTAAAAGCATGTGTGGATTTACCTTTCCCTTGTTATGTTCATCTCCTATGTATTCATTTCCAATTGCATCACCACCTGTATTTTTCCTTAAAAACAAATTAGTGTCCCATAGGTATAGGAACAAAACAAGCTGAGATGCACAACAAGACTCGGATTGCTGTAAGTACATGTCTGCATCTATAAATGGCAAAGATACGAGTTCATCCCTATCAATAGCCATGTGAGAAAACATGGGGTTATGAGCCCTTAGTACATATCCATCACAAAAAGCCATGTGATTCTCATCAGTGATGAGAGGCTGCCTGCAGTGCTTTCAGGCTGTTCCCATGGGTCCTTTGGTTTCAGGGCAAAATTGATAACCTTGGAGACTGAAGAAAGGTATCCAAGTAAGCGAGATTTCTAAGTTTGAATGAAGCAGCTAACAAAACATCTTTCTTTCGACATTTTTACATCATGACTTTGTAATGTCTCCTTTATTGGATAAATAAATAAAGTTATGAACATTGACCTTACATAGAGTTAAAAAAACTGGATTAATATTCAGGACTAAAACCCTGAACATCCAGGATTTTAGTTCTTTTTAACAGCTCTCTCGTAGCTATGTTCTATATTAGTACAGCCAAGTCAGTAGTGCCTGGCCTGTTGAAATGAAGGTTCATTAAGATTCCCGATAGGAGCATCCTCTCCCGTCTTTCTGTGACTGGACCTGAATCATCTGATGTAAGCACCTCAGCAGAGTCAGACGAGACAGTCTGACCATTAGCACAGCTGCTCTGGAAGAATGGAGCATACCTCGGCATAACGCAGGCATGCGAAGGGTACATCTGTTACACCACCATCCAATTTACTGAGCTGTCAGCAGGCAGAGCCAGGAGCAGAGGGAGCGGGCCGTGGCCAGCAGAGTGGCGGGTGGCGGGGAGGGAATTGACGCTGCCCAGACTGTGGTTTCAGAGCAGCCCAGACAGCCCAGCCACAGGGGGATTTCAATCAGGTGGTCTACCTGGTGTCACAGCTCAGAGAGATGGGCACAGGTGATGGACACGGGTGATGGACACGGGTGATGGACATGGGTGATGGACACAGCTGATGGACACAGGTGATAAACACAGGTGATGAACACAGGTGATGAACACCTAATGTTCTTATTTGTGGGTAAAAAAAAATAATCCTAAAAAACTAAAATTACTCAAAAAATTACTGAGTGAGTGATGCTGAATATATACGAATGCACATTTTGAAATTTTCAATTGATATTTATGAGCATTCTGATATTATAAGCAACCACATGGTCCATGCTTGATCCATTGTCGCAGCATTGTTTAATATTTTCTGACATTTGACAAGATGCGGCTACTTTCCTGTCTTTTAACCTGTTATTTGTATTGCAACAAACTCCGGAGACCCAGACAGATTGGTCTCGCTTTGCTAGTTAATCAGGCTTAGCATGCAGTCATGGGCATTAGGCATAAATTTGCATGCAGTCATGGGCATTAGGCATAAATCTGCTTCTGTGCCAAGTCATGTAAACATCATTTGAAGTGCATGTAAACATTTTCTGAGGAGAGAGCTGGTCCCCTCGACAAAATGATCTGCAAAAGGATTCTAAAGAAAGAATCAAAATGAACAGATCAGTAATGTGCATGATATGATTTAAACTGTATCCAGAAGATGATTCGTGATGTACCATAATTCATACTAAAACTACACAGAAGCGACACATATTCCACAAATATTCTGCTCTATTTTTTGCTTAAGCCTGTCTCTCTCTGATTACATAATACAAAATAATTCACAGGACCAAACAACAGTGTTCATCACTGATGAATGCTCCAGATTTGGACAATGCTTCAAAACCTGGGCTTTTGACCATTTATCACTACACTAACTTGAAGGTTTATTGATCAATTAATTGCTTTGAAAACTATTGCCTCTTTACGTTTATTTCTGTGAACACAGAATAAATAAGCAAAAGGAATGCCAAGTTCAATAAATAATGTGAGAAATATAGAAATTCCAGGAGAAAAAAGAAAATGCTCAGCATTAAATATCCTGAGAGTTTTTGATCTGCACAATGTAACTATTAAATGATCAATAATAATAAGAGATATTGCATATTGAAATTGAGAACTAATCTTTTAACTTCCCACCCTTGTTTGAAATGGACAGTCTTTTCTGTATAAATGTACATATCTGCCTTTAGATTAATTGGGTGAGTGTGTGAATATTCCACCTTGCAAAAGTTTCTACATTCAGTCAGTGAACATAATGGAAATGTATTAAACCAAACTGCAACTTAGTTTTTACCTATGTTCATAACTAGAAAAAAATAAATCAGCATTTTTAAACATATAGCCAAAACTAAGTAATGACCTCTTGTAGCCACATGTAGTTGTGATAATAAAGTGGGCAACATTTAGAAAAATTGCTAAACCTCTCCTTAAAATGTCTCTGCAGAAAAACCAGCTTTTAGACTGGCAATGGATGACACCCCTTGCTAATTACCATGTGCCATATAGATGGGGTGTGGGAGTAGTTAATTGATAGGTGCAAAGGGAAAAGAAGGTTTTTGAAAGACTTAGATCAGAGCATGTCACACACTGTTTGATGTTCTCAGATGCTGGCTTATCAGTTCTGTCTGAAATCCAGTCATGTAAACATTTTCTAACATATTATAAAATGTATAATCATATTTCTGTAAAGTAAAAGTAAAAGTAACAGTGGTAGTTTAGTGAAAGTACTTTGATAGCAAGTGAAACTCCTAGGACTTAGACATATATGAATGTTAATTAAATTACAGGAAATGTTTAATTAACCAGGAATTAAACCTACATTAAATTATACAAACATGTATTTATCAATTTCAGTATTATTTAATTTTATAAATCTTATTAGGAAATTGTGGAAAACAGTATATAATTAAAGCAATATATTTAGATTGTGATCTACTTAAAATATATTCTGAAATAAGTAAGTCAACATCATTTTTCAACATCAGCTTGAATAAATGCCATACAGAGTTTATTTAATAGCAGTTTTTGTTTGCATAATACATTTTCCTATGCCTTTTTTCTATATGCCAGTATACTAATACTGTGGTACATAATGGTACATACTGTAAATCAGAACAGTAACATTAAAACATCACTTTTTTGTAAACTTGAGTTACACAAGCAAGATTCTTTGAAACCTCTGCTGTCTCATAGGTACAATGGCCATGAGTATCTGCTCTTGTCTTTTGGGTTTTTGCAGCAGGGGTGCATCAGTCACAGAGAGCTCAGCATCCCCCTCCCATGGGCACCGTGTGTGGACTGCAGCCTGCGCGTTGGCGAGTGCTAGTGACATCTGAATTAGGGGAAATGTCTAGTGTAGCACAGCCAATTGTGTGCTGCCGATGGTTGGCCAGGGAATGCAAAATGACACAGATACTGTAGGCAACGTTTCTGGTACCAAGTGTTACATAACGATACCAGACCATAAAATGAAGATGCATGTGATCTGTCAGGCAAAACATGATCCTGTCCAAATTTTTTGCCTACAGGCTTTGAGGATTGGAAGATTTGAGTTAACAGCAAATGAAGTGCATGTCTGAACACTAATGAATGGTTTACTATTAATCATGAATCATTTGTATCTTCTGATTAATCCTCCAGATAATTCCATTTCCGGCAAGTGACTTTCACATGTATGAAAACAGTATGCAAAAGCTACGAGAGAACAGAAGCAGTCAGAGCTGAGTCAGTGTTAAGCTTCTTCTTGTCTGACTGTCCTACGCTCCCTGGGCCTTCCTGCAGGCCCATGCTGCTACCGTGGTGATGTCCAGCTGCCGTTGTCAATCTAAGTGACGGAGTGCAAAACTTCCGCTGAACTCAAGCTGCCGTGTGCCACACATCACAAGATAATAGAGGAAACCGAAAGAGAGGGGGAGGGAGAGAAGGAGAGAGGGGGAAGGATGAAGAAAAAAGGAGAGAGAGACAGAATGAGATGGGGAAAGAAAGAGAGAGAAAGAGAGGGAGATTAACCCCGCTTTTGTGTGAGATATATACAGGCAGTTTCAAACAGTTTCAAACCAGTCATTCATTCCTTGTCAAAATCCACTTAAGGATTACAGGGACAGGACACATGGCAGGACAGTTCAGTTACTGTGTTGGTGTGATTGTTTTTTTTTCACATTTTATTCACCAGAGGAAAATAGGGGTACCTTTTATGTTACTGTGTTTAAGATTAGAGTCATTAATAATTCGGGGGTAATAATTCGAAAAATCATATTACACATAGGTAGGAATAACCTATGTAACACATATGCATGGTCTCATGACCTGATGACAAAACTTTATAAACTGACCTATCAAAACAAATGGCCGTGTACGCCTGCATGTATATCACAGAGCCTGTGCCGAGGGGGCCATACTCTATTCTCTGACAGTCTAACCTTCACAAGTTCACAAGTATTCACACAGGCCTACTGGTATGAAAGTTAAGAGTTAAAGTTAGGGTCAGCAATAACTTCAGCAGTCATAGTTCCAACTTTGACATTTCAATTAGCAACTAACCAACATAAATGAGGAAGCAGGATACATGTGCAAGACTCTTTAATTCCATATTGAAGGACAGGTGCAGTAGGGCAAGGGATTAACACAAAAGAACCAAAAAAACAAGGTCTTAAACACATAGCACTGAGAATACACAAGAAAACAGACAAATAAAAATCCCAGAGTATAAAATAGAAGTTAATGTGCTACACATAATGTAAACACACACACACACACACACACACACACACACACACACACACACACAAACAAACAAGCAAAAAAACATTTACTGTTGGTTAAAGACAAGTTTATATGCATGTGTGCAGGTAAAGGAAACAAGGAACAGATTAATTGTGGGCGGCGATAAATAGGAAATGACACGTGATTGACAGAACAAACGGGTGGGGGAAAATGCTAAAACAAAAACATGAGACATGGCTATGGGTGACAGACGAGACAGGAGCAGACAGCACGGAGCTCAGGGATAGACTCGGGCAAGCCTGACAGTGATGTTGCTTGTGAGAATTTCTATGAGGTATATAAAGTGTTTAGCAGTTTGGTGCTGTTTTCTAGACAATTCGTCTTGGCATCAGCCGAGCACCGATATTTAGCATAAAACATAGTGATATCCACCAAATTCATTAGCACGGGCCAACATTTAAAGCACCTGGCTAAAATAATACCTCGACAGCATTACCTATGCACTGTTGGCTCTATCTTTTTTTGGTAGATGTACGGTGTTTCTGGCTTTGCCTAAAATCGCTGCCAATACTGGCAATGTCTAGGAGGCCTCCCTCTAGCTAGTTTCAAGGCTTATCCTTCCATTATGTCGCGCCCAAGCAACACGGACATCATAGGGGTTCTTTCTAAAGTTCCCTTTATAAAGTCCTGAGAGACACGACCATGCAGCTTGGTAAGCAGAAAGGTCCACTTGTGGCGAACAGACGCGCTCCTGACTGATGTTCGCGCATTAACTTGAAACGAGCTTTAATGTCTAATTAGCTATTCCACGAAGCTTACTTCGAGCGCGAGCTAAGCGGCGAATGGGAAATTCGGTATTTATGGTGACACCTGTCTTTTCTGCATGTGTCTGCTCAATTACGCCATCCCGCTGCTGCCCCTTCGCTCCCCTCCTTGGCTGTTCCTGCGGGTAGTTTGCATAATATAGGAGATATTTTTAAATCCCGATTATCACGCTCCCTCTTCATCTTGAATTACCGAAATATGAAACGAATTAAAGCCATGTCAACCCAACATCCTAAGTCAGGTCCTACTTTACATTTTGTGTTCGGACGGCAGGTGAATAACAATTAATCTGCATGATATTTTTGTGTCTGGGGATAAAACGCCATCCCCAGGACTGCTGTGCGTTTTTTCTACGCTTTTGTACCCTAAAATATAAACATGCGGATCCTGGAAGCCGCTACCTTCAAGCAAGAATTATCTGCGACTGACCCAACACACTAGCTCACTCCACGCAACAAGGCTGCCTGCAAGGACTTAGAAATCTATTTTTGGACCAGCAGAGAGCCAGAATTGCTGCCAAGGGTTATTGGCACAAAAGAATGAGAAATAAAACCTTAATAACACTTCCCTTAAGCATGCATTTTAAAGACGTTTGAACTTCTAAGGTCTAATACAAAACCATGTAATTACACTGAAGCAGATTAACCCTTTGTACTGGAACACTTTGTCCCATGATGATATTAAGACTTAATAAAGTTAAGCAGGGCAGTTTTGATGTACAACTCCAAGCTTGAGACATTGGGGAAAAAATCAATTAGACAAAATCTCTTTGATTTAACTGTGAATTAGCACAGATTAAGGTTTGAGAACATTAGATCACTGACACAATTAAGGTTTTAGATAGCAAATGCATTTCAGAGCAGGCTATTGAAGCATTATACATCTTTAGTCCAGGGACAGAAGATTAATTAACCGACCTCAAAAGATCTTTTTTGAGACAGATATAATTGTTTAACACAATGACAGTTATTCTCATGAAATTAAAGTACAGGGCAATGAACAAAGATTTGTCAGTCTGATTTGTCAGACACATGATTTTGTATATTATATAAACTGATTGCCTTTTAATACACCACACCAGCTACATATTGTTTGTTTTACATATTTCCTAGGTTTGTGCAGTTTATTATGATTACAGTTAAGATTAAGTATATGAAAATAATGTTTTTTTTCTGTATTTGTCAGGCCAAATGGATATATGACAGATGCATATCCGTCCTGGAGTTCTCCATGGTCCCATGACTGACTTTAATAACAGGCACCATATGGTCTGCCAGTAACAACTTAGGGCACCTGCTGTGGACTTCTCACCTGCGCTACACCCTGCTCCGAGCTCACCTCTCACTTGTTCTGATGTAATGTGGAGCTACAGTAAGTAGAATTTCCAGTTAATATTCAACAAAATAATACTGAGTTGGATATTTTATGACAGTAGAAAGTATAGGACAGTTAAGAGAACTGAGGAATCCAAAGAACCGATTGATGAGAATCAGTGCTAATGAACTTATTTTAAATGCACAACACTGAGCTGGTCTGTAAACCAACTGATCTGATACTCCTGTAACCGCCCTACCAACTGATCTGATACTCCTGTTCTGTAACCCCCCTACCAACTGATCTGATACTCCTGTTAACCCACTACCAACTGATCTGATACTCCTGTTCTGTAACCCCCCTACCAACTGATCTGATACTCCTGTTAACTCCCCTACCAACTGATCTGATACTCCTGTTCTGTAACCCCCCTACCAACTGATCTGATACTCCTGTTCTGTAACCCCCCTACCAACTGATCTGATACTCCTGTTAACCCACTACCAACTGATCTGATACTCCTGTTAACCCACTACCAACTGATCTAATGCTCCTGATTTAGGAGCTTCTCCATCATTGCTAGCATTCCAACCTCAAATGGCCTCTTTGTGTTCTTTTTGTATAATAACAGAGTGCTTAGTATGATTGAATCCAAAGAACAGATTGATGAGAATCAGTGCTAATGAACTTATTTTAAATGCACAACAGTGAGCTGGTCTGTAAACCAACTGATGAGATACTCCTATTCTGTAAACCCCCTACCAACGGATCTGATACTCCTGTAACTCCCCTACCAACGGATCTGATACTCCTGTAACCCCCCTACCAACTGATCTGATACTCCTGTAACCCCCCTACCAACTGATCTGATACTCCTGTAACTCCCCTACCAACGGATCTGATACTCCTGTAACTCCCCTACCAACTGATGAGATACTCCTGTTCTGTAAACCCCCTACCAATGGATCTGATACTCCTGTAACTCCCCTACCAACTGATGAGATACTCCTGTTCTGTAACCCCCCTACCAATTGATCTGATACTCCTGTAACCCCCCTACCAACTGATCTGATACTCCTGTTAACCCACTACCAACTGATCTGATACTCCTGTTCTGTAACCCCCCTACCAACTGATCTGATACTCCTGTTAACCCACTACCAACTGATCTGATACTCCTGTTAACCCACTACCAACTGATCTAATACTCCTGATTTAGGAGCTTCTCCATCATTGCTAGCATTCCAACCTCAAATGGCCTCTTTGTGTTCTTTTTTGTATAGCAACAGAGTAGTATGCTTAGTATGATTGAAGGCATCATAAAGGTATTTCACAAAGTGTCTAGCTCTAAAATATTATTTATTATCTTCAGTATTTCTTCATGTTTGCTGAGTCATTACTATTGATACATTTGTTGATTTAATCACGCTCTCATCTAGAATGAGTAGCTGGGGTTCATGTTTGTTTTCACAAACAAAAGTTTTATAAGTGTATGTACTATGCCACAATATTGAAAATTCACATCATGGTTGACAAGTGCGGTTTATGTTTAGATATAAAACATCAGCTCGCTTTGAGCTTGAATATGGCTAAACTAAACAGCACCCACAACATTTTGTGTGATGTATCTGTTAAGGCTCTGTTTAATCCTAGGATATCAAGGTCCTAGGATAGCCATTCAACCATGACACTTACCCATACCAATACTGCATTAACTGGGGCTAGTTTGACTAGTGTGAGAGACTGTTAAATCTGAAGCAGCCATTTGTGGCCCTTCATAGGTTAATCCCTGAGAGATGAGAAGGAGGCCAAATGGCACATCAAATAATGGCTCTAAAGACCGGGTTGCAATGACAGAAAATGCAGCTAACTTGGCAATGTGTTGAAATCAGTAATAGGAGTGAGACTAACAAACAGATGAGTACTGTCAGACAACAGACGATGTTTTCAGAAATTGTGATTCAGGTTTTGTGTTTGTTACCAACATGTAAACTTTTATCACTGGGATAACCACTTGTAACATGTGGCTGAAATGGTAAGATCATCCTGCATTTGGGAAATATGTCATTTATGCTGTTCAGTCCAAAAGTCATTAAGTCTTTTGAGTCCAAAAGTCTTTAAGTCTTACTCATATGTTAACATATCTATAGCCATCACTGTCATCACAAAGCCTTGAGTATTTCAAATGGAACATTCATGTCATACTAATTTTCCCCTCATTAAAGGTATGGAGGAGGCCAGTAGAAAAACATGGGGGCTTTATTATGAGGATGTAAAACATGCTGCAGTGTTTTGTTGTTTTTTTTTTGCTGCTGCTGCTGCTGCTGAGTAATTATGGCGTTCAGAGCGGTGTATCTCTCACCTCCTGCCTGCAAGGAAAGGAGGAGATTCTGAATGGATGCTATAGCAGCGCCGAGCCTCACACGGCCGTTGCCATAGCAACGTGGGTCGGGCCCGCTGCGAGAGGGAGGTATAAAGCGGCCGGCACTCCCCGACCGAGACTCAGAAACTCCGGAGGAAGCTGCCAGTGACACCGAGGCGGAGAGTGAAGAGCACGGTGGCTGACAAGCTCGCGCTCTCCCCCCTGCAAACCTGCAAACCTGAACGAGAGGCTCTTCTGACATGCTGCGGCCCAAAGACCTGTGCCAGGGCTCTGGCATTAAAACCTTTCTGGATGCCATGAATGGTGGCAAGGTGCACCTGGCCCGGTTTGTCTTGGACGCTCTGGACGGGCGCATCGTGAACGCGCGAGCTGAGGGAGGACGCTCTCCGCTCATGCATGCCGCGTGCCTCCAGGACCACGCCGCCCGAGCCAAGTTCGCACATCTGCTCCTGGAGAAAGGCGCCGATGTCAACATGCAGGATGAGCACGGACGCACGGCACTTAGCCTGGCGTGCGAGCTGGGCCACCTGGACGCCGTCAAGACCCTGGTGCAGTTCAATGCCGACCCGGAGCTCATTGACAGCTGGGGCAACAGTGCTCTGATGTACGCAGCCTACGGGGGACACAGCCAGGTCCTGGAGTTTCTCGTCAGGGCTTTCAAGAGACTTGGGCTGAAGCTGGAGCGCACGAACCACGCGGGCCACTCCGCCGCCCAGGTGGCTGAATACTTAGGCCACACCGACTGCGTTCAGGTCCTAAGTACTGCGAGTAGAAAGGGAGTGTGCTTGGTAGAACAGGCTGAAGAAACAGGGAGAGAAGGAGAAGGAGAAGCAGCCCGGCCCAACCGCCTTCCGCAGCAGATTCTGGAGAGGTTCTCAAGGCAGTCCCATGGTAAGAACGAAGAAGCCTTGCCGGCACTGTTTCAGAGGCAGGCGCGGATTGGGGAGGGGAACGGTCAAAAGAGGCACCTCAGTCAACACCAGTCCCCTGACAGAACAAACTCAAACTGCTACAAAAGTTTGACCAGATTCTCAGAAGGGCATTTTAAAGAGGATGAGCAACATGTATTGTTCACCTCAAAACAGATCCAAAACTCTACATTAAGAGAGGTCAGCACAACGAGAAAAATAAACTTTATCTCAGAATCTTGCCAGAAACAGGATGACAAGTCCGAGGTGAGGGAAAATATGGCTGTCTGGGGGAAAACAAAGTCATTCAGCCTAGACCTCAGAACAGGCAGAAAACAATCCTACCAGGGCGAAGTGCATGACGTCACCAATGCCAGTAAATTCAAAAGAGCCTCTCTTCAGGATGAAAAACCCCTTATCGCGAAGTTTTACTGCCATGGCAACAGCTCCATAAAGACTGACGACTCAGACAAACCAGTTAGGACACCGAGAGAATTTTTGAACGGAGTCAGCCCGTTTGCAAGTGTACATAACGACGCCGCGAAATCACAGAATGATGATGACTCTAAAGGAAAAAGAGAATCGCTAAAATGCGGTAGTACTGCCAAGAATGCAAGACAGAATAAACTTTTATTCACGCGGGAGGAGATTGCACCAGAAAGGATTAAAGTTCGTCCTCCTGGATTCGGAACTAGATTACTGCGACGATTTACAGCGCCTGAATTTATGAAACTGGTTAGGGATTGTCCTTCTGGCGCGGGGTCAAGTAAGGGGAAAATTGCTCGGTCAGAAACCTTTCCTCTGTCGCATACGCATAAAATAGTTAACAGCCAGCCAAGCGTCGACAGCATAAGCGGTGTGAGGTGCGAATTTGAAGGTAGTCCTCCAGTTACTCGCGCTTAATCGACCGTTATTGTATGCCAATGACAACTCAACAGTTGTACAGGGATATTTTGTGCTTATTTTAATACCATAACCGCGAATTTGCCATGAATAGGTGACAGTTTAACAATATGTACATTTTTGGACTCTTTTTTGGGCGCTGTTTACACGGTCTATTCTTGGCTTTATGGTAAATGCAGATGAATTATTGCTTCATTCTTTAGAAGTTACAATTTTGTTTAACCTTGCTAATTGCTATCCAACGTCATACGTTTTATAATATTCCTTCATATATTCTTCAAACACAATCGACTCTATTTACAAGCGGGACGATTAAGGCAGGCAAGGATTGCTATAGAAATATGTTGAATAATTTTGTTTTATGTATGTATAGTATATGTGTCATTTGTTTACATACGAAAAACACTATATGTAAAATAATAACTAACATAAATTTAACTGAAACAAATATCAAATGTATCTGAATAGCCGTGGTCCTGTGATCTTTTTGCGCATTTAACTATGCATATTGCGAATGTCAATCATATATGTTCTGTGAACGAAAGTCAATAAATGCTTGTCCAGTTTACCATAGCGCGTGTGGATTTGTATGTGTGAAACCACCTCTTATTCAGTGTAAGCTGAATAAGAGGTGCGTGTGTGTGCGCGCGCGCGCGCGTGCGTGCGTACGTATGAGCAACAGAAAGAGAGCTCAACCAAACTACTGTACTGCCCCTGAATATTCAATATGCATCCTTTATTCACTTTACAAAATTAAAATTGTGTTTAATTTCATGTTATGAACAACTAACATACAAATACAACCACAATGATTCATGTTTGAATTGCTGAAAGAATTCAAAGATAATGTACATAATGTACTCAGCTGGTGAGAGACGGGTCAGCATGAACCAAACCATACATAACCAGTGTGCTTTACCTACACGACCTTAATGACCATCACAGTCTCTTGTCCTTAGCAGCACACATACGCACTCAGACACCCATTTAAAAAATACATGAATTGTTAAGAAAATAAGTCACAGTACAACAGGCTGGATGTGGAAATGCCAACATGAACATTACATCCCAAGTGTAAACATACTCTCTCTCTCTCTGTCTCTCTCTCTGTCACTCTCTCTTTCTCTATCACTCTCATACACACATGCACACAAACTCTGTAAACAAACACACTGAAGCCACCTTTTACCTCTTTCATAGGGTGTTCCTTATTTCATTCATACTTCAGTTATAATGCTGGCAATGCAATTACAGTATCGACTTTTAACGTGAATGTATATACATTATTCCTTCATCAGTGATGCATTTAAAATCCTTTCAAGCTGAGATGCAATATTTACAATTTCCACATTTTACAAACAATTCACAACAACTTTAAGAAAAGTAGGTGGGTCAGTCCACTGGAGGGAGAAACGTTCAAACAAACAAGGAAAACAATAAGTAGCTGAATAATTAGGACATATTCAGTGGGTTCCAATGGCTCATTAAAAACAGTTGCAGCCACAGTACTTAAGCGATAGTCAAGTCCTTTCACAAATGTAAAATCTGTCTACATGGTGCCATTGTATAGGCCTGCAAGCTGATCCTGGACAAGGTGCAATAGTCTCACTGTGCGAAAAACACTGGTAAAGTATCAACTTAACCTGGCCATCCTGCGCCTTTCTAAATCGCAATAATAAGTAATGTTATTTGCTTTAACTTAACGGGGTGACTTGAAAAAAATGTCACAGCTGAATATGTTAACACTATCATAGTGTCCAGGCTGCTGTCAAAGCTTCCATTCCCAGCAAAGTCCTATGGTGCAATTCCTTTCGACTCCAAGGACATCAGCATCCAGCTACAGTTGTTGTCATCCTGCTCAGACCGGGAAAAAGTGCTTGTAGCTTGTGCCTTTTCGAGTCCACAGCAGCTGCATAGCAGGCTATTATGCTCACCAGTTTGCATCTGCAACGCCCTGGTGTTGGACGTTCAGGCCCGGAGGTCCCGGCAGAGGGGGCTCCTGCAAGGAGTAGCCTACATGGATGCATAGCACGGAGGTGAGAAGGAGAGGGTGGGGCTCAGCAACGAGACATGCGCTTGCGGTATTGCTCCACTAGGGGCACCAGGCACTGCGGAGAGCTGCTCTGCAGGAGGAAAGGGTGCTCGAGAAGATCAGTGGCACTGGCCCTCTCTATTGGGTCCCTGGTCAGCATGCGGTCCAAGAAATCTTTCAACACTGGGGACACCTGTCAGAGGAGAAGATGATGAGCCATGGAGGATCAAGAGAGTGGTGAGAATTATTCAACAGTGTGGACTGGGGTAGATATTGTGCACTTTGTATGGCTATTTGGAAGTTTTGGATGAGTTGGGTTTTATAAATATAGATGAGGGATGTATGAATATAAATAATAGATGTGTGTGTGTGTGTGTGTGTGTGTAATATTCAGTTTTTACCTGCTGAACATTTCGAACGGTGGGTGCTGGCTCATCTCTCAATCTCTTCATGGCAGCCACTGGGGTTTCACTGAAGTAAGGAGGCTCTCCATCAACCATCTCCACTACCATGATGCCCATAGACCACACATCCACCTGGTGTCAGATTTCACAATGTTCCACTTTCAGATAGGTCACAGAAAAATAAGTGTAAAAAAATTAAGTGTATACCTGAGCCTTTGTTGTCATGCCTAGCTCCGCCCCCCTCCTGTCAGTCATGCCTTCGTTGTGTTTTTCCATGTGCTAATGTTTGGTCTGCCCATGTGTTCTCCTGCCATGCCCCTGTCATTAGTTACTCCTCCCCCTTTGTCATTGTAATCACCTGTTTCTAGTTTGTTTGGTCATTTGGTACTAGTATATATTCCTCTTGTTTTCTTTGAAGGGTGTCAGTCAAGTACCCTTCCTGTGGGCAAGGTAAACCTAAATAGGGAAATCAGCCCAGTTCTTGGTAGACCTTGCACTCTATTGCGCATGTGTCCACCTCCTAGCACCCCACCATTACATTTGGATGTTAGTAAATTTTGATTTGATGTAGTACAATGTTACAGTATAGCACATTACCTCAGTGCCATATGGTGACTTGGAGATAACTTCAGGGGCCATCCAGTATGGTGTCCCCACCAGTGACTTCCTCTTAGGAATATCTTTGCTGATCTGAGCACAAAACCCAAAGTCGGACAGCTTGATCTGAATGGGAAAGAAACACTGGATTGTTCTCTCAGGTGACTTGGATAAATCATTGCTCCATCCTTAGTATGATCCATCACACTGCTGACTCCTGATAAAAAAAACAATGGATGGGAAGAGAGGAAAGGAATGACAGAGAGGTGGATTCAAAGAGACAGTGGCAGCTGGAACTCACCCTCCCGTCCAAGGACAGCAGGATGGAGTCACTCTTGATGTCACGGTGGATAACGCCCTGTGAGTGGAGGTAAGCCAGCGCCTGCAAGACAGCCTCACACACTGTGGCAATCTGCTCCTCACTCAGCCTGCACAAGCCACACTGCTCTGTTAGCACTGCAGATCCAGGTCAATATTCATCAGCATTTATTGACACTCGTATGAGTTGCGCATGCATGCTTGATAACTCATGATTTATTTCCTTATGCATACAAACATTTTACATTTGACTTATAACAATTTGATTCTACACACTGGTTCCACATAAGTCGGCCTGAGGTTTGATATGTGTGTGGTACTGGTACTATAGGTGTGTGGTCCTGGTACTATTCGGGCACCCCTTAAAAATAATCTGAAACAAGTTTTGTGCTTTGTATTTGTTTATGGGGAGCTGGTCAGACTTCAGTAAAAACTGGAGAAAGCTTCATCATGCATGTATAACATCCTTAAAAGCTCATGTACTGGATTCATTTGCAATCAAGTACCTGACACTTAAGATTTGTCCAATTAGAATGCCAAAGCCAATTTGGAGTTTGAATATTTAAAGAAACAAATGTGGGCAGTGGATAAATAGAAGTAACTGTTGTGTATGTTCCGTTTTTCAGACCAAGTTTTCCTCACAACAGTGAAAAATCAGTCAAATTATGTAACTGAATCTGAACATCCTCTCAAAGTACGCAGGGCTTGTGCGTCTCTTCAGATGCTGAATTAACAGTACACTCCCCCTTGTGGTTGAGATAAGATGCTACATGCTAAAGAGAATGACTCCAGAACTAAAGTAAACCCTGCAATATGACATCATTGCACAGAGCACCTGAACTTCCTGTTAACACACAGCAAATAAAAATTGTAAAAATAAGGAAGAATGAATTTCCTTTTATAGCCTGAGGAAAAAGAAGTGCTTCAAGTCTTAGTCGATTTGAACTAAATTGTTATTGAAGTTTTGGAACAGTAAACAAGCTTTAGGGAATGCATTATTTTTCTAAATATAAATCTCCTGTTCAAAAATCATGGTTAAAAAGTTTAATATTAACTCACAGCATTTGACATTCAGAGCAGCATGTATTTATCACTATAACAGCCCCTGGGCATCAGGCCCATGGCACATTGTTAGCACCCGTAATGCCCTGCTCGTCAACCAGGTACAGATCCACCAAAAGTGCACCATGTGTGCTTCACCCTGGAGCACCACAGCTGCCTGCTGAGCCTGCTACATCAGTGTATACGACCTTTATTTGAACCTGTATTCTGCTGGCACCATTTCAAGTGCCTTTTTGTTGTTTTGCTTTTCATTAAAATCTCTCTGTGTTCTGCACACTTCCACATCACAGCACCTTGCTGTGCCTACTCTCCTAAATGATGTAGTAATGTCCCTTCTTGTCAGATAGCTCCTCAATACTCCGATTACTGACAAAATTCAGTTTTAAGATGGGGGAGGGGTGCTTTAAATTTGCATACCTGGTTTCAGACACTATGTTAGTGAGAGCCCCTCCCTGAAGATACTCCATGATGACCCAGAGCTCCTCCTCCACCAGCGCACTCTTAAACATCTCCACCACGTTCCTGTGTTGGTAGTCTCGCATGATCACCACCTGCAAATGCAGCATGGCAACAAAAATCATGTGCCTCTACTTATACTGAATACATATTTAAATGCAGACCACATCTAAGCCAATATACACATAACGCAAATGCTGTTTACCTAATGACTGCAATTGCCATATTATCATGGTACATGTCAGAGCTGTGTGAGTTCTATATAAAGAATATGTGACCTCATTGAAGAGCAGCTCTCGTCGCTGTTGCCGCCGTAGGTCCATCATCTTAACAGCCACCAGGCGGCCACTGTGCTTCTCGCGCGCAATGCACACCACGCCCGTGGACCCTTCGCCAATCTTCACAAAGTTCTCCAGATAGGATCGTGGGTCACCCTTGTCCACCACCATCTGCAGTGCGGCCTTGAACTGCTCATGGGTCACCTTGGGCGGGTCGGGGGGCGGGCGTGGCGACGGCAGCTGCGGTGGCCTGAAAGCAGGTGAACATGTGCCCGGCGGGCTGGTGGCCAGTGAGCCAGTGGGTGATGGCCGAGGCTGCGATGGGCTGTCCTGTCGGGGGTAGAAACCCGGATTGGGGCAACCCGAGTGCCTCAGGAAGGGCTCAGGCCCACTTGGCCGGAAGCCAATGTTGGGCGAGAGGCCGATGGTGTAGCTGGAGGAGGAGCGGATGGCGCGGTGTGACATGGCGCTGCTAACAAGAGGGCTGCTGGCACCACTGTGGAACAAACCGGGCTGGGGCCTCAGACCCACGTCCGCCTGTAGCTGCGCAAAGGAGAAAGAAAATGATGGCTGGTGCCCCAGGGCCTGACGCTCTACACACTAATGCAGCCCTGCCCTCCTCCCGCTTGTCGCCATCCGGAGCGTTCTGCAAGCATGCTGCGTGTGCTCAGAACATTTACTCCTGGGAGCGTGAGTGCTTCCAAAAATAGCAGCCCTGCACCACAGGGACGTTGCAGGACTAAATGCTTTATGTCACTTTTTTATCACCTTGAGAAACCATCAACATTAATTAAACAGTCTTACGCAGACTGGGGAGTGTGCCAGCCCACTTTATCTTTAGAGACACCGGCAATATAAATAACAGATACGGACTGAAGCCAATACTTTCACCAATACATGAAACTGTAGATTAGAATGACAGCATTATTCCAAGGTGACTATACATATGTGTTGTAAAGTAAATTTACAGAGTATTTTATGTATTCTGTGTCTATGACTGAATGAAGTCTATGACTTCTATGACTGTAATTTATTACAATTATATGGCATATGGTATAATATTATTTTATATTTTAGTATTATTCCTGTGGGGAATTCCACTTGTCAGGGAGCACTGCTTCATCAGGCTGTGCTGTTTTGTATTTGGCTCTCTTTCATTTTTAAGGCTACTTCTTTGTGTGATGTATCTGAACCTTATAGTTTCTGATAGCAGACGTCCTGCATTTATTGTCAGCAAAAGAAAGCATCATAGTGAGGAAAAGGGTGTAGGAATGATTCAGTGTTGCAGCATCACCTCGGTGTGATATCAGGCTTTACAGAGCATATGCGTGCAGGCCCTTTCAGTCTTATCAGTCTTAGTAAAAGCTTGCTCGTGCAACAGTATGGAAGGGCTGGAGTCACTAGCAAGTGCTGGGTATTCTTCTCTCACTGTTTCTGTTACTTATTTGCTCTTCCCTGACCTAATACTGGCACATTTGCATAATGTATCTATGGCTACATGAAACATTTGCAAATATATTCTGCAAATGATCTCATTCTAGTTAAAAGTGGAGCACTGACATTAACCCTCTGAGGTCTAAGGCTTAATGTTATCACTAATGCATGGACATGTGTTCATTTTATTTCAGAATACATTAATCATTTGATCTCGTTGAGCTCATGTAATTTTATAGATCCCTATAAGACTCAGGAAGGTGTTTAATCTCAAGTATAGAAACATCTAGAAGTGAATAATAACATGACAGAAGCTATAATGACATTTTTAAATATATGCTTTGCAACTGAACAGTGAAACACACACACAGAGTTATTTCTTAAACACAATGATATTTGATAACCGATCATTCCTCAGATCGTTACTTCGCACATGTAAAGCTTACCTTCAGGTCATAAGAAGAGTATGGCCTCCCTGGGCTGTTTTGTGGGTGAACCAGAAGCCTGTCTGCAGTCCTCAGATCTGAATTGAGAGCCACACTGTCACTTGGGTCCCTCTGCATGGTCATAGTGGGACTATAGAAGCAGGAGATAGGCCTTGGATTGTGAGACAGTACTATGGGAAACTCCCTCCTCATCATCAGCCTCTCATTGGGGCTTCCCACGTCCCCGCCCACGTACACGGGCCTTGGTGGTACAGGGATGGGTGGTAGTGGAGGGGCAGGCAGGGTGGGTGGGACCATACACCCCTCCAGGGAGCCAATGCTGACCTCATAGGTGGACTTGGCCCTGGGCAGCACGCCGTTGGGCTGCAGGTTGACATTCTTCTTTACACCCATGTATGGTGTCCCACTCTCACTGTGGACATTCCGTGGCTGGTCTCCCCATTGCGTATGGGCATTGGGATCAAGGTGAGGCTCAGTGCGTTCCAGGTCCTCATACTGGTAGGTGTCCCCTTCAGCCACTTCCCCGAGGCGGCCCAAGGATTGTGCCCTCTTGCGGGCCGAGGGACTGGTCTTGCGCAGAGAATTGGAACTGCTCACCGACAGGCGGCTCATGTCTGACAACATGGCGGAGATATAGTCGCCATGGCCAATGAAGCTCCCACGCACGATTGTCTGAGAGAGACATACAGAGAGGAACATTTGGATTAATGCAAACTGAGCAGTGTAAATAACCCCAGGAAATTATCTTAAAATTACACTTCTCTAAACCATGCTATTTTGAGATAAAGCGTACAATACATTCCTTGACAAATGAACCTTTTGTCCAAGCATTCCTGCTCATTTTGCAAAATGATTTTTACATTTTTTATTAAATAGTCAAAAAAGAGCTGACTGGTGCAATATTTCGCAAAAATAAATTACAATGATGGAGGGCAATAGTTTAAAAATTATGAAACTATACATTCTTTCCCTAATTCTCTTATTGGTCTCCATGCAGAAAGCTTTTCATTTTAAGCTGACTTTGACCTCTAATTCAAAGCACATTTGCAAGGGTTTCTGGCCACAAAAGACATTTTCTGTCAATTGCCATGTGCTTCAGTTCCTCTATCATTGACTAGGAGTATAAAAGTACCCTGAAAGAAGACGGTATGCACCACAGTGGTTCAGGAACACAGACATGGTTAAGCTGTCAAAGAAAGCCCAGAGGTCTGTTACTCTAACTTGAAGTGAAGTCACGCTTGATTTCATGTGAGGGCACTTTCTCTGGGCCACGTAGATGGAGGGGTTGTGCTCTTAGTACTACAATCTCAGCCGCCAAGGTAAGATAAGGTACAACTCTCATAAAAAAACATTCGATTTCCGACAGCCCAAAATGACCTTATCCTTAAAAATGAAAGCATTTGGAAAACTTTGTAAAATAGTTCTGACTAGCATTGCTGTGCTGCACTTATTTCCACTGTATATGCAAATGCATATATAAGGTTTTGCTAAGAGCAGACAATGAAGCTCTTAAAGACACATGGAAGAGAACATTGCACTGTTTTAAGTATTGTAGTTATGTGTACTGCATGTTTGAGAAGGAAATATTGTGCAGTGGCAAAATGAGGGACATGGGATGGTCCAATTGCCCTGCAGATATCCATGTGCTTGGAGATGAGTTTTTTATGCATGAGTCTGGCACTGGTGGCTAGGCAGTGTGCAGCAGTATTAATTGCCAGCATGTAGTAATAAATCTCCGTGCCCTCTAAGGGTTCTCATCTGAACATAGCAGAATTGTTAGTCAAGACACATGATAGATAATACTGTGATATGACAGTAGGTTAAAGAGAAAAATAGAAAAGCATGTGGTGCTATTACCAAGAGGCCATCTTAGGGAAGAGAAATGTTGTTGTGGATTTGAAGAATAGGACATAGAGTTTGTGGATGGATGCCCAAAAAGCTACTTTAACTTCTAAGCTCAGATCTGAAATCCTGACCTATATTCACAGCCAAAGCATAAAATCATAAATAGATATATAAGCTACTTAAAAGTCTTCCCATTTTCATGTTTGTAGTGTAACACATGTGCGTGTGGCTTCTGTCATCCAGGCACCATGAATGATGCATTCTAAGTGTAGCGATTATCTGCTTAGCTGGAACAGCATCATTTATGGCTGATGGGATCAATGTGGGAAGTCTGCTGGAAAGGTTGCATCCATGTGCAGTCCCAGGTCTCTTGGCTGTGTTGCGCTTCTTTTTGCATGACTGCCTGTCTGCTGCAATGTTATAATTCAGTTAGGATTCCCAGGATTCAGTATCAATGACAAGAACTTTCAGGTCTGTCTTGGAGATATCTTTGTAGGGCAGTTAAGAGCAGCCAGTAGTTCTAGCTGCCAAAGATGTCCCTCAGGGCTCAATGCCAGGCCTTCTTCTCTTCTCTTTGTATACTTGCACTCTTGGTGATATATCTTCTCATGGCTTCTCCTACCACTGCTATGCTGACGACACCCAATTAATTCTCTCCTTTCCACCTTCTGACATTCAGATATACAGGCATATCTCACCATACATGACTGACATTGCATCATGGATGACAGACCACCACTTGAAGCTCAACCCCAGCATAACTAGTTTATGTACATCCCAGGAACTCTCAATCCTTATCATCACCTCACAATCTCTTTTGAGAATTTCCAGGTATTGCCATATAATGCTGATTGTAGCATGGCTATAGTTTTGGACAACCAATTTTTTTCTCAACTCTTGTTTCAAACCTGACTGGGTCTTGCTGATTTCTCCTTTGTAGCATAAGAATATATTGCCCCTTTCTCTCACAGAAAGCTACCCAGGTGCTTGTGCGGTTTCTTGCCATCTCAAAGCTAAACTACTGCAAATTGATACTTGCTGGTCTGCCTATAGAGGCTTTCAGACCTCCACAACTGATCGAGAACACAGCAGCATGAGTTGTCCTCATTGACTTGAAGTTCACACTTTTGCTGCGTTCCCTTCATTGCTGCGTTCCCTTCATTGGCTTACAGTAGCTGCCCACATTATATTGATTTAAACCCTGAGGTTTGCCTACAAAGCCAAAAATGGACAGGCACTTCCATATATGATGACAATGATCAAAGCCCAATCCATACCTTAAGTACTTTGAACCTGAGGTACAGCTCAGTTTGCTTCAAATCTCAGGACAAAACAAGCATCGAGACCATTCCTGGCCTGGCTCCCAGATGGTGGAATGAAATTCCACTGGCTGTCAACACAGCAGAGTCCCTTGCAGAAGATCTCAAGAAGAAGAACAAGATCCCAAAGAGTCTTGGCGCAAGAACTTTGATCTTTGGGAGAATATATATATATAGATATACAGTATAGAGGCATCTGCTGTGGGAAGATTATCTATGGTACACCTTTCCACTCAGCAGCTGGACTGTGACTCTGGGTACATTTTGTTCTGCCAGTGTCTGTAGGCAGGACAACAGGACCAGAGCAAAGACTTTGCTGACAATGTTGAGAAGGAAGATGCCTCTGTAGTTGTAGTCAGTTATCTCACCCTTGTTCTTGTAAAGGATAATCTTGGTCTGCCTCATGTCCTGTGGTATAGCTCCTTCTTGTCAGCATTGGCTAGTGGAAATAGTATGGTATCACTCCCTGGGGCATTTCTTTGGGTGAAACTACTGATGGCCTTGTTGAGCTCTTCAGTCATTGGCTCTGCATAAAGTTCTTTTGTGGTCGACAAGCACTCAACAGCTAAGAGGACGTCCTTTGTGGAGAACAGGTTGGAATAATATTCTCTTCATATACTGACCATTATGTGTGATAACTTCTCCAGTAGAGGATTTGAGAGGAGCTGTGTTGTTCTGGAATAGTGTACACAATGCCATCATACACTCCCTAGATGTTGCTCAAATCGATGGATAACTGAATGCTTTCACTGACTTGAATCCAGTACTCATTGGCACAATAGCTTGCAGCTTGTTGAACTTTGTTGTTTGCAGCCCTGAGCATCTGCAAGCTGTGGGTGGTTTTTATACTCGGTAATGACAGCAAACATGGCTTCAATGATGGGTGTCATCTCAGCCTTCAAATTACTGAGTACCTTAACCACCTACCAGGTACCTTAACCAGGCCACATGTTACCCAGCTCTCTCTTTAAAGTCCAGGAAGTCTTGTAGAGACATTTTATTCCCCTATTCCTGGTGCTGTGGCACATTTCTTTAGGTGCAGCCTGATCTTATAACACCCCTGAGAGTGGTTAGTGTTGCAGTCAACACTAGGGTAGGTAATTCTTCATGGCAGTACACCTCGCAAGGATAAAGTCCAATTAGTGCCAGTTCCAAAAAGTTCGGTCCAGTTAGTGACAGTTTTGTCAAGACACCTTGTGTTTCCTTGACAAAGGAATTGATGTGGAGGCCATGGGATGAGCACAGCACAAGAAGTCATTGTCCATTTTCATTCATTTTTCTCATGTCAAACGGTCCAGGGCAGGATAGCTGTTGGTTTTAATTATGTGAATTGTTCTTATTATTGTGCTCTACCTGTCATCTGTGGATTTGGTATTGCTAAAATGCAGTGTCATAAACCTAAAGTAAAGTTGATGTTTACAGGGTGTGGAGGCAAAGGGCATGCCATGAGTCATGGTCATTGCCCACTCTGGAATGAAATGACCCAAGATAATTAGTCCTATTCTTTGGTTGGTATGCTGCTTTTGATGAATGTGAAGTTTGCATAGAATTTGGTTTTTAGCATCTGGTATAGCTGACAATGCTGTGGTTTAAATGCTGACAAGGGCAATGGGGCCTTTGGTAGTGTCAAGTTGAGGAATCTGAAGACACAACAACACCGTTGTTGCCTAGTTCTGGCAAGCCCAGCAGGCTGTTCCTTACTGCAAAGCCTACTCTGTGTTCTCTGGGCTCATCAAAGCCCTTTCTTTGCCAGGAGAACATGTAGTCTCCTTCAGTGTGCTTGAGTTTGCCAGCTGTATTTCCTGAAAGGCAGCGATATCTGCATGAGGTTTCTTGAGTTCATAATTTATGACAGCAGTTTTTCTGGAGTCACCAATGTCCTGAATGCTTTCAGATATGTTTTCAGATTGTTGTGTTCTTTTTCTTGGTTGCAGTCTGCTCTTTCTAATCCCCCTGCACCCAATGAAGATAGTAGACCACAGCTGGACAGCACCTTATTGGCTGAGGGCTGCCCAATTTAAGACAGGCATTAGCAGTCCATTGAGAGCCCAAGACCCGTCCCAGCATCAGTGTGGTGTCATACTCTGTGGCAATCGGGTGATGACTTGGCCAATTCCACAGGTGAGTTAGCCAAGGCTGCAGGCAATACTAGATTTCCCTCTCCAGGTTATAGGTGCATACTGGGCCATGTGATATGGCTGGCAGGATGTTGCCCAAGTAGCATGTGCCCTTCCCCCAACATTGCTGATGGATGCAAAGAAGCAAAAAAAGAAACTACATTTTCCAAAAACAACAGATTTGAAATCTGAGTGTCCTTCTCCTAGACAGACTGCCCTACCAGGCTAACAAGCTCTATCTCTATCTACTAAGCTCTATCTACTCAAAGTGACTGGTTGTGGGGTGTCAGTGATGGATCCTTGCCATCCATCCATCCCATCCATCCCTCCTGTCAGCAACTCCACTGGGCGTAGAGACTAAACTACATGCGCAGACCAGGAGTTGGATTTTGGTTATCAGAAGCTATGATAGACACATGCCTTGGGGAAGTTATAGATTTGAACATTATAGATGATCTTAGAGATTAGTTTCTAGATTATTCCCACTACCATGTATATATACACGCAATACATGTACTCCTGAACTTGACTGTCATATTAAAAAGATGATCATTACACTTTGTTTAGAAGGCTAGAAATGTTGGTGGAAAATGTGTGCTTCACTGATTCAGTTTTTTCCACAGTGAAGAGTAAATGACTCCACCTCCCCCCCTCCCCCCTCCATCTTTTTGAGTATTTGGTCATACCAGAAATACTTTCATAAGGCTGCCGAATGACTGAGAATGTAGACCTCCCACCTTCTTTGGTTTCAGATCCACTGGTGTTATTCTGGAGGGGTCCACCATGGGTCTGGGCCTTCGGAGGTTCTCTATGAGGCTCTGCCATTGTGTTGGTAGGCCCACAAAGACTCCACGTTTTGCGTCGAAAGAGGTATGGACTCGGTGCTCGAAGTTCTTTGGTGCAGAAATTTCTGGCCTCTTCTTCTTCTTTTTGCGGAACATTGTCAGGTCCTATACTGGGAACCTGTCCGAAAAAGCTTGGTGTTATTGGATTAAAACCCAATCTACAAAAGATACTATCTATCTACGAAAAGGTTTACCCTTGTGTGTTATGAATGCAGTTTCAAAGACTTCTCAATATTTTCAGCCATTTCTAATAGGGTATTTGCAATTTTCTTTTAAAAAATGTAATTTTGTTACTGCATTACAAGCATACACATATACCACAAATAATAAGGAAAAAATAAGAAAATAAGTAAAAGCCAACACATTATTTAATCTTCAAAGTGTTTTCTGACTGCTAGATCTAACCCTCCTTTTATGAAGTATCTTTAAACCATGGTTTAGGATTATGCTTAACAGCACCACATGCAGTTCACTGTATACACACCTAATCACAAGTAATTAGAGACGGAATAAAGAAATCCAATACAGGTATTTGTCCTGGTTCCAAAGGACTGTTAGTAGCCTGCATTACAGGCTTTCCTCATGTTCCATCTGAAGTGCACATCCCTCTTTTGTCTAGTCTGGCTCTTGTGGTTTTGTTTTTCTGTTTTTCCATGCTTCAGAGTGCCGCTATCGGCAGTGAGTCAGATACATTTGTGTTCACATGGGAAATGAAGGATAGCTGCTCAATTAAGGCTTTCCCATCGCACCTGCCCTTTCAGTGACAGACGGACAGCTCACAAAGGAGCTCTGGCTCCAGCCCCAGGGTTACGAGTGCATTAGCGGAATGAAAAAACTCAGAGGAGCCAACTGTCCCTTACCCGACATCCGCTAGTGGCTGCAAAGGAGCGTTTCTCTCTTTGACTTACAAGGAAACCAACTGACAAGACCAATAAGGATTCTTTGTTTTTTATTTATTATTTTTAGATGATATTCACTGACATTTAGCACTTTGGGTTTTGTTAGATGCTTTTTTTATATACAGAAGATGAAGGATATCCCAGCAAGAATTAAATTCTAACATCTGGATATAGTGCTGGTACTCAGATACAGATCCTTGGCAGCTTCAAAGAGATCTTTCAGGCTAACACTAAGCTGAACTTGGAAAGGGAATAGTGAAACTGGATTTGAGTAGTAGACTACATGATGTAATGTGTGTTTTTAATGCTCTAAAACAGCATTTAGTCTGAAGTTGTCCTTAGGAAATCCTGGACTACAGCGTGCCTTCGAGCCAGACAAATTCATGCCTCATGTTATTTCTTCTCCTTGCAAGCAAACCTTATAAACATAATATACACTGTATGTGTGCTATGCAAAGATGCCCGCACATAAGATCTGGCACAGTGGGATGCAAGATGCTAGCAGGTAGAGCTTCTGCGGAACACCTTAACCAAGTAGCTGGCACAGTATACAGAACATCTGTGCCAAGTACGGGCAGAAAGTTCCGAGGTCAAAGTAGGACACATCCCCAAAAGTGGTGGAGAATTACTGAGCTAAGATCTTGTCCGGTTACAGACTAACAAAATGGTAATGGATAACCAACCAAACATAGCAGTGATGGACAAACAGCAAAAGAGAGCTGTAGTAATAGATTTAGCAATCCCAAGTAATATCAGGACCAAGAAAAGCTCGAGGAATAACAAGAGCTGAGAGAAGAGCTAAAAAAATGTTGAAGGTGAAGGCAACAATATATATACAGTATATATATATATATATATATATATACAATATATAATCAGGATGTTTGGAAGGAGGTCCTTCATCTGTGTGAGCATGTATATATATATGTGCAAGTGTGTTGCAACCAGAGCTGACTGTGCTAGGATTTGCATAAGCATATTGCTCTGTGCTCCATGTGTATACATGATAAGGGGGCCGGTGGGTTTATGACTGAGTCTGACAAGCACATGATCACAGTGGCGTAAGGTACTCACATCGTGGAGCTGGGTGCTGGGTAGGATGTGAAGTGAGAGAGTGAAAAGACAAGAGAGACTGAGAGAAAAAAACAAATCCAGGCTTCTGTATATGGCTCAGACATTTTTCCTCTGTTAAATATGAAAATGCTTTTTTGCTACCATGAATTCTGCTGGTGAAAGAACAAAGGGTATATTTACTTGACAAAAGCTCACAAGTCAGAATTTTTGTGCTGTGCAAAATGCACAAAATACATTGATCTTAACATATCGGTGTGTCCTGGCCCTTAAGAACATAAACTATTTAAAACCAGAAGCAAATAGTTAATCTCACTTAAATAGTGAACCTTTGGAGTAAGGCAAGTGTGAAGCATGAATAGTGGATGGTAGGTACTTTGTCCTTTTTTCCAAAACTGTAAACCACAACTGATTTAGTCAGATGCATTTCATAGTTAATAAGGAGGGAATATGATGGTGACCAATGTTAAGTGTGTCAACAAATGTCAACACTGTCAGACTCAGTGTTTTGCCTCAGTTTGTTTCACCTGTACAAGCAAATCGATGTGTATTTATGGTGGGATGAAATCTAATCCAGTTTGCGCTCTGACTGCAAGTGAGACAGCGCCAACATGAAACATGCACGAAACCAAATCAATGTTGTCCAAATGGACTGTGGTTTGGTTTTCCCAGGTATTGATTTATTCTGAAGCATGACCACCCAGCCGCTCTCCGTTCTGTTAAGAGTCTCTCTCCTTACAGCCATGCTGGGTGGGAATTCAGTGTATCTTAGTCCTAAGCTTGTTTTGTTTTGTTTTACACAGTGTATTTATCCATTTTTCAGCAAGCGTTCTCTGAGTTTTTGACATGCCATCATTGCGTTTAGTGGAGGCTTGACACTTTTAGGACAATCCTTGGGGTATGTTGTCAGTCTTAGGAGTCCAAAAAAACTGCTTAGCACTCTTAAGCTAAACTGACTGGCTTGCCGTTACAATGTTTTAAAGGTCTTCTTAAAGGACATTGTAGAAGTGCAGTTGGATTTTGAACAGTGTTGAATACATGTCCACTTGAGCTAATTGAAAATTTGATAGCACTATCGATTTACACACTTTAATCTTACTGAGCTCTGTTTTCAACAGCACATAAGTTCAAGTTCAAGACCCTATTCAAAGCAATAAATCAGAAATTACTTAAACTGTATATGGAAAAATATCTGTACTAAACTTTTCCTGCTGCACTGAAAACCTATGGCCAACATGAGCTTTGTAATCCACTAGGATATGACCTAGCACTGCCCTTATGCAATCAAAATGCAGAATCCCAAAAGCATTACACAAACTATAAGAGCTACAGAACTGCTAAACTCCTTACATCTTAGTCTGACTTAGATTTGCAGTCCCATTTTATTTCTTCAGTGTACCTGAAAAAAGTAATGAAGACAATCTGGTCAGAAACAAACTAAGACAATCTGATCAAGAACTTGACCTAATAGCTCAAAGCAGATTGATGGGTATTGATTGACTGATTCATAGATATAAGATGCCTCCAAAGTTTGTAAAAGCGCTTCTGGCCATCGGCTGGTTTAGTCTCATTTCATGACTGTGGGACAGTGCAGAGTACCAAGGTACAATAATACAAGGTATACATTCATAGTTATGACAGCCACAGCAATCCTATTATTTCATTCATTCGACTATAAAAAGCTATTATAAAAAGCATCTAGCTACACCGATGTAAATTGTGGTTGGTTAAAAATTCAAGTGCTGATTCAAGTGCTGACATTTGTGTCTGTAGTACTGCGTTATCTAACTCTGAATTCATTATTAAATCATGCATTAATTAATTATAACTCAATATTCTCATGAATATGTAAAAGTCCATCCACTATAAACAAATAAGCATTTCATAAAACATTCCTTTTTGATAAGGTTGTCAAAGAGGCCTATAAAAACTGGGCCTGTAAATTACAGCACTGTACTGTTATGGCAGGTACCAAGATTTGTATGGTGCTTAAATCGGTAATTGATTATTAATTCATTGGCCTTTTGAGATATTGGTGATCATTTACATGATCATTTATCTTTCAGTCAATTATATTTGTAGTGCTAATAGCATCACTTTACAAAGTAAATCTAAAAAGAAGTGCCAATTCCCCGAGGACCAACACTACCACAACCAATAGAGTCAATAATAAACCAATACATTTACTACTGACACTGTAAAAAAAGAATAAATAAATAAAATTATCTCTCCGATAATTTATCAGCTCCACTGTCAAAGCAAGGACATATTCTACATATTATATGTAAAATAATTACATAGATACATAAAAATTTATAAAAATGATTGACGATGTCTAATCATTTTTGCCATAGAGTGCAAAACATTTGTTACATTGAATGTCATCTGCCCAGCACAATACTTCTGTCCACTTTATGTTTGAATTCCAGCCGTGCCATGTGTCCTCTGTAAGCAGTGAGATCTGACTGCATGCTTATTAGGTCCTCTCTGCAGTTCCAGCAAAATCAGCCAAAATGTACTTGGCTCTGATTCTTTTTGACCTCTCTGTATCCTTCGACACATTCACCAGTTCCTCCTGCCTATCTCCACCATCACATCACAGGCAACACAGCCTCAGCCTGCCTGTGACTTGTGTTCTAACTGGAAGGCCAGCATACATGGAGAGGACCCATATCTGCTCCATACAGACTCTCCAATCGTGCCCACAAGGCACAGTGTTCCATTCTCTCTAAATCAACTCTCTTGGCGATGTCTTTACATGGCTTCTCTTACCGCCGTTTTGCTAATGATGCACGCAATACATCGTTTCCTTATTAGATACTCTGGTTTTAACTCGTACCTAGGTAAGTCTGGCACATATCCCCTCCTGGATGGTTGCCCATCACCTAAAGCTGAATCTGAGATCTGTTATGTACCCATGGTAATACAAGCAAAGGCAAAGTAACATTACATGTTCTGGTTAGTTACATTGAGGACGCCCTGTTTTAAGAGCACAACAGCCATAGCATAGTTTTGCTAACAGCACATGCTACCAAACTGACTCCCTCCTTCAGGTTTGTCCTCGGCACCATAAGGAGAAGTGATCCATTTCTCTCGAGAGACGCCCCCCCGAATGGTTGTTCAGGCCATTCTTATCTTATGGCTTTGTCCCGGGCCTTATTATACACAAGAGCATGATAGGTAAACATTAGTAGATACACTAACCTCACAGGGTTAACCTGTGATTGGTAATCTCTATATATTTATCAGCAGCCCTGAAATTGGTCAGATAATATCTAAAGACAAAGTCAACATATGTATGTCCATGGGATTGTGTGTGGGGGAGGGGTGTAAATATACTGAACAACAGTCCTCCACACCTGTAAAAGAGCCAAAATAAAAAAATGTTTTCAATTCAACAGACATTCAGTTATGATGCTACCCACATTGCAGGCTGGTGTAACGAGGGGGATTAGCAGGGAGTGTGCCTTCTAGATTATCCAATTCTGGGACTACCACTCACTGTTCCATGGAGAATTTGTGTCAGCATGTGTGCTGTGAGTGGACGGAATACTTTGTATGTATCAAGGCAGGAATTATAATCTGAGCCAAACTATGCAGATGGATTTGGACAGCAGTATGGACAGAATCAAGAGTCAGAATCAAGTGATTTTAAAGATACAACGAGAACTTCATCACGTTCATTATTGAGACCATTCTGCACTTTGAGTGAAATGAGATTGCTGTGTGTTCGTGTGTGTGATGGGGGCATTCTCTGGAAATAAACTCCTTAAAAAGTACACACACTTCTACACAGATAGAGTTGTACACATGTACAATGTACAAATGTTTGTTTTATGACCTTTGATTCACTTCTTAATTTTCATTGCAAGTTGCTTCTCACCTAATAGTTCTGCCTTTGTATCATCCACTTTTATCTGCACGATAATGGTCCTCAGTACGCTTTTGAACCCAGAAACCCAGAGTGAGTACATTACAATGCATCAACCTCATCATGAAGCCTTATATATTTGCTCCTCCAGGCTGGATTTAAATTAAATATGGAACTACTGTTTGTATATAGTAAACCTTTAAAACAATACTGTGTTCTTCAGCAGATATAGTGAGCTATGTAAACTAGCCTGTCTCATATAATCAAAGACCATTACTATGTGCAGCTGACAAACTTAATCAATAGAAACTGAAATGTTCTGCTCTGCTGATTTTTAAAATATATATATTTTTCTCAAATCTCTACTTAACATGATATTTACCTACTCTGCCTTAATAAATGCATTATAGAACTTTGTGGTCGAGATACCAAAAATCCCAAAAGTGCTGTCTGCTGCTACTGCATTTTTCTTTCCGACTACATGTTTATTAAGTTGACTGGAAGACAGAAAGAGAATGAAGTCTGAAGTCAGGGACCTGACAGGCCTCACTATAGCTCTCTAGTTCCATTATTCACTTGCAATTTGCACCGCCTCTGTTCTTGAGATGGCGTGTCCACACATATCAACCTTGTTTATGTACCATGGTTAAGCAATATTCTGTGGTACACAATACTCCAGATGCAAAATGTGTTGAAAAAAAAATGGCTTTTCTCCAAATTGGAGCTCAACTTGGCCTTGAGAAAGTGAAATACCCTGACTGCTCTAGTTTCTGCCATCTGAAAGAGCAGAGGTTTTTTGACAGCAAACATGTTCTTCAAAATTCCAGTGACACAAATACTGTGATCCAGCACTGCAACTGGGAGAGAAATGAGTGTGTTTAAAGAGCTTAGACATCCTATCAGAGCAGCAGATACAGCCATGTTTTGCCACAAACAAATGCAAGTTTACCAGAGCCTTGTTTTCCAAGCTAGAAACCCTTGTCTTTGGCATATCTGATTATCTATGACAAATCATTTGAATTTTTCATACATTAACTCTTTGCAGCCTTAAAAACACACAAAACCTGAGCAGTACAACATCAGACGAATGCCTCAACCTAGTTCAGGGGGTGCTATGACTGTCAATGGAGACCAATGTAGATCTATAGCAAATCTTTTTCTACTGACTGTATCCCATGAGAACCTTGAGAATGCCTTGAAGTAGAGAGTCAGTGTCACCTCTGTGCTTTGCTGCTTGGCAGATGTGCTCATGGTTATCACCTGGCCTCTGCTCAATTCTCTCCTCTCAGTGGAAAAAAGACATATCACATTGGTCCAATAAGACAAACCAGCTTTGGTGTAATTTATTGAAAGTGAATTTCTCTTCTGAGATCTACTGAAGTAAATTTTCTTGCAAAGAGGAATCATTATATTCCTCATCTTTTGTCTTCAGTATGCCTATACTCAAATATTTTCAAACATTTGCTTTTCTGTTTCCTATTTGGTTTATCACTCCACTGTCACTCATTTCTTATGACTTGTCCTGGACCAAAATGGACTTTTAGTTGACAACGCCCACTGACTTACTTAATGTAGTGCAATACTTAATGTACATTAGGCAAACAGTGCTGTGGTTGAACAGACAACGTCTCTGTAGAGATGTCTGCTTGGCCAGTTAGGCTGTGTGAAAGCAGAGCCTGGGCTCACGGCATCCCAGATAACCTGTTACACACCTCCAGTGAGACGCACTGTGAAGCATGACCGCAGATGCCCTGGGGGTCAGCGAGAGATCAGCACTGACAAAATCCATAACGTGCGTGGATGGCTCACAGTCTAGTTGCCAGCCACCCCATCCCTCAGTGTCAAGCCTTTCCCCTCCGTTTCTTCCTTTAGCTATCCTCTAGCACTCCCACAAAGGACAGGCCAGCATTGAACCTCAGAAAGATCAGCTGAGGGACTGCTGAAAGTTAATTAAACCCTGTCATGAATGCTGTCTTGCAGAGTTTATGGGGTTAGCAGTGTTTGTGGCCCCCTCATCAGAATGATAGATAAGTGTCATGGTTCATTCACCACCTGTCTAATTTGTTCTTCAGTCAAGGTAAAACATTCTGTCAATGCAGTTTGTCTAACAGAGTGAAACAAGCACTTCTGATTATTATTTTGATCATTTTATTATACACATTAACTATTACTCCTGAAGGAATACCTCAAACTCTGTAAAACAGTACCAAATAGAGATCTGTATGTAATGGTATAGGTGGCAAACTAGTAAACATGGGAAACTCAAATGACTGAATATGTGGAGATTTACAGATCTTTTTGCGTGATGTTTAATCAAACAGTCTGCCATTTAATCGCATCCTAAAATACATTCCTGCATTGTGATTCTCACCTTTTTTAGAACTTGCAAATTTAACCCCTGACAGCTGGGTACATATCTGAATCCATTGCTCAAATGCAACTTATATAAACTTTTACAACCGATTATTTAGCACCATCACTAGGCCCAGATCCCTGCACTTGTCCACCTTATTCATTGGCTCATCCTGAACCAGTGTGTGAAAACAGTCACATGGAAGAAGGGGGAGTGAGCAATCACATCTGTTTTTCTCCTCTTAGCGACGGCAACACAAGTGAGAAGTTTCTAGCCTCACGCCCACCCTGCACCAGAGCCTCACAGCCCTGATCTGAACATCAGCTTCCATAAGAGGACTAGGAGATTTGGCGTTGGCCCTGCGTGATGGGACTTATTTGGGCTGCATCACTCTGGCCGCGTCGGGGAGCTTTTTGGCATAAGTACAGCCTGCTTCCAGCCTGCCTGGATCTGTACACCTGAGCGCGCAGCCTCTAGCCACCGGCTAACGCACCGTGACAGCAACAACTGGCCCAGTTCTCCACGCTACGCCTCCTGAACACATCCCCCCCCCCCACTACCTCCACCACACTCACACCCCAGGGACCTCCACTTGCCATTCACCAAGCTGCCTGAGGAGGATGCAGGAAGAGCACTCTGCTCGGTCTGCGAAAGCAGGAGCCTCACCACAGGGTGGCCGCTAGCAGGCACCACAAAAGGAGAGAAAGAGTAATGGGAGAGAGAAATGAGGGTGTGTGTGGGGGGGGGGGGGTGCTTGGGTGAGGGGAAGGTGAAAGCCCTTCCAAAGCAGTGCAGTGCTTCAGTGGTCGTCTTTTGAATCTCACCCTCACTACCACCTAGGCTTGGTGCATTCTGGTCTCTCCCTCCTCCTTTGGCTATGTCCGTGTGCATAGTGTTGCGTTGCTCTTTACTGCTGCTCATCAATGAGCCTCAGCATGCACCCCCCCCCACCTCCGCTCAACCCCCACAAGATCACACAAGCAAAAAGAAAAAAGACCATCTGAGGGGAATTAAGAACTCTGGATCAAAAACAGAGAAGCATGTCTGCTTACCTTGCCGTTGCAACGAGCGCTGAAGGTTCTCTCCTCCCGGGAGAGGAGACTCTGTGAGCGTGTACACACACACGCGTATGCGCGCACACACACACACACACACACACGGAGGGGAGGAGGAGGGCTGTCTCAGGCAGCCTCACGCTGCAGGCTGACGCTTGCCCGAGAAAGCCCGATGCGCTGCTCCCTCCGGGCGCCCGTCCGATCCAGCGATATCGCCATCGCAGAGCCTTTGTTGGAGATGAGTCGCCCAGGCCTCCATGTGCGGCCACTCCCACCCTCGCCAGCTCCTGCTACCGGTGCAGCACGGCAGGCACTGCCGAGGACGCGGCCATGCTGAGAGAAAGGGGTAGCGTCCGCGGCCAGAGGACACAACGGACTCATAGAGATGGCTCCGCGCTCTGCCTTCTGCTCCCTTCCCTTCTTGCTCGTGCTCCCCCTTCTCTTGTTGTCTTCCTCTCCCTCTATCTCCTCCCTCCCTCCCTCCCTCCCTCTCCCCCCTGTGGGCGGTCCTTGCCGAGTGCCTTTCAGTAGGAGCGGTGCGCGCGGCCGCTCCGCTGCTTCTCCGTGACGGAGCGGAGGCGAGCGGCCCGTCACCTGGGAGACTGTTTGGCCGACCGGCCCGCCCCCTCTGCCTCTGCGCTGAACCTTGCACATGAGCAGGCAATCCGAGACAGTGAGGACAGCCGCACCTCTGAGGTGTCAAGTGCTCATACAAAATCCATATGAAAATCCCAAAGCCACATTATTATGGCCATAGCAGGCAGTGGAGGCTTCCATTACATGAGCACAAAGAGCTGCAGTTATGTAGTTTGCATAATTCACAATACGTTCTGAATACAGTATGTTACAAATGGATAATTAAGACTTTTTAGACAAAGAATGAAATAGTGATGGAGTTTTATCCTAGCCAACAGCAAATGCAACACCATGATTTTCATGACACTTTGAAGTTAATCATAAATTAACCAGTCCATTTTGTCAATAGCTTCACTCACAATGAGTTTTCATTTGCATCTTAATAACTCCATTGTCTCCATTAAAGAGTGTGGCATATGTGAACTCTACTGCCCCCCCTACAACCCTTACCCATACAATAACTCCACAGGCTCCACCCAATGTTATTGTCATTGTTATAGCTCCCATTGGTTCTCCTCAGCAGGACGTTGTCAACTTAGCTAACCTTTATCCAGCACAGAGGTTGTAAAGGCACATCGATACAGCCTGAAAATGCCAGTTAAAATAATTGTTTTATTTCGGCTAATTCCCATTATGCTGTTATGCAGTATTGAGTATACCAGAACACATCGTGGTGTGCCTGATGCCGTGTTTCAACTGTATTATTACACTATTGGTCACTAAGCCTATTGTGATTTAGGATTAAGCCTCTAACCCCAAAGGTGGAGATGAAGACAAAGCCATGATGGCTGTCTGTGGGCAACCATTCATTAATATGAATAGCCATCTTAGCCTCTTCCCTTCAAACACCAAGTGTTTTAGTTTGAAATGCAGGTTAAAGATACATTAATTATTAAAAAAAATAATAGTACAGTATCTTTTAAAATAAACCAGTAATGTGAAATGTCTGATATACCACACAACAAAAATACTTGCATGACAAAAAAGAGGATTGTTTGGTTCCTGCTGTTTCTCTATTTTAGAATATTATTTATGTAAATACTGCATATTACACTTATTGTGTATGGGAGACATCAATACCAAACTATGTTTTTGTTTAATTTAGACTTTCCAGATGGTGCAGAGCATAGCTCCCTACTGTGCATTGTCATGTTGCTATGTGTAATTAGACCCATGAGAGCAGTAACGTCAGTAACTTTAGTACTTTGACCATAGGGTCAGTGAAGCCCATGTGCTTGCTCCATTACATAGTGGCGGGTTGAGCCCATCGCCATGTGAGCCACCTGTGATGGTGAGGCTGTCTGAGCAGTGAGGTCTTCATGTATACACTGCAAACCATCAATACACTGTATATCCATGTTCACAAAGGTCACATGTTTTTCATTAGCGCTGATGAGTATCAGAGTTTCCTTTAGTTTTGACAGTGAAATGAAAAAGGGTGGGAGGATTCATGGTGGCTGGAGAATTCGGTTAACAGGTCAGCCAACATCCAAGCCACACTGGGCATAAACCTGATGCAGTTGAAGTATGTAATCAAACTGGATAAAATATTTAGAAAAGTCATCAGTAGTAATCCATCCATCGAGATTTCAAACTTGTGCCTCAGACATTCCCTCAGACTCCCTTGGTGAAAGCAGGTATTTGAAACTTAAGTGTCCCTACTCCATTACAGGAGACTTTAGGAATCTACAGCTTCTGAGCAGATATTTCATGACAAGAATAGGCATTGCATCTATTAAACACAAATACTACAGGTAAGACCCTCAAAGTACTCAGCAACTGCTTATTCATCTTATAAAAAACAAACAAAACAAAAATAACACCATATGCTGTTTAGCAACTAGTCGTTAGTGGCCGGCCAATATGTACGTGACTGGAAAAGATTTTTAAAAAAATGTCTGCTAGAAATGGAAAAAACACAAATGAAAGAATTGCTCTGCAGCCAAGAAGAGTGTTTCAGGAGCCCATTAAGCACACTGAGCATGGAGTTGTCAGCGACTCGTTCTGAGCTGGAGAGGTATGGATTTTCTGTCTGCAGATATATTTATCTGGATCAGTTAGTAGTAGCTTCTTTGGAATAAAGAATTCTCTGCACCTTAGCAAGTGCTATGTCAGTAAGTGTAACAACACAATTCCAAACAGAATACCATTGATTAGTAACCTGAAACGATAGTGTTTTCTCAAAGACAGTAAATGTTTTTCAGCAACAAGCAAGAAAACTGAATTGACAATCAAAAATTTTCCACAAGTCAACTACTTAAAGGACAAATGCAGCTTTGCAGTTTGTGGAAAATCAGCACAAGCATATGCAAGATTTGATTCAGATTATGGAACCAGAGTGTAGGAGTTAATATGCCACTGGTAGGCAATTGAGAAGCAAACCAGAGAAGTGCTGCTCCATTTTTCCACAAAAAGACAGAATGACCTGCAACATACCCATCAGCCCAAATCCAACAAGCAATGCAGAGCTATAATGGACCTCATTTTCTTTTTTTTTTTTTACTTTTACTAGTTAATTTAGATGCAAAAAGACTGACAAGCTAAATAATTTGTCTTTACAGTTGCTCCTTGCAAAAAAGAAATAATTAGAAGGACAGTTTACTATTAAGGTCACACTGAAAATGTTTAAGTGCTTCCCTTAATTTTAAAAGGGAAGCATATAAGTTATTAGATTGCTTGCTGACCAACTACCAAATGAGTAGTCTGTAACTAAATCTGTGGTGTGAATAACTAGTCTGAGTCCGTAACTGAACCTGCTGCTCTGGACTGCTCTGCTGCCTGGACAATTCCACCTCATGCTTTTTTTAATCATGCAACTGTCAAATCAATCCCATTTTATGAAGTAAAAAAGGTTTTTATTCATTAGAGAATATGTCCATTCCCCAACTACAGGGCACACAGGGCAAAGCTCTCACCACACTCCTTGGCTTTTGTCAGTGGGGCAGCAGCCGCTGACTTGAAAAATCACCATTTTTATATGCAACTTGTTACAAATGGTGTCACAATACAGTGTGAGAATTTTTACAGGTACACCGTCTCGAGGTTGTGACCACAACAAAAATATGTACAAACAAAGGGATAGGTAGAATCACACAATCAAAAAATGCCCATCGTACTGCATATTTTGAAAGTGGCGATCATGAGTACACACAAAAAAAAAAGAAAAGAAAAAAGGCCTGTGTCTGACTACTACAGCAACAGGCCATAGCATCATTTTCTGCTGCACCCGTTTGATGTTATAAAGCAACCAGTACTACAGGTAACAACTTTTAGTCACGGCCGCCGCCAGATTTAGACGCATAAATCAGATTCAACCTTTAGGGACTAGTTCCCAGCCAAGCATGCGGATGTGTGTGCATGTGCAGCCACCCACACACGCACACACTTTGGAGGCCCAATCAGCAGACACATTCAGAGCCAACGTTCTTAGCCACTCTGTGCTCTTTTCGGCCTCTTCACTCGTCAGTCTGTTTGACCGGGGCGGCCGCTGCTACGGGCGTGCGGCCCTGGGCCTGCCGATGGCGCTCCGCACGCAGCTCTTCGAAGGAGAACTCCGAGGCGCCGCTGTAGAGCAGCTCCATGCAGTACATGCTCTTCTCTCCACCCCGGGCCTCCTCGTCCTGCTGCAACTGCATGTGATCCTGCAGCCTCTTGAGCGGAGTCTGTTCCTCCCGCCGTGGCTTCCTCGCTGACAGCACCGTGTTCACCGCAGGGTTGATCTTGCATGGGGTCCTGCGGGAGAAAGCAACGCAACCTAAAAACACGCACATGCGTAGATGCAAGCAGGGAAGGGCTCGTGCAAAACTGAACTAAATACTGGAAGTAGATTGATTAACAAAGATGAGTTATAACTTGGATTATTCTGCATTGATTCATGGTTTTTGCAACATTTGTAAACAAGGGCTAATACCAAGTGCTCTCGACTGAAATTTTAGCCCATTTTAACATGTCGACCAAACATACCCACCAGGGACACAATGTCCTATAAAGCGATGGGAGAGATAAACTGGAAATAAATCATTCAGTGATTAACATGCACATTAAAAGCCAAAGGCTTGGGGCCTAATCACCATGTGTTAGCATGATGAGGCCAGCAGATATTGGTATCTCAGAGCACTCACACTGCAGGAGGCTGATCACTCTCCTCCACAAATGGATGGAAATTTGGCTTCGGAGGTGGAGCCACTGTAGTGTGGCCAAACCTGGACTTCTGGGGCAACTGATAGTGGGAGAAAAAATAAGAGCAATCATTTTTGGTCCTGCAGAAACATACTGGATATGAACAGCGTTTTTAAGGGTCACGACCCAAACTGGGTCACAAATGTGCTCATGATGGGTTACCCAATGACTGGTACAAAACAATTGCACCAAACTACAAATTCTGAAACTGTAAACAGCACTGCTGACATAGGACAGGGTCTTTCATTTCTACACTACTATTTATTTGGAAACACCAACTATTTTGTTTAAAAAAATATATATATAAAATTACAGATGCATCAGCTTCTCTGTTAGCTTGATAGCCACAACCAAAATTAAGAACACTGTTATATTAGCTCAAAAAGACAGCTCACTAGAGACCCACCTACTTTCTCCTGTTAATAAGATGTGCAATGTTAATCTAGTCCTTACTATCCTTTACATACATCTTGCGGCACATTTAGTACAACCTCGTCTGCATGCTGCAGTTTCCACAGTACGGCACCATCCTGAAAAGACTACAGTATAATTTGAGGCCACATTCTGAACATTTGAGTGAAGAGAGGGAGAGAACAGTCAACTGAGAACAGTCAACCATTTGGTGAGCTGGATTCAGCAAGAGAGGTTTAGGCTGTATAGACCTGGTAATCCCAGGAGATGTCTGTGGATTATTCTGTGAGGCAATTTAAACTTCCATGTCTAACAGGACCTCTACCAAGTGCTAAGTGAGAAAAGGACATTGAGGATTTGAACATGGCTCATTCAGAGTTAATCATGGAGGCTGTGGCCGCTGTCCGTCATGGCAGCAATCATGGAACACACCAGTGCTGAGGTAAACAGTCACACTGAAGGAGGCTCTCCGAGTAATGCTCGCAGAGATCATCGGATTTGATCGAGTGGTATCTGAAGACCAGAGGCGTGCTACTAAGGCTGCTGCTATAATGAAAGTTTGGTCTTGAGAAGTTTGGAGATGCCATACAAGCTTTTGGGTGGCCCCAAAGATAATCTGACAAACTGTCCAACACCTCAGGAGGGAAAGATTCAGCCTCAGTGAAAAAGTCTTCACTGACATACTGCAGAAAAGCATAGTTATGTAGTTGAACCCAAGATGCAGGAAGAACTTTACGGGTTCCTCCTAGGTCATGCAACAGTGAACTGTTCTCTCTGGCAGATCTTAGTGAGGGTTCATGGGCGTACACCAACACAGGTCACATATGCTTATACATCCTGTACAGAGGTCTAGAGGTGGACTCTCCATGCAATGTTCAGATTATGTCATGTGGTTCTCTTTGCCATGAATTTGAGCACTTCACAGCCAAATGAGACGCATCTTAGTTTGTACAGGTGAAGCAGAAAGACGTGTCCTAGGATGTAGCTCTCTGTGTACCTGTCAAAAGCACCCACCTTCACTTATGGTCGTAGGTAGTGATCGAAAGAATAAGGCTGAATGCATGTAGCAAAAACGAAGTTTCTCCACAAGATTCCTCGACTCCCACTCCATGATGGGGTATGGAGTTTTGCAAACTAAGAAGGCATCAGACTAGAGCTGCTGTTCCTCAAGATTTAGAGGAGCCAATTGAAGTCATAAAGATGTCTCCTGGTTATCTACCACTACAGCTCTTCCAGGCTTGTGCCAGCGGAAGGAGGCCCAGAGGCAGATCCAGGACCTGCTGAAGGGGTTATATTTCTCAGCTGACCTGAAAACATCTAGGTGTCCCACAGTAGGAGCTGGAATTCGTCACGGGGAATAAAAGAAAAGTCTGGGCTGACCTTTCTGAGCCTGATTCCACTATGACCTTCACCAAGAAAAGTGGAAGGAAGCTGCAGCAGATGAATAATATGACTATATAGATATCCACTGCACTAATAATCTCCTTCAGTCCCAGAATGGAACCATTTTTAAAGGTGTATCTTTGCACTATACAGTTAAAAACCCACCTAAAGAATAACTAAAATAAACTACATGGCAAATACCTGCACTGACAAAATGAACACTTTCAAAGTGCTTCTAATAAAGTGGGTGATGAAATCTAACACTCCAGCTTTCACATAGTGCAATCAATGATATCCCTGTCAATAATGAGAGAAAATAATTACAAACTATGTAGAGAACCAATAGGCCCTATTCTTCTAGTGTTCTTTTAGAAACATTCTCATACCTTAGCATTGGTCCATTTGTCAGGTCTCTGTTCATTCTCCTTCGCTTTAGCTGTGGGAGGGGCCATCCAACTTTCTAGCCTGGCTTCCTGAGGCTCAAGGTATTCCTTATTTTCATCAAATATCATTAATCGACTATTCTGGCCTGCACCAAGAGGTTGCCTAAACTGCAAACCCCGGGTACCTGAAAAACAAAGTAATCAGTCATGAGCAGAACTGTTATAGCCATTTGCTCCTCTTCCACCTGCATAAATGAACCAAATGGTCAGACCTGCAGAAGAGTATCCTTGTTAATATCCATGAAGGATAGTTTTAGCTGTAGAACACCATGCTTTACACACATGCTTTTGGACATTACCAGGAAATTAAATAGCTCTCCAAGATAATTGTCGCTACTCACAGCCGATAGAGCCAGCCACCCTGTTAATGGGAGCAACTGCTTTTTTCTTTCCCTTGGCCTTTAGTTCCACAAGGGAAATCCTATGAGGCTCTGGAGGTTCTTCATCTCCTTTCTCCTCTTCAGCTACTGATGTCATCATCTGCCTGCAAACACGTGCCTGCAAACCCCTGAGTAGAAAATTCTCATTTGAGTAACAGCACTAACCTGCCACTGTGACCAAGTTTATATTCTTCAAAAATATACATTTTATATATATATAATCAAACTTCATACTTGTGAAACTGCTGGAGTCTATCCAAAGGTTCAGCCCCACATTTTAAACCATCTTGGAATACACTGTCAGCCATCCGTGCGTTTCCCCTCTTCTCGTACTCTTCAGACCACGCAATGTAAAAAGATGCTTGCATTGTCCCTATTCCCTGGGCTTGCATGTACCGGTAGATATCCAGAGGATCAGAACAGCCTTCTGCCTAATGTTCAAAACAGGTGATACAGAGTATAACATTAAACTGAAGTTTAAGGATGAGACCAGCACTTGGGGGTGGAGATACCAAAGCACTTACAAATCTGATCCAAAGATCAACATAACGGACATCATTGTGATATTTCTTTTCTTCTGTGAACTTCGTCACTGCTCTTTCCAGTAGAATAGTTAAGCTGCTCTCCTTTCCTCCCTGTGGATAAGTCTGTTCTGTCCATTTTATGTACCTACAACAAAAGGTATCATATTTCGTTTGTGAGAAGGTACATGCCAAAAAATGAATACCTGCAGTACATTGACACTAATGTAACTAAATATTAGCACATCTATTCTTACCTGTACCAAACGTCAAGAGGGTCATCTCCAGTATACATGCGCAGCTCTGACTCAAATGCCCTAAGAATTCACACAAAAATAAGAGGGGGATAATATGTTGATGTTAAATATAGCTGACATAGATTTGAACTGTACTCTTGTGCTATAAGGATTCCATCATAGTGCAGAATGCAAAGAGTAGTTACTGTTTTTGTTGGTTCAGAGCTGTACTGGGCCCATCCTGTTGTTGGCAGAGGGCTTGGTGCAGGACTGAGATGGTTCGGCCATGTCTCAGTGGTTGGATGTTCTCTTTGCACAACTCCCACTCTGCCTCGCCATCTGCCATTCTTACCTGATGGCTACGCACTGCTCTATCAGTGGCCTACTAGGCAGCAGAGATCACTTATCAGACCTGAACAAAACGTATGCGACAAGAAAGGTGGACGCAGGTGGAGAGCTGGAGAACAAATTAATTAGCAGTCATTCAGTTGAGTTCAAGCCTGGACTGACAAGCAAGTTAGACCTTCAAAAGCTAAAAGGAATATGGCTTCAGCAAATTAACATCGTTGGGAGAGGCTTAAACCTCTACTCATGGCATGTACCAACAACCAACCAACTCATGGCCATAACCCACATACATGACATGATAAATAACGATCACAGTTATTATATTAGGAATTAACTAAATAGTTTGATAGCAGTCACAGATGCTTTGAAGCACTTTTGCTGATGCGCAACTCTAAAATCACTTCCAAAATTCCAAACACTTTGAATCTAAAGGATAGGTGATAAATTAGGTCACTAGACGTAGCTAAGCTAATTAAATTAGTTAGCGCCAAGTCCGGAAATATAAATTTGGGAGAGAATGGGAACTCGTGTTAGCTAATCTAGCAGTGAATCTACTAGCTACCTGTTCTGGCCTAGCTGGCTGGTTAGTTATCTAACGCTAGCTAGCTAACTGGCTAATTTTAGTCTGGTGATTTTAACAAACAGCTGACTAGTTATCCTAGTTTGCTATCTTATTTATCCAGGAAAATGGCAGAGAGCAGGTACTAGTCGATGTCTTGTAGGTAAAGTTAACTGGTCAGCCAGCAAAATTGTTGCGAGTAGGTCCACAGTTGAAGTTAACATCAGTTTATGAAGTGCATAAGTTTAAAATGATAACTAGTTTGCTAGATGAACTTGGTTATTCAATTTAGCATATGTTTAGTTAACTAGCTAGGTTGGCTGGTTTAAAACTGACTTCTCGAGTGAAATTTAGGTAAATCGCTAGTTAGGTTAACTGTCTTAGATTGGTGAACTAGCTAGCGTTAACCTAGGACATCGTCGCTTCCTCGCGACGTATTTGCCAAACGGCTAACAAGCTAGTTAGGTTACCCGAGAGGATCTCTTATCTAGCATTCCAGGCTAATTAACTAAGTCTAACTTATCTAACTAAGGCAGAATACGTTAACTAGTTACTTACTTCGTCTTGTTTTAAAGAATTCAAGTTATAATCCAAAATTCCTTCTTTTTATCGACTCCGCAACGCCAGTATCCGTTTTTGTCAGGGGACAATCAGTCCTGCTCTAAACATTTGAACGATAACCGCGAAGAGACTACGGCGATTGTGATTGGTCAATGCTGCTCAGGTGACCTAAACGTTAGCCTGGTCAGCAAAACGTACACTGTCACAAAACGCCGATTTCTTTTATACATTAAAAATGTAATTGAATACATTAACAATTTAATGCAATGTACATGAGTGCCTCAACTTTTTATTCGATTTTGCACTTCATAATTTTCACCTTTTTTATTTTAATTCCTGCATCGACCGAAACGAAAGGAGCGCGTCAATGCGTAAAGCATGCTGGTTAATGATGTTTGAACATTAATTTAAACTTCCTGTTTCTATTAGATAATATATTATTGACAATTAATCTACCATGTATCAATAGGTTTGATTTTGTTTATATGTCAAAACGTTTGAATTCGAATAAATTACTTCAGGCGGGCCTATTGCTTATTAATGCTCTTTATCGGACTACAATTACCGTGATTCATTGTTCTTCCTGATTTCTTCCTTGACAGGTAGATCACAGACGCTGATCGCTGTCTATGTAGCAGGCAGTTTTGTCTTTTTCAGTCATTTAAAAATGAGTTTGATTATGAAATGCGGTGGATATTGTAATACATACTGCTCACGTCGTCAGAAGATTTTTCTCTTGTTGGTCGTCTAAGACTTAATTAACTTTATCGTCTGTGCTATTTTCAAGACTGTTTCTGAACCAGTAAGAGGCCCACTATGAATAGTCGTTGTTATGGTTGCGCATCTAAGTTCACACTCTTCAAAAAAGAGGTTGGTTTGTTCGTACTGTCGTATGTTATAAAATGTAAATATACTTACATTTTATGCAGTAGTGAGTATTTAATTGTGTTGCAGTTGGGTTGCAAGAACTGTGGGCGCTCGTTCTGTTCTGGGTGCCTAACGTACAGTGCGTTGGTGCCACGCTACGGAAATACCGAACAGAAAGTCTGCAAGCAATGTCACGGGAACCTTACAAGGTGTCAACTCCTGTTGTGCATAATCTGTATGAATACAGTAACTAATAATATTGTTATTGAAGTGTTTAAATGAGGTGGTCTTTTGTGTATGCAGTGGTGGAAAACAGAATGATGCTGCAAGATGGTCCCCACCTGAAAACTACAAAAAGTAATGAGATAAATAATGAGATATAATGAGGCTTAATGAGATATTTGCTTTGCAACAGTATTTATTTCCCCAACTATGGTTTGTAAATAATCTTGTGTTCCAGGCGGGTTGCTGCTTTTGAAGCCAAACAAGCTCCAAACCAGCCTTTAGGTCATGGAAGTGGAAAGAATAGCACATTATCTTTAATTCCAACCAAAGGCTTAAGTAAGGAGGACCAGGCCATTGCACAACGTCTTCAGAAGCTAAAAGAGGAAACAAAGCCAAGTGAGTGTGTTCAGTACTCACTAACACAATTAAGATCTGCTGCTACAGACCAGTGAGGCATGCGTGATCTTCTCCATTATATACAGAGTCAGTACCAACAGAAAAGGAGATTGAATCTCGTCTCGCTGCTTTGAAGGCTCCAGTTCAGCCAGTGCCTTCAGCTCAAGAGATGGAAGACCGTTTGGCAGCATTGCAAGGAAGAACAGCTCCTTCCAAAGCAGCACCTCCAGTACGTACAGGGCTGGTGCCAGCAGTGGCACAAAATACAGTGTTCCAGCATTATATGAAATGATACTGGATTATGGTAAATTTGGTTAAAGGTTTGTACATTAGATCCTTCATTGCTTTCTGATAAAAGTATACCTGGCCATGACAACGGGAGAGCTGCATTTCCTTTTCCATCCCTTTCCAAATTCTGAGATCTGCTCTAGTACTGTGATTTATGTTCAGCTGTTAAATGAACACAATGGGTGTGGTAAACAGTCACTTGACTAAACCCAAAATGTTAGCTTTGCCACATTATCTATTCATGCAAATTTATTTACATAAAAAGCTGTAAATGTCATGTATGTTGTAAAAGATTGCTACATGGAGATTGTGAATGTATGCAGGTTCACCAGCCACCTGATATAAGGACTCAGACAGAACAGGCCAATGATTTAATGACACAGATGACAGAGGAAGTTGCCATTGACAACCAACAGCATCCAGAGGGTATTTATTACACCGCCATACCTAGAGCAGGTGTAAAACTAGTCTTTCACACCTCGCTTCAGTTTTTAGTTTCACTGTTCAGCCTGACGTGAAAATGTCAGGTGAAGACAAAATCAAGCATGAATACATAAAAGGGCTTTATTAACATTGTGTTTACAATAACCACTGTTTTATTAGAAACACCTACCTTGCAAGTATACACACAGGCCACATTATTAAGTACACTCATCTTTATAGGTGCATTTTATAGATGAACAATTAGAGACCTTATCTTTGCCGAGTACAGTTCCTAAGCCACTGTCTACAGTTTCTGACCACAATACCATTGCCGACCAGGTATTATTTAGGTGGCCAAGCATTCTCAACACCGCAATGACTCTAACATAGTAGTGTTGTAGTGATTGGTATTGTGTTGGTATTAATGTGATGGGCATAAAAGTGCCCCTATAGTTTGTACATGCATCACTGTCAGTGCTGGGTTGAGAGTGGCCAACCTTCAAAATATCTAGCCAACCACTCTTCTGAAGTCAGATGAGGTAAGCTACTAGACATTTGTGATGGATAATGTTTCTGATAAAGTGGTAGGTGAGTGCAATTAAGATGTAGTTTAATCAGTTTCAGAGTTATTGTCACTGAAATGCCCTTTTAGGGTCTGTTGTGCCTTTGACGACTCCGTCTTGCTTTGTAGCTGATTGCTTGGAGGCTTCGGTCAGCCCTCTGAATAATCTCAACAAACGCGATGCTGGGAGCGTGGACGAGAACTTGGATGACGAGCGGCTGACCGTCAAGTGGCTAGAGGAGGAGAAGAGCCGGGTGCTGGCCGAGGCTATGGAGGACCTCAGCCGCGAGGAACGTGGCCAGGAACAGCTGCTTCTGATGGCCAAGAGGTTGGCCCAGTTGCAGGGACACAACCCAGACCATGGTAACCTCATGTTCCTATGTATTAGCACAGCATTTTATTATCTGCGTTAGATACTTGTTCAGTGAGTTGTTTTGCTGTACTCCTATTTAGTAACCTAGCAAAATGGGTGCTTTATATATTTCTACAAACAGAGGAATGTTTGTTTCAGTTACCATGACCGATTTCCAGCAACCTGACAGTGAAGAAGAGACAGAAGAGGAAGCCATCAGCAGGGTTTTGAAAAGGGTCTGTAAACATAAAGCATAAACAGTAAGATTAAAACTGTATTCTTTCCCACATTCTTTCTGCCCTGGTTATTATTACCCTGTTGACTTGTACTAGCACACTCTCATTTAATGACCATTCAGTACAGTGAAAGTAGAGTCACCATTAAGTCATTTATTTTTGTTTTGTGGGCTTTTTTTCTTCTGTGAACTTTGAACAGCTATCAGAAGAGGCTGCTTTAGATGAGGCCAGTGGTTATAACATCCCTCCAGAGCGAAGTGGCCCAGAAAACAAAGAGATGCCCAAACCCAAATCCAACAGGAAGAATGTTAGTAGGACACAACCAATAAATGTAGTTAAGAAATTTAGTTTCATGTTCAGTTTGTGTGAAATTCATGCTTATGCCATGAGGGGGCACCAACTTCAATACAATGTTTATAAAGACCCTTATTTGGAATGTTAAGAATATACATTTAGAGGAAAATGTTAAGAATAAACATTCAGAGGGGAAAAAAAAACTTGAAATGCTTCTCTAGCAAGAATGTCCATTTTAGTGTTATCTTGCTTAGATAACAGTATGTGAGCTCAAGTAAAAGATGTTTCTTGTTTTCGTTAAGAGTCGACTTCAGTCGTCTAAATCCAAGCCTCAGGCTCCAGCTGCTGTGTGCCAGGGCCCTGACAGTGAGGAGGAGGATGAGGAAGAGCTGCCCTGGTGCTGCATCTGTAATCAGGACGCCACTATTCAGTGCCACACATGCGACCGAGACTTGTACTGCAACCGCTGCTTTAGGTAGGAAATGACAAACTGAAAATGCTGTTTGAATCCATGAAAATCCACAAAATTAATAATAAATAACTAAAATGTCATTTAAAATGTTGTAAAACTTATCCAGTTGATGATTTCAATATTATCATAATATTGTCATGGCAGTCTAGTCTAATGGATTTGCTAAAGTACATTTATATACCTCCACAAATTAACCGTTTAACCTTTTGTAATAATCTCTTTGTAATTTAGTTAAAGGAAACAACTTTACTGTACACTTACATAAAATTATGCTGCATTATGCATCGTCACATAGGAAATTGCCTATGTGTAAATATAATATACAGACCTTTTTTTTGTACTTCCACAGGGAAGGCCATGACAAATATGATCGAGAACAGCACCATACATCCAGTTACACGGCCCCTAAGAAAGCTAAAAGAAAGACATAACTCGTAACTGATATTTCCTGTGGCTAACAGTAGCACTGTACCCCTACAAATGACCATCATTTTCTGACTGACAAAGGCAGGTATTGTAGATTATTAATTTACTAAAAAAATCTAGACATGGATGGTGAAAATGTCCAATATATTTCATAGTCAGGTACCTAGTGCTATAAGTCAGTAGAATTTCACAGCTGATGTAGTTATCCGAGGAGCAAGAGAGTCATTAGTAATAGGTTAATAAGCTAAGACAGACACTATCACTGGTGGGGTTTTGTTTTAGGACTTTGAATGGTGGAATGTAAGAATATTTATTTGTTTAATAATGTTATTGGAAAATTTCTAAACAATAAACAAAACCTTCACCTAAGTCTTGAACTTCCTCATTAACTTTTTCACTGGAGAAACGTGTAATACTCTGAGTAAGTGTTTGTTTATAAGTGACAGAAGGTTTGTTTTCTCAACCCAGACTTCCTTTTATCTTACTTAGAAACTATAATCTATGACACAAACATATGTCTGTCACTGAAACATTGACAGTCCTTGTATGGCATACTCTTGCATGCTCCTTTATTACCACTGAATCTACAGTATCTTTCCCATATATGCTGTTGGCATTATGAGCAAGTGACAGAAAGATTACTGAATTTCAGAGTGGTGAAGTGTGTGTCTAGCCAATGGTCTGAGTGTCTGACGAATGGTCTGGCTATTATGCTGAGCAGTCCTATAGGCTCTTTATTCACATGAGTCACTCCCACTTGCAGTTAGACACTCACTTGCTCTAAGGGCAGTCACAGCCCTCATCTCTCTCCATCTCGCTCCCTGACTCCTATCTGATCCAGGATTGTTTTACCACACAGAGATCACCCAGTAAATTGCATCATGCCTTTGAAAAGATAATGAGATTTTGACAAGACGCCATATTGTACCTATTGAATTCTGTATGGTTAATTACATTGTGCCATGATTGTATTGGCATGTCCACTTAGTTGCGAATGCTTAAATAGAAAGTAAAGGGTTCGAGAGAGATCTCGCCTTACGGGTAGAAAGAGGTAGAATGAAAGCTGGAAAATAGCGTAGGGGAGATGAGGGGAGGAAGTGTGTCGGCATTAGCAGACATTATCTACTGACTCTGGGGACATATAGAGTGGGGTATACAGACAGAGAGTGGGCCATTAGGACCCTGTTCACTGTTGTTCTCGGCTCAGACCTACACTGTGGCATTAAACTGAACATGGTTTATGTACGGTTACAGCCATAATGGGTTGTACATGTTCTGGGTTTGCAGCGAAGCACTATTAGACAGATTGCTGGGGAACAGATATTTCCAGCAAAACTGATTGTTAGCAGAGGTTTTTTTTGTCTGGGATTACCTGTTATGTATTGAAATTGCTCTGGCATTAATGAATTCTTACTAACCCTGAGCATATATGAACCCTTACAAAGAACCTGTGTTTTATACCTGTGTGATAAGAACAGGACATGCAAGTATCTTCAGACAACCACACACTGACCACACTGAACTTTGTCTTGAAAACTGGAACAACGCTGCCACTTTGACGTATTCCACACAATTACCCATTTATGGACGCACAGTAATGTGTTTGTCCTTAATGCTAACTTCATTCATGCTGCAATGGTTGATGTGTCATTGCATTGTATGAAAATGTCAGTCGTTTTCTGTGAGCTTTGAATGCCAATCACAAGCTCAGAAACATAAGGGGTGCATTCATGATACAGTGGCGTTTCACAATCTTACAAACATTAAGATGTAAATGTGAAATCTACTGAAAAATGCTGTAATTTACACATAATTCTAGTCGAGTCTTTGGGCAGAATGCAACTTAAAACCACAAGGTATCCATACAGCCTGTGGTAGCTTAGAAAAAGTACAAAAGAAAAGCAATCATTTGGAAAGAACAACAAGGTTCCTTTCTCTCATGTTAAAGAAACTGTCCAGTTCAGTTATTTCTTTGATCTTTCAGGTTGGAAGATTTAAGATCATTCAGAGTTTAACAGTTAATGACTAAACCAAGTAAAAAGGTTCACAACATTGTTGAACACCATCACCTACATACACTTGAAAAGATATTCTTTATGATCACATATAATGCTTCCAGAAAAAAACATATAAATAGACAACAAAAATGTACAAGTCACAATAAAACTGTAATAGACAGTACAATCTATAATGCAACCCAATGTCTGCTGGAAAAAAGTATAAGAACTGTACATAAATAGTAATACACAAAAAACAATATTTATAGACAGCTCCATTTTTGACCCATTTGTGCAAGGGTATTCAGCGTTTCTACATAATAGAACAGGCATTCAATTCTTTATGCATTTTGGGTTGAGGATGGGGTTATTCACAGCTTGTAGACTTTGACCTAGAACTATTTCTTGAGAGGTCCTGACATCTTGCGAAGGCCCTTCATCCGATAAAGCAACCCGTTGATAAAATCCTAGGAAGATGAAGAGACAGTGTTTGAAGAAAAATGCTAGAAATGGACAGAAAATATAGAGAGATCCCCAAATGAAGGTGTGCTGAACATTTCTCCCTTGTTCTGAACTGTTCTCTCATAGCTTTTATGCATACACCAACATGAACAAGTGAAAACAGCATTGTAGTTTTTATTCTTTGGTTTCTTTGTTATTCTGAATCTCTTGATTTGGAGAGGGGGAGTATGCACTGTACCTCTTTTGGCTTTCCACATTCTTGCAAAAGCTCCTGGTGGAGAAAAAAAAATTAATAATGCATTAATTTTCAAACTATACGTCACCACAGCCGTGCAGAGATGGCACTGAGTGATTAACCTGACCATATGGCACAAACTGTTATGAATCCTGGTTTTATTTATCAGGCATCAGTTCAAAGCACCCTCCATAAATCCATATTTAATACCTGTCCATGTAGACTTTATTGAAAGCAATTTAGAGCTAACTTAATGGGAATTGCTATTGATGCCACTGTTAATAATTACATAATGACTTTGGGCATATTATGAAAGGCACTCCAAGGACTGGCTGAAACTTTCCCTAATTCTCATTATATAATGACTATACCCAGAAAGGAATTTTTATACTTTAAACATAAGAAATTGTATAAAAACAGCATACTTCCACAAGAGCTGATTCAGTAAAGTTATGAATCGATTGAATGGAGCTAGCCACTGTAATATTCCAAAGTAAAGGTGCTTTGTGGCTTCTTCTTTTCCTGTCTCAATGAATGAAACCTCAGTTGAAAGACAAATGCCTAACTATAATATTAGGTAAAGAAGTTTCAGTTAATATAGCAAGGTTACTATAGAAATGCTTTTTAAATTAATAATGGTTAATGGTCATTTTCCTTCTTAATCTCGTTTTGGAGAAAATGTGTAATATGCATATAGAGTACAGATTTTTGTATAATATGTATATAGAGTACAGATTTTTTTTGTTTTGTTTTATCTGTGCTCTAACATGGCTAACCATCTAATGTCTTTAAACTGAAATCACTGGAACATGATTTGGCAAGGTTACTATTGGTGTGTAATCCTCTGGGGAAAGACAATTCTGGGGCTATTCCAAAACACTCTTCTTTATCTAATAGTCTAAAATGTATAGTGTTCTTTGTGTTTGACACTTGAATAGGTCAGGATTTTGCTTGATGTTCTAACGTATATTGAATGCCCATTGCTATGTTCTTCTGTTTTGTAGCATGTGGTTTGCTATAGCTAAGTTCATTCATCCTTCTGAATGAAATAGCAAACAATTTTTGGCTTTGTCTTTATATTTGTTTCCCCTTATCAGCATCTCATTATGATGGCCATCATGAAGCCATAAAGTTTCATAAAATACTTTCTGTTTTCTCCTCTTGTGGAAGAACAACAGAATGGGCAATGTTAATTTATTTTGTGCTAATCCTACATCTTTAACTTGGTATGGACATATTAAACTAAACACTTAAACTAACAAGACTTAAACTAAAACTATGGTCTGCATTTAAATTTCACTGATTGTTTAATTTCAAATTTTATGTACAAGACTTCAGAGCTAATGCAAAAATAGTGTTCACTGTCCAAATACTTTCAGATTGCACAGTATTTGGATTAATGCAGATCTCATTACTAATAATTTATATTAAAGGTCCTTTTTGAATCCTTAGAGGACCGTTTTTTCTTAATCTCCTGACATTTTAAACATTTTAAACACTCCTGACATTCTCAACATTGCAAATAATTTATAAGGCTACATCCACAGGAGATTATGCACTGCATCTGGTTCTGATCAAGAAATGTGATGTAGAACTTTTATGTACAGCTGAGAATCCAGTCTTATTTATAAAGAAAAATGTTTGTTAAAATGTTTAGCCCAAAAGGAGTTTATACAAAGAGTAAACCAAATATTTCCAATGGTAGAAAGGTATCATCATCAGATATGTTACTATCTGTTTAGTATGGAAGCACATTTTAAAATGAGTAGGAAAAGTGCAGAACTTACATGTAGTCTGGATCTCTGTTCTTCATCTGAGAGCTCTAGAAGTTCATCAATGTCAATCTCTAGCTCAGGAATCTCTTCCTCCTGGAAACAATGCAGGAATGACTTGGTACCAACAGCTATATTTAATTTCTGCAAAAAAGAATTCTATAAAAAACTAATCAATAAATAATCTACTTTGACACATTACTCAGCCATCTATATATACATTTTTTAGTTTGTCAATTTTTGGCTGCAAGCCCACCAGACAGAGACAAAAACCAGATTAGATCAGACTAATTAAAGGCAAATTAATTATAAGTGAGACCACTCTGTTTCACTCTATACACTTTCATGACTTTTATAAACATGCATTTCTGAAAGTTCCATTTGAGTTAATTTTCATTTGAGTCTTGGAGGGAGTTGTAGTAAAGACACTGCTGAACCTCTTTGTGCTTCGCCCTCCTGCGTACTTTATAGTTTTTGGACTAGTGCTTTAGCAATATTTTGAATAATCTGTGCACTACTGCACCTTTCACTTTGTTTTGTGTTTTGTTTTTGTGATATGGATATTAAATTGATTTTGCCATCCACATTTCCTGCCCCTCAATCCTTCCATCACAAATAGATTCAAACATCTCTAAAATACCCTTCAGTTCCTGGTGTATTCAATTACAATGCACTGAGAGCAGAAACGGAGAACACATGATCTATTATACTGAACAGATAATAAAAGATATACAACAGTGGGTTGCAATTTACTTAATTTCTTCCAGAAATATAATAGAATTGAATCCTACATGATTAGAGCAGCTTGACTATTACCCAGTGCAGCTTCTTGGGATTCAATGACTACCATCATATCTATTATATATCTTCTATAGTGTCACGGTACAGCCCCAGACACCTCCCTTCGGCCGTGTGTAGATGTAGTCTGTGTCTATATATGTACTTCCTGTGGGTGTGACTGTTTGTATATGTGTTCACCCATCTCGTTAGTCCAATGTGCTACACGCAGTGCTCGTTGTGTGTTAAGTATATATTGTATGCGTTAGTCTTGTCCCGTCCTCTTCTTTGTGAGTCCGATACATGTTCTGTGTTCAAGACAGTAGGGGACCAGGGTGCTACGTAAGACAGTAAGGCTACACAGGACTATATACATAAGACAGTAGGGCTACACAGGACTATAATATACTGTACATAAAGTGCATGAGTGCAAACATGTGCACTGCTGCAAAAGACAAATACAATAAATTAATACTAGGGAGGGGAGACATTACAGATTAGACCGGTTTCAGTTGCAGTAGAGGTAGTACCAGTTTAACTTTTTTTTATCTCACTCGTTCAAGAGGAATTTTGACTGATTGGGTTTGAAAGTCTTTGATTAAATCAGAGGACCCTCAGTCAGCACACCGAGTCAATGGACCTCAGGAAAAGAGCCCATTTCCCACCCAGTGAGTTTAATGCAGTATTCCCTGTCAGACAAAACCGACCCTGCAGCCTCTATGGCTCAGTGAAGAGGGACTCAATTAGAGAAAAGCTTTAATGAGTAATGCCTGTGTGTCATTCTAGGTAAACGATCAAGTAATAGACTGGCCTCCATATACAGGTATACTCACTGACTCAAAGGGCAGCAGACAGACACAACAATGCCACATTCTCTTATACATTTGCTTTCACTAAGAGATTTAAGAGATTCACTATGATATTTTATACAAAAATAGCTATTTATTTACTGGCTTGATTATATTCAATGAAATTACAAAGTGTTTAACTGTTACACTGTATCTTTTGTGTCTTTTTACTTTTAATGTTTCTTTAAGCATCAACATGTCCTTGGGGTGTCCATGAATTCAGTCTGGACTGGTATAATTTCAAGTCGAGTTGAGAAAAATGGTTAAACATAAAAACACAGATGTGGATATGGTAAGTAAAAATGTTATAAACAAGTGAAAAAACAGAGGGTCAAATCCAAAACCCAAATCCAAAAAAACAGGCAAGACAAGTCAAGACCAAAACATACAAAACCAGGCAAGACACATCAAGACCCAAACATACAAAACCAGGCAAAACCAAGATAAGTCAAGACTCAAACATACAATAGAAACTGCAGACAATCGTTTTTAATAGTGGCAAAACCTAACAAACAGGAAGTAGCCAGCTCATGCACACTGGAAAACAAGGAGCAGTTAATATTCCAGAGATGAGGACTGCCTCCTCTCCACCTGACTGCCTGAGGCATCCTAGGTATTGGAGTTCCCATTGGAAAGGACCATGACAATAACTTTGTCATTGGTTCATAGTTCATAATTGTTTTTACTCATTGGAATATAATTGACATGGTCCCCTTACCCACCGGAGGGCTAATTCTGTGGGAGTGGCTGTGTTACTCCTAGCTGTGTTTTTGCCTGGAAATTGTAGCTAATTATGGTGTAATTCCTTATTCCTTCATGATCAAGAGGGTTGAACTCTACTTGGTATATGTTGGCTCTTTCACATTCCTGAATATTGCACAAACTCAGAGGTTGGACTTGCAGTGTTAGTATAATATTAATCACCTACTGAATGCAAAACAAAAGCACCAAACAGAGCTAGCTATCGAGGGAATACAGCAGCCATCACCACCCCACCCTTCAATAACATGCCTGAGGTTCTGCCTTTCATTTCCTTCTGCCTGATGATTAAGCTATGTAAAGCCAGTTAAGATCAAACCGATTAAACCTGCTACCACAGCTAAAACAAGATTTTCAACAGAAGAAACTCCAGTGAGAGAATCCCTGGAATGGCATTGTGGAATGGTACCAAACCACAGCACTTGCACTGTTTATTAGGCATAGTAAGCCAGAGACAAGGATCGGGAAAGCCAGCCAGAGAGGCTAATCACTGGATGATCACTGTCTTTGTGCAGTCTTTGAATGACAGCACGTGGGAAGTTGGGCAAGGGTGACTGGCTCAAGTGGATCCATTACTAAAAGCATGGCTCTTCCGGCACTCCCTGCCAACAAATCAAAGGGTGTTGCGCTGACTCATGTCAATGCACAAAGGTTATATTTCTCATTTCATTAACAACAATAATTTCTGACATGGGGATTGGGATAGTAGCCCTTTGCCCCATATGCACAAAATGTTCTTTTGCGTGCCAACAATATTGATGTTTAGGATACAGGACATTTTTCCAAGGTTTGATGCTTTCAATGAGGATGAAGTGCCCTTTAACTGCACTGTTATAAAAGTCTCTACCTAGATACTCTCATATTGGTATGTCTCCTAATGGCCTTGCAAGTAGGAAGACTTCGTTAATATTACTGATTTATTTATTAAATTGTCAAGTATAATAGTGATGTCTGAGATGTACAGAGGTGCTGTGAGATCCAGTGAGTGGCCCCTTACATTAGAGATGAGCATTAATAATGAACAGGATGACACAGGGGGCTGACTGTAAACGCTTCCACACGGGATAATTGGCAGAGCCACAGCATAACCTTTCAGCCACTCCATGCAAAATTCATCAACTTTACCAACCATGTGGACAAACACATGGCCACACTCCTGCTCTATGACTAGAGAGCGGAGTTAGCACCTAGCTAAGTGCTCTTAGTAGACAATAGTTCTTAACAGCTAATTACAGCTAAGTGTTATTGTGTGTGTGTGTGTGTGTGTTTGGAAGGGGGTTCTCTGGAAAGATTTAAAATATATTGACTGCACTAAATTGACCGCAAACTGATGATAAATTGAACATTTTGATCATGATGGAATGACATCTTTACTAATATTAACTGAAAGAACATACTGATGATAGGATACAGTACAACTAAGAATGGCACTCAGCCTACAACAAAATGATTGTGTATGCCAGTTATTGAGGGAAGTAAATCAAGCAGTCCCCTCAGGTACAGTGTGCTTCTGGGTGTATGTAGGACACAAACAAAGCCTTCACTTTAATGCCACAGCTGGGGGTACAGGGTGTTTTTCAGTTTCTGTTATGCATGCTACTCTAGCGTGTGTTTACTAGAAATCAGTCAGGCCTGTCTCAGGTGTGAAAAGCTGACACAACACAGGCCAGGGGAATGCAGAGCCGGAAACAGGCCAGGTGTCTGTCAGAGCAGCGGCTGAGTGGTCCGGACCACCGCACAGGTATCAGTGTGAAAAGGGATCCTGCCGAACCCCAGACAGCCTCTATCTGACGAGTACAGCTTCAGTCAAGTGTGTGGTAAACAATCCTAGAGCAAGGGAGAGGCCTGTGTGCTGCACACCAGAGTATGAGGGCATTAACTTGAATGCTTTTTATCTTGTTGCCACGAAGTTACAGTGTTTTTACCTGGTTAAAAACAGCTCAGTCTTGTGGTGGTGTTATTAAGCTTGCTATGGGGTTTACCATTTGTTTAAGATGAAGCTGCATTCAAAGTGATTTTTATATGCAAACACAAAAAATAAAAGATCATGTTGTTAAACTGTCACCAATGTTTAGAGGGGAAAATATTTGAGAATTTCAAGCATCACAAACCAAATGAATGGATACTGAAAACGATACTGATGCTACATGAACACGTTTTATCAAGCCAGAGAAAGCCTTCTCTTCAACTCTCCTGCACAGTGAATTTTGCCCTGATCGCATTGCCACCTAGAGTGGGTAGGCAGCTTCACGCCGTTGGCACAAGCCCGCCTACGTGACACTGTCGGTCTGCAGTGAGTGCGCCGGTAATCACCACCAGGGGGAGGTGAACAGAGTGGAGCCAGTGTTTACAACACGGCTCAGCTCCATGTGTGAGTTCACAGCAGCATCCCTCTCTCTGGTTCTAGCTAAGGAAATGCCAGACTACATTTTGAAATAGCAAATGGTGCATTATGTCATGTTTATTAGGGACACGGTTGTTTCTTTTTCTCTCCCTTTGCTGTTTTTGTTTGTAATGCGGGGTGAAAGGAAGAGAAGGTGTCTGCTTGCATTATGTTCTCCTCCTCGTCCTCCTCACCTGCCTTTCTGCGGTCATCATACTCATTATCTCCAACCGTGCATCTGTTCTGTCTATCTCACATGGCAGCCAAAGACTTGTTGCCATGGTATCTCCAGAGACAGCTGAGTGCTTTCGTGCAGCCCTCATGAGAAAATGGATTTCTTTCTTTTTTTTTCACCTCCCCAAACAGAAACATGGAGTGATCCAGTCTCTACAACTAAAATATTACTTAACATCCAAGGTAAAAGAAATATACAGAAACACATGAAAGAGAACAGGTCAGTGCTGTCTACTATAGGTGTTTGTATGAATAATCCCTCAGATGGCCACACCTACTGAAATTGCAGAACAGTAAACTTCTCAAGTTCTTTGATGGACTGCCAACGTCAAAAATAAGAATGACTTATAGTATGTCTGGGCCTGAGTCACCCCAGGGAAGCTAAGAGATTTAACTGTTTTAATGATCTGTAAAATAAATATTAACAGACACTTGTTTTGGTTACTTTAAATTTTAGTTACTTTAAAAGTGACAGCTCTGCTTAAGTCATTGCCACTGTTGGATATTCTTGAAAATAAATTTCCTAATAAGGCATACCTTTATAAAATTTCATTTATTATGGTCACTCAAATATCAAACGTGACACGCCATATGGCAACAGTACCAGTCCTGATTATAAACCTGAAGGTCAGTACGGCCAATAAATAATTAGTCTAAGCTATCCATAATCATACCAGCACAAACAAGCAGTTAATCACACACTGTCAAGGAGCGAAGCTGCCATATATACTGAACACCTTCCCCATCTCAACATGGACTCAAACCAGATGAAAATGCACAGCACCCTCAGGACCAATAGAAACCAATCTAACACACAATGCCAGTGTACTCTCTTTTGTTCGCTCCCTGTCTCTATCTCACCTCGCAGTCGTAAAGCAGATGCAGCTGCCCGTCGATCCACTCCTCGATGTCTAGTCTCCTCTGGAGGTCTTTGCGGTTGTATTTCACTGTTAGCTTGCCCAGTTTGCGATGGGGGGGCTCCTCCTCTTTGGTCTGAAACATCACCCTGGACTGGGTGCCTGGTTCCGACGCCATGCCTGCCACGGCCACACACAAACTGAGGAGAGAAGTCGGGAAGCCGTCTCTCTCTCTCTCTCTTTCTTTCTCTCTCTCTCTGTTTGGATCGATCACAGTCGCCCCTCACTCTTTTCTCAACAGCCCCTGTAGCTTGTTCTCTATTACAGCTCCCTCTCTCCCTCTCTCCCTCTCTGAACTAAACGCTTACCGCCTGCTCCCGGTGGACAGCTGTAATGAAAGACGGCTTTTTTGCGAGAGTGTGTGTGTATGTGTGTGGTGTGTGTGGTTTCTTTCCCAGAGTGTTTTGAGAGTGAGTGAGCAAAGATCACACAGAGACTGATAAGGCGTTTAAGATGAGGGACAGAGGGCAGGACTCATTCTGATTCTGATACTTATTTATCTGTATATTGCTACAGCACCGAGGACTTTGTGTTATATCCACTATATCACAGGTCACATGTGTGCATAGTAAAACCGCGGAGTGTTTAACAAAGGGGGAATGACTGCGTGTTTCTCCAGTATCTCTGCTTTTCTCTCTGTGCCCTCTTTGCACAGGACGTTCAATAATAGCTTGGAGGTTTTATCCAATTTTCAGAGCTAATAGGATTTTATATAGGTTTAATATCCTGTGCTGAGAAGCAGCGGAGAGTAATGAATCAGGCTTTGCTTCACTTTGATTATTCAGAGAAGCAAGAACTGTATACTGCACATTAATATCAGTCCGACTGAGAGACTGTATTTCTGTAAGTGAAAGCCAACACATAAACAGACACAACATGACTGTGGGGTCCACTTTGATGCCTGCTGCAAATCGAGTTCTGTATTAGCCAATAATTATAAGACTTTCATGCCAGGCATCAAAACTAATCATGGTGTATACAGAATAGCATTTGCTTTTAACGCTGACTGCAGCAGACACATTTATAGTGAAGGACTGGTTTAGTGCTTCAGTGATATTGATTATATATGACACTTCGCACATACTCAGAACAATTAACAGTCTTAGCTAGATATCCAGACATTCATCAACAGAAACACTTATACCTTATTAAATGTATATACTATTATCGCACTTCATGTAAGTAACATTTAGAACCATGAGGTTATATTTTGAAGAACTCACTTTCACAATCCAGTCTGTGCACAAACGCTTTTTTCGTAATATTGTGTTTTTTTAACGCTAATAAATGCTAATAAAGTCCAGCATGCTTTTCATAATGACACTTACTATCGTGACTATCAGTTGTACAAGGGCATAAACAGAGGAATGTGATATCGACCGTTGCTACACGTGACCTTACGGGTACCTCCCCGTAAACTAGTGCACTTCTCTTCGACATGCACTAAAATCCATCCATGTTAATTTATTATTACGATAATAAATTATGAACGAGACAAATAAAGATCTAATGACGTGTGCATACAATCTGCCGTCTTTTAAATTCACAAAGCACTCACAAAATATGCCTTAATTAAATGCAGTGTCAACAGAGGACTAAACATCACCTCAAGCTGTAAACAGAATTGTGGCGTATGCCAATCAGTTACAAAAAGAATCGCGGGCTTGTCAAGGGCACGAGCACGGGACACCTAGCGATCCGATTACGATAACAACGTCTTTCGTATTTTTCTTTTGGCTTTTTTGGCATGGCCTAGCCGTCCGCGGGTTTGCCCGCTGATGTGCCGTCTGTTACAAACACTGAATTATTGAGCGCTGTGGGAGCTCGGCTTTCACGGCCAAAACATTCATTCACTCCAGCTCTAACTCCCACGCAGGCGCAGGTATTGCCTCCGCAGGCCCGCCCCCAGGCTGAATGAGCTTCTGGGAGACTTCTTTATCCCGTACAGCACAGACTAGTCCAATACAGCTGTGGCCTTAATTATTAGTATTCCGTTTTTCCTGTTCCGTCCCTCATTTCCTGATATTACAGTTTACTATAATATAGCTGCGATGTATTTTCTGACTTTTAAATGTGTGTGTGTGTGTGCGTGTGCGTGTTAATGTTTGTGTTACCGCGTGTTTATCGAATGCGTCAGTAAAACTGGCAGTATCACAGAAGTGACTCATAAGTTGCCTCCCAGTGAACAATCGGTTTGACGTGTGGTCCCGCCTACATCTGTGGTCCTATTTTGTAACTTAATAGAAATCGGCTGCGTTATGAAGCTGAATTAGAAAACGAGTAGTTGGACTTATGTATGGCGTATATTTATTTATCAAATATGGAACATAAATACGATACATACATTACGGAGTAGGTTTATGTATGACTGCCACCTTGTGGCCGTGTGGCCACATTTATTAGGGTTCACACACGTAGTGTGGGAAACCTATTGTAATTATTTTTTTCATTTTATATGAGTAAACAGTCCTGAAACAGCATCAGTATTTCGAATCTTAAATTATATATTAAATATAAGCTGTCGCTATAACACGTCACACATCTGCAAATACTGGTTGATTAAACATTTTATTTTCAATTCTAATTATAGGGCCAGTAATTACTCGGTGGTGACAAATTAAAAGTATCGGTCTCCTACGCTAGTTCAGAACCTTTAGCAAACATACTTCCTACTTCTCTAGTCACTGAGGTTCTGTACTAAGGTAGGCTTGCGTTCATTCGAGCGTCCGAGAGGAGCGGTCCAGTTACGCAAGTTGTTTCAGATAGAATTTCACTTCCTGTTCCGCAGGTATCGCACCACACCTGAAACAAGACAACGTCACTGCCATTTACCAACTTGAAACTCCTAGACTAAGTTTTTTTTTATTCAGATCTAAATCTTGATTTCCACTGAAAACTTGTACAGCCTGCGAATTGTGCTTACAACAAACGAAGAACGTGGATAACGAGGAATTTGTAATTCAGTTTAATTGGTAAGGTGAATTTTGTGTTTCCTTTACCTTAAAGGCCTATAGGCCCTTTGTTCTCCGGTAATGGTGTAGAATAATAATTTCTGTTTAAGTAAATCGCTTTATATGTAATAATTTATTGGCCAACACGTTGATTATTATGCTATGCTCCACATTCACGTGATCAGTCTGCTAAACACATACTGAAAAACTGATGTCTGTGTCGGCAGATTTGCCTCAGGGCACATTGGAACTTAACCGGAATAGGATGACTTTCTATCGGATTTGTCTGTTTTTTGCCACAACGTCATTGCTACATAGTATTCTACTGGAATTCACAGAGGCTCAGGTCTCTGGAGAGCAATGCTTAAAAACGTTTAGTCAAGGGAAGGAAGATTTTGTTTTAGACACCGATGAGTCCGTGAAGGAAGGTGCCACTTTCATAGCTTCTCCACAAGTCACGCGAACGACAGACTGTGTTGCCGCCTGCTGCAACCACCCGGACTGTAACTTGGCACTGATGGAAAGCGGAGCCGAGGATGGTCTGATAAATTCTTGCTTCATTTTTAACTGTTTATACAAGAAACTGAAAGTGTGCCAATTTGTAAGGAAAAAGGGATTTAACAACTACGTTTTGAACTCCGTTTTTGGGAATCCCCTGGAAGAGCAAATGCCAAGTAAGTGTAAAACATGGGTTTTAATGTACTCATTTCAGTGGAGCGTGTGTAATCTCATTGCAGTCTTGGTAATAACGTTTCTCACTATCGACTGACATCCTACAAATTGTCATATATGTAGTTAATCCACTTTCATAATGCTTTAAGGTTTTCAAACCAACGTCTATATAGTTGTGTGATGAACGGAAGCGTAGCCCACGTCATTTCTGTTAAAGAATGGACATGCAAGTCCCCACCTGCATTGGTTTAAATAGTGCCACTAAGCGATATAACCATTATATAGATCACTGTTGTAGGCTAACGTGAAATCCTATTACTAATCAGTTTTGTAGTATAAAGAGTTTATAAAGCTGATCCACTCTGACATGAATGAAAAGAATATGGTCCTATTGTCATTTTATGCAAAATACTCCTCACTCCTCAGGTAATTCTAATGAATCCTGTTCATGTCTCAACAATGTCTCAAACATGCTGATGTGCTTGATTGTGGATCCTATCTTTTCCCCCCATTTTTTATTTTGATACTACTGCTGTGTTAAATATGATGTTATCTCATTGTGACATTCCTTTCTGTTTTCCTGTAATATGCAGCAGTGAAAGACCTCCCTCCTGTTGCCAAAGCAGGGCCGGACACAGTGGTTCAGCCTCACGATGATGTGATCCTCAATGGCATTGAGAGCAAGGACGACCATAAAATCGAGACGTACCATTGGCAGATGGTGTCTGGAAACCCCTCAGCCATCATTCAGGTGGGTGTTTGTTTCTTCTCAGAGAAAAATATAAAAAGCACTCTAAAGGCACTCTTGAATATTGAGTATTACTCTTGTTTAATTGTTTATTATTAATTAATTGTCAGATATTTTATAGAGAGTTTATTATTTATACATTTTATAAGCAATTATGTAAACATTTATTACAATATTATGTAAGATGGCCCTGAGCTTATGCCTATCCTACATCCGACAAACTTAAGAACCAAGTCATAACCTATGTCATGATCCATTGAAATCTGGATCTCTGCTTTCTCAGTTGTAGCTCATTGTATGTTTATCCTCAGAAAACACAACTCAAAGATCAAGTGATAGTGTCCAACCTGTCTGCTGGAGTGTACAAGTTCAACTTGACTGTAACTGACAACATTGGGCAGTCTGACTCGACAGTGGTCACCGTTTTGGTCCTTACGCCTGAACAGTCACATCGTGAGTATTTGCTTTAAAATAAATGGGCTAATGTTGCTTGTAGGTAGGAAATAACATTCTCAATGTGTGGTTTCCTGCCAGACATATCTACTTTGCAGATGCATCATAGGTTAGTAGCAGAGACGTTTTGCTAAAGATGGTCTTTATCAGTTTTGTGAGACATGGTTTGAGAGAAGGCAGTGCGGGCATTTTAAAGAAGTTTTTATGAAAGTGAAACCAGTTTTACTGAACTGGTTTGTAGGTTCTACATTCATTTGGCTTGTTATTGGTCTTGTACAATAAATAATATTGCATGAATCTGTATATATGCAGATTCACACAGACAAGAAGATTTGTGAAGATTCTTTAAAATTAGTTACCATTTGAACCCTTCTGTTTGATATGGAAGACATGCTATTAGCCATCAAGGACAAGATTGATGGCTTTTATTCTTATTGCGATCATGTTCCTGTTTTTTCTTTCTTTGTTGCTGTTTTTGTACTTTGTTTTTGATAAATGTTACATTGGAAAGTCGCACTTTAATGACAGCAAATTGTTCTTCTTTAGTCTTGAGCTCTGGGTTTACTAAAATGCAGTAGTTCAGAGTTCCACAATTCAGGAATTGCCTATAGTTGGTGATTCGGGGTCGTAAAACCGGTTGAGCTGCTTTTCTCCTGGGTTAAACAAACCAAGAGAGAGAGAGCCAAATGCATACACTTGTTTCCCCCTTAGTGAGCCTTCGTAGTCCTGTCTTCACACACCTTTAGGTGACTTCTAGATTACCTTTAGGTGAGAACCATTGGATCAGTAAACACTGACCTTAAAATAATAAAAAAAAAACAGATAAATTAAAATCTTAACTTTACCTGATTGGCTGTCTGATAAACTATTGTGATTTGGTCTGCTAGTGTCTCTGGTTTGATGGTGTTGTGGCTGTACCTTTTGGATGTGGTATTGGTTATCTTTGTTTTTTTTACCATTTTTCTGTTGCTGTAATATTGATAATCCTTTCTAAGGATTCAAATAAAATTTAGCTAGCAATATTTACTAATTAGCTTTGTCCATATTTACCTTTTAAATCTATAAATGGAATATAAATGGTTCTAAATAGGAAAGCATTTGTCAACAATAACCAATGTTTGTCACTATAACTGCTGTGGTTGGATTTGGGAAGATTAAATGACAATTTAGAGTAAGCATATGTATCACTAAATGCTGTTGTCCTAAATGATGAATTAACCACTGGTGCTTATCAGTACAATGGTGCCTATGGAGCTAACTACAGCACTTTTGTGAGGCATGTATCACTGATGAATTACAACAGCTTTAAGATTGTTTTTCAATTGCCTAGTGCACTTAGACACTAATGTCAAATGTTCATATAAAAGGTAGGTCATTTGCCATTTAATATCCATCTTCTGTTCCATCCTAATCTCACTAAACAAATGGCCATAGCCCATCTTTCTCTGAAATAGGGATGATTTAGAGCAAGGCAACCTTAGCTATCTTATGATTCAACTAATATTTTTTCCACTGCTTGACACTGAGTGGAATGTTGAACATGTGAACTAAAACCTCTCTGAATCATTGTAAAGGAGTCAACAAACACTTGCAGGGCATTCCAGTGTTATTTTCATTTGGCATGTTGAGGCAGCACAGTTTTTATTTTGTTTTTCTTGCCTGCCAGCTTCATGTGCTCTAGTTCAGAGTGAGTCACGTGCAGAAGCACAGCACTAGTCACATACCATTGGGCGCTGGGCTGTAAATAATTCCAGGTAAATTATAGGATTTCCACAAACTCAGATGTACACATGTATACAGTGTGTATACATATATATATATATATATATATATATATATATATATATATATATATATATATATATCTATATATATAATGTATTAGCTAAACTGCTGAAACTGAATTAGCACTCAAGGTGCTTTTTTGGCACCTTCCTCTACTGTATCGTATGTGAATTTCAGATTCTTTTTGTAATTGCTTCATTGATTGATGATTTCTCCTTATTATTGTTGTGAAATCCAGTGTGCCATTATCTGTATGTGATTTGAAATGATGGGCAGACCATCTTGCGTCAGTTTTTCAGTGTATAAAATCTTGGATGTGAAGCTTAACATTGGGGTTGTTGAATAATAGTTAATCATGTAATGTTTATTGGTTCCTGCTGGTTACTGAAGCATTATCATCAGGAATTGAGCATCTTTGAGATCATGCAATGAGGCACACATGGCTTAATTACAAAAACGTGGAAGCACTTGTAGTGTTGGTAATTTGTAGTTTCTAAGTCCACATTCTTTTCTCTGTTCCCAGACCACTGTCTGGTGCCTAAAAAGGTGGGACCATGCCGTGCTTCCTACCCTCGCTGGCACTACAACGCTGCGTCGGAAAAGTGCGAGAAATTCATCTTTGGGGGCTGCAAAGAAAACCGTAACAACTACCTGACCGCTGAAGAGTGCATGAAAGCCTGCGATAAGGTGTCAGGTAGTGTACTCTCACCTCTCATTTATTGAGACCGTGAAGGTCAGTCTGGAAAACCTGAAGTCACTGGACATTTTGGTGCTTTTGGCCATGTAATCGTTATGTTTCTTATTTAATGAGAACCTCGCAGAGCTAGGATCGCAAACTATGTATGTATGTATGTTTTTCCTTTGTATTGTATTTGTATTTCCATTGTATCTGTAAAAATTGCTAAACGTTCCTCGTCCATCCCAATCTAAAACTGCTGAGAATTGAAGCAAAAGTTTTGTTTCACTTGATTTCAACTAGTAGTGATATGCCACTGTTACCCATATTGCCAGATTTATGAAATGCTCTGCCTTCATCTGCAGTTATTAAGCCATCCACGGGTGGAAGACACGGCCCCATTGGCAGTAAGTGTATAGTTATATCAGTGGTTAACAGTCTCTTTTGATGATCTTCTGAAGAGAAGACAGATTTAGAGTAGATACAATGGGTGTTCTAGGTGTGGGATGGAACTCAACTCTTCTGGGAAGTTGATCTTGATGCTTATTGAATTCCATGGCACACAAGGGGGATATCTTATCTCATCTAACTCTCTTATAGCTCTTTCTATTTGGTTATGTCCATGCCCTACATCCGCTGTGGTCTGCATGCTATGAGTTCAGAAAAGCTAAACATCCATATTAGCTAGAGAAAGTTCAATGGCTGGGCACAATATGATTAATATTGAAATAATAGATTAGTTGTTTAGTAAAGTTTGCTTCCTCAGATATCATACCTTCCAGCCATTGAAACTCTGTCTCTCTCTCTCTCTCTCAGCTGAGAAATGTGGAATGACATGTGGACCGGACGAGTTCACGTGTACCAATGGTTGCTGCATAGACAAAGAGCTTGAGTGTGATCAAATCATGCAATGTAGTGATGGCTCTGACGAGGACCAGTGCGACAAATGTAGGTGCCAATATACAAATTACGTAGCATAAAATGCAAAAATGCATTTGACATGCTTATGTGTTAGGAACTCAGCGAACACTATAACCGAATGACAGTCAGATGGTGCATTTCCAGTCAATGAAATTGTTCTTTTTTAAATTTATTTGGCTTTAACACTTTAGCAGTGAACATGCCTCAAACAAAAAAAGCAGAATGTAGCAAGGTAGTAGTTGCTTCTGTCTTCAGCTTATTTTAACTTGTTCTGTCAATTCCTTTTTAGTGGACAGCAAGTTTCGCATTTTGCTAAACATACCTGTGGACAAGAATAAAGGTTTGTGTTTAATAATAAAGGTGTCATTCTTATCTTTTGGTCCTCTTCCTCCAATACTCCTCATTCCGAGTCTCTGTGTCCGTTTGCAGCTCATTGCACACAGCCACCCATCACAGGCCCCTGCAGGGCAAGCTTCACGTTATGGTACTACAATCCATTCGACCAGAAGTGTCACCGCTTCAACTACGGGGGCTGCAATGGCAACGAAAACCACTTTGAAAATGAGAAACACTGCAAGGAGGTTTGCAGTGGTGTTTCTGGTGAGTTTTTGGCCTTTTCCATCAAATGTTCTGCAAACACTACTACATGAGGTGACTGTAGCACATTCTGTTGGGTGTTTCATGAGAGAACCTCCACCTGGGAGTATCACTTCGGATGTTTCTCGTTGTGGCTAATGTTGGAAACTGACTTACAGAGACAGATGTATTCCTGACGAGGGCAAACTTTGAGAGACAGGAAGGCCGCATAAATTCAGGTAACTGCACACTCTCCACACGCCCTATGCAGATATTTCTTTGGTCTGGGTGATTCCATATTATTTGAGACCTGATGTTGAAGAGAACTTTTTGTCAGGTATTCCTGGTATTACTTGTACTTCTGTAGATCAGGTAGAGCAAGGTGCTAACAACACCAGGGTCATGGGTTTGATTCCTAGGGAGTGCACATGCTGATAATTCTGTTTGAGTTGCTTTGCCAAATACTGTAAATGTATTAGCTGCTCACCTGCCCTGCACTGTGTCATTCACATCGCCATCCATGCAAGGCATTGCTTTCCCCTTGATATAATTAAATGTATGTGCATCTGGCATTCTTCAAGTCATTGTGCTCTCCCAACATGTTATGCCATAGGTCCTGCAAGTTCTCGTAGACTATTATGCTTGTTTGCAGGAGTTCTAGTTCACATATTTAACTTCAGAGGCAAACAAGTGGCGCAAGCAGGCACACATTACCACCTACACCTAGAGCAGAGCAGCAAATGAGTTGGCTCATAAGGGTGTTTAACAAGTGGGCCATTTTGGCATTTCAGATGGTCTCAGACATGGTTTCCTTAGCATATGTGAACGTATCAAACTCAGACCCCCCTATCATATCCCAAAATGAACTTGAACCATCTCCCAAGGCGATTTATATTCTGGTTAGTCTGATTTGTGCATTGTGAAACCAACAATGCTTTGTTACTTATGGTGAAACTTGTGCCTTTCCATATAGTAACAATTTTCATTGGTACCAACATGTCAGTTATGTTTTCCCCCCATTATTTCTCTTCCGCTTCATGAAAATGTAACAGACCCAGATAACCACATAATGAAAATACCATCCAATATTACCCATAATTCAATGTTAGATGTGGTTCTAAAGTAGTGAGTTCTAAAGCAGTTGCGAAATTGTCTGAGATTTTATCAGCGCTATAGAGGACCAGAAAGAGAACTGAGTAAGTCCTGTTTAAACATGTACATACACTAGGAGCATAAAAAGAACTGGGGTCAGTTGCTGCTGGTTCCCTTTCTGTTTCACTTCAACAAAACTGAACGAAAGAGTTTATTCGAAAGAATTTATATGTAAAAACTCCCTTTTTTTGCAATCTACAATCCCATTTTGTCATAAAATAGTGTTCGAAAATGTAATTTAATATTATGTTGCTGCACTAACTGAAATTCTAAAAACATTTTGCAATTTAGAAATTACACTCTATGATGGTGCCCTATGAAAGAACAGTAAAATCATCACATACTGATCTTTTGATTTGATTTTTTTATTATTATTATTATTTTCCCCAATCCCATGTAAGGTACCTCTCCCTCTCGACTTTATCGAGTATTATATAAGACCTGCACACGTATCTCCACAGGTCTGAACATCTCTTTAATGCAGTAATGAAATCTTTATTAATCTCAGTAACCACTTCTCCTGCCCTGTCTCTCCCTCCTATTTCTCCTCTCTCCCCTCATCCAGCATCCATTGGTATAGCTGTGGTACTAGGCTTGGCCATCCTCATTATGCTGGCTGTGATTGGTTACTGCTTCTTGAAGGAGAGGAAGCGGCAGCACCAGCCCAGGCACCAGCGCATCTCAGCCAATGGTGCACATTTGCTCCCTGTGGAGGACACAGAAAAACTGGTCTACAACAGCACCACCAAACCCATCTGATTCCCACCCCATTCAGCCCTCCCTCCGCACTGCTTGGACCTCACTGTTCTGCACAGTTTAATGTTCTGCCTATTTTAATACAGCTGACTCGACTCATCGCTTATTCACTGAGCCATTCAATAAATGAATCAGATGTGTTAGAGTAGAGGGAAACCATGCGTGAAATCAGTGGGTCGCTATAACTAAGACTGGAACCCCCAATCACCCACCCAAAAGCAAACGTATGCTTTAAGATGGTGTGAACCTTTTGGAGTTAATTTTATTTGTTTGATAGGCCATTTGGCTGAAGTAAGGCAGACTGGCTTTTGCATCTCACTTTAACTGTTTTTTAATTGATGGTCATGCTCTGTATATTAACATTGGATGTGTATAGTGTGTCTTCATGTATTACTATATGTACTGCTTTGTCAGGTTGTTACTGAGCGATCTGTACTCAGGGTTAAAAGATTTATTTGGTCAGTAGTGATTTGACTTTGGGTGGAGGGGCTGTTTTTCAGGTACTGGCTGTTCATGACCATAACACAAAGTGAGTCAACGGAGAGATTTCTATTCCATATGATTTGGCTTTGCGTGGACCTGAAAATCGGTTCTTCAGCACCTGTCACTGCCTGGCCATGAGGTAGCCTAACGTTAGATTGTTTTAGAATTTCTAAGTCTATTTTTGTCAATTTTTCAAGGTAGACTTGTACATACCACACATAATGTCATAATTTAAATAAAATAACACCACTTAAAACCAAACAAAAATACTTACATAACTGGATATAGCATTTAGCTAAAAGAAAACCATGTGAAATTATTTTACAACTGTTTGTACATAAGATGTGTTTATCTGTTTTTAAATCCTAAATAAAGCAACAAAGAATATTTGTTTTTCATCCAAAAAGAAATTGTTCCCTCAGTTTCGCCGACAGAGGGAGATGTCCTCTTTTCCTGAAACAGTAGTACTGATAGCAAGATCGGCTTCTAATTGACAGATTCGCGGTTTACCTCCAAACTCTCGTTTGAAAGATGAAAATGTAATTGGTACATTTTTTGGCCGTCATGCAGAAAGTACTGCTGCGGCTTTGATTTCAAACAGTAGGGAAATTAATTTTCTTTCTTGTATCTATTCGAGTTAAATAAGCTACTTTCAATACAATACCTTAGACCAGCTCAGGAAGAAGAGAGAAGTGTATGGAGCGGTGATTTCATGTTATCGGTTATTAGTTTTCGGCTACGTACTGATTTACAGTTCTAAACTGGAAGGCGAGTAGGCACAAAACAGTTAAAAGATGAAGGAAGAAAGACTCGCGAAAGAATGTTTGAAAGACGTATTTTACAATGTCACTCATGCTTACGGAGTACATGAAAGCCGTACATGAAAATGAACAAAGATTAAAAGGAGATTAAAGAATAATATCGTACACTGACACTGTTTCCTCACGACATTCCGCGATTATACACTATAAATGTTTCCGTTTCCGATTATTTTTTCAAGCAGGGTTACGTTGGTGGGACCTGGCAACCCTGACTGAATCCATTTTAGTTCTCCAACGTTGACAACTTGCTTTGTCAATTCTTTAAAAGCTCAACTGTGCTCATTTTAACATGTTGAGTACAATCTTTGTGTAAAATGTATAGAAATATCACTTTTATACACAAATTTTAATAATGATCAAAACCACAAAAATGTCTTACAAAGGCAACAAATCTATTGAAACATCATCAGTTTCATTCTTTACCATTATGAAATCTTAAATTACTTTCATTGCCAAGGCGGTGATTATCAGGAAAACCTGATGGTGTTGTGTCCACGGAGAAGAGTGATCGTTGATCTCCAAAGGACTGTTTTTTTTAAAAAGCGTTGCATGTGTACAGTGCCGCTCTAACACGCCCTTCATCACTGTGACGTAGACACTGGGCGGAGTTAACTTGGAACGTTAGTAATTACAGAGAGTTTGGGCTGCAAGTGGGATGGAGCACTTAAATTCGTGCGGAATTGAATGAACCAAGGGCCTAAAACGAGTGACATTAAATATTTTCGAAGTGCGAATACTGAGAGAAATACTAGTTATTGTGGAGAACCAGAACCGGAGTTGGTAAGATTAATTTATCTAAAGAATCTTGGCCTCGTGAATAACATTAGTTTGTGACGACTAACTCGGAACATTAGAGCACTGATTGTAACCAGCTTTATTATGATTATTAGGCACCTCAAAGTTTATTTCCCCAGCGTTTCTTTTGTTATGCGTCGTGTTTGCTTTTCTCACAATACATTTGTAGAATCAGAAGTTCACGAACTTATTATATTGATGAATTTCCCTTTACATTTAACAAGCTTTAAAAATATCTTCCTGCTCGCATTTCGTCTAAAAACAATCAATGCCAAACGTAGTTTCTGAATAAAATGAAAGCTGTTTCTTGGCTAACTAATTTGGTCGATTGTAGTTGTGGGATTTTGCTGTCTGTGTTGAGGTAAAGACGTACCATCCAGAAATGCATGCTTAACTCGTCTCTTCGAGATGACGAGATAAGCCTCAAAGATGGTAAGTTGGTCTGCAAGCTGGCTTGTTGAGAGATGTGATTTGCTTTTCATCCTAGCGCTCATCAGTGTTTTTAAAAAGTAAAAGCTATGGCGGCCTCCTAGCGAATAGATCACAGGAATGTTGTGACATTGTTCGTTTTTTCATTCTTGAAGAGCTCTAAACAGATTTTCGCTGTTCTTTTTATTGCCGCTTCTCGCTTGTTCCATCAAATACTGTGCTGACGTATAGGCTAGTTAGCCAGACCAGAAATATTGCAGGACTGATAAAACATGTTTACTTTACAAAGGAAAACATTACTTTGCCGTTGAACTTTGGTCAGGTCTGGATGTATATTTGCACATCAATGTGTGCAGTACCATGACACACTAACAGTGTTAACGTGTGATACTTTTCATTTTATGAAAATGAGTATTATTTAACTCGTACCAAATATGCAAATATAATTTGTCGGTGAGATTCTGTTAAAGTCCATATGAACATGAGCAGGTTTCGTAAATTCATAAATTCATCTTCTGCCTTAGTCTGATATGGTGACACTGGCTGCCATTTGATTTACACTGAGATTAACACAGCCTCCTCTCTGTTTTCAGATACATATTCACAAATTGCCGTAGCCTGTTTAGAGCAATAATTGAGATGTACATTGTGAAAAGGTTGAAAACTTCTACACTCTAAAATTGTAGAATAAAATGTAAAATTCTAAGTGTAATGCATGTTGGAGCTCATGCTTTACAGTTCAGTACAGCAAACGTGGATTTATTTTGATCACTCTTTTTAAAAAAATGTTTCTTAAATATGGCAGGTGTTTGCTTTCAGGTGTGTGTGTGCATGTGCGCACGTGTGTATGTGTGTGTGTGTGTGTGCGCCTTATTCCCCTATCAGGTTTAATGAGTGAGGATGTGTAAGTTGGACACAGGGTATAATTGGACTCAGTCTTTTTTTCCCTTTTCTTTTTTACAGGATGAGGCTAACTTTACTTGCTACTTAACATTCTCCTGTAGTTCAGTACTGCATGTGTTGAGGGCTAGGGTCGTGTTGCTTTAGCACTGCCAGAGCTACATGTCTGAAAAATTCAAAAGTAAAAAAAAAATTTTGCATAGTTATAATCCAGCATTGTGAGTAGATCTTGCCATGATAATGGAAGCATAACTTTGGTAACTGAAAGTTTGTAGCCCTGAAGAAAATAACCAGACGTGACCCAAAAAACCCTGAAAGCTTTGGTGCTCATGCTATGACAACACATGCACTGTTAAACAATGCTGCTTATTATTTTCATGAAAATTGACGTTGTGTTCTTTCTGTAATGTGAACATTCTTAATATAGAATTTTCCTAGCAATTGATGCATCACAGCTTGGTCAGCTTGACTAATGCTCACTGGATTGCAAATTTAGAACCTTTTTTGGTCAGATAGCCAAAAAGACTCCAGAAAGAAAATCAAATTCCTCTGTCTTGTTGGAGGCAGTTCAAGGTCAGTTATTACTTAGGATATTGCATGCATGACATGCCTAGTGTTTATCTAAGGAATACTTTAATAGCCTGCCTTAACTACCCTTCACTGAGCTAATGGGTCTGGGACTGATCTGAATTGTGCTGTGGATTCTTGCTCTGACTCAGGAAATTATTATTAACCAATTAGAGAATGGAGGCCAGGATGTACGTGCACCATGTAGATACTGTGCTACTGTTTATCTTTAGAACGTGGTGGGTGTTCAGATAGGGAGATGTGTTAAACACATCTGTGCAAATCATACAGTTATGATTATTATTCTCGTTAAGTCATTTAAAAAATGCATTTTGATGCTTCTGAAAAGTACACACAATTCTCACTCATGTTATTCCATGGCATGTAAATATGAGTTCAAAGGTACTGTCTTTTTCAGTTTGAGTTCACATACTTTAGGTTTACATCCTCAAGGGAGCAATTAGGCCATATAATTAGGCTGTTTGCTTTGTGTGGTTCCAAAAACTGCATAAACCCTATTAGGTGGTTCATGGAGGTTATAAGCAAGGGCTGTTGATGCTCGAGCAGGTGTGTAAGAGAGCCTCATTGTTTTGTGCGAGGAGATGTTTTACACACACCCATCCCACCCAACACCCCCTTTCAGTTAGGCTATTGGTTGAACCACTGAGCTGTGTCAAGCCAGAGCTGCCCACAGGCAAAACGTGGGAAAGTGGGCACTCCTACTTGTGTGTGTGCACGTGTATGTGGGGAGAAGGGAGTGGGGAGCTTTTGGGCAAGTACAAGGTCAGCCAAGACAAACATGCGCCATGCTGCTGAAAGAATAAAGCCTCTGTCTTGGGCACGGCACCTCTGGACCCTGCTCTGAACTGCCCTGCTTTCTGCCTCTGCGTTTCTGTGAGATACCGGTTTCATCATGTTGGCAGCAGGCCTGTCCTGCCTGACTGGGACTGGTACAGTACTCTGCCAGTCCTGGGAGGCAACTTGAGCGGATGTGGCTGTGAGACAGGGGTCAAATGAAGCTTTGCTGGGGTCTGGTCAGAAGGACTATTTTTAGTGTAGCTTGTGGCCCGAGTTTGTTTGGCTGTGTCACAAGTGCTTTAATTAGGGAAGTAATTCTAACTTGCTGAGAGATCAGATTGATTAGAGCATTTAAAAGCATCATGTTTCTGTTAACCCTAACATACCCTCTTTGGGTGTATTAAATGTTACTATCGTTTGTGTGCATTTGTTGTGTTGAATGGGACATGTAATTGATTTCACAGATTGGACATGGATGAATGTGAGACTTCACTGAGGATCTTCTGGTTCATATACAACCAGTCTTAAAAATTTCAGAGTATTTGACTTAATTTTGATTCAGTTCCCCAATTATCATATTCTCTTTACATATGTATTATTTACTTTAAAGGATACAGGTCACTTTTGCTTTCCCTGCCTTAAACTTTCACATTTTTCTTGTGCAGCTGTGAATGAAAACATTTTTTTTGTTTTTTCTAATATCATGATATCATTTCCTTCCTTCATGTTCCTTCTTGACTCACAGCAAAATATTGCAACATATTCATCATGTTGAGTAAGTCTTGTTCCTTTCTCAATGTGCTTGAACTTGATCATAACAAAAGTTGCACCATAAATCTGGTTTGAAATATTACTTCGTATTTAGAGTCTTCTGATAGCCATTCAATACCACTTAAACCTTGGCAAGAACAGAAAATTCTTAATGTTCTTTTCATAATTAGGAATGTCAGCAGGACACCAGGTTGTCAGGTGATCTGTACTGGTCCAGAGGTGCGGGTCACACAATTAAAAAGAAACTTCCATTTAGCTCTGCTTGCCTCGTCTGAGCTCAATAAAGCACCATGTCATATTTGGACCCACATTTTTCTCATGGTCCCTCTGAGCACTGTTACTTGCCTTAGGGCCATAGCTCTCATCTGAAAGCAGCGCCACCCCACAACAACAAGAGGTTACAGAAAACATTTGGAAAATGGTAGACAGAAGAGGTGATTTGGTCCTTCCATCCATCTGTCTCCAATTAGAGGTTATATCCACGGGGTTGGGGTTCGGGGGGTGTTGGGGATTCTGGTTGTTTCATGGGTCAAATTTCGGTTAGCACGTTTTATCAGCTGTGGGAACAAATGTTCTCCACTTGTGTTTGACATCTGTGCTAATGTATATGAGGTTCTCTTAAACCTGCCTTCTCATAGCAGCAATAACAGTAATAAACAGATGGGAGAATGTTGAGGTTTTGGCAGAAATGAGAATAGTGATGATTAGAGTTCCTGTCTATAAGCTCTCAAGCTAGTCTAGCAGAAACATGTTGCAGCTTTTTTCAGTTTTCACATATTTGCCACTACATCTGTCATTTAAAAACTATTGCTAAATATCTAAAATTGTGTAATTGATATTTAAAAAAAATCTTTTTATTACTTTTAAACACCACAGGTCACTTGGACATTGATGAATATTGTTGACTTGGTTGGGAAATACTTTTTAAGAGAATATCTGTACAGCTGTACATGGAATAATATTCAGCTACCATCACTTGTATGTTCCAAGGGCACATTGTGTTAGCTACCAGGTGCACAATAACTGCCTATTACACAACCCTTCTACAGTTATGTTAGCGAAGCTGAAAGTTGTTTTACTAAGTAAAGAAGCAATAAAATTGACATTTAGTCTAGAGCATCTGAAGCAGTAGCATTTGTGGATTCTGAAAAATGGCAAGAATAAATAACTTCTGAGACTCTCAAGACTGTTACAGGTATAGGTTCATATTTGGCAATATTAGATTTAGACCTGAACAGAAAAAACGGAATAAAGATGGGGGGAAAGAAAAGCAGGAGAAGAGGCTTTGTTTTGTTTGTTTTGGCTCAAGCCACCAGACAGGTGTAGAAAGTGTTGGTTGTACTGCGAATCCATTTCATTGTTGGAAAGCCTGTTTGCCTCTGGGAAAACCTGGGTGGTGCCACAAAAAGGACCAAAACCAGCACCTACCTAACAATTACTCTAATGGAAAAGGAAGGAAAACTTAACTAAAACTAAAATTCGGCATACATCCCCTCAGCTAATGTGATTAACAGTTGTGGCTATGTTTGAAATTACTTACAACATACTGCAAACTGCACTTAGTATACATAGTAGTATGCAATATAGTATCAAGTATGTGACAAATGCAAACCATACTACAGGGTCACATGAACATATGAAGGTTCCTTGTATTTTTCTGCCACAATTGCATAACAGGATGCAGTACGCAATGCAGATAGCTGTGGTAGTGTGGTAATTTTTGCAGAAGAAGTACATTATATGAGTATCTATTATGTACAAGAAAAAATTATTTTTGGCATACTGATTTTGGGTCCAGTCAGTATGTAGTAGGCAATTTCAGACAGCCCATGCTTTGTGTATTGCCACATATGGCTGCACACATTTTATGGGCAGCTCCCATAGCATGCTACAATGCTGAAAGCATTTCACATATCGTAATATGGAAACGGTTAAAGCTCAACATCAGTGTGTGTGTGACAGCATCACACCGGCTGCACTCATAGCCACATTTAATCCTCCATAATCTGCATGTCCCTGAATTGCTGTTCTATGAAGTTATACTCGTATCTTCAGCAACTCGAGAAATTGGTGACAGGAGAGAGGGAGTAAAGGAACGCACCAAAGGGGAACTCCATTTCCCATTCATATTCTATGAAATGCAAGGTTAGTCCATGCAATAAATTGCCAAAATACTAAAGCTCTAATAGTTTAGTCTGCCCATAACACTTAACTGTGAGGTCTGTTATTCACATAAATGGTTTGTGCAATACAGAAAATTAAGATTGTAATAATTAAATAAAAAAAATTCTTTGATTCCTTGTGTAAAGCATGGTGGAGGATCATGTAAGCAACTGAGGTGCCCTGACAGTAAAGTGAGAGATTTGAATGGGGTAATGGAAGGCCACCACAACATTTTGCAATGCCATGTCCTCTGTACAGCACTTGACTGGAGCCTCATCCTACAACAGGACCATGACCCCAAAAACACCAGCAAACTGCAATAACTATTTAGAGAAGCAGTGGTCATGATGTTCTGACAATAATGCGAGAGATGGAAAATTTTCAGATTACCTTCAGAAATTGACATCTGAAATGGCCAAGATCTGGAGGACTGTGATTGCTGATTCCCTGACAAAAACATTTGCACAACAAACTTTTTTAAAACCAATATTATTTCTAAGATTGTCAGTATTTGATTTTTTTTTTTGCAGATAAGTGGTAAAAAAAAATAGGAATGAATATTCTGGCAGTCTAAAGCTTCGGACTGGTATTGTATTCCTTCTGGTAGTATTTGACCAGTCATGTGCTGGCTTTGCTTCTACACCCTTTCATTTGGTTTTGCACTGAAAGCTATTTTAGTGGCCAAAATAGCTCATTTATGAATGCAAGTAAAAACTCATGATTGTTCTAAGAATACATTTCAGTTTATTTTTTACTCATTTGTGCTAGTGTACCTCCTGATGTAATATCTCCTAAATAGCAATAATGTACCACACAGATCTACCCATTTCTGTGACCCTCTCTCAAAAAGAATACATTTGCATATATTCTGACACACCCCCACCCCCATCCCCAAATAGTTGCAGTGACTTCGTATCATAAATGCCATTTGACTTCTCAACCTGTTCTGCACTATTTTAAACCAGTAGACCAACTCTGATCAGATGGGTAAATACTTCAGCAACATGCAGCAAAGCTAGTCTGTCGTGTCCATTAGGGGCAGGTGGATGAACCGGTGATCTGAATATGTCTCATTCGGGTGGTGCAGGGCAGCCTCCTGACCCATGCATGGTATCCAACAAACCTCTCGTGCCTGTGGGCTTGGCCGTCGACTCACAGCAGCAGTCAGTGATTACCCCAATGAACAATGCAGACCTTAATCCCCGAAGAATGTCAACCGCTGTGATCTTTGATCTTGTTGCACTAACATGCATTCCCATTCAAAAGGCAGAGGCTCAGTGGAGTGGCAGGAGAGGAGTATGCAGACCCAGTCTCCTGGATTAATTTAATTTAATTCAAGAATGGAGAACTAATTCGCAGTTGCAAAGATGTGGGGAGACCCAGTGGTTTGGCCCCACCCCATCCTCATTATTAAAGGTTCTTGCTGCATGGCCATGACCATAGTAAATGAAGACACCTCAAAGTTTTCTCCTCTTTTCCTACTGTGAAGTAGCAACAATTCTCTTGCTTGAATCCTTTAGGAATTTCTGTTTCAGAGCTTTTCTTTTCACAGACAATGGAATCTGACAAATATAAAAATTTGGCTTTTATAAATATTGTGTGCTTTTTCATTACCTTGAAGCCATAACTGGAAGTCTATGGTTCTTGTACAGATCTCTTTGAGAATTAAAAATCATTTGCTAGTTAATTTATGCATTATTATGTAATATATTGATTCATTATTTTAATTATTTATTGATAGATTTGTATCAATTAGCAGTTATTTATGCCAATACTGTTTGTGCAGCTCTGTAGATCTGTACATCCACCCTCAGTAAAGATGTATCTTGGATGGTAGCTAATTGTGCAGTGTTTAAGAATAGTTTTGGGCTTAGATTTTGGCATGGGTGTTCGTGGTTCAAACACCCACCCATAAAAGTCTTTATTCAGTTTGTGTTAATTGAGCTTCACAGTTACAGTCCAGTCCTCCACAGGCCCTAGGGCATCCTGTGCCTACAGACCCACAGTGAGGTGGCGAGTGGCTGGCACGAGCTAGCACAGAACACTGATTTACTGTGTGCACTGGAATGGCAAGAATTTCCCTCTCCGAGGCCGATAACGCTCTGTAGCAGTTTTTCTTCAGCACACAGGGCAGAGCAGGGGGCAGATGGAATGCCTGGGTCTGGGGCCACTGCACACCGTGTTTTTTTTTTTTTTTTTTTTTAATGTTTTTTTTTTTGTTTTAAGATCTTTATTGTAAAAGTATTTATTGTGACTTTCTTGAACACATCCTGCTGCCATTTAATTGTATTATGGAAACCCCATTATCCTATGTGAGGATATTTGTCAGATTTAGGACTTCAATTTTAACTGGTTGACTTCCATGAGTATACCTCATCAGGGGACATTTAGTAAGGATACTATCAGAATATTATAGCAAAATGTGTATTGGAGAACAGAACTATTAAATGAATTATATTCTATGTGGATCATGTTTGCAACCCATTTTACTGAAAGCCACAGTAAAACAATGAAGATGATTAGCACCATTTTAAAAACTATTAATGTCAGCTTGTGATAAACTTTGCACCTCGGTTTTATGCAGTTATATCAGTATTACTTCAAATTTGGAAGTATTTCAGGTGGATTCGTATAGTGAAAAGAATTGTACACTTATCTTGAAGCATAGTCATTTTCACAAGTGATGGTCAGTAGGTTTTCATTTCTTCACTGCCCTGTCTTTGTTGCTTGTGCAGGCTTGAAGTTGGAGTGACATGCCAGAGGAGTCCCCCCACCCTCGTCATCAGGCCCCAATGGGTGAAGGTAAAAACTGTTCATGCTCAGAAATTAATCAAACACACACTATGCCTCATACTGACTATTCAATATGCCACTTATCCTGTAGAGAAACTGATTCAGGGTATGAAAAACCAGACAAATTATTACGATGTTGGAGTGTGATTATAAGCACACACTTTTTAAAATTTTGTGTTCATGAAGTTTTTACAAGTGCAGGAACATCAGTCATATCAAAATAACTGGACTTGATTCACAATGTGCAGTGTAACATTACAGCTAGAGTGGAGATATTTAGTAATGGATAAAGCAAGCTTTCGTATTTGGGTTGTAATTTGACAGTCTTGGGCGGGGGGAATCCGTCTTTTTTGTATATCTTGTCTTTGGCTGGTAAATGTGCTTGGAACACTGCCTGAAGAATGCTGGTATGGCAGAGGCTCCCCTCCCTTTTGTCACAGAATCAACAAAGTCCATCAAGAGGCAGTGCCCAGGGGATTAGGCAAGAAACTTACCTACAGTATTGTGTCCATCCTCACACCGTTCAGTGCTGTTCAGGATCACTGCGTGCTCCGGCTATGTTTGTGTCCTTTCTGCTAGAAGCTTGTCTTTCAGTGTTTCAGCACCTGAACATGAGTACAAAACATCAGGTTTTGTACTCATATGAGTAGATGACAAGTTAAGATGGAAAATGGGACCTTTTTCCCTCTTGATAAATGGTCAGTGCCTGAAAATATGCATTATGTAATACAGACATATTCTGATTCAAGGTTAAGGTGAACAGAACTTGATCCATTTGACCATCCAACGGTCCTTTGTATTTCTCAGTTTAGCTGTTTTGGGTACTTATGTGGTAATAGTTTGTTTTAAATGTTAGTGTAATAGTCCACTTTGATCAACATGCATAATGTGATCTGCAGTGCTTTGTAAACAGTGGAAAAAATAGACAATATACACCAATTGTGCCAGTCTAAATGAAAGGTCCCTTTGACCTTTTGAGGAATTTGTCTAGGCTTGTAGAATTGACTAGCCCAAATCACAGTGTAAATCTTAGGGGTCTAATTAAAGACTAGTTCAGTTGGCATCTCCGGAAACATCTTTCTGGTTTTCCAGCCCGCTAGGCACCAGCAAACTTGACTGGAATGACTGAGCTCTAGATGATGATGTTAGCACAGTGATAAAGATGCAGAGCCTTCGTGGCTCTTTCACCACGTTCCCTACCCCAGGACCTCTGCAGGGTCAGTGCTAAGGGTAACTGAAAATCTCCCCCTTTTTACTGTGACCCAAGAAGAATAGCATCTCCCGTGCCTGAATTCTGCAGCCTAGCAAAGACAAAGAGTGTGTTGCCTCATCTGTCTTTGCAGGCTATTGAAGGAGGGTTTGGGGCAAGAATTTACTGTCTTTTTACTGCAGTACTGCACGCCCCACCTCATTCTACCTCATTCTACCCGTCTCTCAGAGAACTCAGTATTTTCTCTATGACTTTACTGCATGTTTCAATACTTCCTTTTCCAAAACTCTTCCAGTGGATTAAACCGATTAGCTTTTGACTTTCTGTGCCCCACTGCACTTTTGTTAGGTTCTTCTAGTTATTGCACAGTGAAAGAACTATTGATGTTTGGAGGGGGGCACCTATTGTGAACATTAGCTTAATGAGGCATTCCATGTAGCCATGGAGATTTGCTCCAACCATCTCTTGTTAACTGGTGGAAAAGAGTGGTCACTCATGTCTTAACCCAGTTGTGGGGAGCTTTCTAAAGCATTCAATTTCGTTTCAGACTAACCCTGCTCCATTTCAGGCAGTTCATAACAAACTAACCCCTCTCCATTTTGGACTGTTCCAGTTCACACTAACCCCTCGCCAAACTCTGCTCATTCAGCATCCCTGCCTCAACGCACAAAGTATGCAATCTGGGCTGCAGTCAACACTTACATGCTAACAAGGTCACAGGCTCCACTGTGGATTTTCAGCCTCAGTGCTGAACTTTACAATGAGCTTACACCTCCGACATGCCCCCAGACAGATGGCCTGAGTTGGGAGGAAATAGAGACTTGAATAGAGGCACTTTAGAAGTGGCCAAAGAAGGATCTATATAATGCCATTGGGTTAATTGGCTCTGTTGACTCCTGCTGTTCTATGGAAAGCTTAGTTGACTGTGGAGATCAAATGTTTATGGAAAAGTTTCAGAAAATTAGCTGCTGTGAGCCTTTTGATGTGTGGACTATTTCGAGTTCATTGTTCCCTTTTGTGTTTTTAGGGAGGTCATACAAATAAAGCTTGAGGCATTTCACTAGCAGAATCTGTTTCTACTGCTATTTAATTAACACTAGTGTGTGTGTGTCCTATTTTATTGCTTGGATGATTTCAGGTGCTGACTCCCTTGTCCTGCCTGTATATATGTACATTTTATTTATTTATTATTCAGTTTGAAATTTTTTGTTTTTATTTTTTTTAATTGAATATTTGGTCTTTGCGTCTTTGTCAGCTGTGTCTTCAGCCTGTGGCTATCTGCATATTTCACACATTGCAGAGACAGTGTTCTACACCGAAGCCTGTAATTTCTCCAAATTATAAGGCAGAAGTGGAGAAAGACTTAATGGGTTTTAAATTGTGGGCTTTAGATGAAGATGAAGATAGCTGAGATGATTATTTGGTTGTGTCTGTCTTATAAGAATATTTGGATGTAATGCAGCATAAAATGGCATTGGTTAGAGCTGTGGTATTGACATGTGATGGTCTGTGAACTCAGCTGGTCCTGTGTCTTTGAAGAGCGTGAGATTCGGCAGTAGCTGTGAGGAACATATGGCAAGTTTGTGGAATGGAATGCGCAAACCAGTTGCTTTCATTTTTGTTCTGCAATTGTTACAGTGGTCTATGATTTAAGTAGTCAGTGATTAAGCTTGAATGTCCAGTATCCTGGTTATCTAAAATATTGTTTCCCAGCTGGTAAAAAAAGCATGGTTGCTCAGGGGGTAATGGCTGCTAATTTGATTTAGAAAAAGTAATCAGTTGAACAACAACTTCACACAGAATATAACACACTGTGGTTAAACCACAAACACATTTCTATGTGTGATAGTAAGTGTGATATTCATCAGTCTGACACGTTCAGTGCCTGGTCCCAGTCTAGAGGCAAGACCTTAAACACCTGAAATGCCAAAAGCAGTGTACAATAATAAATGTGGATTGGCGACTGGCCTGGTGGCAAGTGATGGTGTCTCTTTTGCAGAGCTTACAAGTTAACGTGTGTTTGTACTACCTGCTTCTAGTGTAATCGTCATTAGTCACAGCCTAGAGAGGAGGGACTCCACTTTCACCATCCTTTCTACAGTCAAGAACCCTAGAGTGGGTCTAGGCTTTGTGGTGGGGTGGGAGGGGTCAGGGAGAGCTTTGCTTCCTCCACTCTCTTGATGCAAGTTGAAAGTTTGGATTATGTCTAACACAATAAAGGATCCCGTGTTGTCTGAAAGATTCTGCCAAGTCCTGCACAAAGCTGATGTAGTAAAATGCATAAAGCGCTCTGAGTGCCAAATTGGAGGCTTGCTAGACTTGTCTACCTTCAGTCTGAGAGGCAGAAATATATGGGATATTTCCTGTGTTTAATTAGGGGAAAAAGTGAATTATTTTAAAGGAATAGGGAAATAATGTAAAATAGACTGTATGTCTCTGTATTCCATGCATCTGTACAAAGCTAGCTTGCTCTATAGAGCTGTCAATTGTAATGGAAAACCTTAATGAAGAAAATGTTCAGATGTTTGGCACTTTGGCTCCATGAATAAAAATGAGAAATTTCCAGATTCTGTTATTTTATGTGTCTGTCCTTTGCTAATGGGTAGCCCGGAAACATGGGCACTACGGTAAGGCAACATTCCTTCTGAGTGTGGCACGTGTGTATCTGTTGGACCCTAACTGTGCCATAACAAATGCCACAAAAGAATATGAATGTGATTGCTCTGCTTCCCAGTGCTGACCCTGGCTTTTCTCTCTCCTATCCCTGAGTAGCAGTGGTTGGAGTCGAACTGGCAACAGGCGCTTACAGACCAGCACTGAGGAGGGCCTGACATATGATGTCATTGAGGACATTATGAAAGCCAACTGTTCTCTGCCAGAGCCCTCCTACTTGCCTGTGTGTTGCCTCTGTCTGTGGTCTACAAGGAAGAAATTTGCATGAGTCCAAAGCCCTGGCCTTCAATTTCCCTGCAACACGTGTTCCCACTAGCAAAGAAGAAAGGGCAACACAACGCGTTTGAACATGAGGCGTATGTGTGGAAATGTAGCTGCACTTCTTGCATTTCTCCCAAGCCGCAATCGCTGATGCATTTCTGTTGGTGCTGAACATTTGGTGATATTGGCTGAATAACCCAGCCATCTATGGTACAGATGAGTTCCTCTGCTGCCGTTTCTCAGTTTTATGGTTTTATAACCTGATTTTGTAGGATTGCCAGAAGATGAATCTGCAGGGTAATGCTGATGGTGAGTGGCATTATGGAGGCTGTTTTAATAGTGTGCCAAGGGAGTGTCTTCATAGCAAAGGAGTGGCACCACCTCCTCTATCAACACGCATTAGTCAGATTCAAGCTTGTGCCCTGAAGTTTGGAAGGTGACTGGTAAGAGAGAAACTTTGAGGAAAAGACGTGTCTTTTCACTTCACATTAATCCATTTTGTCATTTCGTGCCTGTGGTTAGACAGATGGAATTTTTCGCCATTCATAATAGCAGACACCTAGATTAGCTGTTCACCTCAACTAACTGTCCAGGTTTGTCCTTTTTGTTTTTTTTAAACTTCAAAGCTACTGAATGTCTAATGAATGTTCTCATTCATTTAAATGTGTAAGTCTGAAATGATTTGTTTGTTTTTGGCAATGTTACAAATGTTTACTCTAAGAATTTTCTAACCGTATATTGCTAAATGCTAAGGCAATGACCGAAGGTGGATTTGATCAGGTGACTATAGATTTGGGCAAAGCTTCATCAATCTGTGCAAATTGTTGTTCCTTTCCAAGAGCTCCATGGTAACTGATTTGACTGTGTCGCAAATGTGGGCAATGGGAAAGTCAGCCTTCAGGTGTAGCTGACCTTTGCATCAGGTGCTTTTGCGTTACATCTGAAGCGGTCTAGCTAGGAAGCATCCTGGAGAAAGATACACAACTTGGCATTTAACACGTGGTCTAGTTTTTCAGCAAATGTCATGTTTTTGTGTAAACAGACCACAAATGGTGAACAAGTATTATAAAATAGTATTGTGGCAACTTTCTGTGGTTTGTGTGGCAACACAGAGCTGTGGGTACAAGAAGCTACACTGCACCTTCATTATGTTGCATTAGAACATTCTTTTCACATCTTCAGACTCTAGTGGTTGCACGTAGAACTTTTATTTTAGACACATAAAACCTGCCGTTCTTTCCTTTAGGCTTGCTTTGGTTTAAACATTTTACACTGTATCTTGGAATAATGTCTCAGTTTTATAGATCTCGTGTGAAGTCCTAATCTGGAGAAGATGGCTCACAAAGGGCAAATACGAGGGCATGCCGGATGGCCCTCTGGGCATGCTTTTTATCATCTTCTGTCAATTTAAAGGAACACTGGGTACAAACCTTACTAAAATGCGTAAAAAAAATAAAACCTTATGGATTATGATTTGGAGGGCAAATATTCCTATTAGTTCTTAATGAAAGCTTCAATTAACATTTTTGATACATTTTGAGTATTAAGCCTGAGGTGTGAAAGTGATGTATTTCAAAGTCAGTTAAAATTGTCATGGCATATAGGCTAATGTCTGGTTTGCTTTGGTAAGTGACCATAATAAATGCTTATATGAGCTCTCCACAGCAGACTCCAAATACTACACTCCTCTTGCCTTCAGTTAACCATTAGTCAGTCGTTTTGTAAAGTGGCCTGATACCTCCCCACTGAAGATCTCAAAGTAAGAGTGCTAAAGCAGCATAGCATTAGTAGCATAGCATGCTGAACAAACAACTCTATATTTAGCAAACCTCTTAAGAGTATTGATCCCGGATAAGTTTAAGATACCTTGTATGTCATACTGTGCACTTGTGTGGACTTATCTTGTATGGCCATGGCAAACTTGACATTTTGAGAAGCTTTATATACATGGAGATGTTTTTATTTATTTATTTTTTAAGTTTCTAAGTGCCAAAATATGATAATTTATTAAGACTACACTTCTATACAGAGATTCTTCCATACTCTGTGAGGAATTCAAGAACATGATTTTGAATGTCTTCCTGGAGGCTACAATGAAACCCCACCCTGAGTAGTTTGTCTAACATCTCCGTTTCCTGCTCATCATAGTAAACATTACGATGTGCACAGACAAGCAGGGGCAGAGAGACGACTGCACAGAGGTGCTCACTGTCCTTCATCTGTATTTTAACCAGCTGTTTCCCGTAACCTTTGCTGTGTCAGCATTTAATGTTTGTGGCGGGGAGCCTTGGAAGAATGTGAATTACTCTGGTCAGCTGTGAGGAATTTTGTTGTTGGTCCCAATGGAATGTGGCCACCTGCTACGGGAGGTCATTTGGCAAACACAGTGGCTAATTATTAGCTACTTCTTAGCAGTAAGTTTATTTAGCATATTTTCCATGTTTGCTTCAAATTATTATTTTTTTTTCCACTTGCATCAAAGGCTTGAGTAAATCTGTTTTAAAATGTTAATATCTAGTTTCAGAACATGGTAAAATAAGCGCTTGGTCTATATTGGTGTCTGTACAGAATGTCCACTGCAGTCCCACTGTAGAGTGGCCTAAGGTGTGTGCAAAACCTGCACAAAGAATTTTACTGATGAATAAGAGGTAGCCGCTGGTTTACATAACCCTCCTGTTGAGGTTCCAATGGAAAATGAAAATAACTAAGTTGGGTGCCAATGTCTGGCTATTCAAATTTGTGGTTTCAAGCTTCTGCATTTTCTCAGTGGGATTAAAATTGCCACCATAAACACGGTTTCCCTGTCTGACTGAACTTGTGGAGATGTTCTTGCTGTTGGAGTATTAATCATAAAGGAGCCCTGACCTCACGTCCCCTCCTCTTCTGACTGCCTTGCTCATCAGACATGATCTTCACCCTCTGCTGTGTTCTGGCACAAGCCTCCCTCCAATGGCGGTCACTTCCCTGTGTCTGTGTTTGGCGGCAGAGGGCTTATCTATGCCCGCATGTGTCCACAGCCACGGTCCACATTCCTTAGCATCGATACCACAGATGTGATCGCAGCACTGACTTCAAAGTGCTGACGCAACAGTCTGTACACAGATCTGGGGAGGAGACCTTTCTCAACAGGTTATCAGTATAAAAATAGAGCCTCCATCAGAGGTCTTTTCACAGACGCTGAAAAATATGTAGAATATCTAGTCAAAGCATGCATAAACATCTTTAGGGGAATTCATGAGTAGAGGCGGCTCCATTTACTGATTTAACTCGAGAAGTATGTAGCTTGCTGCTATAGTTTCAGTTTGTGCATATTTCTTTCATTGACACACGTTTGGTAAATTCATGTTATGTCTTGCTAGGCTGAAGCCTTTGGTGCATGCCAGTCCTTGAGTTTTAATGTGAATATTTGTGTTGTATCATTTCTTATATCAGTTCAATTGAATGGCCTGCTTTATTACACAACATCCTTGACGGGGCAGGCCCAAACTGCACCACTCCAGTCATTTTGGCTTCCTTATAGTTTAACATCCCACTGCAACAAGGGTGAGAGCTAATCTTATTTCGTGTACTTGATGTAATGGCCAGTATATTTTTGTTTTTTAGGTAAGTATGAGTGGATGTTTGCGTGTGAGTGTGCAAATGGTGCGGTGTTGAGGAGTGTTTGTGCCTCACCCTGCCCGCCACATGCACCATTGCAGAAGGCAGGAAGGAAGTTAAAATTTAAACCTGACATCAAACAGGAAGCAGTAACATTGTTGATGAGCCATGGTACTGCTAAGCAGCATTCCATTCCATTGGCTTAACCTCCTTGTGAACTGTCTGCAGAAGATTCAAAAGTTTTTCAAGGCTCCTTAAGCTTGAGGTGGAGAGCTGGCTGTACCAGCTTTCGGCCACTGATGTCACCTCTGAGTCACACGCATCTGATGGGGAGTAGCAGCAGTTGGCCACACTCTGCTAGTGTGGAGGCTTGAGTCAGCATGCCTACCTGCTGATCATGAAACCTGCCGACAGGTTCTGTGGCAACATCACCCTGAGGTCATCTTTTGACAAGCCCGTGCACCACTCCAAGGTTAAGTATGGATAATAAAATGTGGTTTCGCAAAGGAATTTTCATTTAGCTTGATGTCTGCAGTGTCAGGAATATTCCTCAGATGGATTTTTCGTAATGAATTGTGATGTCCATGGAAAATCTGCGCCATTCCTAAATTGTTTGTTTGAGGTTGAAATGTGATATCTTGTCATGTCAGTAACTAGATAGCGTCTTTTCCCTTTGTTTTGGCCTTTATTCCACTGTGTGGGGGTGGTGGGGGATCAGGCAAAAAACGCTGCACCAGCTCAAAATGGATGACCTCACTCTGTTATGAACAGCGAGACAGTGGTGTGACTCTACACAAACAAGACCCTGAGATCCCAGCCGGCCACTCTGTCCCAAGGCTTATTCTCTGGCTTCCTCCTCTCTGTTTCTACTACTGCCAGTCCATGTGTACAGGAACAAACGGTTGGGTCATTTAATAGAATGTGGTACACTGTAATTAGGGTACGTTGGTAATCATGTTAGATCACATCCTCATGCTGAACTTCCATCGGTCCTTTGGCTAATGGGAGCTAGTTACCGTACAAAGGATTTGCCGCAGAGCACGTTAGAAGCTCTACCCTGGTATTTTTTTCTGCACAGTGGACATACACCTAATTTTCCTTTTATAAGGCCGATGGACGCCTTCTCTGCATATTTTGAATAGCATTTTAAAGTGGCACCTTTTTTGGAACAAAAAATAAAATGATAAAGAAAATAACTTGGCTGTTTTATTTTTTTCTTCATAGTATTTAAATACGTTTAACAACTTTAGTAAATTCTCCTTTATTTCGTGACAGAATCTCCTCGCTTGTCCACCGACTCCTCATTCAGCGGCCATGACCCAGCGCTGGCAGAATGTTGCTCGCTGTCTGGCGTGGAGCACTCCGAGGACGAGCGGCCGGTGAGCACCATCTCCACGCTCTCCTCTGGCTCGTCAGGCGAAGGCCAGAGCAGCCATTTCCACGGTTCCCTTGCGGCCCCGGTCGAGCACCAGCCGCCCGCCGGCCCCGACATTGACCTGGAGCTCAGCCCCGCTGAGGAACGCGAGGAGCCCGACCCGACCCTGCCCAGGCTGGACCCGCCCGAGGGCCGGCACCACAGCGGCGTGGCCGGTGCTGGAGCCTGCCCACTGCTGCCGAACCCTGACGAGCCTTCGCCTGTAGCCACCTTAGCCATGACGCCCAATCCGCAGCTGACCTATGTGGACCGTGTAGTCATGGAGATTGTTGAGACAGAAAGGATGTACGTCAGGGACCTGTGCAGTATTGTGGAGGTGAGTGCAACGGATTTTATTTTTCTCAGCCAACGACATCAAGCCCTCACACTGCACAGGAAGCCTATGCAGTTTCCTCCTGGTTGGAAAAGAGGGCAAACTTTCTGCCTCTTTGTCTTTCTGTCTAGGATATTGAGTTTTGATTAGAATACATTAGCCATACAATCTAAACAATTCTAATCATTCTGTCAGTTGACTTTATTATTTTTAATTGAGACTGTAATACTATCCTGCAGTATTTAAATTTGTAAGAATGCTAATTATATCCTAGAACATTTACAGAACCCCAAACTGGAGGGTCATCGAATGGGTTTGTGCGGTGTGATTTCTTTCATTTTGATGCAGTAAGGAGGCTTCCAAATCAACTGTTGGGAATATTAGGTCATGGATCTAGTACTGCACTATACTAAAACAATTAACAGAAGATGCATAGTCTGGTCCCTGTGGGGTCCATCTCTGCTCTTCATCAGTGAACCAATGGCCCTGTTCAGTGACCTCATGGCCTTGAAGCAGAAGGTGACCCTGCTGTATTCAATCCACTTCTGAGTGATAGTTCTATACAACCCTGAGTAAAACCTTGTGCTGTTCCCCATTTTGACTTTTATAGCCAAGAAATCACCACAGCCAGCTATAGAAAGCCAGTATATTGTAGGTCACCCACAGCTAACTGCTGTTTTTTCCCTTAGATTTATTCATTTTTATGTCTAATTCTAGTCCTACCCACAACAAAAGAAGGCTGTAGAGTTCCGGAGTTAACGACACAGCAGCAGTTCCTGAGGGTCTTTCTACACAATAGCGTAGCGTTCGCTGTGACTGTGTGGCTCTGCCAGCAGGACCATTTGCTGAATTTGAGAATTCTTTGGGGTTTTCAGAGGTTCCTGCAGGTGTTGCACCCCGTGCAGGAATGTGCCTGGTCTCCTCCCAAATTCTGCGGCTGCTGCAGCTCACTGCATTTTCCATCCCGCAGCCTTGCACCAATTCCAAATGGTTTCACACCACAGGTGGGAAATGCAGTGAAGGTCTGAATCCTGCCCCATCCATCTTCATCCGCCTGTCAAGGCGTCTGTGCCCCAGCTCACGTCCACAGGAGAGCCCCATGTCCGTGCGCTCAGACCCTACTGTCCTTTCCCAACAAAAACAGTAGACAAATCCAAACTTGAAAACCTAGAAAGAATAAAAATCTATTTCAGATGTTGGTCTTCACATTAAGGTTAAAGATCATAAATATGAGAGTGGCCCAAAGGCTTTTGTAATGAGTATGTCCATGTCTGAAGTGTTTTTGACATCTACTGGTTTAACCTATTTCGCTTTACGTTTGGGAGGAAGTCATTCTCAACATGCTTTCATCTTTGCTTCCAACACTGCCAGTTTATAGGATGTTGAAGGCAGCACACACAGTGCCTCAGGTACATGGATCTGAGCTGCCTTGTCTGTTCTGGACCAATTAATCTGCACCTTTTCTTTCAAGCTTTTATGAGCATGGAGTGGACCATAAATCCTGTCATTTCATTCATTCAGACCCTGACACCACCACACCCTGCAAGCATGTGGTTAATTGATTTCTTGCAGCCAGTAACCAAACTCGGCCAGGATTCAAACCTGCACCTACTAACCGAATGCGGCTGGGATTCAAACCTGTGTCGCAGCAGGAAATAAACTGCTTACGTCGATAAGCAGTGCTTGTATTTCCCCCCCTTGGCTCTTTCCACATTTTGATGTTCTCACTGGTCAAAAATGGAGCTGTGCTACTCGCGGGTCCGCCTGATCATCCTTCTCTGAGCTCCATGGGCAGGGCAGACATGAACCACTGCAAAATACCCAAATATGGTGTTCCTCGCTCTCCAGGGCAGACCAGATTGAGCCCTGTATGACGTTATTTGGTGAGACTTTGTCATGCTCATAGGTGCTTGCATGTAGACACTTGCATTGAGCAACTATTCCCCAACCCCAACCTCCAAAATATCCAAGTCTCATCTCCGGCCACATCATAGATCTGGATATTGTATGCAAATAGAAAGCGCTAGGTTACTTATTCTAGTGCTCACAATACAAGATCACTTTCATGATGTCGAAAATTAAGACCACCTTTAACATCAATGCCTATGATTATTGTTTAATTTAAAGCAAAATCACATTTCTGAATTTCTGTCAGAAGTCTAGAACTGCTTGGCATGGACAAATGTGTTCTGAATGACCTTGCAGTTTGTTAAAGAAAACAATTAAACGCGATTTACCTTGGTGTGATTTTTATTGACAAATGTTGTTGGAGTGCCTTAATTTGTCATCATCCACTGGAATATGTATTGTGAACACCTGAAACTCTCAGGATACTTATAGCATATAATGAACATTTGTTTGCATTTTGAGTTCCTCAGCAGCATCAGTATTGCAGAGACCAATGTTTCAATGCTAATTAATGAACATTGTGATGTGCAGCCCTGTTGGGCTGCATTATATAGTTTGAATCCACACTTAAGACATTTTCGCTTTGAAAATGGAATCAGGGGAATCTCTCATGGACTGCGCTGGTATTATGAAAAGTGATCAGGTTTCCCACTGTAAATCCTGGTGGTTTGAAAGATTAATCACAGGCTCTTCTTTAATTGTGCTTTCATATTTGAGCAGTAGGTTCTTTGTGTGGTCCTGCCTGTTGGAAACACTTACACGAGTGGAATTTCCCATAACAGAAAATAGTAGCGAAAGTGGTTTCCAAGTGTGTCTGTGTGTGCCTGTCTGCGTGTATGTAGGCAGCTAGTTATGTGGGTGCAAAAGAAACGTTACACAACCCATATACACTGAAATTAACTGGTAACTGAAATAAGTTCCTATGAAAAAAGCTTTAACAAAGTTTTAAAGACAGACTTTGCTAACTGCTTCTCTTTTATGTCATGCTTTAAGGAAAAACAATTGCAATCCTTAAAATAATTGTGAAAAAAAAATTACTCGGTGCTGGTACTGCAAGCAGTGAAATTTTTGGGACATGGGAAATAAGCAAGATACCTAGTTCATAACAAGTGATATCGCTAAAATCACAGCGCATTACTACCCTCTACTGACATCCTATATGCATCACACTTTCTTCTAATGTAATCCTATAACGCACTGAGAGAGACTGTGGGCCAGGTTCTTAGATATGGATGAAACCTGGTCTTAGACTAAATATTAATGATAGTGGTGATACACATCTAGAATTAAACTCGATACATATTCTGGAAAGAGAAGCAAGGGTCATAAATTGCACTATAAACTAACTTAATCTCTGATTTGCTTTTTTTACAGGACTACCTGGCTTACATTATAGACACTAGAGACTTGCCTATTAAGCCTGAGCAGGTCTGTTCCCTGTTTGGGAATATTGAAGTCATCTATGAGTTTAACAGGTAAGAATCACCTTCCTGTACTATTGTAAAAGTAGAACTTGATCCAAGAGCCATAACACATGTAGCCCAGGGAACCAGAGAGGGTTTGAATAATCCAGATAGTAATTTGCCAACAAGACCCTTATGTTGACTGCCTTCACTGTAGCCATAAAGGACAGTTAGATTGATTCTCAGGCTTTCCTTATCAAAGAAACAGGTGTCATTTAGAATATCTCCAAGTCCTTGAGTAAGTCACAAGCTGTACCCTAATGGGCCTCTCATATTGACCTTTTAGACAAATGCATGTCTTTAAAGCAATTTTTTAAACAATCTGCTCTGATCTGTTAACACATTTTATAGAACATTTAAAAGGAGTGGAATCCATATTGAAGGATCTCTGTGTGCGTGAGCGTGTCTGTGAGTGTTTTGGTCAGCATGTTGTTGACGGAATGTCCGATCAAGAAAGCACCAATCAAGGCTCGTGTTTTTAGCTACAAGAAAGTACACTTATAGATCTCGTTATCTCAAAGTCCATGTGATGCAGCTTACTGGCTTGAGCAGTTGGAGCATTGTGTCTAAAGTGACTTCAGTTCATGACCTCAAGTAATGGTGTTAATATGACCATACTGATCTACTGTAGTTCTATGTTGGGGACAATATGCCAAAATGAATTATGGCTTATAGCCTGACCATTATTATTGGGGGTTTTGACTGTAGTCAAAGAGCTGGTTAGACATTGCACCTTTATCACAGTCCCTTTAAGTTAGAGTTATATTAGAAATCAAGATCTTCTTGAGGAAGATAATTTTGGGTTTATCTCCAAGGCTGGAGATAAACCCTTATTTTGGTGTCTATAATGGCTGTATAACCTTGTTTGCTTGAGCAAAAAGTTTTTTGTGGTATAATAAAGGGGATGCTAAACATTGTTCACAAAAGTGGTTTATCGAGCTTATAATTTTATTTCTCAACACACTGGAGTATCATGTTTATCACAAAAATATCACACTTGAATAACCTCATAAGATATGACTAAGTAAGAATGTACTATAAAAAATTTACTTTCTTGTAGAAAACATAATTTGCCTTTTAAACATTCTTTTTCATTAGAGGCAGTAAAGCCTTGTAAGTAAAGGCAAAAAGTGTGTGTGTATTTTCTGACTCTTTGGTTTTAGATGTAAATTTGCTATATTGATTGACCTGTTCATTGTCTTGAACAAAGGTCTTCTGTCATATACATATGTGTGTGTGTGTGTGTGTGTAATAGAATAGGCAGGCATCTTTACACTGTGTGTATGCATGTCCCTCTTACATTTTAGAATGTGTTGCTTTCCTCTATTTATATTTTATTATCTGAGAAGGGTTATTTTAGATCGGTACCTTGAATTGCTGTGTGTTGCATGGCCATATTTGAGATGCATAGAAAATCATGTGATTCATCTTAAGCTGTATGTCTTTAATAAATCTAGCCTGTGTTCCACTAGCCTCTCAGTGCAGTGCTTAAAATGGTCAACATACTGAAATATAAAACACATTTCTCTCTGTCTCTCTTTTCTATCCACAGTGAGCTGTTACAGTCTTTAGAAATGTGTGACAGTGATCCGGTGGCGATTGCCTCTTGCTTTGTGAATAAGGTACGAAGAACAAGTCCTACACTGTGATCGCGGTCTCTCTTACACATAATCTACAATAGTTCTGTGCATTTTTCCATCTGCAGAGCCAGTATTTTGACATCTACACTCAGTACTGCACAAACTATCCGAAGTAAGTGGATGAGCGAAGCTTCTTTTCCTCAGTGATTTGCTCCACACTATGAGTAATCATTGAGGCAGATGACATAAATGTTGACATCCACACATAAATGGCAGTCTGAGATCACATAAATGGCAGTCCCAACGAGTGACGACATCCACGCTGTCAAGCCTTCTGGCGTCTCGCTTCACCAGCTCACGTCTCCATCAGGCTGGCGGGGTGGTTAATCGAGATCTCGGAGGATGCAAAGTGTCATCTGCCTCAGTGGGGGGGGGTATGAGTGTTGTCATTCTGAGGGTTGTTTCCGTGTCCACTGCCCTGCTGTCCAGTGGTTCCATAACATATGTGAACCCATGTCACCTGTAGAGTTGCATGGTTTAGTTCTGATTAACCCCTGCCAAAACGTGTCTCTGTGGAGCAGTACGGTTCACTTGTCTGTTAATCCCATGCCAGTCCCTCATTCCCCCCCCCATAGCTCGGTGGCTGCTCTCACTGAGTGTATGAGGAACAAGACACTGGCCAAGTTCTTCCGGGACCGGCAGGCGTCTCTAGCGTGCTCCCTTCCTTTGGGTGCCTACCTGCTCAAGCCTGTCCAGAGAATCCTGAAGTACCATCTCCTGTTACAGGCACGTACCCCTAAACCACTGAGCTGCTCGCAATTCAGATGATGCTATTGGATGGCTATTTCCCCCTCCTCATCATATTCATATTCTATGTACCTGTGATTTTATTATATATTATAGTAAAATATATATATATAATAATATATATAATTTTTTCATTTCCTGGTATATAAGGAAGATGCATGCATACATGACTAAAGCCTCCCTAAGGGTTTAGTGAATGGAGATCTAGGATTATTGCTTGAAAGACCTGAATTTTCACTTCACACACCACAAAAATATGTGGCCCATGTTCTCCTCCCCGCTGTTATCCCGTTGATGCATAACATCATCATCAATGAATCACCTCCATGAAAGTCTCAAATGACAAATCTCTTGTTGCAAACGAATGAATGAATGATGAGCAAGCAAACTTGAAGTTCTTCATCTCACTGACTATTTCTCTCTCGTCACTGTCTCAGGAGATTGCCAAACACTTTGACCCTGAGGAGGAAGGCTATGATGTGGTGGAAGACGCCATAGACACCATGACTGGGGTGGCCTGGTACATCAATGACATGAAGAGGAAGCATGAGCATGCCGTGAGGCTACAGGTGACTGCCGATCTGCCATCGCTTTCCCTTTAGCATAAACGCCAGTTCACGAGCATGGAGTCCTGCTGTGTTACGAAGTCGGACTTAATGAATATTTGTATGGTGCTAAAAGTGGGTCTTTTACATTTGCTTGGCTTCTCACAGAATATGATTTTGTATTGTATAGTGATCGGTAAAGCACTTTAGGAAAGGTGTTCACCTTTTACATTAAATCTTATTACATGATCTTCAGAATGGATTTACTCCTAAAAATGATTGCCTGGAAGCAGTTTTTTTAATTTATTACTTATTCACATGAATGAACCAGGGAGCAAAGCTGGTCTTCTTAATTAGACCAGGTATAAAAAGAAAATGTTCGTTGTAATTGGGTCAATGGCCAGGTCAGTAATTTAAGCTACAACTCTACCTCTGTACATGTGAAAGCAAGTGATGCCAAGAACAGGTCACTGAGAACATGTACTGCAGAAAACGTCAGTGATTTCAATTAAATGACATGTCAGTTTTTCATTTTTGTATTTCTGATGAATCAGTCCTTCATTGCCATAAGGTCGGAGTGGGGCATTAGCATTTAAATGAGCATTAGTAATTTTAACGAAATGGTCTGAAATTACCCATTTTAAATGTACCCTGTATGGGTCCAAACACCCAAAGCACAGCTGCAGCACCAAGCTAGCCTCCTGTGATGTCTGTGGTAAAAAAAAAAGTAAGAATTCAATGGAGTCAGTTAGGGATGCTGAATTTAACCACCTCCCAGGCTTCTAATCTAAAGTCCTAATCAGCAGTCACATCAACTAACAAGCTAGTTTGCTAAGTGGAAAAACAAAACAGTTGCAAAAACATTTGAAATTGCAGTCCCCAAAACACAATGCACTACTCTCTGATCCACTAGAGCTAATGCTCATTTTCCTTTTCTCCTAAGTGTTCTGCTACTGCTATGCCACAGTCAGTAGGAGAAGTGTGAGTGGGATAATGGAGCGTAGGCCACTTGGGTCCATGCTGATGAGGTCCATGTTTTTCTGCAGGAGATCCAGTCCCTCCTGATCAACTGGAAAGGGCCTGACCTCACAACCTATGGGGAGCTGGTTCTTGAAGGAACCTTTCATGTCCACCGTGCGAAGAATGAGAGGACACTCTTCCTCTTTGAAAAGATGCTCCTCATCACAAAGAAGAGTAGAGAACATTATGTCTACAAGATCCATATCACGGTACTGGGCGATCCATGTGATGCTGAGGTTTTATAACCCCAAAAATTTATTTTTGCCCATTTTAATTGCTCAGTTTAGTGCAGGCCAGAAACCTGGGAAAGTTACACGAGACCGGATGCAAAAATGTGCTGGCGCCTTGCTAATTGGCAAGGGTTGGTTAGGCCTGCTTTCATGCCTTCTCACTGAGATCATTGTCAGTGGTCTTCTACTGGACCCTAATCCTATTGTTCCAATGTCCTGCGTTTGTTCTGATTATTTTCAGTGTTCGACTCTAATGTTGATTGAAAGTGCCAAAGACTCCCTTCGCTTCAGCGTGACCCACTACAAGCACCCTAAACAACCTCACACAATGCAGGTGTGTGGAGCAACCCTACATGACCTCCTCCTCTAACAAAGGACCAGTACCACTCACAGTACCAGTCCTCACTGACTTGGTTTGTGACCCCTAACTGTTGGCCATCCTTAGGCCAAGACTGTGGAGGAGAAAACACTGTGGGCCCATCACATAAAGCGACTGATTCTGGAAAACCATCATGCTGTCATACCACAGAAAGTATGCAAACATTATTAGAAACCATTTAAGCTTAATTAATTTTATTGTGATGTACAGTTTCTAAGATGCATCTTGTACTCTTAATCCATTTAGGCTAAAGACGCCATCTTGGACATGAGAGCTCCTCGTGAGTTATTGACCTGTGGGGTGCTTTTGTTTGCTTGTTTTGTGCATAGGGAGTTAAATGTACAGTGGAGTGTGATGAAATATGTATATGATGTGAAATGATTCTCTGTGCTGTAAAATGTTACTTTGTTACTTGACTAGATATTTACCTTGCTTTGCATAATACTGCATGATCTTTTAATTGTATTCATAATTGTGCCTCTCTGTGTGTCTAACTCTCACAAAGCCTTTTTCCATTTCATACTTGAACTCTCTGTGTCTCGTTTTCTTGTCTAGGCCCAGCAAAATATCGCTACAGTCCTGAGAAGCCGAAGAATCCTGGCTCTGATCAGAGTGAGGACTTCCCCACTGCAGCACGCAAGGGGCGAAGGCGCTCAGGTCTGGCTGGACAGTGAAAGGCTTTTATTTTATCTTTAATTAGGTTTTGGAAAGTTCAGTTTAATCATGACTGCACATTTACTGCTCACAAATTTAGACTGCAGGTTTATAGTGGTCAGTGTTTCCTTTATTATATAACACATTCTGAACATATGTCTTAAGTTCTTCTTCTAAATGGGGGGGGGGACTGGCAGTAACCAGACTTGATGGTGTATATTTCAAATAAATCCTAACTTGGATGCAGACTGAATTGCCATTTTTCCATTCTCTTTTTTTCACAGAGCCAATGACTGTGAGGCCTACAAAGGGTAATGTCTTTCTGCTTTACAGTGTCAAGTCTCAAAACATTAATAGAAAAAGGAAACTGTTTAACAGAAGTTGAGGTCGGCCCACTTTGATCGTTTGGAGCATTCTTTTTTTAAAGTTTCTTGTCTGAAAAATGTTACTTTCAGTTCTTTAAAACCATATATGTCTATATGGTGTTTATTCAGTTGTATAAATTCATATGTAGCTGTAGCACCGATACCAAGATCAGAGCTTTAGAACCAAAAAAAAAGATCAAATAAATAAAGGCACTGAGGTTTGTCAGAATAGTGATGAGGGCGTCTCTGGAGAAGCTGGCGATTTGTGAACACAAGAAGGAAAGTTCAAAAAGCCCAAGTCCTGCGCCTCCATCACTGAGTCCATGGCACAGCAGGGTCCCTGCACTTGCACACGCTCCTACGGGAGCCCTGTGCTCCACCCGTTTTCCCCCTTGCCGCCCCGCTTCATTTCAAAGCCTTCCAGCAGCCAAGTGGTCCCTCCTGCAGGAGATCAAAGAGCACAAACCCATTCTCCACCCGCACACATAATGATGTTAATTATGGAGCCCATCAGCAAGGGCCTTTGTCATGCGTCAGTTCCTTAGTGGCTGCAGACTTGGTTTTGGTCTCTGATCAGCAATCCCCCATTATGCATTCTAATTTACAGATAATGAAAGAAAAGGCCCAGCTATTTTTTTCCTTTTTTTTACCCCCATGTCGGCCATGTCTGTTCTCTGGCACCCTCTCTCTTTTGTGACCACCTGAAAAATGAAGTTGTCCATTGCGTGACAGGGCTGTCTCTGTCCTTCACACAATGTCAGGACAAATGAGTCCTTCTTGGATAGCAAGAGTGGCTGAACTGGGGAGTTTATCATACAAAGCTTATCTAATTTGATTACTATGGAAGGCTTCCCTGTGGTGGTCTCCTGATGCCATAATAACCCAGAATTCACTGTGGGCAATACTGTGAATGCTGAAACATAATGATTAGGCAAAACAGTGTAGCATGATTCATGATTTAATGTTTTTGTTTTTTATTTTTTGTCTTTCACCTCGTCATCCTCATTCTTCACATTCCTGTAGGAACTCTGAAGGTAAGCCAGCACAAGATAATTATTCCCCCTTCCAAGTCTATTGCCTTACTAGGAGCTGTGACTGTGTGTCCATAATTCTATGTACAAATAAGCTTCAAGGAATTGACTAAGCACTTTTTGTACTTTAAAAAGTCAGCATACCTGTGATTGGAAAACCCTAGGAGAATGAATCAGTGGAGAGTAGTTGAAAATGTAGTTAAGAAGACTGAAATGGGTTTGCCCTTCAAACTTGCATGACTGTAATTTGGATTGCATCATGAGCAATACCTTTAGCTGCAGGCAGTTTGCTATGGGAGTGTACCAGTGAGTTTTGTGCAGGATTACTCCCCCATAACTCTGTATCACTTCGTGGGTCCAGCATGCAGACAGTGTGGGCACGTTGTTGGCGGACAGCACCCGACTCCCTCTGCAGACTGCGGGTAGCGTGTCGATTCTGAGCTCTGGCCAGGGCAATCCCGAGGTGAAAGTGCCAACCCCTGTGGATAGCGGTTCTGAGTGGTTCCATCTCCGGACAAACTCCCTGGACCGACTAAGCGTGACCAACCTGCAGGCCCACCATCTAGAAACCACATTCCAGCAAGAAAAAGAGGAGGATAAAGAAAGAGAGGTGGTGGAGGAGCAGGGAGGCAGTGGCGAGGAGGAGGAGATTCTGGTGAAGGATGAGCAGGTAGCTGACTTTGCCAGCTCAGTGTTGGCTGCCATCTCCTGCTGGCACTATAAGGCCAGAGCTTTGCTTTTCACTCAGATCCCAACGGTGAGACTCACTGTCACCATTTGCATGCTTCTGTTTCATGTCCTAACCCCACACCCCTCCACCCATCCCACTAAACAGCCCTGTCAGTCAAACTTCCATCTGTTGCATGCTGCATCTGTGGTCTGCTAATGCCACTGATAGTGCTGCCATTGTAACACCACCCGTTTCTCACAGTGCATGTGTGGCATCTCTTAAGGGTGTTGTTCCACACCTGAATGCATGACTCTTCATCAAATCTAACTAATTCTGTTAAATGAAGATCTACATGGGGGACTTGTATATGTGGAGTGTGAATCTGAGTGAGTGATCTAAGTTAATGCTCAGAGGGTTTGTGTGTGTGCGCAAGCGATCTAATGATTTTCCCTAATGAATTGGAGAACTGCATAATAACCATTGGTGTGCTTTTAAATGTATAGATGACAAGATGTGTATTATGGTAGTTGTCAAGCAAAATAAACAAAAATGAAAAATCTCAATTTTAGAATCTAAAATCAGGAAGTAATTGTGCTAGTACAACCTCATGTATAATTTTCTGAGGGCAATGCTTAGTGAAATGGTTATTTGTGCTAATGCATTTGAATAACAATCTCAATTGGGTTCTGTGATTGAAGTTTGACTTCAAAGGAAAATTTCACTGTCAAATGTTTAAGGTGGGAGTTGGGAGGAAGCCAGCTTTTGGAAAATGGCTCTCTGCCTTCTATAATCAAATTTACTAAAGATTTCCATTATGTTTGATTTTATCCCATCACACATGCACTGTAAAGGTCAGTTGTCTTGTTAAAACATTTAAAAAAAAGCTCTGAAGCTTTCATACAAATTGCAGCCGTTTGTAAAACAATGAAATATTGCTGAACTAAAGAGCATCCACTTCAGTTTGAACCCCATATGCCTCCCTGCAGGCATGTTCAATATGACTGCATTTCTGTTGCACAACATTTCATGCTTCTGTTCTTTTGTTTCTGTTTCTGTTTTAAGAATGGAGGCAGGGACGAGGCCAGTGAGGAGAATGAGCTGGTGTCTAAGACAAGTGTGTCTCCTGAAGAGAAGCACAAAGAGCACTGGGTTCTTGGTGGAAAGGTGAAGCACAGCTACAGGCTTGACAATGAACACTGACTTTTTCCCATTAAGTAGGACTATTAAAAATCTAATGTGATTACTAATGATGTCAGCACAGTCTAAGGACATTTGTTTTATTGTAGAAAAAAATAGCAGGGTATATAGATCTCGCTTATGGGTTCAGCATTATTTTACTAACCAGTAATGCAACTGTCATTGTGATCATTGGTATAATTAAGCTATGTTAAGTTTAAATGTAACTTTATTGACCACAATGATTAGTATGAGATTAGTGTAAGTATTTTTTTTCTTTGGAGTACCAATATCTTAAGTGTGTAGTTTAGTAAGTTAAAGGTTTTTGGTACTTTAGTGGAATAGATTAGTGTAACTACATGAATATCCAGGCTCCCCTGCTAAGCACCATGTTTTTCCCTCTCTTTTGATAAAGAAAAATCTGATATGGCCAATGTCTCCACATTATATGTGCTTCTTACACAGTTCTGACAACACCATGCTCTCTGCTGCCTTATCTCTGCTCTGCAGTCCTAATTTATTCCCTCATGACTCCCAAGTACAGTTAGTGCCACACAACAAGTGCTCGAAATCGGCATACACCTCCTGTAAAAGGAACCAGATCATTGGAAATCAAATTATGCAGTTATCTCTTAGACAATAGAAGTCAATTAATTTTGATACATTTGCTCAACCTTTTTTGCAAACCTGAAAACAAAAACAATTAAAAAAAGCACTACTGTGGTACTAATTGTTTTCTTCCTGTGGTTCTTGTCAAAGTAATTGAGTCTAATTAATATTGACTGAAATTATCTGTATCTTGCATGTCTTAATTTGATGAGTAACTTCCTCCTTTCCTATTTACTATCTAGGATTCTTCTGAGGATCACTGCCCACAGAGCATTTCTCTGCCTGGAGACACAGAAGGGATGAAAGGAGAGCTGCCCTTTTACCCTGAAACTGGCCTAGACGGACATGGAGAGGTTGAAGAGATTGTTGAGAGCAGTGTGGCATCATTGCTCCCCATCCAGAGTGAGGTCCAACTGGAGGATGAAGGTATTCCAAGCCAAAACCTTTCTGAGGATGTGGATTACCCAGAGGAAGAGGAAGATGAAGAAGAAGAGGTAGTTTTATCCATGACTGAATCTAGCACCATCTTGCCTACATCTGTGCTAGACAAAGCCAGTGCAATAGCTGAGAGGTTTGCTAGCAGCCTCTCTCGAAGAAACAGTATGGTGGTTGATGAGTTCTCCCTTGGACCCCCCTCATCTCAGACAGGCAGTAGGAGGGGTAGCATGCTAAGCCTCAGTACTGATCGAACGGAGAAGGAGAAGGCTCAAGAGTTGGACTACTTCTCCCCACAGCCAATTAGTTTTAAACTCGTAGATGAAGAGTTGACCTCAAGCACCATCACAAACATGATGGCCACACCAGACCAAAGACCACCAATGAAACAAGACACTCTTTCTAAAAAGGACAGAATGCTCATCCACAAGATCAAGCAATACTATGAGCAAGCTGAGCACCAGGATGCCAATTTCAGCATCAAACGCAGGGAGAGCCTTTCCTACATCCCAGCAGGACTGGTCAGAAATCTGAGCCGACAGATCGATGGCCTCCCTACCGATGATGTGGCAGGAAACAAGACAGTCTTAAGTACCAGACCAACGTCCTGGGACGTTTTTGACCTTCCAGGATTGGACAAAGAAGAGAACTCCAAAGAAACAGACAGGTCTATTCCAGCTACTATACATGGCAGTGATATTCTGGTTGATGAGGTGTTGTGTGAGAACGAGGACTTCAAACCTTTATCTCAGATGAGAAATGTTTGGCAAGACATGGAGATCACTGAGGCTTCAGAGAACCCTCAGGATGCTCCTAAGGATAGCAAGTATGGGCATTCCAAAGTTTCCAGTCCTAACAAAGAACCAAACAGAATTGAGAGCTCTTGTGGCAAATGTGGTGACCCCGTGCTGATACTGGAGGAGTCTGACAACAGCATGGCTGATCAAAGATGCTCAACTTCTCCACCACGTAACTACCCATGCAAGGATAATGAGTTACAGAGCAGCCCAAAAAGCAGTCACAATCTCCTTGAGACACCAAGAATAAGGCATTCTCCTCTACCCAAGATCCTGCACTCCCTAAGTGCAGGTTCAGAAGAAGACCTAATTCTGCCAGATATGGAAATAATGAAGAACAAGGTATTTTACCTGGCCAGGCAGTACAGCCAGCGTATTAAGAACAGTAAACCTGTAGTGAGGCAGAGGGTCAGAGTGCCTGAGAGCCATGTGAACCCCAGGAACCTGGCCTTTGTTGTGGAGGGCAAACCTCCAGAGAATGAAAAGGGTAGGTATAACTCATTTTCATAGGTCTTTAAAATACAACATACATGCCTTTCCTCATAAACTATGTCCATTCCGTAACCTTCTATCTTCGTGACAACAAAAATGTTCAATATATCGGCAAATATTGTATTATTGTTTTTTCTTAAGAGATCCTAAAGCTTGAATTTCTTTTTTCCACTGATCATGCTGCTACCTCATTCTCTTTTTATTAATTGGCAAAACACCTTCTTTTAAAACTATTTGCCATTTCCATTATTTGCTATAGGTATCGTTTCACACTTTTAAACATCTTTTTTAAATATGTATAGGTATCCAGAACCTGATACTGTCGCTTGATTCATGTGAACACAAAGACGCGAGACCCCAGAGTCCATCTCCCAGCTCTTGCTCCTTGGGCAGTCCTAACTTGCAGTCTCAAAGCAGATCACCTGCTCAGAGTCCACTGAGTCCAGTCTACACTGAGAACTTCCACTGGCCAGATGTAAAAGAGCTGCGTTCCAAATACACTCACCACGGTCGAGAGCGCTCTGGACCTCACCTATTCCCAATTAGCCGTAGCTGTTCTGTCCCAGATCGAATACGTAAGCCTGGACCAAATCAACCCACAGCCCGACGGAGTTGCTCCTGCTCCACCCCAGTTTGTAATAGCTCAGTACCCCACAAAACACCAAGTAAAGGCACAGCAGCTTGCCAGGGACCTGTAGGCCAGGGTGTGGCTAAACTGCACACAGCCAGCTCTTTCGACCACATGCTGGGACCACCTCATTTAAAACCACAGCAAAACCTTCAAGAAGCCCAACGGAGTTATTACATCTCTGGTCAGGCAACCATGCCCAATGAGAGCAAGGTTATTGTATTTGAAAGGATTATCGGGGCTGAGGCAGAGGAGAGTGGCCTAGAAGTGAAGCCAGAGATGGTAACGACTGAGGAGAGCCAAATGGGGTTTGATGCTAATCTTGAACTGCCAGATGGAATGAAGGGTAAAAAACAAGACTTGAGGTCACGTACGTGGCTGGACAGCGCCAGTGTCCTCGATGGACATTCTCTGTCAAAGACAGAAAACAGTAGTCACAGTGTAGTCAGAAACCTGCGTGAGAAATTCCAAAACCTTAGCTGATGGACCATGAACAATGTGGTGAATGGCTTTGAAACTCTTGACCAATGTAAGTGACCATTTAACAAAACAAGAGCTCACTGTGTGCAAGTAACATGGTCAAAGGTGTGTATGGGTTATGTACTTTTTGCATGTGTTCATCTGTATTATCCAACTTGGCAAAATGTCTTTTTAAGAGTGAAAGTGCTAGAGTCCTAAACCATTCCAGTTATATGGTTATGCTGTATTGGCTGAAATGTACGACATAAGACCATAAAAGAAGTGTATATAAAACTGATACTGTTGTGTAATTGTGTATATTAGTATTTTCTTATATATTTGACATTTTGTTTATCTGTGTATAAAACGTCTGTTAACCTTCTGCATGAACTGACACTGGTGAGTCTACTCAGGAGAAATTTACCTCTGATGTTTTATAAAGGGATATGTATTTTTGGGATATATATTGCGACTTTGTTTTATTACTGTACCTGTTGCTCTCTGAAGTGGCCAAAAGCAAAATGACCATGACAGCTTTTACATATGCAGCAATCTGCTGCATTATAGTGATAACATAAGGATAAAGCTAGCATCAAAGATGTCCTACATTCTCTACTTTGGCTGAGAAATCAAAATAAGTCTCATTTTGCCTGTTATGTAGAATGCAATCACTTCCTCTTACTTTACATGTTATACCGATTAATGGCCAGAACTGTTGTTGTTTCTTGCTTACCCTGAACTGTTGTTTTATAAAAACAAATCTGTGCAATGCTTTACATCACCCTATCTGTTTATTAGTAAGATTACACACTCTGGTAGACAGTTTGTAGGAATATCCCAGAGGTATTTAGGGGGTATAGTTGAAAGATGTATAAATATTTAGTAAAGAAGAAACGCTGTCAGGTGTGTTTGCATTGTTTGTGTATAAGCACTGGGGATGAGAGGGGAACGTCTTGTACAGCTGTCATTTCACACCAATGATAAACTGAGGGATTCCAATTATTCCGTGGACAATGGGAGGAGAACTCACTTTTACTATAAGTGCAATTTTACTACAAGTTTAACGTACCCATTTAATAAAATCTTCATTAACTGAAAAGCTAAAGTCAGCAGTGTAAAAGTTGTCTATCACACCATACCTCAATAACTCGGAACCTGCTAAGAATTTATATACAGTTGTCTACCAAATTTTAGGAAGTCTCTCTAGGCAGGTTTTTAAGTCAAATGAATTTTCATTTAATGTTGTGCAAATTGTGCATTCTGCATTTGATAATATGCTTTTAAGGTTGTTGGAATTACCAAAGGCTTTGTACTAGAATTGTTTTACGTATTTGCCATAATTGAATGGTTTGGCATATTATAGAGTTGACAAAAGACACTAATGAATGCTTCACACTGAAGAGATGCCCATCTAAGCCTAATATGGATCCTGTGTTTCCTCCTTGGCTTGTCCAGCAGTCTTGTCCCTCAAATTCCTTGTATATTAAGGCATAATCCTCAATATATATATATTCAAATGTTACACACTGAATATACAATAGTCATGTCCATGAAATTTGTAGAAATTCCAAAAGCCAACAAATGAAGCCTCCATTCTAGAAGTCTAGAAAATATAATGATGAGCCAGAAAATGCTTGCCCGGCATGCTAATGGGCTGCTCTAAATTTTTTTAACGGTATGGATGTCTGGGTATTTAGAAATCAAAACGATGCAGACAATTATGGGGACTGAAATGTATAATACGGTTTACTTGTTCTATTAGAATTCTTGAACAGATTTGAATTATTCGCCTTTTATTTTTTTAAAGAATGTAAAATTGTTACATTGAAAAGAAGCACTAATGTTTGTATCTGCTTGTTGGTTAAGACCTTAAGCACCTCCCCGCCAGATGTTACAGGTTACAGGTTACTAACTGTACATCCATGGACTGAACGACTGGGCGTTCGGTGACACGTCGCGGCTACGATGCCTGTCTATGGGATGCAAGTGTGCTAGTCCATCTGCTGTAAATAAGGCACCCGAACTATCGCAAAAGCAATACATCGCAGGAAAGCTAGCATCCGTGTAACCTTCAAGGTAAGAGTTGTACAGTTGCGAGTTTTGGCGTTAAGAATGGGATGCGCGATATCAGGGTTGGGTTTGACACCCAGGCAACAGACACAACCACGGAATGAAGAGGATGCTCTCGCGCATCTCACCGACGAGCAGATCGAAATGATCAAGGAATCGTGGAAAGTTATACAAGAGGATATCGCTAAAGTTGGGATAATCATGTTTGTCAGGTAAGAAATCCAAATTGTATGCAAAAAAATTATCTGAATATTTTAAAGGTACCCAATAGTAGGTCATTTGTCATATTTAAATAAGGTAAATCCTTCTGTATTTCCAAAGAAGATAAAACTTTGTTTTGGTACCTAATCTGATTATCTCGTCTCTGGTTATAATGTCTGCAAATTGTAGTATCTTAGTGCTACTAATAGCATACTTAATTAAATTCTTCGGTATTTATAGTGACGTGTTTTGACGTCGGTCCGTGGAATCTTTCCATGTCGAATGTTGGCTGAACTTTTGACCAGCTCTTTATACCACTGGATGAGCTATAAAACCTTGCCAAATATGTATTCCTTGTCATTGACAGCGACCTAACAAATTAAGTTATTTAAGAAACAGCGGGACAGGTGCTAATAAAAATCACCAGTGTTGCATTGCTAAAGTAGCCTAGAGTCAAAGGTTATAAATCAGAACTTTTCATAATATTTAGTGAAATGCTTTTCACCTGTAGCTGTAATTTAATTAATCAATGTATTTATTTTTGAGTGAGAGACGGAGAGAACGTTTAAGGTAGGGGCTGTATTGTGCCTGGTGTGTTTTAAATAACATGTCTTTCTTTAGCGAACAGCTCCAACCAAAGTTCCAACCAAAACTTCTAAATTTGTAATTTAACTGTGTCTCCTCCTCATGGGATTGTCCCTATGCAATCAGTCCCACTGTGTGCGTGGTAAAGACGCAGAATTATTTGAACACATTTCATGCAGAGTATTAATAGACTCTAACAAAGGGCTGTGTTCCGAGTGTGTGACCGAATGAATGTACGCGCCACGCAGATAAAATAGTCGTAATTAGACTAAACGTGTCCTTGGAGGAGATGTAACCGGCTGAAAAGTTTGACCTTAGCATGTTGCTTTGGAAGCACTGGAATACTCTTTTACCTCCAGCTACGTTCTCACGAGCTTCCACACACCCTTGATCGTGCTCGATGTACATTCTGTAATCTAGAGGATATGCTCCTCACATGGTTTTTGTATCTTCCCTTGAACACTGTTGTATTTTGTTTTCAGTTTGTTTGCATTCAAAGCTCTGTGTTCAGTAAGTAAAGTAACAAAATTAGATATGACTGAAAGCGTTTATCAGATCATTTGGATCCTTTACCAAAAAAAAAATATTTGTTTATATAGCGCTTTTCACAACGGTTGTCAGAACAAAAATGGCATGAACTTTAAATGACTGCTTCATATTTAAAAACAATGACTTTTTTGTAAATTAAATCGTTTAATTGAATTGAATGAGATATTAATGATCTTTAGATATATCACAAAAATGTTCCCACTTCCTGGATGTGTGATCAAAGTCTCTCTTTTTTTATGTTTTGCAATAAATCAAAGTCTGTTGTATAATACATTTTAAAGACAACACAGGAAGCCAAGGCACACAATTTTTTTCTACTACAATGCACAATCTTCAGACACCCATGGTTTTCTCTCGATAGGCACAGCTTGAATTATCTATCAGCCGGTTAGAGTTCCTATCCAGCTCAACTAGGGTAAAGCTCTTCTGCAGAGATGAACTCTGCCACTCCAGCAGCGTGGTGTGCTGGGACACCAGAGGAACACACTTGGCAAGATTCCTTTTCTTTCCCCCCTTGTGATACAAAATAAGCATTGGCCAATCTCAGGAATCACTCTGTGATGGAGTGCACAACAGGTAATTGGAAAGAAAGTACAGAGAGGAAGCCATCTGCAACTGTCCCCCTCTTAGACCGAGAGACACCTGCAACAATGGCAAATGACCATGGCTGCCACGGTGAGAAATTGGGTTTGTGTCCCAACCATCAGCCAACGGGTCTTTACAATGCTGAGATAAATCGGAGTTAAAACAATCACTGGAAGAGAAAGAGAGTGGTGTCTCTCTCCGACATCTGACAATAGTTTGGGTAGAGACAAACCAGGTGCTGTCAGGATAAACCGTGAAAACAAAAATGTATGAATGTTCAATATATATATATATATATATATATATATATATATATAATTAGTAAAAACATGGTGCCTGCTGTAACTGTCTCGTCTATAATATCTTTATTTGTAGTCATATAGTCAGCTATTACTGAAAAAGTTTTCTCAGAAAGAGAACCAGCAACTCAATATCCAAATGCAACATGGCACCAACTACAGTGTTAGCATAATAGGTAGCCCATGAGGGCATTCTGAAACCACCAGCACAAGATGTGCTGTGTTGAGATTCTCATTTAGGCAGACTGAGTCCAACAGTACTTAGACAAACCGCTAAACACATCCAAGGGTATGCACTCCTACTGTGAGACATCTCAAGCCAAATGTCTTGCATGCACTCATCCAGGACAGTGCAAAACGAAGGAAAAACACCACCAGTTCATTCACTCTGTGGTGTAATGGGGTGTCACTTTACAACAGTGGAACAGTTCACTTTACAACACAAGGAAAATTGAGCATCACCATATGTATCCGGCCAAGATATCCAACACATTCTAGTGCCAAATTGCACAAAAATGTTTAATCTACCTGAGGGTAGAGATGCCACTGATGGGAAGACAGCTGGACCAAGCTGCATGTCTGCCTTTCCAAGTATGTGTGTAACAATGAATGCACTAAATGAAATGTACAACCACATGAGTGTTCGTCTCTGCCCCAAAGCGCTCTTCAATAACATCAGGAAGCAAACACCCTGTCTGTTCATGGGGGTGATGTCCATTCTTATCAGAACATGAAGACTTTCTCTTTCTGTAAATAGCTACACAGACTGTCATATGGCTTGTGGCTTCACCCGAGGTTGCCGAGCCTTGTGGGCTGTGAACACAGTACCCTTGTCAATATTCTCAGTTTTTTCAGTTCTTGAGCCTGGAGGAGTGCAATGGTGCTAATAAGACAGACTGCTTAATCTCACACAACATACGCCTGCTTCAGAGGAGTGACCGTGACTCCAGGGTTTCGAGAGCAACACTGGCTTACAAAAGCAAGAAGATGCATCGACTACCTAACGTCCGTGTGCCCCTGTGCAGGTTGCTGTAGAGCAGGGAGAGAAACCTTACATCAGACACTTCAGTGAACAAGGATAAGTCCAGGACATTTATTTATTTTCAGTAGGTGCTGAAGAGTCCGCAGTGCTTTACTGGTTAAAGTTTCCTGCCATCAAGGACATTTCCACTGAGTGACATATAAGGAAGGCCTGCAGCCTCAGGAAGAATCTTTCACCCATCACACACACTGTTTATAACCTTCCTGTGAGGGCATAGGCTGTTCAGCACACAGGCCAAGTCAGGAATCTGCATGCTATGTACAAAAATGAAGGGGAAAGTTCTGTGTTGAAAGGCTGTGTTCTGTTTTTTTAACCCAGCAGCTGGACACACCACACAGATGAAATTAGTGCTGCAAACAGCTCAAAGAGCTGCGGCTCAGGTTACGCTGTCTGAGTCTGAGTCCTCTGCTCATGCCGGCGACACTGCAGACTCTCTGCTTTCTCACTGGATCCCTCATGGGACGTTCTGTTTCAGAGGGGAGACAGCAACTCAAATGCAGGAAGATGGTGGCCACAGCACTGGAGTTGTTATTTCCACTCAAATAACAAGAGGTGGAGCTGTTCCTGTAGCAGGCAGGGGTGCTGCAGGCCAGATTGTTCTCTGTGATGCTTCTGCAGGAGCAGTTGAGGATGAGTGTATGCATAGCACCTTCATTCAGTCTCCTTAGGAATTAGAGGCCTTGTTGAGCTTCCCTCACTAAGAAAGAAGTGTTGGGACCTGGAGAAGTTGACTGTGATGTGCACAGAACAAAATCTACTACCTAGAAAAAAATGTACTACCTAGAGAGTCGATAGATATTTGTCAAAATGAAATTATAAGAATTAGACATTTTACCTGTTTGAATCAAAATGGTAGGAAAAAATTAGATCATTACCTCCTCAGAGCAATTCTTAAAATTATGACTCTGATCTAGATAAACAGCAAAGTGATTTTATTTGACACAGGATAAACACTGTCCTAGCCAAGGAAAACATTACATTTACTTTTTATGCATGCAGGATTGTATTAATGCCAGTCATGCTGGCATTGGACAACTGTGCTTTGTAGCATGACTGGCATTAATACAATCCTACATGCATGAAAAGTAAGTATAATGTTTGGTTCATTTTGCAGTCCAATTCAATGCTCAAATGTATTATTTTTTGTGAGCATAATGGACGAATCTAAGTCAGACATCAAACAATGATGCTATATTCATATATTTTGAGAGCCTGATAAATATGTATTTTAAAAACACAGTTCCTATTTTTATGTTAATCTGGAAGATCATTTGTTTGCAGATATATTATTCATTTGTAAAATAGAAGATGTTTATGAAAGCATGTAAAGAGTTTCGATTGTCAGATAGGGTGTTTCTTTAATGGACAGATGTGATTAGAGGGTGGAAATGGAGAGGCACATTACCTTATTCATCCCTGGAAGCTTTTTGTGAGACTTTATTCTAGACAGATACAAATATTGGTTCTGCACTATAAATATACAAGTTCACATATATGATGACTGAATGAGTCTTAAGCACATTTACAACATATATATTTCAATGAACAAATGAATTCTGAACAGTGTTCCAAGTCACATCAGAATATTATGACCATTCCTGGCTTGGAACACACTTGGTCCAGAACGTCACAGATGCCACATGTGACAGGGTTTGCTGCATGTATAAATAAGCAAGCACACCATTCAGTTGTAGCTGAGTGCAAAATGACCATTGTGGGCGAAGGATTTGACTGACGTCCAAAAAGGGCATGATAACAGGGTACCAGGCAAAGGGTGGCAGCATTTCAGAAACTACAGTCGCTGTAGTGAATGTGTACCTAGAATGGACTTCTCACACATTTCTACCTAATGGCATAACAGTGGTGCCCCATGGGCTGCTGATGCTAGAGGGGAATGGCGACTCTGGTAAGTGGTACAGAGCGATCGATGAGCCCCAGTGGACAGGCTAACCTCTGTAAGGAACACGGGGTACAGGTCAGGGATTGTCTCTGAGCGAACACTTACATCTGAGCTGAGAGCTTCCATGCGAGCTGACTCCAAGAGACACCTGTTGGTCCAATGCAGGGTGGTGGGGTACAGTGTACAGTGCCCATGTCTGGAAGATGTTTTCCTGGCATGATCTTGGACCACGACTACCACCATCTGAATGCCAACGGGTACTTGGCAATCCTAGTGGATCGTGTGCACCCATATGTCATGTTCCCTCATGGCAACCGTATGTATCAACAGGATAGTGCCCCGACTCCCCAAGCAAGGGTGGTGCATGAGGCACATCAGTGACTTTGGTGTCCTTCCCTGCTAACTCACCCAATCTCAGTTCAGTGGAGCATGTCTGGGGAACACGTTGGTCACCAGGTTCGTCATGCTGACCCATAACCACACAGTCTGAGGGACCTCGGTGCCCTGCTGCAGTTGGGATGTCTACAGATACCTTCTGTCAGCTAATACAGTCCATGAGTCCATGCCATGACATTTTACTAGTGTCATCTGAGCCAAGGGTGGTTATTACCACTATTAGGAAGTTGTAATATTCTGTTATGATATGCTTTATTAGTAGTATTGTACATTTAATAATTGTGTTTTGTGGAAACTTTTGAAGAGATTTTTTTTTATTGTCCACAAAGACTCTAAATTGTACTAAGAGGTTGAGGTTGAAGTGCTTTATTTTGTTGAGGTAATAGACTCTTAAACTATACTGAATATGACTATGATTTATAATGAGATTCACTCCAGGATATTAATTTTGATGTAATAGGACACTAATTTTGATTTGATGTCCTGCTACAGAGATAAATTTTTCTTACCTGATAATCTAACAAATCATTGCAATTGAAACATTGTCATTTATCATCCTTTGAGCTGGTTATAACCACAGCAGATATAAGCTTGTGAGAGGTGTGCTTTTTGTTCTTGTGGGTGCCTGACTAAATTCCAGGTTTCATTCACATGCCAACCCACAGTGGCTTAAACACTTGTGACATAGAGGGTCATAAACACTCCACAAGGAAGGAAACCAGTGAGTCCCAGTGCACAGCCAGACAGACAGGCCCGTGATTACAGTGATACGAAGACACCTGTGTATACACACTTGATTTGTGTTGTGGGAAATTCAGGCTTCTATCCCCAAGAACCCATGTACAATAACACTTTTTATGGTGATACCTTTAATAGAACCCCCTATCTGAGAAAGAATGAATATTTTTTAATTTATTACATGAAAAGTACATGAAAACAAAGTCATAAATCTGACAAATGTACTTTATTTGCTGCTCAAGGCAGGATGAACAATATATCAGAACACCAATATTTCAAACTGAATAGTGCCCAATTGAGTATGTCAGAATATTGCCTTCTGGAAATTACTGCTTGTTATCTAAGTAGTTATGAGGTTTGTTTTGTTTTTCTTTCTTTTCTATTCATGTAAACATGAATAAATGTCATGGTAGCCAAAGGAAACATATTAATTGTTCTTTGGTCTGTTTTTTTGCACTGGTATCACCAGTTGTCAATTATATGCTAACTGCACTTTTTAAACAAAGATGTGATGTGGTTAGTCACTGTTCAGATTGGATTGCAGCAACCTTGGCTCAAATTTCACTTCCTCATTGGTAAATTGAGATTAAATAGGAGCTTCTTTGCAGAGCCTGTTTTTCTTTTGACAACAGATATCATAATCCTTTATGATGCCTTTTTTTACCTTATTAATTACTTAAGTGTTGTGTATTACAGCACAATTTTTATTTTGTGTGGGCTATTCATGTGGGCTATGGGGTGTTCATATTTTGTATTTTGGCAATATTGGCAGATTGCTTTTCTTTTACCACAATATTTATTCCCTTTTAATTTACTGTCCACTATGTTATAATGAAGGAGAACCTAATGGACAGGAGTCAGTCAATGTGTCTAGAAGGTATCACTGAGTCTTGTTTGATTACAAAACATTATCACAAACATTTATCTAATGTTTCCTAATTACTAAAGAAATCAAGTGTGGTTCAAAGCAAATAAATATTGTTCTGGAGATTAAAACATACTGAATATTACAGTGTCATGACACCAACTTTTTCAACTTCTGTTTATTTATGCCTAACATCTCTGGAATGAAAAGAAGAGATGACAGACCTTTGGGTTTAGGTTTCAGTTGAGGTCATTATTTAGGAATCTTCTTATGCAAGTAGGTATGTGTTTAATTAAAGCTGCTGTTGATGTTTCTGTTCTTACCACAGGGCTCCAAGATAAATGAGCCATTTATCCCAGCTGAGTCCTCATGTTCGCCTTAAAATTTTAAATAAATAAACAGAGCCTTTATAGTCATTAGTAATAGCACAAGCAGGCAAAACTATTATCAAATGCTGTATGTAGTCAATTTGATGGCTGACATGCACTGAAAGCATGCTAACTCTCACCTAAATCAACTGTGAGGCAGACATGCATTTAGATTTCTGAATTCTGGAAGCTGAGGAAAGGTGTACGTTGTCTTGTCAACAGGTTGTTTGAGACACACCCAGAGTGCAAAGATGTCTTCTTCCTGTTCCGTGACGTGGAGGACCTGGAAAGGTTGCGGACCAGCAAGGAGCTACGTGCTCATGGCCTCCGGTCAGTACCGTTGGGTCAGGAGGGAAAGCATGTCTTGCCTTGCACTCCAGTTCTACCCTAGCGTGCTACAGCATTGCCACTGTTCACCTCTGACCCCACACATTTGATTCAACTTTTCACCTAACTGTCAAGTCTTTCATTACATGTGCTAAATGCTGTCAGCAAAGTAAATTAAGGTTGCTTGTAGATTTTGTTTTGCTAAAATAAAATACTTTTGCTAAAAGTACATGGGAAATGAAATCCATTTGAAACTAACAATTACACTAAATTACACTAAAGGTTGGTTTAAGATGATTTGGGAACAAGGTGTTGGCTTCTAAATCCAGAAACAAGTTTCACCCCCACCTTGTAACTTACAAGATTTAAATGATCTGCTAGTTATGTCTTCGTGCCAGATACCACAGAATACATTTAGAGGTTTCATGGAGTCTGTGCCTTCATAAATCAAATTGTTTTACATTATATCACGAACATCATTTTGTTTTTTTCTTATTACGATGGGGTCAATCTGTACTAAATAAAGTCTATGTAAATTTTAATTATTTGAGTAACATTAGAAAGGATTTCAGTTGAACGTCTCAAAACATGTGGGATTCATAAAGTTACTACATTCACCAACTGCTTTATTAGAAACCTCCAGCTTATTTGACTGCTATTTGACTCTATAACCAGTCATGGACAGTTTGTGTTAGTCATCCTTTAGCAGTCATAAGACCCCAGCACCATTGTTGGCTGACAGATTTTGGATAGAAGACCACACTTGTACCAGTTCAACATTTAGATCTGTCACTGTCAGTAGTGGTGATAGACTAATTGGGTTAGAATACAGCCCTGTATTGGTATAATGACAATAAAATGCCACAAGGTTTAACTGCACTGTATGTTTGTATCAGATAGCTAGGCAACCTTTAATGAACTGCCAGGTGGGTGTTTCTAATAAAGTAATTAGTTTATTTATAGTTTATAGTTTAATATTGCAAACATTTTCATTTGCTAAAAAAAGAAAGGTACAGTAGGTTATCATCTATACCCACCAAATAGATATTTGAAATTAGTTCTTCACTTGGACTGAAGTACTTTGCCATCCCAAGCCATTAACCAATTAGGCAAAACAATCATTACAATAAATTATTACTTATGCAAATAAGAGCTTTTATAATGAGAAACAACCAACGGTTAAAAAATAAATAAATAAGAAGTGTACTCATCCTTCAAATTTGCTGCAATTTTTTTTTCCTTTCCCTACGAAAGGCCAATAACGGCAAATGTGACGAGAGCGTGCTGCATCCACATACACTCAGAGCCACCGTGCTGCATCCACATACACTCAGAGCCAGCGTGCTGCATCCACATACGCTCAGAGCCAGCGTGCTGCATCCACATACACTCAGAGCCAGCGTGCTGCATCCACATACACTCAGAGCCACCGTGTTGCATCCACATACACTCAGAGCCACCGTGCTGCATCCACATACACTCAGAGCCATCGTGCTGCATCTACATACACTCAGAGCCATCGTGCTGCATCCACATACACTCAGAGCCATCGTGCTGCATCCACATACACTCAGAGCCAGCGTGCTGCATCCACATACACTCAGAGCCAGCGTGCTGCATCCACATACACTCAGAGCCAGCGTGCTGCATCCACATACACTCAGAGCCATCGTGCTGCATCTACATACACTCAGAGCCAGCGTGCTGCATCCACATACACTCAGGGCCATCGTGCTGCATCCACATACACTCAGAGCCATCGTGCTCATGCCGACTTAAAAGGACAAGTGGCTCTTGAGCCTTGCTCATAGACATTAGTGTGAATATCCCCTGTAGGCGCATGGCTGAGAGAATGCAGCAGTTTTGCACATGTCTCCAGCCTGGCGGTACTTGGGCGGTACGTGGTCATCTGTGTCGTGGCCCAGCTCTCCAGCACACACACGGATGGACCCAGTTTATGTGGGCCAGATGAAAACACCAGTGCAGTGAGGATCCAGGTTGACTGAATATTTGGAAATGTTGGGAAAATATATGAAATGATGGGAAAACACTGGCTGATTTGGCAATTGTGAAGTGTTAGTTTTCTTCTGCATTGTGTTTGCACTTTGAACAGGGTAATGTCTTTCATTGAGAAGAGTGTGGCCAGATTGGACCAACTAGAGCGACTAGATATGCTTGCTCTTGAGCTTGGAAAAAGCCATTACCGTTACAACGCCCCACCAAAGTATTATGGGGTAAGAGTTCACAGATTTCTTGTATAGAAAACTGTTATTAGGCCTACCTGAGGCCCCATGCATGTCAATGGTCTGATATTACTCGAATCCTAGTCAAACATGTATAGAGCCTAATTCGATTGTTAGAATCAAATTACACCGCTGTATATGCATATACAACTTTGTTCAGTCGTTTCCCAGTTGATTCTTAGCGGGGTTTTGCTCCAGTAATGCTGATTTCAGCCACATCTCCTGCTTGCCATGAGGTCTGCAAAACACAATGCAAGTAACATGTCTTCTGTGTTGTTGATATAAAGTACGTAGGAGCAGAGTTCGTTTGTGCAGTTCGGCCAATTCTGAAAGACAAATGGACCCCAGAACTAGAAAAGGCCTGGATGGTAAGTACATCAGCATATAGGGAGAATTCACCAAGCAGATTTGCTATATGCCACAATTTCAGAATAGATGAGAAGTCATGTCTATTTTGTGTATTACACTTCACCATATGTCCTCATTGTAATTCATGTTTTGTGACTCTACCTGTAATCTTGGACTGAACAGAATAGGTTTAGAGAAGAATGTTCTTTGGTTCTGCATTTAAAAGTTGATCTTGTTGCATTTCATCGCCAGACATTGTTCCAATATGTCACGGGACTCATGCAACAGGGCTACCTGGAGGAGGAAGGGACCAGACGTAACCATGTGCTGGTGTCCACAAAAGAGCGTCCAGACAAGAGAAACACAGCCCTGTAAACCAAACCTTCACTCAGTTCAGACTTGTGTTGCACAGATGAGTGTTATGTGACCTAGTGTGTATATTTGTGAATTTGTTTAGGTCAGTGTTTATACATTGTGTAATCATGTTTGGAAAATAATCAAGCTGTTCAGTGACTTTATTTTTTTAACAGTAAAACAAAAACAGCTCACAAATGATCATACTGAGGAACAATTACAACCTTGTACTGCAGACCAGCAAAAAAAAAGCCTGAGTCAACTACACTGGGCAGAATTTAATTGGGGACTCAACATAAATTAATACTTTAACCAAACATTGTGATAAATGATAATTGCCCTGTTAAGTCTCAAATTAACTATTTGCTAGCATAAACATACTTACAATCCATTCCATTATCTGGATTTTAGACCACTGGGGGGAGGGATATGTAAAGATTACATCACATTCCAGACACAGCTCTCAATAAAAAAAGGAGAAAAATAATGTAATTTCTTTATTACTCTGGTAATAATCAAAAGAACAATCATCTTTCCCAAATACAAACTCATGTATTTTTCTTCTCATTTCAAAAACAACTGGACCAACAAATAATGGAAAATGGTCACATCTACACAACAGAGACAAAGACATGAGGAGAGGACAAAATGGTTTCAAATAACCTTTCAAAATGAAAAACAGTATAGGTTGAAAATCTGATAAAGCCATAATGCAAGACAGCATGTATGACATAGCACCACCTCACGCAAGGCCTGCTCCTGACCAGCGGAACAAACCTGTGGGCCCAGCCACACCCCCCCTCCTCACAGACAGCACATGTTCTTTTCTCACTGTTGAAATAAGAGATGGCGGTGAGCCTCCATTCCTCTGCTGTCGAGTGCCACAACGAGGAGCATGGGAGTGCCGCCAGAGCTGGAAACGGAGATCCCACGGTCTCTCTTTGCAAGCCGGTGTGTGTGGGGGGGGGGGGGCATGGGGAGGAGCATGGGGAGGGGGGGGGGGGGGGGCAGGTGGTCTCGATGTACCCCTGGGACTGGCTGCATCAGCACGTCCCCCCTCTCCTCAGTTTAACTCCTCCGTCCATCATTGTGTAGCTTTAGTCTTCTTGCTTTTACTCTTTTTGTCCTTCTTCTTCAGGCCGTCCATGTGTGCTCTCAACAAGTTGGAATATGCCTGAGCCGAGGGACAAGAATGAATAGAAAGAGAGTTAATACCGGGAACAAAGTGCAATAGGCTTACATTTATAGTGCTATGTTTTCACATTTCATTATGTTGCCCATTCCAGGACATCATTAACACTGATCCCATCGAGAAAGAGAATTCCAACTACTTCAATCCAGTACAAACAAGAAATAAAGAGGAAATACTTACCATCTGGAATTTTATTACCTCTTTGGTGCTGACCTAAAGGGACAAAATATCAAGTCCATTTATGTTTAAACAGCTCTGCAATATTATTATTAACCAGTCTGCATATGAAGTACACACACTATACCAATAACAGTTTCATCATCACCAACACCGATCCTCAATAACCTTGAATTTTAGCCTTCAGAAAACTGACAGCACTCACCACTGTGCTAATTTTTTTCTTGCCCTCTGATGCTCTGATGAGACATTTGTTGTCAGCAGGTTCAAAATTCTCTGGATGGCCTTTCCTTGGCATTGGTTTTGTCCTCCCATCATCTGCAGATAATGATGTACATATTTCAACATACCAGTTTCTCGGATAGGTGGACTACCAAGGGCAATCTGGAGTAATTTGGAGGGGAACCGACACACTCCACAGCTACAGCACTTACATTTCTTTAAAGTAATGACGACACTCCCACTGGTTCTGCATTTCTGGAACAGGCGAGTCAGCTCAGTTAAAAACTGCAGAGAAGTAAACAGTCCGTTATAAGGCTGGTTTTTTATTTTCATGGACATCTGATTAGTATAAACCTGAAATTACAAGAAACTGGGTGGCGGGAGCATAAATCGTTCAAATCTAGATAGGCTTGCTGGCTGGCTACCGGCCTGAATTTCTTATGTACGGAGCCCATCACCAGGCACTTTGTTAACTTTATAACACATTTAAGAAAGACAAGGTGGTCTGTTGCGCAAATTACACATATAAATGTAAACACAAAAGGCGGCAGTTTTGACATTAAACGATCCATATTAGTCTCAAACTTCCCCGAGGCGATGGTGTTTTAGTAACAGCCACCGATGTCTTAAAACTGTCTTGCATAGCCGAAGAAATAATCCACCCCAGCTGGCTAGTCCCGTCCCAACGAGTCTTCAATGGACGACCAAAGTGGTTAGCTAGCTAGCGACAGTTAGAAACCTAGTTAACGCTACTTGTGGTTAAAATAAAGATAAACCTATGTCAAGAATATCAAAAATACCAAGATGGCCACGTACTGTGATGTTAAAGTAATACACCAATGCCACATTTCTTCTAACAGTACTCACAATACGATAATGGTAAACAGCCAGATAACGTGAGTTAAGAGTGCTAGTTAGCTATCCGTGTTACCTTGCTGTTTATCTTTACGTATCGTCATTGTAATGTTTTTATTCAATGCATTAGTTTTACTCATTCAAATATATACATAGCTAGATAACTACGACAGCTAACCTAACTTACCCACGTTAGTTACCCAACTACTTAAATACAGTATACAGCCTAGCGTGCTTAGCTTTGTATGCTGGACTCGATGTTTGGCCAATTTTTTTAGGCATACATTAATGGCAGTGTGTGACAATTTTTGGACATAATCTTACCGCGTCGTTCTCCAACAACACCATAGCGAGCTTTTTTTATAAACCCAGCAGATGTACAGAAGCCGCTTGCTCCTACATTAAGCACACGTCGCTTTCGGATACCACTTCAATCCCCTCCCAGATGACCTTTCCACCCTGCTGTTCGAGTGTCTGTTAAAACCACTACTGCCATCTGTGGTGGGCATCCGCAAATAAATTTATATACATATATTTGCATATATATGGAAGTTATTCAGTGTCAATATTAAAGTGGAGGGCTGTGGAATCTGATTGGAAGGCTGATGGGATCTAATTTGACTATAATTTGACTATAGTGGAAGACCATGGAAATGAAAATGCATTGTGCTCGGATTGCATTTTCAAAATGCATTTTGACACAGTTTGAGCGCTGTTGGTATCGTAATGTTATTGCAAACAGGGGTGGCGCTATTTCTCCATTAACATTTGAATATTGACATCATTTTAACGTGGTGGTGAGGTTGAAAAATACATTTCAAACGCGTTATCACGAAATGCAAAGCATATTAAGCGAATAGCATTTTAATTATAATTTTGAAACAACCTTTGCATGATCACATGATGTGATCATTCAAATCGGGAAATACATTTTCATTTCAATAAAGGCACAAATAAAGCATCAAAATGTATGTGTAAATGAAATATGAATAGACGTCTATCACATTGCAAATGTAAATGGAATTATTGCATTTGAATTTGAATTTTGAGCTCAAAGTTGCTTGTATGAGTGGAACATGTAAATGCAAATGCATATTACATTTTCATTTTAATATTGACACTGAATAACTTCTATACATATAAAGGTTCATGTTTAGAATGATTAAACTAATAATGAAGAACAACATATAAATATCTTTGGAGTTTACCAAGATACATACAAAATGCAATTCTCTCTGATTAAGTCTTTAATAGATTATCTGGTCATGTTAGTCAAAGCAGGTAGCATCACTCATATGGTGTTATAGTTTTAATTAACTATGGAAAAGGTTGCAGTTAACTAGTGATTCATTTTATGCTTATTGCAACGGGTCACGGGGGGCTGGAGCCAAACATCATTTTAAAATGTTACGGGCAAAAGACCAATCAACCAAATGTCTTTGGTTAAAGGAAAACCCACAGGCACGAACATGCAAATCCACACAGACAGCCCAATATACTGTAGTTCCATAGAATAACAAACAGCATAAAATGTTAAATGTTATTTCAATGTTGCATTACACATCTTTTAATAACATGAATCAATATATTAAGCATTTTTTCCTTCCAACTGGTGTTGAACACTTCATCTATCTCTTGGTGAAAGCACAGTCAGGGTTATGGTGCAGTTTTTCAAATGGCACTGCAAACTCTGAACCCCAGTCTCGGGTGAACACACCACTCAGCTGGTCCACTAATGTGTCTTCAAATGATGAGGACTTTAAAGCATCCTGGGAAACCACAATTCCCACTCCAGCAGTGGTGTTGAAATATTCAGCAGACCAATTAGAGGTCCCTATGGGGAGTACCAGTTGGAAATTGATAAGCATTGGGAAAATTAACATTCAAATTTACTTCTTTCTATCCATAACTCACCTATGTATGCCAGTTTATCTGTGACCATATATTTATTATGGTTTACTCTGGCATAGGGGATGTCTGTCTGGTTTCCTACTGGGACAATATGGAGTCTCTGCAGAAATTGGAAATACAGTATTCATGTTCACTACATCGCTGCCTCTGAAAAATTATAAAAGTATGTTACTGGTTACTGTAACTATTAATATATTAGAATTAATATATATAATATATTTTATTTAATATATTTAATATATTAGAATGCAAGCAACTGGAAATGACTGCCCCAAACCTCATTAAACTGCTGTTAGTTTGCACTCCAAATGTTATACACGGAGAGCTGAGGTCAGGCCTCCACTAAAAGTACTAACCACTAAGTAATCTGAACTGACAACTTACCACTTCTATGCTTATATTATGAGATGGAGAATCTAGGGCACTTAGTGACTTGAGGAAGGGCAGCACAGAGGGGTCACTATCACGGCCACAGCTGACCAGGAGACGCACTGCAACATTCCTCTCAAAGGCTGCTTGTTTTAGTGCATTTTCAATAACTGGCCAATACCTGTACATACAAGCATATCGTGATTTTCCAAAAGAACAAGCCTACATTCAAATGTCAGTAGAACACCGCAGTTCACCTGTGATGGTGCACGAATTTGGAAGCAGGATAATACTCCATAACTGCTACATGAATGAACTGTTCTGCCTGGGCAACTGCTGATAGAATAGCGTCAAGGTCCTTTGTGCGCAAGTCCGGACAGAAGACAGGTGGGGAACCCTAGGTTAGGCCATACATAAAAGCAATTACAAGAGGAAACTACACACCAGAATATTCAACAACACTGAATCATCAGTGGCTGCTGGCCATAGTTTATTTTTATTGGATGTATAGTACCTAAACTTTTGTCCCATCCATGAGGAAGGGGAAAGATGAATGAGATTCACACTTATATAGCTCCTTTCAACATACCCAAGGCCGCTTTACAATTAACACAGTTACAACCTTTTACATCCAATCACACATCAAACCCAACGTTTATGCAAGATAATACGTAATATTTCAGTATTCCAATTACATGGGTTACTCTTTAACTTCAGAAAAAACCTGAATACCATCTGGCTCTTACCACCTGCAGCTAAAGACACGTTCAAATAATGCTGAGCATTTTCATTGAAATAAAATTTTATTTTTAATAAAATGCCATATTCTCCTAAAAGCAAAAGTTCATAAAGCAATATTACCGAGATGTAAACTCTACTGGGCACACCACTTAGGTTCACGTGAAGAGGCTGCTCTTCATTGATGGAAGTGTCATAGTAGGGGGGCCAAGGTTGTGGGATTGTTGCATTGTGCTGACCCATTACCCAGTACGACTGGAAGATCTTATGAAGGTCAGCAGCCAGACTGGTGCAGTTGTAAAGCACCACTCCAATTTCCTTGACCTCCGATTAAAGAATACCTCAGGTTAATTGGCTTCAAACTAGTTTCAGAAGTCAAGACTGAAATCAGGTTAGTAGTCAGGGTCGGTCTAGTCTGTACCTGGGTTAAAGCTCTCCAGTCCATGTTAGCACTTCCAATGTAGATATGTTTCCTGTCCACAACCCAAAACTTACTGTGGAGAACTCCCCTGGTCAAATGGCCAAAGTCCACTCTTCTTACTTGTACTCCTGCAAAAAGAAGAATGAAAAATCAAACTGAAAACAGCTTGTAGACCCAATGAAGTCACATATATAAATGAGTAAGATCAGCGTTTACACTTCATGACCATTTTCTTTGAGAGCTTGCAAGTCTGTTGAGTTGGTCGCTAAAGAGGGTATACTGGTCACAACTCTCACGGACACGTTTCTCTTTGGCAGGGCTTTCAATTCTTCTAGAATGTCTCTACCCTAAGACACAAACACAAGTTGAATTAACAGCAATTTGATAATAAAACAATAAAAACACAGAATAGGACAAGATAATGTATGTGTACTGTACTACAAAAACAAAAGTGACCTAAACTGTTGTACAAATTAAGTCATAGTTCATATGGGAAATAAGTGTGATTACTGAAACATTTGATTCCATCGTTTAAAACCCCATAAACAGAAGTCTTGTGATGCAATCTTTTAATATATATGTAACACACCACGGCATGTTCAATTGTACAATCAGCCTATGTGGTATAGGCACTTTACATAGGGGTGAATACTTACAGGTTGGTCAGTAGAGGAGTTAACACCAATGTCCTCACCAGTAAGAGACCAATAGAATGATGCAACTTCAATTTGTCTGGTTGCAGTAGAGACAAGATCTTTCCAGGCCTTGTACAAGGGTATTCCAAAAGTAGCATTGGTCCCATAGTCCATCCAGAAGGGAATACTCTCAACGAGAACAATCCTGTTCATTTTGAAATAACTAGTTATATCTTCAACAGTTTGGAAAAGGATGAAAAATTTCAACAAATAATAGCTGGCAAAGTGCAGTTATGAAGAAAAATCTATGGATCAAATTGAAGGTATTAAGCAGAACTGTGCTTTTAATCAAATCAAATCAAAATGTATTTGTATTGCGCTTTTTACATTTGTTGTCACAAAGCAGCTTTACAAGTGTCCTAGTCCAAGCCCCCAGTGAGCACCCTTAAAGTTATCCGATTCTGACTCATCTTCAGAGGTGGCTCTATGGGTAAATTCCCCCAGTTACTCAGGAAATAAGAGTTTTCTAAATGTAAGTTACCTCACCTGCTCTTTTCAACACCATTTTGCAGTGGCTGATCATTTGGATTTCCAACTTGATTGATCTTTTCTTCACTTTTCATGTTTTCTAATAAAGCAATGGCAAATAAGCCACCTAGGAAGGTCAAAGATGCCATTATCAGTAGAAACGTCATAAGCCCACTTGAGCCCTGTGAAATACATGGTCACAACACAGATGTAACACAGCAGTGCAGAATTAAGTGGTGTTCTGGAAACATGAACAGAGATCCAATATGGTACTGTCCTTACCCGTTTGTTGGAGACATAATTGTCGTGTAAATTTTTATATGGAGAGGACAATTCATGGGACTCTTTAAATGTGAATCTAAAGAATTAGACAGAACATTAAAACCTCACCTTAAAATTGTATGAAACATTCACATGTACTACCATATTGTCTACTTCTTCTATGTCAAATTTACCTTTCTACACAAAATAATGAAAAAAGTCATGTCATAGTACACTTACGAATGCATGATAGCAGTATGTTTGGTATCTCTCTTCTTCCATACAGTGTCCACCTGCAGTAGCAGTACTATTTGAAGCAAACACCTTTACAAATAGCTTCAAAGTCTAGTTCTTCTTCCTGTTTTCAGTTCCTTATATCTTGGAGGCCAAACATCTGATGTTCTAATTCTATGCATAGATTCATGTGACTTAATAAAACACAGATCGATGTCTTTCTTAACTGGATTGTTAAACACTGTTGATGTGTTTAGGGGCACCAAGGCAGACCTTTAGGAGACTGTTCTCCTAAATATGATATTCTACAATGGGAAATGGGTATGACTGTTTCTTCACTGCCAGGGAAATGTAAATACTGAGGGCCTTCCCAACTATACCAATGTAGCATAAAGACCTAACTAAAAAAATATATAATAACATACTTATTGTATCATTATAAGCAAGAATCCCATGAGGGGCTCCAAAAAGACTGTAAATCATCTAAGACTTTAGTAGACATCTAGTCTATTAAACACATGCCATGAATTCAGCACAAAAATCTTTGCATTTGGTTCTTTAAAACAAAAGTAAAATACATTTGACATCATGTCATTCTTAAGAAAAATTGCATTTTAATAAGTAATGTAATTAGAAAATTACATATATTAAAAAAACAACTCCAAACACCCTTTAATACCTTTAATATAATTTACCCTATATACAAAACGATCTGATTCCAATCTTGAAAAAAAAAAATTGTAACATCACAGTGAAGATCAGACTTTCCATCATGAAAACGCATTAGCAGAACAAAAATTAAAATTTTTTAGGTTTGTTATTGGATCTTTACTTTCTGTCTCATGAGCTGAGAATTATATAATCAAATGGGGAACACATGTGGGAGGCATAAACATTCTATGACCATTTAGTCTCAACCTTTGGCAAATCAGGTTCTACCAAAGTAGTGGATGTGCAAAAGGAGACCATTCAACCCAAAATTTAAGCAGCATTTTTTTTGTAAGAATACATACATACATACATGCATCTTTCCCAGAAATATTGTGTACAAAGAACATAAAAAGTCTGATAAACTATGAAAGCACTTTCATAGGTTAGGATTCTCAAATGAATCCATACCTATTCTACAAAAAAGTAGTGTGTAAACTGTTCAATACATTCTATATATGAAATGTCTCCCACTCACTGGAAAGAGGAAAAGAAAAGGGTTCCATATCATAAAATGAAACCAGAGCAGCCAGACCCACTCCATCAATGTACACCAACAGCCTTCCACACAGACCTTAGTCTTTATGCATATAATCATCTTAACATTAGGCAAAACAAGAACAGCAGGCAGCAGCTACACTTCAATTCATTTGCATATAAAAAATGGTCATGAGCTGCTAGCACTGATGGCCACTTGAGGACACTTTAGAAGTGGCATTTGAGGCAAAGGTTTTCTCATTAATCTAAAGTTTTCTGTGCTTTTCCCCTCCAGCAAGCTCTACTTGATTTCCACACTTAACATGTCAGCACTGTTGTTATACTGTTGAAATGGCATTGGGGGAAAAGGGAAAAGGGAATGATGTACAAAATTGGAAGTGCTGATTGATTGATTTGGCATACTGTAATAACCAGCAGTCTTAGGTACACACTAATTGCAAATTTCTTATATCTTTGGCATTCAACTGGGGGTTAAAATACAGAAATAAATCATCAGCACTACAACAACTGGTGGTAACCAAGTTGAGGTTTTCATATTTACAAAAAGAAATCTTATATAATTAAAATGACTGATTTCAGAAAAAGGCATGTGTCACTTCACTGCTATATTCATAGAACAAGCATGTATGGATTTTCATTTGTTGGCACAAAGATCAGTACAGAGAGAATGTGGTATTACAAAAATGGAGTACAGATGCTTCTGTTGGTTACATGGATGTATTTGAGAAATCAGAAACTAGCTTTGTACTCTAATCAGAAGATATAAAACACAACACAGTCAAAAAACCCCAAATAACCCAAGATCACAATGAGAATGTGATAACATCTATTTAATACATTCTTTAATGAATCCTCACCATATAAAATACCCTGAATAATGCTGCAAATTTCAATTCAATATTACTTCAATGTGTTGATAATTGTTTTGTCCCAAACAATATCAATGGCGATGCAACTCAAATACAGTGTCATCACACAGTTTATATTAAACGTGGCACAACTCTCACAGAGGTCTGAAAATACCTGCATCTTTTCTGAACATTAATCACTGATAATCAATTAGTGCCAAGTGAAAGTTGTTTTGTGCAATATATATTTCAAAGAGTGCAAATGGACCAATCAGTGTCAAACCTAGCAATGACATTTAATCAGGTAAACTAAATTGGCATGTCCCAACATGGGCAACTGTTCCAACAGTCTCAAGTGACTGCAGAGCACCTTTAGTACACATGACATGTAGTGGGAGTGTGTAAAGGAGCTATTATAATACACATGTTGTTTAGAGGAGGAAGAGTGGCATAATTCAGTCACACTCATACCACAATGTTGTCCCCATCAGACTCCCTACCTAACCGCCGACAACTAGCTGAGGGTCCGCCACCTTGCTGGGAGGAAGGAGGCCTCCAGTCCTTTGGAGAAGAACTGATGTTTCTGTCCCATGGTGCAGAGTGGCCTCCTGCCATTAAGGACTTCATCGGGTCTGATTTTCCACTGGGTTCAATGATTGCATTCATAACTGCAGAAAAGTTTAATTAATAGAGTATTAATGACATTTATTCGGTCATTACTGACATTTATCCTGTATACACATGACATACAGTGTCAAAAACTCATTAAGGCTGAACTTAATGAGGGCTACAATTTTAGGTGGCCAGAATCACTTGGGTTAGGTTTAGGCTTCTGAATTCTTAACCACAGCAAATATGTGTGGAACAAAATCCATTGTCAATTACTAGAATGACATATCATTCAAATTTTCATGTGGGAGCAACCTATGTATACTTCTGCATGGCAAGACTAATAGTTTAATATTTAAGAATTCATAAATTGGACAAGATCCTACAAATCTGGGAAAATGTCTACCAGACAAACAAACCATGATGGCAAAAATGACAGCAATGTAGGAGATATTTGTCCACCCAATTTCACAACTTTAGCAAGCAGAAGACATCTTACTTAATAAAAATATTAAAGTTGTGAAATTTATATATATTACACACACACACACACACACACACACACACATGCTGTGTACTATAAGTAGACTGTAAAATGACACACCCTGTCTATATACCATTTCTGTGGCAATTTATTTGCTGGACAGACAAATGGTGGTGCTGGAGGAATATTCTGGGTGGTGTCCATTAAGCTTTGCTTGGAAGAAAAAGGACTTCAGACATTTTCCTCTATTCCTCTATGCTTAAGAAATACTGTACGAAGATGACGGCAGCTATGTTTTACAATAGCTGTATGAATTTTACAATCTAACTATCTTTACATCTGATGAAATGTGGCACTGGAGTTAAAAAAAGACGGAATCCAATTTGAAACAAGTGGGTGTGGACTTGATCACGTATATGCAGCTATTTTTTTTCAGTATAACTGCAAGCAAAACTAGCTTCATTAGTTATGGTGCAAAACTAATAAAGGAAATTAACCAATCTTTCTTTGGCTAACTGGCAACATCTGGGGTGAGAATTTATTTGCATTTAATTATTTATTGCATTTATATGACTTTAATACAATGAGTCAGTTCAAGTGAGACATCTCTGTAGAGCAGAGGAAGAGAGCAGACAAACGAAAATCACCAACCTTCCAATCGCTTTTGAATTCCCTTGAGCTCTCGGAGAATCGACATTATTTCCTAGAATCAAGAAAAAGCAAGTTAGTGAGGGAAGGAAAAGTTCATCTTTAAATTCAAGTAGATAGACTTGGACAAACCTTGTTTGGACTTTCAAAAGGAAGAGAATCATCAGCAGCATTAACCTCTGCTTCAATCTCTTTCCACACATCTGATTTATTATGGAACAAAAGCCTAATAGCATAAAGGATGAGAATGACTAACAAACAACCCAGAGATACAACAAGCATCATCAGATGGTCACAAAGTGAAAGTATATCTTCATTTTCTGTCTGTTTTGACAGTGTGATAATACTGTATTATTAGTTCCTATAACAGATTAACTTGGGTTCTACACAGGTCTAAATCAATATTTGACTGAATAATTCCTTATTCAATACACTTTTTATGACAAAATCCACATGTCAATTACACACTTGATTTTTTCAGTCAGCTGCTCTGTGTTTTCTCTGATAGCCATGGAAACCTGGGAGACAGGATTCAGCATTCCATTATTTAGAGCAACCTAAAGCAAGAGAGAAAGAAAGATATTATGTAGAGAATGAGCAAATGTAAATGGAGAAATGGAGAATCTGAATAAGGCTTAATACCTGTTCCTGGTCCCAATTGTGTTGTTTGAAGTCTTGATCAGTCATTGTTTGATCAGAGTTCATACACCCAACTGAGGTTGGTGCAATCTTAGGATGGTTTGGGCTGGACTCAAGAATCTGATGCTCTAACTGCAAGAAAAAAATATATATATATATATATATATATACACACACACACACATTTTTTGTACATAAAATCTTTGCCATACTGTAATAACCAGCAGTCTGAAGTACACTCTAATTGCAAATTTCTTACATCTTTGGCGTTCATCTAGGAGTTAAACTATCCTTAAATTTAACCAGGGTGTTTATGCTTTCCTTGTGGTAATCCCCCCAAAACTGGGGGTGTGACACTATGCTTCCATTTTATCTTTCAAACTATCAGCATGCTGCAGTGGACCAATAACTTACTTGTGAATGTGGGTCCTTGCATGAGCACCAATATTTTGAAACTACAAAGACAGCAACAGTTTTCCCATTTACCTGTTTTACCTGTTATAATCTTGACCAGTGACAGCCACACCAGTCAGTGTGAGTCACAAGGAGTGTTCAAAAAAAAAAAAAAAAAAACCTGATGCAGTGAGATACATCTTTTGCTGATGTGAAGTAAATGCAAATATGTACTATACATCACAGTCTTTGAAATCTGCATATGTAACAATGTTCATATCTGTCAGACCAGGGTAATCAGTGGAAAAGAAAGGTAGAAACAAAGAAAGGAACAGACCAAACATATGAGAGAGAAGGAAGAGTGAGTGGGAGACTAAGTTATAGTCAAGCAGTGCTTCTAAACTTCTGAGGTGAAACCAGTTTATGAAAAAGACAGGAAATGGTTACCTCGTCATTGACAGGTGTAGCAGGAACAAGTTCCATGGTATCAGGAGCAGCAGAACTCTGAGTCTCATCTCCAGCAACATTATGAATCTCTCGGGCCAAGATGGCTAAATCTTTGGCCAAGTCCTGACTCAGTCTACCATAGAACAAAATACATCATGCTCTTAAATGCCATCCTCAGAACCACATTATCAATCTTATTTTACAAACAACATTTTTCTCCAGTCAATGTCAATCTCCAGTCAAGTAAACCTGGGCTTATATCAAAAGGAATATTTGGAATATCCCTAAACTGACCAATCACAATTGTTGATAATTTTGTACAGCTTCTGTTACCTGGCAATCTCTGCACTGTGAGTTGTCCAGTTTTGAAAGGCATCATGCTCATGTCCCTCCTCCCCAGAGTCTCTGGTTCTGGGCAGAGCTCGCACTGGACCCAGATTCTGGGTTCTGGAGGTATGCAAGGCTCCTGAATGGTGGGAGCGTTTATGTTTAGGGGTGCTATGGTTAGACTCGTATTCCTCCTCGGAAGTGGAGGTGTAGTCAGAGCCTTTTTGATGTCTCCTAGAGCCTTGGCCCAGGAGATTGTATTGAAGAGAGTTTGGGGAGCACCAGGGTAATCAGTGGAGAAGAAAGGTACAAACAGAGAAAGAACAGACCAAACATATGAGAAGAAACAGAAACACCAGACTTCCAGGTCCCACTGACTTAAAGACTTTAAAGTGATCACAAAGTGCTTAGTCAGTTGTCATACGTCATTCCACTGAACTGAGCACTTTAACTGGTAACCATAAAGTCTATTAGTATGTGAAATCTATTAAATTAGTAAATTGTAGCACTAGTAAAAGCACTGGTCTGTTAAGAGTTACTGGCCCAGGTGTGCAAACAAAACTAATAGCATGACATTGGGTCAGGGATTTAAGAAGAAACAGATCATATTATTTTGCTAAGAGTAGAAACAAAGATAAAGGCAAGGGACATGGCAATATGATTTTTGATCTTTTTGATTTTTGATGTTCATTATTTATGAATTAGAAATCAATTAATAAAATCAATTGTAAAAAACAAATACACAAAACATTCCACCAAAACACAGCCGATATTGATGGTCATGAAATCATAACTCAAGACAATATTTTTGACATTCAAAAATTCAATTATTATAATCTCTTTGATATTATACTCACTCGTTGTACTACTAAGGTATTTTGCACTACTGGATCGGCCACGGATGATTGGTTGCTTGCCAGTTAACCCTGAACCCTTCTGTGCACTGGTCTTGAGATCAGGTACTGAAGCCTTCCGCACTGAAGATCCAGACCCTATGCTGCGGTTGGAAAAACCAGTCTTGTCTGTTGAGGACTCCGTGTCGCTGGGTGTGGTAAAGGAGCCTGTTCTCTTTCTTGGCAGAGCTAAGATATCTAGTCTTGAAAGTTTCTTGCTGTCATGGGGTCTGCCAGTAGAAGGTTTGGCATCAGAGTTCTGAGATGGATGGTTAGCCTCTGTACCATCATTGTCAGATGCCTCATCTAGACGGCCACGTCGGAGCATGGAGGTCCGTGTTGGTTTTGGTGCAGAGAGGCTGTGAGAGCGGGACAGCGCTTGGACCAGTGTATTTTTGATACTTTTGCTTGACTTGTCTTTCTGAAGGGAAATGGTATACTTTTTTTGAGCAGGTCGGGAGCTGGACTCCTGGTCTGAGACAGTTTCAGGCAAGTGGCGTGTGGTGGAGCTCCGAGACTCACTGCCAAAGTCCTGAGATCCACGTTTCCCTGAACTACGATGCAACTTAAAGTCCTTAGCAGAGTCCCCTTTATAATGGTCTGCTGAACCGGTCCTACTGAACTGAGACAAAGCATCACCAGATGACTGGAAACAGGTTTGTTCTTGAGCTTGTTGGCTGGAGTTTTTTTTCTTTTTCAAGAGTTCATTGAGGATCACTGGTTTCTTAGGGATGGATGCGACATAATTTTTACCACTACGCTGACTGACTGTACTAGAAGTGTCCACATCTGATTCCCCAGAAACAGAGTCCTCTAGAGTGAGTGGCACACTGCCATTCTTCTGCACTTTTAGCTTGGCTTCCAAAGTTGCAAGGACATTCTCTGTCTCTTTGAGGTAAGATTGTGTATCTTGACTGCACACAGCTTTGAATGCATTTGAATCATTGCTAGACAATGGAGTTGAGATATGGGGCAATCTCATGAAATTAATGTCATCACTGGACCTTTCCTTGGTAAAGCTCTCTTGCCTGATAAGTGGTACAGAGCTTTCCACGTTCTGAGAGGCATCCTTTTCTGGAGATGAATTGGACTTGCCATACTTCTGGCTTCTATACTGTCTAGTTATAGTAGCCGTAGAATACCTTGGAGTAGAATCTTGGTCCTTTACTATCTTGGCCTCATCAGAAGTAAATATATGGTCTTGTTTAGAAGGTGTCTGAGTTTTAATCTCCAATATGGATTTCTTTGTTCTTTCATCACTATTTTGTCTACCTTGATTCACAATAGAGCCTTCATCTGACTTGCTGGCATCACTCAGACTATCTGGGTCCAGATCATCATGGGCTTGAAGCTTCTGAAGGTCTTCTTTTTGACAAGAACCTCCCATGTTCCTCTCCTCACCATCATAAGTTGGGTAAGAGTCTGACCGGATGTTAATGCTGAGTGTTGAAGTTTCCATTCTTTCTCTATAGGGCAACTGAGGTAAAATCCGACGAGTTCTTGAGCTATGGCTACTTTCTAGCCCTGTGCTGTCAAGCCCAGACTGCTGCATAATATGTCCACCTGCTGAAGTGTAGGTTTAAAAATTATGGTCAGTATTGATATAAATGACGTATGGAAATACATGAATAAATTAAGGATCTTACTACTACCTCGTTGATCTATCTTTGTCGGTATATCCAAGATTCCTGACACTGAACTGGAGTCAGAATAGCTGTCAGCCAAACCAGTCCAGCGGGAAACCCACCTGGGTCCCTCAGTTGCCAAAGCCACTGACTCCTGTGATGAAACGGAAAGAGAAAACAAAGAGCTGCATGCATGTTTTTCAAACACATCAAGGTCAGCTTTAACTGATTAACACGTTTAATTTATCTTAACATAACAAATGTTATACAGACCTAATTATTAGTTTTGCATCAAAGCAAGTAAGACTTGATGATCAAACAAGGTTAGATTCAATGTTAATACACTATGTACAAAAAGATACATTTGAGAAAAGGAATCCACATCCCTTTAATGAGTTCTCACCCATCACCAAAGAGCCCATAGAACAAAAGAGGGAAAGAACACCACAAAAATCAAAAAAGGATTTCAGAAGGTCACAGAAAAAAAGTCTAATTATGCCAATCCAAGAACCAATGATGGGGGCCAAGCACCAAATAATGATAATTTCATGTTGTAGTACAAATTCTGCACTACACTACATTTAGAGCTTAACTCTTGGATGTACCACAACCTGTTCCAGTTTGGATCTGTGATGCATGTTTTCAGAATTGATAAAAGTCAGAGGTACTGGCATGGAGGCCAGTCTTCTGCTTTCAGAGACCATCTGAACCATTAAGGGATTCTGACTGGCCCCAAAAGAGCTATGGGCTAAGAACTGTTGATTGGAATCGTTAAGCACTGACGACAAGGCAGCAGCAACCCTAATAGAAAACCTTCAAACATAGAAGAATCAGCGGATGAATAAACCAGTAATCAGTTACTGGACAGACAGACTGACACATGGTTTTGAGATTGAATGCCACCAGCATAAAATATATTTATGACCCAGGTGTGAGGTTACCTGTGCTGGACCCTTGGCAGGGTCACCACAACCTGGATGCTGGCTGAGTACTGGACCAGGACTACTCTCACTATGTTGAAGGCTATCCTTGCCCTCCCTGTCACCTTCTACAGGCCTATACACTGTTGCTGCTGAGGGCTGACTGCTCCACTCAGGGCAATCACGTACACCAAACACCTGTCAGGGACAAAGGACGCATCAACGGGCTGAGTTTGCAAAAGATTTGCTTGATTTGAGTGGAGCATTACGTGTACCTCTCTTAGATGTCAGTCATACCGAAGTGTAAAAAGTTCATATTACATGCAGCAAGATAATCAAATTCTAGCTGCCAAATATTAAGGGCAGGCCTCAACATTTAAATCTAAATTAAAATGTTTAGATTATTGTTCAACATTATGCTCAATTTATATTTGCATCACATCTCCAAAATCTACAACACACATTAATTATTAATGTGAATTCCAAATTAACACTTAGGATCCTATGATCCTTTTTATGATCATCATTGGCTCTCACACAATTTACCTCAGAAATCACTGTGGTAAACTTAAAGTACTAAAGAAATCACAAAGCAAATCTTTATGAAAAGCATATGCGCATATTATTTAAGGAAATAAACATCACAGAACAACAAAAACATAGTTTAATCTGATAAACCTTCTAAGTCTGTTGGATTTGACTTAGCATCTTTAGAAATAAATTCTCTCTAGTTTAAAAACTTTGTCATCAAGCCATACAGGACTTTAATGAAATGTTAAGACTACCAAAAGAAAAAATAAAATACCTGATCAATTTTGTTACGTGCTTCCTCCACCTCCTTATCAGGGCCTTCTGCTTCTATAGTGTAGGTGCCAGCATCACTGAGGCTATCGTCCTCTTCCCTTGGGTGTTTGGCATCTGTGCCATTGGGTGACGTGGGTGAGAACAGAGGTTTTGAAGGCACTTGTTGTACGGGTGGTGATGAGGCACGAATCCGATTTACGGAAGAAACTGGGGGCAGAGATGTGGTGGGGGGATATTTTTCTACCATGCAGTGTGTGCTGGGAGCTGGTAAGGATGGTGAAGATGGATGCTTCTCCCAAGTGGCCAACAAGTTGGGTTTTGACACTCCAAGGAACTCAGCCTCAAAGTCCTGGGCCAGTTTGGACTTGCGGCCAACGCTGCCATACATTCTCACAGAAGCTGAGCGAGAAGAAAAACTGGAGGTAGTGGCATGAATGTCAGTCTTGTCCCTTCTTAGAGAGCCACCTCTCTGGAGACCATCAGAAGATTTCAGAGGAACAGTGAACTGTTGAGTGGGAGGGTTATGTACAGTTGATGGTGCTGACTGCTCGCCAGGAAGTGGTGATCCTTTCATCTTCTCAATTCTTCCTTTCAGAACAACATTGGACTCTGGAGGAGACATGTTATTGGTAAAGGAATGAGTGCGCTTCTTTCGTGCATTGTCATCAAACAATTCAATGACAAAAGCTTGCTGAGGGTCCAGTTTGCCTTGACTTTGAGAACGTGGTGTTGAGCTTATAAGAGGTTCCTCTCTCTCTGGAGGAGTGAAAATTTGTGGAGGTGAACATTCTGAAGTTGAAACCTCTTGAGTATTTGAGGCAAGATTTTCAGAGTCACACTGAGTTCTGTCCTCATGTTGAAGTCCATCTAACAACACCAGTAAAGTTTTACAGCAACATCAGAATGTTTTCTGTATGTCTCAAAATAATGAGAAGCTCTAGATAGCAAAACTACAGAAATAATTTTGTTAGTTCTTTGTATACAATAAGAAAGCATTTAACTTCTACATAAAACTGATTTCCGATTGGATACAACGTTGACGGACGATATCCAGTCAAACTGTTTGCGCTAATGCTCTACATGAAACACTCAATTAGAGTAGTCAAGGTTAGAGAAGACACATATTCCAGATTTTTATCACTCTACTTACCTTTTAGACTCTCTTTGTGCATGGAATGGTCACTCTTCAATTTGTAAAGATCTTCTGTCTGGGATGTTCTCTTCATCATACTTGAATTGCTCTGTTCCAGCCAATCAGCCACTTTGCTCTGTGCCGACATCACCTCTGTTGGTGTTCTAACAGAGTCCTTGCTGGGAGTTTTGCGTTGGCGGAAGGAAAACTTCGTAACATGGTCTTTGATTTTGATCTTTCCAGGAGTGCAGTCATCAAACTCAATGGTGAAGGATGCGTGACTCTGCACTACAGGGGGTGTAGATGGAGGCCTACTGTTTGTGTCCTTTGTGGGGATCACTTGGACATCTGACGCTGCAGTTTTTGTCTTTGACTGCAACTCCATGGCAGGAATCTCAAGGTAATTCAAATCCCGTGTAAATGAGTAAATAGACCTGTCTGGGCCACTTTGACGCTCACAGGATGACCTGCTGACCTCATGTCTAGAGTCTTCTTTCTGGTTTTCTGTGACAGCAGCACAAAATATAAAGAAACCTACATTAATATGTTAAATCCGGTATCCATTTGCACAAAACTTTCATCCTCAAGGAACAGGCACATGTGTTCACCTATTCCAGGTGATTCTACAAGAGACAATGTTTTATGTTTTAACTGAAAGATGCACACAACATTCAGCGTACACTCTACAACAGGAGTCTAAGCACCTACATTTTCCACAGTAGCATTTACAGGCACTATTTGTTAAGGACAAGAATCTCATCAAATAAAAAATGCTCAATTTATTTCTGTACTGTTGACAGGTGATTCAAATAGCATAAAGTATGTTGGGGTTGTTGCTAGGTGTTCTACAAAACAGCGCCCATCCTATGAGCTTTTCTTTTCATGAACAATTTCACAGATCATGACATTTCATATGATTGCTTTTAGCAGGTAACCCTTTAGGTAAATGCACCAAAAATCAGCAGAGGTGTGAGCATGGTTGGAAAAATCAGAATAATACCTACCTGCACTATTGTCATGGTCATTTGGTACACTTTGCTGGTCTGTATTCGCCTCATCAACTTCACCCCACCATGAAGGCTGGCCATACAAAGGAGTCGGCTTTGATAGTGGAGGCTCTGGATTAAACGAGTAAGAGAGAGTGCAAGATTGAAAACAAGCGACAAGAGAGAGAATTAATGGGATTGTTGAACAACGACCTATTTTTTAGTAACACTGCTGTTAGGAGATTAGCAGTAAATGCTAAAAAGCCTATTTTATTCGTCATGGCGAATCAGATGTTAGCCCTTGCCTAAAGTAGTATTAGCTTGTGCCAGCACAATAGCTGTCTGAGTTTTGAATGTATCAGTCTTTTTTCCTCAGTTTAATTTTAATGCCACACCAAATAACATTGAAAAAAGTGATGATCCTCAAAGCTATAGGAATCATTCATGAATGAAGATTACAGGCCTGCAAAGACAGCAAGAATGCTAATACCCATATTTACTATTCTAAATATGGGTATTGGCATATATATACACTATAAAAAGAATAATAACAACCTGTGTCAGCAACAACTGCATTTTCAAAGTGAGGAAACACATTAACAAAAGGCAGCAAAAAGATCTACACAAGACATATAAATGAGATCCAAGTTCCAGCATCATCCTACCCTGCTTCATGAAACTGTAGCTGTGCCAAATAAGAGCAGCATGAAGGGAGTCCTGACGGAGACATTAGACAAACGGGGTCCTGACGGAGCTGTGATCATCTTACTGGTACTACAGATCTCATAACTGCTAACGAGCTCTTAAAGGAGAATTATTTCAAGTTCACCAACATTGAGAACATTAAAAGAACTGAGACTATTTGCAACCGGTTCCATTTCTGATTCATTTGAAAAGGACTATACACGACAACTTTGCTTAACACTACTGCCACATTTGAAGGGGCCCAATCCATGCACTGGCAAGCAAATCCTCAACCGGGAAGAATGTCACATTGACCACCCTCCAATTCACCCTGTGACCAGCCTTCACCTTTAGGTTCACATATGCTGTGTATTGAATCAATTGAGCCAATACCTCACAGCCTGCCACATTCAAATAAAGTTCAGGATAACACTCTCAAAGGAGCAACGGTCATATTAGGGCAGAAGAAAGCAAATAACTAAGCAAACCATGAAGAGTCTGAACTTTTCATGTATGTTTGACAAGAAGATAAAAATTAACTATTAAGACACTGTTTACAATGGTAACACAAAATAGTCAAGAGCTTTGATTACCAGCCCCGTGTAGGGCACTAGGCATTACCAGCCCCCGTGTAGGGCACTAGGCATTACCAGCAGGGGTCTTGCGCTCGCCCTTGTCCAGCTTGGAGCGAGGCAAGTCTGTGGAAACACTCTTTTCCTCCGCCTGCTCACTCGTCCCACTCTCCTGAGCCTTCACACCCATCTGCAGCTGACTGGTGTACTTTTCATGCTGCCCTCCCCCCCAAGAAACACAAAACAGCAGGTGTGAGCATGTGAAATCCAAATCAATATGTTAAAAACACACACACACAGACATGTGAACTAGTCAGTCATTAATAAGACAGTGAGCCAGACTACCACAGACATCAATAAAGAACAATAAATCACACATGTACCTTAAGGGCTTCTTCTGGAACTTTGTGTTGACTGCGCTCCATGATGTAAACGTGAGAATGTAATGAGAGTTAAGATCTAATTCAATGACATCATGGGAAGTATGCAAAATGACTCTAGGGCTAAAGTATTGCATCAGATCATCATAAGATGGCACAAATATATTCAGTGCTCAACAATGCTGCCCCACCCCCCTCCATATTGCTTATACCATTACTTCTATACCGCTGAGTCTTGTGTAACTTTGTACTGAACCATGTAAACAGCAGAGTGCTTCCTGGGAAATCTGTCTCATAAACAAGAAAACTGCTTCACTTGCCATTGCCTAAACAGAATTTCTTGCATATACAATTGTTTCTCTCCCCCTCCCCCATCCCAGTTAGTAAGCAGGAGATTTTCAGCTTAACACTGACAATCTGAAACTCCTGACTCAAAGCACAGGATTAGCGGTGGGCAGTTTTTTTTGTGTTGGTATAGCTGTGTTCATCCAGCATGGAGAAGGATATCATATCCAAAGCGAACGACATCAGAGAGTTTCAGGGTAATGTAGGTCTGGTCAGGAATGCGCAGGTCGTTCACAAAGGTCTGTAAAGATAACACATGCAAAAGGCTGTTCAGTAAACACTGCTGCCTGGCTAATTTTAGGTCACCGCAGTCTCAAACTTACATAGCAAATAGAATGCCATAAAACATGCTATGTAACATATAAAATAATTCCCAATAGCCAGCTTCTTAAGGCCAGGCCAGTTAAAAGCACAATAAATAATTATTAACAGGTCATTTGTGCATGCCTGGGCATCTGGTACACAGATTCGTAAGGGGAAGTGAGGTAATGAAAAAAATGGAGCCTGAGCAGTATTCAACCATATTAAGAGTTGGGTGTGTGGAGATTATTAAAAGGTACGGCTGGCCGCTAGCCTTTCTCCCAGTGAAAGTTAAAGCCATGGCCTGCATGTCAAAACATCAATAATCTTGTACCAGGAATATGAGAATCTGGGTGCGGGGAGGCCACAGAAACGACATACACCTGAGAGGAGAAGGCAGGATGGCCACATGCCAAAAAGTGCTCTCACACAGCTGCCAACAAGCACACACTGTGGAACTCTTAGCACCAAGACTACACTGTTTGCAAATGGAGCTCAGCAAGCCTCTTGGAGATTAATAGCTTTCTCATAGTCTTGATTTCAAAGAAGGAACAAGGAATAGAAGAAGGGGTCACTGGTGAATGGTGGCCTGCTACTGGTGTAACAAAATCATTCCTTTAAGTCTTACAAGAATGCCTACAAGAATGAAAGTGAACACTTCCAATATGCTGTGAGCAGTTTCAAATCCTGCTTGGTGCTCACAGGACTTCTTTCACTCCAGGCTGCTTATGCTCCAGTGCTGCGTGAGCATTAAGGCTTCACGCTTGGGGGACAGGAAGAGAAAAGACCGCAAGCAGTAGAACATTCACTCCTCCATGCTTGTTAGGAGTCACTCCTCCCAATATTGGCTTTAGGCAGAGACTCAAACAGGCACTCTGCATGCTTGGACAAAACCTTAGTCTGTGTACTATGACTGTATAAACTATCCTCAAATGACTTACATCCATTCATATAATAAATCAGAACTGACATAAATGTGACAAAATATTCAATATTTACATTTATAAAAACAGTCAGAAATATAAACATTGATTCATTGTTTAAAAGTGTTTTGTTGCTGTTCGTTTTGGGGTGGGGGCTGGGAATCGCATGGAACTACATTTTTTACCTATACAATCTTAAAACATTTGGCTCCATACCACAAAGTGTGTAAAGTATTGCATATTTCCTAATTAATTACAAGAGCAGCTCTGAACTCACCCCATTAAGGCTGCCCAGATCTTTGACAAGGTGTTCGTCTGTGGCAGAGTCATAGTTGATCACAGCATGTTGTTTGTCCACACTGCGAGACTTGGGGGGGGGGGGCAGAATTACAGAAGATTAACAATATCTTGAAACCAATCTCCCAACCACAAGACCAGCTACAAGAATGTAGAACCCCATTAATTACAGCCAATAAACGATCCCATGACCCATCTAAAGGAAGTATAAGCAAGGAGAACTATATCAGAACTGCCAAACTATTACAGAACAAGAAGTACAGTATATTCAAAACACCACGGCCAAGGCAACTGCAACGATGATAAGGTTTATCAGCAAATGTCCAGAGGAAAGTGTAATTACAGAGGGGCTTTATGTGGGTTTTTATCTGGCCTGGGCTTATCTGCCACTCATCAAAGGCAGAGTACTGTGCCCTGGTGCCAGATCCATTTGCAGCCTCGTTAGTGCTCATCAGAGCAACGAAACGTCTGAACCAGAGTGCTCGAACGTCCCTCCACAACCGTATGCTCAATGAGCCCGTCAGCGCACAGTGCTTAACAAGGCAAGTACAGGCATGGCTTCAAACACTTCAGTGTTCATCTTCTCCCTCAGTTTGTGCACAGTTTTATCCAATTGCTTTCCTAATTTGTGGAATTACACGGATGGAATAATACGGACTAAAGTGACTACGATCTGCAATTAGGATGTTTCGCTATGTGTCTGGCAGGAAGCAGCACATTCCTAATTAAAGATACTGTTGTTCTAGACCATTCGCACGCTTGCTGAGGACATGTGTTTATACCCAGTGTAAATATACTGCTAGTCAGGCACACTAGTACCACCACAGCACAGGCAGACTGTAAGCAACACAAGCTCTGCAAGCACCATCGCAGCTAAACAGGCCTCATTTGATGGTCATTTGAGACTCAGCTAACCAACCTGTCACTAAAAGAAAATGACAGACTCAAGTTACAAGTCTCCAAACCACAGTTGCTATTAGTTTCTGATGCGATTGTTTAACGTGTTGACATGGTTTTAGCACAACCCAAAGCCTGTGGCCAGCAGCCACAACAGGGGAAAAAACAGTGCATGCCTAAGCAGAAAGATGAGCATTTTACACAGAGAGCAAAGGCTTGTCCCTTTTGAAAAAAATGGGAGAGGCTGAGGTTTGGGCATGAATGTAGACAGGATGAGCTTTTGAGTTGAGCTAACCACTGTGGAGAGTGAGGCATTCTAAAATAACCACAGGCCAAAGCAAAATGAATAAACAGTTTCAAGGACAGGGTTCTTTTTCCAGTGGTATGAATAGATAGGGAGCATGGGGGAGAGAGTGAGAGGCTGCTGTCAGGTCCTGGCACTGGAGAGATGCCGAGATGGAAAGTGGTGGCAGCTGCAATTTGTAATCATTTATAAAAGCACTATAATGGAATAAAGCTCGCTCCAAGATGTTTGTGTGTTTTGCTTCAAAGTAAATAGGAATATTTCTATCAATCAACCCATCACCTCAAAATGTTCAGATGGACAAAGAGACTTAATAATCAATTTAAGCAGAGAGAATTTATGTAATTTTATTTTCCTACTTTTTAATAATTTATGCCATAAAGATTTTTCATCTTTTGTGTAGATTAGTAGAGCAATATATTAATATTGGTTTAAACTTTTTTGAAGCCGCATAAGGCAATGTGAAATCTGTTTCAGAATTTCCATGTTTAAAACTGGACGCAAAGAAAAATAAATGTAAGGAAGCAAGCATAAGCTAGTGGTGTTTTTGTTCTGCTGTTGCTGCATTACATACGCGTTATTCATATTTGCAATCTGATGCAGTACAGAAAACAACCACAACAACAAAGAGTTCTGACAGCTACCAAGGCCATCTGACATGGCATAGGACCACCATGTGACAAGAAATCACAACCCTCCTATCACCAAGGAGGGTTGGCAGGTGCAAGTCGCAATTAGTAAAGCTTTTTTTTATTTCAAGCCATTTTAAAGAAACATCCCTTGACCCATTCAAACTTTTTGCCAAAAGTTTACTTTTGGACAGTCGCAATTTGGAGTCCAGGTATTCACTCTTTCCGCCACGAATGTGGATTTGGAGACAGGTGCGTGTATGGGCTCACCTGCAGCATCAGCTCACAGTCCTCGCGGCCAACAAAAATCATCTCCCTTGGCAAACGGTGGCGCGTGCCCGAGCTGCTCACCAGGAACCACGACGTTACGCTCATCCTTGCTCGCTCTGTCAAACTCTATTTAGCATCCTTATGATAAATATAGAAGTGTTAGACAAAGCCTTCACGTACCAGAATGGAATAAGATACAATCAAACACCAAACTTTAAAAATCAAGACCAATTAAAAAAGCACTAATGTAAGCTTACCCATTAACCCAGCTCAGGTGTACTACGCAGCGAGCCAACTAGTTTACGCATTTCACAAAACACTGAAGTTGCACCATGACTTTATCAGTGGTCGAACTCAATCGACTTAACTAGCCTACTTCATCGGGCATAAGACGCCATTTCAGGGGTTGGCTAACACAGGTCATCCAAAACAACCCTTTGGCTATGAAACTGTTATCGCGGTAAGGATCCTGGTTTCCAGTTTGATTAACTAGTTGGCTGCCCAGCTAGCTAACGACTCGCTTTAAATCCATCCGGGAAATGAAGTTTGTACAATACAAACCTCGCAGCCTTTCCTCAGAACACGTGTTTAAAATAGAAAAGTCTACCATTGTACTAGGTTTAACATTCGTGAATTAAAATTACATTTTGTGCGGAAGACGGCAGCCTTTAAAGTGAAGTTAAACAACTGTCTTTAAGGGACTGGCTTAGCTAGCTAGCTAGCCACTAGCTATAGAATTAAAATATAAATATTAATACTGAGTCAAGTACGTTCCCATATCTACATCCTCTCAAAAGGTCAAAATCTTCGTCTATAAAGACTAGCTTTAGTTATTAAACAGATTTAGCAGACCACACTTACCCAGGTAAAGAACTTAGCCTAGCTAGCAAATGTTCCCCAAGTCCGAAACGAGCTCGACTTTGACATTCCCAAACTTCATCGTCCAAAAACAGCAGCCGGGATAGTTAGCCACCTACCCGCCCGCCTCACATATACTATCCCGATTTACTATTTACAGCTGAGAGACTGTGCTGTGTTTTCTCCTGAGCAAAGCTAATTCGCTTGAAATGTCACGAAGTACAAACAGCTAGTGTCATACAGGTGAACTAACACACCCTTCTTCCTCACACTAGTCTCTAGCTCGTCCTCTCAGCTCCGCCGCCCCGCTGGAGCTACGAGTCCATGACGCCACGGCCAACAAGTAGGACACGGAACGACATCGCCTACCTGTCTGACCGAACTCAAAACAGGAAAAGCAAGATCAAAACATTACAAATGGACTACATCCCGCAAAGGCTTACAAACGTTGACGTATTTACGTCGATCTATATGTGATGATGGTGTAATTTGCGACTATGCGACGTAGACTTAGTACACGACTAATAAAAGTTCATGTAGACACACGAAATCATAATCACTGAGTTTTTCTTGGGTAGCTATAGCTCCTTGTGAATTTAACTGTTACGTTTCTAATAATTCCACTAGAGGGGGACCTGCACCAGTACAATACATTTACGGGTGTTGGTGGGGTTAAAATATACGAAGTTATAATTGTGTAAACCAGGTCAACATTATAAAAAAAATCAAGTAGTAAGTTTCGATAAGTAGTAGCCTACTTATCGAAACAGAAACTAATATTTTAATAGTGGCTCCAGTATAAAGCCCATTGATGACCATCAGCAGTCAAGCGATGTAAACAATTTGTAGCCATATTTGAGACTACAAGGATTTTAACAAACCTCTGTAAGATTGTTAGGTCTTTGTCATATATTTGCTTATTTAGCCTTTCAAACACAATCAGTTTTTGTAAGGTTCCCTAGTCTGTGTTTGGCAGCCTCACTAACCTCTGGGTTATTGATGGTATTGTATATGTTTTATAAATAAATAGGATCTGAGGCTGAATGAAAACAAAGTGTTTTAACCCATATGCTCCTTTGACATTGCAACTATTGGACAGTAAAAGCATTACAATTAGTGTTTCTAGTTTATAAAGGTCAAAGGTAAAAGATGACACCACACCCAACTGATCAAGAGATCCAACTTTTTCATTTGCAAATCTGTAATCCAGACATTTTGTTCTCAAATTACTTATATTTTGGTCATTGCATTTCCAAAAGCAAAAGAAACATTAAAATGAGAATGTTGTAATTCCAGAAATTATTTCCTTTAACACACACACACACAAACAAAACCTTTAATGAATGTGCAAAGTTTCCTTTGGGTAAGGTAATAGTAATAAGTCCCCTTTTCCTGGGTAAAACACAGCTGAGCTTGGACGTTTCACATGAGCACATGTCCCACTCACAATATGGTACTACACACAGCCCTTTACCAACTGAACAAGACCTACAGAAACTGTACATTTCATGTTGAGTCCATTAGGCATGTGCTTGAAGCATTGTACTCCTGAGCAGTCCCATGTGCCCTTAAATAATCAACACAGTTTAGCCAAACCTTTTATTTGCTCAATTCATTCCACAGAAAAAAAAAAATCGAAATCATAACACATTTGTGTACAACGTTTGTATTATTTGTATACTAAAGCTTGTGTCTTTAGTTTGAGAGTTGAGGAAAGGTAGATATGAAAAACCAAAATCTCTCACCATTTCAAAAAGATAACAGGACAGTATGTGAACACATATGCAAGTGTAACAATCAGTCCCTAAAGAAGCAATGAGTAGATTTCTGAAGCATGATATATTACAAGGTGACATCATTATGGCTCCCAAGCTAATGCTGCCTTTATCTTTTCTTCAGTGGTTGGGTCAAATATGCAGGTTACCTCCCGATCTGGTGTCAGGGTTAAGGCATTGACCAGAAGTGAGCCAGAAATAAACATGTTGACAAACAAAATCGAAAGCTACTCATTGCTTCTTTAAACTGAAAAAGTATATAAAAAAATTATAATATTAAGTTTAAACAAAAGTGAAATGGGAAAAACAAGTCTTTACATTCATTTATGCATGTTGACAAAGTTTTGCATGGTATTATGTGTAATTAGAACATTGATCAGAATAATGCACTTAATAAAAATTGACAGACAATAAAAAAGTTTTTTTTCTTTTTTCAAAAATCATGTTCATAATGCAAAGTTTTTTTTGTTTGTTTGTTTTTTTTTTTGTGTGTGTGTTTGTTTTTATTAAACAGATTCCAGTATCTGTACAATTCATTTCCAGTTTTTTCACTGGATTGTATCGAACTGCTTGAAAACAACTGGTGGTATTTACACCTTATCTCGATTTAATGTAGAGAAATGCTGGTTCGTATTACCTTCAATAGTAAAGGACCTCCAAGTGAGATTTTTAATAATGTCTTTTCTAAGCTACACTTTTTAAACACGTTTTTAAACACGTCTCACTGTAGTTCCTCTCATTGTTTCTAAATCAGCATTTTGAGCATGAAAGCCAGAACAGCACATATGCTCAGTTCGTCAAATCATGATATGGCTGCGTTTGTTACAAATGCCTCAAGCACACTAATCAAACACAGCTATTACATAGGCTCAAACACTTCCAAGAACTTTAGCTTGTAAACAATAATGGCCATCTTTGCAAGGCTAAGCACCATTATTTGTTTAATCTTGCATGCGGCTCCTCCACGGTCTAAGAAATGCCTAAACGATAATGTACAAACGCAACAGTATTTGAGGCAGGAAGGAAGATTCTCCTGCTAAGTTGATCTCCTAGTCATTGCTGGTTTTACATATAAATAATGAACAAATCCAGATTTAAAAAAAAAAAAAAACAAAAAAAAAAAAACAGTCCTCTCAAAAGATTGTAAGGCTGGTTCTGCCACTAGGGTTCATTGGATGCAAAGCCCCAATTGTAAGAATGTAAGTATTTCTACTTGTAGTACCTCACTGAGGTTGTGCAACATGCACTGGGAGAAACACCCAATACAGAAAACAAGAGACTTAAGTTTTTTTTTGAGGAAACAAAAAATAGTAAGGAATCAGAGAGAGGATGGATGAGGAGTACCCAAACAAGTCAATTAAAAGTATACAGGGCTACAGGTTTTGGGGAGCAAAACTTTCAACAATGTTAACGTTCAAGGTTTCTTGAAATGAGAGCTCCTCCTTACCACGTACAGGACTAACAAGGGCAGGGGAAAAAATCAAATCTAGTTCAGAAAGACTGAATTGGCCATGTTTCAACTGAACTGCATAACTAGAACATCTATCATCTTTATTTTGCTACAGTATTGCACATCCAGTACAAATGATTACAAATGCAGGGTAAATTTAGCTTAATAGCATATAGACCTAAGCACTATAGTCAATAAATCTGAAAATAACTTGCTATTCAGGCTAGGCAAGGTCCTGCTCAATTGAAATGTTTAATGTATAAGATTGCAGTTGGTCCAAATGATTGGTCTTATCAAATGCAAGTAAAAAAAAAAAAAAAAAAGGGATTATTTGGCATTACACTAGTTAATCTACTGTAAATACCTGATTGGGTTTAGGAAATGCCATAATAGTTGACATGATATTAACTGTAACTGTTTTCTTTTTCCTTTTTTGAGAGAATGTGGTGTAGTGTTCCCTCTCACATCCTCAGAAAAACAAAACAACGAAAGGCCACAGAAGCAACATAAAGTTGCTCCAAGGTTTGTTCTTTCCTTTTACAGTATTATGAAATGAACTGGCTAGAGCCACAGGCAGAAATGTCTGTCTGTGACAGAAATGCCTGTCCTTGACAGAATCTGACATATAAGGCAAACCAAAAAAGGTGGACAAGCCCACAGTCTTACGATTGTGCAGTCCAGTAGGCAAAGGCTGCCCTTGTATGCTCATACGGTGCAATTTTTTCGGCATCTCTTTATGACTGTGAAATTAAGGTGATGGCAAGAGGGAAGGTTGTCCTAGGTCAGTGGTGCAAAAGAGCAACGGCTACCCAAAGCTCCCACTAGGGGGCGCTGGAATCAGTGGCGCAGAGGCAGGGATGGCAAAAGGTCATCTAGCAGGTTCCACTGGCAGAATAGGAGAACTTGGGGAAGTGGGGTCTCCTTTCACTGTCAAATGGTTCCATGTTTTCATCTGAGAGAGAGAGAGAGAGAGAAAGATGGAGAGACAACACACATTTGTTTTGTTTACTTATTTGTATGTTCCAGCATGGGGCACAACAAAAAAAACAAGCAATAAAGATATTTATCCATATAAATATATTAACTCATCTCATGAGTTACAAGAAATGAGAATTTTAACAGCAACCAATGAACTGTTTAAGAACTTGAACACCATTAACTGAGGACATAGCTGGGACACAATGGCAGCTTAAATGTCTGGTATACTGAGGAGACAAACGTGTGGCACCTTCTCCAGGTGGCGTGATCGTGATGGTCTGCGCGGTGAATTCCTCGTCAAAATACCTTGTGTCTGTCTCTGAGGTAACCTGGGGCTTAAAAGGAGGAATCAGCTGAGAGAAAGAGTGTGAGAGCGACAGAGAGGGTTAGATATTTAGACTGTAGCATTTGAAAGTCAGCCAATTTTATACTCTTGCTAAACTGATAACATACTCTGCAGTTAGGAAAAAAAATGTCTTTCACACTACATGGGACAGACAGTCTGTGTTGACACAAACACTCACAGCTGCTGTATGCACTGGGTAAAACACAGGGAGGGGAAGCAGAGACTAACTTTAAAGAGAGGATTACCACAAGACTAACCCTTATTTACAGTGTGGGGCTACAGCTGAGGGTGTGATCACACCAAATCTGTATGCCTACAGTTTTCTGTAGAAGCTAGGTCAACGATCTAGGTTGTGGCATGCTGTAACATTGCAGCATACTTTAATCCACTTTGGCTGAAGGTCAAATCTAGATCTCTGTGACAGGAGCCAATGAAGAATGCTCTAGTCTTATTTTAAAAGGAAAGGATTGTAGATCCATTTCGACTTAAGAAGAAGCATTGAAGTAAATCAAGGTAAGGATGTAAGCAGCCATATTTTTTGGGGGGGGGGGCTTTTTTTTTTTTACCTTTTTTTCGTAAACATCTTGCCACACGATTCCAGCAAAAAACTTGTGCTTCATGATCTCTTTTGCATCATCAGGCCCACCCCCTAACCTACAGGAGCCAATTCACAGACACAGGCATAAAAAGAACAGCACAAACAGTGGTGCTACAGATAAAGCAGGGTCAAGGGCAGTTCTCAGCATGCAACACTTAGTTTCATTCACCGCAAGACATTGTAATTCAGCAAAACCGAAACTGGCTTATGCCAGCAAAACCAGGTAGACCCGACAGCTGTATATCTGCTCAGTGACTACATCTAAATATATCCAACCTTATACCCAGTGCTCTGAAGCAGTGTTCAAATGAAAATGTCAGGAAACTTAGCCACATGCACTGAGGGGCTGGCCCTGATGCTCACCTCTGCTTGGGGTCTTTCTTCAGGAGGCCAGAGAGGAGTGACTTTGCATCGGGGGCAAGCGTCCGGGGGAAGCGTATGTCCTCCATGAGGATAAGCTCGAACAGGCGCTCGTGGTCCTGGTTGTAGAAGGGCAGACGGCCACACATCATCTCGTACATGACCACGCCCAGGCCCCACCAGTCCACGGCACGGCCGTAATCGTTGTCCTCCAGGACCTGTAATAGACGGGCATCAGCGGAGAGTGGTCATTGTCCTAACCTGCTTGCAGACAGGATCTAGTGGCGGCCACCATCATATCTCCTCTCTGTGTGTGTGTGGAGTCTGCCTGGCCACATTTGCAAGTAGGAGTGCATAAGCCATTCAGCACACCCAGAAAACAGACAGTTCAGCTCTGACCACCCCCAGGTGAGACAGGAACTCTGCCAACAAGCCATTTCAATGCCAGCTACACCCTCCAGAACCCCTGGTCACAGGCAGCTAATGGCACAGCTGTGATTCAAACCTGAAGCACAGCTGACGTACTCGTCTCTGGATTGCTATTACTTTTTGTGCCACTTGGGGGCACTGTAATACATCATTAAAACATCTTTAATGGCCAAAACCTCACTGCCAAACATATAATGAGGATTAACACATTAGGCTAGACATTTTAGATGTCCTGTCCTCCAGAACTGCCAAAAAAGAGAGAGCAAATTAAGTGCACGCATGTAAATAACTGAATGGCCATTCTTGCTGAACAGTGTCATGACATACAACATGACATTCCACTTCCCCTGCACACATCGCTCACATATGCACACTGCCTCTCACTGCAGAAGCTTCATTTCATGAGTTACATTTAAAGATCAGAAACATTCCAAAACAGCTGTAGTTGTCTGACAGTGTTGCCATTCTTCCTGCATGGACTTTGTTTTTCTGCATGTTAAAGCAAGAAAACCAGAACACACAATTAGGAGAAGAGAGAGCAAAACAGCTTTTTAGGAAGGAACACTGGGTTAGCGAGTTACTCCATGACATCACAGTGCCCTTGCCTGGCTCATTCAGAGATATGCCTCTCTCTGTGAACAGCCTATAAATGGGCTCTGATTTAGTGAGGGCACCCCTGTCCCAGTTCTTTGGGAGCTTGTGGCCAAGCAGGACTTCCATCTGGCACCCAGGGCCAGAGGTAGCGTTTCCCTCTGGAGCCCAGAATACTCAATAAACACCGGCTGCAGTTACCAAGAGCTGCAGATGTGAGCTAAGGTTGGGTCTAAGCTAGGAAGAGCATGACTGGACTGCAGTGAGGGCAGGCTGGTTAGAGCAGCAGAGGTTGGCTAAGCCAAGTGAGGATGCGCTGGGCCGGCTAGCCTGCGTGAGGCCGGGCTGATTAGGCCATGTTTGATTTGGTCTGATCTGGACTGCGAAAATAAATGCAGTAAACTAGCTTTGCTACAGAAAGAGGATGACGTATTTGTTTTTCACTTGTATTTCAAGTAAATGAATGCAGAAATGCCAAGACCACTAGCCTCCCAGTTTAACACTATGAAACAGCTCAGGAAATCAAACCAAATGAATACTGTTAAATCGACAGTGTGCTCTGATGCAAAACAACTGCACACAGAGCTTCCCCCCACCTCAGGACATATGCTGTCATATCAGTTTCTCATTATGGACACTGCTCTGGGCCACAAGAGTTCCAAGGCAAGACTTCGGTGAAGTAGGGTGTGGTGATTTACATATTCTCCTTCAGCGGTTGGCATCATGCATGATATAATAGAGTAGAACACCAAGTAGATCTGGAAAAGGAAGCAGACCTCGGTTGGAAAACAAAGAGAGCTTTGAGTTACTGTGGGCTAGTGAGGTAAACCTCCAAACTACTCCCAAAAATAGGCTCACAGATACCCGGCTGAGTATTAGATTAAATCTTGGACTTGGACTGTAGAAGACGGTGCCATGAACGTTTGAACGAAACAAAACAGTGTGTTCCCAAACATGCATAGGAGCGCATGCATGGGCACCGCACGCCGACATACGTGCAGGTGCCACTGGGGGTTGCAGGAGTGTCACATGCGAGTGCGTGTGTGTGTACATCACAGCATGTGTACACACCAGCATGTGTGTGTGTGTGTGTGTGTAACCGCTGTGCTGCACTCAGGGTAGCCTGAACGCTATGCTCTCGGGCGGGCCGGTCCGGGCCGCCGGTGGTAAGGTGAAGCCGGCGTGCTGCTTGGATTACCGGCTGCCCTCTATTTCCAGCGCCGCGGTCGTGTGACTCGCCGAGAGAGAGCGAGACAGCTGGGCCCGCAGCTGCCCCATATATGTAGAAGGACGGCACAGCTGTGGAGCTGCCAGGAGTCCAGGAGCCAAAGCCCGGCCCTCACCCACGCAAGAGCGGCCCCGGCCGGGCTTACAGTTACACCCCCCTCCCCCGCCTGGGATGGGCGGTGGACGGTGGGGGGGGGGGGGAGATAAAGCAGCAAATCTGAAGGCTTCTCGTTGTCACTCCAGACTCTCAAATGAACACAGGTACACAGATATTCTTACTGCGCCAGAGGTATAAGAAGTCAAACTGCAGCTGTGTACCAGTGGTGTAAGAAGTCAACCTCAGTGCCCTGTGGCTCACACTCTCACCACAGCATTACATTTGCAGCCCCTAAACGCTTCTCCCTATGCAAGTGAGCATCGTTCCCCTTTTCCCATGCGTGCGCTCAGCTCGCAGACATTTCCCCTGATGCAAAGCTTTTGTGATGCTCTGTCTCCCCCCCCCCTTTGCTAAAAGTGAAGTCCACCGAAACAGCACCTGACTGGAGCACCACTGGCCATTGCTCCATTTTCCAGCCCCCTTCCCTCTCGCCGTCTCTGGGCCTGCGGAATATTCCCAGACGTAACAGCATTCCAGAGCACCGCGCGCAAACAAGAAGGTCATTGTTTACAGCGGAACAACCTGTAACACTGCCTGGACGGCCCTCGGAGAGGCCGCCCTGTTTCCATGGCAACGCCCCCTTGAAGGCTCCAACTCCAGGACGATGTTGTCATGTCAACATGGGGGGGTGAAGGGTCTGGAAGGAAAGCAGTTTTGGGGGTGCAGATGACTTGTCTATTCAGGTAGAAGGTCCTGAGACATCTCGGGATGTCGAAAGGATTTAACAGCCAATTCAGGCATTAGGAAAATCCCTTGGAGGTCAAAGATCCTGGTTTCGGGTAGGGAAGCAACAGCCCACAACCGATCCGGTCACCATCGGCATGAAGGCTAACAGTGTATCAGGTGGCCCCGCTCAAACAGAGCTAAACACGCAGCAGACCCAGTACTGGTGACATCACTTTCCAGAACTTTGTAGGCTCAGTGACCTCACTGACGACCCACCCTCCCCACATTCACACACCTTACTCTCATTGTCTCTATTTTAGTGCTCTTTTCTGGCATGATCTGTGCCTGTGCACCCAATGCTGTACTCAAAAAGTTTTGATTGATTCTAAAAATGCAGGAAGACACGCAGATCATTGTTATAAATTGTGGCGATTTTTTAAACCAACCCTGCTCAAGGTTCAAGAACAATTTCCACCTAAATGAATCACCAATTCCTGCTGTCCTAAATCATAACATCCATTTCAGATCCAGACCAAATGCTTATACGCTTTCCCTCTTGGTTTTCCAGTGGCTACACCCAGGGTGGCTGCGTGGCCTCCAGAGGCCATGTCAGAGGTAGGCACGGGGGCAGCAGCTGGCTGATGGTGCAGCTGCTCTGATGACCAGCGGTCTGCTTGGGTGGAGGGGCACATGTGTCATGGCGATGCCAAAGCCCTCTCGCACCGCATACCGAAATGGCGGGGTGAAAGACGACGAGCCCGCAACTGTGTCAACACGGGCACCCTTCTCCCGGAAACATTCCTCACGATTCAGGCAGGTGGAGACACACACACACACCACAATGCCCTATCACGTTACTGTCTATGTGCCATATGACATACCTGCACGCAATGGGGAATGCCACACCCAACAGACTGGTCCCTTTTTACTCAAGTGTATCGACAGACAGCTAGTCTCCAGCTCTGCTTTCTGGGCAGAGCAAACCTCAGAGACAAGACTCGCGCTCACGTGCACACACACACACACACACACACACACACAACAGGCACACAACAGGCACACACCTGCTGTCGCTCCACACAATGTGCTGGAAACATCTTTCAAAACAAAAGCACAAAAGGTTTCAGCTTCAGCGGCCCAGGTTTCACCCCAAACCAGCAATCAGACCTGATTAACCATTCTGAAGCTGGCAGTTTCTGTTTGCCGTGTTGCCTTTTAAATTTTATACTAACAATATTGTCTGCGGTCTTACAAAACAAAATGGATGTGACCATATCCTTTGGATGGAGCTGTGATGTGTGTGTGTGTGTGCTATTACCTCAGGAGCCAGATACTCGGGAGTGCCACAGAAGGTCTTCATTGTGGCCCCATCCGTTATGCCTTCTTTGCAAAGCCCAAAGTCCGTGATCTTTATGTGGCCATCTTTGTCCAGCATCAGATTCTCCAGCTAAGGTAGAGCCAGACATGTGTGAGATGGTGGGAGAGCCCGTCAGGCAGTCAATGACTACTGAATAGGATCCCTTCATATTAGGTCAAATTTAACTGTTGAATTCAATGTAAGCAAAGCAAGCAAGTGTGTGTGTGTGTGGGAGTTTGTACGCATGTGAGATTGTATGCATGTGTGGGATTATGCTGGTTCTGCAGGGGTTTGATATCAGCATGTCCTCTCTCTCTCTCTCTCTCTCTGGGGCTGCTAACAGTCACCTGGCAGCTGTAGTTCACACGTGGCCAGAGGACCAAGCAGAGCAGTCAGCACAAACTGCTCCATCCTGCTACCCTGGCACTTCCACAAGGCCGGGGCACAGCTTGGAGAGGGAGGGAATGAGAGTGGGAGGGGTGTGAGGGTGGGGAGGGCGTGTGCTGCTCTGTCGACCTCCTATAGTTTTATAAGCTGAAGGGAAATCTGGAAATCTATTCAGCTCCATTAGCTTCTCCTCTCAGGTCTGACATCAGAGATGGGGAGGAATTTGTTTTTATTAGTGGATTGCAAATCTCAGAAAACATGGATGATGAATACGAATGTGATGTAAGCCTACATTTGTTATTGAAGAAAACATCCTTTCTGAATAGATTCTGCGACTTGCCCCCATAATACTGTGTATGTGTGTGTACAGTGAAGAAGGCTATCAACAGCCCTGCCTCAGGGAGCATGTGCACTGAGCAGCTGGCGCTGGGAAGCGCACCTTCCCCACTCCCTGGGGCACGGCGCACATGCCGCTGGCCCCCCCGCGCCGGTGGTCTGCGAGGGCAATCACCTTTAGGTCCCGGTACACCACGTTCCTCTCCGAGTGCAGGTAGTCCAGCGCCGAGACGATCTCCGCCCCGTAGAAGCGCGCCCGCTCCTCCGAGAAGACCCGGTCCCGCGACAAGTGAAAGAAAAGCTGCGGGTGGAGGGACGGAGGGTGTTTCAAGCATTCAGTCCCAGCTGGGGAGTGACTTAAGGAGCAAGATCAATCAGCTCAAGCAGCAGACGTGGACACACTCACCTCTCCTCCATTCGCGTACTCCATCACAAAGCACAAGCGGTCGTGTGTTTGGAACGAGTACTTCAGCCCCTTCAAAGAGAAAGTCAATGAAACATTTTAAAAGGGCTCAACAAGGTCTCGCTACCTTCAGTGTTAAGGTCAATACAAACATCCCAGAGCTGCATCTGAATCCATTAGCGTCTGGTTAGCCTCGGAAATGTTGACACAAATGGCGACGTACTACGGTTTTACATTCAGCACCTTGTAAAATAGTCATTTTTCTGTCTTCCATATATACAAGAGGGAGCAATGCTTTTCGCAGTAATAATGAGGAAAAAATAGCAGAGGTCACCCTGGGGATGACTGGAGAGAGCGGATGGATCTAGCGCTTATCTGACATCAGAACTCCCCTTGTTCATACTGGTCTAAAATACTGCAGGTAGCACCCTAATTGTGAACCAGTATTCCCAGTCTGCTCTGCTGGGAAACTGCCTAACAAAGACAAACACAGTTCAGTGGTTCTGAGAGGGCTGAGAAATATACAAGAATAATTATCTAATATATATATATATATATATATATATATATATATACACATACACACACACACACACACACACACACACACACACACACACACACACATATATACACACATGCATATACACGCAGTAAAAGTAAAAAACCGAGTGCAAAAGTATGTGAACTCTTAGTTAGTAGCTTATGGCACCTCCTGTTGCAGCCATTACTTCAACCAAACATCTTCTGTAACCACAAAGGAGCGTCTCATCTGCCCACTCCTTGCAAAACTCCCACTTCAGATCTTGCCACAGCAATTCCATGGAATTGAGATACAGACTTTACCAAGGATTTGCATTGTGGATTGTCCCAGTCAGTTTTGCTGGAATGCTTCTTGTTGTTATGTTGTTGCATAATCCATTTCTGTCTTAAGCTCATCTCCCTGACTGATGGCAGGAGATTCTGGTCAAGAATTTGTAGACTGGAGGTTCCCGGGATAATATGGAGTCGCCCAGGTCCGGAGGCAGAAAAGCAGGCACAGACCTTCACATTTCCACCACCATGCTTCACTATTTGGAGGAGGCTCTTCTTTTCATATGCAGTGTTGACTTTTCTCCAAACACAGTGCCTGTGGCCAAATAATTAAATTTTTGCCTTCCAGAATGCCTCTGGTTTGTGCAAGTGCTTTCTGGCAAAGTTTAAACATGCAACTTTGTTCTTTCTTGAGAGCAGAGGCTTCCTTCTAACATCTCTCCCATGAACGCCATGTCTATTGATTTTTTGCCTGATTGTAGACGCATGTACATTTACCCCAGATGCTGCCAGAAAGGTCCGCAACTCTCTGTATGTGATGTGCGAGTTTTCTGTTGCTTCTTGGTGTAAGTTTTGATGGCCATCCACTTCTGGTCAGAGCTGCGGCGATGCCGAGTTGGCCTCCATTTATAAAGTATTTGTCTTACAGTGGATGGATCCAGCTGGAATCTTTTGGAGATGGTCTTGTAGTTTTCCGCAGACAGATGGACTGTCGCCACCTTCTTACTGATGTCCTCGGATGTCTCGTTTCCTCTCGGCATTGATGATCTGTGTGCTTTAAGCCTTGGCACGACAGTGGTTTGGTAGGTTTCCTCTCCCTTTTAATCAGTGTGGCTCAAATCTTTTCCCAAGGATGTCGCATTTGATTGGTCTGCTTAACTGATTACTTGAGCACTCGCATGTTTTACCTGTTTTACCTGAATCTTTTACCTAATGCAGCTGTGGTTTATTAACTTTTGCACATGCTCGGATTCCATGATTCATGTAGTCTGCTGGAAACCTACACATTTCCCTCAAAACAATGGAATTGATTAACATAAACCTGACATCTTTTATACAAAAGTGGTTATGATAAAATAAGAGAATCATGGTAAAATAAGAGAATCATGGTAAAACAGAAAAATCTGTATACATGTGTGTATGTATATATAGAGGCGGGGGAGACGTGAAAGAAGTGGGAGAGGGGTGTGTATGTGTGTACAGAGCCTCACCGTTAAGAAGGGATGCTTAGAATTCTGGAGCACGCGGTTTTCTGTGAGTGTGTGAGCCACTTCATCCTGAGAGACAGATCACAAAGAGTGGTAGTGTACTTGCTCTCTCACACAGATGCAGTCTCTCTCTCTCTCTCAAACAAACACACACACACACACACACACACACACCTGGTACAAGGACACTCACAAACTCTCAGCTATATCCTGTCACACACACCCATCCTGCCCCCCCACCCTGTACTTACTTTTGCTACGATCACTTCCTTCTTCAGGATCTTCATGGCGTAGTATTTCCCCGTGGCCTTCTCCTTCACCAGAATGACTTTGCCAAAAGTGCCTTTCCCAAGGAGTTTGAGGTATTCAAAGTCATGCATAGTCTGAAACGACATGCCATCTGAGTGCGTCAACAAACGGGTCCAGACAACAATTTACAGTTCCACAAGTTACATACGGTGACAAGGCAGCATTGCTTGAGCCATCGAGGTGTTTACACAACATCTCTGTCTGTGCTGTGCACATTTGCCATAGGCCCTCATGAGGGATCTCCCACACAAGAGAGTCATGTGTGACCTCTACAGCACCAGGGCTGCAGGTTGGGCAGGACATACCTGCACACAGGAGCATGGGTGTGCACATGAGACACTGAGGGGACGGTGGTGAAAGGACCTGGCATAACCAAGCAAAAGGGGCAACGAAGCATAGGGGCTTGTGAAGAGGTCAGGACCAGTGTGTCTGTTAAAGCCCAGAGAAGGTCTTCTTTTTTTAGAACACTTCAGTTAAACTGTCTTTACATCATGATCACTATCACCAAAACGGGCTAAAATGGCACAGAGGAAAAAAGTGAAAATCCAAGTTTTGATGGGGTTTTCACATTTCTCAAATGTGTAAGCTACCTAGCAAATAAAACCAAAAAAAATAAAATAAAATTCTGTTGTGCTTGATTCGTGATATATTAATGTATATATTGTAAATGTATATAATAAAACTAACATTTATCGCAGAAAAGTTTCTTTTTTTGTTTCAGCACTTTCAGGAAGTCTGTGAGCATGAAAATAATTGACACGATAATTGATCATGTACGCGAATTATTATGAAGTATTTTTATATAACTGCCCAAAAATTTAACCACAAATCATTCTGAACAACAGCTTGCAGCTCTGCATACATGTGGTCCATCAGAGCTTCTACAGCCGCAGTGCCCCTACTTAGAAGCTCACCTTCCACAAGCCGGACATTCTAACTTTACATCTACAAACATGTCTGATGACGAGGTAGAAACGATCCCTCAAGAAGTGAACCAGTATTGAGCTGAACTGCAGAACCACTGATGTAGTTGGATACAAAATGTTCATTGTGAATATATATGCACAAAGATACACAGAAGCCCTCCACTGCCTGCTGAATCAGCCTCGGAGCAGCCAATCGATTCAGTTTGGTTGGTTTGTCAGGTGAAAAAGTCATGGTCTGCCCACACCATGGCATGGAATGAATAGCCCAACCATTACCCAACTCATTAACAGTAACAGTTAAGGGCTCCAAAAAAGCACTTTTTGATTTTGAAATGATGCCCTGTGGTGTAAAAGAAATAATTTTTGAGTCATATGCAACTCTAAAATCAAATAAAACCATTACAAATTACCTCAAAGGCTAAAAAAGTAGGATTTTTGAGATTCAGAGTTGGAGTATTACTTTAAAGACACAGTGATGACCTCAAACTGACGTGCTAAAAGTTTTAACAAAATGATTTATGCCTGTTAGATCAAACGAATGCTGTGATTCATCAAAACACGCAGAACTGAACATAGCTTACTGTCTGAGAGTGGTCAGGATGATCATAGCACAAGAAAGTGACATGGTAATGAGCTGAAGTCTGGGCTTCTGTGAGATCACTCTGGTGGTATTACTATGGCGGTGGCCAACACTGCGATATCAATTATCAAACGACAGATGATACCGCTCTCATGGAAGCAAAAAAAAAAACCCCGTCAGACCAGTTACAGCAGATATGGGGTTCATGAACGCTACTATTATGCCAAGCTCCATGAATGTGGCCATGTTTTCAGACTGTGAAGACAGGGTGGTACTTCATCAGGCTGCCTGCACTGCCAGCGGTTCACACAGAGAAACGCTGCAGATTCCAGCTGACACAAGCAGCCGCCCAGATGATGCTCGCGCCTGGAAGGGGCAACCCCTATCGCTCAATATCCTTAGGTAGCAACGAAATGCAGAGCTCTCAGAGGTCACTGAGAGAATACAAGCCGTAGGATACCAGCAGGCAATACTCTTGGCCTAAAGCAAGCAATTATGTTTTACGAGCGATTATTTTTCAAGGCTGGTTACACTTTCAATTAAGGAAAAAATTAGCAGGTAACTGATATAGAGTTAGCTCCTTCTAACATGAATATTGAGGTTTGCAGGAGCATGTATTGCAGATAAGCCTAGTACACAATATGCTTCTAGTGTTCAAAGAGTCATTGTAAGAATGCAGTTATGTAAGGAAACTTGGCTAGGTGAGCCCAAGGCCAAGAGAACGTAAGACAAGGACACCGGGCCTGGTCCCCACTCAAATGGGTGCAGGACGTACCACTTTTTGCCGAGGTTTGGTGAGGTACATCTCCATGTCCATGGGGTCGGGGGAAGAGTCCATCAGCTCCTCCTCTTGTTTCTGCAGACTGTCGGCCACGGCCTGGATGGCTTTGGTCCATTCCTCCCTGTAGGAAAGACGCACCGTCAGGCCACACACAGACGTGAGCTCAAACGTTAGCCAGATGTATGGAGTAATGATAAGCAAACCCCATACACACCACATAATGTCCCATGATTCACTGAGCAACACAGAGCCATGGAAGGAGTATGCAAGCATGTGTGAGAGTCTCACAACACCTCTGGAGTCTCCACATGGAAAACAGTGTGTGTGTGGTAAAAACCCTTGTTTGTCCTGGTTTTGTTTATGTGTCTTTTGTGATTTGTGTGTTACAGGTGCCACATCTCCTAAATAGTCTTCCCAGGGCTACTGTTCTGATACCAGGTGGCACTCGTCACCCCATCAACCCTAATGCCCTAGTCGCTGGCTGCTTCATCTTTTCTCCCCCACATCCAAGGCCCATTGAAACATCCAGTAGATGGACTAGCCCTGGGTCTGTTTGTCCACGTTTATGCAGGTTTCACCATCGTCTTTGTTGTACTCTTGATATGCTACTGCTCTCCCTTTTCTAGATGGTATGCCAGTTTCCTGTCTATTCATAGTAAATAGTTGTATATAGCTGGGAAGAAGAAAGTGTATATCTGTTTCGGGAAAAAGGGGAAGGGTCGTGGGTTTTCTTTCACGTTTATATTCAGCGCATTTAGCAAATGCTTCTATCCAAAACCCCTTACAATTGTGACTACAACTCAAGCATCTGAGGGCCTTTCTCAGGGGCCCAACATTAGTAACTTGGCAATGGGGGGACAGGACTTCATCCTATCAACTTTCTGCTTACTTGTCCAGTTATCAGCCTTTTTTAGTTGCAGGTTTTTGTTTGTTATTTTGGCCTGGTCAGGTCCCAAACCTCATTCCCACTGCTGGCAGTAAAAATCATTTCATTATAACAAATTTATCAATGCGGCCCTATGTTTCTTGTTGCTGCTACACCCATAGTGCAGATCAAGTCATATAGCATGCATGCGTCTAACTGGTCTTGGGCATGTGTGTTTGTTTGTGTGTGTTTGCATTTCTGATTGTTGGCTCTGGGGGTCTCCACATGGAAGGAGTGTGTGTGTGTGTGTGTGTGTGTGTGTACATGCGCGTCTGACCGTTCCTCTGGGGTGTCCACATGGAAGGTGCGCTCAATGACGGTGGTCCACTGCAGGCAACGGATGATGAATGTGTTGGGCTTGGGCCGCTCCGTCTTCATCAGCTGACACTCTGGACACATCCAGGAAGGACCCCACCAGGGAGAGAGAGAGAGACATCAAGAGAGGTAGATGGAGAGGGAGGGAGAGAGAGAGAGATTCATAGTTAAAGCCATTTATCTTTATCTCCATTGCTCTCCAGCACTGCATTAAACACACTCAGTGAGGAAGCTCCCCAGGTGAGCTGCAACAGAACAGGTGCACTATGGGAGTCCAGACAGCCTCAGTTCAACTTGCTTTGTACACAGCATCGATGTTCAGTTCAAAGAGTTCCATCTCATGTCCTGGGGTTCCCTTTAAGGTTAGTTCAACAATGTATTTCAGACTAATAAAACACAACTTAACCCAAGTATTAAGTCTCTGTTAAGAGCCTTTTGACCTTTGTATAGCAGAAGATCATCAGGACATAACCTTTATGAAATTATACTGTACAGTAACATTCTGAATTTTAAAAACTGTTTATCTGAGCTGGACACTGTGATGCATTGTTCTATGCCCAATTCAGGGACTGGTGTAGCAACCGTAGTTTCCTGTAAGGAGAGACTGTTGTCACCAAGATCTTCCTCTGTATCAGCAGTGTAAAAGATATCTTTATGTCATGTCGTCTTCCAGGGGATCAGCTACCCAACATTAAACATTAAAGTAGTGAGAGGTCTTGTCTCATGAATCAGCACTTTTGTGGTCTTCGTGCCTACAGAGGCGACACTGTGGTAAAGAACCCCAAAAAGCCCAATGCAGTTACCACGTCACTTGCGTGTATATCGATGGCAAAACCAAAATGAGCTACAGTGGCTAACCAGAAAACAGACAAACAAATCAAATAACCTAAATAACAATATAGCTTATAGAAGCATTCAAACCAAACTGCGTCCCAGATTCTTGCTTGCAGCCATATGTGGCAAAGGAAACCATTTGTGGAGGTGATAATGGGGGAAGAGTGTGGGGGGCAGCATAAGAAGCCTGTCGGGGAGATGGAGGACCAGGGTGGAGGCAACCACTGCGTTCCAGCAGGGCTCATCCACAACCCCGAATGACTCACGTCACGCACCTCCGTCATCGGGTTATACCAACATCAGCAGAGACGCACCGCCGACTGACTGACTGACTAGCTGCTGCTACTACTGTAGAGGCGAAGCGAGATAAATAATGAGAATCGGGCACTTAATAACCACTATAACTCACGGGTGTCAGGGAGGAAGTGTTTTCTTTAACAAACAATATGGCTCTCTAATTAGCCTGTTCAATCATACAAGCGGCTTTTGGCAGGGATGGAGGGGCCAATGTTTCTCCGAAGTTTGGAGGGAGAGGGCGATGTCTTTAGATTCTTGTTGTGTGCTGTCCCAGAAGGGGGTCAAAAGTGATACCACCTGTGATACCCCACAGTTGTCTGGGTCACACCTAAAGTCCGATTTGGGCTTTTCAGAAGGTTTGGACCCAAGTCTGTGGTATCAACCTTCCTGTTATTGATGTCATGCTCAGACACTTACGCGCTACAGAGAAGTTATTGAGTGGAGTCTCCAGCTGGTCCAAGTCTTGGGGCCGCTCCTTATACCCGATAAACGTACCATCATTCTTCAACAAGAAATACCTCGGCCTCCACGTTTTAATGTACTCTCCTGCAGACCAGAGAAGACACACAGATTGGCTTTAGTTTAATTTCAAAATAATTACAAAATGTACAACTCTTATTGTAAACATCATAAAATTATGTATCCATTTGACAGCATCATAAATTCACAATGGTGTTTTTTTTTTTTTACAAATCATTAAATAGGTTCTTCGTAAAGACGTTCTCTGACCACAGAACTAGCAGCTCTTGATTTTAAACACAATTAAACACAGCACACTTACTGAAGCATCCACCTGTATAACTAGGCAGTCCAATTTCATCCATTTATACACACATAACTGTCGGAACCGTTACCATAATGGAGGGCTACAAAAACACATCAACATGCCAATCAGCCAGCACGCCTCTTCTTACTACCCCCAGAGAAAACCCACTTTCTTTCGCTGTGACAACCGTTCACTTCCACCAAAGAACAGAAGGAGTCATACGCCAGATGCTGCAAAGTATACACAAAAAAAAAACGCTTTCGCATTAGAAAAAAAAGGCCCAAGCAAGGCATCTGCAGAAAGCTGGAGTGGTGCTGTGAGAGTAATATGCTAGTGTTGATACCCGTGGAGTATTACTATATGATACAGTATATAGTCGAACTATTGAGCGTTAAAGACATTTATTTGATCTCTGAGCTTATGAAGTGACACTGCAACATAGCCCAGCACACGATGGTACAGTACCCAAAAATGCTTCTGTCAGTCTCAATAATGGGGGGTTTTTGCTTTTGATAACGGCGAAGCGCTGGAGAAGAAGGGCCGCTGAGCTCGAAGAGTGGGGACGCATTCCAGCCAAGCAGCTGCGTGGAACCATCTCTCCCACAGTGCGAGCACAGTCCACCTGACACCCCACGCACTGGAGAGGGCACAGGCGAAGCCAGACACTGGAGAGAACAGCCGCCTCCCACTCCTGCCCACGTAACAATTTGTAATTTTGCAGCAGATGTCCAATATGTTATTGCGGCTGGAGCCATTTTTCATCGCCGGGTAGGGGGGTTTAAACTCCCGCACTGCCATCCGCTCTGCCCATAAGAAGGTTCCGCCGCCAAAGAACATTTGGCTTTAGAAGCTACAAGGCATGAACAAGGGTCTCGGAGTTTGTGTCCAACTGTGGTTTGAAAGTTTGCCCTGTCACAAGGCTTGCTGGGAAGAGGAGTTGATCTGGATGAGCAGATTTCTCTGGTTAGCTTAATTAGGCTCCATCATACCCATTGAATAGAATTAAACTGAGAGGATATACATTGAATCTATATACACATATATAGATTAAAATTCAAATGTACATATATTTCCCCTCAATGAGGTTGGTATGACTATGATCAAAGGGACGTACTTCCCTTTATCTTAATTCACATCAGTATCTACGGTGATATAATCCCTAAAACTGCTCTGCTATCAGGTGTTGGGGCAACGTCAGACATCATGGCTGGGAAGGAGCCGTTTGAGACAGGAGCCCAGGAGAACTTTGGCTGACCCACCTGTCTTGCTGCCCACACCCCCACCACTCCCTCTTTCCCTACCTCTCCCTCCCTCATGTGAAGCTGATCAGCTGCCAAGCAGACCCGGGGACAGTATGTACACAACGCCACAGCAGCAACGCTGGACAGGGGTACAGAGCCGGGCAGGCTCAAAGACACGGAGACGCGCGTGTGTGTGTGTGTGTGTATGACATGGAGCCGGGCAGGCTCAAAGACGTAGAGATGCACAGCCTGTGTGTGTGCGCGCGCGCGTGTGGCCAAGTGCATGTGCACATCCGCATGCCAGACCTCTGCCCAAAGGAACAGTGTGTCCAGATCTCATACACCAGTCTGTCTGACGCATGTCGCCCGCCTAGGTTGGCACAGTTGGGCTGTTTGCTGCTTTTGCATATGATCTCCAGCCTTTGCTGGTGATTACATGCGGTGTTACCCAGTTTGCCACACACATTTGCACCAGGGGACCACCACTATGGCTGCCTGTCACAGAACTGTTAATAAACTCTCTCACACAGACTCTCACAGTCCTGAAGTCCAAACATAAAACTTTATTTAAACCTGTGAACGCAAGGTTTATCCTTACCCAAACAAAACCATAAACAAAAACAAAGAATTTACTATATTAATAAGAAATGAATTATTTTAAGAACTTAAGAATTTATTTTATCCTCTTTGTGCGCAAAAATCTAATCCTGGAAAGACCTGAAATGCAAGTAAACACACAAACCACCTACAAATGTGTAACAGGTTTAGAAACGGAATTTAGAAATTTTTAAAATATCATGTTTATATAGACATTGATCTAAAGAGGCCTGAGGGAGATTCCTAGTATTGTTTCTCTGAGGAATGCAAACTCATTTTGCTTTACTATTAAGATAAGAATTCTAGACATTTCAAACACTTGTGTCAAATTACAATAAAATGTTTTATTGCCGAAAAAAGATTATTGCCACAAGAACAATATAGTAACCATAATGTTTTCACTCTAATGCAATCATTCCAGCCATGTTAAATTTAAAACCTTGATCCAAAATTCTTCTGTCAGCTTCTTACAGAGACAGTATTTGTGTTGAGACTACATCACACTGGAATGTAGCACCAGGTGTCTATACCCAGGCAAAACACCACACCCCTCTTTCTCTCACTCTCACACCAAGGCACTCATTAATATATATTTGCCAAGCTCTGTACAGCTTCATAGATAATTGTATTGTACAGGTGAGAAGTTTACAGATTTTATTGCCCTCATTTCACTTCACCATAGATATGAAGACAGAACAACACTATGACATGGTTCCTATATGCAATTAGCAGGCTTTGTCAGAATCTACTAAGGATGTCTACACTGTGTTCCAAATTATTATGCAAATATCCAAAATTACTGATATGAATTGCAGTCATTGTAATTTTCCAGTCAACTATTACAGTACAATTGAAAGGCTTTTGAACAAACTGCCAATGATAACAGTATATATATAACAGTATATATTTGAGTATAAACACTCAAAATGCACGTTCCAAATTATTATGCACAGCAGAGATTTCAACCTTTTCTTTTTTATGAAGAACAAAAAAATGGTCATTTGTGAAATTATAAGCTTTAGCAGGTTATTATAAACTGAAATTAAACCGTTTTCAAGTCAAAACTTTATTCTAGGTGATGTTACATTTGCACATAGGACCCCTTGGTCAAAAGGAGCTTCTGAACATTCTCGTCCATTGAATTTGTCAGGTTTTGGATGGTATCTGCTTCAATTGTTTTGCATGAGGACAGAATACACTCCCAGAGATGTTGCTTAGATGTGAACTGCCTCCCGCCATCATAGACACTTCTTTTGATGATGCTCCAGAGGTTCTCAATGGGGTCGAGGTCAGGGGAGCATGGGGGCCACACCATAAGTTTGTCCCCTTTTAAGCCCATAGCAGCCAGAGATGCAGATGTGTTCTTTGCAGCATGAGACGGTGCATTATCATGCATGAAAATGATCTTGCTGCGGAATGCACGTTTCTTCTTCTTGAACCATGGCCGTCTCACCGTCTCATGCTGCATCTGCATCTCTGGCTGCTATGGGCTTAAAAGGGGACAAACTTATGGTGTGGCCCCCATGCTCCCCTGACCTCAACCCCATTGAGAACCTCTGGAGCATCATCAAAGGGAGTGTCTATGATGGCGGGAGGCAGTTCACATCTAAGCAACATCTCTGGGAGGGAATTCTGTCCTCATGAAAAACAATTGAAGAAGTGTTTTATTTTTTTAAAAAATATACTGTTATCATTGGCAGTTTGTTCAAAAACCTTTCAATTGTACTGTAATAGTTGATGACTGGAAAATTACAATGACTGCAATTCATATAGGTAATTTAGGAAAATCTGAGAAAATATTATTTGCATAATAATTTGGAACACTGTGCACAGTGTAGTGCGGCGTCAAATCCTACTTGGCATATTACTACAAGTATGGCGTCAGAATGTTCGTGTTTACTAAACCCATGTTCTCGTGCGACTGTACGTCACATGACGAGAGACGTGCCCACCACATCCGCCTGACCGTCTGGTGATTTCTTTCGCCTTCTCTTTCACTTAGTCCAGCTTTTAATCACTTCTGCGAATCCGTTCGCCACTTCCACGCGCCACCATCAGGTTCACCCGCGTTTCCTTTTTTTAAATCGTGTCTTCCTCTTTTTCACCGTCGTATGTTCCACTTTTTCACGCAGACAGAGAGGGCAAGTGTTCACTACAGGCAGTAACTGCGCGTTCACCTTAATTCGAGCTTCAAAACAATTCACGCAAAGGACGTAAATGTACCGGACTGTGGACATTGCTCGGTTCATTCACGATTTAATATTATTTATCCAACTGTTTACGTATTCACAATCATTTTCAGCCTCACTGTAGGCACGTGAATCAATATATGCATGTAAATCAACATGCTCCTTCTCATATATACGTTTAGTACCCTTAAAAGATGCTTAAAATAAGGTGCTTTTCCTGACATTGAATTTCTATCTGCTCCCATGCGTATAAAGTCCATGATCTTTGGTAAGGACTCAAAACAAGTCTGGTGTGAAATTGCAGTTCAGGAGATGCTGTGCTATTGGGCAGCTTTGCCCTATCGAGATGATCCATCGTGGCAGTCTTTCGATAGCAACAACGCGGACACTTCCTATCACAGACTGTCCGTTTCTCGAAAACAGGAAGTGAACCTTCAGTCTGACTACTATAGGGGAGATAAGAGATATCTATCTTTATCTTTATCTAGGGGCATCCATGAACTGGTTATTGCAGGTCAGAGGGCATCAGAGACGCTATACTGAGCGTGCAGCATGCGATAGTCATCTTTTTATTCTGCATGCACTGGCATGTGACAGGAAGTATGTGCTTGTTTATAGTATAATAAAATATACAAAGTATAGATGGTTTGTTGCTTTTTACACTGTACAGCTGTTTCCATATAGAGACAAGTTTGTGTGTGTGTGTGTGTGTGTGTGTGTGTGTGTATGGCGTGTGTTCGCGTAGGCTGATGCCACGTGTATGTCGATCTGTCAGAGCCTGATAGAGTGCTTGTACACGCTCAACAGCTGCAAAGCTCAGGGATTCTCGCAGGCTAAAGTGGAATATAATGAAGAGGAAGATTCTAGCACTCAAAAGAGAATTCATCTCTATCTGACAACTCACGCATGCATGCACACACACACAATATTCATCTCTATGCGACAACTGCTATTCTGTCCAAACTGTACCAAAACCAATGAGAGACAAGTGCAGTATCCCCCTTTCTCCCTCTAAAACCCACATGCGCACCTTACATTAAGCAAATCATTGACAAGGCTTATAAATATTACAGAAATTATTTACTGATCTCACAAGAAACTCTCACCCACTACACCGTGTGCCAACGGACAGCAACATCTAGCTTGAATATCTCCTCCTAAAGCACAATGGCATACGAGCCACCGACAGCTAGGTATTAAAGGATTCTTCGACAGAAATGCTAACACAGCACTTAAAACAGTGTCCCAGACTGATGGATGATGGCACAAAAGCAGAGCAGCTCGAAAATCAGGTGGTGGAATTTGCTGAGCACAGGAGAGCGTAGTTGCCGTAGTTACCACACAGAGCCCTGGCCCCCAACTAGGTGAGCCACTGTGAACGTGGTCACCGTTTCAGACAACATTCAGCTACCGCAGCTGGAGGAGTGCTGGACAACAGAGCGTTTTCACATTAGGACTGAACACCAGGATTCAGCCAGAGAGTGTGAATTTCTGACACCATTTTATGCATGTGCAGATTATGGGCCCTGGAGGAGGAGATTATGGGAGAAAAACAATGTCAAGAAAGAGAGACTAATGCAAGGAACACCAGCGAGGAAGAGATGCAGAGGTGTGTGTATGTCTGTGTGCAATGGAAGGGCCGGCAGGGTCTTTGAGGACAATGGTGAAATATTCACTCAATAGCTCTCTGATGCAATGATTACAACATGATCTAAAAGGAGAAAAAAAAACGAGATAAAAAAAAAAGGAGGAGAGCAAAAACAGGAAATGTTAAGGTGCGATTAACAGAAAGATGCCAAAAGATGTATATACAGAGACACAGAGAGAGAGAGAGAAAGAGAGAGAGAACTTCCTGAGGGAGCAGCCGCGGCATTCTGTCCCTCCCCATTCATTGCCCAGGATAAGAAAAGAAGACGGGAAGCACTGATGACTGTGTGTGTGTGAGTGTGAGAAAGAGAAAGAGAGAGAGAGAAGAGAAAGGAAAAGAAATTAAGGGGGTGGGGTGTTTCTGGAGAGGGTAGCAGTAAGGTTGAGGATTTAAGGAATTAAACTCTAAAAACTGTGCAGTGGGTGAAGGGGGGCACTTTTGTTGCCTTTTTTTTACAGGGTCACCCATGCACACACACTTTCTCTCTCTCCCTCCCCATCTCTCCCCTCAGCACTGTCGCTGCAGCCTGGTATCCCGCAGCTGTGGCAGCCGCCCCGCGCCCTGCATCTCAATGAGTCGTCTCTCAGCAGCGGCCCAGCGGAGCCCCCTGTGGGGTTCTCCGCTCTGGACCCTGGAGCTGCAACACCCACACACCCACACAGCCCAGCCAGGCCCACTGTGGCGCACATCCCCTGTCCCCAGCCAGCCGCACAGCCTGCCCAGCCCCACTCGACCGCCCAGGAGCTCCGGCTCTGTCCCCGTGCCTCTCCCTCCTTCGTGCATCCTTTCTTCCCCTCTTTTGTTGGCCCCTTTTTCTTTCTCCCCCGCAGCTGGATGGGACTGAGCCTTTGGCAGTGCAGCCCCCCCCCCACCTCTTTCCTTCTCTCTCCCTTTTTCTGCCACTGCTGCTGGGGTGGGCAAGTACACGGTGGAAAAACGGGGGGGGTCTGGGGGGAGGATGAGGAGAGGAGTCGAACCCTCTTTCTCACGCTCGTAAGAAAGCCCTCACTTCTTCTCGCTGGCCAGAGGCACCTGCTGATTACCATAGAGACACTGTGTGAAGTCCTGCACCCTCCCCCTGCCCCCCCTCCGGTTTTTCTTCTGTTTCAGACCCCCACATTGCCCCCCCCCCCCCCCCGCCCCCTTTTCCCTTTCGGTAAACAAGTGGTCCATGGATTAGTTAAATGGGATACTGCACAGGAAACAAATAAACAAATAGAGGGGGGGGGGACAATTCTGTAATCAATGCTCACTATTTATGTAGAGTCTGATCTTGTTCTCTGAGGCTAGCCTTGCCACCAATGTCCCAGTACAGCTATGGAGCACTAACAGCTGCATGTTTTTATAGACAAACATGTTTTGTTGAGGCATTCTTTACAGGGAAGGGTGCTTCCTTGCGCTTCACTTGTGCAGTACATTCTTTTTGCTCTTTGTAAGTTGATTTGGACCTGATCTGGGGAGAGGGAAGGAGAGAAGCGGTTGCCAAGCAGCCATGCGCCCATGGTATGCATTGTGTTCCTCATTCACAAAATGGACAGATTTCGTCAACAGCCTCCCTCCGTCGCCGTGACCCTGATCAAAGCAATAAGACTCCATTATTACGCCTTGAACCTAAATTATATGAAAATATTGCAACACAATGGCCTTTCAATGAACATACTAGCAGGAATTTGGCTGCAGGGGTTGAAGAACCCGTATGCACGAGGTAAGTTTCCTCCATGCCTCCCATCATCACCAGTCTGCCAATTCAGACCCCTGGGCGGAGCAATGGTGCATGTAGACCTCCCTGCGCATCTCCTGTGGTTCCAGGGCCACGTCTCAGAGGGAGACCTGCTCTGAAGCGCCAGCCCAGCAGGGCCACAGCCACCTGACCGCGAATCGCCGCAGAAAGCTCCGGAAAGCTGGCCGCACTCCGGCCAGTTGCTGAGGAGAGCAGCGGCGATGATGGATGCGTGGGCCGGGTGAGAGGCACGCCAATCGGAAGCCGGCCCACACACTGCACTCCGGGGAGGGGAGCAGCGACTGCACACTGCCAAAGGAGACAGCGGGGGAGTGGGGGGGGAGTGAGAGGGAGGGGTAACAGCAGAGGAGTAAAAAGGGCAAACAGAAGTGAAGGAAAGCCTGCGAGGGGCCAAGGGGGTAAAATAATAAAGAGAGATGTTGACGACGAAAAGAGAAAGCAGAGAAAAATGGCCTACCCTTGCAGCACAATTGCAGAGCAGGAGGTTTCGGCACAGAAAAGTAAGCACACAGCAGGCTGACTGCGACAGAGGTGGACCCTGCTGGTGCGCACACAGAGACACACACGCACATGCACACAAAAACAAGCCCCTCCGACGCACCCCCACCCTAGTCCCCGACACCCCGCCCCCCTCCCGACAGCTGCACCATGGCAATTTACATCTCTCCAGCACATTTAGCAGGAGTCTGTCTGCCATCACCCGAGGCCCAGGGACCCCGCTGGCCTCCAGACACCAGACAGAGTGCTCTCCTCACAGGGAGCCCTACTCCACCGCTGTCACTGCCCTCCGGAGCAGCACAGCTCAAACACAGTCAGCACTTCTCCACTGTGGATGCTTCTTTTCCCGATAAAAAATCTGTGATAAAGTGATGCCGTCAGGGCAAGGCACTCAGCACAGCAGAGCCAAGAGCAGTCCATATTTAAAGACAGCAGTTACTGTTTCTTATAGAGCAGCACAAAAGCTTCAGTGAAAAGGATGGAGGTTTCCCGATGAACATGCAGGAGAAAGAGAGAGAACCAAAAAGGAGAGAGAGAGAGAGAGAGAGAGAGAGAGAACCTGGTCTGACCCGGAAGGTGTCAGCTGCTAAGAACAGTGCCCCAATGGGACAGTGCTAATCAGGTGGTTAAAAACAGATCACAGAACAAAGAGAGAGAGGGGGTAGCAGGGAAGAGGTTTAGTTTTATACTCTTAGTAGATAAGGAATATAAGACTTGAGCCATTATTTTGAACAAAGAACAGTTTCAATTTCAAAGCGGATATACACATACACAGCCACACCCCATTCAGACCACCGGAATTTCCACAGAATGACACACAGGTGTACTGAAGTCGATCACCATGGAGCAAACAGGCCCGGGCCTGAGCTCCAGTCTGACCAACACCATGGAGCGCTTCACAACCAGAGGCTCACCCAAGGCAGCTGCAGGGTCTCCCACGCTCCCCAGCAGGGGCCAGCATCTCTTCCCAATGGCTGCCAGGGGAACATCTTCACTTTCAATTTCAAATCTCTACCCGCCCTCCCCTTTCCTGGGTATGTAACTCAAAACCATGCTTGCTGCAGTCGTTACTCTGAAAGAGGGCCCACTCAGTACCCTCAGCCACAAAACAAACAAACAAACAAACAAAAACATCCAAAACAGCAAACACTCTGAGGTTTAGCTCAAGGCTCAGCCATGTTTCCTGGAAGGTGGATTGTGGCCTCTTTGATGTATGATGTTCTGGCTATGATAAAAGATTAAAAAAAAAAATCAACCAATAAAAAAAAATCTAACCAAAAAAAAAGTTACTCATGTGAGACGGTGCTTTGCCTGGAAGCGTCCTCGAGCACGGCACAGGCATGCGGGTGACGTCAGCGTTTGCCCGAATCGCGTCAAAGCAAGGGGAAACGACGGCCCCTGTTCAAAAAGACAGCAAGGAAGAGGGCTGAACTCGGCCCTCCACACGGCTGATTTCAGTGAAGATCTGCCACGTTGCTGAAACTCACAATCGTCATGGCCTGGCATGGCTCGGCTAGCATGGGGGGCAGCCTCAAAGTAGCACAGCACAATACGAAAAGCCTCTCAGTTCAGGAACTTCCTGTGGGACCAGGGTTATGTTCTCCTGCCCAATGGAGGATGGGTTCCCTTTTGAGTCTTGGTCCTCCCAAGGTTTCTTCCTAAATTCCTGCCATCTTAGGGAGTTTTTCCTTGCCACTGTCGCCTCTGGCTTGCTCATTATGGATCTGGACCCATACGATTGTAAAGCTGCTTTGTGACAACATGTGTTGTAAAAAGTACTATATAAATAAATTTGACTCCTGGGGTCTGCTCTTGATATCATTCCTTACATTTACTTAACTACGGTACGCTACTGAGCATGTCTTCACAAGGCCAGCATACAACTGTAAGACAACAATCATCAAAATGTGCAAGAAATTATTGGATGTAACTAAATGATTTTTAATTAAAATGACCAGTGGAAACGGATAGCACTTGTACAGTTTCTCCATGTTGACCAAGAACATGTATTTCATGTTTCATGCTTGTGTTTAAATGGCTGACACACTCCCTTCGGCACACTATCAGAAGACTGAACAGATGCATGTAGCTGGAACTGCAGCGATATAACCCCAGAAACAGAGATCCAGCAGGAACAGGGACAGAACATGCTGTGTCTGTGGAGCTTTAAAACTCACACCTACATAACCAAACCAGAGAACCTGCGATGTATGGACGAAAACCTGTGGCAAACACTGGACACTGGATTTGCTGTAAGCAGATTTCCAACACATGCACATTTATTAACGCGTATACAGAGAAATGAAATTGCAAAATCTGCGAAAGTCAAAAGGCAACAATCAGGACTTAGAAATGCATTAAAGGCTCCACAGGAAAGTGCATCAGCGCTGTTTGCGACTGGGGACCCAGAGTGACCACGGAGAGACAATGTCACACCGAGCGTGCCGTCTGTGCGATGGCGGAGACAGCGGCACCCCGACAGTGACGTGACACCAAAGGCAGCTCTCCACAAGGCCTTCTGCTCCGGCCTGGACCAGCACTTGCCCCCTATCCTTCTCTCCCACTCTCCCTCTCCCTCTCCTACCTCTCCGCCCTCCCTGCCCCCGATCGAACCAGGGAGAGGCCCTGTGACATTTCACTTGGCACAGCTGCTGGCTTAGTGACAGCTAAACATTCGGTAAGGACTGTTTGGGGGGGTGAAGACAGACGCGTGAGTGAGGGCCAGTGTGCATGCGCGTGCATAGTGTGCTTTGACAGGACTTAGACAGGCAATGCACCTGTAGTGATTTTAACAACATGTTCATTTCTCAGAAAGTGACCCAAATACGCACCAAATTGTATTTACATTGGATGAAACATTGAAGCTGTAAAGTGGATGAAAGCTCTACATAATTCTGAAATATTTCCTAGACCGAGAAAATACCAGGTGATGCCCATCATCTCCATACTGGTAATGTATCTGTGCAGAAATACCTAACATTTCAAACGCACAAAAGGCTAGAAAATTCTCAAAATCTAAAATCTGATATTTGAAGCGTAAACTATGGCTTGCGTTTGCAGCCTTATGCGTGTCCTGACGTTATCTTCAGAGAGCCTGCCAAATGTTCACACAGCCAACGAGCCATTCAACTGAGCAAGCGAGTGAGCGAGCTTCCTGTGTGCTGGCCTGCTCCTCATACATGGGGAGAAATGTGAATGGAAAGGTCTGCTGGCAATCTGCGGTTCAGATCTAAACAGTCTACTGAGCTCCTCCTCACCCATCCAGCCCCCTAGTCAGCCAGCCCCCTAGTCAGCCAGCAGCTTGATGCTTCCTGTTCCGCCTAGCCAGGCGGCTGGCTGACGTCACATTGTGTTTTTCTCTTCTGCTCAACAATACCACAACAGTTCTGTGGCGGAGAGAACAGGCCAAATGGTTGTTTCAGGAGTGGTGCGGGCAGGGTAGCAGCCCTCGCTGCATTACATGTGCCCTGGCTCGGTCAGAAGGTGCACTGCCGGACTTTTGAAAAGTCAGTGGTGATATCGCGCCTCTTTGCTTGGCCATCAACAATTAGACACTACGAGTACAATCATACTTAATAAAAATGTATCCAGTGATGTTATATAATGGAATTACTGATTTAAAAGGTGACAAACAAAAAAGTATTAAGTTGAAAAAAGGTCAGATGGGCATTTGTACAAAGCTAATTGAAATAAACTCTCCCTATGAGCATTTTTAATAAATGTGTGTGAGAGAAAGAAAGAAAGAACGAACATACCTATTGGACTCTATTCTCTGACCACCTCTCACACTTCAGCTCTGCTCACTTCCCCTATTCTCTATGTGTCAACAAAATTTAACACTACACATTTGACTCATGTTATCGAAATCAATCAGTTGCGGATGGGGTAAACAGAAAGTGCTTCTTGAACTAAATCTAGGGCAATACACAGTGCAGCGCTGGGTTTCCCCAATGCTTTGTAGCGCAGAAATCAGTAAATGATGGACAAGAATCACACTGAACACATTTAAGATGGTTTTAATGCTATGATGCATTTTTGGGAAGCACGCACAAGAAGCATTCAAATGTGGACAAGTATGATTTGTCATCACCAATTCAAGACTTAAGTAACGGGCTAGCCATCTTGTCATCACAGAGGTAAACGTAAGACCAAAACTCTTTGGTTCTCAAGGTTTTCATTTGAATCTTTCAATACTGTGACTGACTTAGCAAAGCAAACCAGTAATGCAACGTGTGGTCAAGTTACGTGTGGTCAAGTCATCCAGAAACATAAATCATCAAATGTGACTTTTTATTATCATTAAAAAAAACAGCTGCATCAAAAAAATTTAGAATTTCGTTTCACATTGAGTCATTTAGAATTACATTTTCCATCACAAAACATCTTAAATTAGCTAAGTGTCCAATAATACATACAGAAAAGTATGCACAAAAGGACTATTCTATTATGACAATGCTTTATAATGTGATATAATCTGTTAGCACAGATTATTAACACGATCATTTTGATTAAAGGAAATTTAGAGCAAGAATCAAATATTTATGTGACCATGTAAAAACCATATGAAAATGGTGCCAACCAATACAGAACTTGTGTTCATGAAGATTTCCATAATTACTTATTCATGTGTAATCTCTTTTCTAACTTGAAAATATGTTGAAAAGAGTATTGCCCACTGAATATGAGGTTTTAGTGTAATACAGCTACTTATGCTACAGTTTTGCTATGGTGTACTGAGATCAATACTACAAGAAGGGTTAACAGATGGCATATCACGCAGACAGTAGTCAAAGCAGAGATCAAATCCATGACATCTTTCAGCACTGTTCTCTGACTGCTAGGATACTAACGTCCATATCCATCTTGTGACTCTTATCTATACAGGCAAAATATTTTTACAAAATTACGCTCCCCATCAGGAACACTTTTAGGTCCGAAGCTGGATCTGCCGATACTGTACATTGCACTACAAGCCCAGAGTGGAGGACTACCATAGCCACGACTGGCTAGGACTCACCAGCACAACTGTGCACCAGCACAGGTGTGAGAGAAGGTGTGAGGCATGCGAAGTGAAAAAGTCACGAGGAACCAATCTTTCCCAATCATCTGGATGACATTTTAATTATGTGATCTTCATGAGACATATAAACATTTTTTTCTGAAGGCAGTTTAGCTGGTTTTAATGCATAAGCACATAATATCTCTATTCTTAATAGCGGTTTTATTCCACTGGCGATGGAAATGTGAACTAACTAATTGCAGATTCACAGTGTTTCTTCAGGCACTTGGTTTCATATGGAAGAGTGGTGTCTGAGTTTAGGATGCCTATAAATCCAGGGGGAACACATGTTCTATGCACATGCCCTTATGCATATGTTCTGTGTAGTTATACTGTACATAAAGCTTCTGCATTTATGTACATTATAAGGCTACTGCCCCAGTAGAGAAATTAAAATAACACAACCATGTTGTAAAGGTGGAGATTAACTGGACAACAGTGGAACAAGGTAGAGGTGTTAATAATGATGTCATGAGCATAAAGACGGATATCACGGGATCACGAAAACGGAAAGAACCACCTTGGAGAACAGGTGGCATGGGTGCTACCACGAAACAAATCCAGGAATTCTCAACATACGCCCCTTCAAAAGGCAAAACGTTCACCTGGACACACACACACACACACACACCTTTTTGACCTTCTGTAAATCATACCTCGTTTGTGGAGCCATCCCTCTTTCACAATCACCACGTCGCTCATGCTGGCCCAAGGGGAGCTGGTCCGTCTAGCCGGCGTCTCAGAAGGAGAGCAGCCACTCCGAAGCCCGCAGTCTCCTGTCTTTGGGCCAGGGCAGGGAGCCTCTTCTCAAAGGTTACCTGTATGGCCAAGAACATGCATTAGCCTTACTGTATAGGTAAAGGAAATACTATATCTGAATTCACTTTTTCAAATACTAAATAAGGGTAGAAATCGGAAACAATTAAAACTTGTAACTGCAATGTAAAGATCATGAAGCGAGTTTTGTTCTGTAAAATCGTGCACAGACACTGCCCGAAGACCAAGAACTAGATTATATCACAACCAGTTTCCCAACTTAAACAGAAGTCAACGCTGTTACGCTGTGACATCCAGCCTAGGAAGCAACCCATGTGCCCCTGCTACGTCAACAGATTCTGGAAACAACAGGAAGTAGTGATGATCCTGACAGGCAGCGATTTAGCGCCTCAAAAGGGAGGGTAGACGTTTCTGTGTCTCTCACGGAACCGGACACTGTTGTGTCCACAAGCTCCGTGCTGCACGGAGGCGCGTCCCTCTTGTCCTGGCTCATGAGCTGCCGGGTTGAAACACTGGGGCTGGCCATTTTTAAACTCTTCAGCAACAAGGCAGGCTTTATTTGAATCCTCCACTAATGGAAGGCTTCCATCTGCCGTGATCATTAATATTTCAATGAGATCAATGAATTAAACATACATTTATTTAAAAATGAAATACAGTGCAAGTACTCAAGTCCCTAATACAATCTGCATCAACATGAGTGTACGGGGGTGCTCAGTCAAAGGTACAAGATTGAAAAAAAGAAATAAAGAAAATTCAACAAGAAGAGCAGAGCTCAGCCAATGTAGACAGTTATATTATGTAGTCTGGATTTCACCGCAGAAATGTTTGATGTATGACATGACCATAAAAGAAAAGCTACAACATAAACACAGAAAAAAACAGACTGAGAACACAGAAGACACGATAGCAGTATCATCATTATACAATATAAAGCCAAGCATGCTAATCTTTGACCACTGGAGCCCCGATTGACTTCCCTCAGAGACTACCAAAGAAGCCCAGAACGAGTGGGGAAGGATAATTTAAAATAAAACTATAGATACAATCCAAACTGGAAGAAGTTAATATAGCAAAAAATACTAAATGCAGCAAAAACACTGAAGGTATCTTTTTCACACAATGGTGGCAGACAGTACCAATCAAATTTCAGTGTGATTGTTCACTAAATTGTACATTACAACTGCAGGCCCAGTTTAAACTAGCCTAAACATTTTCATAATTAGAACTTCAGAACAGCAGGTTAGGTTTAGGCTAGGCCTTAATTCACTAGTTTCCAACCAAATAAGCATGTTTCAAATTTTTGATCATTTGATAATATCCAGACATAAGTACAAGCAGCCAGTGAGGACACTGCTGGAGCTTCTATTTTCCCAAGGCAACATTACATAAGTGTTGACAACAACTGGAAATTGTGAAAACTTACCAATGTCCCAGTTTTAAAACAGTTTCAACATGGCTTCTACAGCAACTTGGTCAATATTGGTGGACAAATGTAAAGATGCCACAATCATTTGTGCTTTAGGGTCACTGTTGACAGTTCACTTTAGTGATTTTATTATTTATTTAAAGTTTGGTAATCTGTCTTTTTTGCATAGGGTGGCAGTACACCCCCCCCCCAAAAAAAGGTTTCACATCTACTTTTCCTTTTTACATTTTTTATACTATTTCCACATTTTAGAAAGTGAAGACATCAAAACTATTAATCTCCAGATGTGGAATTCCTTGGTGACCAAAAAAATTGTTACACAAAAACACTCTTATGTTTTATATTCTTCAAAGTAGCCACCCTTCACCTTGACGACAGCTTCGCACACTCTTGGCATTGTATCAACCAGCTTCATGAGGCCACCACCTGGGATCCTTCAGCAAAGTTCACACACATGCAGAGCACTTGTAGGTAGAGGGACTGAAGTTGATCAGAAGTGTTTTTAATTGTCTTTAAGATTATGGAAAAGCTACATTCAATTATGCATGTTGAAATTATGTGTATTGTTGCATGTAATCACAAACTATAAAATGTTTGAGCTACCGTTGAGGGCTCAAACATGACTGGTCGTTTGTTGAAACCATAACATTTCATCCAGTATCTTATTTTCAGCAATAATCAAAACAGTGACTGCCAAATCTTGCATCATTCTATTAGTACAGTGTGGGCAGGGCTTTTACTTTGTTTAGCTTCAAAACTAATGTACCGACTAGCAGAGTTGTGCTACCATTTCCTCAGCTGAAAGAGAAAGACTTCAATGGCTGGGACAAACATAAATAAACCCAAATGTGTCGAGAGGCTGCTCCCTCACAGGAAGTCATTAGTTTGGAATGGGCAGCGGCTGCATCAAGCTACCCCTCTGCCTGAGGGACCCCCAGTGCACAAACCCCTCACACAGTCATCATGTCTGAATGTGGAGAAAATATCACAGGCCTGTACGACCACAGGGACTGTGGAAGAGGTTCAGTAGGGCCTCCACAGCTACGGCGGCAGACGACTGAACAGGAAATTCAAACAGATAGGACACTCCAAGGAGCCTCTCCGCCCTCAATGCGCTGTCTTACGCCACTAGTCTCACTCACACAAGTCTTTAACTTCAGCTTTCTCTCACACACGCTTAACCACTGCCAAACATCTCCACCCCAACCCCACCCAGCAAGAGTACATGCAAGGCGGCTTAAAAAGCTAGAGCAACAGACAGATGGACAGAGTCACAGAAATGGAAAGAGAAAGCAAGATGAAAAGACAACAGCAGTGCATGACGGACTTGAAACCTAAACAGTGAGCTCCCCTTAAACGTGAGCGGTCTCTGCACTGCCAGTTGACTCCATGCTGCTCAGGAGGGGTGGGGGGTGTAAATGCCTGCATAGCTGGCAAGCGGCCAGCAGCAACTGAATGAACCCAATACCCTGACTGGGGGGGTTGAAGGGGGTCACATGGTGTACTGGGCCCTGGGGCCTACACCCACACACACTCGCTCGTTCGCTCGCTCCTACTCTCGTTCCCCAATCATTCATCATTCCTGTTCTGACTGAAGGGGCAAGCCCCATTCAATGCAAATCAGTGTCATACAGCAGGATGATACAGTGGGGTCTGTGCGCATCATGGCTGATAGACTGGGCCGTGAAGCTGGCCAGTACAATCACCTCTTCAACATCGAAGGAGGAAAGGGTCATCACTAGAGCAATGTGCTGGCAGCTAGCTTCTGTACCTGTCTGATCCAGAATACATCATTCCAAGGGAAGGAGTACTTATTACAATAGTCCATCCAGCACACTGATAAAACATGACTCAAACCCCTTTTACAAATATTCGGCATAGAATGCTTGATTATTAGTCACTGAGTTAAATCAATTAAGCCACAACACAGAAAACACTAAATTGCTCAATGTTGCGATTTTGCATGATCTGAATGGCACTGGGTTTGACTATTTTGTATTCTGGCTGAGGGATCATCTGTATGACCATAAAATCAGCCATAACGCTATCATGTTTACCGCAGCGAACCATGTACTGCTATTACAACACAATTAATTATATTTGGGGCAATGATGTGCAGTCAATAGACAAACAGGAAATAACACAAACACGGCACCATGGCCATCAGAGGCAAGCTTGATCCGGTACTGCAAAGATGAGTGTATAGTAAACACAAGAGCAGGCTGGGGATTCCCGTTCCACAACATATTTACAAAGTTGCAAAAAAGTGGCCTTTAGGTTGTTAAATGAACAAGCATACTGAAATATTTCTACCACCAACCAATTCATTTACGTCATATTATGAACTCAAGGATATTTCATCTAGCCTATGCCTAGATATTGCATGAACGGCCCAAAGGGTAATATCTTTGGTTTAGGGTTTTAAAAGAGTCACTAACTCACTTTTAGTGTAGCACATCTATGCAAGCTTGAGCTTGCAGGGAATGTTTGGTTTTGGCAATAAAGCAATTTATTCCATTTTCCATGAACTGTCTGAGTAATCCAGCTCACACGTGGCACGAGGAGGTCAAACTATTACACACTTATTTGACATGTTTACAACAAATTGACTTGTAGAATTCATCATTAGATAACAGTTACATTTTGGAGTTTTTTTTACCTCCCTTATTTTAAGGAAATGCACCAGGAGCCAATGGAGACAGATCAAACATTAATGTGGAGTCAAGGAATAAGTGCATCTAAAGGAGGGGGGGGGCAATTGGGAAGCTAAGACATCTTAAGAGATTGTTCTCCTCAGGACCCAACGCAAATGAAGGTCAGTTTTATGAAAGGTTAGCGTCAGAATCTCTTTCTTTGGTTTATAGGCCAACCACTCTCATCCAACGTCCTGAGGCGTGGCCTCCAAGCACTGACGTGCACAATAAACCCAACTGTGTCTGAGCAAATTTCAAACGGCATTCCTGGGATTCTGCATGTTACTGGCGGCACATTTGCGTCAACAGTACCCGAAGGAACTCAAAGTCCTTTCACATACTAATGGACAAGAAGAGAGAATGAGGGCGTGAAAGACAAAGCTCTCAGCATCTTCAACTAACACCAGAACGAGTCAGTACCTACACCAGAACGAATCAGTACCTACACCAGAACGAATCAGTACCTACACCAGAACGAGTCACATGCTACAGTTTTCGAGCAGGCTACTAACAGTCCCTACTAAGGTCTCGTGACTTTGGAAGAAAGAAAAAAAACAGGACGATAGCTTAAACCTGTGGATCAAGTGAAGCTGAGGGCAACTCGGTTGATCTGACCTGAGGGAGTGCATTATAAGCGTTAAAAAGAAAGAAAAAATATTTAGCTTCCATTTTGTGTTCTTCCTTTAAGCACATGTTGTTCGCGTCCTACAGTCAAAACAATCAAGGTTCAAAGAGTAACAACGTGGGAGTGAACACAGAGCACTGGAGTGAATCACCCTAAACACTTCTTGCGAGTATGAGCGAGCGGGTAAATAAGAAACCATGGTAGATAACAAATAAATTGATCTCGCTTACGATTACATGTTCCACTTTTTAAAAAAATCATGAAAACGAATTTTTTTAATGTATGATCTCGGAGAACTAGAAGGCTAGATGAACAAAAAGTAGGCCTATCCGTCCACGCGGCGGTCAACTCGAGACAAGAGGACACAATGTAATGACAGATCAATAAAACATTTTGACTAGGTTATTTTAACTAGACACATGGTGTTCCGGTTTACGTGCGTATGGTATTACATGTTTTAATCTACATTCAAGATACGCAGGAGTAAATGAGCGCTTAATTCATTTGCTTAATGCAAACGAATATAACCAGAAGAAAAGACATGATTCTGGGCCTAGACAGGGCAGACTGGGTGAGAATAACCGCATCCTATATAATACAATGAGACCTTCCCTCTCAGTTAACAGTCGGACATAATCCATAAGAAAAGGAGAAATACAACACTTTACCTGAACAGTATATCAAAACTGTCTCCGGAACATTGCTTTGAGTGGCGTCGGCAATTTTACTGGCAGCTAAATCCCACAAAAACAGGTAAAACTGTTTTCATTTACCCCGCTCCCCTTTGCCTTTCCTCCACTACACCTCCCAAACGTTCTGTCTGCAACGCTACTCCTGCTCGCTGTCGGCGTGGTCCTAGTGCCGACAAGGTTCGTCGCTCTCTTCACATCGCATTTAAATAAATGTGCATGTAAGAAACTATGACCTCCCAAATAATTAGATATACAACGGTGCTACAACACTTACATCATGGAACATCTTTGATCATTTTGATAATTTTTAAAAGGTAGGCAATACTCAAGGTCACCCAGAATGCGTTGAATCTGTTCAGAAAAGTTCTAGTTTTAGTCTAAATAACATACTAAATATAATTTTTTTTAATGTCATAAATGTTCACTTCATTTACTGCATTAATTTTTGACCACATGACATTATATGATCTACACATGACTTCAAACTTCTGAAGGTTCCATCATAAAGTTAGATCTGTTTTGGGGTTTTACATCATAGTCATTTGCTGGACTGCAGAATATAATAATCAGAGCAAGAGCAAAATGTGCATGCATGCATGCAAACAACTATAATACAAATAAATTTAAATATCAGTGAGCTATCTTTTCAGTTCATGAACAGTACTAAAGTACTGATGTGTTCTGTGTATTGAAATCATTCAATATGCTCTCTTCACTTTTTTATTTGTTTACTCAGTCCCAGTATCCCCCCACACAAGTCCATCCAGGTACTGGGCCTTCAAGTCTAATGATCTTTGCTCCAGTGGTTTTGAGGCCCACCACATTGCAATCTCGAGCTTCATTTCCATTGCATTTGTTCTGCAAACAAAAAAAGAAATACCCTGAAAACAGTTGTTTCTTTGGACTGTAGCCAGAGCAACAAGATGACAAGACATTTAAGTGCCATTTTGTTTAGGTTGTGTTTCTCCACAATACTTTTGTCAGGATCTGTGCAACTAAAGGAGAGACTCCATGCCTTCCCAGGTTAGCTGTACTCTGTTATAGAACTGACTGCTATCTATCTTACAAAATGGTTATGCTTCCTTTTATTGTGCTTTTTTATTTCAAGGATATCAGTGGAGGTGATTAGCATAAAAATAAATCAAAGTGGAATTCATGAATGACTGCCTCACTGGAGAGCAGGCCAGCAGATGTGGGGTTGGTGTGGTGCAGCGCTGCTCTAGAGGAAATTGTAGCTATGTGTTTTCTACAAAAGCACAGCAACAGTGGTCAAAAGAACCTGGGGAACTGAGGAGACGTGGTTCTGCACTAATGGTGTGTCAGCCTAACCTACAGTCATTTCTGATCCACCAGTTCACTTTTACAACTTCTAAGACTTTAGGGATGGAAACTGAAATGTGTAAATTCTACAAAATGTCTCTCTCTTATTCTCTCATTGTTTTAAGTTAAACGCACACAATTAGCAAAGTTAGTGCTGAACATATGTTGCACATAAGTCAGCAAGTGTGAGGAGCTCCTCACAGGGTCACGTGTACAGAAGCTGTAAATGAATAAGATGGCGAAACTTTGACGGGGCTGAGGGCAGAACTGCAAAGGAATGTGTTGCCATTGTCTGAGTAACGAGAGGGTTGGGGGGAATGCCATTGATGAGTGCAGAGGGAAAGAAAGAGCCTCCTGATAGCTCTCTCTCTCTCTTGTGAGAACCTCATGTAATCCATGTAATCATCAGCCCACTGAAGCTGTCTCAGGAGCTCTGGTCCCAATGTGCACAACAACTGCTTTGTCTCACCTGTAAACACACACCTCACCAACCGCATTCAATCTCCGTCCTGTTTTTGAAGGAAAGCTTGGGGTCTTGCATGACCAATAGGGGAGCAATATACTTTCCATAGCATTTGTCATATGTTGATCAGCCTGCTAAGCAGGACATTGTTGATCTTGAAAACAAAGTTACTCTTTCTAGTGAAGATCATTGTTCATAATTGGCTCCTTGAGAATTATTTGATAAAATTGATGTAGAAGCTTATTTAGAATTGTTTGTGATTTTAATTATCAGTCAATATATTGTAAATATAAATTACTGTAAATATTAACTGATGGTAATTAAAATGTACTATCTTAGAAAACTGAGAAAAGGCCCTAAATTGTAATGTCTTTTCAACTTTTACAATTCTACACATTGTGACCTTTCAACAGTTTAATATATATACAATGAAAACCAGCTCCATGGTTTGAAACCAGCAGGGACTGCAGTAGGGAAGACAGCGGCTCAATACCTCTGTCAATAGGTTTGTTCCAGCAGTGGTGGGCTCATCCACCATATTACCCAACACCCCCCTGCTTCCCCGGAGCTGTAAGTCCATTCATCCTGATGCAGGATAAGTTCTCCCTGCCGTAATCAGCACCTTGAATATTGTAAGGAAATCAACACAACTGGTCGCAAATCAGTGGAAAGGCAACGATCCCCCAGCACCCTGGGGAGAAGCGGCAAATGGGCTTTTCAAAGCGTTTGGCAGCTGGGGCTCAGGCCAAAGGTGACCCAAGCAGTTGTGGAGGGCAGAAGCTGAGCAGCTGCACCTCTGAGTCCTTGTCTTCACTGTGCCTTAACAACAGTCTGAGTGCTGAAAATAGAAACAACTATGTACCTCACATACATCTGATTGCTCAAATTACTGCATAGCAAACGCTTATCCACAAAATATATGAAAGTTACTGCATAACCTTACGAATTGCTATGCCCTGATAAAATATATTATTGTTTTTTGTGTGTTACATGTTACATAAAATAAAGGTCCAGTAGAGAATAATGTACTATGTGGAATGTTCTGTTCTAAATTACCAGTTGATAATGTCACTGCATTCAAGTTTTGTCTTTTCTGAGTCTCAAAAACATGAAAAAAAGGGGTTTTGTACACTTACAAATAAAATTTGTCCAAGTCCATGGAGGATTGCCAGTGGTCTCATTAATATTCATACTGTGTGTTGAATCAAACCACCCCCCCCCCACCCCCCCCACGAATATGCACACCGCTTCATACATTTTATTTACTTTTTTTTTTTTACTTGTTGATGAAAATAGTCAAACATGAATTTATATGAATTTATTTACAAATAGAAGGGCATAAATGTATCATCTATATTGAATGCTGGGATATGAATTTGAGATATGATATCAAAAGTGGTTCAAATTGAGTAAATCTGTATAAGTCTAAAGGCTTTCTCAGTCTTGACAGGTGAGGAAATTTGGAAGTAATCTCTATGGCATGGCGTGAGAACAAATGCCTGTCCCATTGATGAGTTAGCACTACTTCTTTCATGAATGGAGCTAAATGGTCAAATTGCACATCCTTTTACAGACTGTCATATAACAAAAGAGTAAGAAAGCAGAGCAAGGCAATGACCTGAGCATATATGTCATACATAGGATCTCCATGACAGGTTTGAAAATATGCGATGTTGAGAGCTTCTTCGAAATACTGCACTGTTGGGCAGCTTTAACTTGGCTAAGGCCTGAGTCAGGGCCAAGGCATTCCAGCTCTGAGCAGGATTAGCCCCATAGCCATCTATGAGATCCCTGCACTTCCCACACACACAGCACATCAGTCCCCCACAACAATGCACAGAAAAAGGGGCGGGAAGAGCCTCCAACAGTCTCTAATTATACACTTAAATCTCCTGAAAAGAGAGGAATGCGCTTGGCTAGGCTTGTTTGATGGGATAGCCACAATTTAGAATGTTAAAAACAACTTAACCAGGTTCTGCCTGCTAAACGTCACAAACCCCTTCTAAGTGGCCATTTCTTTCTCTCTCGAGAAAGCAGCTGCTCTTACTTTGATGGTCTTGGTTATATATGAGGTGCCACACTGTCTTGCTAGAGTGGTATACATGAAGATATGTCTTCAAAATTGACTGGTTTGTGACCTTGGAGTTTCCACAAGGCTACGCTCAGCAACTGCTGGAGGCAGGCACCTGACTTTTGGTCAAGTAGATCAGGTGCCTGTTCCAGGGGTATCATGTTATGTATGGTTCTCTTTGTAAAAAATGTTAATGTTATGTAGTTTTTGTTCAAAAAGGACTAACAAACAGAGTTTTTCAGAGAAACCTAAGGCATGAGAATTTTTCAACAAAAACTAATCTAGTCTTGCTGACTAATATAGATAAACACAATGGTCATTAGTCTTTAATATATATATATATATTTAACATTATGACCAAAGTTATAAACATGTCATTTACAAATTTGGTGGTGCGGTCTCTGGTGTATAGGCTTCTGAGGTTCAGAACTCTAAGGCAAAAATAATAGCAAGCAAGCTTATGTCTTCTTGAATAAAGTAAATAAGCTTATGTCATGTTGGAATTTATAGTGAACACCTAACACTGGGCCTAAGAACAGTTGTAGGTGTAGAAATAATATTTTTAGATTCTAAGTCTATATTAAACTGAGTAGGATCAGTAAAGCGCTACTGATGAACAAGCACAGCTGTTTAAGGGGAACCCTGCCACTTGCTGCCACGGTGTGAGTTTAAGTAGAAATACAGTACAACGGTGTTTGGCGTTATCGCGAGACTGGACCATTAACAACCTGCTTGACACAGCGCAGTGCTGCTATGAATGCTGCTCGCTCAGCGGGGTCGAACTAGCTCAAGAAACCAAATGAGGCGCCAACATCTGGCCACACATCATGAATGAACGACAGAATATCTAAGGAAACAACGAAAGTCGCAATTTCTGTAAGTATGGCGTTCGAAAGACGGAAACGTAAAGATTTAAAGTTGGGTTAGACAGTCTCATCCGCCTCCGAGCAGTGCAGTTGCCTTAGTCAGCGGCAGTTGTCGAGTTCCTTTGGTGTTAAAGGCTCCCACTAAGCTGCTGTCCAGAGTGTCTACAGACGCTTCTTTCTGTTTATTTTTTAATTTATGAAATAGAGACAATTTTACTGTTTCATCTTTTTATTTTTCAGATTACCCATAAATCGGTCAGGAGTGTACTGTCAAATGTAAAACCTAAATTGCCTAATTACGTCAGGCTTTGGCTATTAAAACGTTTAAGGGGAAATTTTATGTACAGTTCTATCATCAAGTTTCCTTTAATTAATAAAAAAGCTCATAATCACTACAACGAGAGGGCAAACTTTTGTCAAAGTTAGTTTTTTTAAAAAAAAGTAACAGTAGGTTCTTTGTTGAATCGGACTTTCCTCGCAAAGTTTTTGCATGAGCGAGATCAGAGGTTCGTTCTCGTCTTGGTGGATTACATTGTTACAGTTATGATGTCGCACTGGAAAAAAAGTATGTTAAGCCACGGCTTTCTGTAGTCACTAGATTTGGAGTAACATATGGCATAAAGGCGAGCACAGCTGGAGGTAGCGCTTCCACCGCGGTGATGTCAGAGCAGCTGACTCCACAGCTTGCGGGATAATTAGCAAACAGGGCACCAGTTTACTCATTCGCTCGCTCGCTCGCTTTTTCCGCGGACCCGGCTGGATGGACGCAAGCTCAGAACGGCGCTTGAGCGTTTTGCCCGGTACAGTTACGTGCGGTCTTAGTTTATGAACAGTTTCTTCTGAGTGAGCGTCAAACAAGGCTTGAAAACCGAGCGGGTTTTGTTCGTTTGGATGCGTGCGCATGACTGGTTGGGTGCACTTTCTTCGTTCTCTGCGGTTCCGCGAGAAGCGCACAAAGTAAGCTTCAACTTTAAGCGTTGTTAACAAGGTATGGCTGTGCTTGATTTCTTTTTACTGTTGGATCACTACATTTCAAATTTATAAGATTTTCATACATTATAAAAGAAAACATATGTGCATTAGGCTCCAGTAGCATCACGGGCAATGCTTTGGGTGAAGTTTTCATTTGGATTGGCGGAGTTTTCACAAAAAATGTATTGATTTAAAGTACTTTTTAATGTTGCATGGTCTTGCTAAGGACTCATTATTAAAAGAATTTGTGGTTTAGTATCCAAGTATTTTTTTTTAGCTGTTGTATTTAATAGGGTTGGGTTTACTCTTGTTTGTCTCCAGTGGCCTCTAGCACCATATGCGTTGCTAAGCCTGTTTGTCGCGCTGTGAATGGCTGCCGTGGGTTTATTTAATATCCAGTTTTTCCTGTTTTCCGCCAGGTTATGAGAGAAGAATGGAGTTCCCAGACCATAGCCGCCAGTTGCTGCAGTGTCTGAGTCAGCAGCGTCACCAAGGTTTCCTCTGTGACTGCACTGTTCTTGTCGGCGAGGCGCGATTCAAAGCGCACAGAGCCGTGCTGGCCTCCTGCAGCATGTACTTCCACCTCTTCTACCGGGACCAGCTAGACAAAAGGGATGTTGTGCATCTGAACAGTGACATTGTGACGGCGCCGGCTTTCGGTCTGCTCCTTGAATTTATGTATGAGGGGAAGCTGGAATTCAGCACCCTGCCTGTGGAGGACGTGCTGGCTGCTGCCAGCTACCTCCACATGTACGACATCGTTAAGGTGTGCAAAGGCCGCCTGAAAGATAAGGAGCTGTGCTCCCTAGACGAGAGGTTGGTCGACGGCGTCGGCCTGAGCTGCCTGGACAGGGAGAGCTCCTCCGATGGAGAGCTGCCGCAGCCCAGCCGGGCCCCGCCGTGCCGGCAGCCACAGCAGGTCCCCCAGGGGCCCCCCCCGGCAGATGACATGGACACCGGCGACGGCGGCCTGGCTGTCACAGATTGTGATAGGCTCGCACCGGCGAGCCAGAAGGCGAACGGTCACCCCGGCGGGTCCCCGGACCTTGTAGGTGTCAATTATGTGTCAGCCGAGGCCGAGCCCCGCGTCCCAACAGCTGGAAAAACAAAGGGCGATGTCAGCGGTCTGGCCGGCGTGCTGTCCCAGAGGTCCCGGGCCGTGGATGACATGGACTGCGCCCTGGACTTGTCTTTCAAGCCGCCGTCGGGCCGGGACGGCGCGCGCGCCTTGGGCCAGCTGGCCGGCGACAGCCAGCAGCAGGGCGCGGACGCAGTCGCTCGAGACGAACACGACGCGCTGTCAGAGCACGGGGACAGCGGGGGCGCCAGCCCTGAGAGCCAGTGCTTCGGGGGCAGAGCCAGGGGCCCTGTGCCACCAGGGCTCTCCACCCTCTTCCCCGGCAGTGCTGCCCTGCTCGGGCCGGACGACCACCTGATGATGGAGGATGAGGAGGAGGAGGAAACCGGGGGGGAGGAGGAGGTGGTGCCGAATGAGGGTGTGGGAGGGAGGGCCCCAGGGCCGGGCGGGCACGTCCGCAGCCGAGAGGTGGTGGAGGAAGGCCGGGTCGGAGCAGGAGGGGGCGGCCCGAGGCTGCTAGGAGACAGTGAAGAGGAAGAGGAGGAGGACGATGACGACTTGGTCCCCCCAGACGTGGGTGTGGGTGGCGGTCTCCTGCCAGTGGGTGGCCCACCTGTGTGCGTGTGCCCGCTGTGCAGCAAGGCCTTCCCCAGCCCACACGCCCTGCAGCTGCACCTCAGCTCGCACTTCCGTGACCGCGATGGCGGCGGTGCCGGGCCACGCCCCAAGCTCTCACCCGACGGCCAGGTGCCCACGTGTGCACAGTGCGGCAAGACCTTCTCCTGCATGTATACGCTGAAGCGACACGAGCGCACGCACTCGGGCGAGAAGCCCTACACTTGCGGCCAGTGCGGCAAGAGTTTCCAGTACTCACACAACCTGAGCCGGCACGCCGTGGTGCACACGCGCGAGAAGCCGCACGCCTGCAAGTGGTGCGAGCGACGCTTCACGCAGTCGGGCGACCTGTACCGCCACATCCGCAAGTTCCACTGTGCCCTCGTCAAGACCCTCGCCATCGGATAAGAGCTCCTGGTCCGTTGCCTGCTGCCTCTCCACTCCCAGCTGCCTCGACTATTCCCAAGTAGAGCTGCACATGAAGTATTTGAATCTAGAGGGGCATTCTCTTCTAACACCCCAAGCCAGAGTGGCTTATTGGACGTAGATGTGTTATTACCTGTAATGATATCCAGTATTTTGCTGTATTTTGACGTGGGGCTGAGAAGTGTGAGGAGCCCTGGAGTCACAGAGGTGTACCTCCACCCAGTGGAGAGGGGGGAAGGGAAGGCATCTGATGCACTTGGTCAGTCACTGACAGCCATGTTCTGAAGTCAGTGATAAATATTTGCTGAGGTTTTTTTGTTGTGCATTATGTCTAGAACAACAGAACAGGTTTTGGAGGGGATGTTTCTACTGAGTGGTTGAAACCATTGAAGGGAGTAACCGAAACACATTAAGAAGACTTTTTTTCCTCTTAATTAGATTAAGCTATATCCTGCATACATCATTTATAAACAAAAATGAACAACATATTAGTTTGAAAACTGGTATGGGATTGTAAAGTACAGGGTTTGTTCTCTGCTCGTGATTATGTCCTTCTGGATGAATTTAAAATGGTGAAGAATTAGGTAATGATTCAGTTGTTGCTTCTTTATCACATCTGGGTTGTCAGGGTCATAAACTTATTAAAGGGTATAAGCAATTGCAAAGACTGAAAAACAATATATCAAGAAACAAAAGGCAATCTGTATCATGGACACTCATATCTACACCTGTTCTGACTAATGCAAACCTTTTTCTGCAGCATCTACTATGAAATGTGTTTGCTTGTTTTCCATGAAAATTTGAAAGGTAAATTGAAGAATTGTGGGTAGAACTGAGAGGAGATTTGGATACTTGTCCATGCAAAGCTCACCCATTCTTGTGTTTTGAGTGTGTATTTGCTGTTGGTGAGACCCTGTTGTTGGGAAGACCCCTATCGCAATCCGGGCAAAGCCTAAATCATGACAGTGAATTTTATCACCAATATATATTTCTTAGTCACAAAGTGAAATTAGGGACAATATTGCTTAAGCAGATAGTTTGGAGAAACACCAGAATGCAGGAATATTTTTTCATTTCTTCATTTTATTTTTTTTGTTTTTGTGTGTTAATTGTTTTGGTGTGTGTGGTTGTTTAGTTATAATGGCAAGTAGCACTAAAATCCATGTAATACATGTGGTTCATTTTTTCCTGAGAAAACTTGATTAGAATCGTGTATTAGTTCTGTTGGTTCAGGGTTTACTGTAGGTTTAACATCTGAAGTAGACAGTTGTGCTGGGTCCTAATATCTTGTCGTACCGGTACTTTTTCAGTTATACTGCGACAATAATTGATTGTAAAATCAGTTGCTGTATATGGGTTTATCGTTTCATTGTATATTGTGTAGATAAGCCATCTTAATCACTGTTTGTCAAGATTTGACTCCAGAAATGCTAAAAAGCACTTGCTTTGTGCATACCTAGACTATAGATCCAACACTGATATTCTGTAGGCTGCTATTTCTAATTGTATATTTATTGTAAATATGTATTTTATTTATAATTTTTTCCTCTTTATTTGATTTGAGGACATCTGAATCTGGTTGTAAAAGCTGCAATTTTCCATGTTGACTTTTGACATTTAAGTCTTCCCTGGTTGAGCTGGGATTGGTCTGTCTGAAAGCCAGCCGAGCCTTTAACACTGCTGCCAAAAGAGTAGTGGAACTTTTCTCGCATCAGAAGTAACAGATCATAAGCACAACCACCTTGTCGAGACCCGCGAGCACTGAGTACCTGTGGAAGTCCCTATAACAACAGGAGTGCTTCCTCTGTGCTGCATCGTCTCTTAGGGAGCCAAGCGTCAGGAACTGTTAAGAGGGGTGTTGAGAGTTTGTGTTGGATGAACACGCACTCATGGTCTCTCAATGCTCTGTGACTGGACTACACCCTCAAACCATTTCATCTTTGCACATTCATTGAACAGCTATCAAAAATGTACATTTGAATTTATTTAATTTTTTTCATGCTCCATGTATGTTTTACAGATGTTCTGTAAAATGTTGTGTGGAATACTGGATTTATAGGCAGCACCAACAGACCTTCCAACAAAAATTGTTAATACAAGAAAGAATTTATGTGAAGAACGCTTATTTCTGAATTAACGATTTCACAGAATGTTATAGTTTAATTACTCACAAAGTAGGATTGGACTGTAGATATTTTTTCCCTTAAGTGAATGATCTTGTATTTAATGCAGCTGTTACTAAAAGACTGTAGGTGCTCTCTTTGAAATGTGCATTTAACTGTCAATGCGGAGATCATGACTCCATTTGTGTGTTCCTGAAGTAATATGTATGTACTTGATCACTCTACACAGAATGTGCCTTGTTGACACAAACATTAATTCAACAGCAAATTAGACATTGGGCATTATTATAGGCCTATAACAACATTAATTTTGAAGAAGTTATGTGAAGTTGTGTCTGTTGTGACACAAAGCTGACAGTGCTTTGACTGATCACCTCTGTCTCTGTTGAATCACTTAAAGTTATAGTAAGCATGTTTTCTTTCAGAACACTTTTAAGAGAGAAGTATATTATAATGGTGATATGGTGTAAATGGTACAAGGTGGAAAGTGAAGGCTTTTCGGGGCAGTCGGTGAACTAGGAAAAGCCCTTTCTTCTCTACATTCATCAGGGCAACCTATGTGGTCACATCCTGTTCTGAGGTCATAGCCATATGACCAGCAATGAGCCAGTAATGTTTAACTATCACATGTGACTCACAGTTAGCCGATCATCTTTAAATATTACACATGACCAGAAGAAAGCCAGCAACTGTTGAAAGTGTGATGATGTGTGACAATCTCTGTTGCATATTACATATCCTTCCATAACATGATTGAAAACTCAAAACCATTGCTTAAGGCATGAGGATGATTTTAATCTGCAAAAAGATTTCTGCAAAATGTCTAAAAGAAAATGAAAACATAAATACTGGAATATTGTCTTCTAAGGTTCTGACTGTGAAATTGTATAATCATAAGGAATATTTATTGATTTCTTTCTTGTGCAAAGATTTTAATGTATCTCAGAATTTGACTGGAGTAATGAAAACTGCTACTAAATGGAGAACGTTTTTAAATAGACTTTGTAGAAGTGCCATTAGATTTAATATAATTTTTTGATAAGAAACTTATATTTTATAGGAAACAAAAGCTTCAATGTTAGTGCTTTAGTGAATGTAGGTGACAATCTGTTTAATTTGAAACACTGGTTGGATTTTTTGGGCAATTTATTTTCATTATCTGGATTTTTTTTTCTTTGGCGCTTTTGACGTGTACCCTGTGTGTGCTGTGAAAAAGTGACAATCTTGAGCTATGTCTTTATTTAGATTATGTATAGATTAAATAGACCATTTTATGTGAAAATACTGTGTATTTCTTGAGCCATACAGATGTTCCCTTTCTCCTGTTGCTGTTTGTGTTTGCTGATGACTGGAAAATATTAATCTTTACAGAGAGCAAATTGTTTTTTAGTTTCTGTTTTAACATTCATTCTGAGACAGATTTCACAGAGGTGCTCCACAGCCTATAACCTTAACATAGTTCTCAAGGAGGACTTCTACTGTTGTCTGTTCATTCATGAGGTCAGATATTTGATTGGAGAAGTGCTACTGTATACAGACAAGTTATTAGTGTGTAACTCACTGAGGTGTCTCTATCAACAAATCCAATTTACATGGCTGTAGGCAGAATAGAAAAATAACTAACTGCTAATTGCATTATATTAGAGTAATGCTCTTTGTCATAGGTTCATCAAATATATATGCTTGTAATATTCCTAGTTAGGTACCTTTTTGAAGAGTGGACAACAAAGTTAAAGTATGTAGACAGACTAAAGTGAGCTTAGCCTCTAGACCTTGAAGACTCTGTTGTTATTAGCAATGCTAGATGATGCCAGACATACAGTCTTTAGCATCATGTGCCATTCCTTTTGTCCTCGTGTGAAGTTTCCCCTCAATGGAAATACCAGCTGCTAACCTCCTCACTACTCATTTGCATCCTCACAAACAAACAAACAGTTTTAGGGGCAGGAGTTGGAGGGGGATTGGGGGTGGTGTCAAAAATGCGTAGCTAATTTGGAATCTCAAAGCCAATTCAGTGGTCATTTTTCCTGGGGAGTGGACTCCTCTTTATTCTCTGGCTGCACATCCAAAGAAATCCAGTTGCTTGATTAGGCGATTCCCATAGCCCTACCCCCACTGGGACTGCATGTTCGGGGAGGGCCATGGACGAGGCCGCCCGTCCCCCCAACCATACACATGCACACACATCCCCCCAGCCATCCCAGCCTCATCCCACCAGTGCCTTTGTCTGGGGATGGTAGTTCAGCCTCCCCATTGTCCTCTGTGGCTCCTGGGTTCTCCCTTGAAGCTGTGTGGTGGGAGTGACTGTGGTGTGACTGGGCCCCAACCAGCTTGTCAGGGAGATGAACCCACCAGTTTCAAACTCACTAAGCAGTGCCTCAAGACGTTGGGCTTGTCACCTCACTGTAAATAAGGGTGTGGGAAGGTGGGGAGGAGAATTATAGTAATTAGAGAAGCTTGTCGGAGGTGGGAGAAGTTGTCTAAATGGCTCCAGAACAGTTAAGCTCTCCTAGAGATCAATTATTAGATGATCTTTAAAAGAGCAACAGAAAAATACTTCTTTTATTATTATGTATTCTGGCCTCATCTTATGCTGTTTTGACTTAATTAGGTATGTTTTGCCCTCACTGATCAAAAAAGTCTCATGTAATTTCCATTTAACTAGAGCTGGCCTATTTGCATGTATTCCCTAGGTGATAGGAAGTCTTTGGAGGGGAAGTGAAGTCGAAACTTGGACGTCTTCACCTCGTGAGGCCAGCGGTGGGAGCCCTTGACCTCTGAACGGACGGCCAGGGACAGCTGGTGCCTGGCTGTGCTTATTTATTTATTTACCTCACAACACAAGACAGGTGGTCACACTCAAAAAGAAGCGATGCTCCCCAGCACACAAACACACACACACACACACACACACACACACACAGTGTGTCCCAGCTCAGATGCTGAAACAAGAACACATGCGAAGAAAGTGACCCATGTACTGTCAAACCCCAGGCATACTGTCAACCTTTTTTTTTTTTTTTTAACCTCATCGAACATAATTAATTTCTATACATCATATCCCCTCATGGATACATCAAGGTTATAAATAGCTGTGTATACACCAAAAATTTAATATTGCACCCCAACACAGCCTAACATTATACAAAGTGTGTAACTGTGTATCTCATACTGGGAAACATAAAAATATCAGGCACTTCTAACATTTTATGCAGTTCATTCCAACCCCCCAACCACACACATTTATCCGCCCCCTGCCGAGCTGCAAACGTGTATGTCATGCTGGATAAGGGGTATGTGTCCAGAGTTGTGACCTGCAGTTGGTGGGAGAGGAAGACGTGGCTGAGGAGTGTCCTTGCGCTGGTGCACAGCTGTCACTCCTTCGATGGAGCCTAAACCATATTTATAGCATCTACCTCACCAAGGCAGTCTAACCCCCCACCCCCCCACCGCCTCTCTCTCGCCTTGCACTCTGTATCTCTGGGCACAGCTGGTCCCTCTGCTATTGGTGGTGTTGGTGGTTAGCGATGGGGTGGAGGGGGTCGGATGCAAAGCTGCACGACTGGGCTTAAGTCCGTCCAGCAGCCAGCGGGCCTTAAGGGGTCTCTGGCATGTGGACAGAGGGTTGAGGGAAGGTAAGAGAACCCAGCTCGGAAGTTACGAGCGTGCCCTTTTCCGGGTAAAACTCTGCGGCGAGAGGAGCTGCGATGAAAGCCCTCCAGCAGCTGCACCCGAGCCTCCGCAAAACACCAACTGCAACCGAGCTGGTGCATCACTGTGTTCATGGAGAGGAGGGACAGGGGAACAGACAGTGTCAGCAGTGGGCTAATTGCTTCTAGCTCAGTGCTACTTCACAGCATAAGTCAGAACAAGTTTTGGTGTGCTTTTCACTAAATTGGTGGCAGATGGTAGATGAGAAGTACAGGGATGTCATTCAGCATGCTATCAAGTGACGTTTGAAGAAATCAAGCCCATGACTACTATCTCTTTACACGGACAAACACATTACCTTCATGTACAGAGTTCTGAGATTTCCCAGCTCGCTTTCATAAAGTGAAAAAGGAAACATCATGTTACTAAAACAGAACATCTTGGTGGAAACAGGCAGCTCGCTGAACCACCACCTCCAAAAATCTTGAGTGCTTCTAACTTTATGAACAGGAATAAAATGTGCCTTTGGCGTGTCGTTATCTGTAGGATTTGGGGGCTGAACTTAGCTGAAGCCAGGCCGACGCCTTGCTGCTCCCACCAGCTGCTCGTTTTGCCTGAATATCGGAGCATGCCTGCAAACGCCAACTGGCGCCAACCACAAGGAACCACACAGACCAGGCGAGTGTGACTCAGGCTCACAGAGCTGCAGGCTCCAGTCCTGTTCAAGGTTCCTCATTTATGCTCATTGAGACTTTTCCTTTTATGTGGCCAAACCCTTTACAAGGTTCTAGAACCAATAGGTCTATAAGGTTTCCTTTTACAACAGCTCAGCAGCATCTGTGGTAAAACACAATTGCATAAAATGCTGCTTATTCATGTAAAAACTGCATTTGATGAGGTTTCTAACCAAAAGGCAGCCTTCCCTTCAAGAGCACACCTGGACACAGCCCTTGTCATTTAGCTCTGGGTCACAGTTGTGCTATGTGCATGGCTGTGGATGCCTAGGAACATATTTGACCACTTTGTCATAGGGAGGATGACAAGATCTCTCTCACCATGCAGCACGGGGCAGCTGTGATGCCATAATGTTGAGGACAGTTTGAATGATTGAATCATCCAGCAGTGGCTGGTTGCTCAGTGACAGCCTTCACATGCATCAGCAGTGGTGCGTGCTGGACTTCCTGCTTAATAGTACTGTCATACAGGATGGAAGGACGTTCTGCACACAGAATCAGATGCCAGCCAAATTTGGACAGACAAATGTATGTGTGGGAGGGGGGGCTATCAAATTCAGAAATCAAATATTCACACATGCATACAAAGGGGTGACAGAAGTGGAAGGCAACGTTGTGTATAAATATAACACAATAAGTCATAGCTTTCTTCTGGCAGCTTTTGCAACATCGTATGCAGCATCTCTGATGATCCAGGTTTTAATGGGGGAACTTGGTCTGAAAGAAAACCCTGTTTTATATTTAATGGTTGAAAAAGAGATAACTGATGCCTTCCCCCAAAGCCTTACAACTATGGGCTCCCCTCTATAATTTCAGCTGAACTCTTTCCCGTCGGAGTTAGGCATCTATAATTCATGAACGGATATTATAACTTAACTGTGGCCCTCGCCAGCCAGCCTAAACATACGATTCTTCACACCCCGACGTTTCTTTACGCCACTGTGTATGGCTGATGTGTCTCATCCATGATATTCAAAATGACATGAATGTCTTTAAACAGATCTTTCAAACATTGCGTCAAATAATTTATAAGTCAAATATAAATTAAAAATAAAAATAATTTCATTCAAATAAATAAAAAATGCAATGATCAAAATATGTCCGTCACATAGGTCCGTCACAAACCAAATAGGTTTTCTATCGTAAACATTTAAATTAGAGGAGGCATTGATTTTTATGTTTTCTGATGTACTGGGGGCAGACGTGATGGTAAGTAAATTCAAGCCCAAAAGCAGAGCTATAAAGCGACAAGAAAATCGTGAGCAGTTGGTTGAATGAAATAGACTACTTAAACTGGATACTTACTTCAGAATACAGGAGAAACCTAATGATTTGCCTGTTCTGATCGCTGAAAATGCAGGAGGCGGGAATTTGGACTCGGAGTCTACCGTGGATTATTTTACTGCGTGCAAGGCAAGTCGCATGAACACCTGAGTGAGCACAACACCCAGGCTTGTTAGTTGTATTCTGTAACATACATGGCTTGAGCGAGAATGGAGTTGCACGCCTAAACTTTAAAGGACTGACTTTAAATGAGGCTTAAAATAAGAAGTAAACCAGCAAATGAAATAATACACATGGAAGGTGTGTGTCTCGGTGGTGATGGTTGCCGTGCCTCTGTCCTGAAGCAGATTTGCCTGCTTATGCATATGCAGACAATACTATTAACTGTTTTCCATTAAGACAATAAAATGTTTCTTCCACTGACATAATTAGCCGGCAAAGACTAATTTTAAAATCAAATGCATTGATTTAGAAACACGGTGATTTAGAAACAGTGCATGTTTTTATTAGCTTGTATGCAGTTTTTTTTAGATCGTCTCTCCTAAGTTAACTGAATTTTGTGCTATTGTTATTTGATCCTCCTGTATAAATAAGTTGTAGATCAAAGGAAGTAACACAAGACTGTATTGTGGTACATCCAAACTTGGCTCGCAACCTCGTGAATACAGCTTCTTTCCCCAAGGTAACGTCACGTGGTGAAAGCGTTGCTGTCTTTTGTTTGCCATGTGACACATAGTACTGACAAATTGTACTCAGCTACTTCCCTCTAGTGGCTGGTTTTTGACCTAGTGAATCCTTTGCTAGAGTTGATTACGTGTAACTCATACAGAAACAAAATATCTAACTTTGTTCTGTACCTGCTGTCACCAGTAAGACCTAATCAAGGACTAAACTTGGCAATTGTCTTTTTAGCTTTGAGCAAATACGTTAAGTTGGAAGCCAAGCACATATGCTTTGCTTGACAATCATAAACAGCATATTCACATAATTCTCAGAAGCTTAGCTTCAAAATACAATCCAGAATCTTCATTGATCTGTCCATATGAGGTTCAAGGGAATGTGTCTTCAGTGCCATACAAAAACAAGTGTAAATCTCTCTTACTACTTGGGAAAAGCAACAAAACCTTTAATAAAAAATCTTTAATAAATTAGTCTTTTAAATACTTAGGTTAAGTATCAAAGTATTTATTTCATTGAGAAATTACATATGTACACAAACACTATTAGAGTAAAATGTATATAAAATTCATTTACATTGTGGAATGAATTAAAAGCTATTCCAAGCAGAATCCTCAACTGCATCCACCCAGTCCAACATCTTTCCATCCAATCCTTCTGCCAAACCAATTCATGACGAGCAGCTAAAGCACAGGACCCGGTCATAGCGCTCTGTGTAACTGAAAAGACAGGACAGGCAAAGGTATCACATATGGCAGCAAACTGCAGGCTTATGCTCCATCACGGGTAGCACGCTAAAGCACCAGCCCAGGGACCAGAGCAATGTAAGCCACACCCACACACACAGCATTTCTTGTGATTTAAAAAGAGTATGGCTGAGCAGGGAGTGCTTACTCAGTCACGGTACACACGGAGCAGCAGCGGCTGGAGCAGCTGCTACACTGTCGGGTGCAGGTTGCGCAGGTGGAGCGCTCACACCGCTCACACGGCCTGCTCACCCCCAGCGTCCTCCGGCACGCCCAACACACTGCTGAGGAGTTCGCCGTTTCTGTGGAGACAGCAGCCAAAAAGATTGCCATCAGGACACAAGCGGTTGTAATCGGCTTGGAACTTGGGTCACCAGAGACGGAAACCCCATTCTCACTTTCCGTCAAACCATTTCCTAAAGCCCCCCCCAGGCATGCACTTGGCACAGCCCACTCTTCCATGTGCCATGTACACATGCAAAATAACAGACAGGAAGGTCCAACTCATTAGACAAGCTTCCGGAATTAGTTAGTAAAACGGGACAGTCTAAAACCAGTATCACGTGCCTACAGCATATGATTCAATTCGAGCAATAAAGACCCACAGAGGATGTTTGATTTTCTTTAAAGGACTGGTTCACTTCTTCATTTAACTAGGACTAATCGGGTGATGGCAGAAACACTATGGAATAATATCATGACATGAACATTATGTAAAGGCATAGCTTCTAATGGACCTTAGATCTACCTGTAACAGTCTCAACTTTCTTCAGTTTGCCATCAAGGCTAATCCGAGTCTGTCCTTTGAGCAGCATCTGATTGGCAGGCGGTTGCACATCACTCTGATTACCCGGATCCACATTAGAGCACGTTCCCTCGGCATCTACCTTCCAGATTCGCCCCATTACTGCTTTGGTCCCATTAAAGAGCAGATTTTTGGTCTTTTCTGTGGAGAAAAAAAATGCGCAATTATTCATTAGCCATGTGGCAAATGTTAGTAGACAGAGTCAATCTTTGTAAATCTGATCCATTTATCCAAACATTTATTGTCAAGTTAGCTGGCTAACGCTAGCTAGCCAGACAAAAAACGCGACTCATTCTGTAGGGGAAGAAACTTAAGAGCCATTTCACATATCGCATTACCTATAGCTATTCACGTCGATATGTACAACTAAACGTGCAAAACAGCTAAAGTGATGGTAACCAGACAACCTCTTTAATGTGGCTATCACGAATTAAACGGACACACACGAGCTTGCCACAGTCGCGGCCCAAAACAGTTCCCAGCTAACCAAGTAGCCACCTATGTAGCCACGCAGCAACTGTAGCAAGATGTGCAAGGAGCAGCAGCCCGACCAGGAGGTCTTGGCCAAGCTGGTTCTTAATAAATCAAGTGGGCGAGCTAAGTTACTGTTTTAAAGCTAATTGGATAAGCAAAAGCATTCAGCACAACTCACCGTAGACTTCCTGTCTATTCTTGTTCCCGAATACTCCGTGCAAGTTTAGTTCTTTTTGTCCAATATGGATTTTATACTGCGATGAGAATGATTCAGTAAAAGGATACGACCTTTTAGGCATTTTAAAAGGGTCCACAACAACGACCTGAGCCGACAGCAGAAATACAAACAATTAAGAAACGTGAGAAGCAAGGAATCTACATGCTCTTTCGCGCGAAATAAATCTGCGTTTTAATAGAAGTCTTCGGGGTAACTTGTTTGAGAAACCTTTACCGCCCTCTCGTGTTTTGGAGTCGGGAAAAGGAATACGGTACGTCAATAACAAGTTTGGTCACAAGTGTCTTTCATTGAAATCCAAATGTTTCAAGAATGACATTCATATTGTAAAGAATTGATAATAGGCGCCTTTTCCAATAGACTATCCATTTGTGCATCACTGTAGGTCTTGTAGTTAAAACTGCTTTTAGGTCCCTTCTGGACTGTATACAGAATTGTAAAAAGGTACAAAACAGCTCAGAACTAATTCATAGTCTTTTGGAGGGAAAGGGAAGAAAAGAAAACTGGTGATTGCTTTTCCTGTTAGTTTAAACAAATTCCTTTGCGCTGGTACATATTTGAGTTGCCATTTTTGACAGTTCAAAACACAGCTGCTAAACTCCTCCCTTAAATATTTCCCAATTCTTTTGAAGCTGCATTAATTATTAATATGACATTTTTCTTTAAGTATCAAATTAAGATAGCCAACGTAAAAAGAAACCAGAGGATGGAAGCCTTTGTAAAACATATTTATTGTGCTATGTTTCAAAATTTGTGTTTGTCTCCCCTTGAGTGGCACTTTTTCTTGAGCTTGCTCGGATGACAGTGACTTACGTTGCATCTGGGGTTTTACTGCCACACTTAGGTCCAGTGGCATGCCAGCTCAGATAGTCTTGGCATTAGACAGTGGAACAGAATGTTCTATGTCAGTATCTATTTCTGAAACAGCTTGACTAAAGTCCTATCTAACCTCATATGTGACAAAACAAAACTGTGTAAAATGTTTATTTAAGGATAAACAATATCAGGAAAGTTAATAAAGAAAAACTAAAACAGGCTGCATGTGCAGTCTTGTCCTGTAATCTTAAAGGAACCATTTCATGCAATATCACTCAAAGATAAATACGTTCAATATGGAGTAAAAGACATTACTCACAAAATTAAATGCTAACATAATAACACATCAGTAATTTAACTTTAAATTATCAACAAACTATCAACAAAATTATGACGGTTGTTAATATTTTGATCTTTTATACCTGGCCACTAGGTTACACACACACACACACACACACACATGCACACACACACACACACACACACACACACAATATTCTGTGTAAACGATCTTCAATTTGATCCAATAACAAAACATTGCACAATGAACAAAGTAAAATAATGCCTGAATAGTATGCCCTATCAGAGGGTAGACAGCTTAACCCTCATCCCATATCAAGAAAAATACATTATCAAGTGAAGCTAACTTGTCAAACACATTTATCAGTAATTTAATACCAGCTGCTTAGACAACATCCCACTGTTGTGGTGCATTTAACCATCTACAATGGCATTTGTGAACACTTGTCCAGTTACTGTGACATTTTTAAGATTGTCTGGGAATTTCCTGAGAAATTGATCATCTGGGGAGGATTCCTGTTGGTTGAGGTGGACAGTCTAGAACATCTGAATCATGCATTCCCTAGACTTGCCCACGCCAACCCACTTAACTGCAAAGAGACAGAAACAATTAGTTACAACATTAACAAGTTTCAAGGCTGATGCTTCAAAAAGAAGATTGGACATGAGATTTTGTAAATGATCAACTCCAGAAATCACTTACTAGGAACACCAATGTGGTTCTCCACAAAGCGGATGTAATTCTGGGCTTTGGGGGGAAGGTCGTTCCACTTCCTAGCTGCTGAGGTGTCCGTCTTCCAGCCAGGGAAGATCTCATACTCAACTTCGACCTTCTGCAATACTTCCATGTTAGCTAAATGTGCAAAAAGCATGGTGAGAACACTGCTGTTTTACCCATTCCTTAGGAAGGCCAATTATTATTAACATGGTTGAGGCAAAAAAGCAAAGAAAAAAGAACATACACCTGAAAAAATCAGGCTTGAAAATGTATGTCAGATCTTCTGAATTGGATCTTGGTTTCTTGAGATAATGTTAAAAGTTGTAATACATTCTCACTCACATTTTAGTGAATCTCTGATTCTTTATGCTCTTACCTGGGAAATGGGGAATTCTTTTGCCATTCAGCTTGTAGGCCATGCCGACTTTGATTTCATCGAGAACATCAAGAATGTCCAGTTTAGTCAAAGCAATTCTGGAGAAAGACACAAAGACATTTGCTTACTGCACCATTTACTTTTTCACATCATCACTTAATTTGCACATTTCTTTGAACTCACGCAGTAAATCCATTGATCATGTGCGCATATCTGAGGATGACCAAGTCCAGCCAACCACAGCGCCTCTTCCTGCCTGTGGTAACACCAACTTCATGACCTCTTGTCTGCAATAGCTCCCCTATAGCCTGAGGACAGCAGGTACATAGGAAACATAGTATTTTGTTTTTAAATGCTTCTGCACCAGGATTCTGCACTAGGATTCCATAGAAGGATTCCACTAAGGATTAGAAATTATTCCAGTCCTTAGCCTGGATGTAAGGAAGCTCAAGGTGAGCTTGAAAGTCACACTGATTGAAAGTCAGTGTGAAAGTCACACAAATCTGGCAGTTCAAAAACAAGTGGAAATGCAGCATTGTGCAGAAGAGCTTTTGTTGTACTACAGAAAATACTAAACCTGAATTTAAGCATGTGCATAAGACTGACCCTGGCCAAAAGGATTGCCCTCATGCTCTCAAGTCAACCCCCCGACAGAGCTTCAAAGCCTAAATGTATCTTCTGTTCATATGACAGCTATTAGAGCACTGAAAAGCACTATAGCACAGCAAGCCCTGGATAGACATCCCTTTTTCTCAATGATGTCTGAAAGTCACAAGGTCTGCTAATGCAAGTGCACAGAAATCATACCATTCCCTTTAAAAACACTGTTGGGGCCAATATAATGGGATCTAGCATGATTTAAAGTTAGCTGTCAGATATGTCCCTGGGGCTGACTGCAGTGACATGGGCTCTTACATTAACTTGCTCTGTTGGGAAGGCCCCGATGCCTACTCTTGTTGTGTAGGCCTTGGACACCCCATACACCTCCCCGATGCACGCCGGGGGGATGCCAAGGCCGGTGCACACCCCACCCACGGTGCAGTTGGATGATGTCACAAATGGATAGGTTCCTAAGGGACACACCAAGGCTTTGTTAGTTGTAGTGACACAGCCTTTACAGTTGCAGTGAAGCAGACAATCTGGGAGTTTTGGGGGGCCATACCAAAGTCAATGTCAAGGAGAGCAGCATTCGCACCCTCTACCAGGATCTTCTTTGGGGGTCCGTGAATCACGTCGTACATGAAATACACGCCATCCCTCACCATCGGTCTTATTTTGTCTGCATACTCCTATGAAAAGTCCATGAGACACTTTGAGATCCTGGGTCTTAATATAATAATATGCTATAAATTTCCCAATTATACAGACCTTCAATTTTTTCAGTTCGCCCTCAATGTCCACCTTAAGAAGCGGGTACATGGACTGGTACTGCTGCGCAAGGTTTTTGAACCTAAACGTGGATGAACCAGCCTGAGCTTAGACCCACAATCCTCACCCAAGCATTGCACTGGTAATAATGGCACAAGCATACAGGAGCCTTACTTGGTAGAAAACTCTTTGAAATCTGCTAGCAGATCACAGATGCGAAGTCCGGTACGAGATGCCTTGCAGCAGTAGGTTGGTCCAATGCCTTTCTTGGTTGTTCCTATGCTATTGTGAAACATCACACCTCATGGCAATACCAGTGGACAGGACGAGTCTCTGTATATTTCTAGTACTGTTCATGAAATCAACTGAAAGTGATCAGCTGAATAACTGCTTGCTTACTTTTTGCCTTCCTGTGCTTGTCTCTGGAGTTCTTGCATTCCATCCACTGCCTGATGGAAATCAAACACTGACAGAACAATGAACTCATTTATTCTATTTCATCTCTATGATGGACAACACCATGACAATTAATGTCACATTATAGTCATACCTATGTGCGCTCTGTCGGAGATGACAAGTCGTTTTTCCCATCCCTTTAAACCTAGTCATGGAAGAAGAAGATTATCTATGTAATTGCAACATAATGCCACAAAGTAAAAATCTAATTTGTGGCATAGCATACTATAATCCTTCAAATAGTTAGATTCTGAGGCTCGGCTGTCCATCGGACATACTACAGTATATAAATACGCACAAATGCACATAACTGCCTTTGCCTCCCTGCAGCACGTGGCCACAGGCCAAATCAAGCACGCCTGTTCCACAGACACCTCTCTGAACAGTCCGATGGCTCATATGTTTGCGCTGGTGCAGGGACAAAAGCCGTATGAAGCTCATTTGCTAGAAGAAAAATCACCACAACAACACAAATTACCTTTCTTCTCATTTTTGTCAATCTCTTCAAACAGGCCGGGCAGATGAATGACCACTCCGTTACCTGTGGGTTAGTACAGGCATGAGTTTATATCAAGCAGAAGTAGGACGAGTCTCATCTTTTTATGTGCAAATAACAGTTGTCTGAATTCGAGCTTAACATGCTCCCTGACCCACAGCAAGGGCCTTTCTCAGTAACAGTATACCCTACAGAAACTAGAAGAATCAATTTTCAGCTTGGTGATAAGATGTGCTACTTTAAATGATGGTGATAAGAAGAGTCAGGCAGCTATGTAAACCTTTGGCAGTGATGATGCAGCACAATATCAATACACAAAGTAAAATATTTCATCTTAAATTATCCATGACACAATTACTTTTAACTTCTTGTAAATACATTTTAGAAAAATGTGCTCACAAAAATATGTTTATAGTGCAGTGGAGTCTATTTGGAAAAAGGTATTAATGCAGTTGGCCTGCTATACTCACCAATGAGTGATATGCATCGGGTGTTAATGATACCACTAGGAAGGAGATGGAAGTCATACTCCGTGCCTTCAACCACCACTGTGTGGCCAGCATTGTTGCCTCCCTGCAAGGTGACATTCATGTGTTAGGATCTCATTCTGAAGTGTTTCTTAGCTGGATGTTACCAACCAAACGACACTCAGAACTATAAGATTGTCAGTAAACATGGGCCCAGTCCACAGTTTTGCACGTGTCATTGGAAAATGGAGTAGAAAGACAAATCAGACACTGATCCCTAGCAATACAATCTGGATTTTCTTCCTTTCAAGAGATAAACCTGGAATTGTGCTAACAGCCCCTGTCTTTGCAGACCCACAGGCCTGCTTGCTGCTTGCCCTTTTCCAAAACAGCAGACATGCCCAATGGGAAAGGGTAAGTGCCACTGCACTCTGCTCCAGCCAACCAGAGCTCAGAGCCTTTGCACCTATTTTAAACAGCCGTGGCTAGGGAGCTCACTGGCTCCCCGAGCTAAGTCTGTGTCTTGGCCTTCTCACATATCAAGTGGACCTGAGAATGTGACCCAGCCTGGAGGGGTGGGGCCAAATCCTGTGACTGACATTCAATGAGGTTATGGACAGTCCTACAGGTCATGCAACTATCCAAGATGGATTTGCTGCTGAACATAGTGAAAGTGTTGGTTAAATGAGGCAGCACGAACCTGAAAAGCTTTACGCTGATATTTCTGTCATTCTGTCTGTTTACTCAGTGTGACTAAGAAATACAGGGTTTACAGGTTGGTATGTTAAATTTAAAACTAGGCATCCTCTCAAAAATATGATAAAAGGGCAAAATAAATTGGACCATGACAAACATGTTAAAGAAAAAATGCAAACAGATGTTTTGATGAAACCTAAATACAGCCAACCACTACTATTACAGCATTCAACAACGAAAATATTGATACCCAAAATAAATTTAATAAGAGAATGTCAGTGGTTTAAATCCTATTAAGGTTTCAGCATTTATATATAGGCAGCATGTGTACTCAGTAATATATCCCGTTTTGAATTGAATTCTGCATCAACTTTCCACACCAGAATTTTCTTTCTGAAATTAAATAAATGCTAACATACTAACACAACAAAACCAAAAAGCACACGCTAACATAACTATCACAGCTAACTTAACGCTGCTCAACTAAACCGTATTACCTGACATCTGCAAACGATGTCAGATTCTGTTGCCAGTAAGTCGACAACTTTTCCTTTGCCTTCGTCTCCCCATTGTGCACCAAGGACAACAGCAACTTTGTTCCCAGAGTCTGATCGCGAACGCTTAACTCCTGCTGAGAAGGGGTTCGTATGACCCTTTTGGTCATTCGCGGACCAGCCCGAAGACATCCTTACCGGTCTGGAGTCTAAACTCTGAGTGAATCAGTGGTGCTGTAGCAGTGGTACCTCCAACAGCGATAAGGTGCGCGCATGCTCAACCGCCGTCTGTCATCTTTCAATGACGCTGCTTCTTCAGCCACCTGTTACTTTCAAAATTAAATCGTCGACATAAACATACTTAACATTGAGAACTAATTTTACATAGACGACGGGTTTATTAAGACGTTTTTAGCAGAATCAGTTTTTTTTTCTTCCTTAAAAATTATAGAACACGCTTCTTAAAATGTTCACTGTAGGCTTATCTGTGGAATTGAATGATAACACGAGTAAATGCACAATTTCCTCGTAATAACTTTTTATTCATATTGTGAATTCAACAAACAGAACGAAGAGGCAACAGTTTATGTAAATTATAACCACAGCACATTCATCGCTCACAATCAATTGCTGTCTATTTCAGTAATAACTTTGGATCTGATACACAAACTAAAATATTATTCTTAGGTGACATCACACAACATTTACTTTAATATGGACAAACATTGACAGAGCTTCCAGTTTTGTACAAGCCTACAAGGAATCAGTGGTCTTCATGATTTCTATGAATTCAAAGTTTATATTCTTAGAGGCATATTCTGCATAAACAGTTTTTAAGGTTCAGTTTTTCGAAAACTGCGCATAAACCATTTCTTCAAAATTATAAGTGAACAGATGCCAAGATTGATCTATAGGCTTCAACATGAAAGATTAATTAAACACACTTCATAAATCAACTTGCAAGTTCTAACGCTACCAAAATAACATTTTTGTTCATCATATTAAAACCTTATGTACTTTACCTATAATATCTGAAAGTGTTACTGGAGAACTCGTATAAATACACAAGATGTTTTTGCCATTATCTCATTAATACAATTTCAGAAATATACTTAAGGTATGTAAACAAATACTGTGTAAATCATAATACCATAATATACAAATGAGCTACTGAAAGTAACAATAGAAAAAAAAAGGAAAACACTAAAGGTTAATTTAAAATATTACTTAGTCCACCAGCACATCCAGAAACCCCAGCGGTCCTGTTGGGCCAGGTTGCTCCCAGTCACGGCAGCTTGGATCAGCGCTCGTGCCCACCGGGCTGTGCAGGACACCAGTTAAAGGGAGCGGGACAGGCAGGTCGCCAACAGGCCTACAGAACCCTAAAGTCTCAGGAGTGAAGCTTCATCTCTTCCCTCCTGTTTTCCTTTTCCTGGGTCTTCCTGCAATGGCAGTAAATAAATGAGGTTGATGAGCATGTCCATTTTGATGAACACAAATCAATATAAGTAATCTGAAATGGATTTAAGGGACAGTTTTCATCTGAAGCAGAACATGCAAGAAGTTTTCAAATTCTCTCATGTAATTTTTTGTCTCCCCCAGACTTTGCATTTTAGAATCAGCGATGGTGAAATCAAGAGATTATTAAAATAAACTTTGAAGAGACCCAACAGAATTTCACATCTGTTATTCTTCTGTTAATATTGTAATTTATACATGGTTATAATCTATTGCCCAACCCAAAAGACCACATGAAAAGGTTTTTTAGTTGCTGAACAGGAGTTCCTCTCGTTCAGCAGAGATGTTAGTATACAAACCGTAGCACGATTCTTTCTGTCGTCAACAGTCCAGAAAAAGAAATGCACAGCAGTCATGATCAACCCAGTAAACTCTCAATCATTTATATGACCCAAATTCATCTATGAAGCAGACGACATGGTAGACTAGATGTCTAATTTAATAATGCAATACTCAGACATGCGACTTCTCTTTTACGATGACTCCAGAAAACGGAAGCTCAAAGCAGCAGGCAAAAGGTCCTCAGGGACTTTGAAGAGATTATAACAGGTGAATTACCTCTTGTTCACACAGACACAGTAACAGTGTTAATGAAGTCAGGCGACGAGTTGAACACGCTGGTACATGGACAGGACTGTAGTTAGACACTGAATGGATTTGGTTATAGAAGGTGGGTTTGGATGCTCATCCCTCAGACCCCTGTTAGTTACACATCCAGCGATTGGACCTACCTTACTGTAACACACAGCGCTTTTTATGCTTACTGTGTCCTTCGGTCTTACCCTCAGCTTAAGAAGGGCAAAGAGAAAAAGATGCGCTGAAGGACTGGATTGCATTTATTTGTGACCTAAACAAATGACTTACCATATTTGCAAGGCATCACGACTGGCCATCATAATTTCATAGAAAACTTCAATAAAATCAACAATATTAAATAAAAGATCAATGATGTTAGTGCTACAAGTATTTGAGTGTCAAAACTTCATAACTATGGTACATTTAGAAAATGTCTGCAGGATAAAATGGGTAAAAAAAAAGTAAATAACTTGAGCTACCATTTTAGGTTTTGCAAATCCAAGACATATGTAATGTTTTTTGTAACAACACATTAAATGTTCTCAAGCACACTTAATTTGCAACAGCACTGTTTAAATGTTTAATCTTTATTCGGATAATTAAAATGTAAATAGATTACCTTTGTTACTACTTTTTTTCCATCCTTTGAGATACTTTTGTTTTTTTACGTGAGAGTTTGGAGGACAGAAGGGGGCGGAGCCATCCTCTGTACCTGCTCCATCAGGTACATCGAATGCCTGTTGGGTCTCATTATGGCCAACAGATGGCTCATTGCTGTTCGTGTCTGCTTGACTGTTGCTTGAATGTTTCTGCTCTTGGCTTTTTGATATCGTTTCACTAATAACCTCACCATCTCCATTTTGATTTGAATCAATATGTGCACCGGTGTTGCCATTCTTTGTATTTTTCGTTGTATTTAGAACAAGGTCGTCATCTTGGCTGCTGTTACTGTTGTTGTTTTGCTCTGGCACGGCAGAATCTTCTGCCTCAGACAGCTTCAGTGGAGGCCCAGTGTGTTCAACTGAAGCTGGAGGCACATTCACAGAGGACCTGTTCGGTGGTGAAGTGTCTGTGGGAAGGTTCTCCTCAGCAAGGGTTTTGTTGTCAGGGGTCTTGGGTTGTACGCCGTCTTTGAGGTGGGCCTGAACTGGAGGGGTCTCTGTGGAGGGCTGCTGTGGTGATGCGGTGCCGTTTGTGCTCAGGCCCATTAGGGACTCTTCCACGCCCTGAGGCTGAGGTTCACCCCTAGCTGCTGGGGTTGCTTCTCCTTCAGGTCTAGAGGGGGAACTGCTGGCTGGACCTTCGGCGGCCGACTCCATTCCCTGAGCTGGACAGGGATCCTGAGCTGCAGGCTGCTTGACTCCTCCTTCTGCAGACTGGACATTTGAGGCTGAGGAGGACAGTGGGGACAAATTAGATGTAGTGAGCACATGGCATGGATGGCAAACATTGCAGGTGCATGAAAGCAAAGCTGCCATGCGATGATTTCTACATGCATATTACATCAAGCTGAATGCAGACTCTGTTCCATATGTGAATGATTATAGTTAAATAGTCTTGTGAGCAATAAGAAAAAGACTTTGATTTATGCCTATAAATTAAATGAATAGACCATTTTTTTGAATAGACAATTTCCATCATGCTTGACTGGTGGTATAAGGAATATGACAAATAAGACTTAAAACAAATAAATGCAGCTAACAATGAGGGTGCCTGTTGGCAAAAAAACAAAAAACAAACAAACAACAAAAAAAGCACCTTATGGTGGTGAAAACCCACCAATGAGAAGCAGCAAGATGAAGCAGCAAAACCAAGCTATTGGTTTGGAGGAAGAACGTGGGCGGCGCTAGAGCTCAAATGCCAACAGTCTGAATATCCCATTCGTCCTTCATCTCCTCAGTATCACTGGATAGGCAATCACAATTGCCCTTTTACATAAGCTCCATCCAGTTCATACCACAAACAGGGAACATGGAGCAGAGGAGATGAATAGAGAAAGCGACTTCAGATGTTTGGTTGGAGCCACATTTGAGAAGCTCGGAGTCGTCTTGTCCTTACCAGGCTGCCCGGTATTCCTATGCATTTCACTAGAGGGTGCACTTTCCATTTCGCACCTGGGCCGAGTCTTTCTAAGTGGGAAACCCTTTCTGATGTCTGCCAGAAGGTGGTCAACGATACATCCGTCCTCCTGAGGCAAAGCACCTCTTCTGACTGGAAGGACACAACAAAGTCGATATGTCCAGGAACACACAAGGGGGAGGTGGTATTCAACTCAGTGTGATACAGTATTCATTTCTGAACATGAACCTCTTCATGAAAATTGAAAACCTTAAATCATGTGTGTTAAGTCACATCTTTAACATTTATTTATAAAATAAAATCCAGGAGAGAAAACAATCAGGTCACTGTAGTAACTGCAGTAAGTGATTTCTAGCAGGAGGGGGCCCACTCACTGATCTTGCCGTTCTCCCCTTTCTGCCGCTTGGACTCCTCCTCTGCCAGTTGCTGTTTGCGTTTCTCCGCTTTGGCAGCCTGCTCTTTACGGATCCTGTTCTCCTGCAGGAGACAACCGAACCAGCAGAGGTCATCAGGAGAGAAAAGAGCAGGCTATTTTAAGAGGAAAATGCAGCAATCGTGTGTAGCGCTATAACCAATTCAACAACTTGGAGATATTGGCAGCCAACCAGGAAGAACACATGATATTTTTTTTTACATGCTCACAAATGGCTTTAATGTGTTTGTAACAGACCACACAGACTAGACACCTTTAAGGCTCGGAGGAAAAGCTCCCGGAATGTCTTGATGGTGCTGAAGAGCTCTTCGAGCGACAGCTGGCCTGCATCCTCACACAGGTACTGTGCCAGGTCACCCTTCTTCCTGTCCACAACACCCAAGCGCTCCTCCAAAGCTTTACACATCAGAAGGTTCTCCTACAGACGTGCCACAATAGAAACCACATGGAAACTCCAAATTCTTCTGACCATTGAAATTTACACAAGAGCAATGGTTAAAATTTCATTTCCATACAGTGGAGTCCCTTGCTCTCTTCCTGACAGACCGAACACCCACCTCTTCAAAAGACACTGATATTTCACTCACCTCAATAATTCCAGAAAACTGTTCCTGGATATCTTTATCTGATGAGGATACTTTTTTCTCAGTGTCCCTTAAACGCTTTGACAGCATGCTTGCCTCAGCTTGCATGGAATCCATGTTTATTCTGAGGCAGAATCAGAACTGAACTCAGACCAAAAATGCCACAGACAAGAAGGCAATATAGAACAAGCATTCCGTCATACAGACCCACAGCACGACTTCTCATGCCTCTGTACAGTCACAAATGGCTATGTTAGCACTGCATTTACCCTGCTGCTTTCTCACAGCTCTCAATTTCATCAGGAAGCTTCAGAAGCTCAGGATGGTTCAGCTCTGCTTCCTAGAATCACAACATGTTCTGGCTCAGCATTCAGTGTTTCACCACACAAACCGCTTTAAATTTTATTCTCTTGGAAAATACACCAACAATAAACCAACTGCCCCCACCCCCAAGTTCAAGGCTTTTCTTTATGGATGATAAATCTTAGCTAGACTTATCAAAATCATTCAGTATCCTTCAGTAGTTGAAACAATGTGTCTGATTCAGTTGACATTCTCCTTGCGAAAATGCTTTAATATCACTCTACAGTACCTCCAGGATGTGATGTAAGAGAGTGATGCGGCCTTTGTTGGCTTTTGTCTCCGTGAGCTTCAGCAGGGAGCTAATCTTGAAGCCTTCAGCATTTCCTGTATGACTTCCCTGGCCAAGAGAAAGGACAAAGAAAAAAAATCTCTTGGTTGGTCAGTAAACCTGACAAACTGTAATGTCATTATATCCCTCTTGCAGTCCTACAACAGGTTGTTAAAATGTTTCCTCAAGCTTCTTCATCATGCACAATGATGTAACATGATGCTACACAAATACACAAATAAGTCATGTGTAATGTTCTTACATAATTGAGGAAGTTTCCAACTTGAAGGATGAGCTTACAGAAACTGGGCAACAGAGTGCTCGCTTGGAGACCTGCAGGGGGCAGTAGACACCAAAACCTTTTTAAAACCCTTTCCAGGGCTCCAGTTAGAACAACAACTGATAGAACACTGTTTAGTGCAAATTGTTCCATTACCAAATGCACACCTTCACCTCACACTTAAAATGAATTGTAATATTTTATAGTAATTGTAAGATTCAGTATTCGGACTTGATTTTTTAAAATGGCTCTGCCATGCTGGGTATTTGCTATTGCACATGAGCAGTGGGGGCTGTTTATTGGAAATGTGTCTGACTAACTGATCCATGCTTCCTCGCACACTTAAGCACAACTGTCCATCACGGTGTAATCAGTGCCACTTATAAAACAGTGGCACCTGTATGTGGGATAGAAATCATTTCCTGTCTGAACAACTTCAGTGCAGCCCACCCACGAGACCGCAGGCCGTAATCAGTTAGGACCGCACTTCATTTTGCAATGCAGGCAGTTCCAATGAATCTAGCCTGACAAACCCCTTACATACACTGACCCTGAGGTTGTTGGTTTGATAATTGGGCAAGACACAAAGGAGTGGCTGTACCAACAACATTCAGTCTGAACCCTCCACCGAGCTGAAACGCTTCCAAGTCAGCAAGCGTGGGTGAGACAGAGAGTGTCCTCGCTGGCACAAATGAAGCAATCGAGGCGTAGACGTGTGGCGGAGGCCAGAACTCCCACGCAACGCCATAGCTCACACTCACTCTCGCATGCCGCCTCCAGCAGTCGCGCTTTGGGCTTCAGCATCTCCAGCACGGACATGGTCTCTTCACACAGCAACATGCACTCGATCCTCAGCTGGTAACTGCCAGACACACGTGTCAGGATGGTAAGCAGGCAGGAATACACACACAAGTGAAATTGATGGTGATAATTAGAGCATTCACCAAGTTCAGTTTCTACAAGTTATAGAATGAAGACTCTAGACAAGGGTGTTACCGTGGAACTGCCAGGAGTAAGAGGTAAAACTGGTCGACATTGGCAAGTTTGTCTTTTTCTCCTTGAAAAGACTTGAGGTTGTCAATCTGCAGAGAGACAGAGTAAAGATGACAAGGGAAACTCGTTTTCAGGCTAACATGAGCAAATCTGAGTATCTTTTTAGCCTTCTACTTATGTCCAACCTCATGTTTCTCTGGGAGGAGCTTTAGAAGCTGTTTTAAAACCTCAACGTCGAACTTAGAACGATCCCCATTCAGAATGAGAGCCACAAACTCCTCATGAGGACTGTATGAAGGGTTGAGTAAAGAAAAAAAGATCCTGAATAAATCAGGAAATACAACAAACAGGAGAAAACTTCATAAATCAACCTGATCCTCTCACCATCTGAACTGCTTGAGAAATATATTCAGATTCAGGTTCTTCTTGGGATCAATAAAAGAAATCTAAAAGAGAGTGGAAAAACAGTTGCGTGTCATTTATCCCAGCATATTGACAGAACATTTGTGTGGCAGATATGAACACGGTCACAAACTTCTTTAGGTTCCTTCTTGACAGAAGCAACTGGGGTCTTGTCTTTGGACTCTACCACAGGGAGACTGAAGAGCTGCTCGATGCTGGTGTAGTCAGGTTCAAGAGGCTGATCACTTGGCACAGAAGCCCATATTGAGCAGCCATCTATGAAAGAAAAGAGCAGAAACCTGATATATTCTCACACACAAAAGGATCAGCAGTGGAAAGCACTGGCTTCCCTATACAAAAAAAGCATTGAACAGTGTACTAAAACCATTCAGAGCAAGCTTGGTTGGGTTGACATGGCTGGGTGTTAATGTCTGGACTTGCAGTACATCACAATGACATTTAAGAGTCAAGCACAGCACTCTCACCTGTAACAGCTCTGGAGTTCAGCTTTTGCCAGTTGAGCTTCTTCATCCTGAGCGTGGGGTAGGGGCCAGTCTTCACTGGCACAGTGTAAGCTCTCCCCAGAGGCTGAACACTGCGGGGCACTATTATATCTCCTCCAAGAGGAGGAGGAGGAGGGGGGCAAGGAGGGCCAAGTATGCCAGGGAATGGAGGGGGTGGTGGAGGACCTCCAGGCCCCATTCCTGGTAAGGGTGGAGGGGGCGGAGGACCTCCCATGCCTGGTAAAGGTGGGGGTGGTGGAGGACCTCCCATGCCTGGTAAAGGTGGGGGTGGTGGAAGACCTCCCTTGCCTGGTAAAGGTGGGGGTGGTGGAAGACCTCCCATGCCTGGTAAAGGTGGGGGTGGTGGAGGACCTCCCATGCCTGGTAAAGGTGGGGGTGGTGGAGGACCTCCCATGCCTGGTAAAGGTGGGGGTGGGGGAGATTGTGGTGCAGAAGCCACATTGGGCAGTGGAGGTGGGGGAGGTGCAGGTGGGGGAGGAGGTGGGGTGCTGCTGGTTTTCTGTGCAGAGCTGATGGGTAGTGCATGATCAGTGACTGAAGATTTGCCTACACATGTTTCCATATCAGTTTGCTCGGTCTGAACCGCTTTGTCCACTTTCTTGAGTGGTAAAGCATCTACATGATAGGAGCCTGTGGCTGGCTCTTTGGCAAAGATAAGGCGCTGCATGATCTTCTCACTGCAGTCCATTTGAGCTACAGAATGAAAGAATGGCAAAAAAATGCATATATATATATATATATATATATATATATATATATATATATATATATATATATATATATATATATGTACATATCTTCGATACATATAAACATTAAAAATATAGGTATTATAGAGAAATTCTGTATAAGCATTCTTCTATATTCATTCAAGAATCTAAAGCAAGAGCCTAATCTAACTGAATGTGTCATATGAACCACCCAGACTGTCAAATGACTCTAGTGACCTGAATTTTGAATGTCTTCATACAACAATGTGACTCACAGTTCTGGGCCAACAGGGCGGCACGGTTAGCAAGAGCCTCCAGGGCCTGCCAGACGTCTGTGCGATCAGGCCCCAGCAGTAGCAGCGTCTGCAGGATGGACAGCAGCTGCAGGGAAGCAGGGGAGCTACTCACCTACAGGGGGCGATACAGCGAACAAAGACTAGTTTCAGGACAGTTTCATGTACATATTAAAACTTCCAGAAATCATGGAATTCATGATGTGAGCTTTCACACATCACATTTCAGGCCTTCATGTCACACAGTTTGATCCATACATTTCCCAAGAAACTTCAACACATCATAAAAGCTCAGAATAAAAACTCCTTTGCTAGCCAGGAGTCAATATAAAAAAGGACAACCCCCCCACAGAAGAACATTAATGTGGATAAGTGATTGAAATGATTAATAATGACCAAGCTGCTATCTCTCATTCAAAGAATCAAAGTTAAAAACACAGGGAGCCATTTTATTGTACTATAAACAAATAATTCAGCCATCACAAAAAATAAGGCCTATATGCTAACAGATTCCAAAAATAAAAAATAAAACAATTCCTGTGTTATTATTGGCAAAGCTGTACATACAGCAAGCTATTTAGGAAAACTCTGAATTGCTAGGACCACATTAGCAAGAGCAGATCCTAACTTTTAAACTATATTAAACCTGTAAAAAAGAGGCCTAAACACTGAGCATGGGGAGGACTGTGCTTGTAAGGTGTCTGAAGCATAAATCTGATATAGAATGTTTGTGGATAATGTGCAGGGAAGCATAAGGCAATGAAAAAGATAAGCAAGGCATCCCACGGCAGATAAGACAGGTGCTCACTTTGCTAAACAGGGTAGTGAAGACTTCTTGGTGATTGCTCATGTCAGTGCCTCCATAAAGCCTCAGCAGTTCCTCCTCATCCTCAGCCATGGCTTCCTCAAACGCCTCACACTGGATGATCAAGTCCTCATCTTCCTCCTCTCTGTGGTACAAGGACGTACATCAATGAGATCTTAATTTTAATCGGTCTAATATTAGCTAGATGTGTTTGAACGAACAGCTACCGTTAATTATCTGAATAGACTCACCTCAGTTTTGGCAGAAAATCAAGCAACTGCAAACCTGTTAGACAAAAATTATAAGGACTTTCATGAACCTTCCATGAGGTTTTGATTTTCGAAACATTCCTCTATTGTCGTGACCAAAACCAAGACGCTAAACTATCGAGCTTTCTTGGGCGGAGCTCTCTGCGGACACCAAGGTGAGCGTAATTAACAATGATACTCGATTAACCACCGGAACATTTCACCGGAGTATAGTATATATCTTGTATGTTATATATGGAACAATTTATCTAATGGCCTAAAATATATTGTCGAGACAAGAACGTATATTTTTAATGAAAATAAATCTGCAAATTAGCGTCAAAAATCTAATCTGATATATGAAAGTGATTACCAAATAAATTTGGTAGATGTTTACAATGTGTCTAACCCATAAGACGTGAAACCCAATTGGAAAACTACGCTCGTATTCGTAAAATCCGCTTAAATTAGTAATTCAGTTGAGTAGCCTACTGTCTTCTGAACTTCGGAGTGAATTCATACACAACACAAAAACAGTTCAGATGAAAGGACCAGGTACATAGAATAGCCACTGCGTACCAACAAATTCCTTGCGCATCTTGTCCCTCTGACGAAGGTCTTCAGTGCCGAAGATGAGCGAGTTGGTGACGCTAAGCAGGGTCACCATATAAGGTACGTTATCCGTACTTTGGAGCTCATTCATGATGACGCTGAAGCGATATTGTTGGATCTTTACGGCCTACAACGAAAAACCAAGGATATTCGAATAAGCCAATACGTACTGGGAGAGGATGTGTGTTTCAATTGTAAAGAAACCATACACTTTCAATTGGTATTGGTCTAAGACTACAAAAAGACAGATACTTTCAAATATTCAATTAAACAGCCTATTTTTTTTATTCTTTTTTTCGGTCATTGGTTTGTAACTTGCAATTATTCATATGCATGTGGATATTGCATGGAGTGATTGACACTTGCCTTATAATGGTCCAGGGCATCCAGTGCCAATCTATATCCCTCTGCAGAGAACATGCTGAGGGCAGCCAGCAGCTCAAACACCTGCTTCTTCACCATGGTGTTGGATGTATCCAGAGCTGGAGAGATTGACATTGCTTAGACATAGACATTGCTTGTTTGAACCTGTTCCCCATATCTTTGTCATTTTCTTTGCTATCTGTATATCAACCCATCCTGCTTTTGGCTTCCTGTGGTGTCAACTGCCTGGGGCTGGCTGTTTTGGGGATGTGTCATTACCCCAAGGAATAAACTGGCAGGTAGGAACAAGACTGGTCTTGATGAAAGTAAGCAATTGGGTAAGACAAAGGATAATTCTGGCATACCCTCTAGAAGTAATTTCACTTTCAGTAAAGAACAAAATGGCTATACAATGTGGTTGTTATTTATCAGTTTGTTATTTATCAGGTTGTTATTTATCAGTTATTTATCAGGTATGACAAATCTAGTTTTCAGTGAGATTTGTTTTTAAAATGTGTGACTAATATTGGCATTTCTGTGCTGTCATATTTATAATGCTGGATAAAGGGGAAGAACATGAATGAAGGGATCTATTTCTCCATTTAAAATCTTTCCAGATCTTCTAGAGCCACTGGGGCTTGTGGACTGTCCATTTTAGTTCCCCCAACAGTATCTCAGTAGGGGTTCGGGTCAGCAGACAGGTGGTATTTGTATGGTGAATTTAAAGGCATGCTTTGGATTACGGATCTCACAATGACCCAGTTTTAGGATTCTGACTGGGTCTGCCAGGCTTGCCTGATGTTTGATGATGGTATGTGATTTTACTCCATAAAGTTGAACTGACTCCATCAAATATATACAAGATTCCCAGGGGACCTTTGAAGAACAGCCCCACATCATCACAGATCCACTACGAAACTTGAGAAACCTTACCTGATTTCTCAACAACTCCTGCAATTCTCTTTTCTAAGTGGGAGCTAAATACGCTTGAGTCCTCTTCCATAATTCCTGAAATATCTAAATCATAGCCCAAACAGTGGATATGAGTATATTCAGATGCGAAGTTATTTTCTGTATCCATAGCCTGACTGAAGATCATCAACATTACCTTGTGTATTTACCGATCCTCTTCATGTTAATGAGAAAGGAAGGTTGTTTGGCCTGTATATCACCTTAATTGTATACCCCAGCAAGATAGAAAGGCATTTGTAGTCATTTAGGAGTTCTTAAATATTTCGAAATATGCATAAAAAACCTCCCTCTCTCTTTTTCGACATATAGAAACAACACCTGAAATTGACCGCTTCACATCCAAATGAACAACCACAGAGGAACAAGTGCCATACCTTGCGAGAGCTTGCGCACATATCCTTCATTCTCCACGATGAAGTGGATGCCTGCGGACGAGTTCATGACTGCCCTCACGCAATTGACGCATGTCAGCTGCAGAAAGGCGTCGGCGATCCGTGAGCACCCCCGCCCAGAGAGCCTGTCCAGGGCCTCAAGGAGGAGGTCGAGCCCAGACAGCTCCAGGAACTGCACCATCCATGTCTGATCGCTGCCCTCCAGCCGCTTCTTTAGCCCGGAGTAGTTGACCACGGTGGGCACCTGCAGGAGGCGGATGCAGAGCTCCGGGTCTGCGTTTTCTAGGTTGGCCTCCTGTATACCGTCCAAGTCCTGAGAGGAACCTAGGCGGCCCCTCACTGCTGCCCATTTTTTCTGGATCGACTTGCTTGACATGATGAAGAAAATGATGATGGAAGCAACTGAGGGAACAAAGCAAACACAGATCAAATACAGTCAGGTCAATATCCTTGTATCCTTTTCCACATTGAAACCTTATCTCTTTTTTTTCTTTGTGCTGTATATTGTCTGAAGAAAAGTGACATTTGTTTACAGAGACACTTTTTAAATGGAAATAATTTAGATGTTGTTTGGGCTCTGATTTCTCCAGTCTAATCATTTGAAGCCTTATTCGTAATGGCATATTGTTTTTATTTACTCACTGAATATAATTTAAAAGTTTGAGTAAAAACTCATATTTGTTAAATATGTGCACATTAGGCTAGTTCATAGCTAATTATCATCGCACAGTCTGTGTGGCTGCTTGATAATGTGGTTCTGTAGTTCTCTTTTCAGTATGACTATTTATTTGCATATTAATCCAGTTATTTTCAGGAAGTTTTTAAATAGTTTCTCCAGTTATTGGCTTTTTTCCTGGAATTCCATGCCAGTGACTGCAGTAATGTGGGAGGCTTGGCACATAAATGACAAGGCTCTTCAAACTGATGACATAACAATAATTTCATGAGAAAATGACACCATTTGAAACACTGCATACCCAGCTGGAAAGTAATACCATCATACCAAGACAATCAAGCAGGTGGATGGAGCAGGAGCAGGTGGATGTTCAGAAACATTCATAGACTCATGCAACACGAGTGTTGAACTTGTTGAGCTATTGTTGTTTAGTTGAAATCAGCATGATTTTGTAGTTTCATTGAAATGATGGGTGTGAAGTATAATTGAAATGTTTTAGACCATCACAAAGTTTGCAAAACTCTTGTACTGTATTATTTTACAGGCAAGCTTGACTTTGGTGGATCTTCAATGTATCCCTTCTATATTTAAGGCAGGCTAATGATAAACACTTCTTTTGCTCTGTACTGGATAATTAGTTGTCAGCAAATACTGAACTTACTATTTGCTTACCACTTATTTTATTGTGATTACTGGCTCTACCATTGCTCCCACTCATGACTGGGCCTAAGTCAGTGCACTCTTCCTAAGCACTTTGGCTGGATGCTTCTGGGTCCTAACTCTGCTATAGTGCATCAGACACGTGATCAGACATGTCGGGGGTGGGGAGGTGGATGACAAGACATTACCCCATTACCACACTGCAGTCTCCAATACACTGGAACGTAGGGGCAGATTCATGGATTGCAGTGAGCTATCTGAGCTATTCTAACGAATGTGCTAAGAACCACATAAGAAAGAAGGAGGGATGGGACTTTAGGTTCTGTTCATAGGTTCACCTATTTCTTTCTCTCTCACTTTTCCCACCAAACCTGTCACTTTTTACCCCTTTCACCCATTTGGAGTACACTTTCACCTGGGGATATTCCAACCCACAGGGTACCATGTGAAATTCCTTTCTTTTTACATCACTGGACAACAATCTCACATCTCTTGCCCTCTGTCTGTGAACTTAAGAGAGGAAAGTTAGGCTAACATGATTCTCCAGGAATGAAAACAAAGGGGTTACAGCATTTGTGTCCACCACATTGTCACGACCCAACGGTCACCATCAAAACTAAACTGGGAGTGGCAGCTTTCACTTTTAAAGGGACCAGTTTGTTCTGTTTACTTTGAGTGAAAAGGACCATGCCCATTTCCCTAAAATATCCCCTTTGGTACAAAGTTCCTTGTTTGTCTTTATCAGCTGATCCTGCTTGAAAGGGAGGTACACAAACACTCAAGCACACAATGTTATATTGGTTAAAAGACTTGTCTGCAACTTCCTAGATCCCCTAAGTCCCAGTCCCCTAAGGAAGAGGCCTAAAAGTACCATTTACAAAACACTCACACTCAGTAATGCAACATGTATCACCTCAGCATTGCAAAACCAATGGGATTCCTGTCCTGTTGGAGTTGAAACTGGTCTGTAATGATGCCCAGTCATAAATGTGATCACCTGAGCTAAGTCATTCAAGGCTATTTCTGATTATGCTTTTCTTTGAGTGAATGGCTGTCTCTAAGGCATGTTTACATACATAATAATGCATAATGATATTTTCTCCCAAATTACAATTGTATTCAGTAATGCTGGCAAAAGTGTGAGCCATTAAGCCCTGTTTCTGTGTGGTTTTTACATTCTGCTGTTTTTTATAAGTCACTCTGGATGTAAGCCAACTGACATTTGGATGAAGTACCAGACAGAGAAAGACTCTTGCAGAAGTATATTAATTTTGGATGTCTTTCTACAATGGTTACTGCTGAGATGAGTCACATAGGGTATAAAATAGGAAGAGCACAGATGAGCAGTGGTCTAAATCCTTCTGTGTCTGCATGTTGTGGCAGAAAGTTAAAAATAAAATGCATATTGATTTATGTCTGTCCCCTCTCCTATAAGTCTTAAAGGATAGAATTACTGTTTTAATCGATACCTTATAAAAATAGATGCTTATAATTTCTAATGAAGGACAGCACAGCCTCTGGGACAGCTTTAGTGTGCCTTTCAGAAACTCCTCTGCAACCTCTAAATGGGATTGAACACAAAATTCACTCTAACTGTGTTGCCCTTAGAGACAACAGATGTTCAACTGATACTATGATACCTGTTTCTTATGCTATATTTCTTCAGGCTACAGTTAAATGTGCACCTTGTAGGTAATCTCTTAGAGACTATAGCCCAACTGTTGCCATTCTGTATTTGAGCAAGCCTGTTGCCTGGATATTTGTGTGGGGCAAGCCATTCTCATCTCTGCTGTGCCAGTGACCTGTAGAAACTTCAGCAGCAATGGCTGGGCTTGATACACTTATACCATCGCAACACCCACTACCATATCATGCCACTGTCAGCGCTACACTGCGAATGGTCTAGCATGCCAATAATATCCACCAACTGACCAGCGAGCCTTGGAGGGGGGGGGGGGTACTGATATACTGTACGTGGCAACAGATGGGCTGCAGTGTGTGACTGTACACCTATGAAATACACTTAAAGTAGGTGAACCTAATAAAGTGGCCAGTAGGTGGAGGTGCAAGGTTGGTGTTTCTAAACAAGTTGCCAGTGGACGTCACTGAACAGCTGTTTAGTAGCCTAAGCACAACGAGAAGAGCCAAAGTTAAGCCAAGAGGCATTTCATGAGTCAAGACGGAGAATATGAAGACCTCAAAGTTTACATACACTTTATAAGCACAATTATGTCCTATCTATCTATCTATCTATCTATCTATCTATCTATCTATCTATCTATCTATCTATCTATCTATCTATCTATCTATCTATCTATCTATCTATCTATCTATCTATCTATCTATCTATCTATCTATCTATCTATCTACACTATATTGCCAAAGGTATTTGCTCACCCATGTGGCCTTCAAATTAGCTCAAGAACAGAGAGCGTCGTGGAATGGGTTTCCTTGGTCGAGCAGCTGCATCCAAGCCATACATCACCAAGTGCAATGCAAAGCGTCGGATGCAGTGGTGTGAAGCACGCCGCCACTGGACTCTAGAGCAGTGGAGGCGCGTTCTCTGGAGTGAAGAATCGCACTTCTCCATCTGGCAATCTGATGGATGAGTTTGGGTTTGGCGGTTGCCAGGAGAACGGTATTTGTGCCAAGTGTAAAGTTTGGTGGAGGGGGGATTATGGTGTGGGGTTGTTTTTCAGGAGCTGGGTTTGGCCCCTTAGTTCCAGTGAAAGGAACTCTGAATGCTTCAGCATACCAAGACATTTTGGACAATTCCATGCTCCCAACTTTGTGGGAACAGTTTGGAGCTGGCCCCTTCCTGTTCCAACATGACTGTGCACCTGTGCATAAAGCACGGTCCATAAAGACATGGATGGCAGAGTCTGGTGTGGATGAACTTGACTGGCCTGCACAGAGTCCTGACCTCAACCTGATAGAACATGTTTGGGATGAATTAGAGACTCAGAGCCAGGCCTTCTCGTTCAACATCAGTATGTGACCTCACAAATGCGCTTCTGGAAGAATTGTCAAAAATCCCCATAAACACACTCCTAAACCTTGTGGACAGCCTTCCCAGAAGAGTTGAAGCTGTTCTAGCTGCAAAGGGTGGACCAACATCATATTAAACCCTATGGATTAGAAATGGGATGTCACTTAAGGTCATATGTGAGTCAAGGAAGGTGTGCTAATACTTTTGGCAATATAGGGTGTGTGTGTGTGCATATATATACATATCAGAAGCAGTACTGACACGAATGAACAATACTTTCCAGTTCCTTTTACCCTCTTTTATTTTTTAAGAGGAAGGATCTCACATGACAGAGCATCACCTCATGACTACATTTGTGTTTTCTCTTCCATTACACAGGTTGCTACTCGCTGCACTAGTGGCTCTTCTGTGATTCATGCATGTTGAAACAACACTCAGCAAAAATAATTACTGTTATGAAAGAATGGAACCGTGTGCAGTTCAGGGAGGAACAGGACTCCAAATTGTTTCATATGCTATACAAAGAGCTGTAAGATAACTCTTAATAGTACTACCAGAGCTAATATCTCATTATAGTTTTGTTTACACTGTAATATAACCATGTTGTTTTTAAAAAGATATATTGAGACCCATTCCATATGCCTGTTTACAATTGTACACATTGTACACATTGAGATTTTCTGTTCTCAAAAGCAGCTTTGGAGATGAACCCACAGAGGCTCTTTCATGTGTCCCATTCCATTAATCCTACAACACTGAGCTCTGTTTGTATTTCCTCTCGTACCATTGGCTAAAAGGCCTACTAATGCTACCAGTTTGTGAAGAGCCAGGTCATTGTTTACTTCACTATACTCCCCTAAAGAAAAGGTTTTGCTGAATACAAGGTATGTAAACAGTAGCACAGAACAAATAAAGTTTTTGATATTGTATAAACCCATGAGGACAGTCTTGAAGGACTTCTATGTGTCTCTCACTGACCAACACAAAACCACAAGCAGCAAATGGAATTCCTGATATGTGAGCAATGTCACATGGCAACATTATTTACCTCCAATACTGCCCTGCGTTTACTCTGGACAATGGCGTGCTTATGTAACTGATGCACAGGGCTCCGCCCCCACCTGTCTGTCTTGCGTTCGTTTTCCCTTAGCTCCGCCTTTTAGTTTCCATCTTTTTTTCCAGTCATTTTTTCCCGATTATTGTTTTCAGCTGTCCCTTGTTTCTGTGTTTGTTTGGATTATTATTTAGTCCCTCACTGTGTGCGAAATAGCCTACTACATACTACTGGCGTACTGCTTGGGCCCCAAGTATGCAGTATGCGAATAAAAATAGTTTTTCCAGTACGCAAAACATCCCCGAGTGACATACTACTTCCGCAAAATATTCCAGTACGTGAACAGAGCTATCTTCGTGGTGTACTGCATCCCATCATGCAACGCTACATTCATGTGACCCCATAGTATGCTTTGCTTTTGTCGCATTGCTTTGCTTTTGTCACATACTGGAAACTGTACTGCATACTACTACAAGGACCAGTATGCAGTATCCAGTATATACTGAGTGCAGTATGCATTATGCCGTATGTAATAGGCTATTTCGAACAGAGTCCCTGTTGAGTATTCCTTGGTGGGTCTGTCGATATACTTTGCTTGTTTCCTGCTTGCTTCTTGCACTGTATTCGTAGTTTTGTTGTGCATTCTCTCTTGACTTTCTCATGTCTTGTCAATCTCTTTAGTGTTTATTACAGTTCCTAGTTTGTTTGCTGAGTTTCCTTGTTCGTGTTATCGTGTTTAGTCATTCCAGTTGCTGTATTTCTCTGTTTATGGTTTATGTTTGGTTAGTTTGATTCTCTGTTCATGTTCTCATGCTTGCTCATTCCCGGAGTGTATGCTCCTGTTCCCTATACATTTTCGTTTTTTGTTTCGTCTAAAAACCCTGTTATGATTCTCCCCTCATTGGTTGACTAGTATTGTATAGTATTGTATTGTAGACTGTTGTACTGTCTACATGTGTATTGAGATTTACAGTGTTTCTTATTAATATATCACTGTTTTGCTACCTGTGCTACCTTCCCATTTATTTATGTTCTTTTGTTCGACATCAGTATGTGACCTCACAAATGCGCTTCTGGAAGAATTGTCAAAAATCCCCACTCCTAAACCTTGTGTACCTCCAATACTGCCCCTGCGTTTACTCTGGACAATGGCGTGCTTATGTAACTGATGCACAGGGCTCCGCCCCCACCTGTCTGTCTTGCGTTCGTTTTCCCTTAGCTCCGCCTTTTAGTTTCCATCTTTTTTTCCAGTCATGCCCCCGATTATTGTTTTCAGCTGTCCCTTGTTTCTGTGTTTGTTTGGATTATTATTTAGTCCCTCACTGTGTGCGAAATAGCCTACTACATACTACTGGCGTACTGCTTGGGCCCCAAGTATGCAGTATGCGAATAAAAATAATTTTTCCAGTATGCAAAACATCCCCGGGTGACATACTACTTCCGCAAAATATTCCAGTACGTGAACAGAGCTATCTTCGTGGTGTACTGCATCCCATCATGCAACGCTACATTCATGTGACCCCATAGTATGCTTTGCTTTTGTCGCATACTGGAAACTGTACTGCATACTACTACAAGGACCAGTATGCAGTATCCAGTATATACTGAGTGCAGTATGCATTATGCCGTATGTAATAGGCTATTTCGAACAGAGTCCCTGTTGAGTATTCCTTGGTGGGTCTGTCGATATACTTTGCTTGTTTTCTGCTTGCTTCTTGCACTGTATTCGTAGTTTTGTTGTGCATTCTCTCTTGACTTTCTCATGTCTTGTCAATCTCTTTAGTGTTTATTACAGTTCCTAGTTTGTTTGCTGAGTTTCCTTGTTCGTGTTATCATGTTTAGTCATTCCAGTTGCTGTATTTCTGTTTATGGTTTATGTTTGGTTAGTTTGATTCTCTGTTCATGTTCTCATGCTTGCTCATTCCCGGAGTGTATGCTCCTGTTCCCTATACATTTTCGTTTTTTGTTTCGTCTAAAAACCCTGTTATGATTCTCCCCTCATTGGTTGACTAGTTACTCTACTCATTGTATAGTATTGTATTGTAGACTGTTGTACTGTCTACATGTGTATTGAGATTTACAGTGTTTCTTATTAATATATCACTGTTTTGCTACCTGTGCTACCTTCCCATTTATTTATGTTCTTTTGAATCTGTCTCCCTTGCATGTTCAGTTGTGTACTCTTGTAGTTATGGCAGGTAGATCGCGTGCACTCCACCTTGGCGTGGCGATCACATGCAAGATCAGTCCTGTTGCTAGCAAGGCTTGCGCCCTATCACACCTGCCTTCTCCCGCTACGCTCGAACCGTCACAGTAACTATGACCAAGCATGATAAAAATCCCATTTAGGAGCTTACACTAAACTATACCTTGTGTATTTATTATTTATAGGCTTATGTATTTTCTTATTTATATATCTGCTATTCTATAAAGATTACTTAAAGATTAATGCAGCAACAGACCAATCAGGAAACTAAAAGAGAATTTCTTGCATTCAGCTATGTAATACTCTAGTTCTTTTTCACTTAGAGAATCCTGAACTGATGCCAACAGGGAGTGCTGATTGGTCTGTTATTCCCTTGCTGCCAGTGAGTGCTTGGTAATGCCCACACAAACTGTTACTGCAGCCTTTTTTGTAGACAATAGCCCTTTGGAATGAAAATGGGTCTCTGGCAATGTAAAGGCCTTGTTCTGATCATGGATTCTGGCTTTAATCTTGAGTTGAGCCATCAAATCTTTATAAAAGTATAAATGATCACCAGTATACATACATACAGTAACAAATACATTTGCCCTGTATGTGTAATTGCACACTTTCAAAAAGCAGTTGGGTCTTAATAAAGCAAGCGAATGACTAACATCACAAAGGAAAGTAGCCTTATCTGCCTGTTCTTTTACCAGTCTCGCACCTTATAGCACACAACACAATCAACTGACAAGTACAAATTCAGTTACAACAGCAAGCTTCATGCCACTTGTACCATCATTTTGAAACCATGCTGCTAAGTACAGGGTTGGCTATTGACCACAGAACTGTGTGTGCAAAACACAGTAAGAGAATGGAAAACAATGTGCATGATTGGAATTTCATTGGCACATCCTCTACTTTCAAGAGGCATTGCTGTTCAAGCACTTCGCTTTCAGATGAGTTACAAAGAAGGGAGATCCTTACAAGCATTTAGTGCTTCCGTGTTAAAGGAAGGAAATTGCTGAAAAGGGAAATAGTGTTGCCATAACAATAGAACTGTAATGTTTCTACTTTGGAGCTGCATAGTAACATTCTTTCATTTATCCAACATCTTAAAAAATGTAACAACAGCTTTTGCACATTCCTCACAGTCACAGTGCTTTTCCAGAACATTCCACAAATTCTCTTTAGCGTCCAACCTTCATACACACTCCCTCTTTACCAGATTAGGCTGACACAGCATCCGTCAGTGAGGGAGCATACTCTCCCGGGTGATAGCCTACATAAGAACAACTCAGTGTCATCCAGTCATATTGTGTTTGTGAACCGGTCTATAAATATGCCAGTCAATTATGAGGCATTGGTGCTGTGAAGGTAGATGGGGAGAGTCTGGTATTTGCTCAAAACGGAAAGAAAATGTTTGTTGACTCAATTCAGGACATTCTAAAAACAAAGTGCAAAGTGCAACGCTTGTCTGCTTGAGGAAACAGAGGAAAGAAGCAAGGATGTATTGCGTCTTAATGTTGCTGTTTTTGGGAGTGACCACATTGTGGCTTATTGCTTGGTTTCACTGGAATGTGTGACTTGTAGCAGCCCGAGCAGTCATGAACATTGTCATCTTTCCTCTCTCTTGTACTGTCTTGTCTTGATATCACAATCTTGTGAAACAAACGTCCTCACTCATAACTTCTTGAAACCACATGCATGGAAACCAGACCACCAGACTTTTCTTCACATTAAAGCAAATTGTATTAAATTGTATTTATTGGGTAGTATCTATGCAGCTGATTCATTGTAAGACTACAGCTCTTCATTAATGTTCCATGAACTGCTCTTTCAAATGACATTCCAACGGAAATGTCTCTCTGGCCTTCTAATGTCTCTCTGACCTTCTAATGTCTCTCTGGCCTTCTAATGTCTCTCTGACCTTCTAATGTCTCTCTGATCATAATGTGGAGTGCACAAATGTGCAAAGCAAAACCTATAGCAATACTGGCATTTCTGCCAAAGAAGAGAATTCATACTCACCCTGTTTACTAATGCAGTTATACATATACAATTTATACTTTTCTTGCACATATTAACAAGAAAATATATAGTGGATAATTACTCAAAACAATCTACAAACATACTTCTTTAAAGTTTTTTACATTAGTAAGATTGCATAAATAGTCTGAAGGTTGAACCCCTTAAATTTTAACCCCCTTAGAATATTGTCGCAGTTTAAAGCCTATATACTGCATTTATACCTTGTAGTTGATTACCACAAATAATTTCTGTTAACCTGTACACTTGAAAATGAACAAAAAATTAGTAAGTCTTCCATTCTATGTGTGCTTCAAGTCCACATGATTTTCCCTTCTTTTCTTTTCTAATGGGAATGCACTGAAAATATTGTCTGTATTGGAAGGCACAGGAGAAATTAAATATTTTGAACCATTTTTGTTACAAGTTCTAATTTTCACTTAAGTGATTAATTGAAACCTCTAGAGGAGGGTAAGGCAGATGGAAATAAATGCAAATCTCAAAAGAATCCACAAGTTTTCCCACTCTTCTGTAACTAACTAGATTCTAATTGCCACACCCAGAGTCTGCGTTTGGTAATGCTTTTGCCAGTTAAGCCGCCCCATAGTTCAACATAGTGTGTTGGCTGTGGTCCAGCTAGAGTGCTTTCAGAACCAAGACAGGGATGCCAACCTCAAACAAGCAAGAGGTTACCTGTTACCCCAGTCTAATGTATTTCTGCAATGTGGAACTGTTCAAATCTGATGATGGCAATGTTTTACAGCCATTTATTCTGATATAAATAAAGAAAAACTGCTGTCATAAAATTTGAAAATACGTAATTTCCTTCTTAAAAGCCTGGGAGACTTGTTAGGACACATGCCATTATCAAGGCATGTTTAGATAAAATCTAAACCTGGGCAGAACTACATTCCCCAAAATGGACATCAAGCTTTTGCAATAGCCATCCCAGCCTATTCGAGCTCAGCACCACTTAAAACCTGAAGAGCAGAAACCAACAGTGAAAACTAAGGGCTCTGAATAATCAGGAGCAATTAAAGGAATGGTTTCAGATCCCTTTACATATATGCTCATGGAGAATTGTAAGGCAAGACTCTCAGCTCTTATCTTGACAATGATCTTTCGGCAGCTTTTAAAGGAGCACCTTAGAGCGTTTCCTTGAGATGAGTCTGGATCATATCCAAGATATATATATAAGATATGTGTATAGCATATATATGTATGTATTAACCACTTAATTTGAGATATTAATGAGACATATTTGTAAATACGAAAGCATTTAGAAAAACCTAACCTTAACTTTTTATTTATTTATTTCCATACCTTAACTTTCTTAAAAGTAATGTTTAATCCCCATACATATAAAAATGCAAATGATTTTGATATACCCTTAATCCTAAAAGACATTTAAGAGTATTGTTATTTGTGCAGTTTTCCACAAAGCAAAAGGGTATTAAATTATTATATAAAGATTTATTATGACATAATGTGACATAATGCTGCTGTTTGAAGTACATCTACATTAACAGGATTTAATATTATCACAGTACATTGCATGAAACTACAGACAATGCACTGAAAAAAGGTATTGTAATTATAGCCCCCCACAACCCCCAACACACACCCTACAAACCCCAAACCACACAACATTAACATATTCACACAATGGTGTTACGGTTAACAAAAAGTCATTTTATATCATCTTCAACCAGCCAGGTGAAACGAATTGCCGCTTTGCGGTATCAACATGAGATAAATTCCTTAGCTATTTCTCGATCATAAGTAAGCTATCAAAAACAGCTATGAGAACATCAGATGCCATGATATGGTTTAACTACCCTTCCAGGTAGCATTTAGAAGGACACTTATTGAAACAGATTAACTGTAGAGATTCTTTCTTTAGGTACTCCGAAAAACGGCAGTCGTCCATGCAGATTCCACGTCCATGATTTACTGCCCACGTAATGTTCTGTTTCGTGTCCATAGGATATTGATTTAGGTCAAAGTCGTACGCTCCTTTCAATCGGATATGGAGACTTTTCATGGTAGGATAACCAGATGCTATAGGCAAAGACGACTATGGTAACGAACAGTCGCAGATTTCGGAGCTTTTTGGAAATCGTATCTAATTACTTCAGAACACCCCAAAATACTGGCCTTATATAACGGGAGATTTCAAGATTTCTTCACGTCACTAAATATGGCGAATTTAAGGTGGAATCATTTTATTTATCTTATGCAAATTTTTCTAAACTTTACATCACAACTCAGATTTCAGTTCTAATCGTTAAATTATATGACCGAAAAAAAGGGTAGCAAAATGCAGCGAACTTTGATATCTTACCTCTACTCCATTAGTGTTCCTGCAAAATGCCTTTAGGTAATACTTCGCTAATTTCTTCCCGGTTTACTGGCAGACTGACTAAAATTCCAATCCTTATTCTATGGTATCACTAGGAGATGGAGTAATTACCAAACAGCATAATTCACACAGTAGTTTACGATACACTTTGGAGACTCCGCCCTCATTTGAGTTTTCGCTGGATTGGACAGTCGTCAGTGGACACGCGTCTCGAACAGGGATTAAGCCGGACTCAGCAACACTCGCTCCTCCCACGCTTAGACGAAGAGTCTATAGTGTGTTAACCTGGCCACTTTAATTTAACTGTTGCTAATTTTATGGATGATAATGGACATGTGTTACAGCATATAGAGTCCTGTGAGAAATTCCAGCTCCAGTGTACTACTGTTATGATCAATGGCAAAAATAATAAAAGCTTTACCAAGCTCGATGAAAACAATAGTTAAAGAAGACATTTACTCAAAGGTCTTGCCTGGACTAATGAAGCATTGATTTGGAGGAATTAGCTATTATAATAAATGTACCAACACAGTTATTAGAAACATTCTATCAACGGAATGTAAGGACTTTGGAGATGAAGAGGTTAAAAAACTTCTTCCTTAGGTAAAAGAGGTAGGCCTCAACTAAAAAACATTACATGAGATGTACCAAAGTACGGATTCTTCTGATATAGATTTTATTTTTTATGTAATTGTATATTTTGCAAGAAGGAAATCGAAAGTTTGGAACATGTGTTTTTCTATTGTGAATTAGGGCAGTCTTTCTGGAAAGGTATGCAAACCTGGCTTACATTCCAGCGGGACAGCTGCCGCCCTTGACGGTGAAGATAGACATATTTGGTCTTTTTGTTGAAAGAAGGAACTTAAACCTAACTCAGTGTTGTGTTTCTATCGCGGGAGCTCTTTATAAATAAATATATATACTTTAAGACAAACCAGTCTTATTACTTTGTGTATTTTTGTATTTAGTTTTGTTTCTACTCAACCCTAGGCACAACATTCTTGTTGCAGATCGAAGAGCCCAGCCCCGGTTTTAGATTACTTTAGCTGTGGGGGCAGTGAAACAAAATGGGTGGACACGATGCTTCATATTTGAAAGACAGAACTTCTTTATTTGCTTGATTTGAGGAAGGATGCAAGCGTGACAAGGATAATCATCCTTGTAAAACCGATCACGCCCCTTTCATATCAGGAATTCATGTCAAAAAGCTGTCGGGGCAGTACCGACAAGGTGTTTCTGTAGACTGTCCTTTCTCTTTTCATAGGTACCTCAGAGGAGGGTGCAGCGTGAAATACAGTAACCAGCATTAACCCATGAAAGATGTTTGGAGTAAATAAACCCATAATCTTAGAGGGCTATCCTAAATAAAAGATAAAATTAGGCTAATAAAAAAGTTCGATCGTCAACTGCACCAAGGCCAGAACTTCTAAGCCAATTTAACTCATGAAATATTACTGCTAGTAGTAATAACTAACAATACAATATATCTGTGCCATAGACGGTATATACAGTATATGATCTAGTCGACAAAACGGATCAGACAAAAGGATAACAGCTGACCCTGAAGGTAAATGATGACAACATAGCACAGAGATGTAACGATCATAAAACTTTGGAACATTTTAGATGACGTCACTGTCAGGCGTTACACATTTCCCTTATGCCGGAGCGATTATTCTGTTTCTTAAGAAAGTAAAATCCCTAAAAAACCCTTTCGTATTTGAAGTTCATTAGCAGGGCATTGACAAAACAACAGTGTCGCAAGTTAACTCGCATTCTTCACTTCTGTTTTATCACCTGTTCTTTACTTCATTAATCCATATTAACGCTAACCCCTATCTGTTTTCCTAGCCTTTTATGGATTGCAAGATTGCTAGTATTGCATAATTCCAGGATATATACTTTTCTCCATGTGAGCTCTATTGATTCCTTTCCTGTCTTGGACTTCCCTATCCTGCTGTACTTTGATATTCAAACCAAACAAGGAGGCCTGGCCACTAGCACTCATTCATTGTTATGATGATAGGGTTATACAACCACAGGCCATTCATTGTAATACTCTGCTTTCAAAATTAGCTGCCTGCAGGGAATCTTTTGGACCTTCTCACTGGTATGTTAATCATCTAGTTGTTCAACGAAAGCAGACTACCTATAGTACTGAAGTAAAAGGAGACAAAAGGAGAATTTTGGCTATAACTGTTTCATGCTTACATAAAAACTTGTCCCTCCCTCCCCGAACACGGAGAGCCACCTTTACCATTTGCTGCCATCTCCTGGATCAGTCATTTATATGCAAGTTTCATCAGTGTTTGCAAAAATATTTAAAATTAAAAAACTGTAGAGATCTCTTAGAGTTTGTTATTGATATTTTGTGCGTTTTATTCATGCAGACATAACAGAATGCTTATGACTACAGCGCAAGGCACAAAATATTTTTTTAAGCATTCAAACATTTAATGTAAAACAATAATCACTATCACCGTCACTGCCACTTTATCTAAATATTATATACTGTTGTATTTTAGGCATTCAACCATTTAATGTAAAACAATAACCACTATCACCGTCACAACCACTCCACCACCAATCATAACTGAAGAGTTATAAAGGACTTTTGCACGTTTTAAAGGACTTTTATTTTCCTCATCAATGCGCCTGTACTGTAGGTTCACCCGGAAGTTTTATACTGCTACATGCTTCCAAAGTAGCTTCATATTTTAACGTTTAGACTGCGTAAATAAACAAATTTAGACAATGTCGTCAACAAAAGAAATTTTACAAATGGACTTGTATGGTTTACTTGGAGTTGAAGGAAGAGCTACTGAAAAAGAGGTGCGGTAAAGAGCCAGTGTCAATTATTTGTTAGCTAAGGCTAATATTATGGAGTTAGCGTTAACTAGATAGCCACATATTCTGGTAGCAAACGTTAGCTTACTTAGCTTTCTTGGTTATTATTTTTTATGGATTGTGTGCAAGGTTCAAAGGGACAAAACAACTTGCTAGCTAGCTATTATGAAGATACAAAGTGACAGAACTGCTCTTGCTGAAACGGGTTACAGAAATTTAGTAAGGTTAATTTAGCTAGGTTAGCTTGTTAACTAGCTTGCTAAAGTTTCCAGGATAGTAACCAGACGTTCCTCCATAATTCTAATTGTTGGTTAACAATTGCAATAGATCATCGTTTAATAAAATTTTCAGTGCTTACAAGAGGTGTTTGAGCCTAGTTTATTTCTCGATTTGCACGGCTGTCGCTAATCGGCTTTTAGTATTTTGAATGTACGTTAAACTGCAAAGGTTTTTAGAGTAACGTTAAACTGAAAAGAACGTTGAAGAATGCAACCATTAAGCTCAAATGAATCCAAAAACAAAGTTTAAGGCACTTCCCAACCGTAATTCCTTGTGTGGATTGTCTGATCGTGAAGATCACATGGATTATTGCGGTGTAGGATTTAGAGATTATTAGGAGGATATAATAGTCATCCGTGTGCTGTACTACAAAATGTGCACGTTTATTTTAATGGCCAACAGATGGCAGTCTTGTACCATTTTACATACCCAATTGCACTTATTGTATCTGACGTCTAATATTAACTGTGGCATCACGTCAGATAACCTAAAATCTGTTGAAAGTTTGTTCCTTAACGCGCTGAAAGGATTACCTTAGTCTGGGTCTGGTGTTAGTTTTCACGCGTGCCTGTTCCCTGACCAGTTTGTGTGATTCTGCACTGTGCACGTCAGCAACTACCTATAGTTAATGTTGATTTAATGGCTCGTATATAACTTTAGCCTCTAAACTCTGGATTAAGTCAATGCCTTTGGCAGTTCTATCAATTTCTTTAAAGAGGCACATTTAAAAATGTTTCCCCACTGGAATGCCATATATATTACTCTTGAGGGTTTGTATATAAAAGGAAACTGTAACAGTAAATTAACTAAAGTAATTAATCTAGGGGCATACATGACCATACCCCCCCCCACCTTTTCCCCCCTCAGTGGGTAGTTACATTAACTAATCTCAGAGCATTTTCCAACACAATAAATTTTGTATGCTTAATAAGTCTTTGTTTTAATAAGGGGAGGATTCTGGAAGAATGTGATTGTGGGTAGGCATGGAGAAAAAAAAGCAGTGGGAGAATGAAATATCCTAGGGAGAGTGGTTTAGCCATGATTATTATGTGGGCCAAGTTTGGTGTAGGTTATTTATGGAGAGGAAATCCTCATTACAGGAGACATTCAGTCTATAAAAGATACATGCAAAAAGTCTATAAAAGATACATACATGGTTTTTTTTGTGGCTACAGGAAAAATGGCAGTGTAATTTTTATGCAGTCTAGAGGTCAGCCTGTATTGCATTGCCATCATGTTAAACTGTGTTGTCCTTTGCAGGTGGCAGGTCAAATGAATATATCTTCTCGTTAAATTTTTGTTGTTTTTGCTTGCATGGTCATTCAGAGCCTAAACTCTGTTTAGAGGATTTAGCTGTGTAGTTATTTTTTACCTTGACTACATTCCAGGCCTTTGAACTTATTGCATGCCCTTGTCTGAGCCACAACACGCAGTTTAATTCTTATGCGGGTGCCCAAAAACTTAAAGCTCAGCTCTAAGGCATTAGGCAGGAAATCTGACTAGCTCTACTGCGTTACGGGGTTAAGGCCAGCATGGAGCAAACTTGTTCACTGCACTGTTCTAGGCCTAGTTGAGAAAAGTGTGAATGATTAAGTAAGGCTACATGAAATGAAGAAAATGTGCGATGAGCTTCTAAAATGTTCAATACTACAATGATGTGACTATATATAAACTACTATACAGTTCCAATTTCTTAATGCATTAACAGTTACACTGCTAACATAATCACTAAGTAAAGAAATAAATTTTTTCAAACACACTTTTATTGTACACAAATTGCACATGAATTCCCAACCAATTAAAAGAACGTTCATTTAAATAAGACAATTTGGCTATGAAATTATACAATTCATTTCTCCGATCCGCTCTATATTTACTTCTAAACTCAATGTCGTGGTGTGTAGAACATGCAATAACGAACATAAAAATGGACTAATGAGAGCAAGAGAATGCCAAAGTAACATTCACTGACCAATAGCAGTCACAAAAATGAAAAAGGCTTAAAAAGAGCAGAACATAACCCACAGGTGAGGGAAGCTACCTGCAGGTTGGGCTTGAAATAATTGTCCAAATTGTGTGAACGTTTCACCTCATAGGTCAAATAAGACTGGTGCTCACTAATGATGTTTCATTTTGTAAGGCGGTCCACCTGAACTGTGACTTATTAGGCCAAAGGCGCATGAGCATTCATCCCTCCAAGTTTCGAAAGGATGTCTTTGCCGCTATCACTCGTCGTCTCTTCCAGAACATTCTCTGCTTCTAGGGTGTTCACATGGTGGAGCCTGTCACGTCTAATGTTCTCTGGATTGATTGCAGCACTCATGGTCTAGCCGTGACATAGTATACACAGATATGTTAGGCCGGGTACGTTTTTGCTCATGCGTGATGTACATTGTGTGAATCGCCCAGCATGGTCTGAGGAAGAGAGGACTCCTGGTTGGCTCCTAAACGCAGGTGTGAGTGCTGGTGTATTTCCCAGAACCCCATGGCCGTGCCTCCTCACAGGCCCAAGAGAGGCAGCAGTGTTGTGAATGTCTCTCTCTCTCCACCCAGCTTGTTCTCGGTGTCCTCTTCAGCCGAGTAGGAGACACTCTCTAATCAAAAGCATATTGCTACTAATAAGGGTCGGACCAAATGTGTGGTGCAGATTACTTAGTACTACTGGAAGTTCACAGCAAAACAGCTGTTTCTAGTTTTTAAAGATCTACCGTTAAGTTTAAAGGATTTTTGACTTTGAAAGTATAATCCCTGCTTCATGCCGTAGAGGTTAAATTTCTTAAGATCTGGAAAAAGAGCTCTGACGTCCTCAGTAAAAATGAGGCACTATACTAAGTCAGTCTGGTTTAAAATCTTTGCAGAAGGCTCAGACTTTGTGTGTGTTTGTGTATAAAAATGTCCTTGATCTAGCCCACTATAAAATGTTCATAAATACAGCAGTAACATGGCATTATCAACTCCTGAACTGTTACCACCACCTAATGTTTCAAAACCTTAATAACTTTTTATGTTGTGCTTTCCATGGGACCATCACTCTCTCCACTAGATGCCTGTAGACTTTGAAAGCTCGGTGCTTTCCTTGCCAGTAACTGCATGAATAACAATAGTCAGAAATTTTATCATGATCTCATTTGCCAAGAAGCATACAGTGGCTTGGCTTGGTCTCAAGAAAAGCAATGCCTAAGTTTTCTGATAACACGATAAGACATGAACATGCCATCCAGAACAGAGGTATGTGGAATGGGTATTCTGCTTCCTTAAGGAGAATAATTGGTGGTATTATGCTTGAATCAGGCACAGCAGAAAGTGATTTTGTAACCACCATTGTCTCCTGCAGAGTTATTCAATAGTTTTTCTCTCCTTCAGATCAAGAAGGCATACAGACAGAGAGCATTATCTTGCCATCCGGACAAGAACCCGGACAACCCAAAGGCTGGTGAGTGCATGATGTGTAGTTTCTGATATAAAGAAGCCTCATTTTATTGATTTTACAGGGAGCCCGAACTTCTGTTGCACTGTTCAGAGAATAAACAAAATGGCCTTTGATGTTTAGATAGCAGGAACAAACGTTAGTCTGATGTTCCTCGTCCAGCCCTAGGGACCCCATCTAAACCATAGCTCAGTGTAGCTCAGTCACCCTGTTCCATTGTCCCCAACACAGTGAAGTCAAGACCCATGCAGCCTTTCATTAGCTGTCTCAAGTGTGCTGGAAGATGGACTCAGACAAACACAATTTTTCACCCTGTCATTTGACATGGTAGCATATGGCTGGGATATGCTCCTAGTTTCCAAAAGTTATGTACAAAACAAAAAAAAAAGTTATATTTTGCCCATCAAATTGTTCTGGGATTCTCCAGTAACATCAAATTCATCATGCCAGTTGGAGACCCTAAGCCCCATATAGATTTGATTTGCCCTAATACATTTATAGATCTCTGTCTTTCACTCTGAGACTCACTTCAGAGATCTTAACTCAGCTGTTTTTTTTAGCCGTGAATCTATTTGATGCCACAGACCCTTACGGGACGTCCATGAGAACACAGTAGAGCACACCCACAAGAGTGGGATGAAGAGGGTGTTGATGGTTAGTTAAGGGCATCTGTTAACTCACTGTCCTAATGTCACTACTCTCCTTCACACACACATACAGGTTTCATATAACATTGCATGAGCAACTGATGGAAATGTTAACTGCATATGTCATGGAGCAAGTGTGTGTTAGGTCTCACTTTCCTTGTTTGCAAGCTGTTATGTAATGGAGAATATGAGTACCTCAAACTGCAAGAAAACAGCAGGCTGTCATTAGCTGACAGGTATAATTAACACTGGGATGTGGCCCTCCAGGAATCTGAGTGAAGAAAATCTTTATTATGTTTTCCAGGCAGACAGTATCTGAGTTTATTGGCAAAACAGGTAATGTGATATTAGTCAGAAGTATTACTCAAAGCTAAACTCAGAGTTCAGTCTCCTAGTGTTGGTGAGGGAAGTAATAATAATAATAATAATAATAATCTTTATTTGTATAGCACCTTTCATGCATACATGCAACTCAAAGTGCTTTACAGATTAAATAAATCAAAACATTAAAATGAAGCCAGGCCTCTATGGGAGGCCAGAGTTTCTCAGCATTGTCGTGTTTTTAAAACCATCCCAGCATGTTTAGGCTGCCTTTCCCCTGCATCCTGCACCATTCCCACAAAGGCCCCAGGCTACAGTGGTCCGCAGTTCAGACAGATTCAGCCAGACGGATCTCTCACGGCTCCCCTGGCTCATCCCGTGGGTCCATCCCGAGAATGTGTGCAGCAGACCCGGGACCCTGGCTCGGCGCTGGAAGACGTGAATCTTCACCTTGGACAGGGGTGGTAGCTGTGTGGCCTGTTTTTGATCGAGGCTTTCGTGGTCTCTGGACGGTGCGGCAGAATTCCGATTAAGTCGGAAAACACGGCTGCGAGGGGCAGTGGGGGTTCAGGGACCAGTGAGACGGGGGCCGGGCTTCCCAGAAGCGAAAGGAAAGAAGGCTGCGGAGGACGCGGCCTGGCGTGGGTGCCATTTACACGCTCATGCGACAAGGGGAAGCCGCCGAGGTGGGACAGGGGTTGGGGGGGTGAGGAGAGGGTGACGTGAACACCCCGTGCTTCTGTACGCCAAAACCAGCTTGGCTTCTTCTCCCAGTTTCCCCAGTTCAAAGAGCATAGGCACTAAACCTGTCATACAGTCGCAATTGAATTGCTTTTATGTACTTTTTGTGCCTCTTTAAGTAAATGTCAAAACAAATTTGTATAAAAAATTCAAACCTATTGCTAAGATATTAAAAGAAATAAGGTTGATTTGATTTCCAGTGCACTGTAATATAGCTCAAAGTCATCCCCTACATAATGAGGTGCATTGCTAGTAGGGTAATTTCTATATTGAGACAGGCTAGAAAACTAATGAAATCCCCAGTTAGTTTATTACATAAAGAACAAGAAATCAACTTAACCTCTCACCTGCATTTGTAAATAAAGTGTTCTGTTGTGCAGAGCTACTATATGTGAAACGAGGGAGATTGTGCAAATCCACAGCAGTCGGCTCCAAAACGTGCAGATGGTGGCTGTAATAACTGTGGCAGGCCCGGTGTGAAACTGGAACCACCGGGCTGACGAGAGCACGAGCTGGAGTGGAGGAAGCGCGTTCGTGGACACAGAGAAAGGCTTTCTTGCCTAAACTGAGTAATTAAGGTCCTGCAGGCGATAGGGCTCCAGCCGGCGCTGGGGGCGGCTCGCGTGGAGCTCCCGATTGTCTGAGCAGCCCCTGCGGAGGGCTTAATACGAGGGGCTGCAGGGGGCCTCTGGCTTTACGTGAGAAAAGCAGCAGGCTGTCATGAGAGGAAACGGCCTTCGTGAGACTCCAGGCGCTCGGCTCTAACACCGGAAATGTGGGTTAACAGGAGCCCCTCGCTAAACTCACTGCCCCGAATGCAGCGCCCTCTCATTATGCTTGTATAAAATCCCTCGTTTAGCTGTGAACATGAATGTGTCGACGCTGGTGAGACGGCGGCATTTTAGCCGCCTACGGCACATCTCGGGCTGCTTTCCCCCTCCTGCTCTGCAACCTCCCCGTTCCTCCCTCTCCTTTCCTTTCCTGGCCAGCCATCACTCAAACATGTGGCCCTTTGAATGTAGATTTCATGGTCGCGTCTTTCGTGAGAAGACGACGCACACGCACGACTGTCCTTAGAGGCCGCTGTGAGCAAGGCCTGTGTTTAATAGCCGCTGAGATCGCTCATTGTTGTCTGTGGTACACAGCGGAGCTCTTCCACCAGCTCTCCCAGGCCCTCGAGGTGCTGACGGACGCTGCTGCCAGGGTAAGACAGCAGCCACAGACTAACCGCCGCTTTCTCAATACACACACACACACACACACACACACACACACACACACACACACACACACACACACACATATACACAGGAGCTTTGAGCCCTACTCCTTTTTCAGAACCTCTGAGTTTAATTATAGGAACCTTGGTTGTAATCATCAGCAAGGGCTCCTGGGTAGAGTGTGTTTTAGCTTGACACGGGTAATGTTTGGTGAGATGAGCACCCGCTGAGCTCTTTTCCCCCCTGAGATGTAAATATTGTCTGCCAGTAAAGTGAGAGTTATCAGGTTTTAGTCTGATTTAACCCAGCCTGTGCTCCATAATGTTTGCTGCAGGCAGCCTACGACAAGGTCCGTGCCGCCAAGAAGCAAGCGGAGGAGAGAACCCAGAGGCTGGATGACAAGAGGAAGAAGATCAAGCTAGGTGAACCGCCAGTCCTCTCCCCAAACCACACGGCCTGCTGTCACTTGGCTTTGCTTTATTATGTGACCAGACATGATCATGCACGGTTATGCATTCAGCTCAAGGTGCCTTGTGTGGTTGGGTGCTTTTGGACTGTGCTTAAATGTGCTGGTTGGTTGGTTTGTTTGTTTATTTTTGTGTGTTCTTTTCCAGACTTGGAGGCCCGTGAACGGCAAGCAGAGGCACAAGCTCAGAAAACCGAGGAATTCCAAATCACTCGAACATTAGAGGAAGAGGTCAGAATTGCACTTTGACTCCTGTGTGTGTCAGGGACATTTCAAGCAGCTTTTCGGTCATGTATGTAGGATTGGGAGCCATCTCAAATCATCCCGCTCTTTTATTTCAATCCCTGAAGAGCAGTGTACATGTGCGAGATCTTAGCGCCCCGCCCGCCAGATCAGCAGTGACAGCCTCTGCTTTAGGTGCAGGATTCCAGTCTATAAGCTCACAGATTAATGAATAAACAGATTTATGTAGATTATGGCTGCACAATAGAGTATGGCTGCGCAAAAGTCCTTAGCCAGATCACTTCTTCCTACCTAGATGCTTACCTGCCTACCTCCCCGAGTACAGTGAACATCCTGACCAATCCCTGATGTAACCAATTAGTGTTCTATGGGTTTTTCGCAAGAATCTCTGTGTGTGACATGAACCATCAAACGTGAAGTCACAATAAGTGCAATATGGGTTTTTCTGACTCATTCAGTCCTGAAATCTGGACCTGCCCTCCATATGGTCAGACAGTTCATTTATGGCCAGTAGGTGGCAGCATACCATATTAAAAGTTTGATCGTAAGGGTTACTGTAGTTCAAATGCTTTAGGATAGTACATGGTGGACTATTCAGTTTGGTTGGATTAAAACAATTCTATGCGAGTGAAAATGCAATGATCCAGGCTGTTTTTGGTTGTATTGGTGTGTGCTTACATGGTGCACATTGGATATGTCTGTCTTTGCAATGGAGCATGTCTGTTGACTGGGTTAAGCATGTAGTGTGTTTAATGTTTATTGTACGTGTGTGTGTGTACAGATTGCCCGGTTGAGAGAGGAGGGGTCCAGACAGCTGCAGGAGGAGCAGAGACTGATTCGAGAGCAGATCCAGAGAGAGAGAGAGGGGAGACTGCACACACACGCCACACATGCAGGTACTTACAAGCTATTACCACTTGGAGTTTTTCTGATGTCCTTACACGCAAACTATTCTCATATCTCACATCTGTTATTAATTAACCAAACCCTTTATCACACAAACCACCTGCTATAATTATTTTAAAGCTGCTTTCTTGATCAATTGCTCGAACCTTACAGAGCCTGGAAGTCACTGTTTGATTAAATTGGTCATCCCATTCAACCGAGAACATTATAGGTATGCAGGGACATGACCATAGTGCATCCAGATCATATCGAGAACATATAGGACAAGATTCCTGTGGAGGGGATGGAGGGGGTGGATAGGGTGGAGAGGGTGGGGTGGGTGGAGAGAGTGACCCATGTGAGGGGGAAGTTGTGCCCTCATCCCCCACTGCACACCTGTGCAGAGGAGTACACACGGCTCACCTCATCCAGACGGGCGGTGCCGGCCTGCAGACGTCTCCATACAGGGACGGCCTTGCAGGACGTCTCCATACAGGGACGACCTTGCAGGACGTCTCCATACAGGGACGACCTTGCAGGACGTCTCCATACAGGGACAGCCTTGCAGGACGTCTCCATACAGGGACGACCTTGCAGGACGTCTCCATACAGGGACGACCTTGCAGGACGTCTCCATACAGGGACGGCCTTGCAGGACGTCTCCATACAGGGACGGCCTTGCAGGACGTCTCCATACAGGGACGGCCTTGCAGGACGTCTCCATACAGGGACGGCCTTTTAGAAGAGGACTCTGCTCAGTTGTGGAAAATGAACATGCATAATCTGACTTTTTCTTTCTCTCCCACTCTCCCCTTTTTTTCTGTCAGATGCTTCATCATCTCCACAGGGCAACCGAAGTGTCACCCCTAAATTAAAGGTAAATTTGCAGAGAAACTTTTTGATAACTATACATGCAGTGGTGTTGCCATTGGACCAGGTTACACATATCATTACTGATTTAACCAGAGTTTAATACTGGACGTTTGTTTTGGAAACATTCAAAACATAAAACTGTCATGATGTTGTAGAATAAAGAGATTAAACTGTGTTAGCTTAATGAATGAGTGCTAGATCATTTCTTTTGGCATAGTGTTCTTGCAGTTTCACGTGCAAAATGATATATTAAATTATTGAAATAGAAAGAAATAGCAGAGGCTGAATGTAAATGTAAATAAGGCAGACTACATGTTGTAACACTGAACCCCAAAACCAGCCCTCCCCCTAATTCCCTTCAAATTAAGCTTCACTCTGTCCATTAATCTGTCCATTCCAGGCCAGTCATCTGGAGGGCCATGGCTACGAAGGCTGTTCTGTTTCCTTTGGAAACCATTCAATTTCTTTTATTAAGGGATGCAGAGCGACATTAGCTAATGTCTTTCTGTTTAATCGCATTACTACATTCCCTGCCCCCCCCCAAACTCTATCCCCTAAGGAATTAGTGACATTAGTCTGCTCGTTTAGTGAATATAAACACCAGGGTCAGATTTTGAGTGAACTGTGGGTCATATGCTGTTTAATTACTTGCAGTTCCTGGTGAGTATTATTCTTTGTTATTTTCTCAAGAGCATATTTGCATGAAAGCTGAAAAGGGCCTTTTTACCTCTTATAGCCACTGTGTTATAGACATATTTGTTTTTAATTTTTCCCAAAAGCTATTAGGTTTGTTTTTCTGCAACAAGAATCTTACGTGCCATCCTTTCTTGTAACAAATCACTTTGGTATTTTTACAAGACCAGACAATTAATAAAAAGGTAAATTCCTTGAGTATCGGCATTTATTTTTCTCTTATACGGAGCCAGTAATCCTTTTGTGTTTACTTTTATTTACATGGTTGCTCCAGCATGAATTAACTGTTCTGAAGTCCCTTAAGAAGCAAGTCCTTTTCTCCTGAACTTGGGGAGTTCATATGAAAGCCATAATTCACAAGCAGTTTGAAAAATGAGCTACGAAACCCATAGTCCAAGCAACTCACGTGAGGTCATATTATTTTTCCAGAGGGAGCGTTTGCTTTTGTTCTAGGGGGGAAAAAATTGTTCTTATTTACAAGCCATACCGACTTTAAATGTAGGAGGAAGGTGCCAGAGAATCCCAGGACATGACTTCCAGAAATACTGCACAATCCTCTGACCAGAAGCTTCAGCCGGGGTCCAGGCTGGTTAATCAGTTCCACATTTAAGACACCAGCCTTAGTGCAGACATCTGCACTACCTCATCATAAGATTATGCATGTAGGCCAAACTTGTAGTCGTAACAGCAGCACCGCGATGGAAATATTTTCTCTGTAAAATGAAAGCTGTTGTGTCTGCAAGGATTAGTAGTGCTGAAATTCATTGAGTATTTATAGGTGGCACAGGCAACTTGTGATAGAAGTGTACAAGTGTAACGAACGGCTCATTTCAGTAGACGGGCCAACGATTAAGTGGCACTGTTATAACCTTCAAAGTAGATTGTGCATAAAGGAGTCTCCACAGTGACTGACCAGCCCACATTTATATAATTTGCCAGAGTGGCAACTCTATAAAATACTTCTTTTACTGCTGTCCACACTTCCTCTGAGGTTGCCTCTCTAACAGTCTCGTTGGCGATGCTGTAATGTACGTCTGTAAATCTGTGCGGTTATTGCTGCTGCGTCATTAACGTGTCTGGTGGTCAGCAGGTGAGGTGATTCTGGGAGCACCCCAGGTTCCTATGTGGATTGAACAGATTCCTCCCTTCCTGCCCCTCTCTTCATTGCACACTTGGTGGCTGTAGGGTTTGGGTTCATTGCTGAGGGTTGGGGCCTGATGAGCTCCATTAAAAGGCTCTGTGCCACAGAGCTCTGCTCTCGCTGACTTTGGTGTGTTGTTCCACATCTGTTCATGGAGATCTTCAGAAACGGACCCTCGCCACTCAGTGCCAGCAGATGCGCAACCATATTACCTGCTTGACCCACATTAGAAATAAGCACTATTTCTTCAGATGTTCTATTTTTTGGTGACCTGATTTGTTAAGGAAATCAATTCAAGTCAAAGGAATCAGTAAGGGGATTTTTGAGATCTGTTTTGGTTGGACCCTTTGTAATATCCTGCTGATTTTACTGATTTATGGTTTGTTTTTCTATCTTTTGTCCAGCTGAAGTGGAAGTGTAAAAAGGAAGATGACAACAATGGTGGCTATTCTCAGGAATTCCTCCAGCGCCTTCTTCAGAAGGTGATGTTTCAACCTCTAGGTCCAACAAACTTGACCTCTGACAGTGCCAACATAACCTCTGACAGTGTTCCAAGATCCTGCCTTCTAGTGTTCAAGACTGTATATGTTTCACTTATACAGTAGTAATCCCCTAACTGGCTAAATGTCTGTGACAAGGTTTGACTGGTGTGTTTTAGGGAGTGTGAGAAAGTGACTTGTGTGTGAATGAGCTGTTTCTCCTAATGAGTCCGGTCCGGTGTCCAGCGCCCCAGGTTCCAGGCCTAGATGACATCAGCTATTTAGGCACTTTTATTTGCCCCCACCAAACACCCCCCACCCCATTCTTGTGAGAACACCATTAAGTTTTGTAGCAGCAGAGAGTGCCGAGGGCAATGCTGTGCCCTCTTAAAATGCCGCACGCCATTCTCGCTAGCTGCATTCACCAGCACGTTTAGCGCTGCCAGAGGAGTTGCTGGGAAATGTGCTCTTCTCATGCAAGTGGGCAACGCACACACCATCGTGGTGTGTCCTGATCGGCTCTGAGGCCTTCTGGCATCGGCAAGGGTTTGTTAGCGCTCGGGCCGGGCCGGGAGTATGTCCTACCGCCATCCCACCCAGCGCTGCGTCCTGGCTCCCGTTGGAAGGTGCGATAGAAGGTTGGTTCCGAAGACTGTTGGATGTTAACGATGAAGGTGAAGGGCAATGAACAAAATGAGCCTTGAGAGGGTGAACGTAACACTGGGAACAAGCTGCAGGCTCTGCTTGGAAAAGGCCCGTGTGTGTTTTGGACCGACGAATCGAACTGTGATCACCCTCACTCCTCTTCTCAGCTGTCTCCCCAAAGACGGCTTTGGAAATGTTTAGATATATGAAATAGGGGTCCACTGGGAACTCTCTCTTTTGTCACTTTTGGCAAGGTTCTAGTCCTCTGTGTCCAATTGCGTTCATGCCTTTAAATTTTTCCCAGCAAACGAACCTTTCCATGGACTTCAGATTCTCTGAAACAAGTAATACACGCTTGACATCCAGTGTGTGGGTAATGACTCTATGGCAGATGACATGTGAGTGCAGTGCTGTTTGGCCAGGACAGGCCTGCTGGTTTGTACCTCAGCTGTTCTTAGCAGAGTCTTGTTCAATGTTATGGGTGAACAAGGACTGCAAACAAAGCAAAAATTTTGTTCAATCCAATCCTCCTTCTCCCTTGGGGTCAAAGGTTACTGAGGGAGCAAAGCCAAACCTCCCATTACTCCCTAGTCTTAATCTTACTGGCAGGCCTGTGGCCCTGAGCCATAGTAACTTCAGTCCTCCTACCCTAAAACATTCTGACCTAGCCTTTTGTTCAAGTGTGCAAAAGGAACTGAAGAGTTCCAGAAAACTGACTGTTAGCGAAACAGAAAGGTATTTGAAAATAGACACAGTTCACCTCCTTTGACTAAAGACAAATAAAGATTAACACAGTAATTATGTACAGAGATAATCTGCCTGAACTTAAAGAAGGCACTGTAAAACATCATATTGTACACGTTTAGTGTTTACTTGATAAGTATCCATGATTTACTTATTTTTGGCATAAATAAAATTGCATATAATCATTTAAATTATGTTTTATAAATTATGCTTTTTAAAAATTTTTTTTTTAAGTTTTCAAGATGTCAAAATGACTTGACATTTTCTTGATTTCATGTTTTCTGTTTTATAGTATGGAGACATCTTGAATGTTGTAGTCTCGAGTAAGAAGAAGGGCAGTGCAGTGGTGGAGTTTGCCACAGTCAGAGCAGCGGTGAGTTTTCTCATGCTAACTATGAGCTCTAGGATTGTTTCTGTATGGCTAAGAACTATTCAGTCAACAAATACATTGTAATGCCTTACAAATACCAGCAAATACCTTAGAATTTTTGTTTAACAGTTTCATTTTCATTGTACCTTTGTGAATGTTTTCCTGTTGCTTAACAAATATGACCAATGGGTTTTGGATGTGGTCATTTTTGTCTGCATTCGAGTGTGATTACTGTATTCACACCTGCCCAAATGAATCAAGAGTTGAATATGAACCAGAGTCTAATTTAAACAGTCAAAAAAGTGCAAATACCACACGAATGCATACAAACACGTACATCAGCAGTACTTTACATTAAATGCATCTTTTAAATGCTCTTCCACTGAGTGATTGAATGTAAACTGGTCCCATCTATCATTATTAATATTCAGTGTGTGGTCCTGGAGCTCCACTAAGATTTTCAAAGCACATGGTTGTGACCAAAGGCATTGTTTACATGGTCCAGCCCTTAACCATTTAGTTCTTCACCCTTAGAATCCCTGGTGTACTAGAGGTCGCGTACACTGAATGTAGATCATACAGTGTAATGGCTCCAAAGTCTGGAACTATTTTCCCCAACACAAATGTGTCTTTCTTTCAATAGTGAGCTGATAACCTTTCTGCTGCAATGTAATTCACATATACACAAACTGTTATTACTATTATTAGTGAGTTTGGTGCTTATAGTTTGGTATTTTGAAGGAAAGGGCTAGTATGTTTAGTGCAGACCAGAGCTTTATTTATTGCTGTCTGCCTGTCCGCATGCTGTCATACTGCTGTTGGATTAGTCGGCTTGTGTGGTTACCTCCCTACAGTACCTGGCCACCATGCCTTAAGAACAGCCTCTGTCTATTTCTGGCTCTCGATTGTCCCTGGGCACACTGGGTACCTGGGGCTACCTTAGGTTTAGTACACTCGCCCTCTGCTGCACTGCACATAATGAATCAATCAGTGTTGTGACTTTAACATTAATGTTAAACATTAATACAGTTTACAATAGGTTTTGTCTTCCCTTTTTTAGTACTTAATTTTCCATATTCCGTCAGTGTTCAGAAGCAGCCTTGTTGGGCTGCTTTGAAAACTGGGCCTGTACATTATGCTGGCGTTAGGAAAGTTTCAGTGGACTTTTTCTTCTCAAAAAAGAACTCTGAGAAAGTGAATGCATAACAAATGTATCATGCAGGTGCCTTAAAGATGAATGGCTGCTCAGCCTGAATGGAATGTTCGTGAGAATGGTACATAACAATGGGCTCCAGCACGTTTGCTTTTCTTTTTTTCCCCTCCAAAATCTGGCTTATTTAAAACTTATTTGGGGGGGGCTGTTAATGAGACTCTTGGTAGACCTGTATATGATCCGACTCATCTGGTACTCCTTTTCAGGAACTGGCATGCAAAAATGAGTGTGGCCTGACAGAAAACCCTTTAAGAATCATCTGGTTGGAGGGTCAACCTGACGCCGCTGCTCCAACGGTGGCCAATCACAACACATCTGGAACGTTCACTCCTTTGCAGGTACAGTAACTCTATCTCTGAGCAACATTGTGTATGCTTCCTGCTTGCCACAGAATTATTGCTTCTGTCTTACATGTTCTTTCTTAATTGCCTCTTCCATCTCCATGCAAATCAAAATAGGAGCTTAACATTACTAAAGAACAATCAATATTCTGCAGATTTGCCTTCAAATCCAATCATCCAGATAACACCATGAGCACCCTGCACTGCAAATACAACATTTGACATTTTACTTTCATATCGGGCAGGCAAATATGTCCGCCATGCTTGTGGGCTCATTATGGGGCTCCTGAACAATGTGTTTAGGGAAGGAGGGCTTGGGTTTGTTTGGCTTGGAAGGCGCTCTGTGTGCACGTTTAGCAGCCCTCATGGACCCCCAGCCCGTCCCTCATTAAGAGCTGACCCAGCAGGCACGGGCGGGAAGCTAGAGGGGGAAGACTTGCAGCATGTGTAATGGACGACTGGCACGAGAGGCTACCCATCCCCCCACCCCCCTAAAGCAGGGAGAGTTAACCCTAAACACTCTCCTCTATGTGCCCCTCCACAAACACCCTAGACCTGTACTACAGCCTGTGTATCTAAGCACAAGCTGTGATTTGTGGTTTATGTACACGACTGGTCTGGATTGTGGGTCCGGTGACCAGCAATCAAACCAGGCAAATAATTGTCACTACAACTGTCACTATAGTTGCCACTACAAAAGCCATGGGCTAAGTTACTACACCTGACTGATGGGGCAAAGTTCTTTATCTTAAGGGTGTTGTATTTCAAGCTTTCTTCTCCATCATGGGCTAGCCTCCACTGCTTAATAACACATCTACAACCAGGCCATGAGAAGAGGCCCAGTAGTTTAGACAGGCCAGTGTGAAAGCTTCAGGGCAAAAGCATCATTTATACAGTTGTCATGCCTATTGAAAGAGGATGGTCTCCATTAAATGTACTGGAGCTCCTACGCATTTATGAAGATATGAAATTAAGTGATGTAATGGAATGACTCAAGGTTTTCTTTTAGAGTACAGGACATGGAAAGTTTCTCTCTCTCACTCATATTGAAGATCTTACTTAACCATGTTCTTATCTAACATCCTGCATATCTTCAACCTAATTAGTGGTTTGCCTTAACTTTGACTTTAGGCTTATAACACTGGTCATTGGCTTATCTCATGGATCCTTCCTCTGTATGATTTGAGTGTCTCTATGTAATGCTACCTTTGTAAATTTCATATGAAAATTCTGTGATCCGATCTTGCCCCTCAGGTTCCTCTTTCGAGTCTGGCTCCTCTCAAGGTTTCTTACGTTGCAGGAGAATATTTCCTTAGCCATTGCTGTAATCCTATGAGTTGAGCATTTCTTCTAGAGACAGAGAGATGGAAAGCATGAAAAGCCCATGTTTGAAATGCTGGGTTTTGCTAGAATAACGTTCATTAATGATAATTTTGTGGCAATTTTTTCCTCATTCAATACTGGATGCAGATTGTTTCATCATTTACAGGGTTCTGTGAGGCTAGAAAGGGAAAACATTATTATAATGCAGTCTGTGCATTGGCCCCTCAGGGCAGGAACTTCACACTCAGGCCCATGCCAGATAATGGGGTGGGGGTGGCGTGGAGCACTTTCTCCAAAGGTGAACATTAGTAAAGTAGTCCAGCCTGTGGGCCAAGGCCATCCTTGACAGCCTTGGAGGTCTGCCGGAGATGCAGCATATCCCACAATGCCTGTTTTCCCTTGCTTCCTCACGCCAACTGTAATTGCAGAGGAGTAATGGTGTAGACATACATGTTTTTCCTTTTTACCTCATGAATCTTCTTCTTGGTCCTGGAGGCCAGCTCAAAGATTGGGAACTGCTTTTTCTTAAGAGGAAATGTCCTTCACACAGTCCAGTCAACATCAGCAATAGGGCTCCCCTGGGCTCCCTTGGGCTCCCCTGGGCTCCACTGGGCTCCACTGGGCTCCACTGGGCTCCACTGGTCCAGTCTTAGACTGGACATTTCACGAAAAACATAAAAATGGCACCACTCTTCATCAGATAACACATTAAATGAAACAAAATAAGGGATTACCTACACCTATGAATACTGCTACTCTTCACCTCAAACCCATTAAAGACCCAGTGCGACTCTCCAGCTACTGACCTCTATCACTTATCAATACTGCTACAAAAATGCTAAGTAAAACCTTAGCCAATGGGATAGAACCAGTAATACTCTACCTAATGCACCTGAATCAAACAGGATGGTACAAGTCTCTGATGTACTCTGATCTATTTACCATTTTCATCAAAACGCTAGCTGTAACACTATGGCAGAATATAAATATAAAAGGAATATAGACACAAAATATGTTTATACACAGATGACATGTTCCTCTTTTTAAAAAATCCATCCATCTCAATAAGAACTTATTCAAACCAAAATCTAACATCAAAAAATAGTAGTGGGTAACAGCCCTGCCATTCCTGTGGGGACCTGAGTGCTATATCAGTAGTAGTCCTCTAACATCTAGTCCTCCGGATCCTAGTCACCTGCCAAATGTGTAAAATGTAAATGCAAAGTTGATTTGCTAACTTGCAGTACATCTCTCTAGTCTACCTGCCTCACTACCCTACCTAGCCAGTGCATCACTTGGTGAGAGTGAAATACAAATATGTATTAGGTTTAAATGCCAGGGTTAGGGTTAGTGGTATTTATAAATTGTAGCTCAGAAAAAAACACTGTGTCATGTGTGGACATGTGTTCGCATGTGTGTGCCTGAAATTAATTTGTGCCATAGCATGATTTTGCTTAGGGCTTCAGGGAGGTAAGGACTAGTTCTGTTCATGACGTAGTTATTTATGTCAGCCTCAGTAAACTGTTTCAGCTACAAGAACGTAAAAAAAGTACATGGAAATGCCTGAAGCTGCTAGTATGCCTTAAGGTTTCATTTGTAGTTAGAGATGGCACCGATCTGAAATCACATATCGAAATCAGGACAATATCATCAAAAATGCTCGGTCATGTATCGGAGAAGAATTGTTTAAGGAAACTAATCTAATGCCATCACAAATCCAGAGTGTACAGCAGTGCTTTGCAGAAGTGCAGAGCATGTGATAATAGCCGGGTTTGTTTTAGCAAGTCAACTTGTCTAGTATGAGCAGTTCATACACCACTGTAGAGTTTAACTGTAGCATTCCCATTAACAATTAAAAACTATCATGTTCAAATGAAAATATCTATGCACTCACACTGGTGTGATTCCCATTGCTGGTATTTTGATAACCCAGTGTGGGAAACAGGTCACCTACTTTCTAGTGAGAGCATTGACACAAGACAAAATAATGTTTGAGCACTACTCACTGCCATGTCCATGACCAACGGTAATTGTAACTGTCAGAATTACTATCCCCATAGCTAGCTGTCCATAGGTATTTTTTATGGCTAGAAAGTATAACTGTCCTGTAAACATTAAGTATTGCTTGAAGCAGGGCTTGAGTGAAAAGAGACTAGTAGTCTTGGTGGTGTCTCTGGTCGCTTTGTATTTCCAGGGTATTGGATAGAACAACAAGTACAGCTCCACAATGGTTTTTAATGAAAAAATATGTTTTTAAATTTATTATTATTTTTTATTTATATTGAATCGTCATTGGTTTTGGGCGACATTCATTTGCAAGATATCGGTATTGGATGTGTACCAGAAAACCTGGTATTGTGCCTTCTCTATATGTAGTTGAACTGGCAGGCAGATACACTGTTCTTCATTCTTAATCCTTCTTGTCAGGCAGTTCTAACATCTGCAATGATGTATTCTGAATTAATTAAAATAGCTTGATTCGAGGGATGGCTTGTTTGGAAACTCCTTTTCATGATTTAATTTATGCAAGGATGACCTCTACCTCAAAATATGCTGACTAGGAGACAAAATTGCAAACTAAATCATTGAGAATGCTAAGGTGTGTTACTATTGCCCCGGTGTTGGTGTGGTATAAAAGTAGCCCTACATTGGAAAATATTGAAACTTCTCTGTTTTTCTTCCCTGTCAAATGCATCACAGCTCTTGCCAGACACAACATGAACCAGATGTATCTGCTATTTTGGGAGATTTCCTTTTTCAGCCATATCTATAGGCCTCGACTGAAAAAGTACATTCTTCCCTCAAAACAAATGCGTACTGTGTCTGGTTCGGGTCCTGTTATGGTGTTGGCAGGAACAATTTGGTCTGCTTTCCCTAGACAGCCATCTAAAAGGAATCAGGCATCTTGGCTTCTTATAAAGGCCAGAAGTCTGTGGAAGGTCTTATGTAGCAGATTGGGCAATTGGCGTTGACATTAGTATCAGTTAATGCTGCATTGGGGTCTGTAGTGAGAATTTTTTGTGATGCATTTCATAATGCATTGATCTTTTGTTTTGGATTACTGATAATAGTATTATTGTTTTAATTTTTATGATAAAATAGATTTTTGCTTAAGGCCCTGAAATGTGAGGGAACTTCTGAGTTTCATTAAGTTAGTAGATCAGAAATGTACTTTGACATAGCCCAGTTCTTGCTAAATGGACTCTGATTCAGAAGAGGAATTTTTTTTTTCATTTACACAGAAAAAGTCCTGTGAAATTATGTTGCAGTAGTATTTTCAGTAGTACTGCTTTATGTGCCAGCCGCAATTACAGTTACGAAAGGAATGCCTCAGTTGTCAAAACAATATTTTAGAAAATGTTTATGTGAATTTTATGGGGAAGAAATGTATATTTTTCATGATAGTGTGAGATGGCAGGCTTCTGGTATTCATGGTGATAGTGTACTGGAATTCTGGAAGAAAAGTGGTACCAGATGTAGTTGGGGTACCTCACAATTTAAAATGTCTGGCTCGATATGCAACACCAAGATAATTTGTCTTCTAATTAATGTCTCTCTCTTCTCACATCAGTCTTGTGAGGTTTGGGCCCTTGATCGTCACCTTAGTCTACTTGTAGGTATTTTCATACAGGTTGCGGTGTGTCCTTGTCCAAGCATGGCATGTATTGTACAAATACTGAATTGTGTTTCTGGCCATATTCTTGACATGTCACACATTATTGGTTTAGAAAAGGATGTCTGTGATGTCCTGAGCTCTGATCAGTCAGATTTGTTCTGTATGCTGGCTGGTAAAGGTCCCTGTAGCTTGTCTTATGGGCTCAAGCTTTTTAGAATAGGCTGTAAGTGAGGTAGAGCAGTCGAGAAATTTGATTTGACTGAGGTGATTCAGTGATGCAGCATCCACTAATGTGATACTGTACTATAAATGGATAATAAAGACCCCATTATTCTGTTATTGAATTTCAGCTCTACTCTTCATGAAGTCATGAAGTGATTTTAAAAATGTCCCATCTGTGTTAATGTCTTTAGGTTTAGGTCCAAGGATGTTCACTTACTGATGCATATAGCTCCCTAACTTGCTTTCTGTGACCCTTATTTCTGAAAAGCAAATTATTTACTTGAGGTTCTTAGCAGTTAGGAGTAAGTCTCGTTTTCTGCCATGGCATTTACATTTCACTGTTACAGGCCATATGAACACTAATTCTAGTACTGCAGAACATCTAATATTCCAGCTGGGGCCACCCATTACATTAGTAATACGTTATTAAATCATTAGGCATTTGGTGTGGAATTCCTCTTTATTGTACTTTACATAAGCTGTTCTACTCAGAACTCCTGTTGCTTTGATGCTGCACTGATTGTGGTGGAAGAAAGTTACTGTGTGCTTTGAGAATGGCAGCTTTAATTGAGACTCAAGTTTGAGAACACTACACTGTTTTTAAGATTAATTTAACTTGTGAGGTGCTATAGAACTTTTTCCCACCACAATTTAAAAACAAGTGTGTAGTATCATGTGCCTATAGAAGAATGCTAACGTGATGTGACCTGGCCAGCTCTCTCTTGGTTCCTGATGGCCCGTGATGGCAGTGCAGACAAACGACGGCTCAGTGATGGCACACAGCCCTGTTTGTTCAGCAGGTAGTACTTAAACTCTCATCAGGAGGAAGGCGGTTAATGACCAGCTCAACTACCCTGCACAGTGCTCCAGCATATAAGAAAGTATCGCATTTCTCCACTTACCCTGCACACAGCACTATCAAGGGAATGAAGGTGTATGTCTATAAAAAATAGCAGCCAGGCAGCCGAGTTTGGAACTGTAACCTGGATCAAGTTCTGTAGGTCAGTTACTGAAAGCAAAGCATGTCATTGCATAAGGCTGCTGAAGGACCATGGGAGGTGTAGGGTTGCGTGAGGATTTCTCTGAAGCACTATTGGAAGAGAATCTGCCTTCACAATCTGAGTGGTATTAGTTCACAAATACAGTAGTAGTTTGTATAACTTCAGCTTGGACAGAATGTCCCACTCAAGGACTGAATTAGTTATGGTTTCCATTTGTAAGATTTCTGCTCCACTTGTACCTCCACCTCCAGGCAACAAAAGATGAGTCATCTAAAGCAATTACCTCAACTTTGTAATCATAAACGTCGTTTGCTGACCGGATCCGGGTTACTTGTTCAACTGATTTGTACATCATACATTTCTCTTCACAAAAAAATATTTTGCCATGTTGATAAGACATTGTGTGTTGTTTAGCTTGTTGATTGAATGGCTTTCCAAGCCATTCAAATTTGATAACATAATTTTCTTGCAGCATAATAAGTTTTATGAAACCTCCTATTTATTTAAATCAGTTGTAAAATTTTACTTTCTAAGTCATTAGATCATCATACATTAGATAGTATGTATATGCAATTGACCTTATTCCCCGAATATCTAGAGACATTCTGATACTCACATATGTTAGCCTTATCTAACAGAGCCAATCATGGTGTTTTCATTGTTCAAACTGCTCTGGTATTAAGAAAAAAAGTCAAGATTCCCACCTGGATATATAATAATCAGCAAGTTTAGAACTACCAAATTAGTGATGTCACTTGAGAGTAACTTGAAAGAAGTCCTGCAGCAAATGTTTCCTCTGCTGATGAGGAAGAATGTTTTGCCTCTTTACTGATAAAAACTGATGAAGTGCTAACTTATTAATCAGGTTTTAGCACATACTCTGTGATGTAAAATTTCTTGTCAGTCACTTAAAACCCTTAATCATCATTGCTTTTGCATGGCTCGTGTGAATAGCTTAGAGGGGCTTAACTGAAACTGAAATTCAAATGGAAAAAAGGATTTTGGGAGTGGCACCTTTGGAAATATTTGAAAACATATTTTAACCATGAAATAGCTATTGCTTAATTTTGAATTTCCAGGATGAAGCCAATTAATTGTACAACAAAGTGAAAGTTAAAGTATTGTCTTAGCCATGGTGGACATCCAATATAAATTGTTCTTCCAACAAGGTTCTCAAAAACACAGGAGTCTTCCACAGTCCTTCCATATGTATTCCATTAATCTATCATATAATGTCACATGGTCACTCTAGCTGTGCACAGATTTTCCTCTACTGATGGAGTTTGTCCATCACCTGCAGTACATCATCTAGTATAGAGGGCCCCAGGTCCAGCTTGAAGGAGAAAGTTGCATCAGACTCTTCTGGTGGTGATTCCTCTGAGCCAGTTTGGGTTGAATTCCTCCCAGAACTCAGGCTCCGTCTGTCTGCACTTTGGCTGACAGAAACCTCTTCTGGATGCAGTTGGCAGGATTCCCCCTCCACCTCCTCCATATCCAGAAGGGGCAGGGAACTGCATTTCTTTTGCCTCTGAGATCGGAGCTGGCATTTCGAGTCCCTGTTGGTGTGGGTTGTCTCAGTTTCGTCCAGGTTAAGGCGAGGTGGCTTTGGAGGGGGAGCGCAGGCCAGGAAGATGTTCTGCTCGCTCTGGGAGCTGTGCAGGAGAAGGCTACGGCCATGCCTCAGGAAGGAGAGGTCCCCAAATCTGTCCTTGTGGTTGTCGGGGCCAATGTGAGCGAGGTGGCGGAAGTCTGCTAGTGGCAGGCTTATCATGTTGACGGAGAGAACCTTTCGCTTTGATGAATTCCGTAGCCATCTTCCTGACGGAGGCTTGTTTTGTAATGCTGTCCTTAGTGGCATCCCGTTGAATTTAGTGAAATACAAAGAAATATAGATGATTTACTTTGAAAGGTTGAGAATGTGAGATGGAAGGGTCTTCATGGGAATCTAAATTTCGTGGAGTTCTTTTATTCTGAAAGAGAATGTACAAAGTAGATTTACAATGAAAGTCAAGCAACATCAGTGAATTTCAACATTTTCCCTGTAGCTGAGCATAACCAATAACTGTAATAAATGTATATTTACTGTTCTCGTCAGTTTTATCAGAGAGCATGTAGAAAATGATTTGAATTTTTGAAATTGCAAAGTGAGAAAGCTAATTTTCAACATGTTTACTTCACTGTCTTAGTATTCTGCTTGTAATGGTGTCTAATCATGATTTTGGCTTTGTGGTCACATTAATTATAATAGTCACACAGAGAAAGATCAGAGTCCTTTCCATTAGGTATTGTTTTTTGCCAAATTGTGATGAGTTTTGATGCATATGATGATGTATGGTAATAGCTGCTCCAAATTCATAGCAGAAGCAAAAAAAAGTAACATGAAAACACTATGCACTTGGTAGCTAGTGGACAGTTCAGTGGACTTGAGATTTTATGTTATGGAGTAGTCTATGTATGGCGCAAATGTGTATTACACAAGACAAAACATGTTTTGTTGTCTTATAAAGTTTTTTATCGTCACTTTACTAGCAGCAGGAGATAAAGGAGTGTGGAGAGAGCAGCATTCCTTTTTAGCCATGTAAGAATAAGGGAGGGTGAGTAATGGACCATTTTGAGAAATCTTTAAATTTCTCTTTTTCCAAGTCCAAATTAACAAAGGCCTGAACTAGCTAAAATACTGCCAAGATACCTCCCAACACCTCCTCTTTCTGCTATTTTATCTTGTTCTGTATCATCTGATCAATTCGCTTTGGAAAATAAGCTTTTTGTTATTTAGATTGACTCTTACCATGAAAGGTTTGTCGATACAGGGTCCTGGTTCCACACCCACACATTGTATCGTCAGTCAACCAGGACTAGACTGAAACCAGTTATTTGAAGTGTTTATGGTTACATGACAGGGCTTGTTCGTCTATCGAACATGGGAAACAGAGAAAGAATCTTGTAAATATTCTTTCCCAGGAAGTGACATCAACTCTTTATGTGGGTCCATGGAAAGGAGTTGTGGGTGTCTTCTTGTAGCATTGTATCTTGGTGTGGTTTGTTTTAGCAACACATTTTGACAGCAGAAATGCAAAAATGACATCATAGTAATCAATTAATAAACATTAACATTTCTTTTTTTTTTTTTTACAGAAACTAGGTCACATTCACCCACATTGCACTTTAATGTAAAGATAATAAAATAGCAGTTCCTAAATGTACCGAGAGGATAACATTTCTTTGTAAAAAAAATAATTTTCTTACCTTACTGAAGTAGATTTATGCTTTTTGGTTTGCGTTTTAGATAAGTAGAGTATCTCCACAGTTCATAGTCCTCTCTGGATTTGAAGTGGTAAGTCCAAAGTCAGGTGTGACGTTTGACTGTGTGACAGAGTTACTAAGGTGAGGTCTGAATAGAAGGCGTGTCTGTATGAGCAGGTGGAATAATTGCCCCTCCCCTTTCTCCAGAGCAACTGGGTTGGAATTTTTCCCACCAAATGACATCACAGTTCAATACTGGCAATCCCATTAGCGTGAACCTTTACCGTAGATCAGCTCACCTAGTGCTTCTAGTTCTTTCTCTCCTTCCACTTCCCCACCATCTCCTTTTATTCTCTGCGAATTTGCTGTTCCGCTCCTGGTTCTACTTCTGCAGCAGTTGTGGCACTTGGGAAGGGCATACCACATCATTCTTGCGTTGGTTGAGCTAAGCTATGAGATGGTTGCAAAGCGTTAACTGATTACTAATTGCGGCGTCATTGTCTGTCTCTGCTGATTTCCTGTATAGTGTGGGTTTTGCTAAAGCCCTCTCCAGCCAGAGATTCAATTTCTAGCTGAACCAGCACAGGGACAAGTACAGGCGCGCTGCAGTTGCACAAGTTGGTTTTTCCACAGAAGAACCTGTTACTTTTCAGGCTCTCACACCCACTCACTCTATATATTTTCATCACCATGTCTTTTTTTCTATCTCCTGACTTAAAATGATTGGAATTTAAACTCAATCACTACTGTTGGGATGTTGCTAGTTTTACATTTTGCAACACCATAGGTACCATAAGCATTAAATGCAGAGTTCTTGGTGGATCTAGTTTTATTTTAATTCCCACTATGGCACCAGTGTCATGACATTTATTAGACGTACGAATAATATGTGGTTTGTACTTGCATGATTCATTCAGTTACAAATAAAGTCATAGAAAATAAAATAATGTATGCAAATACTAAGAATTTGATGCATTTTAATTACGTTGCTTCATTAAACAACATAAATATGAACTTAAATGAAGTTGTGTCACATGCATTCCCTGCAATCATGAATTGATTTCAGTTGGTGTCATAGTTATGGAGATAATTACAGGTATCCTTCCATTCAGATTCCTAAGAAATTGTCAGGATAATAGTGATGACTGCTCAACCATGTAAAATTCTTTTGAGAGATCACTGAAGCACAGAGTGGCATACTGATTAAAACAGCACAATTCTTCATTTACATGGCGCTAGACATCTGTCACCTCCTTGTCAAACACTGGGCATGCTTCCACTCAGTGTAATGGTTCTGGGATGATCTAGGACTGGGACAGATGGGGGAACCACTTTGGTCTTCTCAACAATGCAGTACATCAAAAGTTGAAAATTTCATGAAGTGGCCCTTCTGTTCTACCAGGCCCATTCTAGGATGTGGTCCAAGTTTTCTTGCAGGAAGTCTTTTGGAGTTCAACGGCCGAACATTTCTGTGATTGTCTTTCGTCCCGGGAGCTTTTAAACTTGTCCAATAAACAATTGTCCTTCTCTTGGCTCCTTCAAAAGGTGCAGGTCTCACAGATGAGATCGCTCATGCTAACAAAACAACTTCAGCTCTCATCATAACATTTATCCTCGAGTGGAACTGCTCATTTCAACAACTCTCATTTCTGTTTCCACTCCTCCTTCCCTTCCCTTTGTCAAGCTCTGATTTTCGCACAAGTATACCATCAAGAAATGTATTAGGCCTTCGTTATCTTAGGTCTTGTGACTGTGTTAAGCCGAATTTTTCATCAGGAGTCAAGGTGGGGCTGCTTTCATGTTCTCTCTTGTATGTCTTTTGGAGCCTTGCTTGATTACTCTGGCCTTTACTTATGAGCAGTCTGGATTGTTAACTGAGATCTTTGCCAAGCTCAAGCCATTGTTGGTTTCTGTAGTCATATTTGGTACAGCTTTGTCTTGAAAAATGCTGGGATGCAAAATCCCAGTTGCTTGAGCAAAGTGCTTCCAGATCCAGCTTTCCTTTGAGTCCTAAATTGAGGCTTTTTGTGTATACTCATTTGTGTGCTTCTTGTGGATTTGGGTCTAATGGCCTCATCTGTAAATACAAGCAAAACGACAACTCCTTTGTCTGCTTGGGTCTGCCTCCTCGGCATTCACTTTGATTTGTTCATGTTGTCTCAACAAGTTAATGTCAAAAGAACATGAATTTCTTTTACCATCTGCAATATCCTGAATCATTGTCTAGACAAATGGCAAGCATCCAAATGAATCTCAGATGTGTGAAATGAAACTTAGTTTGTAAATGTCCGTAATTAAGAATTAACACTGAGAAACACCTCATGGCCTTTTGAAGACTGCTGGACCTAAAGTGCGCCATATTTTCCATGTTTCAGAATTACAGTATAATCTCATTCCACATTTTCCAACCTGGTTAACGTGAAGACATAATTGTACAGGTTGTGTTATGACTGCAGATCGGTATTTGTGTGATGTCTGCAGATCGGTATCAAGGGAAGTGTGGCCAAACAATTTAACACAAATACACCTTTTCATTTAATAAAAAAAGACAGCACAAGCAATCGGCTACTCTTACGGTCTGCTCCTTTATCAGCTGCTATGAATGGCACACACCAAGAGCTTCAGTATGTGAAATGGTGATATGTGATATGCTCACATTGTGAATTGGTGCTGATTTAGGCTTGTGTTATTCACCTAACCTCAATATGAACACTGTTGACGCATCCTGGCATATTTGCAATCCTGCAGTAGCATTTTTATATGAATAACCCCTCTGAACTGATAAATACACCTTACTGTATCACATTCGAATCCCCAGTTCAAACGTGTGAAGAGGCGGCTTTGGAATTTTTACATATGTAAGTAGTATTCCATATTAATGGGTATTTTGGGGGGATTGCAAACTCATCCTTCACAAGGGGAAGATTAAGGAGGTAGTGGTTTTAGTTCTGTCTTCTTTTTATATTGTTTATTTGCTTTCTTTGACAGGCTCTTGGAGATACATTTATCAAGCGTTCGTGGGACCTCACTCAGCATCCATTACATTTTAGGCCCTCAAGCACTGCTGCCATTACTCCCATTAGTGTGTGTATGTGTGTGCTGGGTTTGTGTGAGTGCGGATCTGTGTTCTGGGGTTGTGTGTGCCGGGTTTGTGTGAATGGGGATGTGTGTGCTGGGGTTGTGTGTGTTTGTGGGGGTGTGCATTTCTGTGTCAGGCTGTGTTAATGTGCATTGTATTGTAGGTTAGGCTTAGTAACTTGATGATTGTTCCTATGAGATCGCTTTTCACAGACTGTATCTGTTGGCTTGCTTAGTGTCTTAACAACATTCTATCTCGTCACCTCCAGTCAGTTTCTGCAAGTAACTGATATATCTAACTAAGAGATTAAGGTCTCTTGTTATTCAGAATAGTCGGAATAAACATGAGTTGACTAAAGACACATTTTTGAAAATACTTCTCAGAGATTGGTCCGGATACTCACAACACAGCTATAATCAACCGATCTATGATGGTTTTGATCAACAAAAGAGTCAATATAGTTCTGATGAACAGCTCAACAGCCCAATAATGGGCTAATAACAATAAAAACAATACTACAGTAATGATCAACAGGCCAATAATGATTATGATTAACAATGAAAAACAATACTACAGTAATGATCAACAGGCCAATAATGATTATGATTAACAACAAAAAAAAACAATATTACAGTAATGATCTGTGATGCTGAGACCGGTATGACATCATCGCCAGCCCTAGCAGAATCTTACAGTAAGAGTGAGAGGGAAGTTCAAGCATACCTGGCTAAAAGAGTTCCCTTCATCACCCAAGACTCGATAATGCACTATAGTATTGGCTCTATAAGTGGACAGAGACATGAAGTAAACCCAAGGCGCTAAATGCATGCGCCATGTGAATATGGACCCTGAGCACACAAGCGTATGTGACAGATCAGGACGTTCCATCTTTGGGGAGAAAGGGGAAGGAGAGCCTGGTAATGAGAATGTAATGGAGATGTATAGTGAAGAGAATGCAGTTGCAATATGAGTTAACAGAGTTAACAGGTCCCTGGACATGTGAATATTTATTCTTACGGCCAAGAGACGTCTCAATTGTTCTATTGAATTGTATACCCACCTGAGCTTCCTGCATGGTTCTTACCCATAGGTTCACTGCATGAACTCTGGATATATAAGGGGCCGGATTGGTAGGGGGGATGTAGACCGTCGGTAACGAAGGACGCGTTTCTTTTGGTTGATGTAATGTACTTGAAGGAATAAAGCTGTTACTGGTAAAAGGGATCAGTAGTTGTAATTACGCACCAGGCTGAATGTGACAAGAGTGCACTAGACAGGTTTTAGACAGGTTTGTTCGAGATTCAACTGCCTCGAATCGCCTCGAATCTTGTTTGGTTGAAATGTTTAATGTGATGTATGAGGAACAATAAAAAAAAACCTCTTGGTAGAATCTTCGCTTGGTTCTGCTTCCATAGAAACTGGTTTAGCCGCACAGCCACCCTACCACATGATCAACAGGCCAATAAGGATTAGGCTGAACAAACTGGCCGTCACCAAGCAAATGACACAGGGGATAGTGTTTGCCTGGTCCATGCACTGGCCTGTTTACATCATCAGATGTTCCAGTATAATAGAATATCTTGCTGATAATCTCTGCCTTGCAGACTTTGGCTTCTTGCTTTGTTCTTCAACAAAATGGAGGTAGTTGGCCTTCTTCTACAAGCACGTAATCTGAATACAATTTTAGGAAGTTATGTTTTGAGCCACACGGTGAGAAACACTACACTGTGAGCTCTCCCCTAGGTCCTTTTGTCCTTTTCATAAAGCGTCATTTCTCTGACTGGGGGTTTTGATCTGCTGCTGTGTTCAGGCATGCGAGCCAGTTCGGAGCTGGTGTTTGTTTGGGTTAGCCAGGACGAGAAGTGCATAGCGGTCAGAAAAATAACCTGCTTCTCACTCTTTGGCTTTTCTCTCACTTTAGAGATGAGGCAAAATGATGAGGAATGTTGAGTGGTCTGAGAGTGTTACTGCTAACCACCTTCTCAAGCCATCACCCCGTCGTCTAGAGCCACAGTTTTTTGATGCGGTTTGTTTATTGGCCCTGGTACACACACATTTAATGGCCTTGAGGAGGGCTGAAATTTGATGGGTTCCAGCTCATCTTCGGGTAGACGGCCTGACCCGCCCCATTGCAAGCAGTGCTGCTGTCTGGAGATAAGAAAGCCAGATAAGGGAGCTTATTTGTGCGCATGTGTGTGAGTATGTTTCTGTGGGAGAAGGACCAGACCTCAGCGCCTGATTCCTAAGCCATTAATCTAAACAACCCGTGACTCAGCCACAGATGAATGTTGAGTGGCTCATCCACAAAGTGTCTCATCTGACGTCAGTGCTGTAAAGCAGCCCTTAGGCACAAGTGTCCTCTCCATATGGTGCCGCTCGCGACTGCTCAGCTGTGCAGTTGCTGGTAGGAAGCACACACACGCGCCAGGCCCACCCCGCACTCTCAGCCCGGAGCCGACCGCGCTGCTCACAGCTGCACGGCTGCTACACCTCGGCCCGCCGCCATGAGTCACTGCCGGCGGCGGCTGCAGTCACCCGGCTCACCCTGTGTTCGGCCATGCTGTCTGCCATGGTGCAGAGGGAAATGCCTTAGGGGGCAGAGGTCGACGACTGACGACTGACGCCTGACATCATCATTCATTAGTCAGCCCGGCAGTGGCGTGCATGGATGAACTCAGCCCTGTCATCAAGGCCGGCTCCTTCTTTGTCTTGTGGTTGGTGAGGTTTTCTTTTGCTTGTCTCATATCATGTATATCTGATGGCTTCACTAATTCTAGTTTCATTCTGATGCCTGTGGCAAAGCCAGAAGAGTGTGGCGGGTCCCGGAGTGCTGACGCATCCCACAGCCTTTCTGTACTGTGGCGCGCACACACCTGTTTTGCTACATCCCTAAGATGCCGCACCTGTATTTCTGTCCACAAGAGGACAGAGTAGAGCTATGTTAAGGGGGGGGGTGTGTGCAGTTATTTTTTTTGTTTAATTGAAGATGCAACAGTTGTTTATTTACTTAATTGAGCTTGCGTGATATCTGGTGTTTAAGCAGTGGACAAGAGGCTTGAGCTCACATGAGAGGAATGCTAATGGCAGTTCTCTCCTTCCTGCATGTTGCCGAGAACCCCCCTCCCCATGTCTTCCCTCTTTCTTTATTTTCTCCCTCCGTTTGCACATCACTTGGGTAAATGCTGGAGACCCCAGTCATGTCTTCCAGATGGTTTACCTAAAAGAAACACTTTGGATCTGCCATTCATGGTCTCTCTGCCTTTTCCAAGCTTACACACAAACACACGCACACGCACACACACACACACACACACTAAAGCAGATATTCCTCCCAGCTCACTTGATAAGTGGATGCCTCATGGGCCTACATCCTTCCTACAGCTATCCATTTAAAACACAGGTCTGAAAATCTGTAGTGCCTGTGTTTTCTCTGTCTCTCTGTGTTATTGGAGTGAACTTAATCTTCTTTACTGTAGATGATTTTCCTGGTCCCTTCTACAGTATGTTGTCTAATTGAAGCTTCTTTGCAGATCTAGTGGAATGATTTCCTCTTGCTCCATCACTTGAATGCTTGTAGTGCATCCAAAACGGAAATGGAAACATGAGCATTCTGACCCGACTGCAGAATCCACCCCCCTCCCCTTTAATCTTGAATGTTTTGGACCTTAATGAGGACATATTACTGAGATGCTGCTGTTTTTATAGCACTGATTGTTCAGCTATACAAACTGCATTTGTAGTGGGAGAGACAGTTGTTTTCATCAAATAGTCATAGCATTACTGAAAAAGGCACCGGTTCTCACATTCATTCAGGTTTTGGAACAGACATTTACTGTGTGTGTGTGTGTGTGTGTGTGTGTGTGTGCACGCAGAACTCTCTGAGCACTGAGCGGGATTACGAGAGCCTGGTGCTGATGCGCATGAGGCAGGCGGCGGAGCGACAGAGACTCATCGAGCAGATGCAGAAGGAGGATGAGGAAGAGGTGAAGACCTAAGTGCCGCCCCCACCCCTCCCCCATTCACCCTTCATTCCCGCTCTTCAAGCCCCATCTTCACCCTAGAAATAATTTAAGTGCTCACAATAAAGTGTTGTCTTTGGTAAAAGCTATCAGAGTCAGAGTGAACGTTCAAATGCTCTTCGGCGCTTTCGTCTGGAGATGCGACTCACCAGGGAAAATATTCACACTGAGGAAATGCGATGTCTGGGAATGGCTTCAGTCGGCAAGCAGCCCGAAACTGCTGACCGCGTCTTGCTGTGTGACTCTCTGTGATGAAATCATTCTTGTCTGGCATTGAAGCCAGTCAGCATGCTGTGTGGCCTGTGGCATGGTCAGGGGCGACGGGGGCAGATGAACACTGAGGGCTTCATGGGAACTGACCTGGCTGAGACTGTGAAAGTTGTGGGGAGGTTGCAGCCTCTCTGCAGTAATTCTGGTCTAAATTGCTCAGTACACGCCTCAAATTGTCAGACCAAGGTTTGTCATTAAAAGCTGTTTTTTTTGTATAATGGCCTTGTTTTCTTACATCTTCTAGAAACACAGGGGTTTCCAAACAAAATACATTGATGAGTCAGAATAAGGTACAGCCCAAAATACAGTGAATGCATTCAGTTCCCGAGGAGTTCTGGGTGCTTCACAGGAGGAGGTTTAAGCCTTGGGCCTGGACTTGGATGGGAAACCTGAGGCTATTGCTAGGGGAAGTGGAGGTTGTAGGCTAAAAGGTGTGGGCTCCTTTGCATTTATGCCCAGAACATTATTTAAGATGTTTTTAATACTTTTTTTCTGCCAAAAAAGAAGAAGATTGTTACTTAGCAGCTGGATGATCTGGCTATGTTACAATACCCCAGCAGTTATCAAATAAAAGAGGATCTTTTCAACCAATAATAACCAATAACCAGTATAGTCAGAATTAAATGTTCTATTAAGTTGAACACTTTCATCTTTGTCCTTACCTGCCTTGCCCTATCTTATATGTACAGGTGTAAATATATAGTCAGCTGCTGTATACTGCGTACATGACTGGTCTATGGTCAGTTTCTAAGCACAGTGCCATTGCTAGCTGGGTACTGTTTGGGTCATCATATGTTTATCATATGATTATCACATGTGTTTATCATATTTTTACATGTGTACCTTTGTTATTAACTTTTGAAGTTTGAATGTTCCAAGGCAGTTTCTCTGTTAACAATTGTACACCCTACAACAAGAATGTTTTGCCAACATCCAGAAAACGGAACTATTACGGTGTGTTAATTCATGTCTCTGTGGCCTGTTTATTACTGTCAGCATATCATCTAGGAGGAAAGTACCTTATCCAAAGCTCCAGTAATCCATTTCCTCATTATGCAACATCCCTTTCTAGCTCTGTTGTTTTGTTGCACAGCACAAAGTTTCAATCACATGGTTCTATTTACTTGCTCAGTTCTTCTACATCCCTGGAAAGAAGCTTTCCAATTACAACACAGGAAACCCACTTACGGCCTTGGTCCCTCCCGACACACACATCCCGACACACATCCCGACAGGATGACCAGCCAGGGCAGCACGTGCTACGTGCTGAGGAAGGAAGAGGAATCCCGCAAACAATTTTTGGTTGCACACTACCAGCTCCATGTGTCCCCTTCCATAGTCATCACTCCCATTCTTTCTGCATTCGTGAGCCATTCGTCAGCCCTTTGCCTTTTCATTCCTCTTCAGATCTATTCACCAAGCCCTCAGTTCTTCGGAACATAAGAGACTCTCCAGAATCCTCCAGAAACGTTTTGATGTTTGTAGAAGAAACTGGAGGCCAAGTCATGGTGTAAATAGAAATTTGGACTGGGAGAGAGAGAAGGCTCTGGTTAAAGCCCAGCACAGCTGCTACTGGGAACGAGGGTTTAATGGAACTACCCTGTGTGGTTCAGGTTTAAGGCAAGTACTTCCAACACTTCTAACAGTACAATGAGCGTTGCGATCCACACACAAATATGGTAAACATACTTATGTCTTGTGTTCTGTGCCATGTTACAAGTACTGTATGTCTCCTGTCAATTCATCTTCATGTACCTACTGAAGACTAGCCAGATTGTAACACACACATAACACACAACAATCGTTTTAGGTACCCATTCTCTGTAACAATCGATTCCATTGGTCAGGCCTTCTAACTTCCAAGTTACTGTAGCATCTGTGGCAGTATATTTATTGTAGCTATAGGTGTATATAATAAAGTGATAATTTATTGTACATTAATTCACAATTATTAAGCATTTCACATCTTATGTGGACACTGGCACATGAGTGATCTTTGCTCTTTGTATTTGTCAAGTGCTAACGTTGAAATTTTCATTTACTTTAGTTTTACCTTCCCCAAGCAAGCCTGATTTTCTTTGGCTATTTACCAGTTCATTTATATGTTGGGTTTGGCCATCCCATCCAATTATTCAGACACGTTCTCATCGTTGGGCCTGCTGTCAGAATACAGGATTTTCCTTTTCAGTCACATAGTTAATGAATCATAACCCTGTTTCTAACCACTGTGACTTACATGGAGAGCTGTAGCATGGGAGTGAATTGGTCATTTAAGGAAGGGTTGGAATGAAGACAACTTTCCCTCCAGACCAAATCTCCTTTAGGATCAACTGTCAATTTATTATGGTCTCTGGCTTGTCTGGTTTTGGCTGTACTTTTGGTCTCTTCTTTGCTAGAGTTTTGTAACTCAGCAGGGATTTAGCTGGCATTGATGACATACTTAAGGGTATAGAGAACCTCTCTCAGTAGCTGTTCGGAGATGCATGCTGTAGCCTTGGAGACAAGTAAAGTATGGGATCTCTTTTGGAACAGGCCTGTCATGATGATTTAATCAGTGTCAATGGCTGCAATAATCCAGGCATAAAATACTGTACTCAAGCATAATGCAATCCTCAACTTTATAAAGTAATAGTCATTCCTTTGGTGTGGAAAGTTCTCAAAGATTTTAGAGTTGAAAATTGAACAGCAGCTATGTTTTATAAGTGAAATGTTCATGTAATCGATGCAGACACAACAATGCAAATGAGGTGTAACTGTAGTTTAATAGCTTACAATTACTTGTGTTGTAGATACTATACATAATAAGAAATGAAGAATAAACACGACTACTGTATTGCTACAGGATTATCCCTGAATATGCAGTGTACCAACATACAGTTTACTCCTAGTACAGATTGAACTCTATCTAATGCTTGGATAGAAAACATGAGAAAGGCTAGACTGTGTTTGCAAAGGATGGCAGTAGGCTAAGCACCCCTACAAAAGTGCTGGTCCTAATGCCAATACAATGAAGAGGACGTTGTTTTACAAGTCATAATTTGGGTGACTTGTATTACTGAGGTTAAGAATTGTCCTGCATTTCTTCACATCAGTGTTTGGTGACCTGGCTAAATTATTGTACCAGACTTCAGAATTCATGTTATTATTTTAAAGTGAATGTTATTATGTTCTTATGCTTTTGTCCTTCTTGAATCATTCTTGAATACATCTTTCATCAAAATCTACAAATTCATCAAGAATACTGTGATACTGGAACTCCTTTTTTATAAACTGTTGGCCAACTTCCCCACCCCAAAAAAGTATTTCATACAGTCCAAAAATAATCCTAAAATAGAACAATGACGAAAAACATTCAACAGGACTAAAGCTCTCAATATTGATAAGTTCAACACAATTATTTTGTCATTATTTAATTTGTCTGGCTTTATGCAGATGACCAGTTTTACTTACAAAACTATTGCACAATAATAATGATAAAAAACAAACTTGCGATAGCCGTGCTAGTTTGCCTTATATTGTACCTCACACTCATTCCTGAGAAGAATGACACATGACACATGGAATTACCTAGTAACTTCACCTGCTAATGTAAACATTATGCAATTGTACATTTTTACAGAATAAGAGCTATGAATACCAGTTTGATACAGAAAGATGTACAAGAAGGGCTTCAAGTCCCATTCATTTTTTTTTTATATTACTTTTAATATTAACTGCACTGAAGTGTTTTTGTGACACCAGTGTGGTCTTGCTTTACAATGTTTAGATTCTGTACTGACTGATTACAAGCTTCGTATCTCCTGCTTGTCTATAGAGGATCATTAGAGGCCATTGGTATCTTTGTGGAGGCACCACACCAGAGTCTGACCAATACCTGACATGGTCACAACCCTGTAGCCGAGCTTCTCCAGTTTGTCCAGGACCAATCGAGGAGGTTCATCTACATGGTATTCTGAACTGCAAGAGACACAGAGATGTCATGCATAAGAGAGGCTTACTGGAGTGAGTTTATATGAGTTCTGAGCACAACATTTACAAGTCTTCCCCTGTCCCTGTATACCATCTTTTTAATTTTTGAAGAATACAACTTTTGCTTTACCACATACATTGTCACTGACTGATATTATGGACAGAAAAAAGATTTAATAACAGGTGTTTGATTTATGTGTGCCATTCACAGAAATATAATCTTTAGGGAAAAATGAATGTGTTTGCTAATCTTATAACAACAGCCTTCATTCGCTATTATGGAGAATGGCCAGTCTGGCATTGTTGAACAGAGTGAGGTGAAAACCAACACATTTTGGCTCAGCCTGAGGCAATAAGCTTCTTTCCTTAAGCAGAAACTCCACAGGAATACAAGTAGTATGGATGGGCCTAACAAGTAGTATGGATGAGGTGAAAACCAACACATTTTGGCTCAGCCTGAGGCAATAAGCTTCTTTCCTTAAGCAGAAACTCCACAGGAATACAAGTAGTATGGATGGGCCTAACAACAGTGTTGCATTGTCAGTAGTTGTTCTGTTCTCTGCAGCAGTTATGTTACTTAGATACAAACAGTACATGCATACAAGTCTTAATAACTGTATGTTCTTAGACTGGGTGGGAGTTTGGAATGGTATGCACTTTAGATATACAAAACATGCACCATCTAATTTTTTCCTGGCAACAGGAAGACAGGAGACGCTGTTTAAAGAAGAACCCGTTTTCCAGGTACTTCCTCATGACATCGTCACCAGTTCATCCATTTAGCATCATGTGGAGCAGCTCACAACTCAAACGCATTCACAAATTGTTTCTACCATTTCGTTTTTCAATAGTAAGAGTTAACACTAAACATGTGGTTGATACAATTTGACAGCAACGCAAGGCAACAGACTCATATGTGAACTGTGCATCTTTCGGAATACGCACAAGTTATTGCCCAGCATGGTGGTCTTCCTGGCTCCCAAAACGTTCATGAGGGCAGGATCAGAATGCTCATCTCCCACCATGGTGGGACCGGTCTCCTGAAAACAAACAGGGTTCGTCCACTCTCACTGTGCTCTCTGTTACATTTCATGTTGAATTATGACACATAGACACCATTGAGATTTGGGCTGGGGTCAGTGTCAATGGTAGTTCCTTTGTTGGGATAGTGACTGAATTTTATCAAAGGTAAAAAAAAGAAATAGAAACCTCAGCATGATTGTGCACCCATGTACATGCTAGTGCAGTCATATATTTTGTTTGCATCTAGTGAACATAATACAGTCAGCATGTGTCTGGACTGTCTTTAGCTAATAATGTTCACTGTATCCACAGTGTACATATAACTGTAATGTGTTTTAGCTGTTACTGTGCACAATACCCACTATCACAGTGTCAAGTCAAACTTGCAGTTACAAGTTTAAAGGCTCACCACATGGCGCTCTTATGCTGAAATGTATAAAAAGATCCTAAATCGGGACCATAAAGCATTAAATCAGCTCTAATCATCAGTACTTCTTACTGTATCTTTAATAATTTCCATCCAACTTGTATAATGTCAAATTCACACAAGCCATGAACGTGTTATAAACACTGCTGACAGACTGACTATTAAGGACAACCCAGGTGACATATTTACCTTCTGTTATAGCCTAGACAACACAAGCCTAATTACTCATTTATTATTGCACAGGACTCCTTTAATTCTTTGATTTGGTTTGATCATTTTAACTACTATCAATAGGTCTCTCTCTCTCTCTCTCTCTCTCTCTCTCTCTCTCTCTCTCGATTAAACTCTGTCACACACACCGCCAAGGCGAAAAGTACAAAGCAATTTCTTTCTGCCTGTTAATCACACAATTCCACAATATGTCGAATGTTGGCTGAGTATTTTGGATACTTATCTGAGAATTTTTAATTTGTTGACATTCTCTTGTAACATTACTAAATACGAATGACCACACGCAATCAGAAGCAAACACAACTTGCATGTTGTAGGTCAAAGATCTTTATGGCGCTGTTCTTCCCCCAAAGCAATTTGAATGTATGAACTCTGGCTTGCATGATTAACAGTTCCAGTTCAGTTAATTTGTTAACAAGAAGTCTACATAAATTTGGCAGTTTATGATCACATTATAAGTTTCTAAGATAAAATGTGGATAGGCTAAATACAAGAAAATGCAGTAACAAATACAACGATCAACACGTGGTTTCACTTATCTCAGTACAATCTTAGCGCTAAGCTATTTGCAACTATTGCAGTAAATTATCTACATCAAAACACCCATATAGTACTAGAGTGACGGTAATGCTTTAATAAATCCTAATGCTGTAACCTATATCTAAGCTACTAAACTACCCCTTGCAAATTGGCACAACTGTCAGGTATGTTACACGCTTTATTCGAAGACTACAGTTTTCCAGACAGAATAAAAATACACACCAATCGAATCTGTGTGCTGATGAGAATGTACGGCATCCCGGGATACTGACGGACGATGACCTACAGGATGACAATTCTCCAGACGATTGCAGTTACTGTTGTCCCTAAGAAGCGATGGCCCCTTTCCCAGTTCACACTATCGCGCACAGCTCACAAGTGGAATGCGGAAACAACGTTCAACGAGTCAGACCAATCAGAGCCCCTGAGAGCGCCGCCGCATTAAAGCGCACCCTATTCTAGCGTAAGAACGCTGTGCATGTAGCAGGTCACCGAAGACTTAGGGTGAGACTAATATATACATAAAGCACTCTACTCAACTCTGATCACGTATAGAACAAACTCTGTAAACTCTGGCTGAAGTTGCATTTCATAGTGAGTTGGTGGCATTAATCAGCACAAAAGATCCATTGGTTTTGAATTGTAAGCCAGATAGCTAATTTTCCAGATACAATATTCCACATCGCCAAAGCAGCATGTTTTAATGTACATGAGATGTCTGTCACCATGCGATTTAATCTGCTTTAAATGGCCCGGCAGTATAACTGTCTTTCCAGTATGACTACGTATGAGTACGAGTATTTAAGATGCCCATGATTACCACTAAATTATACATGTGAGTGATACTGTCTTCTGATTTCAGAATGAACAAATGGAGTGATGCATAAACAAGCATTTATTGACATGGCGTTTCTTTTAGTGTAAAATGTTCAGTTTATTAACATTTTAACAAGTTAATATCACAGAAAATATTAATCACTTTTCATTTTTGACCACAAAACCTAGAGCAAGCAATTCCACCAAATGTAGCAAAATGAAGAGGGAGTTTATATATATGGGTCCGTTGTAGCCAGTACCCTCACTGAACTCAATCTACCAAGATAATTCTACATTAGGCTCAACAGCAATAATTCTGTGCATTTCAAAGGTTTGATGTTCTATTAAAGACCATCCTACCAGTCATTATGACAATTTAGCTATTGGTATGAATAGTCATTAGGTTGCATCCAAAGCTGATCTAATGTATACAGGCCACCAGTTTGTGGCTATTGTAATGAAAGTTTTATATGGTATATAAGTAATAAGAGAACACTCTGATTTACAACTGTGATAACAAACTAATTTGTGTTTTGGTGCAAAAAGCTAGACAGGACATTTTTTGTATGATTTATTAAGGACCCAGTCTGCTCCCTTGTTGTCTGGGATTTAATTTCCTTTTGAGAAAACTGTTAATTTCCTTCTCAAAGGAGTTTAATCAGTCTAACCTGAGCTTGACTGCTGGGTAAATCCAAAGCGCCCCATCTGAACAATATGTGCAGACTTGATTAAATCAGCAATATGACTGTGGTATCCACAGGAGACAGAATAAATCACTTAATTGTTGATTGAATACCCCCCCATCCCCCACCCAACCCACAGGAGTTGGAAACGCCACACTGATGTGGTGTACTGCAGTGTCAGGTTGACCAAGCCACGGTAAACGTGTTATTTGCATCATCAGTAAGCAGCTGGTTGTAGTTCATGCTGTGTGACGAGTGTCTTAGAAATATACCAAACATGCACCAGTCGCCTGTTTCTTCCACCGCGATCTGTTTCATCGCAGCTTTTGCTTCATTTAACGCGTCATTTGACCGCCACATCAGCATATTTACATGTTTGCAGCGCGAAGGAGTCTTTTTCCGCGTCATCTCCTGATCAGATGGTGCGGGGCTGTGGAGATGCTGTAGAGAAGATGAAAGTCTTTGGCTGATCTGACCTCAAAGCGTGAACACACTGTCAGGCGGTTGTTTAGAAGATGGGCGGGAGGAGGGGTCAGGAAAAGAAACAGATGCTATGGGCGCACTGCCATCCCGCCGCAGCTCTGGACCCAGAATTACCGAACGTCCTGGAGGGCTGTTGGGGGAACCGTTCTTTTTGGCTCAGCGTCGACAAGAGGGAGCCTGAACAGAGATCCAGTTCTATCAGGAAACACGACCTCGGATCATCCCAGAAAGAATCCAACCTCAGAGCTGAGGACTAAACTCTGGTCGTGCAATACCACAACCAATTGTGCCATGTGAAAACAGATTCTTGCTAATGTCTTTTGCATTGACGAGAGAGTAATATGACACAGGTAGGCTACTCTAGGCGTCACTTTCCAAACCAGCTAGGTCATTATTTGGTCAGGTGGTACTGGGACAAGTATTCTTTCTTATATGTTATTGTTTTAGTGAAGATTGTCGTTATCATGTCATCTCTATCTCTTTAACCAAGATTGCAAATGAACGTTGAATCGACATGTGTTACGTCTGTTTGTTTTTTAAGTAATCACACGATTGTGTGCTTCAGGAACCTCACAGACAACACACCGTTGCTAACGCAACGGGTTATTTTACTTTAGGAGGCCTGCCTCAGATTTCCGTTCCTGGTGGACCCAGCTGCACGCTGCCCGCCCGGCTTGGATGAGGGGAACAGAGGGAGAGCGGAGGGCTGTGTCTGTGTTCACTTTGATTAATTATCAACAGTCTGCTGTCTGCAGGCTCTTCTGGTGGCTTGCGAGACCAGAACACGCCAGCTCATATCCTGCGCCTGAGAGGTTTCTCCCTGTTACGGCGCGTCCCTGGCTGCTGCCGCGGCGCCTTCGTCCCTCCTTTACGTTACCCTCGAGAGAACCGCCTTGCGAATGGCGAATATCATGTAAGAAATTATGCGTCGTTAAACAAACCAGACGTTGCGTTCATACGGAGCACGAACATGTCTAAGCAAAATAGGTCAAGTCGTTATTGTAAAGTAAATATTTCCTTTCTGCTTGTGGAAAAATCTCCTCTTTGGTCAAATTAATTTGGGAGCTTTATCATTGATCAGACAGCATAGCTCCTCTTTGCATCTATTTCCTCATAAAAAAGTTCTCAATGTCATAACTTGAAAATGCATATTAGTAATAGACAAATAAACGTAAAGGGTTATTGAATACCTGTGGTGTAAGGGAGGTGAAGTTTTTTTTCTAGTGGGAAATAGACCTCATGAGTCAGCTCTTAAATCAGCTGAACTGAGAGTTACTGTTACTGAAGTGTTGCTGTCCAAAACAGAAGCAGAGTTATCACGTTTCATTCAAGATCACTACCAATGATTTATTAAGATGGTAGAGTACAGGATCACATCTTCACATCTGAATCACATCTTCTCATCTGAATCACAGCTTTTCATCCCCCCTCCAAAAAAGAGCCACTGTGAAGGAAGTCTGAAGGAAAAATCACAGAATCTCAGGACCCTCTTGTCTCATGTTGAAGGGTCTGGTATTCTTAAACATGTAGTCAGCCTTATATTTGCTTCATTTATTATTACCACTAATCCATTTGGTTTTGGTAGGATCCCTGAAATTACCCAGGAGTGCAACACACATTGTGAAGGAAGACAGTCCCCCACATCCACACACACATACACGTCCACACACACATACATACCGAGAATTCTGCACAGATTGCTTTTGTTAACCTGTACCACACAATACACACTGCAACACAGCTGTCCAAACATACAGAAAGGGAAGCAGTTGGATTGCATCAAATTTGACGATGGGTCCAGCAGTTGATGCTCCTCTGGTCCTTTGTCATCCTTAAGAGAGCAGCTGGGACGACTCTGCCTGCCTACAGCAGAGCACTAGGACAAAGTGTTTCAAGGCACCGAGCCTAGCCAGTGTTCATCTATGAGAATGTACTGTCATTTCACATGAGCCAGTAAAGATCCAGGACATCATGACTTCTGTGAGCACCCAGGTTCACACTGAAAGACTGGTCTGGCTGTTACACCAGTGGATGCAAACCGAAGACAGCCCTTTGAGGGAAAAGCTGACACCGTGCTTGGCTAGGGCGAAAGGTTTTGTGAAACAGATGCTCTTCAAAAGCTGGGTTGCTGCCCACTTCAAGAAACATAGGGAAACACTTTTGTTGTTTAAACCTCAATTCCTGATACGTGACCTAGTAAATCCACAAACAGGAAGACTCCTGTTTGGAACTGTGAGAGAAAATACTAGGACGAGTTACCTCAGTTTTAACTAGCTTGTGTGATACAGAGAAACATGAAGTGGAGTGGGTAGACAAGATGAAGTCAATTAAGTGTCAATGATGTAACTGGACTACTAACTTTGATTATAACCATATGTCTTGGATCTCAGTGTCTCTCTCCCTCATTATCACTCACTCTCCCTCTCTCTACCTCTCTCTCTCTCTCTCTCTCCTAAATGAGAACCCGATTAAAGCACTGCACAATGTGGCCACAGAGATACGCTAATGACATCATGGCCTCCCTTGGCTCCTGCTCTGATGTGTATTAACAAAGTACTTGTGCTTGTGGGGGGTCACATTTTACAGTGGATCAGATGATGATGTGTTAGGGAACATGCTTTACTTCCTCAAGTTAGATAGAAAGTCATATTTAAATGGTTTTGTGTAATAATAACCCTAACATTAACCCTAGTGTGCATGCTAGGGGATTTCATACTTGGTTTGTTGTTTGGGTAATATTATTAACTGTCAGTAGGGAGTAATATTTCTGGTCATTGATGGAGCTAAGTTGCAGCATGATCCTAATTCAGGCAAAATGGAGAGTCCATTTGGTTGCATTTATGTTGATCTTGTATGCCCACAATTTTCACTTATTGTTTTAAAGCCCTGTTTGAATAACGTAAAACAAAGTTATCTGCTAATATGTGATTTAGCAGATGTACAACAGATTTGCCAGATGTACATCAGAATCACAGCTAGTCAAGATCGTGCCTTGCCAAAATGTTCCAGTGAATAGTGAAAGCACGTCTGTCATAGTCCATGTTTTTACTGGAACGTGTGCGGAATCACTAAGTTCCCTGATGTCGTCCTCACATCCCCTGATGGCTAGTATTAGACCACACACACCCACCACACACTGCTCAGGTCCATGCAAGTCTGCTGCCTGTGTTTCCTGTCACCCTGGAGCTGCTTACACGAGCTGAGCTGAGGAGTCCACGTGACCGTATCTCATGCCATCTGTCTGCTGATGACTTGTGTTTTTTTTCATTTTACTTTGCCCGAGTATGTAGGACATATGCTTTGTGTATTATTGGTCTCCTCTAAACAAATACATAATAAACGCAAAGCTTTATACATGGCAGTAAAGTGCAGCAAGGAGTGCATCAGGGAGTTTTGAAGTTTCATGATTTTTCTGGCTGAACATTGCTTGACATAGTGTTGCTTAATCTCTACTGATACTAACCACCTTCTCAACAGGCGGTAGTCAAATATTGTCCTGCTGCACAAAAGTATGTTACACTCGTGACAAATATTTTGACTTTTGTCATAAACATGAAATAATTCCACATGATTTGGAGGCCACAATTGCAGGGTTACATTATTTGGGATTTACTATACAGCATTTTCTTCAATGCACAAAGATAGCAATGCTTTTTACTTTCAGGAAAGCAAGTCTCCCACTCAAACCTCTTCTGTTCAGAGCATCACATTCCAAAGAGGTACTGTGGTTAAGTGTTTTGATTGGATACATGACAGGGTTCCTATTTCTTATCCAGTCACAAACGCAGATGGTGCAAATGAATAAAAACGCTTAGAAACTCAAAGGAAAATCACATTAGTGAACAAGTATCTTAGAATATGTATCTAATCATTGGCACATGAGCTATTTTTTGAGGAACTTTCAGTCCATTTATAGAGTCGTATGCTTTATGTAGACAAGAACAACCGCAAATGATCATTCAGTGCTATTTAGTCTAATGCACTCCTGGCTTCTGAAGTTGGGCAGGAATGTGAGACACTATGTTCTCATGTGAGGATTCCTGGAATTTGAAAAGTATGTACCAGCTACAGTTGTGAAGGGTACATTTAAAATACACACACCATGGCAGTGTTAGACTTGTGGCCAGCGCTGGCCTGTTTGCCACTGTAGGGTCAGTTATCCTGGCCACATTGTGATGCTTCCTGCCAGCGTAGACTCAACAGGGTGGTACACCTTCATTTCCCATTGAATATGCTACTAAACTGAGACTAGGAAAAACTACAGTGATGACTCATTCTTGAATCACATGCCGATTAGTGCAAACATATCCTCCACTGACAACTGCACTCTCAATCTTCACATAATGCTGACTTTGACCCAAGCTATTTGCTACAGTCCTTGCATAAGACCACAATGCACACTGACGTAAAACTAAAACCAGTTAGTGAATTGTCATCGTCATTGCCTGCACGTCTGAATAGTCTTGTGGTACTATTATCAAGCTGGGCTAGGCATGTTTGAAAAGCATCCAGCACTAAACTGCGTTCCCATGGAAATGCCACTGGAAAGAGAAAGGCACGTCTTGTGTATCACTATTACTGCACTGTTGTCTTGTTCACTATTGGTGTAATGGCATCTCCTCCGTCTCTGCTTTATGTAAGCGGACCAGTATTCTCTCTCCTCCCATCTCCTCCCAGCTGTGGAACTGCAGCCTGCAGTCTGTCACGTACCTCTCTCCCCCCTAAGGGGACTTCTGGACTGCACGTTGCTCAAGCTGTATGGCTTGGCAGCGCACCTAAACTACAGAGCACCACTGTGGCGTGTGTTTGTATGGATGTCTGTGTGCATTTGTATCAGCCATTCAGCAGGTGTCCTTACATCAGCGTGAACTGGAGTCATGGGCCAGAGCCCTGGGGTGAGATCAGGGGCCATTTCCAACTTTTGCCCTCCAATCCTCACTACTCGCTGGTAACAGCAGTATCTTGCCTCTGCATAAAGAGGCCAGTATTTCCACAGGGAGAGATCGCTGGTGGCTCAACCTTTGAGCTCTGTATTTCGGCTTTGTTTGACTTGGCATCCGGCCGTCAGCAACAGCAGAGATGTTCGTTTCTCAGGTTCATGCTATACTCTCATGCCCCAAGTCGCCTGTTCAGGTTTTCTGTTTCCTCTCCTCACTGAGGGGGAATAGGTATAGCTCGCCACTCTCAAAAGGGCCAGATGTGATCACAGTCGGCCATTTCAAAACATGTGTTCGTACCCCCCTGGCATCTGTCCTTTGATTCAAATGACCCTTTCCCCTGAGTCTAGTGATGTTATGGTCCAGTAGGAAAATTGTCCAGAAAATTTGGATTGTGAGGTTATTACTATTCTATTAACTTGTGTGACACTATAATCCTATACAAGCTGAGATCTGAAACATGTATTCTGTGTAGTATAAAACATACAAGTCCCTTACTAATCCCTATGACAAACATACTACTAAACACAAATACTCACTGAAGTAATACTTGTGCCAAACCTTTGTTTACTATAGCAAGTGATATCCCACACAAGAAGAATCAGAACCTCGGACAGAATTTATTATACCCAGAAATGTAATAAATGGAATAAAGGAATAAATGCCAGTCACTGAGGAGAAACACAGTCCAGAGTTTTGTAATCACTGAGACATTAGTGAACATACTAGCCACTCTTTTATCACAGCTAATTACAAAGGCAGTATCAGACAATCTGCTGAAATCTGTTGAAGTCCTTCAAAGAACAAGAATTCATTAACAGGGATTTGAATAATTCAAATGATTCAACATCAGGCATTTGAATATATATGTACTGTACTTCAGATACTTTTACAAGGTGTGAATCTATGAAGATCTGCACCACAGTATTATAAGGTAAGATAGTTCACAGTAATATTTTGTGCTAAGGTCATGATTGGAAAAGGGGGAGTGTAACGGTTTAACGGAGGGTTGTGACGCAAACGCAGGGTCTAAAGAAGGGAGGAGTTTATTATTAGGCAATAAACACAAAGCACAACTAGGAACAAACAGTATCTACCATGAGGGAATTAACGTAACTAGGTAAAGACAATACAAACACAGATAAGCAAAGGGGAAACACTAAGAACACTGGACTAAACGGTCAGAGACAAAAGTGCAAATGAACACCACGCACAAGGGGCTGACGCTAAACAAACTACAAACCAACTAAGAACAAACACTTTAGTTTAACATGAGAAAACCGCGAACATGAAATACATGAAATAACAGGAACAACGCGATGGAATCGGTATAACCCAGACACTGAACATTTAACCCGAACGAGCAGAGGGTAACGAGCAACACTATGACCTAACAAAACCGCGAACACGAAATAACAGGAACAACACAAACAGAATCAGTATAACACAGACACTAAACCAAAGGCCAGAACGCGCAGAGGGCAACGAGTAACTAACCAGACAGCGGGAGGAAGGTGGAACAGATAAACCGCGAGCGAGGGCAACGGGGAGAATACTAAGAATTAACCGACAACCAGGAAGACAGAACACAGAGTTTAAATAGGAACTAAACAGGTTAACTCAACTGGACGCAGGTGCAGATAATGACGAGGGGCGTGGGAATAGCTGACAAGGGGAGTGACGGGGGGAAGCACAGAAAAACCCAAAACAAGAACACGAGGAAAAACCAAAGAGCGAGAAGACAGGATAGAGAGGGCGGAGCCAACGTTACAGGGAGGTTATAATAGGTTGGTAACTTATTATTTTCCCTGAGTAGGAGAGCAATGTTAAAACCTGCACCTTTAACACTATTTGTGACAGACTTGCAACAAATTGAGTGAATTGAGGCACATTTGAATGATCACAGTGTCTGGAATCTTTAGAGCTCCCCAAGGCTCCAGCTTCTGCCATATTTCCACAATAAACTGCCATCTATTGTTATATTGTGCACTATGGTAACATTTGCAGTGGTTTAAAAGGCATGTTTTTTTTGGAGGGAACTGGAACTGATTCTCTGTACATCCGTATAAACTCTTAGGTAAGAGTGGAACACGTGTATTTTTTGGAAGCAGATGTGGCCCATGACTCTGCTGAAAGCAGAATGAGTAAAACCCTTTGTCTGTGTTTCTGGCTGCCCATGAAGCATGCTATGAATCTCGCTCTCTGTTGACTCCATCCCATTGTCCTGAGTCCAGTTTGTTGTGTACTTATTCTTCCTTTGTGCCAATTAAGTTACTTCGCCAAGACAGTTTCCAGCTCTCCAAACAAAATTTTGGAACGTAGACTGATTCCCCCTCAGTTATAATGTTGCAAAACTGTATTGTTTGCAAAGCCAAACATCCTATTAGATGATTAGATCAGAGGTGTCGGAGTCCTGAGGACCACTGTCCTACAGTCAGGTTCAGGGCTTTTCCTAATCCAGTAAACCTGATTCAGGTGATCAGATAATTATCAAGCTCTACAAAATGTGAGAAAAGGCTGTGATGAAAGATTCAACAAGATAAACCATTTTGATGATCCTCCTCTTCAACAAGATGTTTTACCAATTTAGAATTATTTGACTTTTCCTTTTATCCCCTTTTTAAGGACCTTTGCTACCCCTTTTCTTTTTTTAAAGATCCTTTTTGGGCTGCTTGGCCAGAGTGCCAGTTAAGGGAATAGGGATTATCTTAATTTAACACCATAATTCCCCGTTAGAACCTTTTACAGCTGGTTTAGGCAGTGGTAACATAAATACAGGTTTACATGGATTAGGTTAGGAGTGCATCTGATGAGTGCAGAATAAAAAAAAATATTTGAACGTTTGAGCAAAAAAACAAAAAACAAACCACAGAAACATCACCAGCCAATAAATCTAAACTAATCCACAGCAGAGCATTCCAAAACCTTTTTGTTTGCTTTCACATGCTTTTGTATGGAAGTACTACATTTCCCACTCTTTGATTAAACACTTTAATGACTGACATTGATTGATTACATTAAATTAGGTACAGCATACATTGTGATAAGCTGTAACTAATTGGTGTCTAGAAGGGAGACATTGTCTGTAATAAACAGATTACAGTGATTTATGCCTATAAAGCGTCTGAATAAGGGCCAGGCTGCTTTTTCTTTATCAACTTAGGTCAATGGCTGTGTTCTTAAACATAACTGTCAGCCATGTGAGAAGCCAATAATTATGAGGTATTGGCTGTTTTTAGAGGCAAAGTACCCCATGAAACTTAGCTGTAATTTACTTACTCACTAACTTCACTCCACTCAACACTCACTCATTCACTCACATTTAGCTGTTCAATCTGTTTCAACAGTGGGTATAAACTTTGCAAAATGAGATTTTATGCAAATATATGCTGTTTATTAAGGTCTACTAACATCTTTTTTATTAAGACAAACTAACATTGAATTCCTTGCCACACTTTACCACTACCTCACCATACACACTTACCACTACCTCATCTTGTACTCTTACCAATACCTCACCATACACTCTTACCAATACCTCACCTTGCACTCTTACCCCTACCTCACCTTGCACTCTTACCCCTACCTCACCATACACTCTTACCCCTACCTCACCATACACTCTTACCAATACCTCACCATACACTCTTACCAATACCTCACCATACACTCTTACCACTACCTCACCATACACTTTTACCACCTTACCATGCACTCTTACCCCTATCTCACCATGCACTCTTACACCTACCTCACCATACACTCTTACCCCTTCCTCACCATACACTCTTACCCCTTCCTCACCATGCACTCCTACCACTACCTCATCTTGCACATGTGGGTCAGTGAAGGCTTGACATTAAACAAGCTTGTGAAATTTGACAAACAGATTCAATTAAGACCTGCTCAAGCAAAACCAGCAATTGTTACTTGTCTCAGACTGTTGTTCTGTGTTATTTGCTTTTTATCCAGCCGAACTAATAGTGAGGTTAATTTCACATGGTTGCAGTACACTTTGAACTGTGTAACTAGTTGTCAGCCATTCTTCCTCTTCATTTTCTTGTTTATCAATTACGAAAGGAAGCAAAGCATATGGTTTGATTTGTGGGACCAAAGGAAAGTAAACAATTACAGCCAGGAACAACTTTCCTCAAAGCCCTGATGTTAATACTAGACCAATGTCCACATGTTATGAAGAGCAGGCATAAAATGACCTCTACCGAAATTAAAAACTCCTCAAAACTCTAATTTATGTCTCTGAGCTACATTGTGGAGATTTACATCTCAAAACTCTCATTTATGTCTCTGAGCTAGGTTGTGGAGATTTACACCTCAAAACTCTCATTTATGTCTCTGAGCTAGGTTGTGGAGATTTACATCTCAAAACTCTCATTTATGTCTCTGAGCTAGGTTGTGGAGATTTACATCTCAAAACTCTCATTTATGTCTCTGAGCTAGGTTGTGGAGATTTACACCTCAAAACTCTCATTTATGTCTCTGAGCTAGGTTGTGGAGATTTACATCTCAAAACTCTCATTTATGTCTCTGAGCTAGGTTGTGGAGATTTACACCTCAAAACTCTCATTGATGTCTCTGAGCTAGGAAAAATACATCTGTGTCATCTATGTTACATACTGTATGTGTCTTTGTTTATTGTCTGAATTTGTGTTAAAAGTTCAAGGAATGACAGAATATGGTTCACTGTATTCTTTCTGGCTTGTGGTGTTTGCTTACACTTGCCATCACTTCAAACTCTGCTTAGAGCTATTTAGCAAAAAACATTGGATGGCTTCTCCACTTTTATTTGGGTCTAGTAAAAAAAATGCTATCCTGGATTTTGTTATATATGAGGGATTACATATACAGATCAATCGGATGGAACTGGCAACCGTACTGTTGAGCATAGGTCATACTCAGGGAAGGAGGATAATACTGTGCGTCATAAAGTACTGGCTGACATTTGTGTGTTGTATTGGTGTGGGGTCTGTCACAGGAACAGCAGTGTGATGGGAATTTGTCAAACGTGATTCAGAGCTTGTCGGTATGAATGTTTTCACAGCTGGTTTAGGGGAAAGAGAGAGGGAGCGACTTCCAGCAATCCACACGGTTGCCCTCTTGAACATTTGAACACCACTGTGCGCTCACACAGGTGCAGACAAAGCCTTCAATAACCATTTCCTATTCAAAAAATAAAAATGGCTGCTCAGGGTTTCGTGCCATCCGTGAGACCTTCCACATATGACCATACGTTTGCCGACCAGCACATCTTACAGCTCCTTACCCAGGACAGAGCTGTGCATCATGACACTTCCTCTATAAGAATACATGAATGATAAACTTGTTTTAAGTACGTTTCTCCCCAAGACTCTCTTTGGCCGGTTAGAATTTAATGCAACTGTCAAAGTCGTTTTTAGTTTTGCAGTGGTAAAGCATTTTGCACAGCAGGAACTGCAAGGCTACAGGAAGTACAGCACTGTTCCAGTGCTTCCACGTGCTGTTGCGGTAGCTGTGAGGCTCATTCTGAGGGCTGTGGGCTTAAGGAAACCTCTTTAAGAAGATGAAAAAGAAGTAAAAAAGACGTACCTTCACAGGGAAAGTGACATTATCGGGACTCTTTAAAAGCTTCTCTATATCTAGACTGTGTGAAGTGTCTTGTGCTCTTAGCCAGGGTACTAAGCCCTATCTCATTGTGTTTGTTTACCTTTCCCCACTTTTGGACTTGGACTTTAGTTTTGACACATGCCCCTGATTGTCTCTGTTACTCTTTACTCCAATGTGTCCCTGTATTGGTCTTCTATTGCCTGTCTTTGATATCCCTGTTTCTCCCTGTAAGACTTTGAACACTGATTTTCTCCCTGTAAGACTGCTACCTGATTTGTAGTGTATTTGGGAGTGTGTGTGTGTTACATTTTTCTACCTCTACTCACACTTGTTACAATCAGAGCACGTGGTGTACTCACAAACCCTCACCACTGTTACAGGGTACTACTGTTTACCACAGCATCACAAAAATGTAACAGATATGTAGATGTTTTGTAATTCATGATGTCTCTTCAGTGTAGGTGATGTAAAATGAATGTGCTCTGGGATGGATGATCAGTGAGGAAAGGCAGAGGCAAGAAAGGCACACTTAAGTGTGATTAAGTTTCACACACTTAATCCTCCCCCTGCCCTGAGTCTCACCAGCCACCAGCGACATGTCAAAGGTGACCTGACTTGCATATTGCATACTAGATCTTATACTATGTCTTACCGCACATAAATTTCCCCACAAGCTTGCCATGCTATTTACTCATTGTAGAGGTCGTTTCCAAACTACTGTAAGCCTCCAGTTGGGGGGGAATATAAAAGATGTTGGTCTTGGCATGCCGCAGCTCCTCTGAGATGCCAAGCATTTGTGGTGGGGGTGGGCAACAGGGGAGAGGACCATGGACTCTCTGTTTGTACTGGCAGCACGGCTTGAAGCTTCCCCGGAGGTGGTGCTCTGCTCAAAACTATAGATCTTACCCCCTCGCTGCTGGGACAGGAGGAGATGGAGCTTGGGGTGGAGGGGGTGGGGGTGAGGGGTTGGTCAGAAGAGGGAGAACGGAGTTTCACTGCTGGGGGAGTCAGCCAAAGTGCAGGCCTCTTTAATGGCTGCTCCTCGGCTGTGTGCTTCCAGCCCAGAGAACCGCAGACACCCTGTCTCCTGACCTCCAAGCTCTAACCTTGTGTGTTGGGCTTCATTTGAAAGCAGACATGCTTGTGTGTGCTTGCGTGTGCTTGCATGTGTTTGTGTGTGTGTGCGTGCTTCGTCTCGTCCTCACATTGCTCACTGAGCCACCTATCCTCCCATGACAACAACTAATCGTAACTGACTTCCTTCAGTTAAACTGAGTATTAGTAACACCTTTCATCATTTATAATACATTAATATGACAGTTTGTATTTGAAGGACTATGTAACATGCAGTAATTTTACATAATGACGAAAAAAAACAGAAAAACTAACATTTATATCCACTATCCCATTACTTTTGAATAACACTGTATTTGGCTGGTACTCCATATATCATGTGGAGAAGACTGCTAGTGAACTCACGCCAATTCTGGATGGGCACTCTGCTTCCAAGGGGCAAGAAGTGGACAAGGTGTCTGCATTACCCTGGATTAGCCTTACCCTTCACCCCGAATACACGAGCACCACCCAGAGCCTGCAGCATCACATGGGTGACCTCATCTGCCACCATGGAGAAACTACTACCAGATGCTTCTGAAAGGAAAGAGAGAGAGAGAACTTTCAGATCCAAAGGATACCTAAAGGTCTGTGGACTGCTGGAGTATCAGTATTAACATGCTGTAATGAACTGTGAAACCTTTGCAGTAACCTTTATCTAGTAAAACCTGAAGCCAACTAATGTATGAGAAAGTTCACCAGTGATGGTTTATATTGGTTTGTAATATGTTTGAGGGACAGCAGAGCTTTGTGCTGAAAGAATGAAAGTTTTGATATAAATTCCTTTGGGTTGGCAACCAGGTTTGGTATGGGGGGGGGGGGTGATTCTACTAATGCCAAATCCTGGGTCCAACCCCTCCTTCCAAATTCTTTATTTTATTAAATCTAAAATATTTTCACTAATGAAATCTAAACATGTGTCTTAAGTTCAACATTTGTTAAAATAATGAGAAGAGACTCATTTGTTCCACATCACCACCTGCTAATAGAGGAAGGGCTATGAAGCATTTCAGACCAATGATAGCCCACTGGAGCTTTTCAAGGTTGAGAGCTATTTGAACAGCTATTTGAACACACACACAAACACACTAACACACTGCCACCACCAGCAGCAGAGTTTGAAATAAAAGTCTCAAATATGGACAGTAGTCAGCTGTCAAACTGAAGATGGACAAAATGGTATTGGACCTCACTATTGTCACAGTGTTTTTGCAAAATTCCCCAAAATATCCACAAAATATGAATGGCATCATTTCATCCTGAATCCAGGGTAAGGTGCTTCTTATAAAGAAACCAAAAATGTTCTTTCCTTTCATCTATGCAAATCATTGTTATATTGTTAGACTATGCAGCACCTCAACCTTTAGAGTTAGTCCTGTACTGACATTTATATCGGATCAATCGGACATTACTTTGTGTGAACCTGTTCAGTATAGTTCAGTATAGGTGCACTGAAATTCAGCATTGTTCACTGCACCTAACCACTTTGGGTCTGCAGCTGCCCATGGCAGTGACACCACTCATACTGTCCTTTTAACATTAAGCAGCACTGTCAACTGTTTCCCTACTTGTGAAACTTTGTAAGTTTTTGTTCATTTAGTGACTCTATTGCGTTACATTTTCTCTGACCACTGTTGTAAACTTTAACATTAGGAAAGGTAGTAAAATCGTGCGTAGGAACCCGTTCTGTTTAGATCCTTTTTATGCATTTTCAAACACTTTCAGTGTGAGGAGGCTTTGAAATACGTGATGTATACTTTGCTTTGTCAGTGACTACAGAATATCGCCAACATTTTTATCCACACAAATACGGCTTTAGCTGTGAAACTGACTGAGGTCTGTGGGGCTTAGCTTAGTCTGTGTGTCAGCAGAGTGAAGTCTTTTTTCTGCTTAGCCATCGTTCTACTAACAGGTTACACATTTACTATTGGCAGATTTTTTTTACTTTGCAGTCCTGGCAATGATATAGTTTATATCAAATGTCTTTTTGTATCCACTTACTGTATTTTGGTTTGGCATAAATTCTGGTTTAGACGGAGATGAAAAAACAAGGGTGCTGATGCAAAAGTGTCAAGCAGCTCTTGCTAAGATGTGTGTGAATGGGAGAGCAACAGATGTGGTGTTATTTGACACGAGTGAATGACTCAAACATCCTTCATGCACAACTTCAGCAAACATTCAGCTACTTTTGGTTAAGCACTTTATAAAGACAATGAATTGTTTCCCTTTTATCAACATGGCACAATATTTATAGAGCACACAATGCTCCTTTGGACAGTACGTCACAGGGAGTCTAAAATATCTGTATTCATTTTTGCATGAAATTACCCATGTAACCGTAGAGACCATTAAAGAGACCATTAAATCAATAATGCTTAATAAACCATTAATCAATATTTTGCTAATCCAAACTAAAGTTACATTAAATCATTGCTTTACCAAATACAAATTGTATAATGAGAGTTGCTTTGTAGACGTCATCCTAATACTAACATATTTTAAAGGTGCCCTAGAATGAATGTATTCAGTATTTTTATTGCTCTCTGATATGTATATAGAAAGTATGTGACTGGATGGGACACAAAAACCCCAGCTGTGGTTTTACATGCCTATTTACAACGCTTTGGCCCTAGAATGATACGAGCTGTTTGCTTTTCTTTTACAACCCTTTTTTGGTGGGTAATGAATAATCGCACTCTGCTCTGATTGGCTAGTTTATGGGAGAGGCACTACGATAGCTCACACAGAATCAACAGGTCAAAACCAATCATCAGCTGTCTGCTTGTCTGGAAACCTTATCTACTTCACCAGTTTTGAATATCTCACTCTTTGATATATAAAAGCATGTATTTATGCATATTGGAATTTTCTTTTTAAAAAACTTTGTTTACCACCCTCACTGGTTTACGTTTTTACAAGGTGACCTGCAGAACCACAGATAAATAAGACACTGATGATACTGTACGTATGCATATGCCTAATTGTGGGTCATAAATATTTATAAAAACATAACTGTTCATCAGACTCATAGCACTCATTAGAAAAGAAAAATGATGGATTGAAGGACATAACCATAAAATATTTTCTGAATCATTTTTCACAACTTGCTTCACAGACTTGGAATACTAATTATGGTTTGATGACACTGAGTTAAATCTAGTAGACCCATGGTTCAGGGTATCTTTAGATCTGAGCAGTATTGATGGATGTTGGCTACAGGGTACAGGGACATCTTACAAATTTACTCTTTAACAAATTTAGGATTTTTAATATTTGATGTGTTTTTTTATATGCAGTACCAATTTTACTTATTTCTGAAGGAATACAATCTTACATGGAGGATTTATCTATGCCAAACATGACATGTTTGAATGTTGAATTTAATTCTGAATGTTGAATTTTATGAAAAAATTATGCATTTCATAGATAATCATGAATGGCTTTGCCCTGTCATAGATTCTGAATGGATGTGTGTACTTGAACATGTGTGTGTGTGTGTGTGTGTGTGAGAGATAGAGAGAGAGAGAGAGAGAGATAGAGAGAGAGAGAGAGGAAGACAGATAGACCAGGAGCTTTGTTTTTGTCCATATTTGTTTGGACACCATAAACCTTCCCCTAGTTTGTTTACACTTTATAGACCTACTGTTGTTCTGGGGCTGGAGAATTAATGAGTGCATGAATGAAAAAACATGTTTTAGAAGCATGCCTCACCTCAAGGAATATCTGTAATCAAACTGTACTAGGGCTCTGAGTCATGATCATCTGGTGTCCTCACTAATGCCTGGTAATGAAGCCCCATTATTTGATAAGTCCAGTGATGTAATCAAATCAGCTTCCATGCACAAGATCCCAAGGCCTGGCAGGAAGATTTATACCACTTGCCACGCGTGCTCAAGCCAATGATCTTTAGGTTTAACCTCGGCTGCTGAGGCCGAGCTTTGGCTTGCGGATGCTTTTTCTCAGATTCGTTAGGATTGTCACACACCTTGGCCACATGTTCGGGAGGGGCCTGTGGAACACAGCAGTGGCTTGGCTCTTGCTTCTAATGCTTCCCACATTTTTCTCCCAGGCTCTGTTTCTTGTGGCCAGTGTCAGGACAGCGTCCCCCTGTGCAGCTATGGTTACGGCTCCTGGCTTGCAGACTTCCTGGCAGTCTTAGAACCAGAACGTAGTGTTGACTTGTCCACTTTGGTTGTTGAGCCTGTGGTTCAGCTCTCTGACTCTCTGCCAGCTTTTCACGACCAACACAAGTGTGCAGCAAGTGCCCTGTGGGAAATAAAGAGCATGACACGATCCTGCATGTCTGTCACATCACCCACTAGACACCACACTATCTATGAGTCTTTTTATGTAGTTACATGTTGTCCCCGCTGTAATGGCAAATAATGCAGATTGCAGCCTGTATTTGCATTTAATTCATTTGTGGTCATGTTTGAAAAATGCAGAGCATTGTTGTCTTGCACAGTGTATGTCAACATAAACAAGTGTAATAAGAAAATTTGTCTAGAATGTGGTAGTGCTGTAATTGTAATGACAGTTGGAAGAACACGGTAAGCCCCGCGCCTTGTTTATGGTTATGACATAATTCCGCAGAGGATTTCAAATGGGGGGGGGTAATTTCAGGCTGACCCGAGGAGCAGAGGAACCCTGACAGACTCTCTTACCAATAAATTATATTGAGTTAGGATTCTAATAAGATGCACATTCATTCTGGGTTGCGTACAGTTTATTTGTTGGTATGCTGAAATATCTAGTGTACAAGCATTCAGTGGATCTGACTGATATTCTTGGAAGAGTTGTGTATAATTGACTTGAAATGTTTCACATGCATTAGAATGCTCTTTTCTGGCATTGTCTAGATGTGTAAGTATTAGAGACTGCATATCAGGCTCACATAAGAAAGCCAACATTTTATGTCTTTTAACAATGAATATATTGGTCATATATTACTGTACAACCTGCACAAGATCATATAATTACCATATAAAAAACATAACTATTAAAACATTTTGAACACATTTTTTGTTTACTTGAGGTTCATTTACTAACTCTTTATTTATTCCTGGCTACTTTGCCAACTTGACTTCAAAGTGTTTGAAACTGGCCCTGGTTTATATACAGAATTCCTTTGTGTGCTATTGGCGAACCTTCATTCTTAATGCCTGCCACTGAGACCTTCAAATTAAAGTTGTAAACATAAAATTCTCATTATGTGGCAAAGTTTCCAACTGTGAAGTGATAATGAGGTGTTCGATTAGAAAAGGTTATTTTGCATATTAATTTAAACATGTAGCCCTGTCGCCTGGAGCAGATGTGCTCTGTGAAGTAATGTTTATACACAGGTTATATATTTTATTTATAAATCTAATTTCTGTTATCCAGAGCTTAGTGTACATTATGACATCAGAGTACAACTTCTACAAATAGTGGGTTGTGGGTAATAATGTTAAAATGAATCCCAGGCCCAGGAAGCTGTGTGCAGACACCCAGAGCCACGTTAGTGAAGCTGCATTAATGGTTTGCGTGTGAAGAGATGGAGGGGGGAGTCTTTCTAGTGGATGGTCTCTGTCAGAGATGAATGTCTTTGGGGCAAAAAAAAATGTACGAGTCCTCCCTTTTGGAATTCGCTTTTGGTCAGACTCACTCACTGCTTTGTTTGTATAATCTAACAAGAGCTGCATGATGCCCTCATCTGATTTACACCTGATATCATGCTTTAAACAGCTGGAGGAGGCTTGATGTTGGAGGCAGACATCAGGATGGGGAGAATGGATGGGGAGACAAAACCTCAGTAGATCGGGAGGCCAAGTGGGGAGAGACATCCAAGAGAAAGACTGTTCAGCAGAAGGTTTATGTGTGTGTGTGTGTGTGTGTGTGTGTGTGTGTTGGAGGAGTAGCCACTCACTGTATGACCTGTATGACCTCCCCCCCAAGGCTCTGTGGTTTCAGGCTGTACTGAATTAGCTGGAGTGAAAGGAAGCCTCCCTCAGACTCTGCCATTATTGGTCCATTCTACACGTGACCTATAGCATACGCACACTGAGGTAGTGTATATTTATATGTATGTGCATGTCTGTGAATATGTCTGTTTTAAGTATAGGAGGTGCATGGTAATGGGGGGGAAATATTAACTTAGTAAGTATATTAAGAATTTATGTTCACATGAACACTGATTAGTACCAGTGTGTTTACTTTGGCAGAATGCCAAGGACCACATAGGACAAACTGTGCCCCAGTGTTGGGGCTTACAAGACTGGAAACATACTACTTGAAGACTATCAGAAGGCTTCCAGGTTGTTGACTGGGCATGCGTGCAAATGTGTGCATAATTCCTTGAGTCACCACTGCATGCTAATAAACACTGCAAATGGTAATAGAAGTGAGGGGATATTACATTACAAATATAAATCTTTACGTTTTAGGAACTCGTTAGGAACTCGTTAAGTTGACAGACTCAAGGGACAATGAAGGACTCAGTGGACAGTGCCAGTTTTACAGGGCCAGGGGTCATGGAAGAAAGCCTGAGACCACCTGAGTGTGCCAGCCAGAGGTAGTACTCCAACTAACCACGTCACTCTGAAAACTGTCACGTTGTCAGATAAAGTCAAATGATTTTACATGTACTAGTCCTAAATGTATCTGCCACTAGTAATATTCATAATCTATAGCAGTAAACTCAGCTTTGGCTTGTGCATCCTGCTGAGCATTTCTTAGTGAGCTCTCAAATATGGATATGGATCATGAATATCTCAAGGTCCTGCTGTTTCAGAGTGCAGAGCAGTAAAACCCAAAGTCATTCACATTAATCTAAGCAAGCTGCAATCTCATACTGAGACATGTATTCTACTGACTGCAGGGACTTGGACCGAACTGAGCAGCGTGCACTACTCTCTTTAATACCATTAACCTACTACAGCTGTCTAAATCAGAAATGCATAAACATCATTGCAGAAACATTTCGACTGACCCTACAGTCAGGTAGAGGTCACTGAAAACAGCCATTTAGCATCAAAAACTTGTGTTTAAAGGGTTGTTGTGGCTTCTGGTTCAACAACAGAAAGAAAGTCTGGACTGCAATCCCAAACTAAAATAAGCTCATGTTTACTTGTTAAATCCATTTTGAAATCATAACGACAGTGTGCTGTTGGAGACAGGGCTGTGATTTCTAATTGTTTATTCTGCGAGTGCTGTCAATTTATTGTTGTCAAAGTGGATTTCAGCTGACCCAGAGGAACTGCTTCAGTGTTAGCCAAGATATGCCCATGTTCATATTTTATGAAATATGTGTCGGCGAGCGGACGAGGATGCGGAGTCGAGCTTCGTTTAACAGACAGTTTTATTTGTGCACTTAACATAGATTTAGCGTATAACGCTTATGACACGCAACACACAGAACTACTCAAACAAAGACGAGCACAGGACACTGCGCAAGCACACATTAAATAGACAAACAACACTATCCCCTTGTGATGACGAGCCGAGCCACAGGTGCGACTGAGGAACACACCCATACCGACACACCCACGGAACTACACATAAGGACTTAGACGACACAAACACACGCCCAAAGGGAGGGGTCCGGGAGCGTCACCGTGACAATATGACATATAAAAGAGAAAATCTGGAGTTGTGAAGCATGAGACTGGAGTAGTGTTGTTAGGCATTTTTGGATACAATAGTAACATTAATGCCAGGAATTGTGAATTCCATATTCTTCGAGAATGATTATTTCAATTGTTTATTCTCCATATGAGATAGATGCATAGTTATCTCTTAAAGTTGAACTGCAGACATTGTTTTGAAATTGTTTTATAGGTTTTAAGAATTTCTAAAATTTTGTTTGTACAAAGAAACAATAGGGATTTTTATAATTAAATACACAACTCATAGTTCACAGCTTACTATGCATCTGTGAACAGCTTGATTGAACACATTTATGATTTCAGCTATTTTGCCTCTGGCTTTTCCAGTTGAGTGGCTTCAGCATTAACCCATATGAGCAGCATAGTCTTTGATCCTAACAATTATTTTCAAAGGTCAACTGATCCAGCAAGATGACAGCTAGTAGAAACACTTCAACGTTTTTTAATCTGGTCACGAATACACCTTCTTATCTTGACAAAAAATATCATCACACTCTAGACCAGATCTTTTTCAAGGGCCCTATTCTCATCAAAGAACCTTGAAGAGTTGAGGATGTGTAGGTCGTGTCACTTATTGGGGTTGTGGTTGACAGTCCAATGGTGATGAACATCACTGTGTCTTTAGGGGTTGATAAAGCCATCCGTGGTCACATCTTGGGTGGTGGAGTGAGGGATGGTGACATGCACAAAACCTCATCCATGGTTTCATAGATGAAGCCCTCTAGGTGAGACAGGTTGACAGAGCTGAGGGTGGTCTGTAATGGTCCACCTCTTTATCAGTCTGCCCTTGGAGCTCAGTCTGTATGGCTGAGTGTTTCACCAATAGAAGTTACATCCAGTGCAGAGTAGTGGAGACTGTGCCCATAAAATCATACATTTTTGCATTTGCTGTGTGCCTCTGATAAGCCTATGTCCTTGTCCTCCTCAGCATTGTTTCGTGTAGCTATAACGGCATCACTCATATCCCTGGTCACATAGTTGAAGAACTCTATGTTCAGGTCTTTGAGGTTTTAGAAGATGCTGCACACTGGCCTGGGGGAGGACTTGAGACATGGTACGACATCCACCAAGATCCCCACACCAACTGTCTCACTAAACGTGTCTGTCCTGCCCAGATGCGTCCTGAACTCTGGGTCATCATGCCCATGCTGTTTTTCTTAGCAGAGAGTACAGATTATGTTAGCGACAGCGACAGTCAACTTATGAAATACCAATCCTCTGAGCTTAGTACCACAAATATGTGAATCAAGTCAATAGCCTCTTCAATAATGTGACTCTCAAAGGATTTTTCAGTTTGACTGTTTTCTGAGGAGAAAGCACGAATGGTGGATCTGATTTAATTTCTGGTGCATTCTCCATTGATTACTGTAAGTGCTGAATGTCAGGCTCTTTCCTCCAGAGACTGACTGAAAAGACACAAACTGTGACTGTGTGCAAATTCAATGGTGTGCTGCGTCAGAGCTTGGCGTATGGCTGCATCTCCATTCAGTACCACTATGTCATTGCAACCCAGTCGGATCTGGTAGACATTGCCATACTTCTTTGCCAGCTTAGAGAAGGTGATATGGGGCATTTGACCCAGCTGCATGGCATTTCCCACCACTGGCCAGGCAAAGGGCCCCGGCAGCCTCTTTTTGAGAGCAAGGTTCCAGATCCACAGGCACGCTTCCAGAAGAGGAAGATGAAGAAGCCATGAGAGCTGGTTGGACCTGTCTGCTTCATTCCTTTATGATGCTGCTTCCCTTCAAGTCAAATTCTGCTTCTGTTAGTGCCATGGAGGTTCCTGAACAAGAGCTTGTTAACAAATCGAAGAAATAAGTATTTCACCATCTTGAAAATATTATAAAAGGTTCTAAATTTGAAAGGCTATTTCAGCATTTAACACAAGAATTCATTTTTTAAAACAAGAACTCATTTTTTTCTTGTTTTTTTAAAACAAGAAATCATTTTTATTTGTTTTATTCATTTTTATTCTTAATGTGAAAAAAACACATTGAAACACATTGAAAAACAAGAATCTTTTCAGAACATCAGCACTTCACTGCTGGACTCTCTCTCTAGAGGATATGTCCCTGATCATCAAATTAGAGGAATGTAGACTTCAGTCTCCTATAGCCCTTGCCTGTGGGCGGGACCTGCTATGCAGGCATTGCAGTATCATCCATTAATTTTCTCTCCCCTCACACTTCCAAGACACCACACATATCTAGATCACTGTTTAAGGCTGACTGATCCATGTGATGCTAATACCTTTTTTGAAATGCTGTTTGCTGCACATATAATTATCCCCTATGTAATGCTAATGCTGGCACAAGTTCAAAAACAATGTCATACCTTATGAAAAATGTAACCCATATATAGGTCTTAATATTTTAGATTTTAGATCTGCACAATGAAAAGTTATAGCACTTAAGTTAAAATATGTCCAGTAAACATAAACGTATATATTTACTGTGAGGTGTCATGGGTGTAATGAACATGCTATATAAGTTTAATATCTTTATTTAATTTTAAAGAATGTGGCTTTGCCAGAAATGTAAGCCTCTAAGAAGTGGAAATGGTTCATGGTTTGTCTTACAGGGGCTAGAGGCATGTAGATGTGCAATGGCACAAAAGTTAAGACTCTTGTATAATGTTGGTTTCTAAAATGTGGTCATCAGAATTGCTTTAGTGATCATGAAGAGGTGGCATTAGTAATATTAGTGACTATGAAGATATTATTATTTACACTAATTTAATACTTTATTCATACCCAAGGATGATTTACAATCAAAACTCAATATGTTATGAGAAGGGGCGGCATGGTGGTGTGGTGGTTAGCACTGTCGCCTCACAGCAAGGCGGTCTGGGTTCGATTCTCGGTCTGGGCTGCTCTGTGTGGAGTTTGCATGTTCTCCCTGTGCCTGTGTGGGTTTTCTCCGGGTACTCCGGTTTCCTCCCACAGTCCAAAGACATGCATCTTAGGTTGATTGGTCACTCTAGATTGCCTGTAGTGTGTGTGTGTGTGTGTGTGTGTGTGTGTGTGTGTGTGTGTGTGTGTTGGCCATGTGGTGGACTGGTGAACTGCCCATGGTGTACCCTGCCTTCGCCCGGAGATGCTGGGATTGGCTCCAGCCCCCCCCCTGTGACCCTGACTAGAGGGAATGAGCGGTATGGATAATGAATGAATGAATGTTATGAGAAGTGATAAATGGAGCTTTAGTGTGTGAACATGAAACCCTTTCATACCTTTGAATTGTACCTTCCAATTGAAATTGAAATAAGAAAAGCTTAAGGAACCAGGAACATAAGGAATAGTTTAATTCAAGACAGAGGAGATGCATATTCATAATATTTTAAATATCACTTTTATTTCATTCACTTCAGGATTAGCTTATTTTCAATGAATAGAGCCAAAACAATACATATACAGTATATCTGCTTACTCAAACATTCAAAAAATGGTTTTGTTGCATGGCTTCATAATATTACGGCACAACTTACCAAGCACTTCACAAACATTTAGCGTCAACATTTTTAATATGATATGAATTACACAGTTTAGAACATGTCCTGGAAAGCTGTTTACGTTGAGTCAGGTGAAATACAAATTCAGGGATGGACAGTGAGTGTTACTTTCAGTAGCTCCACTCATTTTGATGACTGATCAATGTTCATGTTGACAATTAGTCACTGTTTGCTAAACTTTTACTTGGTAACCCTGCCTGTATTTTTAATCATAAAAATGAATATACAGTGTGAAATGTTACACAGTTTTAGAGAGATGCAGACTGTCTCTTTAACTACCTGGCAAACACTTCATATAAATGTAATCAAAGCTTTTTCTCCCCCACTTTAAAAAAGTTACATGTTGCAAAAATGTGTAAATAGTCATTAAATATAAATTAAATATGTAATTTGTACATGACAGTGTTCAGTGCATGTTTATTAAATACTTACTATTACATGTCATATTTGCAAATATTTCAGTTTTTGCTGGCCTTGAGTCACAAAAACAAAGGGGTGGCGATTTAGGCTCTTCATGTTTTCATGCTGGTGACACGAGACCAAGGAGCTTTCCTCTGAGCTTGGCTGTGATTGTGTAGTTGAAAGGCTTCAGGGCTAAGCCATATGAGCAGTCCATTGAGAGGGCTTCAGAGGGGTTACTCTCAAATGTGCACTGGTGCAACAGAATGGCTGCCAGCAAGAAGACCTCGGTCTTGGCGATATGTTCACCAATACATCGCCGCTTACCTGTGGAGAAGATCATCATGCTGTTGATCAGGTCCTTGTCAAGGGCCCCATTTTCATCAAAGAATCTCGAGGGGTTGAAGATGTGCGGGTCCTTCCACTTCGCAGGGTCATGGTTGACAGACCACTGGTTGATGAACACCACCGTGTCTTTAGGGATGAAGAAGCCCTCGATGGTCACGTCTTGGGTGGTGGAGTGGGGGATGGTGACAGGCACGAAGCTGGTGTAGCGCATGGTTTCATATATGAAGGCATCCAGGTGAGGCAGGTTGGGCTTATCCTCCATTGTGGGTAATCTGTCATAACCCACCACTTTATCAATATGCTCCTGGAGCTCAGTCTGTATGGCCGGGTACTTGACTAAGAGCAACAGTATCCACTGCAAGACCGTGGAAACAGTATCCTGACCTGCTCCAATGAGATCGTTCACTGTTCCCTCCACAAAGTCTTTGGTCAGTGTGATGTTTTTCCCATGCTCAATGACACCGATGATGGCATCACTCATGTCTCGAGTTACGTCAGGGTCGTATGTGTTCCTGTGCTGTACCACCTTGTCTTTCACAAAAGCAAAGAACTCATTATTGAGGTTCTTGAAGTTCTGGTAGACACTGCGCACTGGGTTAGGGAAGGACTGAAGCCAGGGCATGACATCCACCAAGCTCCCAGCACCCACTGTCTCTCCAAACTGGTCCACTCTGCCCAGCAGGCTCTTAAACTCTGTGTCGTCGTGCCCATAACGTTTCCCAAAGCAGAGAGCACAAATGACATTGGCAGCGGCTACTTTGAGTTCATGCGAAGGATTGAAATAGTGGCCATCTGCGCTCAGCCTGAGAAAACTCTGCACCATCTCCATAGCCTCTGCCACCACATGCTGCTCAAACACCTTCCTGGTCTGGCTGTTAGCTGAGGAGAAAGCCCGCAAGGTGGACTGAGCTATTTTCCTGTGCATTTTCCACTGTTCGCTGTAATTGCTGAATGTCATGCTTTTCCCACCAGAGACCAGCTGAAAAGAGATGAATTTTGGTCTTCCTGCAAACTCAGTGCTGTGTTGTATGAGAGCTTGGCGTATGGCTGCATCTCCATTCAGTACCACTATGTCGTTGCAGCCCAGTCGGATCTGGTAGACATTGCCATACTTCTTTGCCAGCTTAGAGAAGGTGATATGGGGCATTTGACCCAGCTGCATGGCATTTCCCACCACTGGCCAGGCAAAGGGCCCCGGCAGCCTCTTTTTGAGAGCAAGGTTCCGGATCCACAGGCACGCTTCCAGACAGAAGAGGAAGATGAAAGAAGCCATGAGAGCTGGTTGGACCTGTCTACTCCATTCCTTTATGATGCTGCTTCCCTTCAAGTCAAATTCTGCTTCTGATAATGCCATCTTGTAATGCCAAAGGAATATCCCTAAAAAAAAAAAAAAAATATATATATATATATATATATATATATATATATATATATATTTTTTTTTTTTTTTTTTTTTTTTTTCTCAATAGAAAATGTTCTGTAATTACTGACTTCCTTAAGGTGATGTGATTAGCAGAGCAAATATTCAGAGAAAGTAAAAACAAAATGAATCCTCAAATAATATATTCTTTCCCAACTCCAGTTATGTTTTCAATGGTTAAAATTGGAAAAAAGTTTTTCAAGTTCAGATGATTTGAGTTTCAGCATCCAAAGACTATTAACAGAATAAACTGATCTGCAGTTCTTTTCAATAGTGGGAATATGTTTTCTTTTCAGCTTTTCTGATCACTACGCTGAAAAGCGTTCTGCCAGCGTCTTTTATATATGTTTGTAGCACAGGGGCCGGGCTCGGTGGTGCTCTTACTCCTCCCATAGCAGTAGCCTTGGAGAGCCGGTTACATTATCTCCGTGTCAAGAGGCATCTGCGCGCGCCTCGATAGAGGAAATAAGCGCAAACTAGAAGAAAGGACAGGAAGCAAATTTACCTTTAAAAAGAGCGGTTTACATTTAACAGACCTTGTTTATCATAATTTTCATGTGTGTGCTCGCGCTCTCTCTCTTGGACAGTTTTATGTGTTGACGCAAAACCAGCATGGATCTGGGGAAACTCCGCACAAAATGCGCACGGTTTGTTTCAGTTGCTCACGCCAGGACTCTAAAATGTTATAATCGCTTTACAAATATACAATAAACAACAATCATCAAATATTTTGGCCACGTAAACCAGTTAAATTGTATGATTTTTCTCACTGTTGTTTAATTTTTAGAATGTACGCACTACATTGTCCTTTTAGGCTTGTCACATATTACGATGTTGTTAGATGTGATGCAATCTACTAAAATAATCTCTAAAATAAAGGAAGAGGAATGCTTTGCTATAGACCTTCGTTTATTTGGAAGTGACGTTAACATGTCATACAACTTAAAAATAATAACTTAAAAATCTAAACAAAAAACACTCCTTTAAGCGATTATGGAAACAAACTTTGAAGTTGGCACTGCAGGTTCTCAAAGTTAGTATTTAGGTTTTACAAGAATTTTACATTTTACTTGTTTGCGTACTTTGTTTCACATTTTCATTACTGTAGTTAAATGATTTGCCAGTGGACTGTCATATGTGCTTTGCCTACAGATATGCAGTTCAAAAGATTTCAGCAAAATATGTACCATGAGCTCAGCAATTTCGAAGTTCTACCTTTAAGAGGTAAATGCTATGAAGGGATTCATTCAAAAGCTTTATTGTACTTAATGATGATATAGATGCTACGAGTGGGTCAAAACTAATTTTGAGTGTTTAAGTAAGTGTTTTAAAGTGGTTTTGAAACGAGACTTACACATTTGCTATATTAGTAAAAATCATCTAATGAGGTTAGATACATTTTCCGTGTTACCTATAATACTTGTAATAGGGGAAAGGCAACGTAACGAAACGTAAATTTATTCACTATGAGAAAAACCTCGATGACCGCGTGCACAGTAGATCATAATAATTCCAGTGTTCTCCTAGGGGTTTCTTAAGGATATCGTACTGCTGAATTGATCAAGATTCATATCTAGATTTATTATGGGAGTGCTAGTGTTCACGTATAAAAATCTCTATAGTAGCTCATAGTAATATTTGCATTGCCCTATGTTTGTGTATTTGTGTTGGGAAGCAACATATATGAGCAACGTGATGTGCACTTGCTACATGATACAAAGTGAAAATGTATTATTTATGTAAATCACATTGGTCTTTAAGCCAAAAAATGCTAAATGGCGTTTCTGAGGTGAAATGTTTCTTTAATTTTAGTGCCAGATAATAAATGAGTGTTTCTTGTACTTCACCATCAGTGGGGTTTATTTTTGCAGGAAGGTAATAGCTGTAATTGTAGACACTAAAACATTTCCCAAGTGAGCCAGTGAGTTTGGGGGGGACAGAGTCTTCTAATAATCTTAAACAGTTATTCCCTTTTACAACCAGCTGTGTGTGTGTTTGTATCTGCACATCTTAAAGGAGCTACTTGAGTTAAACATATGCAGCTTTTACCTCTTCATATTATTCCTCATGACTTTCACCTGGTTGTTGAAACCTCCATATGGACCACAGCACGGGATTGGCTTCTCACACACAGTCACAAAACTGCATTATGCTTTCTGATCTATTAATTTAACTATAGATTCCTTCAACATAAGTCTTCTATTAACCATTTACCTTTTTCAAAGTAAATAAGAGGATCAATATGTTTACCTCCCAACGCATGTTCTATGCGTAGACATATTATTCTGATAAATCTGAGTAAGAAATTAGATGAGACAGTTATGTTTAGGTATTAAAGGAGTTTTTATCTCTAATTTACTGAAACACTGGTAACATGGCACATTATGCATTGGCCTAGGTGTCACATTTAACATTAGCCATGTAGTGTGCTGCAACAACATTTCAATCGTACCTGTTGTTACTGTACAAGACAAGGAGAAGAACCATATCCATTTTCCCAGAAACTAACCTTAGTGCTATCACACTAAGAGGTGTACGTAATTGGTCAAAATAATTCCTGAATAAATCAATATGTCCTGTAGGATTCCTCTGGAAATGAATACTTAGGAAGGATTATTTTGATGAGGACAACTGTCATGGGAATAAACACTATCCAGAATATATACAATTGACAAACTTACATTGTTTAATAAAGTATTTCCTGTCTACCCAAGTCATTGTTTCTGGGGTGTCCTCCTATGTAGCATTACACCACAATGTTCTCCTCCTTTTCTCACTCTGTACACATATGGCCTCTTGTGTTGCCATCAGGACTAATCAGAGCCAGGTGAGGTGTGTGTGTGTGTGTGTGTGTCTGTGTGTGCACACTTGCACGTGCATATCTGAGTGTCTTCCATGTGGCTGCCATGTTTGCCTGTGATTATGCCCTGTAACCTGGCTGTGAAACTCTGGCTGTAACCCCAGGCTGACTCTCTTGGGGGTGGGGTGGGGGTGGGATGGGTTTTCAAACCTTGGCACAATGCAGCATGTGCAGACAGGTCTCAGGGTGGACACAGCCTGTCCGGTTCTGGAGCTAATCATTGTTTACTAGTCTCATTTCCACTTCTCAGGGAGCTACTGTCACGCATGGCCCAGAGGATGGAAGGAAGGAGGGTAGGAGACGAGGAAAGGAGAGAATAGGAGAGGTGAAAGCCTGGGGTCCAACAGGCAATTTAGAGACTCAAGGGACTTTGGGTGGGGGCACTTCAGAATCTAGTCATTCACACCTTGGATTGTTCCGATTATTTTAAGAGGTGTCGAACATGATGTTGGGTTTCCATAAATCCCCTGATTTAATCACTTCCAGGAATATATAAGGATGCACAATAATATCAGCACCAAAAGGGTATTAGGAATATAGAAAATAGGGCATGCATGATTCTTTTTTATGTAAACACACATTAATATATATTTATGTTAAAAGATTTTAAATTAGGTCCACAGCTATTATGACACTGTTAAGGATTTTTGACATCTGATTCTGGAATGTTGAAATTTTGAGAAATGTGAAGGACTTGTCTAATGGCAGACCGATGAGCTCATTTGGGTATCATGTTCTTCTGTCCTGGCCTATCAATGTTCATCTTACCAATCACGTTCCTCATGCCTTCTGCTCCGGCTCCACTACCTATATCTCCTTCTTGTCATCAGGTCCATCTGTGACATCTTTATCGATTAATCAAGCCTGATGTATTCCCAGCAGCCACTTTCGAAACCCCCTCAGTTGTATGGTTAGAGTCTACTCTGACGAATAGTGCCAGCTCGCAGATGGGCTAATGTCTTTAATTAGACACCAATAAAATGCACCTATAAGACTGTGAATAAAGTGGCCAGTGTAGGAACAAGGTATAGTAGTAAATAGACACTCACCAGTCACTTTATTAGAAACATCTAGATCATATAGACCATCTATTGCCAGGACCATAAGATCACTGCTCACATGACCTTATCTTATGTAACACCATGAGCAATGAGCACTATCAGCACAACTACCTCACTGCAATGTCAGTGTTAATGCTGGATTCAGATGTTTCACAGCTTAATATCCAATCAGCAGTGATCCTGTGGTTAATAGGCTAAGGAACAGATAATGAACTCTGCCAACAGAAGTGTACTAACCCAAGTGTGAGTGTAGGTACATGGAAGATGATTCTAATAAAGTGTTTATGTATTTCATTTTTGTCCATTCTTTTTGATTTCCTTGTGTGTTAGAGTCAGAGGTAAGTGTTTCTGAGACATGAAATTACTATTTTGCTTTTCCTGTGTATGTATTGCCTTTTCCATAATAGCGTAATTGCTGGAGTTCAACCTGATCTGTTGCCCTTGTATACTGGTAGGTATTCTCATTAAAACTGCATTGTGCATATATCTACTTCTCTGTCAGCTGTTCTAGTATGAGTGAAATGGAACCAGAACGCATGTCTCTTCTGATCTTGGTACGATGATGTCAGGGAAAAGTGGTGTATCTAGAGATCTGGTGCTGTGTCTAATTAGTCTCAGTCATCCTTGACATCATCTTCGATGCAGGATGTAAAAATAGGCTAAGTGTTTTATTTTAAAAGAGAGAAACCCCCAACCATATGTTCCACTGTTTTAAAAAGTACAATTACTATTCAGTTCTGTAACAGAGGTATTTGCAGTGTATTATTGTACACAGCCACATGTAGCTAATGACTTAGTTAATTAACTCACTCAGTGTAAGAAAGTGAAAAGCTGAACCTAACCAAATTGCCAAGGCGATAGAAGGTGCCAATGTGACCAAGTTTTCTTTTGTGGTCTTGCTGCTTACAGACATCTTTTACTATGTCACTGTTCAGCTGAGACCATAGAAAGCATATATCATATATCAAAGTAAAATCATATCAAATGCTCAAAATTGAAAACTACAACCTATTCATAGGAAAGCAAGTGTATTCAGAATGAGATTCTCTGAAAGGCATGAAATAAATCCAAGAGTTCAAAAGCTGGACCTTGCCATGTTATTTTTCATTGTAGAAATCTAATGGCATGCTGAAAATGTTTGTGCATTTTGCACGTAGATTTCACATCCCTTGGGGTGGGGGAAAGTCATTCACAATTCTCCCAGAAGACCACTGAACAACAGGAACTTATGGCTCTGCTGATAAGAGCCGCACAGTGGGCACGACTCCTGAATGCCCTCAGATAGCATTTGGCTGAGACCTCTTGTAATAACAGAGTAGAATGTGCTCTGTTATGTCTGAACACATGAATTTCCTAGATGTGTTATTGATGGACTGGTCTGACTCAGGGAAAACAGAGAAGGCCAATTTTAGTCATAGTCCTCAGTCACAAATGTGGTTTCTATGTACAATATTTAAAACAACTTCAAAATCACAATGTTATTTCTTACTGTTATGACTCATGGCTCAAATATAAATTAATTACATATGTTGCAAAAGACCCAGTTGCTCTTTTTAAATAGAAAAATGCATGGTAGTGACTTAAAATTGTTGTTTTTTTGAAGCCAACACAAAATGTTATTTTGTTTATAATGAACTCTTAACAGAGCAGTGTTATTGTATGCTGAGACGGTTTCAGCAGAGTTTTAAACTGTTTTTTTGCGGTTCATATTTCTTCAATCGTTAAAAATAACAAAATAACATTTTGTTTATTAGTTTTTGTCGCTCCACATCTTGCTGTATGGGCTTCGTCTGTGCCTTGAATAGTCACTGCACCGAGTGCCCAACCGTGGCCCAAATGACCTGTAGTGGGCTATAGTTAATCTACTGCGACTGAATTACTGCCGCCTCAGTTTTAGCATCTTCCACTATGCCTCTTTGCTGTCTCCGGTAACCTCCTGAACTAGTCACATACAAAATTACCATAAATAGAAGAATTCTGTTCTAAAAACTCCCGCTAAAAAACACTAGTCAAAATTTTAGATTGTGTATATAAAAATTATATAGAAATCAATACGATTAAGTTATTGCCATTGCAATAAATATATATAAATATTTTCCCACATTGTCTAATTTTGGAATCGCCTTCACCAGCTACATCTCATCGAATATTGTAGCTTCCAAATATTAGTTTCTCCCTATTAAACTAGTTCAACGCTTCAGGATCTCTTCGCGTGCTCTCTCTCCTCCCATATGTGCGTGACACGTCCGCCTCCTGAGGTGCCACTACCCAGCGCTCTGGATTATGTATGACTGTTTGTTCCTATTCCTGTGAGTTAGTGCGTGCTAGAGAGCGGGCTGCGATGAGCTCGCGTGCCATGTGGGTCTAGCGTGCACAGATCTTGGTCACTGGGCCCCGGCCTCCCTAGGGAGCAGGGGGTGGAGATTCTGCAAAGAGATTAAAATGAGAGGGGCGAGGGGGAGGAGGGGGGTGGTTACTGTGAGAAATGGCTTCCAGATGACCCCGATTTCGTGTTAGTTTAGCTCATCTGTAGCTGGCTGATGGAGCAGTCATGGTACACATAATTACATAATGAAGTATTCGGCGTTGCAGACGGGGGTCCACATAATGGGGTTTGGTGCAGCCCAGCGTGGTGCGTGTCTCCCGTGTCTCTGCAGGACTGAGCCCAACATTCTTGCAAGGTCACACGAGCTCCGGTGGTAATGCGGACCCCTGTGTCTTTGTTATGAAGGGCCAAGAGTAATATCAGCGGAGGAATTTTGTTTGCTTTTTTTTTTTTGGTGCTATAATTTGCATTTGGTTTTCGGATTGTTTTGACAGTTCTGTATTTTCCCATGTGAACTGAAGCGGCCCACTGTCAAAAAGCGTCAGTATTTTAAAAGCATGCCATATTTCTCATATTGGTCTTAGCAAGAAAAGCCCCCCTCCATCACCACCACCATTCCACAGACACACGCAACCAGACACACTCACAGATGTTGACTCAAATGTAGATTCTTATTTGACCAAGCGTGGTAGCAAAATCTTGAGAATAAGCCATTCACTTTTAAATAATTATCTACCTATCTACCTAGCTATCTGAAGTTCATTTGCAACCTGAATTTCAGAACAGCATATGAGCAGAATGAAGATGGGCTTATTTTTCTAATTCCCAGAGCTGTGTTGTGTTCCAAGAAGTGAAATAACAAATGTGTTCTATGCCTTGCAATAACATGTAACTTACTGTCTCTGGTATAATTAACAAATCATCTGTTTACAGGCTGAATGGGAAACCATCTCACTCTAACCTCACATAACCCTGCTTCTATTTTTTTTTTAAATAGAGTATGAAATAAAATTATTATAGCACTTCAAATCTCCAGCTTGATCTTTATACTTTCAAACTGAATGACATGCATACAAATCAGATTGCACTGTTGTTAACAAGCATGGAAGAGATGCTATGACATTTTTATTGTTACAAATGCCATTTATACTATTTTTTATTCAGAGATTTACTCTCAAATGTAGTCCCTTTGTTCAGAGAGAATCTGCTTTATTAGGAATGTTAAAACTCCTCCAAAAACAACCATTAAAAAAGAAGCCCTAACTGGACTGGTGAACAGCACGCTGGCGTCTTGTACACGCAAATTTAAGAGGACTGCAAACTGAAGTATTTTTGAAACTGAAGACTTCACAACCACCAGCTAATTGGCCTTCACCATGCAGTAGGTGGGTCGCTCATAGTGGATTCAACCAGGGAAAGGGAGGTGGGAGCGGTGGCACAAATCAAATAAACAAAATAGTTGTAATTCCAGAGGAACACTAATGCAGTATAATCGTGCTTGGTGGTCACGTTTCACCAGTGCCCAAGCCCATGGTGTTTTGTGTTTTCATCACTTTATGTCACTTGACAATTTTTTCATGAGAGTAATCATGAAGCGGTGGTGTGCAGACTTTGGCAAGAACACGTGTTTAAAAAAAGGAGGGGGCAGTACTCTTCTGGAAATCAAACAAGTATTTCTCTATACCTCTTGTGTATATGTTTTAATCAACTGTTAGACCTTATTTCATTGACAAGTTTATTTACATTCACTAGCACATTTTTTCAACTTATGAACGCTGTTGCTTATTTATCAGCAGTACAGCTAAATATCACTGGGCCTAAAGCATTTACCTACGTATATTACTCTAAAAACTACAATAAGACAAATTAAAATAGCTCAGTTACTGAATATGTACAATATTTTCATATTGTTCTAGCCTAGACTATATTCTGGCAGATGACTTTTCAGAGCATGTAAATTCAAACATATCTATTTTGATCCAGTGCTTTCATTGGAATCCATTTTTAAACTTCAATTACTGTGTCTGGGAGAGTCAGAATTTCAAAAGAAAGATACTGCTTTCAGAAATAATACAGGAAACTGTTCCCCAAAAGACTGCAAACATCCAGTGATGATATTATCTTTATGCAACCCAGCAGGCTGAAGTTAAGGCATAATAAGAAATTAATATTCCTGATCCTGTGTCATAGTGACTTTGTGGATCAGTGACCCAACATGCTGGCAGGGTCTCACATCCTGATATTTAGCCTTACCTAACATATCTGATAGAATCACACCAACACCAAGCTCACGGGTTGCTCTGGATAAGAGAGTCTGCCAAAAATGGTGTAAATATAAATATATTTCTAATAAATATAAATATTGAAACTATAGTTATGAATTGCTTTACATTGACTAGGTTTATTAAAATTACATTTACTAACTATATTTCTCATAGGCTGTATTTCATTTCTCTCTTCAGCTTAGCAAGAATTAAACTGAAGCTCTATGCACTACATGAAGCATACAGAATGCTACATTTACAGTTTCTGCCCTAAGGCATCCATTGTTTTGTGATATAAATCAGAAGTGTGAAATGCCATGTATGCTCATGTTTTTATAGTCATTTGATACATTTATGGAAATTTATATTTATATATATATATATATATATATATATATATATATATATATATATATATATATAAATTTATATTTAATGTTACATGGACATTCTTTTGTTCTTGTTAGTGCATTTTTATGTTTACTTTCATTAAACTCTTTAAGTTGGAGACTCCCACTTACTTCCTCCTTTCCCCCTGCACATTCTACGCCCATGACATTGAGTTTGGTGTTCTTTTAATTGGATGGGTATTCATGTGCAATTTGTTCAGTAAAAGTCCGTTTTAAATAAATTAGTTTCTTTACACAGTTTATTCAGTGAGTTTAGCTTCCCTGTTCTCAGTGACCAGGGCCAGTCTGACATGTTTTACGAGGCCATGAGCAGATGTGAGTTGGATGTGGTGGCCACGTGCAGGGATGTGCAGGCAGAGGGTCAGATACAGGCTCGCATGGGGACACACCCAGCAAGCACACTACATGCAGATGGCCTTTTTCACTGTGCACGTGGGAAGAGGAATGTTCCACAGTCCCCTCTCTTTTGCACCTGTATGTCATGCTTGAGTGCCTCACTGCCCTCTGGGATACTGAAAGCAAGGCCAGGTCAGCTAGTGGTCATGGTTACTCCCCCCCCACCTTCCTCCAACACCTTCTGATTTCCTTGGTGCTTCTGTTTGTGTGATGAGCTCACCTTTTTCCTCAACCTGCAAAGTCCATATGTACAGCAATTCCTCAGACGTACCCATAACAGTTGTAGATACCAATCCTTTTTGGTCTGTCCCAGGTACTCAGATGTTCGTTTACTGATGACTCTATAAATTATCCCGTTCTCTTCACACTTGAGATGTGTTTTTAGTGGTCTGCTCATGCCTGTCAACAGGCAAGGAAACATCTGGATGTTTTGTATATATAAATACATACATACCAGTTTATGCTGTCGTCTTTAGTGCTTGTAACACTTACAAGTGCATTTGCAGTTATATTAAAAGCTTATATTAAAAGTCGCATAGCCTTTGGACACATATGAAAGAAACCAATAGGGCTTGGCCCAACCCACACATGGCCAGTCTTGCTGGCCTCTGCCCAGACCATGGAGATGTGCTTGCATAGGTGGAGAAATGAATGTGCGCAAACCGTGGGTGGCCTATTGCGGTAGTGCAGTCATGCAAACACTCACGGCTGCACATCCTGGCAGCACACCACAGGCCTCTGCATGCAGCGGGGTGCACACGGAGACAGGAAATAAGACAAATCTAGGACTTGGCTCGAGCCAAGAGGTCTACAATCCGCTCTTATCATGGAACTGTGAAATATGTTCAAGGGACCAGAGATAGAAGCCTGAAGCATGTCCTTAATCCTCAGCCTCTTCTGGCATCCCACCCTGCTACGCATGCACTGGAACCTCACTGTATTCTTCAGAGCTGCTTTCTTCATACGATATTGTTCTCTATATGTTACTGTATAATATATAATACTTACTAAGCAATCCATTTCAGATTCGGCTGAAGTGATCAACTTGATTTCGTACTGTCAGTCCAAATCTTTAATCTGCTTGTCTTGTACTTGTGAAGATGGATGTATCCTATCGTGCTGATATCGTGCCAATCATTGGAGCTTCTTTACCTGGTTAATTAACTGAGGAGATGTTATTTTTTAGAATCCCAGTATAATTGGTGTAGTGTATTTCCTAGACTGCAAATGAAAATATGGACCAGTTTACTCTGGTCCTTTTCTTGACTCTCACTGCACATTTTTCAATTGAACTGCCATTATGTACAATAGTTTAATGTTTGATTGATTCAAGATTAGATGAGAGCATCCTGAGATAAAAAATAATAAATAAATAGACAATACCACCTTAACATTTTCACCTACGACATAACAATTGCACCACAAAGCTTTTTCCAAATGCATACCAGGTTTGATACAGGGTTGTTTCTGTATAACCAAAAACACAGTGAAGGATTGTAATAATTTCCTGTGAGCAGTAGAGCTGATCAACCAGATCAAGTAGCTTTATGTAGCCTTAGAAAAGGCCATGTTCTGGAAACTTGAGACAGGCCGCCTGGAACACCAAGCAGCTCACAGATCTGCGTGCTAAAAACAATTTGGCTGCAGTCACTTCCCGCAGCTTGTGGCCAGAGAGAGCATCCACCCTGTCTGTCATGTGTAACTCATACATGTGCGTAGCTTGCGCAAAACAGAGAAGCTCTCCCCTCTGATTATCCACAGCGATCCCGGGACCACCGCGTTTCAAGTTTTCACGTGGAAGCAAGGATCATTCAGGGACTCTCTGTCAATGGCAACTGCTGTCCAACACACAGACGCATGCTGACGCATCCCCAGCCATGTAATCCCCTCCTTCCTTCAAAAAAAAAAGCACTCTGTCCTCAATGTTCATGTTCTCGTCTCTCAGCAGGTAGGACGCTTGTTCCAGTATGCAGCTTGTGCATGGTCTTAAATGATTAGCATCACCTAGGAGAGTAGCTTCAGTGTGAAAGGGCTTTAGCATGTGGTTCACCCTGCCCTTTCTCAGTGCCCGTCCTTCTGCATTTGGTTTAGGTGACAACAGCACTGCAACTACGAATGCTGTTGTCCATTTGGTTTCTGGTGGCAACGGCTGTAGTGGTCTGGCCTGGAATTTATTACTGTGAAAGAGCATGCCATAGCAACAAAGCAGGGTCCCACATGCTCCCATTTCAAGGAGTACACTAAATAACTTCTCATTTCCCAGTGCTCAACAGGACCGTAAATTTAAACGGCAGTGTCTCTCTTTGGTCATTTTAGTGTTGTGCATCTTCATGGGAACTGCACGAAGGGACCAACAGAATGGCAACAGAGGACCTGTGTGTAAAAGGCATTTGTCCATGCAGGATTTATGTAATATAAACAAATTAAGTTCACCCCCTGTACCAGTAAACTGAGACACGGTTAATGGTTGTTGTAAATCTGATTCACACAGACAATGCCTAAATTCAGTTTTAAATGAAAAAGATTTATGATGAATCACACCGTCTGGTTGACATGAATTTCAAAACAGTATAAACAGAAAGCTCACTGTGCTGTGTACCTCCAGAAATAAATTGGTCATTCCTGCCCCATAGTTGAGATGATCAGGTTGGTGCACTATTCAGTCACTGTCCTCCTGACAATACAAACAGATACCAAGGAGAACAGCGACCTTCCACAATATATTCCACATGTGCCTATTTGGATACATGAATGCTTGGTGCACCTAACATCTGCCAGAGACCACCTATGCTCTCCTTACTCCTTCAAAAGCTGTTATTCTGCCTTAACTCTGCGGGAAAGGGTTTTTCTTCCAAAGTAACATCGGAAAAGCAAGTTAAACTGTGAACTGGACCTGAATCTTTATTCCTTGTAGACTTTGATCTCAGCAGATACAACATTCTTGCTTTTCAGTGCCCAGTTACCTCAACAGATCCAAGAGTATGTGCTTGGTCCCTGCACAACTGAGAGTGCAGCTGATTGTCTCAGGTCTATTGTTAGAGTACTGAAAAATGGATGAAGGAGAGAGTGAGTGCATGGGGTGGGGGGGGGGGCCGTCTTCTACAGTCCTCATCACCAAGTCAGCCGTGCTAACAGGCTTTGATGAGAACGCCGATGCATGACAGCGTACTTCGTCTTGGCCCCTGCGTGAGAAGTCTTGGCCCTGGTCATGAAGGCTCCTGCCGTGTGTGCGTGACTGGGTCCCTCCCTCCTGCCACCTCCTGCTCCCCCCTCCTGCTGAGCTCCCCTCTGACCCCTTTCACGCCCTTGTTAGGCAGGGTGCCGCTGGTTTATTTACCTTGGCTCTCAGCCCAATGCATTCATTCAAGGAGTGATTGGGGGAGCTTGGAGCACAGGGGAGTTGGTAAGAAAAGGGGGAGTGAAAGGGAAGTCGTGGTGGGGTGGGGACACAGTAGCACGACACTGCAGAGCATCATCTCCCCCACTGCACACTGAGACATATATGAGACTGCACAGATGTCAGTGAGTGTCTGTGTGCATCTGAGTGTGCGACCTTGCTCCTGGGTCATGAAGAAACATAGACCAGCCTTTAAAGAATAACACAAATATGCCAGAGTCGCCCGCAGTTTACTCTCACTGGTTTCCTCACATGTCTTTCTTCATGTTGGGCCAACTGTAAGGTAGTGAAGCAACCTTCAAGAACTTCTCTCAACAACTGTCAATCTGTTCTTACTGTAATGGCGTATACTTCAGATTGTGTTCTTACATAAAGTGGCCTAACCACCTCCAGCAAGGAGGTTTTAAGGATAATTAAAGGAGTGTTATGTTCAAAATGTGCTTGTGTGGTTCTGTGGCAATTTAGGAGAAACTCACAATGGGCGAACCTGAAGACAAGTGCTATAAAATCAACTGCCATGTTTCAGGTGCTGTGATGTACAATTTTTTAATATTTGATTGACTCTGGATTAGATGAGAGATAAAAAGAAAGATGAAAATAAGTATTCTGAATAAATGAAATCAATCACCTACTTAAAATTTCACCTACTATATAACAATTATCATACCACAAAGTGTATACAAAATGCTTTTATAAAGGTACATCTCTGCATAACAAAAACACAGTGCGTAGTGTAAAGAACAGCATGGCCAAAATAATGGCTGAGGAAGAACATGCACACACACACACACACACAAATGGTCAAATATACTTTTTTAATGTATCATATGTATGTATTTTATCTTTTTGAAGATCTGAGTCCTGTAGTTTTGAATGAGTATTGCCTGTGCTGTGTCAAAAAGTCAGAACCTTTGCACAACCAACTTCAGAGCTCAAAGAGTACGTAAAAAAGATTTATGTCTTGATGATGATCTGTTAGTGACCACAAATAACATGACTTGCCCAAGACCGCTTTCAAACAGCGCGATTGTATCGTGACAATTTCCCACAGCTCCTCTTAGCCACATCCGAAACACAGCCATAAAAGACAAATGAAAGACATTACAGAGTAGGCCACTATTACTGTAAAAGCCCCCCTCCTCCAGATCTCCCTGGTGAATCCACTGTAAGCATTAACTTGTCTGCCGGTGGTCCTTAGGATGAGAATTAGAATTTGTATCTCTCAATGGAGACAAACCAGTGCAAAGAGATTTTGTATTAGATATGACAGGAAGAATGAGCATTCTCTGAACAATGTGTGTATTTAGGTTCTTAAAGCATGTACAAGTGAATGTGTGAATTATGTCAGATAGATAGATAGATAGATAGATAGATAGATAGATAGATAGATAGATAGATAGATAGATAGATAGATAGATAGATAGATAGAGAGAGGATGTGTGACACTGGAAAAAAAATAAGAGTAACATGTTGAGAAATGCCACAGTGGAAAGGCAGAGAGGCTAAACTGAAAACAGATTCCTCCTGTGAGGAGATACTCTATCTCACATCCTGCTCTCCAAGCACAGTGGCTAGGCAGCGACCACACACACAGTGTTCAGACATTATATATGAAAGACAACCACAAGCACTGTTCACTGACCTTCAGATTCAAGATTGTTATTTCATTGTTGTCTACATTTTGCAAGTAGATTACACTAAACATAAAGAGTAATTAATCAGTAACTATGTTGGACATTCTAAAAACTATTGGTATAACAGGAGTATTTCAATGTGTTGGATGTTAAAGTAAGGATGGTTTTGTTACATGATCTAATTAATATCTTCAAATTGAAAGAGAGGCCACTCTGTTAAGACAGATCACTCTGTTAAGACAGGTCACTCTGTTCAGACAGATCACTTAAGAAAGGTCACTCTGTTCAGACAGATCACTCTCTTAAGACTCTGTTAAGAGTCGCTTCTCTCTTCAATGGCTTCCATGACTTTCCCCTCTTCCATCTTCTCTACCCTCTACAGCATTACCAGTTTTATCATGTTGGATCATTCCATGAAATCTAGTTCACGTCAACACAATTGTCATCACTCTTGACCCTTCAGATTATACAAGCGTTGCTAAATTACGATCTCCATTTCAGATTTCAGATATTGCATGCTTTATCACTTCACAACCTCTCTACTCTAACACCATCCATGTGGTAGTCAGTCAGTCATCACCAGTCATCCTGTCTTCCTTGCAGCTAGTCCAAAATGCACTTGGTAGACCCCTGACTGGGGCCGAGAAAAGGGGCAATATTTCTTAATCTTAAGATATCTTAAATCTTCTCACATTTAATTTAATGTAATAGTGAGCTGATTTTGCAATAATGATGTTGATATAATACAATAACCAGTTAGCCTGTGTACTAGTATCCTTAGAATCAGCCTGCAGTTTATCACTTTATTCTTTATGATAAGTGAGGATTATTTTGAGTTTATAGGAAGGGGGAGGGGGAACCTCGAGCTGTGGTGGCCCCCAGGAGGTGATCGTAAATTCAAAATAAAAAAAGGCCCTCCATCTCTTGCGTTGGAACCCCAGAATGTAGACATTCATATTAATGCTTGAAGCTTCATGTTAATACACAAAGACATTCCTTCAAGCACCATGATTCCTTCACTTATAAAACTTCATTACGCGTGCAAACTGAAAAAAAGACTGAGCTATAAGCATGGAACTATGTTAATGAAATGTGTATTTAAATAGAAGAAAAAGTGGAAAGGGTTTAGGCACTTCACGTGCACATGTGTTTGTTGGTGCAGGAGGTCAGTGGAGAGGGCATGGGGTTACTGCTTGTCTTTTGTACCACTGGGACCTGGAGTCTCCCATTGCGTGACAGGCTGTGAGAGACGGAAACCTACACAGCCCTACCCCTGACGTGAGAAGAGTTGAGGAGATCCAGCAAGGGGGAGGAAGGCATGAAACCTGAGGTCATGCTCACCGTCTGAGGACTTTCACAGAATGCACAACCCCCAGCCCAAAGCAGCCACAAGCACATACTTCTAGGAGTCTCCACTACCCCATAATTGATGAACAATCAGGGTGAAACACAGGCTTGGCAGGGCAGGACACCCTGCACCACATCTTCTGTTTGTCTCTAATAAGGGAAGTCCAGTGCCTGCTCTGTGTTTATTAGCTCCTCAGCCACCCTCAGGCCACAGAGCAGAGTCACGTTTAGTTACAGTCTGACCTTACACCATTTGTCCCCCTGTCTTGCCTTTCCTTATCGTTGTTGGTGAGGCTGATGAAATCGATGCTGGAGACAGGGACTGTGCTTGTGTGTCTGTGTGAGGGGTCTTTTGTGCTTTGCACTTATAGTTTTTAGCAATGCTTATGGCCAATAAAACCTAATGCAATCCTCGCTAATTTCCTTTTGGTTTTGTACCGCTGCAGTAATTTCCAATGGTATAACACTTTACCAGATGCCCTGTGCTGCATGAGCCCCCCCCTCCAACACACTTTTTTTCAAACTCTTTCTCTCTCTCTCATACACACACACAGAAACACTCCACAGAACTCCACCAAAATTTGCAGTCACGCAAGTACTGCCCTGTCTGTAGACCCCAGCTGGCTGTTTCAGTGCAAATGGCGGGAAGACCATATGCTGCAAAGAGTCTGAGGTCCACATCAATTTCATGAGTAGAGTTACAATGGAGTAAATCATTCCAAGGACATGACAAGAGAGAGCAATGGGGATGGGGCACTAGGTCTTGAAAAGCTGGAAAGCATAAAGATCTGGACTACCTCATCCTGCTTCATATGATCAGGTTTCATGTCATCAATGCAGAAAAGATAAAATCGTCAATGATAAGATTTATCCCTCAATGAAAATACAGATAAGAGAAATAAAATATTAAAAACATGATATTGATCAACATTCCATGTCTGAAAGAACAAATCTAAATCTAAATACGAAAGAAGCACTTACTGAATTCTATTACTCTGCTTTGGTCAAGATGAGCTCTTCCAGGATCTGGACACTAGAAGGGAAACTGGAATGGTGTTGCAATCCATGGCACTTTATTCTTGTGAGGGCTACATTTTTTGTTTTGTTATGCAAAAGTACTGTTTTAGACTTGAAATATGCTGAAGAATTTGTGTTTCCCCCCAGGATCAGGCTGGTTTAAATGGATGCTATTACACAATTTTACATCTTGTGATAATTACATTTGTTGCTTAAATTTAATTAGACACATGGATGACTTGCAAGTCAGAGATGCATCAGCAGCTTCCAGACAAGCTGTCTGTTCACCTCTGAGGAATGCTACTGGGTATAGTCATGCCTGTGAAGCTGATTACGTAAACCAGCTTCACAGGGTGGGCATGGATGGGCAACTTCAGTTTACAGTTTACATTTGAAGTTTACACATTCAGTTTACTTCAAATGTGTGGTATGTTCCAAATATTTAATTTTTGAAATGCAACCATTAGTTCTTTTGTTCTATAAAATGGTTTTGGCTTCATTCCTTGCAAAATGTGCAAAGCAATGCAAAATATGTATTAATGGCATGAGTGGTATTTACACATGGTTCTACATGTCATTTCTACATGTCATGTCATTCGGCGTTTGTATTTAGAGCCCATAAGGGGCATCACTGTTCAAAAGCCATCCGTCAATTGTAAAATCGGATCAGTGCAGAGTTTGCCACATAAACGTTGCCCTGAAATCTCTCAGTGCAGATTTAAAAAAAAAGATTTAAAAATATTTCCCAGGTTTCCCAGGTTCCCATGTTGCGTGAGTGAGTCTGAAACAAGAGCTGCGTATCTCTCTCTCGGGTTCCTTCTGCAGCAGAATTTGTCAGCCGAATCAGTCTGAGGTAAGTGCTGCCTTGCTGATCAGGGCATAAAATTGTATTTAGACACAGCAAGTCCATGGCTAGAACTAAAACCGCAACATGTTTTTCATAATGTAACCAGTGCCAAGGAAGAATCCCAAGTTATTACTGAGTCCAGTTTCAGTTTTCTTAACCACCCCCCACATGCACACACACGCACACACGCGAGCGCGCGCGCACACACACATACACACGCATGGAAGCATGCAGAAACACTGTTGAACTACTCTTACACGCAACCCTCATAGGCTTGCCAACACATATTTATAACTCAGCCATTCCTGTATTGTGACATTGGTGGCTTTTGAACTATAAAATACATCACGCTAAAAGAAGATTCATGATCATCAGTGGTTGGCAGCAAGTAATTCACTTTTACAGCTTTGAATTTATTTGTATACCTGTTTACTTTCACATTTTAATACTTTACACTTGTGTATTACTGTAATAATATCAGTCACATGAGACATAATACTAGAATAGTTTAGATAATTTAGGTAACAGTTCATATGTATATTTCTGATGATCCTCATTCTTGAGAAAAACAGGAATGTTAAGAGTAGAAATGACACAATGTGTTTTTCTCTGTACTAAATGAAGCGAGTTTAATCGGAGTCTAATTCTGGCTCCGAGCATGCAGCCAGCCTTGGAAGCTTTGATATGTGTTTAGGAAAGAGGCAGGTCTGGAGGCAGGGGCTGGGGGTGTCCCACATGCTACATCTCCTCCAGGCATCTCTGCACTGCAGGTAGCCATGAGTATGTTTGTGAGAGTTAAGGACTGCGTGCCATATGTCTTTAATGAATATCACACACGAGGGAATTACGATGAAGCAGAAACTGCAGGTTTTAAACCACATGGTAATGTGATGACAACAACATTGCTCATTTATCATAGCGTGGATGCAGGGGGCTTATTTGTCACTAGGAATCATAAATTGCATGTCCAGGTTGTAATGGTTAGTCATCAGCAAGACTTGCTGCTGAAAAGGTGACCGAAGTCAGGAATGCTAAGTATTACCGGAAACAGCTTCTACTGCAGTATTTATAGTTAAGCTTAGCTAATGCAGCACCTTTACTCATCAGTCCAGTTCATTTGTTTTCTTTTAGAGAGCTCACACTGCCCTCTTGTGCTGCTTTTAAAACTTTGCTGCTTTTAAAAATTTGGAAGACATGTAACTTCTGATTGTTTTCTTATTTTTACATTTATGTATTTTCCTTTGGGTCTAATTTCAAATATAGCAGATCCTTGTATGTAATAATTTAAAAGGGTTTTAATCAAAACTCAGAAAGCAGATCAGAACAAATTTGATTTGCAATGAAAATGACAAAAATCATCCAGGAACAGCAGGACATAGCAGCTTCTGGCTGTTTAAATGGACTTTGACTCGGTTTATCTTTACAAGTCAAATTCAATTACTTGTCAACTGTTCTATTTCTGTTGCTCAGTGCAACGTTATCTTTCCATATTAAGTCCCCGAAGTCAATATTTATGGTGAGATTTGAGATATTGGATCGCATGGATTTTGAAAATACCTTCATGAGTATGTATGCAACAAATGGCTAAATAAGTGCCCAGTACAAGCCCAAGTATAATGCTGATTGATTGCAGACACTTTGTTTTGATCTGAAATTTGGAATACTATAAAAGTGTGAATGTGTTGTTGTTATTATTATTATATTCCTTGATGAGTTTCCAAGTTTTTACCTGCATCCCCAAAGTATGGGAGTAGCCTATGCTGAGATCTTTAAATACACTGCTCAAAAAATAAAGGGAACACTAAAATAACATCCTAGAAATATTCTAAAATATTCTAGTTGAAAATCTTCATTTATTATATAGTGGAATGTGTTGAGAACAAAATAACAAAAAATTATCAATGTAAATCAAAATTATTATTCCATGGAGGTCTGGATTTGGAATCGTACTCAAAATCAAAGTGGAAAATCAAATGACAGGCTGATCCAACTTCAGTGGAAATTCCTCAAAACAAGTTAAAATGAGGCTCAGTAGTGTGTGTGGCCTCCACATGCCTGTATGACCTCCCGACAACACCAGGGCATGCTCCTAATGAGGTGACGGATGTTCTCCTGAGGAATCTCCTCCCAGACCTGGATTAAAGCGTCAGTCAACTCCTGGACAGTCTGTGGTGCAACATGGCGTTGGTGGATGGAACAAGACATGATGTCCCAGATGTGCTCGATTGGATTCAGGTCTGGGGAATGGGCAGGCCAGTCCATAGCATCATTGCCTTCATCATGCAGGAACTGCTGACACACTTCAGCCACATGAAGCCTAGCACTGTCATGCATCAGAAGGAACCCAGGGCCCACTGCACCAGCATATGGTCTCACAATGGGTCTGAGGATCTCATCCTGGTACCTAATGGTCGGGATACCTCTGGCTAGCACATGGAGGTCTGTGCGGCCCTCCAAAGAAATGCCTCCCCACACCATTAGTGACCCACTGCCAAACCGGTCACGCTGGAGGATGTTGCAGGCAGCAGAACGTTCTCCATGGCGTTTCCAGACTCTGTCACATGTGCTATAATTTATAATGAAACTACTGTTCCTTTTGGGTTGATGCTTTTCTGTATTCGATGTATTATTATTATCATATGTGATAATTAGTCTAACATTTAATTGCAATTGCTAAATCCGAACTTTGCAGGAGCATATATCCGTATTCCCATATAACTAATAAACACTACAAAACTAGTATTTTCTAGTTCTTTTAAATCCCAGTGTTAAAATGTATTTTAAGATCAGCTTTAATACATTGTTATTAGTATTAATGAGAAATAATTCTTTTATTGTATTGATTTCAACCTCCAGAGGAGATGAGATTTTCTTTCAAGCTATCACAATCTAAGGCTAACGGGACCAACTCGGTAGCTAACAAGCGCAAGCTAGCTATCTCTTTAGATGCCAGTGTAGCAACAGCATTATATCGTTATTGTTAGGTAGCGTTAGGTAGCTGAATAAATCTGTATGTAACCCTGGAAAAGAAAGTATGTTAGAGCATATTCCTGCCAACCTAAGGTGCTATGATCATTTTAAGCCTAACCCGGCATTTTTAAAGAATACAATGAATACTATTTTGTTTCACGCAGCTCTGTTTCGCCTTTAAGCTCAACTCCTCCTTATGCAGACCGGAACAAGCTCCACGTTTCTACGTTTGTCGCCATTGGATACCATGTCATCAAATGTAAACAAGAAGTCCTAGCTATCTTGGCTAAGTTACCTAAGCTAATTTTTTTTACTTCAGAAACATTCCATGCCACGGTAGCTAACTATTTACTATACTTTTCTTTTATTTATGTGTATCTTTAATGTTTACAATCACGTTTGTTTGTTGTTTCTTGTTTTATCTGGACAGAAATTAGATGGACATTACAAAGGGCAGTCTTGATTACATCTCTGGTCCAGCCTCCAAAGAACGTTCTCGAGCTGGCAGTCCCGATTCTACCCTGTCTCTCACTGAGGTGGGGAGGGTGAACCATAGTCCTGGGTCCCTGGAGCAACTCAGTTCCTATGTCAGTGCAACAAAGGTAAATGTGTCCTTCTTTTGAAACTATCTTAAGCCCTTCTTCTGAAAGACTTAATACGTTTTTATTTCCCTCTACCTAGGCTCAGTTGGACACGCAGGGCGCCCAATTGGAAAATATGTCCCGTGACCAAGGTAGGCGACTGCAGTTGTTTCTTTGCAGTTCAGTTTAGACTTGTACAAGTGAGGGATGGCAAGTAGTAAGAACACACAAACCTCTTTGTTATAGACAGGATCCAAAAAGTATCCTTATGCTGGCTTTGGAGTCCTAACCCAGTAATCTACTTTAACCTTGTAGTCATTGTTTCTTCTGTTGCTGTACATACCCAAAATGACAAAAACAGTGTTAGTCTTCACACTCATTTGCTCACTGAGACTGCATAGCCTCACACAATAATTTCCAAATCGTCTCCAAATTATGCATATATATGGATGGAGGGTTTGAAAATCAGAAGACAAGCCTTTAAATGCTCGTTTTCATCTAAGAAAATGTGATGCAGATTCATCTGATGAAGAGAATGAAGACCTAGACTTACAAAAAGCCATTAAGGAAATTAACAGACTTGACAGGATCCTGTCTATCAGAATCTCCCAGGAAAAAGAGGTGAAAAGGCAAAGGAGGAAACTTCATCAGAAGCTCTGGCTGGAACTGAAGGTGCAGTGGCATCCACACCCACACACAGAGTCCTATCACATTACATTTGTGTGTGCAGCCACTTTATTGGATGGTGGCATCATCTGTTCGTCCTGATACAGCAGGATCTCCAACCCAGGACCTCACCAGAGTGCAGCAACGAGGTGGAAAACACCCGGCAGTTCTTGGAGTTAACCTCCAGCACGTGTAAGGCACACGAGAGGAGAGGGGAGCTTCACTAAACCCATGCTGTGCTTTGTTATGCAATGTATTTGGTAATGTGGGCTGGATTAAATTTGTAAGCGTAATATTAATGGACAGTAACAAAAATTAAGCATAATATTAATGGACAGTTTTAAGCATACTATTAATTGACACTCTGTGAGTATAACCAGATTTAGTGGATTTTGTCTTTCATATTGATGGTAGCCATAACAGTAGATGTTGAATTTCAGTATTAAGATGCCATAATTAACACTGCAGTTAGCTCCATTGGCTGTTTAGCTATGAAAAGTGTTTTCTGAAATCATTTATATGAGCTGGAAAATTTATTAACAACATAAAATATCTTCATTGACGCTAGCCGAGGATAGCAGTGAAGAGGAGGACATTGTTCCTGTTTTTGATACCCAAGTTCCAGATAAAAGCAACGGCCTGAACATCGGAGTTGGGAATGAAGGCAAGGATTGTTGTTTGGACTCTACTTTTCAACAGTGCAGCTCTTACAGAGAGCACAGCTTAGTGTTTGGTTTGGAGACCTGATTCAGTTCTTCTAATTGTGCACTAGAGGGCGTCTGGACCTCATGGATAATCATTTCCATAGTTTGTTATGGGTGAGATGGATATTTGTAGTTTTATTGGGTGAATGAGTTATTAGTGAACTACAATTACATGAACCACACCAACCCTCAAAAAATCCTCCTACAATGAATATAAAATTTCAAATAAAGGTTCATAAAATAATATAGAAATAAAAACATACAATTAACCATATGTTATTTGGTGGCATTTTTTATGTACACCTATAAGTTTAAAGATAAATGAACAAATAAAGTAATAACAATACCAACAACAATAATAATAAAACCATCTGGACTTTACACTAGGAGGTTTTACAAAATGTTGTGCCTCAATGTCAAGGCTCATTGTCTGCACCTTATACTAGTTGAGTGTGTTTGACCCTGCACAGAGGTCAGAGTGCACACGGTGTCCTCAGGCTTTCTAGAAGAGGATGATGAGGTGAGACAAGACAAGCAGACAAACAGCAGGCAGATCACTGAGGGACAGACCAAGCACAGACAGGATTTTGCCAAGAAAAACATTGAGGTATGTCATTATCATGCCTTTTTAAGTGCTCCATGGTTGACTCACCAAAGTTCACTAAATTTTTTTCCACTTTTTTAACAGCATGCAAAGTAGTTCTGAAAACAAAATGTGTGACTAAGGCTGTGGGGATGGCTTCACCATGCCCTCACAGCAGGGGTGGGTTCATAGAGCACGCAGCCGATGGCCTCTGCACTATCTCACCTCTGACACGATGTGTGATGAAAGCTGAGCTGCAACTAAACCCAGCTGTTTTAGCACTGTACTGTTTGGTGCATTAATTCACCTATTTATGCTCTGAAGACATCACAAGTCAGACTACATTTGTGAAAACTGTTAGAACATATTTTAGCTTCCCATTCTGAGTCATGAATCAAGCACTGGAGAGCAGACCTGAGGCATTGGTGATTGCCACAGTCCCTCAGCCTGTTCAAGCTGAAGATGATGTTTGTGTGTAAATGAGGCAGCTTGCTGGCAGAGCAGGAGGTCTGATGATGATGATAAAGGAAGAGAAAGAGCGCTTGGAGGAGCTCATCAAAAACCTGGAAAACGAGTCTTATGATGATTCATCTATCAAACCTAAGGTACACACACACAGTATGAACATACTTATAGTATAAGGCAGGAGATTTTTTTTCTTCATCTTAGACACTGTCAAAGCATAATTGGGATGTGAACCACATTTAATGTTCTGTCAGCCATGTATCAGTACCATACTCTGCTCAGTGGGGTCTGAGGTGTGTTACTACTTTGTAGGATCTTGAACCCAGAAGCTCCCCAGAGTGCAGCAATGATATAGAAAACACCTGCCTGTACTTGGAGCTAATGTCCAGCACCTGTAAGTCACATGAAAGGAGAGGGACTGTCACCAAATTCATATACACTTCCTTTGCTTAGCCATGTATAGTATTTGGTCATGTGGACTGAATAAATTTAAATTCAAAAATTAGAATTTCATCGTTCAGTTCATTTAGCACTTGCTTTTTGTATGAATTTGCTTAAGCACATTCTTAATGCACATTCTGGGAGCAAAACCATGTTTAGTGGCTTTTGCTTATCATCTACATAACAGTAGATTTTGAGAATTTCAGTATTAAGATGCCATTATTAACACACCAGTTAGCTCCACTGGCTGTTTATCTATGAAAAGTGTTTTTCTTTCTGAAATAATTTATATGAGCCAGAAAATTTATTAATGCGTTAAAAAACTGCTTAAAATATCTTCATTGACACTAGCCGAGGATAGCAGTGAAGAGGAGGACATTGTTCCTGTTTTTGATACCCAAGTTCCAGATAAAAGCAACGGCCTGAACATTGGAGTTGGGAATGAAGGCAAGGATTGTTGTTTGGACTCTACTTTTCAACAGTGCAGCTCTTACAGAGAGCACAGCTTAGTGTTTGGTTTGGAGACCTGATTCAGTTCTTCTAATTGTGCACTAGAGGGCGTCTGGACCTCATGGATAATCATTTCCATAGTTTGTTATGGGTGAGATGGATATTTGTAGTTTTATTGGGTGAATGAGTTATTAGTGAACTACAATAACATGAACCACACCTTTCAAAAAAACCTAAAATAAATGAAACTTAAAAGTAAATAAAAATTCATTATTATTATATCCATTATCAGTATCCCCCCTAAAACTAAGACTTTAGACTTTAAATAAAAATAAAAACAGACAAATGTAATTTAATTAAAAAATATATATATATATAGCGATAAAAACAAAATAAAAATCATGTTACTTGGAGGCAATTTTAAGTTCTAAATGTAAAGTTTAAAGATATAAGCTTATACTGTATCTCAAGGCTCATTGCTCTGCATTTCTAATTGTCTGCACTGTTTACTAGTTGAGTGTGTGTACTTGTGACCCTGCACAGAGGTCAGAGTGCCCACGGTGTCCTCAGGCTTTCTAGAAGAGGATGATGAGGTGAGACAAGTCAAGCAGACAAACAGCAGGCAGATCACTGTGGGACAGACCAAGCACAGACAGGATTTTGTCAAGAAAAACATTGAGGTATGTCATTATCATGTCTTTTTAAGTATTCCATAGTTGACTCACCAAATTGGCCTTTTTCCCACTTTTAACAGCATTCAAAATAATTATAAAAACATAATGTAATTATGAAAGCTGAATAGCAACTAAACCCATCTGTTCTAACACTGTACTGTTTGTTGCATTAATTCACCTGCTTAATGAGTTTGTGCTCTGAAGATATCACAAGTCAGACTACATTAGTGAAGACTGTTAGAACATATTTTAGCTTCCAATTCTGAGTCATGAATCAAGCACTGGAGAGCAGACCTGAGGCATTGGTGATTGCCACAGTCCCTCAGCCTGTTCATGCTGAAGGTGATGTTTGTGTGTAAATGAGGCAGCTTGCTGGCAGAGCAGGAGGTCTGATGATGATGACACAGAAGGAGAAAGAGCGCTTGGAGGAGATCCTCAATGATGAGTCTTATGATGATCCATCAGCCAAACCCAAGGTATGTACACACACATGCACTCACACAAACACACACACACACAGTGAACATATTTATAGTTTTAGGCAGGATAATTCTCTGTTGTATCTCAGGCACTGCCAAAGCATTGGTTGGGAGGTGAACCACATGTCACATTCTATCAGTCATGTATAAGTATCGTTCTGCTGCCTGGTCATTTGTCATAAAAAAAGAATAAATACAAAAAATAGAAAAAACAATTACATTCATGTTTATTTACAATTACATAAATGTTTATTTATGACAGATAAATGGATAGACAGATTATGACAGATTATTTATTTAGATGTGATTTTATGGTAAACATGGCATGTTTGGTTCAAACTTGACTGATTGAATTTTACATTTTTAATAATTACTCTTAGACAGCATGTCAATTGTAAGGACAACCAGCGAATTGATGGTAGGGTCATGACCGCATAAGTGTAATTGATGTGCGTGGAGAGCGAAGGCTAGACCAACAGGTCTAGTGCCACAGAAGCGCTTCTGTAGCACAAACTGCTGTAAAGGTTAATCTTGGCTGTGATAGGCAGATGTCATAACACACAGTATGTCACAACTTGCAGCATATGGGGCTGCGTAGTGGCAGACTAGTGCCCAGTGCCCATGCTGACCCCTGCCCACTGCTGGAAGTATGTACAATGGGCACATGAGCATCAGAACTGGACCATGGAGCAGTGGAAGAAGGTGGCCTGACCTGGTGAATCATGTTTTCTTTTACATCATGTGGATGGCCACGTGCGCTTGTGTTACTTGGGGGATAGATGGCACCAGAATGCACTATGGGAAGAAAGCCAGCAGAGCCTGTGTGATGTTCCCAGGCAAAGCGCTGCAGGGAAACCTTAGGTCCTGGCGTTCCTCTGGATGTTACTTTTACACGTACCACCTGCTTAAACATTATTACAAACCAAGAACACCCCTTCACGGCAACGGTATTCCATAATAACAGTAGGATAATGTGCCCTGCCATAGTAAAAAATATTTCATAAACAGTTTGAGGAGCATGGCAGAGTTCAGGTTGTTCAGTTGGCCTCCAAATTCCCCAAATCTTAATCGGATTCATGTGCTGTAAAGACAAGTACAATCCACAGAGGCCACACCTTGCAATTTACAGAAGTCTTAAAGGTTCTGTTGTTCTGTTGTCTTGGTGCCAGATACCGCAGGACACCTGTTTTGGCAGCAGCATGAAGGAGGCAAACAATTTTAGGCAGGTGGTTTTAATGTTATGGGTGATCAGTATATGATTGTGTGTGTGTGTGTGGATTAGTGAAGCTTTGGCCACCAGTGAGATGCACGCTAACTAGCACCGTATTTGGTTGTTCCTTTCGTGCGTTGCTATCCCACTTCACTCCATTGTTAACCCGCCGCCAAAGGATCTGGCTGCAGAGGAAGGATCTGTCCACGGTATACCTCTTCCCTTCCTGTCTTCCCATTGCATTCCACTTGTCTGCAATTACACTTGGCGAGTGAACGGAGAGGCATGCAGATGCTCGTCGGCTCCCGAAGGGTCACGCTGAAAGGCTTCCTGTTAGAGCAAGCCCCCGCCGTGATTCGCACTCTGGACATTTTTTATGTGTTCTGGCTCACTGTGGCGACATGACGCGTGAGCGACCCGATGTAGAAGTGCCTTGGCCCGCTCCGGTATGACCTCATAATCAAACGCATACGCCTCCTGTTTTTGTCTTCTGCGTTTTATAACCCTTAGGCACGGAATTGTTCCCAGGAGCCGTTGAACTGTGTCTTCTACCTGGACACCAGATATCCTCAGCTCTGAGTTCCTTAGTTTTGATGGTTATTCTTCTAACACTGCAGGCTGGAGTTGTGGGAGGCTGTCTGATAGTTTTAGATTCAAGATCACTGTGCGCTTTTAGAGTTTTGCATAAGAATGTGATCCCATAAGAATGTAATTTTCACTCTTTGTGGATTGCCAGAAAAAAAATAATGTCATCTATCCATTATATTATCCACGATACCCCCCCCCCCCTGCTTTCCCAAGAACTGGGATGACAAAGATAAGTAAACAAGTAAGAATCATTGAAGAAAATGAAAAAAGCAAGTTAAATAAAAGAAAGACTTAAATTGAGCCTGAGGTAAAACAAGGAGCATCGAACTTTTCAGAGATCGAAAAAGGTAACTGGACCTGAAAGCTAGCAACATGTATGCTTGACAGATAGCTATTTTGATTTTTTATATATTAAAAATAAATAAATAAATGAACAAACAACAAATAAATGAATAAATATATGATGCTAATGGGTACAGTAACACTCCAGTACAGTAACAGTACAGTAACATTTCTCATTTTACTGTGATGATTCAGTCGGGTTAACTCTAGCTTGTTGCCAAATGCTAAAGCTACTGGTTAGCATTGTTTTATTTGGATGATTGTAAAAGTTTTTAAGTTTTTTGGGCTGGTTTTTGTGCTCCTTCAATATTTCAAAATAGGTCCATTCTGTTCTGAATCTTTCTGACTGCAGCTTTAATGACACCCAAAATGAATCCCAAATGGAACTTGACATCTCTTTGTCTTTAACTGTGAACCCTTTATTTGGGGTCCCCCTTGAAGGAGAACAGAGATACAAGGAACAGATGGTGGTTACAGATTCTTGTTCCTTACTCTTGTAACTGCATAGTTTTCATATCAGTTGAATAATTCACACTGACTTGTTACTGAATTATAGTAAGATTAAGATTAATAACTTAAGTAATGAACCTTCGCTTGAAAAGAATAATTGATTCATTATCAGCCCCCACCTCTTGCCACCATCATGTTGGAGCAAGGGTTAGTCAGCTAGCTTTAGCAAGCTTCAGCTACCAGATTTTTTGTTTATGCAAAGTGATGTTAACTTTTCTAATATTTTCTTATATTGCTTGCAATAACACTATTATAGTGTTTTCAGTAAACAAACCAAACAATACTAAAGTCTATCTGAAGAAGAGCGCCATGGAAGCAGTGGGCAACACCCTGGATTGCTGAACTCAGCTAACCATTAGTCCCGTGTTACCATGGAAAACCAGGCAGCAGAAACAAACAGTCCCCAAAGCTGATTAAAGAGTGACATTCCAGTGAAAGATTTAATGGAATCTCCCTGGAATATATTTTTTTTATTTTTTGTGTAAACAACTTTCAGTAGCTCTAAATGCTATAATTACGTGTTTACAAATAAAGTAACTGGATTTGTTTGAAGTGAATATTGATGAAAAGGGATGAAGCTGTGTTGCCTTTTCATATCTGCAGTTTACTTCCTTTTGACCTTTTGTTGTAATTTTTAATTAAATTAAAACAGTTGTCAAAACTAATCAGTTTAGGCGTTGACGTTCTTTGCTTCATGGAAAGAAACCTTATTATCCTTTCCAGAACTATCACAATAGCTCCAGTGACTACTGGGAATCTCAGCCTCCAAGGTTTCCCATATTCTGGTATGGCCACTCACTGAGATCAGAGTAAGAAATAAAGTGGGCGAACACTGACCCTCTAGGCCTCTGTGTGCAATATTACAGTCATTACGTCAGCCTTACAGTGCCACTGACCTCACCGTGCACTGCACTGTTTCACGGGCTCATGGTCTGATGGGAGATGTGCTCATTTGGAAACCAACATGGGAAGGTTTCTCTGTAGTGAGAAATATGCTTTTAACTGGGAGCCTTTTGGACTGAGGAGTGGAGTAGTGCAATAAGGATCTTGCATGCATGCCAGATACAAATGCCAGGTGCAAGAAAACAGTGCTGCTTGAAGGTTTGTGAACTCCTTAAATAGTTTAGATTTTTCTGTTGTTTTACCATCCATTATTCTCTTATAATCACCTGTTTTGAAATTTCAGGTTTATGTTCATCAATTCCATTTACTTGTTTTGAGGGAAATGTGTGAATTGACTACATGAAACATGGAATCAGAGCATGTGCAAAAGTAAATGAACTACAGCTGTATTGGTAAACTTGATTATGTAAAAAACACACATGAAAGTAATCAATTAAGCAGACAATTAAGCAAAAGGGAGAGAAAACCAACCAAACCACTGTCATGCCAAGGCATAAAGCACACAGATCAACAATGCAGAGAGCAAAGGAGACATCCAAGGACATCAGGAAGAAGATGGTGACAAGCCATCAGTCTGGGGAAAGCTACAAGACTATATCCAAAAGATTCCAGCTCCATCCACTGTAAGACAAATCATTTACAAATGGGGGGCACTCAGCATCACTGCAACTCTACCCAGAAGTGGACAGCCATCAAAACTTACACCAAGAAGCACCAGAAAAATAATAATTCCAACCCACATATCACCTAAATAATGTACATGCCATCAGTAGACATGGCATTCATGTGAGAGTTGCTAGAAGGAAGCATTTGCTCTCAAAAAAGAACAAACTTGCCCGTTTCAACTTTACCAGAGATTACTTGGACAAACCAGAGGCTTTATGGAAGTCCATTATCTGGACAGATGAGACCAAAATTGGATTATTTGGCCACAATCACAGTGCTATGTTTGGAGGAAAGTCAACAGTGCATATAAAGAGAACAACCTCCTCCCAACAGTGAAGCATGGTGGTGGAAATGTGAAGGTCTGGGGCTGCTTTTCTGCCTTTGGACCTGGATGACTCCATATCTTCCAGGGAACCATCATAATTTTAACGAGAGCATTTTATAATTTAGTAAAAATTATTATTTTAAAAATTTTGTTTAAATAGAAGTTCCTGACAAAGTGAAAAAGTCTTGATGCAATAAACAAATTTATGTAGTACTTTTATGCATTTAAAACCTACAAACGGTTCGGTCTCAACCCTAACACTGGAGGGAGGTTAAGAGAAGGATTTGCACTCTGGATTGGCCCAGTCAAAGTCCAGACCTCAATCCCATAGAAATGCTGTGGCGGTACATTTGTTGAATAAATAATGAAAACATATATCTATATATATCTAAATATATATTTTGGGTTCATTATTTATTTTATGTTAATTTCATAAGATTATTTAAATTTTTATTTATTTATTTAAACAATGTTTAGGTGTTTAACAACCTCTCAAGCAGCACTGTATATATCATATATACTGTATATCTCTTGACTACGTTGGGGCATGATGGTGTGAATAGGTGTGTCTGTCTATGTCCATATGTGTAGTTCGGTGGGTGTTTCGTTGTTTCTGTGTCTGTGCTACTCGCAGCACCTGTCCTTCGTATTTAGCTATAAGTGCAGTTCTATACTGCACTTGTTGCTCATTGTGGTCAATGTATTTAAGTGTGGGTCTTGTCCATGTTCGGTGTCAGTTGCTGTTGTTCACTCGCTTCAACGCTTTAAAGTTGACATCACCCCTCCTTCTTGCCAGCAATCATAGAGCCATTACCCATTCATGATTCATGAGAGAAAAGAATTGAGGTGCAAGTCTAGTGTGCCTTTAGAAACAGGTCTTATATTCCCTGGCTGCGACTGTATACATGCTGTAATCTCAATGTCCTCCTTACAGCCAGGCGAAGGCTACCAGCCAGATGAGGCAGAGATTGACCAGCTGGTTCAGATCGACACCAGGCTGCAGCTCCTGCTTCCGCCCAAGGACTTCCTGGCTGTGCGGAGCCCCTGTGCTACCCACATCCTCTCCCAGGTGGGTGGCCTGCTCCTCCCCACTCCCTGCCTTTGGCTTTCAAGGGCTTCGGGCTTGCTGAGGCCCTGTCAGACATGCACGTCTGCTTCAGCTGTGCTGCTAAAGCTCACTGGGAACCATTGTAGATCTTAGCCCTGTGTCCTTAGCTCTGAGTTCATGGATCTCAAAATGAACCTCAAAAGAGAGCTTGGCATTGGTTTGTCTTATACTGTAACCCCTTCATCTGGTGTGATCCCACCCTATGGAGCACAGAGATGTATTACTGTCTGTTCTGGGATACAGCCACATTGCAACACAGGGGCTCTTTGTGTAATGATACTGAGTGCTGATATGGCCACAAATGCATGAGCAACATACCAAGTGAGCAGTGTTGTACATCTGTACAAAAATGTTGTACATCTTGCTTCTCATTTTGTGCTCTTTCATCATGAATGCTCAGCACACAAACACTACAAGGACTTGTTACTTGTGGGAAGTATTTTGCTGTAAGTGCAGTATTGCGTTCAGTATGAATTGGGCATGCTTTTATGCATAAACATGTTGCTTTTGAGGCATGTAAGACTGAGCTGTAGCATGGTGTTTGAATCTGAAGTAAGTCCATACATATTTAGCAGTACATTGTGTCAAGCATGAGCTAATGACTTCTACACCCTGTGACACTATAAAGTGTCAAGATCCAAAATCAGATCCACATGGTGTTCTTTGGATTCAGCCAGACAAGCTTCAAGAAGCATAGTGGATGATTGAAAGTTCATCTTCCTGAGAAAACACAGCCCCGGCAACAGTGGCACGCACAGCTGCAGTCTGATTTTATGTGTAAATAAAGTCCATTATGTTTACGTAACAGAGCCTCAGGCCTGAGAAATACTGTGGATTTACATGGAGTCTAATATTACAGTTATAACCGGTTTCAAAGTCCAAACCGAATAAAAATGTGCCATATAAACACCTCAGTCAGAGTAAAAGGTCCAGTGATGTTAATGCGTGGTGATGTACTGTTCTCAAATTCTATGTTGCTCAAACTGGCTTCCATTGTGTAGCTGGACCTCTGCGGAGAGCTTGTTTGTCAAACCTTTAAATTATCTTTTTTATATCACAGCCTGTGTTGAAAAGTTTCGCTTCTTTGGGGCCTATTGTGGATTAGGCACTGTTTGATGCACTATCAACACTTACAGTATGCGGTCATTCAGTTCCACCTAGTTCTGTGTGCGCATGTCACACAGCTGTTCTGATTAAATGTGTCACTGCATTAATATACCAGAGTGCACCGGAACACATCCAATGAAAAGAGTTAACCTGAAGTCTTTAGTCAGACAAGTTTCAAACAGAATAACAAAAAAGTGAGCATATAAATCCAGCTATTATGGAGTTTGGCTTTAGTGCACCCTCTGTGTCACGGGGTTAATATTCACACAGGAATCGTAATATTTCCTGGTGTGTATATAGGGTCTGAAAAGTGGTTTTCACTGAATGTGTACTTGAGATATTTCTGCCAAAAAACGGCAGTAAGATCATTACAGTCAGTTAAAGAATAACAATATCTAGATCGTTTAGCTACCATGTAGTGGTAGGCAGAGGTATCTCTGACTTCTGCACCATCATATTCTGAGCCCTAATCAGAACCGTATGTAGTAGCTGAAAATCTTGAACGTCGTGCCGAGCCAAATTGCTTGTTCCTGGCTTTGGGTCTTTGAGGTCTGTCCTGGGGACTGATTCATACTTTCTCTTCCCCTGATTTCCCATTTTTAACTGAGGTAAGTCCTGTGACCTCAGCCTCCGGGACTGTAGCATTCAGTAATTTGCAGCATAATGGAGTGGAGGAATCATATAAGTGAATACGAATGTGGGTTTCGTCCCCTGAGGCTTTCATCAGTGGCCTTTCTCTCCAGCAGGTTCAGCACAAAGTGTTGCGTGGTTAAGTTGTCAGTGATGTCACTGTGCTCTAGAACCGGTTGTATGTTGCTGTGTCAGAAACAGGTGTGGAGAGAAAGTCGGGGCTTTAAGACCAGCTCTCCTCCCCTACTGACTGCACAATTACTGCTTTCTAGAAAATGCCTCCCAAGTACCATTTCCCAGCATCCTCAGAAGATATGTCCCCACACTGTCTTCAATAGAACGCCAGTGGAAGCAAGCATGTGACATTTAAATGTGCTTTTGTTTTCAGAAGTGCTTTGTCGAAGTTATAACAGCAAGACAGATGTTTCCCTCCCAGTAATTTTGGCTTCAGTTTTAAGAAAGAATTCAAGAAATTATACAGTTGCAGAGATGAAAAGTTGTCTGGTGCCACATACTGATTTGTCACCTTCTCACCCGAGCCATTACTTGTTCACACTGACAAATTACACTTGTCAAAGCTAATTTTGAGATGGTATTTATTTCCCCATTTCAACAGGACAATTATATATATAGTACAACAATGTGGTGACAAAATGTGTGTATTTTGCAGTTCAGCTATGTTGAAAGCCTAAATTTAGTACCCTCAAACCTTTTTTGATCAAGCTCAGGAGAGGCCTACAGACTGTTGTGCCTCAGCATAGATGTTTGAATAAAACCACTGGAATAATGCCCCTTTTACACCCACCTGTGGGATCGCTGACCTCCACTTCGTAACGGCCACTGCATACTGGCCCTGTGCCCCGCAGAACCCCGAGTTGCACATTTCACCGATTCGCAGATGAGAGTTGTCTCTTTCACCAGCCAGAAGAGCATTGCTGGACTGTTCTGTCATTTTAGAGCACTTCCAGAGGCTGTGACAGAACTGCTCTTGGAAGGGCTGGCTAGAGTCATTTCAGGCCCATCGGCAATGGAACATTCGAAGCACTTTCTAATCTTCTTGGGTTCACTGTCAGAACCCGTCCATATGTTGTCAGGCGCACGTGCGGGGCCCGAGCCATGTTTCCACTCCTCTGGAAAGGAGCTCAGCTATGGCTTCTCGGGCCTCAGACAAAACAGTTTAACTGGGCCTAAAGTCAATTTTCCAAAGTTCATGTTGGAGAGACTCGTGATTTTAATTTATAGGCTCACTTTGTAGGAAAAAGTGTCTGTGTTTTAATGTGACCTTCAAGGCTTTCTCTATTGAGTGCTGTTCTCCTCCATTCACTATGGACTGAAGTGAGTGAGATTTGGATGGGTTGACATCGTTTGATTTAGATGACCGTAGTTAGCTCGCTGTTTCCACCAAGACGTTGTTAAACTGCGGAGATCTGACAGCTCATTATATGCGCTGCAAATCTGAATGGTGTTAAAATCAAAGGTGCAGTTAAATTCAAAGGCAGACAATAAAATAAAAAAAACGCTGACTGTTTAAGTGCAATAATTATCCCTTTCACCTTTAGCTATGAAGTGTATGAAATTATGTTACAAAAAAGCATTCAAATTCATGCCGATACTGATGTGAAGTTACACCTTAAAATTGAAACTTTGTTGAACTGAATAAAAATTAAGGTTTGTAACAAGTTCCATTGCACCTTTTATAGTTTTGCTTACAAAATCTAGAGATCTAGTTTGATTCACTTCCATCAGGGCTCAGTGCATATATGCCAGTTTGCTAATAGTTAAATTTCATAATGTACTGATTCATGATATACTTTGAAAGTTGCTGTATTTCAAAGTAATTAAATTGGACTAGTTTCTCCAGTTCAATGTAAAAATCTATATATTTTTATCAAGATATCATCTGCAATTATATCCAATTACTGCATTCCTACTGTGGTCCTAGGTCCACTAAACCATGTTTTTGTCTTTTTCATGTTCTCTGAGACAGCACTACAATAATCGCAGGTTATGAAATCAGTGCAACCACGTAGGCCTGTGTATTTTGTACCTACACAACAGCTGGGCCGTGCACTTGTAGCAGGCCACTGAATCTCAAACGGCCCCAGAAAACACCCTTCTGACCATCATCATGTGCTCACCATATGGACAGGGTCTTGCAGATTCTTCTCAGCCCAGTGTTTATAGTGTGAGACCCGATGGGGTGAGAAACTGACTTTTCTAAGGTGAGACATGTCTTATATCTAATGTGGTATGTTAAAGGGGCACTACACAGTGCCTTTCTGTGTGTGTGTGTGTGTATGTGAGTGTTTCCTTCCTAGCTGATCTGTTGTTGACTATGTCTGAGTGTATTCTGTTGACACAGTGCATGAAGTGTTGTTCCCTTGACCAGGGTCAGGGTCAAACATAAGTCTCAAAGTATTTTACAAACTATTTATTATAGACTTGTGATGGGGACATACAGCCATAAAAGAACATCCACTAGGCCATTATTACACATGGGAGAAACAATATAGATGGTCTTCATCTTTCATCTTTCAGCTGCTGATGTTGCCATAGGAAGTGACCACATCCTCTGTCCCCTTTTGACCATGTTCCTTGATGGATAATCCTGCCTGATCTGCCTGGCCGTACACACAGTTCTGTTGCAGTCCCAGCATTCAATAGTGTGTTTAGTCAGTACAAGAATGTAACGTCACCACCAGAGATTGTTCCCAGATGAAAATGTAGGTCACTTTTTATGTTTGATGACATGGGTGCCAGTTGTATAGATCTCAGGGGCAAATGTAGTAGGACCATGTTAGCCTAGGAACAGATGCTTTGAGTAAATACTGAAGAAATGAAAATATGAATGCTTTATTTGCTTTATTTCGAGACAAGACATCATTCTGGGATTTCTAGAGCTTTCTAGAGTGTTTTTTTTCAGCTTGGCTTAAAGCTCCCTGTTGTTCTAACGCCATTACTCTTTTGTCATTCCTTTTCAATTTGCATCTCAACCCGACTTGCCGGAGCCATTAAAAAATTTTTTTTCAGCTTTATAAGTCAAGCAGTCCAGTTTTCAGAGTGCCTTCAATTGGTGAATTACTGCTCTGCATACTGGTTGTCTTTACTCCGTGTACTTTGTTTTTGTTTTTGTTCTTGTTCAGAGTTATGCCACATGCCATAACACTGGCCAATGCTGCAAATTATATAATTAGAATCATTTTCAGAAGACAGAGTCTTATATTAGCTGCTATTCTTATGCCTCTGCTGTTTAAGAGGCGGTGAAAGAGTGCATTCATTTAGATTTTGTGTCAGCTTTTGGTGCTTTTTTTCTTTGTGTCATGATTTTTTGGGCAGCTGTGCAGTTTTATTCTGTCAAAAACACCACATTTATCCAGACCACCCCTACTCCCCAAAAGTCACGCTACAATGTCCAGATGACCCACAAGTTTATCTTCTAATACTTCAGGAATGTGTGGCAATCAAAGCATCATCTGTGAATGATTGAGCTAGAATGATCCAGCCTCCATGCATGCGAAATCTGAACTTTCAGAAGGTATAAATGCAGAGACATTAGATCATCATTAGGATATATGTCACGGTGAGAAGGCGGAATCGCCACCAGAGGGCATCCGCGAGAGCACCTGACACACGTCACACCCTTACCTGGCATAGGCGCACACCCCCCAACTAGCACGTCACCCCCCCCCTTCACAATCACCCTAATACTAGACACCTGCGCACCGTATTTGGGTCTCCTTCCCCCTTGGTTATAAATTTTAATAAAAAAAAAGAAGTGTTTCAACCCCCAAGGAACGGGGGGCCCCTTTTAAACGGAAATGGGGTTTTGGGAAAAACCCCGGGGGGGGAATATTTTTCGGACGTTTTTGGGTTTAAAAACCCCAACCCTTTTGGGAAAAAAGGGCACAAATTCATTAATTTTTCCCTTGTTCATGAGGCCCCGGGGGGTTTACCGGAAAAAACAATTTTCAGACCCCCCTCCAAAATAAAACCAAACCGGAACATAGTTAACACAGATTTGGGGAACCCCCATAAAACGGGGGAAAATTGGGTGATGATCCCAATGCTAGTTTTTAAAAAAAAAAAATTCAGGGAAATTTGGGTTTTGGGGACCCCAGGGGGGACCTCAAAACAGTAAACCCCTCCGGGAGGGGGCCCCCCTAATTCCCCCAAAGAATTTGCACCAGGCCTGTGGCGCGGACCCCTAAACCCCCCCCTCATTACTTTGGGCTCCTCCTCCTTTTTTTTGGTTTCTTCCTATTTAAATGGGTTCCATAGGCCCCGGCGAATTTCCCCCCCATCCAATTGGAAAAACTTTCCCCCATTTAAAAAGAAGTCCTTTCCCCCCTTTCGGGCCCCACCCCATCGGGAAAGGGGGGGCCCGGCCCCTTTTGGGGGGAAATTCCCCCCCACTTGGCCCCCCCCCGCCCCGGGCTGTAAAAAGGAAAGGGAAGGGGTTTGGGGGGTTTTTTTTCTAAAAAGGGGAAACCTGAGAGTTTGGGGACATTACGCGGGAAAAGCCTTACCCCCCACCAAAGCTGTTTTGAAAAAAGGGGGGGGGGTTTGGGGGGTGTTTTGAGGCCTTTTGGGATACCCACGTTACCCTTTGGGTGGAGCAAAAAGGAAACTGTTTTTAAAAAACTGGGGCCTTAACCTGGGGGGGGGAAGGGCGTTTGTACCCCCCCCCACTATGGGGTTTCCCCCGGGTTTTTTTTTTCACGCCCCAAAAGTTCTAAAACCCCTAAAAAAAGGGAACATTATTTCCATTTATTCTTCACCAAAACCAACATGATTCGGGTTTGCCCCCCCCAAATTTTTAAAATAAAGGGAGTTCCATTCGGAATTTTCCTGGGAAAATTCCCCCGGCCCCCGGGAAGCAGTCCCAAGGAAGCGTACCGGAGGAACCCCCCCAAACCCGGGGGCTCACTCCTCCCCGCTTTAAGGGGGTTTTCCCCGGGTTTAGCCATGGGCCCTTTTTTTCCCCCGGGGGGTAAAAAGTCGGCCTGGAAGGGCAAGGGGGTTTCCAAACTGAAACCCCCGGACCCTTTTCCCACCCCCCCCCAAATTTTTGGGGATAGTTCCGCGGGGAAAAAGGGGGGGTTTCCCGGGAAAAGGTCCTCGGGGGCCATTTTTTTAAAAATTGGCCAAACTTATTTGGGGGGGGCCGGGGATTCTGGGTGGACCCGGGGACCGGACCCGGGTTCTGGCCCAAAAGCCTCGGTACCTCAACCAAAAACTTTTCCCGCAAGGCTTTTTTTTCCCCCCCGCAGGTCGCCCCCGGGCCCCCCGGCCCCCCCCCCTTCTTCCGGGGGGCCTTTGGGACCAGTTCCCCTGGCTTTTCGGGTTTTGGGGGCCGTAACCCGCCCCAACCCATTTGTCCGACGGGGCCCCCGGCGGGAGTTTAAAAAGGGCACATTTCCCAACCCCCGTTTACAAGCATTGGGGGGCATTGGTGGGGAGGGGGCCCCCCTTTTTAGATGGGCCGGTTTGGGAAAAAAGGGGGGCCCCCCAAAAAACTCCCCCCTTGCCAAAAAGTTTTAAATATATATATATATATATATATCAGATTTTGCATGCATGGAGGCTGGATACATATCATCATCACGCATGCATTTTATATATGCTTGTAATACTGAAGAGTAGTTCAAAGTAGGGTAAATCCATCTTAAAACGTAATATGAAATGGCTGAAATTAATTTTCATTCCCATCTTTAATACATCTGTGGTGGAAAAGCACCACTTTTTGTGTGATTTTGCTCTGCTATGCGCTGCTGTCTCTCTCATTTACACCAATATAAAACACAGGACTGTATCATTCAATGAACATAGCAACCACTTCAATAGATGGAAGCTCTATATCTAATTTGTCAAACAATTAGTCAGATGATTGTTAATTCCTATGTGGTTGCTCCAGTACTCCAGCGTTTGTTCTTCAGCACTGTAACCATCTTCTGTGTTAAGGTTCATCGGATGTTGATCACATCTCTAAAATAAGCAGCCGCGATGGCATCACACAAGGAGTGACATGCATCGGATTTTGGTATTCTGCTGATTCCATAGCATTTCTGTAAGTCGCTCTGGATAAGAGCGTCTGCTAAATGCCGTAAATGTAAATGTAAATGTTCACCATATCTCCGAGTTGTAATGTGGCCCATGGTAGTGCTGTGCACAGAGGAGCTTTGGCTGTGATCCTCTTTCCACGTGGCAGTGTCTGGAGCCTAGCCCTGGTGGGCAGACTGTGTGACTCATGTTTATGTTAGAGCCAGTCCAACTTCCAGGGCTCACGTTCCATGGCTGGGCTATGAGGGTGCACAGGACAGTGTGGAATGTACTGCGGCACTTCTTGAGGGCTCAGTGCTGTAGAGGTCCGCGGCCCGCACCAGTTATTTGTGCATCGGAGCACATCACTCGTTGGAATTAGCAGATGACAAAGTTTCCATACATGAGGTTAACACCGGCATATTTCCAAGTTCAGAGTCCACCATATCTTGTTAATTAAACCGTTTGGGATGAAAATAAATTCATCTGTGTGTTTAAAGAGGGTTTTGTTTGGATGGGCTGTCAGTGCATAGTTCAGAACTGTTGCAAAAACACCCAGCTGTGGTAGCTGCAGTTGCCGGTCCTCAGGAAAAGCAAACATTGCCAGTTCTTGACAGAAACAAGAAACAATCTGGGTTGGCATAACAGGAAAAACTAGTTCTGCAAAAAGCTGCCTCAAGACTTGCTGCTTGTTTTGCTGCTACTCCTGCAGAAACCTGAAACCATCCAGCAACGATGTGCACAGTAAAGAACCTTGTGATGTGGTTGAAAAGTGAACTAATTTATTGAAGATTTATTTTCACTATGATAAATAGTTGCAAATATAACTCAGTTAGTTCAGTACATTTAGCTAAATGTCATAACCAATCCCTAAATGATTGAATGAGTTAGAAACTTAGACACTGAGTTTTCAGTCCTTCATATCTTCCTGTTATTAACAATATCGCCACCATGCATGCATACACGCACAGCTATAGAGTATATGTATACCTTTATAGTGTTTACACTCTAGCTTTTTGAAGTCAGTTACTTGGGGTGAATTAATTATTTGCAATTGTTTTAAAATGTTCCATATAAAAGAGTCAGGATTATGCAAAATATGTGTCCTGTGAATTACACATCTAATAGTTAATGTTAAGCTGCACTTCATGTTATATTAATTTTATAGTATTCACACTACAGTTATAACGGTCTTTAGACCGTTATGGTAACAGCAGTGCGCAGTTTCAAGCAGTTTCCTTCAGAATCTGAAGGCGCAGGATTTTTCTTTGCACGATAGACTTCACCACAAAAGAAGTTTTCTTCCCAGCTGGGAAAGACATGACCCACGCAGGACGTCATGACAAGGTCAGGTCACGCTGTGGCCTTCCAGGAGGAGCTCTGTTCAGACCACATCTCCACCCTGTTCTGGGTTGGGCTTTTGCTGTTTGCAGAATCAGGTCTGATGATCCAAAATTGTAAACGTTTTACTTTATTTCATCCAGGGCTGTGTGACATATCATTTGTTATCACAATATTGGCTTTGGCAATGCTAGTATCACTGAAGGCTGCAATATGCAAATGAGCTCTCTAATATATGTAACATATTTCTTCTTGTATGTTGTAAGCATCTTGTTCAGTCTCAGACATTTTTCACCATATCATGCAGCTCTTATCATGCTGCTCTATATCAGTGCAGCAGGCCACGGCTGGCCACGGCTCAGAACCCTTTGCAACCTTCCTGAACTTGGGTACATGACATTCCTTCACTGACCACTGACACTTTTCAACACCTGAATAGCAATGAGATGCAATTCCATCTTGCAGATGCTGTGGTTGAATGTGTCGAATCTTGTTAATCCACTTATCCTCAAGAACTCTAAATCTAACCCAGGCCTGCACACTCACTATTCATAAAAGAGAATAACAGTGAAGTAGAAAGTACAATAAGATTACTATGGTTGATGGAAGTTTTTAACATGACCCAGGTTTTCATCTCACTGTTGTCCTGTTTTGATTGAATCTGCTGCAGTATTGCGTCAACAGAAGCCTGAATGCTGACACAGGCTGAGCAGACTGGAGCCCACATTAAAATAGACGACACCGTTGCCAGTCAGTTGAATTAATTGCTCAGTGATCACAATCTCATAGGTTGTTTAGGATTCAAGGGCTAGGATTAAGAATGCTGGCCAGTCATTCTGGGTTATGTTGGTCAGCAGCATCATTATTAACAGAAGATACTTGTTTTGATTGATTGCTATACAGTCTGCATGAGCAGAAACTCACTGGGGAGATAAGTTCAATCATCCTAGATAATTAATCCACTGGATTATATTATTTGAATAACCTGCAATGTTCTGAACCCTTAACCCTGCATATGTGGACTGTACTTTAATCATAATAATTTCAGACAAGATATTGAAAATGAATGAATTTGATATAGAGTATCTGTAATGTCTGGACTTGATTTTGGGGTTGCACTAATTTGAAACATTCATGCATACTGAAAATATTAAGAATAAAAGGTTTGCTGTTAGCCACTGACTAGGACAGGAGCCCCAAGGGTATAGTGTGAAGCATCTCACTGTCTTTGGCTGTAGTTTAAACCAAGCCCCTAAAACCCCTGCAACACAGAATTAAAATGGTAGAAGAAGGAGGTCCATTCAGGAGGCATTGGCAGTGAGGTAAGCGTTGGATAAGGTCTTCTCATGTATCATAGCCTACTGCAGACCTGTGTCATATAGCACAATGACAGTATTACAGATTGGACTACCTTTGTAAGACATGAAAATTAATATTAATTTTGAAAATCCCTTGCCTTTGCCTTGATATGTACTTGGGAGAAATTCAAAGCCATCTGGTTAAAGGTGAAACATTGAAGATATTTGAATTTATTACTCAAAGGCCTATATGTAATATGCATGTGGATTGAGATGAAGTCATGCCACATCCATCATTGGACTGACAGTGAGTTGCCAGTCTCCAACAAAACACATTTCTGTTTGGTAGTGCTGCTGTTGTTTAGCATCTGTGAGCACATGGGAAAAGAATGGCCTGACACTTGCAGTGACTCCTTGTTGCGAAATCTTTTTGATGGCAGCGAATTTTGAACTTTATGGAGCATGTGCGTAGGATGCCTGTAAATTTTGGATTAGGCTTTAAATTTATGCACTCCAGCTTTGCTTTATGAGCCAATGAAATGCTGTCAGGCCTATTTAAGTGGGTGGTGTTGAATGAGAAACACTGCACTACAGCAAGTTAAATAAACAAAATGATCTCACTGTTTAATTACAGACTTGTGTTTGGTACCATGTGTTACTTTTCTTAATCAACACTTGTAATTAACACTCCAGGAATTGTGAAAAGCAAATGTCTTCACAATGTGTTTAGCTGCAACAGTCATAACTGTGTAATTGCTTGTTTTAGTTCAGGATTCAAATTCAGGTTTAAGTTTTATTGTCATTCATCTGTGTACTTGGTAAACATTGAAACGAGGTGTGGTCTGTGGTACAACACAATCGCAGAACTGTGGAACAGCGTAAATGGAAATACAATAAATACAGTACAAATGTGCAATACAAGGACAATACGCACACAGAACACAAAGCAAAAAGGACAGTGGCTGCACACCCTGGCAAGTGAGAGTAACATGATGATGTATGTTTGGAGGCTGCTTAAGTGTCATTTGAGGACTTCTGCATGTGAAAACCCCTTTCTGGATATGTGGCTGGGTTAGTGTGTACTATCCAAACAGTCAAAATAAATGTGACAAACGAAAAGGATTCCTCACACGAGGAAGCTTGCTCATTTATTTAGGGTTTTCAGTGTTTTAAGTTAGGTTTTAGCTCTCTGATGGATTCAAGCTGTATCACTGTTTTCTCATTGGTTGATTATGCCTTAAGGATTACGTGTTAACAATTACATTTGATAGTAATTAGACCATGACATCTGTGTGTTCTTTGGGAGGGATCATCCACAATGCTGATGGCTTTGTGGATACAGTATTTGTGGGTGGAAGTGTTGGTGGGTAGAGACACTCTGATGATCTGCTCAGCTGTTTTCACAATCCACTGTAGGACAGAGATGGTGCCGTTCCTGTACCAGGCTATTACAAGACTATAAGACAGCTTGTCAGGACACTATTGTCCCCCTATAGAAGATGGTGAAGTTAAATGGAAGCATGCTTCTCTGCAGGAAGGTGCTGGGTTTTCTTGGCTAGGCCAGTCTTATTATAACTTAATTATATCTTTTCATGGGAAGTGGTGTGTGTGGGTGTGTATGTGTTGACAACATCAGGCTAATCTAGACCTCAAGATGAACTTTCCTTACCACCTCTTCAGTGGAACCCAACCTGAGCTCTAATTGATTGGACTTACCAATGCCCATCCTGTGCTGCTTGTCAGAGCGGGCACTCTGGATCAGATGGAGAGCGAGGTGAGGAGCTGGTGGCTAGGCAAAAAGCCCTGCAGGAGCTGATGGAAGCTAGGGACCATGGCATCCAGCAGCAGCTGCAGGAGCAGAGCCAGCAGGCTACGGTGAGTTCAAAGGGTGCTGTGCTCAGACAGAGATGAGGCCCATGCTTGACCCTGAGCTAACGCTCCAGCTGTAAACATGGCATGTATGTGGAAGGTATACATTCTTCAGACATAATGCACATGTTAGTGGGTTTGTGTGCGTGTGTGTGTGTGTAGACTGGGCTATGTACACTTTTCCCTGGTATATAGGTGTGTGTGTCATCTGTACGTGTTGAACTGCTCATACGGAATGTACTCTCTCTGACTCTCCCACTGGGAAACTGGGAAAGTGTTTCAAATAATGGTCTAGAGCAGACATGGGCAAACTACGGCCCGTGAGCCATATACGGTCCGTTAGGCTTTTTAATCCGGCCCGCCGAATTTGTCCAAATTATATTAAAATCCTCATTAATTTCCCCATTTCACCCTTTCCCCTGCAATACCCTCATTTCCACAATAGATAGCGCACTAGTCCAGACACATTGACCTTTGTTTGAGTGTAACTTTCCCGCTGCCGTTTTCGCCCTTCGGTAAAAATGAGCGGACCAAAGAAAAGAAAAGTGGACACGAGTACCGAGTGTTTAAAAAGTGGACAACAAAATATTTTTCCACTGAGGTCCAATCAACGGCTGTATGTCTGATATGCCAAGAAACGGTTGCAGTTTTCAAAGAGTACAATATCAGCCGTCACTTTGCTACGAAGCATGCAAGCTACGCTAGCAAGCAGTCAACAGAAGAACTAGCTGCTACTTTTTGCACTGGCAAAAAAGGAGACCAACAACACTCTTCCCACTGAAATGTGAGTACTGTGTTATGAAAAAAATGCATATGGAAAGTTCGGAGGAGCGTCTTTTAATTAAGCGCAATGTTCGCATTTACGCACAGCAGGGGTACCATAGCTGAGGTCCATTGACGCGGCGCCGCGTCCAAATCTGTTCTAATCTCTGTTTTTATTAATATCTCTACGCAAAGACATCGTAGAAACGTGGTTCATTCGACATCTGGTTGGCTGACGAGCTTTTTTTCTTAATTGTTTTGCGGATCATATTTTGCAAACAGCTGCTGAAGCAACAACCTTCTACTAGTTAGCTAGCAGGAGCTAGCTAGCTAGCTACATAGGTAAAGTAGCGATTTGCAGTACATAGTGATGAATGTAGCTTGAAATCCTGAGGTGTTTGATGAAGAAGCATAGAAGATTGATGGCTAAATGAATGCTATTTTACAATATCGCTCAGTATAATAGTGCACGTACACAGCTAGGTTCACATTTAGGCACGACGTCTGTATCTTGCTAGCTAGCTAACCCTTGTAGTCATGTAGATAATGGTGATGAAGATAATGGAGGTTGAAACCCTGAGGGATTTGATTCCTTTGATGAAGGCGAATACGAAAATAAGATTGGCTAAATGAATGTTATTTTACAATATCGCTCACTATAATACTGGACGTAAACAGCTAGGTTCACCTTTAGGCACAACGTGTGCTACTAGAAGCTGCTTCTGTGCAAAATTCATGTAATTGATTCATTATAAAATATTCATGATTTCGTTTTTTGACTTTTGCCTATATTGACTGTCCATTAGTAAATGTTTACTTTGTATGTTTCTGAGTGTGAAAGTATAGAATAATAGTATAGAATAACATAATATAGATGAGTGGATATGTTTTGGCCATGCTGAACACTGCTCTGCAGTTTTTGTTGTTTGGTTGTTTGTTTGCTTTTATAGTTGCTGTAATTTTTGCACACATGAGTCTTGACATTTTGATACTCCATGAAGCTTGATATGTAATAAAAAAAGAAATCATTGATCAGTCACATTTTATCTCAGTCCCTCAGACCACACTTTTATGCAATAAGATTGTATTGTGATTGTAAAAACATTATTTTCATGCATTTTGACACATTTCTAGTTCATTTAAATGTTTCACTATTTTTGTGAAGTCAACACCTTTGCAAATTTATTTCAAACAGCAGTATAGTTTGTGCGTTTCAGTAAAGGAGTGGTTTCATACGAGATATGAGAAGAATTTGAAATCGGACCTCATATTTTCAGCTTTAGGACCATATAATTTATTTATGCAATACTCTAATTCAAATGTAACCTCATTAGGTTGAGGGTTGAGATTTTTGTGAACATTTTGAAATTAAATATATGGGTGTAATGTTATGAATAAGTATATTTAGAGACAAATTTAGGAAAACACGCTTAAACAGAATAAAGGCCCCTAGACCTCAGAGGGCAGAGGGCAAGCCTTACATCGCTCTCAGTTTAAAGACCCCTTTCTAGTTTCTGCTGCAGGCAGGATATTTAATGCAATCTATGTCTCAGGACAATCCGTCCATGATTTTGCCGGGTTTAAAACAATTAGAAATTATTGAGCTTGAGTATTTCTTTGGGTAATGTTTTGAATGGTAAAAGTGTTCCATTGATCTTTTTCCAGTAAATGTTGATTTCATTAACTTTGCACCTTCAATTTAAATGTATAAAAATAATAAATTAAGTTGCGTGTCCAAATGCTCCTGACCCAATAATCAATAATCAAGTACAAAGTGTTATGAGTATCACATACAGAATATGTTATATTAAGGTAGACCTGTCACTCTCAACTCTGATGAGATGCCTCAAATTATCATGTTACCTTTCTGACCATATAGTAAATAGTGCAGTATGTTTCCTTTCCTTTGCCAAGGTGAACGCTTTTAGCTATGGAAGTAGCGAGGCTGCCCTGACATGCTGCTGTGTTGTGAAGCCTGTGTTGTCAGGCCTTATGTGGTGGAATGTCCAGGATGATGCCTTTATTTTGGCCTGTGATCTGTGACCGTGGCAAGCAAGAGAAAGAGTGATAAAATTGGTCACTGTCTCCGTAGCTACCAACGATCATTTATCCTTAGCCTGAAGTGTTCATGGCCAAATTTTGTTAAGAGTTACTACTGTGTCTGTACTCCTGTGGCTTGACTAATTCTTCCCTTTCTAAGTCATGCTGATGTAACTTGCACCATATCACATTGTCACAGTTTGAACTTGCCCTTTTCATTATATCTCTTCTCTAACTTCAGAATGTTTGTTCCTTATAGTCAGTAATGGGATTTAGATTCACAACTGTTTGACATGGCCATATACAGCATATTTGGAATGGAAGCAATCCTTTTTTTCTGGAAATGATTGCTCCCTATTTTTTCTGTTTCATGTGCAATTATAACAAAAAAAGAGGAAGAACTCGAGACTCGAGGGCATGTATTAGCTTTTTTTACTGTGACTTCTGTCCCATTTTGTCCAGCTAGCCAAGCCTGGCCTTTCTCAAGACCTGCTCCCAAAAGCCCTGACTTACATTCGGAGGGTCTCTTTGCTGCCTGGTTACGCAGGAAACAGCAAAGTTTGGCACAACCTTTTTTGGCACAACCACAAAGTTTAGCCCCTCTTGCTGTTTGATTTGTGTCTCAATGGTTGAAAAAAAAGACAAGAAAGCAAAAAAAAGAAACACATTGCCGAGAACTGCCAGACTTGTCCTGATGAATGGATTTATTGCCCATCCATGCAAAACAAGCACTAGACATTTAGACCAAACCATTTTCTGTGTCCATTAAAATTATGCGGTTCACAACACTGAGAATTTTGTGGAAATAAAGCATTCAGATCGTTAACGGTTTCAACCCCTCATAAAATGTACCTTTCTTGTTAAAATAATTAGAAGGGCAGTACTTCAGAGCACTTCCCTTCTAATACCCATCGGATTATAGAAGCCTCAGACAAACCAGGAACTTCAAGCACATTTATGAGACCTCACTATGAATTACTGGTGGCACCTTCCAGCTTGCAAATATATATATATAAGCCACGTTCATCCAGTTGGATGCTAAGCAGTGCCCAGTTCTGATCCATCCAAGATCAAGCTTGAGAAAACAGTTGTAAACTTGGTGATTGAGTCCCTAGGTTTACAGGTTTACAGGCTGACCACTGTTTAACTTGGGTCTGAAAGTACAGTAACATTTGCCTGTAAAACCACGTGGAGGTATCTTCCAGGCTTGCTTCCAAAGATTGCTAGAAGTGATCTGTATTTGTATACAGCCAGCCATACAGTTCAGTGTCATAGCTATCTGGAAATGTTGGAAAGTTTTTAACATGACCCAGGTTTTCATCCCACTGTTATTATTATAATTCATAATATCTTAAAGTCCATTATGATAACTGGGATTATGACTAGAAAATGTACAATGTTTTACAATTGTCATGGCAAAGTGAAGATGGGGTCATCAATTAGTCTAGTGTTGTGTTTGTTAGTCTTTGTTTTGTCATTATGTGGCCTGCACTTACAGTTGCTACGTGCCCACACAAGCTAGCCGCTCCCCAAAATCACTCTGTGGGACACTACCAGAGCAACACCTAAGAGTGCTCAGTAAGGCACACACAGAAACAGAGTGAAGTTATACAGTGTACAAAGAGTTTGTTTATGACATTCAGAATGCCCAAGACCTGGAATTATAAATATAGTTATCCAATGAACAACCCCCTAAAAACAATAGTTTATTAAAGAATAATCTTTTGTAAATACACCAGATAGAAATACAAGGGCACATCAGCTAGTCTTAATTGACTAAATGTTAAAGGACTAGTATCATCTACCAGGAGCACTTACAGTCTGTCTTAGGTTAGAACTAAATAACCAACCCATCCCATCCCACTCTTTAAAAAGAAAAAAGAAACCTGAACCCATGCAAGTCATTCAGGGAAACCACGGCTGGCTGGGGCACCCATGATCTCACTAATCAGTATAGCTGGGCGCTACATTGTTAAATATGAGGAAAAAAACAATATAAATATACAGAAAAAACACTGCATCTGGAAACCAATGTGGTTAAAAAATAAACAGAAGGAAAAAAATATTTAATGTTGGTGGAGGATAAACAATGACTATTATCACCAATTGTCTGGTCCGCTGTGTAAAACAAACAATTAACTGCATTGGCACACTACTGACTTATCGTAAAATCATAATAAACACTTGGAAACTTGATGGCCTTGTAACAGCCAAATAGCAGCAACGATTGTACTGAACGCTCAAGCTCCCAGCATGCTACTGCACTCCAAAGCTCACCAGGAACTACGAAACCAGAAAAGGGCCACGTACCTCAATACGTGTCCTCTGAATGGCAGTTATGTGGGAATTAAAATACCTGTCAGGGGCTTCAACCTGGATGTTGTCCACCACACACCACCAGCTCTGGGAACACTCAAGCTCACTCTAAAAATCAAAAGCAAATTATAGTAATTACATTAATACTGCAGATACTTAGGCACTCGTTATGTAAATACTGAAATAAGGTTACGATCGCTTGTTGTAAAACAAGTGCAACAAAGTCATCTAACCCCAACACTACTGAACAGAACTTTGTATTACTAGTCTGATTGTAACCTACCTGCACACCAGGTGAATAAGACTCCAACACTCACACAACGTTCACAATTACCACAACCTCACAAACAGCTCTATTCCACCATAATACCAGGTAACTTTCAGACCAAATGCTATTTAGGCTTAATCTCACAGGATAATAAACACCCTAGGGTGACCACCCCATCAATTATCACCATCAAAATAAAAGTCTATTATAAACCTCTGCCAATGTCATTCCTTTGGTTCATTACCACCACTTGATAAAAGTCCTGAGAAATATGACTCTGAGCCTTGTTTTGGGTCTGGTGCATTTTTGCAGCCCGACTGTCTAATGACTAACATGTACTAATGGGTGGGATGCGGACTTTGATTTGACTGGACAATCAGTACTGTTTTGATATAGTAACTTAGCTCCTTTTAACTCAGTCATATTTATGATCATTGTAGATTGTAGATTGATTCAGTTATTGAGTTGTTTCTTCAGATTTCTTCACTGATTAGGCCTTAAACTCCATGTTGAAAGTCAGCAGATCAAGTACTGCTTACAGAAAAACGTGACACACCCTTTGAACTCCTTAAATTTGCATGGATCATGATTTGGCCTGACATCTCTTAAGTTGTTCAAACATTGCGTGTGTATTTGGATCTGTTGTGGAAGTACCCCAGCCTTACAGACACTGCAAGCAGAGCTGCCTGTTTGGCTAGCCCCACCATGACCTGCTGTTAAACCCAACCAGACCAGAAGTGCATGTTTGGCCATGTAATCCCCATAAACGTGCAGAGAGAGTGGAAGCCCGGCACTTTCCAGATGGTTACTTCCTCATCCTCAACCACAGGGGCCAGTCTGGTCAGTCCCTCACACCACATATCAGCTTTGCAACTGGATTGGCTCTGCTTACATTTCAGAGTTTATACAGACTTCACTTGCATTTGAATTTCTGATTCAATATGCTTTAAGGTGGCTTCACACACAAATTGTGCATGTTTGTGGCATGCATATACTGTAGAGTATGTACTTAAAAAGCTGTCAGTATAAATTTCTGTTTTAGATACTTTTCTTAGTTCTGCTATACAGTGGCGGCTGGTGCTAAAAGGTTTCTCAGCACTTTTTTAAAGATACCAGCACTTTTTTAAATCTGGAAAATGTGACATTAAAATTCAAAGCATTTTCAAAGATTGCAAGCACCCATACGAACCCTCAAATTGGGTCTGTCCGTTCTAAGCTCCTTTATACATTTAGAAATGTATACTGTTCATCAAGTTAAATCTTCCCCGTCCTCTTGGTCAGCCAAAGAGAGAATGTTAACGGCAATCATCGAGGATAATCCAATCACATAGGAGGGAAAAATAATTAACTATACTGATAGGCTGCTGATTACAGTAGGTGTGTCCAGTGCACAGCTCTTTTTAAGGCAACCAATTAAAGAGCTTCTCCAGATCATGTGCTTGCCAAAAGTTTAAGGACATATGAAGGGTCTGTCTGAAATGCCGTAATTGCCTCCTAAACAGTACACCAAAGCAATATGTGATGAAGTGTAGTATGTCTGAATACATAGTATGCATTAAACAGTAAGCGAAAAGTTCCCAGATGGCTTACGGAATCTGGAGCCATTCTGAAGTATGCGAATGCAGCACACTGTCCTATCCCATGGTTCAACTGGAGCATTTAACTATGATCGTGTGATGTCATATGACATAGGTAAAATGGCGGACGTAGTATGTCCGAGATTGTATGCATATTGCCATGTCGCCTCCTGAAAGAATGTACTGCCTTAACTGTTGAGCAGAATGTACTGCATTGAAATCTAGTGCGTACTGCTTAAGTATGCCATTTCGGATTGAGCCATAGACACACATTATTCCGGCGCCCTGATACAGGAAGTATACGGTATACATGTAATGTCACATAAATTCAGCAGATATTAAAAAAATAATAATAAACGGTAATGGCCAGTCTTACTAGTTTCATTATACTTTCACAATATATAATTTAAGTTTATATGTCAAAAATAGCATTTATTCTCTTGATAATTTGATGGGGGCGGCGCCCCAGCGCCCCCTACTGACGTGCCGTCACTGATGCTATAGATGCTATACAAACACAAAACAAATTCAATACAAATAACACTTAATTAAATCAAAATAACCAATTATTGATGAGCTTTGTGACTAAATTATTAAACAACATACTAAACTGGACTGGTGCTATGTACAAATTATAATTTTGTACCATAACACCATAAAAATAAATATACTGATTGCTTTATTTCTGTTAATTGGCCCAATTATATGCTCATGGATATGATCTCCATTTTTGATTAAGTTTTCTAAAACATTTTACAGTTTTCAAAAGCTCTTAATCTAAGCCACTGATTAATTATCAGAATCCCTTCTATATTTCAATAATTGTGAGATTCACACTTTAAAACAGATTTTTAATCTCAAATTTAATTTCATAGTATTTCCACTATCTGGCACTTGGAGACTGAATTGAAGATTGAAGATATACATAATTGTTATGACTTATGATCACTTTAATGAATGTACCTTCTGAAGCTACTGCGAGTCATTACAACAAAGCCTGAAAATAATGAATGATGAATGCTGATGAATGCTGTCTTTATCGTAAAGTGAGAAGAGAAGATGTGTGAGCTCCAGCAACACATAAGAAACCTCTGGCATGTCACACTGTGACTATGTTAAGGCCTAAATGTTGGTCCTGGATCATTTACCTTGGGATCATTGTAATTAACACTGTATCTATTATCAGAATGTGCCATTAGAAGTCTGCCACATCTCCATCTCGCACAGAAATGTTATCTTATACAGTATAGAGGATATGAGCCCAGCACTTCACAACAGCACTTCATTTTCTACACTGTAGAGAGCAAGTGCTTTAGGTAACTCTTACTCTCTTTAGAGAGGGCAGGGATATCCATGCAGTCAGGAGTAAGTTGGCTTCAATACTCAGATCAAATGTCCATGCTTAACATGATAAAAGGTTTGGATGGGCTTCTGCTTTTATGCTGGTTTCATCCAGAGATTCATCAAAACTAGAGAAGGTGTAAATTAAAGTTTTCTTAAAGGTTATACAAGTTGCTTTACGTTTTGTTAGAACTCTTCTCTGAAAAGAGAAACGGAGAAAACAGAGACATTAGTATACTGAAGGCAGAGCAGATACGGCAGTTAAGGTTGTATCAGTATGAAAATCAGGAGCCAGTGACTGTATGTAGTCTGAAACCTCTTACATATCTAGGAAATGCGTTTTAGAAAAATGTGGTAGAGGTACACACAGCTTGGTCCTGGCATAACCAGGTGGGAAAAAATTGTAGCATTATAAGGATTTGGGCAGTGTTAGAGGTAGAGGGGGAAAACAAATAGAAAGAAACTTGTATGGTGTTTAAGTAAATGTTCCAAAAAATGATTACTTTCTTAATACCTAAAATTTTTTTTTTTTTTTTTTGGAAAGATTTTTTTCAAGCAATATTGCTCTTTGAATTTAAAAAACAGGGTTCATTTGTACAAGATCTCAATTAGTTTGGTGGTCAAATTTCTAATCACAGAAATGTCAAAATATTTAAGTGCAACGGGAAGCACCTAATAAGGATTGTGGGGTGGATGGGATATCCGTGAGGCTTTAGGACCTGGTGGTTGTTTTGGTAACCATGATAGCTTATTGCTATTTTTCCCTGACTTTCTGTGATTAAGCTCAACTGTAGTTATTTAGTGGAGTTGTGTGCACATATATAGTGTAGATGTCTGAGCCTTTGGAAAAAGGAAAAACTAGATTTTTCTTTAGTTGGCAAATCGACTGAGTTCTTTGCTGCCCAAAGCATCTAAAGCTGCAGAGAGAGAGAGATTGGTTTGGATGAATAGGTTGCTCCAGATGTTCCAGACTTCATGAGTGTGGTCTGACAACATATCTTATGTTTAACACAAGGCTGAGTTTCACATGTGTTATCGCTTGTGTAGTTCATCAGATGGAGAGTTAATTGGTTAATTGGTTTTTAGTTTTGATTCATTGTTTTATTAAAGAGACTTCAAGATTTCTTCTTCTGGGTGTCTGAGTATGGGATGGCGATGATTGAGAGTTGTTAACCTTGCAGGTATGGATTGTTGAAAACCTTATTAAATTAACATTTTGGAGTGATGGTTTTATGAGGGTTTAATGGTTTTCCTTTTTTCTTGCAGGGGGTGAGGTAGTCTAGCCCTAGCCACTGTTGTTGTTGTTTGTCTTTGTTTGGGTTGTAGTTGCTTTTTTGATATGTTACTGTTGTGTATTTGGTTGAGTTAGTGTTTGGTTTTCCTTCTTGTTGCTTTTATATCTGTGTTTGTTTGTTTTTTTTAATTTTTTATTATTTTGGGGGAGGTTTGCTGTGGGGAGGGCCCGTGACTGAAGGTGTCGAGTGTGTGCACGGCTGTCTAGCCTGGACAAATTGTTGGCCTTTACAGCTGCGTCTCCTGAGCCTTTTGGCTTTACTGCTAACTATCTCCCTTCACGGATATTTTAGTTTGCTTGTGTGTGCTGTGGTTTTAGGTTTAATTGCACTTTCTTTATTTTCTTTCTCCATATACAGTATGTTGCACAGTGTGGGTGGGAATAGTGATTTTTGGGAATAGTGACAACTGTTCATTTAGTTGAAACCACCTTGTGGGGAATCCTAGGCCTTTTTGAGGGAACCCCACCTGTTTAGTTGGAGGGGTTGGAGATTGCTATCATCCCTTAAATTGAGGGTGGCATAGTCAAGGTATGTGGGATTAAACAGTTGGGGACGTATTTAACTATTTATACGTATAACTTCATGACCAGAGGGGTTAGTGAGGGCTATTTGTAGGCATTTTTAAAAAGCATTCCACATGATCCTCAGCTGCAAAGTTTTCCATTAAATGACTATTAGAAAATCGTGACTCACACCAGGAAGGAACTTTTTTTATTTAAAGGCTATATTTAATATACTTTTGCATATTTGACTCCAGGGTGATCTATGGCTCTTTGCTGAAAACATGTCTTCTGTAATATGTGGAGCCTTAGAGGCACTGAAGGCATAGGGGAGTGTCTGGAGCAGTGACAGACCCATTGTACTGCTGCTCTGGTCTACATAAATAAGTACTCATGGTCCGTCTCCTGCTTCCTTTGGTTTGTGTTGTTTTTTTCTAGGATGTGGCAAAGCTGGTGCACGCATCATTCATTGTCAGCTGGACTAAAATCTGCAGTTGCATTCCTTGGTTCTCAGATTTTTTCTAGGACTACTCGTTTTACACCTACGGGTCACTAACAGTCACTTCCTTTTGCATATTTGACAATTAAACTCAACCCATTTTGACTTCTGTCCATAGCTCCCATTCACACTTTTAGTATTTAATTAGGCCAGTTAACAGTATAGCATATTAGGTGTGTTGTGTATTAGGTGCATGTTCTATGGACTTCACACCATTTGCTAATATTTAACATGTCTTTACATTTCTTATGCTTCTTCCATAGATAACTGTAAAAGCTTCAGCAGCTGTTTAAGTTCCAGCATGTTCAAACATACAACTCCCTGATCCAAAGGCATGTTTTCCTCAGGCCAAGGGCTCCAGTACAAAACAGTCACTGTTTAATCCTGACCACTGACCTACTTTGGGTCTTCAGCAGATTTTAAACTGTCTTCAGCAGATTTTAAACTGATTTAAACCCTGCCTGCATTTATTTACAAGCATGTTGCATATTAGCTTCAACTTGAGGTCATGCGCTCTTCATGCTCCTCCTGAGAGGGTTCAGTTTTCGTCTCAGCATGGTGTTTTACGTTCTCTGGGAGGTCTGGCTGCATGGCACTGCCAGGGATCTTAAAGTGTGGAAAGACAGGAAAGAATAGTCATTAAAGGCAGACTTGCACTGAAAAGATGCATGAGGTGTGCAAATAGGCAAACCCATGGTCAAATATTTTTTTGGCTAAAAAAAATGACATGTGCAAAAAGCAAAAAGCCATGTGCAAAAAGCCATGTGCATGCTCTCATTTTAAGCCTGTTTTGGTGATTCTTTGATAAATAAGTTGCTGAATTCTTACTCCTAGCATTTTCTTGCCCGGAGATTTACTGGTGCCATAATAGCCATATGTGTTAACATGTTAACATCTTAGACTAAAAAAAGCTTTTCTAAGGCCATATGTGTTAACATGTTAACATCTTAGACTAAAGCTTCATTTTTCAAGCATAAAGGTCGAAGGTCAAGTCTGCGGACATAAGTCATGTCCATGGAGCCTGGCTTGACAGTTCAGAGAAGATCAGAGGAGATTAAGTGTAAGGTAAGGAGCTGGAATGTGAAAGGAGTTGGAATGTGTTGGTGAAAGACTGGCCCCTTACATTACATTAGATCAGGGGAGGAACCAAGGCAGATGATTACAAGTGAGCTAAATTAAGGAGCGGCGCCCTCCTCATTTTTAGCCTAAGGCAGGTCATTACTCCTGACAGACTGCACCAGAAGCAGCAGGTAACGCACTGCAGCCAAACCTTCAGCGAAGCAGCTCTCACCCACACAGACTGCTCTGGGTGTACTTGAGTCGTCTTAGGGGTCAGATGAGACCGAGGAATACTGGAGGTCTTCCAGCCTCATAGCATGAAGAGACGACTGATGAGCTGTTATGCATTTTTTGCTTGCTTTTCTCTTTACCAGCAAAACGCAGGTTCCTTGAGTAGATGAGACATGAGAACATGTGCTGGTTATGGGTCAGGAGGCCAAATTAATAATGAAGCTCACGCCCAGCAGGAGGCAAATGACCCAAATCTAGAGGTTTTGATCATTTGAGGTGGAACTGATCATTTGAGCAGAACAAGTAAAGATATGTAGTATGGAAGGCGCAGTACTGTCAGGCCAAAAATTTGCTGTATCAAACAGGACCACAGAGTAGTTTTATTCTCAGGGAAAAAATGTGTCATGCATGATTCTGTTCCAAGAGTGGAAACAAGGCTTTTACGGTAGTCCAAAGCCGGCTGTTCTCAGAATGGTCTTACCGGCACTATTTGATGAACTAACTCTGCACTCTCATAGTCCCTGAGCATTCGGCAGAGTCATTGCAGCTCCAGATAGAAAAATAAGAGCTGATTCTTCCTACTCACAGATAGAAAAACAATCTTCTCTCCAGCTGGACCCGTCAGAGGCCACTGGCTGTTTTTTCAGGCTGAAGCTGGGCCTTCTTTGGGACACTTCCAGTGCAAGTAGCTCAAGGGACTTCAGTGACAGCTTGATTCATCATTAGAAAATACCGGAACAAAATCTGGTGTTCTAGTAAATGGGTAAACATAGAGTGCTTAAGAATTTTTTCCAGTGCATTCAACAAATGATTTGTGCAAACAGTTAATGCACTTTTAAGGCATATTAAAGATAGATACTAGATTTTTCCACATGAAGATAAAAGGCACGTTAAATAGTTTGTGCTTGTCAAAAGTACAGTGATGAGCGTTTGCTGTCACCAGAAATTTCTTTTATTTGATTTGTTTGATTTGATTAGGCAGTTGGCTGTGTTGTACATCAAGCAGCTTAGCTCTGTCTTCCTGTGACTCTGTTTGCACCTGCAGAACTTACCTGAAGAGCAGCTGAGGAGTCTGCTGGCGGAATGTGAGATGGCCCAGAGCAGTCTTTCAGGTTCAGGTGCAGGAGATTCCTCCTCACCCAACTGCCCTCTGGGTGCCCGTGCCATATCTCTGCTGATTAGAATGCCGCGTCTGACCAGTCGTGCTCTCTCAGACTTGCTACAGGAATCCTCTGGAGCTCCTAACAGTCCCTACCAGTGTGAAGACGCCACCTGGGATGATGCTAATCAGCAGTTTTAATGCTTGCAATGTTTTTCCTCACACACCATTGAATATTTGTGGAATTTGTTTTGCAAGTATGCATCAATGTATTCATGCATATAACACTTCCTAATCATAAGTTATAACTAAGTTAACTAACTTAAGTTGGTTGAAGTTTGAAACTGAAATAAAAAACAGTAACTTATTACAGGTTGATTTATGGGGAGAACATTCCAACCATATTTGCCCCAAAGTGCAAGATTCTTTTTATGTGCTGTTGCTAGAAGGGCTCTGTATTTTGTTGCCAAGTTCATTTTAATCTGCAAGATGAGCTTTCATTTGTAGTAGTTCAGTAGTCAAGTGTGTATTGGTGTATATTCTCTTAACTACGATAAGAAACATCCTAACTTGCTGTGCAGCAATTCATTTTTAAATGCAGATATTTTACTTTGTGCTTACATCATTAGAAATCTCTGGGAACGTCAATTAGCAATTAGCAACCATGTGCCATATTTTATCCAGATATGCACTGGTCAGACATTGTGGTAATGTTTGTTGACATGGGTTTGCTTCAGTGCTTCAGGATGTGAAAAGTCAGAAAATCAATACACCTGGTTCTATTTTTGGATTTAGCACTTACAAGTACACATTGAGCAAAGAGCAAAGGAGTCTCTGAGAAGAATGTGCCACCAGGGTGTTATTAGGCTCCCAAGAATACCATTCCCTTTTCCCAAAATATTGTATGTAAAATATATAAAATGATGAGTGTTTATTGACTGCCCTTCTGCAGAGTGTGATTGTACATTTTCAGGATGGTAAAACACTAATAATGGCTAAGTTTGACAATTAATTCTTAAAGAATTATCTTGTGCTTATTGGACAGTATAATGTGGGGAACATGACAAAACACAGATGCTTGCAGACTTTTAGTTTTATGGCTTTACTTTGAGACTTGTCATACAATCCGGAGGGCAACACTGCGGGCAGCAAAAGTATAGAGAAGAGATCCGTGTTCAGGGTCAAAAACAGTCCAGGACCGTAATGAAGGAAAACAGGCGGAGGTGAGCAAATTTACAATGGAGCAAATCCAAGAGAATAAACGCAAACATATACAACATATACCTGAAGAACATACACAAGAATAAACATGTAAACCAACCAGGTCGAACCATGAAGAACATATACAATAAACACATAAACAAACCAGGTCAATCCATGAAGATCGTAAGAATAAACATCTTGTATGCTGTCTGGTCAGCAATACTTCGCAATAAGTGAATGGGGCTAGTCTGGCTTTATGGGGGTAGACAATAAGTAACAGGTGTGGGTTAATAATGAGGGGAGGAGAATCTGGGTAGGTGTTGGCAGGAATTCTGGGGTTTGGAGTCTCTGGAGCTATTTAGCATGATAAAACAATTAGGCAAAAGATCAATTTAATTTTTAAACTGTTTATTCTGTTGTTCTTTTAAAAAATAATTGATAATTGATAATTGGTAACAGCATTTCTGTGGATAAAAATTGTAATATTATAATTCAAGGCAACCTTTAATTGTACAAAAGGGGGCTAGCAACAAACAAACAATAAAAAAACATCCTTAAATCAGTGTGCAAACAGTTTATACAGACAAAAACACTTCCAATGTCGTCACACTTCCTGATAAATTATTTAAATAGCATATATGTACACACATGAAATTATTTCTTAAAACAGCTACAAACAATTAATAATAACTTATTCTTTTAAAATGCATCATTCATCCATTAAGCACAACATAATTTAAAAATCCATTTATGCCCTGTTGGGGTATTGTAAGCTCCAAAAATTAACTATATACATTTTACAAATATATGATTGTTCTACATTTGGTAACTAAGGAAGCCAACATTTATTTTCTGCAGCTAGAATGTTTGTATTTTAGTTGGTTTCAATTGTACAACACTGAGGTAATATTTGTATATTTGTTTTCCTTTGTTGTTTACAATAAAGCATACTCATCTGCACTGGTCATGCACTCTGTGCTAAAAAGAACAACTAAGGAACAAAGACTATAAATCTGCTCTGATTTTGATAAATATTTAAAACTACTGTTTAATGCATAATTAAGGCAAGTATACCCCAAGTGTCCAGTTTGTTCTTCAATGTTCTAAAATTTTATAGTGGCAAGTTACATTGAGATAGGAGAAGATGAGAAATACTTCAAGGTCTGTCCAAGCTGCGTCAACAATATAAACACACTTGATGTGACGGTACATCTGCTTTGTACACCCCGGTAATATGCAGTTATCTCTTTCTTTCTTTGATATATATCTCTGTTAACATTCTTCTGGGACCTACTCTTTTGTTTTGAAAGATGATAACAAAGGTCCTTTTAACCCTGAGAACATCACGAAGGAGCTACAGAAAAGTTTGCTTTTGAATGGTCAGGAATTCTAAACCACTTTTTATGGAACTGGCACACTAACCTAATTAAAAAAGCAGGCCAGGTCTGTAAGTATGGGGTGTTAAACATACACACAGAAAACTCATTCTCAAAACACTCATTCTCTGAGTCACAGTCCATATCTGTCCACATCATCCCAGGCATCCTGTCTCAATAGTTCTTCTGTGGGGGCAGAGACCCACTAGAAAAAAAGTGGAACTCCTATTGCTTTTCTTAATTTTCTAAGAGTTTTTTTTTCCTTTCATAATTATAGTCCACAGCAGATGAGGTTTAACTTTGCAATTACAGACAATAACCTTTCCTTTTTTGTCCTCCAAAAAGGAGGGGGAACCTGACCAGTTTAGAAATTCAGAAGACTAAATGGTTCTTTGTGGTTCCTTGCAGGAATACCCATGCCTTTGCTGCAGGGATATACGGTCCTCATCCAGATAACACCTAGTGTCAGTCCCAAGGCCACATGCCCTGAACGTTTAGGTTCTCTCTTTGATCCTTTGGTCCCATAATAGGGAATCATTGTTAAGGCTTTGTCCCAGAACATACACAGCATATTTAAATAGGTTGAAGGCAACAAAGAGTAGGCACATTCTTCAGGGAATTCCCAATCAATCCCATTATACATCTGAACAGAAGGAACAGACAAAGTAAACATTAGTATAGGCATCAACCAAGGAATTATCTGAGAGATTCACATTTTGCAAATGTTTTATAACCAAAAAATTATTTACCTCTGCATTCATATTTGAGGTCTGAGAAGTACACCATCTCTTGAGAGAAGACAAAGAGACCAAGTCTTCCACCAGCGTATGTCTTGTCATTTACACTTCCGGAATCTGCCATAACTTTCTTCCCCTCGTACATGATAACTCTGAAAATCAAATAAGCAGGTGTGAGAGGTTTGTTCCTTTAATTGTAAAATAATTCATTTTAAAGAAGTGTGTTTAAGGTGGTCCCTTAACCACCCACACTAACCTGATATGTCCAGTTTTTGGCCTGTGGATTAGGTGCCATCTGTAGGCTGTGTAATCTTTCCAGCCAATGTTCTTGGGGTCATGCCACAGAGTGCGTACCTGAAATGTAACAGTCCAAATGGAGTGTGAATACCAATCCTTAAAAGAACCAGCTTCCTAGCACATTCCACTTTTAAGAATGTTTCTCCATCAGAGAAGAAAATGCTGAATACCTGTCCTGGGGTGTCTCCGGTATGCCACAGGGCATTTCGCAGGTGCTCTCCTGGCCCTGTGGTGGAATTAACCACTTTGATGGACAGTCCAGAGTAGCCCTGGGCTCTTGTGGGGGTGTGAGACCAATAGGTCTGTGTGATCTGTTTCCACATCACCACATAGAAATGGGAGCTAGACTGATACCCAAACACGAAACCAGCATAATCATCATCTCGGTCAGTATTGATGAAGAAAGTTCCACTGAAGTCCACAGCATTAAACTCATCATAACCTGAAATACAGCAGAACACAATAAATGTTTAAATTATGTCCTCAGATGTTTGATCTGCTGAGATGTTCTTCTGACTTGAGTTTTTCACCTACTTACCAACAGCAATGCCAGGGTCGCAGTTGACTGTCTGCAGAAGCTCTTTTCCTTGATGGCGGACTACCCAATTGGGGTCAATTTGTGATGTTCCAGTAGGGTCCAGAGGAACCATCTGGAACCTGCGGAAGTCTGTCTCACTGATGGCAAAGTTCTCTGGACAAACGTCCTCAATATCAGGTACATTGTCTTGGTCAAAGTCAAATTGGCAGACATCACCACGTCCATCACCTAGGAGAAAACGCAAAATTTTACATCATGCTAAAGTAAGAAGAGAACAAATCCAGTCATAGAATTTTATGATTGTGCTTACCATCAGAGTCCAGTTGGTCTGGGTTGACAGCAAGTCTGCAGTTGTCTTTGTCATCAGGCACGCCATCATTGTCATCATCATGGTCACATGCGTCCCCCTTGCCATCCTTGTCATGGTCAGCCTGGTTGGCGTTGGGGACGTATGGACAGTTGTCCAGATTATTCTGATGGCCATCCCCGTCAATGTCCTGATTGCTGTCGCACTTGTCGCCCACATTATCTGAATCAGAGTCAATCTGTAGGAGGAAAGCAATGAATGTAGTTGTTGTACATACCATTGTTATTGAGTGGTACTCAACTAGTTTTGTACTGCTTCACATTCTTTTTTACTGAATTGCCTTTTCACTGAAATGTCATTCTCAGTCTTCATTTGTGGCAAAGCTGGGTGTTAGCATTCATGACTCACTATACCACAAGAAAATCTCAGCCCTATCTCTTCCAATGTACAATTGTGTGTGTTCAGCTGAGAAGAGCAAAGGTTTCATTCAATGTGACTCTCAAGAAAAAATCCTAAGATTCATTTAGCTAAATTACAGGTCAAAGATACTGTCAGAAACATGGACACATCTCTAAAAGCTAATGTATAGGAATACTGTCTGTTTCTTCACGCCAATAGGTTGGGGGAAAAAAGCTAGAAATGTGAACACGTCACAGTAATTGGAAAAACATTATATTAAGAGTGGAGAGTCTTACCTGATCAGGGTTGTGTTCCAATGGACAGTTGTCACAGTGGTCTCCAACCCCATCGCGGTCCATGTCTCTCTGGTTAACATTGTATACGTATGGGCAGTTGTCCTTTTCGTTCAAAATACCTGAGCAATAGAGGTTGATTTCATGAGCCAGTGCTACTATTGACTGTTCCCATTAAGTAGCTATGTGGACTTCCTGTTGTAATGCATTTGCTTATTGTCTCTTACCATCACCATCGATGTCAATGGCACAAGCATCACCTTCTCCATTGTTATCTGTATCAGTCTGGTCTGGGTTGCTGTCATATGGGCAGTTATCACAGCGGTCACCAACTTCATCACGGTCATGGTCATACTGCCTTGGGTTGAAGACAAACGGGCAGTTGTCCTACCAAAAAAAAGTGAAGACCTTTTAGTAAAGACCTTTGTTCAATTTGTTCATAGTGCAGGATCTGAATAGGTATACTAAAATAGCTAGTCAAACATCTGGGACTATTTTCAGCCCCTTGCTCTATGGGTGGAAAGTTAGAAGTACACTTGCACATCAAAGCCAGTACTAAATCAATCATTTGGGCTGTATGCCACACACCCCATGCTTCAGCAGTCAACTGTGTTAGATCTGGCTCTGGTGCAGCTACTATTTACTTTCCAGTGAGAAGTTCCCCCCAGCATAGAACTTTAATTTATGCCTGAAGAATCAAAGGTTTTGGGCCACTGACATTATGCCCATGGCAAAACTATAATTTGTATGCTACTGGCAGGGCTGATCAGTCCACTACTTCTTCCAGATCTTTTGTTTACTTGTAACACAGCACTCTGCCACAGATGAGCATTTCAAACAACCCCATGAAGAGGAATGTGTTTTCATCTTACCCTATCATCAGGAATCCCATCGTTGTCATCATCATAATCACAAGCGTCCCCTATTCCATCCTTGTCATAATCTTCTTGCCCAGAATTGGGAAGGCCTGGGCAGTTGTCCTGAAGGATGACATGTTTGAATTAAGGGGTTGCAACCTCAATTATATGGCCAGGTGGCTTTTAATCATATGTTCAAGAGAAATGTGTACCTTTTTGCAGTGGTAGGTGGCATTCTCAACGCAATGGAGGTCAGTATTGGGCCAGCCATCCAGGTCAGTGTCCTCTCCACAGATGTGGCCATTACCAGCATAGCCAGGTTTGCATTCACAGCGGTACATGATTTCAGAGAAAATGCCCAGGTAGATACACCTGGCATTCTTGTTACAGTCATGGCTACCATCCTCACATGGGTTCCTTGGCACACAGACCTGAAGGAGGGAAGATACAATTTGAGAATGTTCTGTCCATGTTCTTATTCTACAGTTCTGGGTGGTATGGTCCCAACCAATCTTACTTGGCTCAACAGGTAAATATGCACTTTTCATTAACTGATTCCGGTTTACTAGTGGACACTACGTTGTACTCAGAAGAACAGTGGTTCAGATGTGTAGAACTCACCTGTTTGTTGGCTAGAGCTTGCTCTATGCCACTGCCAAAAGGCTGAGGTCCAGAGTAGCGAGGAGGACAGGGTAGGCAGTTGTACCCAGGCTCTGTGTTCTTACAACGTTGGACTCCATTAAGAATGAAGCAGGCATCAGGAACCTCATTGCACTTAAGAAACAAAGGAAGGACAGTTCAGAATAAAGTAAACACTCTATTACCATTTGACCTGATGAACCAATCTTTTTTTCATACTGTTCATACCTCATCAATGTCCTCGCAGTGGATGCCATCTCCCTTATACCCAGCAGGGCACTCTCCACATTTCCATGAACCATCAATGAAGCTGGTGCACTTACTGCCAGCAAAGCAAGGACTGGAAAGACAGCCATCTGTTGAGAAAAGCAACGCCTGCTTAAGCATCGCTGGACCACGAATGCAATTTACACCTCAAATTCTGATGATAACGGGAAGTTTTAAACTAAACTGATCATGTGACTATCCTAATTTTTATGCAGGTTCCTAGTTTTACTCTGAAATTCGATGTGTGCTGGTTGAGATTTTGTGTGTAACAGTTAGTCCTGCTTACCGATGGGACAGTCCTGAGAGTTGCATAAACGTGTGCCCTTGGAATCGCCCACACATTCTTTCCCATTATATTTTGGCACAGGGTTGTTACAGAGCCGATGTCTGGTCTGCAGTCCTCCACCACAAGTGACAGAGCAAGTATCCCAGGGTGACCACGGACCCCAGCCTCCATTGACTAATTGGCAGAGAGGGATAAACAATGATGAGTTTAACAGCAATTTATATTATGCTTTAGATGAAGTTTACAATGGAATTACAATTAATATATGTAAAACGTTATTACTTTGTTATACTATAATAACTTGTTTTATGTCGGGTTTATCATGTGGTAAAAATGCAGAGTCCTTACTTGGGCATGCAGGCATCTTGCATGGCTCTGTCTGTCTACCCTCTCCCTGACAGTCCTTCCCACCCATTTGTGGTGTGGGCGAATTGCAGAGGCGAATACGGGTGATCACGCCCTCCCCACAGGTCACTGAGCACGATGACCAAGGAGACCAATGGCTCCAACCTCCATCCTGTTTGACTAGAATTTCAGTCAAAACATTATTTTGGAGTCTGGTAATAAGAGATATGAAATGCTCAAATGTCTTTAAAATGGTAATAATTCCCAGTTTGTGGTTGATGGACATACAGAGAGAGAGATGATGCTAAAGTGGTGACTCACAGCGCTTGTCGCATTCCTGCAAGTAGCAGTCTCTGGTCTGCACCGAGGTGCCCTCACAGTTGCTGTTAATGCGGTCACAGGAGCGGCCACGCTGCTGGATGCCACGGCCACAGGTGACGGAGCAGTGGGTCCACTCAGACCAGGGCGACCAGCCGTCCTCAGCAAAGTCACTCGCTGAAACGGGAGGGAGACAAAGAGCGAGAACTTTGCTTTAGACCTGATCACTGCTCCTCACTGGTATGTTTGTAACGTGCAGGTTCGGTGGCGCAATTCTGAATTTGGATGCTGAACTTACGAGGTCCACATCGTGGGCAGCATTCGCCATCGGGCACGGTGGCATTGGCACAAGGCATGAGTGGGCAGGAAATTTCCCGGCAAATGGTGGCAGAGTTCTGTAGAAAAGAATGCCCTGCTCAGGTCAGACGTCTTGGCCCTTATTGTGGAGTTAATTCATTTATTAAAGTTCAGACAATTGTGTTTTACAGTGAATACACACAAATATGTCTGCCAAAGCAAATGGTTGTATGTAGCAGAAAAGGAGTGACCTTTTAGACATCCTGAGAAATCCTGTGGCATGTCCCCAGACTGCCTAACAACCTCCTACTGTGGTGTGTATGTGTGTGCTTCATTGGGGTGGGGAGTACAAAGTATACCATGGTGCACCCACACAAATCATAGAGGTCTGTAATTGGTCTTTAACAACTCTCAGTACACCCTTTTTTCCTCTAACCAATTTACTCCTAATAGTAAAAAAAAACACTTTACAGTCAGATTTTCTCCACTCACTTTTACAGTGAAAATACAGAACTGTAGCTGACTGTGCCATTCTGAACCATAGTGCCAGACTGCTCCTGCTGCTCTGCTGGCCTTCACAAGCTCTAAATTGTGGGTGCTTATGGACACACTTCAGACAACTTCACATAACCGCAACACTCTGCTTCTGGCTCATCATGACCCCTGCCCTTACCCCATCACCACGGACTGGCTTACTGAAACATGCAAGCAGTCATTTAAAGAGTAGTATTGCGGTATATAAAAGAATGGTACAACACTAGCCTTTCCTAGTAATTAACCCCATTACAGTCACTGGGTCACACTTGGTCACACTGGTCTATTAATACCACTCAGCTGTATGATTACCTGGCAGGTGCAGTGGGTGCAGCTGTCCACTGTCCACTCATCCTTGTCTTTGTAGACAATGCCATTGTGTAAGCACACTCCACGGTGTATCTTGATCTGGGTCATTATTAAATTGTTATCCGCTGTCTGGAAGGACAGGAGAAGAAGAAAGGGAGTTTTAGCAGGGCTACTGCGCTGAATGAGGGATAGTCTGTCCCAGGAGAGATTCCACTGCGTATGAATCAGAGGGATGGCAAATAGAATACACAAGGCTTATTACTATTCACTTGGGGTTAATTTTTGAGGTTTGGCATGGAGAAGGATGTGACTAAAGCAGTTCAATAGAGGGACAGAGGGAGTGAGACAGAAGGAGAGAGAGAAGGAGTGAGAGAGGGAGAGAAAGAGAGAGAGAGATGCACTCAGACTGCAAAGCTGAGCACAGCTGGTTTTGATACTCACCACTTGGCGGAGCTCATTTGACAGCTGCTTAACCACCACACCAAGCCCCTTGAGCTCCTTGAACATGCTGGCCAGGTCCTCACAGGAGAAGCCACAGATGTCCTGGAGATCTGAATAATAGGCACATTAGTGAAATGACCCTTAAAATTTTTACACTCCAGCAAAGAGCTCAAATGTATCTTACTGAGCGTGTGGGGCGTACCTTTAGTCTTGTGTCCGGTGTAATCGGTGCGGATCGCCGGACTGGACCCATTCATGGGGTTGTCTAGGGTGATTACGTCTGTGATGAAGGTAGCTAATGCAGAAGACAAACTTTGATGTTGGGATGACTTTGTCTGACATTGCCTTAAAATGATTAATTTCAAGAAAGCGGCGTTGAAGAAGCACTTTTGTTTTTACTTACAGCTCTCGCATCCCATGTTGCGAAGGATCGTGTCCAAAGTTGTTCTAAAAACAAAGCGCACGTTCTGGAGCACTCCCTGTAGAGACAATTCATATATTGAACTTTAGAAGAGTCGAGACCGTTCCTTATAAGACATTATTTTACTGTTACTTTTAGATGTCAATGGCACTGCCAAAAACGTCGTTTAAGGTAATATTTAAAGCGAGGGTAAAGTCAGCCTCTATGAAGACGCGCAACTTAACGCTACGCAAGCACTGTCCTCTGGTGTTTGAAGTAGACGAATATACTGCATGTTCATGAACACTCACCATAAATCTGTCATTCAGGACTCCTTTCCCGATCCTGAGGGTAGCAATATCGGCAACCTCCTGTGTTAGAATCTGGTGGATAGGCACGTCCAGTTCCCTCGTATTTATTTCTTCGCAACCAACATACAATTGCGCGCGATCCTCCTGCACGAACAGAGTGATGTTCTTCCAGTTGCCGCTTGCCAAATGACTATCGTCGATTGAGACCACGTGCTGTTTGTTCGCTGTGGCGTAAACTATATCTAAAGTGTTAGCATCTCCATTGGAGATAATTTCAAAAATGGAACCGGAGCCATCGTTTTTCTCCACGGTCAAAAGGCTGCCTCTGGTCTTCTTGGCTTGTTTGAAGTTGACCAAGAAAATGAATCCCTTTTCTGCCCGAATGGAATAAATTAGGTCCCTGAAGGCGAACTCTGGAATCGCGGGGATCAGGTTTGGGTTCAAGATTTTGTAAGCGGGACTGTAAGGATCCGGTCCCTTCACCAAGCTTACTCCGTGGTTCTTCTTGTGTACATGCGCAAGGTCGAAAAGATCATATACACTGTTGTCGTCTCTGCTCTCTGTGAATTGAAGGATACATTGTAAGTATAAACACACAAATCATTGCGGTCAGTGCGCGTTAGATTTAATCATATCAACAAGTAGACAGATTTCGATACATCATGTATTTTTTCGTTTTGTATTCATCGTTACCTAAAACAAACAAACAAAAAAACTAAAATCGCACAAGGCATTTAGACACTCACCTGCCATTCGACTGCCTTCCGAATTCCAGAGCATCAACAGTAAAAACAGCCCGGTCAACATCATGGTCAGAATAAACTCGGAACTTTGGAAGGAAGAAATGGTCACAGATAGTTTAGTAGACGTCTTTAAATTCATGCTTTTGTACCATGTGAGTGTGATGGTATTTTTAGTCACATCTATATAATGCGCTATAACTTACGTGTACTTACCTGAATGAACCGATATCCTAAAATATGCTTAAAAGTTTCGGTTAAAACTCCTTTAGTTTTTGTTCTCGAACTCAAAATTCCAACAAGTTTGTTTAAATATACAATTGTTAAATTTCTCTGAAAACCATTTCCATCCGTAGGCTATTCCTTCGTACTATCGTTTCTCACGTCGTTCAGACGGTACTCACTACAGACATTCAAGGGAAAGTTGTATTTAAATCATTTCTTGACATTCCTTAGATGCTGTCTCCGCCAATCAAGAACTCGCAGGGAAAAGGGGACGAACCCATCTACTTACCTCATAGAGCGGGTAATATCCGAGAAAAAAATGCATTCCATTGTCGAATTTCCATCACCGAAGAAAAAATTTAAAGACGCGCTCATGCCAAACCTTCGTTTCCTGTAGAAAAAAAAATATAGCCTATTTCAAAGCAAAAATGTCCAAACGTTGTCACTATCAACTTGATAAGTGCTTTTCAATTCTAAACGCTTCTATTTATGCTTTGTTTAGTTCGAGTGAGCTTTGGATATCAAAATGACATTACCAAAGGAAAATATTTACACATCACTATTATGTCTTCTTGCTGAAGCTGGATAAATTACATTATACTTTACTTTCCCTTAGATGCCTTATGTTCTCAGTCAATATCAGGGAAATTTCAAAAAGTATAGTGTTGCTATTTCGTGGTTGTCCACTAGGAGCCATTATACACCCCGTCCTTATCTAAAACAGCATTGACCTAGTCTTGCTCTCAGAAGTCAGTCGAGTGGTATTTAACGTAGCGTAGAGTTACTGTTGCTATTGTTTTTAAATAATGTTAAACGTCTTCATCTTAACGTCAATTTCAGTCTTGCTTTGGACTGTTTGCCACACAACAGTGTTTCTGTTTTTTAATACTCAGGTGATTGTGATGTTCTTTATTCTATTATTCATGCTGAAAAATGTTGTCTTGACTAAGTTTGAGATTTCAGTAGTAAATAGTCAAATCTTAGAGGTACCACAGAATGAATGTTACAGGTTTGATAACATGATAGGAACCCGGATGCTTGAAGCCTTCTTCTTTTTACTGTATATTGTTTAAGAATACTGTATATACTTTAAAAGAGAAAATCCCCAGCAATTACTAATCAAATTAACTATTTCTTTTCAGTCAATGAGTCATTCCCATCTGTTAGATTTAATTTCTAATACTTCCAAATATTCTCATGAAATGCAAAATTCACCAGACCTGCTGAAATTCAAACCAAGCATCAGAATGAGGGAGAAAGGTGATTTAAGTGACTGTGAATGTAGCAACTCTTGTTGGTGCTAGACGGGTTGGTCTGAGTATTTCAGAAACTGCTTATCTACTGGGATTTGTAGGGTTTAAAAAGAATGGTCCAAAAAGTGAGAAAATATCCAGTGAGTGGCAGTTGTCTAGGTGAAAATGTTGATGCCAAAGGTCAGAGTTTGAGCTGGACAGACTCGAGATAACAGAAAGACAACAGAATTTAAATAAACCCTTTCTATGACTGAGCCATTCAGAAGAGTGTCACTGAATCCACAAAACATTGAGCCTTGAAGCAGGTGGGCTACAACAGCAGACCACACCGGGTCCCACTCCTGTCAGCTAAGGACAGGAAACTGAGGCTACGCAGGCTTGCAAACAATTAGACAATGCAAAATTGGAAAGCGATGCCTAGTCTGATGAGTTTCTATTTCCGCTGTGACTTTAGAATTGTAGGGTCAGATGTGGTGTTTCTTGTGAATTTCTTGTGAATGTTTTAACTTCTGACACTCATGTTATCCATAACATCCACATCAAGCAGACAACTGGAACAGCAGAAATGTCTAAACTCTTCAGTTAGATTAGATCAAGTTCACATTAGAAGCAAAAAGATAAACATACAAAGAAGAGACACATCTATTGATATGTATCTGCTGTCATTTAACCAGACATGTTGAGAGAGCACATGATCATTATCAAAGATGCTGTGATCAAGAAGGGCAGATTTTTTAGCAGGGATTTCAATTACACCCGATAAACAGATTCAGGGCTCAGTGCCTTCGTCAGGACTCTATTGACTCCCTGTTAGAGGGGGAATTGTTGCCATCATCTTACTGCATGATGCACTGATTAAGATTTCAACCAGCTCCCCGGGTTATTTCTCTCTCTCTCTCTCTCTCTCTCCCCCTCTCTTTCTGTGTGTGTGTTTGTTTGTTCAGTTACTGGGCAATAGCATTATTTTTCTTGGAATTAAAAGTGCGAACGTAAATGCAGGTATGTCGAGATGTGTCTATGACATCAGAGCGTAGGTGGGGCAGGGAGGCATGGGAGGGCACTGGAGCTTTGCCGGATTAGGAGGGGAGCAGTTTCCTTGCCCACCCGTCATCCTCCCTTCTGGGTAGGGAGAGAAGGCGAGTGGCTCACTCTTTCCAGCAGCTCTGAGATAGAGCACAGTGTGGAGGACGGGGTGGACGTTTCTCTTCGTTATCACTTGCCACATTAACAAGACAAAGTTGCTGTCTCACAAGTCACTACACCTCGAACTGAGCAGGGAAATGATTGCTTAGGAGAAGTCAGTCATCTATGAGTCCAGTTTATCAGTCAGTTTATTTCATTACGTCCAGATAATGTATTTTTGCACTTCCGGTCTTTTCCTCAATTGGAAACGAACTGCAAGCATGAGTTCAGGCTAAGTGAAGTCTTGCTTTACTCTTCTTCTGGAAAGCCCTGATTATTTGTATGGCAAATAATGACCATAGGGATATACTTTACTATATACATATTCTGTGATGTCTTTAATTCAATAACTATATTCACATATATTTCTTATATTCTAGTCAAGGCATGATCAGGAACATAATCCTATGTGTGAGCTATAGCATGCAGTGTACTAAAGGAAGACACCAAGACCTGATCATAGGCAACATTTGTGAAGTTTTATTCCTTTGCAGTAAGTAAGTCAGTATTGTTCTTAATTTTTTCTTAAGTTGTCTTAACCAGAGTCAACCTTAAACAACATTTGCCAAACCAGGGAGAGGTAGTAAACAAACAATGTATAAAGAGTCTTCAAAGTAATAGTTACATCAGTATCTGTCAATATAATGACAGGTGTTCTTAGTAAAATCTGGGAGAAACAAGGTTCAATAGACACAAGCATTTTCTAAAGCTTTTATAGGTTGCTTTACAAAAGATGATTATTTATTTTATTTACAAATAATGAGAGCAATTTACAATTTCAATCATGTTACATTGATATAGAATAGCAAATATAGAATTAGCCCTACCAAAGATTCATATTGGTATGGTACAATACGAGTCTCCACAGGAGGGGGACAGCATGTATGACAACACGTCCTATCCTGGTTCACTCTTTTAGGAAGCATGATGGGAGCGGAAAATAGATAGAGGAAAATATCTTTGCTCTTCAGTGACTCTGGAAGGTTCAGACTGCTGCTTTTTTCAGCATATGTGATGTGTCAATTTCTAGCTCAAGGACTATGCCATAGACATCCTGTTGTTTACATTTACATTGAACACATTTACATCTTCACAAAGTAAAGTTAAATATTAAGGCCTTATAGAACAGGGCTGGGAAGTCTATGGAACTTTTAATACAGCATTTCTTGGGACATTCAGACACGTTCATGATGTTTTGAAGCAGCAATGAATTGTTGGTTCTTAAAATTTGCTATTTCCAATCTTTTCAATGTTGCCTCACTAAAATCAGATATACTCCATATAACTATATCCTCAAAGATAGAGATGCTGGCTCCACCACTGTACTGTAATCTTAAAAAGCTAGATGTAACCCATAATATTTCTTAGTGTCTGTCTTTCTAGTGTTTTTCTATGGAATTCTGTTTCATTTTATTTATATATGGCTTTACCAGCAGACATTGTCTCAAAGCACCTTTGCGGAGTGAAGGGGTATGTGGTGGGGGCACTATAAAGGCCAAGGCCACACTGACAAGAATATGGCCAAATTAAGGAAGAATGCAAGTTAAATCATTTTTATCTAACCATTGGGTACTTGACTGAAAGCCAGTGCTTCTGGTGAGTAATTAGGTGTTAGTCCAGTAATGTTATTTAATTAAAGCTGACTTTAATTAAATCATGACTTTTTTTTCCTTTGCTGGACTATTTATGATTGAGTTTTGTTCAGATTATTTAACACACCTTGTGTGTTTTTTGTCTTTGAACTGGCCTCAGCTTGGTGGAGACAGTTCACATCTGCCTCCTGTCAGGTGAAAAGCCTCATCATCTTGGCCTGGGATGAGTCACTGAGCATGTGTATGCGCAGTCAATTAGTGCGCTCCGTTCCCCGTTTGGCTGGGCTCTGTACGTAGCCTGGAGAGCCTTTTTTCATGCCTCTGCAAAGACTGCCTTCCAGTGAATTTAAGTCTTATAAGAGCAAATAAACAACTTCACATCAACTGCGATTTGATGGTTTACTTAATACTCTGTTTCGACCTGAGGGTTTTGGAACCGGTCCCTTAAAGCAGTGTAGCAGTTTTTTGGCCTTTCCTAAAGCTTATACAGAGGTGTTTTTTTAGAGTTGTGAAGTGCTGTAAAAGGTTGCAGCTCATTTCTTATATGAATGCTTCCTCATACAGTGCCAAGAGAGACCAGCCTCAGTCTCACACATCCATATTAGAGACTTAAGAGACTTAATGGTTGAAAGTCATATAAGAATGTGGAATTGGGTTCTTGTGCAGTTGTTGATATTTCTCAGGGTGGCTGGTTGGTCAGGGCTCCTCTTTCCTATGAGATGTCACATGCTAACATCAACGCCTTAACAACCAGTGAGTGCTCAATAATGCTGCATGGCTGATACTATGAAAGATATGGTGATGGTCTCTCACCACAGCACAGGCAACATCTGTGAGCCTGATACTCTGAAAAATATGGTAATGGTCTCTCACTACAGCACAGGCAACATCTGTTGACCTTTCTCCTGGCAATTGTGCTATTTTGGTTGTGCTGTCATTCATCAGGGGAAGGAAGGACCTCTATACTGGGAATTTGCTGTGACTCAGCTGGAACAAAATGTTGGGAAAATATATTTCAAATGTTCGAAGAAAAAAAAAGAAAAGACCATTGGCAATGGTAATGACCATATGGTAATGACCAAGCCAAGACAGGAGACGCTGGAATTACTGACAGCTACTGGACCAGGACTAGAATAATCATGAATCTAATTAAAATGCAGGCAAGAGTGCTCAAGTAATGAACCTGTGAGTAATCCACGGGCATGCATATCAAACCAAACTGTAAACTGTAAAAATGCATCACACATGGCTTCAGGATCAAATCAAACATTGACTGAGAATAAGTCTCCACAGCTGCAGGACTTCCTATGCACCAGTGGTTATTACTCCATGACAGAGATGGCGGTCTGGCTGAAAGGCCCTCGCAAAGGCAAGTGTAATTTTGGACAAAGATGGGTAATTGACATCAAGCATTGAGGGTACCATATAGCAATGGTGGAAAGGCATATACTATATGGTTGGTGGAGCATGCTGAGAATGTTTGCAACTTCATACTTTAGAGACAGAGATGTGCTGGATGCTCTGACACCTTCAGTGTTTCATAACTGATGTCATTGTCAAGTTAGATTCACTTCCACTTTTTGCCTCATATCCACCTGTGGGTCATACAGCACAATGATGTCATATATGACTGCTGGACTGTAGTGTAAAATATTGCAGCATGGGCCAGCAGAACATCTTGAATTGCTCATCACGGTATCCACACAAGTTCATTCTGTGTATACGTTCACACAAAGATGCCATAAAAGAATGGGGAAAGCACATGGCCCTTTTGAAGTAATCAGGAGAATAAGCTAAGTTTGAATCTCTGGAATGTTCCACTTAATGTTTGTTGCTCCATGCAGTGTATTGAGAGACCTATTAAGTGAAGACGAGCTGTTCTGAGATGTTTGTGAGATGATACATGATTACTAGTGATGTGCTGGATCTGACTCAGTGCTGTAGGCTTGAGCAACATGGTCAGTAGCTAGAAAATAAATACTTCTTCACTCTGATGCCTCCTCTCCAGAATTCAGAGTGCAGCTGTTATCATATCATATCGACCACTAATTGTATTCTTAGTTAGTAGTTTAGTTCTACTGCTAATTTTCTGGTTTGAAGGACAAGACTTATAACCTCAAGTGTAATCATAACAGTGTCAGACCTTTACCATACCTCCTTCAACACTAGAAGCAGGCCATCAAACTCTTTCTGGTCATTACATACTGCAAAACAACACATTCAGAAATTCTACACCACAATTTCATCATCCTGTCATTCTAGTGTACTGATAAGGGAGAGATTGATCCATCCCCACCCAGTGAATCTGTTTGTGGGGAAGCTTGGCCTGTTATCAATGTAGAAGTTAAAAACAAAGCCTACAAAATCAAATACCACAGGCTGAGGGGCTGGATGGGACTTGAATTCTGCAGGGTGCTGAATGTCTGAAGATGGATAAATTGGGTCTTGGGAAAGAGAAATGTCTTGTTTGAGCCGATGGTGCACTGGTCGTAATGTTTTCATCAGATGTTTGCTATGCTATGGACATAATGTTTTTTCTGACAATGTGGCTGTGACTTTTTATGGTTGTGAAACCCAGTAAATATAATACAGGACCAGGAATACATTGCCATAATATGACTGGTTCTTTTGTATTTCCCAATTCTCATACTGCATCTCCATTTATGGCCAGTGGTGGGAGAAGAGCATACCAGCACACCCATGATAGGATTTTAATCCTAGATCATGCCAATCTTATCCAGTAATGTCGGCTTTACCAACAGTACTCAGAATCATCTTGGAAGACTCTGGATCTGTCTTTACTTGCTTCATGTTCCTCTTTCCGTCACAGTGTTCCGCTGCCAAATATTGCTCAGTAAATTGCTCCAAAAACAGTTCACTACTTTTGATTGAAAGAACGATTGTTCTCTTGTGTCTTTCTCATGTCTGTTATGTATGTTTCGACCAGTTTACTTGAGACTAAACTTAACATCAAAATTAAGAATAGGAAAAAGTCATAGAAACGGACTCTGGTTTTACTGTGGTTGGTGCAGATGTGGATTTACTGATTTTGGGGCCCTAGGCAAAATACAGGTGTGCTTCCATCTCCTCCATCCCCCTCTTCTCACCACAACCACAAGTTCCATGTTCCACAAGTTCCTTCCATGTTCATTTGTCCAGCCTGCTGTTGCACACTGGGGTGTGTCTGATGTGTTGATCTTTTGAGAGCCAGTTACTTTAAGTGGATAATAGGAGCTTTGAAGAACAGAATGGTTTTTTTATAGTTCTCATTACGCCCTTGTTTGAAATGTAGCCATAGCCTCAAGATTTAAATTTAAATCCTTCAATAATTCCACTTTTTAAAAAGTCTGCACAGATCACCAATTTCTCACCAGTAAAAGCAGTAAAAAAGCACACTATTCTCACCAGAGCATGTAAGAGCCCAATGGCTTTTTATTTACTGAGTTTTCACTTGTATCATTTTTAATTTAGTTTAATGTCAGTTAAAGGAGTAAACAACACATTGCATAATGCTTGAAATGAACTATTATTAACTGTAAAACGAAAGGGTTAATATAATTTACTAAAAGGAGTCATTATGCTCATCAGTCATCTTATGGACATTAGCATATGATCTGCTGAGCTGTATAGCAGCACTGTGTGAATTAAAGTACTTATTTCCAGGATTGAAGTTTCTGCATTGAAGATAATTGCATTCACACAATGACATTTTCACATAAAAAACATGGGAAAGACCATTACAACCATGACCAGTGGTGGCAGTGCAATATGATTATAAACATAATTGCTGAAGTAGCAGATAACACACTAATTTAACAACCAATACATAATTTATTTTGTATTTGTCCCTTGGTTTATAGGGGCCCCTAGTGACAGCTTCCTTTTGCGTAGTGCCACGACCAGCCCTGGGCTTGTGCACAGGTGCAATGAGCCACATATATGTGCATTGATGTGTTGTCTTTAAGTCCTTGTGTCAAAAGCATTAGGATGGTTGCTACCTTTGCTACATCTCCCCTTTTTTGTCTTCCCTTTAATCCCTGTCCTGGTTACATGGTGGTCCACAGGTGCTTCCCTAAGCTTTCTTAAGGAAGAGGGTTGGAGGGACTCATAAAATGGGAGGTATCACAACATTGCCAGTTGCAGTCACAGTCTCAGTCATCAGTCCTTTCCATGACATCATACTGTGCCAGAGAGTAAGATAGCTAGCCTCCTTTGAGAGCTCTTTAAAGAGATTTGCCTGTTGTCCCAAAGGGAGTGCTAATCTCTCAGATTTAGCTATTTCAGATGGCGTTAGTTTCTAATTCTGGCATGCCAAATATCCCAAATTCGTAATAACCAAAATTAGACTCAGAGCTTCTCGTCATGATGATTCACACATAATCTGTACCTAAACTTCAGCTTTTTGAAAACAAACATGTTCAAAAAGAACTGGTAAGAACCTGAGTTAGAATCTGAGTTAGAACCTAAGTATGAACCTGATTAAGAACCTGAGTTAGGACCTAAGTATGAACCTGAATAAGAACCTGAGTTAGGACCTGAGTTAGAACCTGACTATGAACCTCAGAACCTGAGTTTGAACCTGAGTTTGAACCTGAGTATGATCCTGAGGGATAAAATAAGGAAGCAAACAAATAACAGTTGATACTGATCAATAATCAGGACACTGTGACACTGTGAATGGAACTGGTGCAGTGTGTGTGTGTGTGTGTGTGTGTGTGTGTGTGTGTGCGCGCATGTGTGAGTGACCGGTACACTGTGACTTTATGTTCCTATTACATATGTAAGATTTGTACCATAATTTGCACTATTTGCTTCAAGACACAGGTGTAGGTATACAATAAAACTTTATTCGCATTGCAATCTGCATTCAGACACGTGTGACCAATGTTCCCTCACTGTATCATTTACTTCTGCGCTAGAAGGAGCTTTGAGATCTTCATTCCATCAGTCATTGTTAGATCATGTGCATAGTCACATGGTATTTCAAATAGCCTCTTGGCGGCCAAAGTATGCTTAGCAATGGGGAAGTTTCTTGGTTTGTTTAAAATGACTAAAATGACTAGACAGTGACTCAAAAATATGCAATCAAGGATAATCCGAGATTGTTGAGGCCATCCATCCACAGGGTTTTGCCCAATTAAGGCATGTGAAGTGTAGCAATTGGAAAATTTGAGTGTGAAAACTGTTCCTGGAACACAGTTGGTCATGCATGATTTTACCCCCACCAGAGAGTGATATAAAGGTGGATGCCAAGGTGTATCCGACATCCTACAAGATATAAATTTACCAACCTCATTCTGTATCAAACACTCAATACATCACAATAGGATAAGTGGAAACCCAACTGAAAATGTGACAAAACAGAACCAAATGTTTTCTGCAATGCAGAACATTTTAAAGTAGTTTCAGTAGTTAGATCACTGACATGTGGTAAGAGATCCATACACATTATCAACAAAAGCTCTTGCTTTCATTTATCTTCTATTGTGCACACTGCCACATAGATTAAGAGTCTTAAGAGGGCCCGCTGATGATGATGATGATGATGATGATGGGAATATTGCCTAGGAATGTTCCAAAGTGCAGTGGGCATAAGATCAGTCCTGGCATGTGCTGCTGTCCTCCAACAGGAGCCCTTAAACAGTCAGACAGCAAGCCTCCTCAGACAGCTTGGAGAGTGCTTAAAGGGAAATGCTGACTTCTGTTCATACACTGCTCCTTCTTGTAAATCTATTAACCCCCCCATCTGTTTTTCTTGACTGGAGCTTGAGCCATTGGGGGGGTTGAGAGAATGTCGATACCTTGGGGGAAGCGAAGCTGAACTTGGACAAACAGAGTTTTTGCAAATGGAAATGGCTGTAGACAAAATAAATATACTGGACTGTCAGAAGTCCTCAGTGAAAACAAACTCGTATTAAGGTTGTCGAGACAGAATGGTCCCGTTGTGCATTTTGGTAGGTGGCATCCCCATTTCTGAATGGTGATTGATGTGATATTTGTACATCCCAATACTCTGCTGCATACTCGTACAACAGCAACAATCAGCAACAACTGACATCAGCAGAGCTAGCACTGTTGTATAGTGAAGAATATATGGATGTCTTGAAAACTACTGAAAAATCACATCACATTTAGTCTGAGTTCCTCTTTAGAATGGGAGTATTGTTTTTGTATTATAAGATATCTCAACAAATTGCCAGTGGTCAATTTGCCTCAAGTCACCTGTCAAGAGAGTTTAACAGCTTTCTGGTGTTGATGTGGGCACTCAGGGGACCATTAAAGATTGAAATGATCTCTTGGGCTTCTAGTGCTAAATGGCCCTATGCATAACCATTCAGTGACTACCTTACAGCTTTTAGGTTGTAAGATATAATGTCAGAAAATGAAGAGCAGCAACCTGTTTAAGCAATAATTTACACATTTTACGCATAATAAACACATTTTTACACTAGACAACAAAGTCTCTACAAACGTTTTCCTTAGGATTTCTAACATACATTAAACTGATAAATATTAGGGGCAAAAAAGGAAAAAAGTATTTATATGTATTGAACAGATAGTATTGAGGTCAATTACTATTACAAAGGGCATATTAATCATACACTATATGCACCATAAGTAAATGTAGGCTAATGATTGTTTAAACATTTACTTGTTCATATGTTAAAATATTAAATTATTTGAGTCCTTTTCCTACAATACCTTCTTTATTACCATATTTTAGAGTATTTTGTATCTGCTTTTTATTGCAGTGGAAACGCGTGAGTGGATAATTAAAAAGCTGCTGGAACTGTATTCCTTCTTTCTGTTTATGCATTTAAGCGCCACATATCAAGCCCCCACTTATTGTTTTTATACAGATTGGGCTTCATGAGGAAAAAATGGAAAGTTACTTAGCTGAGCTGGGAAACAGATAAGCATTAATTAAATCGGTTTCACACCAGCCTAGTTAGCGCTCGAGTTCCCTGAAGATACCTGTTACGCTTTGATTACACATACATGTTGTGCTTCTGCTTTTGTTCTTTAGCGTTCATAAGTGCACCTTCTCAGTTCGTGTTGAAAAATGGCTTCCATGTGTGTTTTACATTAGTGACCTTGAAGTACTGTGATGATTTCAGAGTTAATTCACCAACATATTTACCGATGTAGCTGTTTTGAAATATTGCGAGGAACAAGTTCCAGCACAGCTCATGTAGCCTGAGGCTCAGTTCACTCTGCAAGATGTCAGCACAAATATCCCTGCAAGGAGCATCACCACATCACTGCTCCACCCAGCAACCAGAGTTCAGAAGACGCTCCTGATAACAAGAAATCAATCATTGAAAATCTTACCTCTTAGAGACTTACACGCACTCACTGAATCTCTTTACCTGACCTTGTTGATGCAAAAGCCTCCAACTGCACGGACCATGATGCTGTTGGGTAACCGTCTCCCCTTTCACAGAACTGTTTTTGCAGTATAATATCAGATTTATGCTACGTTAGCCGTCTGCCTATTGCGGCCTTTAAGGAATTCACATTCCTAACATTCATCCAAACTGCGGGACGGAGGGCCAACGTTGCTCACTCCCTTCAGTAGCCCGGCTGGCAAAGCCTTCTTCCATCCCACAGTGCCAGTGCTCTTTTATTCTCAGCTGGCCTGTTGTTCACCACAGATGACCTGGATGCTGCTTCCGGTGTGCTGCCTGTATTACAATATTATGACAATTATGTCTCAGTGCACGAGGCTGCAAACAGCAGCAAGATTCAGACGTTTTGGGCGCTTAGCCTGTGTCCTGAATTTGCTACTGATATCCAACTGATTTCTCATTCAGGTTGTGGGTGCAATGCATTTGGGGGTATAGATGCAAGATGGCCTTGTGTGGCCTAGCTGTTTGCATCAGCACCTGGGTGGATTGGTTGAACCCTCCAGTCAATGTCTCTTTTGACTGTGGACTATCTATCATCTCTGCATCTCTGGTCTAAAATTGTTGACTAGAACTTAGGGATGAAAGTCCATTGCACCACTGCACAAGAATGCAGGTTAATGTCATTTCTGTCTCTCCCAGAAAGCTGACTTGAGAACCGTCCTGAATCGGACGTCTGCTATGACTGTCCTCTGTGGGTGCTGTTCTGCATTTCTCTTGCAGTCGTGTTTGGCAGATCAGGTGCGCTGGAAAATTCTTTAGGAGCATTGGCATTTCATTCAGGATGCAACCACACCCTGAGCTGCATCCTGCCAGCGTTCCTGCTTATTGGATAATGCCAGCAGCTTTGCCCACAGGGCCACTTCCCAACGTGCTCACACAACGTCTGGACTTGTGCTGGCAGTAGGCCTCAGTGCCGCTGGTGGTGAGACTCACACCTGCTCGTCTGTGACCTGGCCAGACCCGCATGGCTGTAGCCCCATACACAGGCTTCACGGTGAGAGATGCTCCATACACAGCCTTTCTTCACACAGAAGTTGACTGACACCATCTTCTAGCTTTGAGATATCAAAATAAAATCATTTTCTTTCCTAATGGCAATGTCTTTCACTGAAAAAGGCTGATTCAGGGAAAAAGGTACACTGGGCTCAATTCATGGTAGTGATAAGTTAATTTAAATAGTGCACTGTATCTTATAAAGATATTATTGTGCATTTGGGAATCTCACCCTGAATATAACAGTGCTGAACCATTACCAAAATGAACTAAGTACAATCAAATATAAAAGGAGATATGTCAGTGTGTTGATTTTCTTTGTCAAATACATGTTTTTCATATCTCTGTGGGGAGAATGTCTCAGATCTTAGTATGTAAAAATAATGCTTGACTCTGACCGTAATTCTCTGACTCTGGGTAAAGAGCAGAGAGGCCTCCCTGCTCAGTGATTCATCCACATAGTAACAGGACTCACCATAAAACACTGAACACATGTTGTCATTTCCAGGCAATTGCTTTGTCTGAGATGTATCCAAGCATGTGAACATAGGAATGTGGGCTATTACTAGAACCTGTGAAACTTACCCAGTTAGAATTTGCTTCTTGTTCTTTACATGCATGTGATCAGCGTGATTGAGTTACATGCTGCATTAATAACAACAATAGTAATAATAACAACAATAATCCTATACATTTACGTAGCACCTTTCTCACACTCAAGGCCACTTTACAAATGATCACAATAAAAAAAAAAATAAAGAAGAAATGTGAAAGTGTTGGGAGAAAATGTACGTAGTAAGGTGAGTAGTAAGGTGTATGTAGTAAGGTGAGTAGTAAGGTGTATGTAGTAAGGTGTATGTAGTGAGGTGAGTAGTAAGGTGTATGTAGTAAGGTGAGTAGTAAGGTGTATGTAGTGAGGTGAGTAGTAAGGTGTATGTAGTAAGGTGAGTCTTAAAGTCTAAAAGGGTCAGGTGGTCCCGCAGGTCCTGAGGGATTGTGTTCCAAGGACAAGGGCTGTACTACACGCTCTGCCGCAACTACCACACACTCTCCTATAATTCACGTCTTAATCTGGAAAAGATAAATGGTCAACATGACCTCTGTCTTGGTAACATTTCCCTTTTCCCTGCCTAAGCCTTATTAAGACTTTCCAAAGTTCCTTTATAATTAACTTTTCTGTTAGTTTAGAATGCAATAGCATTAATCATGAAAGCATTAATCTGTCTATGAAAACAATGTTTTGATTAGCTTTTGTATTGTACAAAATAGTTGCCATGGATATTGGAAGCCCTTTTTGCTTAATGCAAAGTGTGTTTTTGTCTAGAATGAATGCAAACTAAATTTTGATGATTAAAACAGGCTTTACCATTTACAATACAGAGTTGTTGCTACCAAGCCTCTGTTGCTAACAAATAAACTCAGATCCACAGTGATCAACAGAAAAGAAGGAAGATGTTTAATATTTGTCATATTTTAGAGGCTGCAGATGGTACTTTTCACCAAACTAATAAAGTATAATACATCAGAGCAAACAAAAGAAAGAAAGACTGATGATTTAGTAGAATCAAATATTATAATCTGTTCACTTGATTAAATTAAAGAAACAGCAGTGATTGGTTACACAGGGAACATCTTTCAGATATTCAGCCACTTAAACAGCCTCTTTATGGGAACATGGAGAAATGTGTGGAATGCTACATATTTTTGGCACACTTTCATCTTTTCCTTCACAAAAATGGACCAATGATCTCCTCTTCAAGGGGTGTCTGGAATCTCCTCATCATCTCCACATCACCTCCTCTATGGCCTCTCTTTAACTGGAGAGACGGTGTTTGTGATTTGCACATTTTGGGATGCCGTTCTAACCCAGGAACCCAGGTCTGTGTGTTTATAATATGGCTGAGATGCAGTGATCTATGATCTATGCAGTGATCTACACTGATCTATGGAGTGTCATTGGGTGCTTTGAATGCTCAAGGTGAGCAGCAGTCACTTTAAGCAAGTCACCACCCATCTCCCCACATGACTCTGAAGGACTCTGTATGGGGTAAATTATTTACAATACTAAATAGCTAAACAATATTCAAGATCAGGTATATCACATGAATACAGATACTCATACTCACTGTGGTTTGGGAGCAACGTTTGAAAAATAATTTTTTCTATGAGGAGCCATAATAGCACTGCCATGGATAGTTTGTTTCCAGGAGAAAAACTACGTAAAGTCTGGTTGTTCACTGGTGAGGCATCTGCATGCTTGATTTTAATGAGACATGAGAATTATTAATCAGAGAGAAGGGAATTGTTTCTATTACATAACATGGCACTGAAGTCAGGAACGGAGACATTAACGAAGCAGACGGCAGGAGTTTATTTCACACCAAAACCAAGCCACGTCACAGAGAACAAAGCAAACAGCAGAAATCAGGTGAGCTCGTAACTGTAGAGGCTGAGCTGAAGTGCTGTGGATGGGGATCTTGTAGGAGTAACTAAGGAAAATGACCTGTATAATATTGTTAACTGATGACTGGTGATTCTAGACAGGGAAGTGGGGAGAACAATTGGTGTGTGCAGTGTGATGATCAGTGTATGCAGGTGTTTGTGGTTGACTGTGTTGTGCAGGTGTTTGTGGTTGACTGAGTGCTGACCAGGGCATGGAACTATGGTTATGAGGATGACTCAGACATATTTGGCTGTAACAACACCCACCCCCCCAAAAAAAATAAAAGACATAAAATAATTCCTTTGGAACTGCTCATTTTCAGATTTTTATTTAAATTTATCTAATACCTGACTGCTATTACACTTGTAATGATGTGGTCAATCACCCCCCACCCACCCACCCACCCACTGACATGTGCCTGTATTTGTCAGTTTAGCTGTGGCTGGTTGTTGTTGTTGTTGTAATTATTGTTGCCACTCCCTCCTTCTTGGCTTGCCTCCTGTTTCACCTGTCTCTTGTTTTCCCCTTGTTAGTATGTATATTAGTATGTATATTTCCCTCGTGTTTTGCCCTCCATGGTTGGTCTTTGTATTGTCACCTCTGTGGTCTTTGTAGCGTCATCCGTGTATGTCTGCATACTTATTAAGTGCTCTATGTTTGCACCACTGTCTCGGCTTCCCCTCACCATGACAACACTGTGGTATCTGCTAATATAGGGCAGAGTAGTTTCTTTAAAATGATTTTGAATAGCAAAATATACTTTTTTCCTCATTATGTAAACTGTAAAATGTATTTATTTAAACTTCCCACTGAAGAACATTCTTTAAAATGGGCTGAATGGAAACGGTTTAAATATTTTCTCACAAGAACAAAAATGGCAGTCTTTATTTTTTAATACAGTTTTCCACCATGATGATATTCAGTTCTATTTAGGAACTGTCTGAACAAACCTTTAAAACTTTAATATGTCTGTAAGATTTTAGTTAAGTAATTCAGGTATTATGATGGAATATTTTGGACCTCACATAGTTCGAGATCTGAGAGATTTCTGGGTTTCCTCATCACTATTCCCACCATATACGTTCTTTCCAAACCAACCCTAATGTCAGAAATAAACTGTGGAGGCCACCCAAAGGATATAGCTGCTGCCCGGGCGACTTGGAAAATGACATATTTGGAAGTTTTAAAGCTTTGCACTCACACCCCATTAAGGTTCACTGTATGTCTCCTGGGGGGATGTGCTGTACCACATCACTAAAGAAAGCCTCAGTCATCTTGAATTGGTGTCTGGGTTAAGTGACAGCGTTCAGTTAAGATGTAATGATATCATAAATAGATGAATGACACTTTTAAGTATTTCTTGATAGACCCATACTGCATGGGTGTCAATGTTGAGTTCCTATATTTCTTTCTGAGATGGTAGATCTTGAAATGTAATAAGATTTATTATTTAAGTTCACTTCTGTCTGTGTAAAGCATTTTGAATTGCCACTGTGAATTACCTTGCATAACACATTTAAAGATTTGATAAAACATAGTCTGTTGCTGTCCAATAATAACATTTTACACACAATATATAGATGCTTCACACAGGTTCCCAAAATGAGAAAAAATGAACAAAAAAGAGAAAAACTGAAAGAATTAACAATCCCTAAAATGAATGTCACTTGTTACTGCTCCGACAGGAGGTGTGTGTGAGAAATCCCTGCCACCTGCTGTCTTCTTGTGAAATGGAAGAATCGAAAATGAACATGTATCACTGGAAAGAAGTTCTAATTCATTAGTTCAGACCATGGAGAATTTTTATTCACAAACTATTATATAGGTAGCTAGTAGTTCCAGTATAATGCAATAATTCTTTTAAATCGCTTGCGAGAGTGAGGCAGAGAGAGGGGGGAGAGAGAGGAGGGGGTAGTAAGAGGGGAGAGAGAGGGAGTGAGGGGAAGAGAGAGAGAAACAGAGGGAGAGAGGAAGAGATAGAGGGAGAGAGTGAGATAGAGGGAGTGAGTTTGGGCTTGCACTGATTGCCACCGTGCAGGATTAAGGGTTAATTATTTAATTAAATGTAAATTATGATGATGACGTGAACATCCATGACATGAATTTTCGTGGTGACAGTGTGAATGTGTACTGTGCGGCCTAGAGTGTGTAATGGGGAACTGGCCACAGTTACAGCTTGATGTCTCCCTGCTTTCTTAGTTACCCTGGTCTTGCAAATGCTATGCGTAAAATAGTTGAATACTGGTCCATGGCAGAGTGTTGATTTCAATTTTAACATCTGCTCTAATTAAAAACTGCATTTGTGTTTGTGTGTGTGTGTGTGTGTGTGGCAATGGCATATTTATTCACCAGTGCATCCTGTTTAACACACAGATCAAAGAGACCATGTGGGATTCTAAAACCAGATGAATCCAAAGCCCTGTTCCCATCAGCTTTGTTACGGAACTGGCTGGGAATGACTGAGTCATGGACATGCCATTGCTTTGCTGTCTCAGTTTCCTATTTACAAACTAGGTTACAAATTTTAATCACAATTAATCAATTTCACTCTTGCCTGGCTAACTCAAGATCCTTATGTTCAGAAAGACTGGAATGTTAAAAATGTATGTAGAATGTAAATAGAAATTTGGCCCCACACCCCCGTAGAGAGTGGTGACATTGCACGTGGCTTTGTGTTTACACTTTGTCCTCCACACGCTCTCTCTGTTTTGATTTGTTGCCACGCCTCCCTTATGTGATGTGAGTTGTGTTTCATTTGCCACACCACCCGAGGGCTGTTAGTATGTTTACCCTTTTTGTTTCCATGACCATGTTGGTAATTGTCGTTACGTTGGCTTTATATTGTTCCAGTTTCTGCACTTTTATGTCTGGTTTAATTTTCATTCCATTCATTAAAGAGTCAGTTGGAGACTCATGTTTACCTCCTTTCTTTGTCCGTATATTCTACTCCCGTGACACATACTACGACAATTTAATTGTTTACCTTCTGTGACAGATGAGCTTGGGTCGCACGTCCTCTTATCCCAAATAATTGCTTCAAGAACTGTATTATGATTTATCATTCAGTTTGATTTCCAAAGATGCACTGCAATCAGTAACACGGAAAAAGCTGTTGCACAGAAGGTTTGAGATCTGTCTCAACATAGTTCTTGTAGAATTCAACGAGCTGCCTGAAATCGTCCTACAAACTGGGGCAAGAAAAACTTGCTAGCTCTATCAGAGCTCAGGCTAAGCAATGCTTGCTGGAGCAGGTATCAGCTTAGTGGGCAGCTTGTTGAAGTGCTGTGGTTCAGACAGCTGTAGGTAATGAAGGCCAAAGATGTTGCAGGGCTTTGCCTCGTCACTGCCCTGACAAAATGGGATGTGGTGGGAGTGTGCGGGGGCCGCAACGGCTGAGAGCCCTGGGAGCTCAGATGAGTGCCATGACCTTCCCAGCCTGCTCCTTTAACCTTCCAACTGTGCTAGCAACCTTATTGGGCCTTTACTACTCTGCAGGCCCCTCTGCACCAGGCGCACATCTGCACACACGTCTGCACACACGCCTGCATCAGGGAAATCAGACACACACAGCCGCGCTCCCCCTCGTCGCCAGCTGTGTGTCGTCACTTACCGGCTTTCCGGACTCTCCTCCTGCCAGGGGATGCGGTATAGCGCTGATGTTCGATGCCCCCCCCACCCCCCCAACCCCTTAAAAAATGCTGAGCGCAGCCTCCTGCAGGGATATATATTTTCCAGGCTGCGTTTCAGCCCTGGAGGTGGAGAAGAGAAAACATTGAAGGCAGACGATCACATTACCATGAACTGAGCATAGAGGCACGTGCACTGACCAGCTTTGAGACTTTTGGTGCAGGTTTATTTTGACCAGAATGGTGAGCGGAGGAAAAGGTGCTAAAGACATTGAACAAATCCCACAGCTCTTTAAAGGAGCGAGAGGAAGAGATGGTCTCGTGCTAAAGCCACAGGAGGAACGTATGCCTGCAAAAAGCATTGAGCCTCAGCTTGTGAATAACTGAGATTTAGGAAGCACACAATCTCTTAGTCCAGTAAGTAGAAAAGAGAAAAGAGCAAAACGTTTACAATGATATTTATTCTTTATTTTTTAGCACATGCATTCATTGAGAAATCCTTCTGAGTAGTTTTCTCAATGAAGAGAAGTAGGTTTACATGATTCATATTTTTTTACACTGTCTAAACTGCAGTCACTGAAGTGAAAAAGATACATCCTGCTGTAACTGAAGTGAAATGATTAAATCTGGAGCAAGTATCACGTAGCTTATAGAACACCAGTGTGCAGGCCATGCACACATGAACATGATCGTTAAATCCTGACCATTCGGGGCATGTTAGCATTGGAATTTGGAAAAAATGGTTGTAGAAGCAAAGCTAATAAAATGTTAGAAAAGTGTAAGCCCTAAAAAAGACAAGGTAAGATCTCTTAGTGAATTCACCATTGAAATGCATTCATGCTGTTGCAGTTTGGTAAAGCTGTGATCCAACTACACATGTGGATGAGCAAATTCAGAAGCAGTTCAAGAGATACAAACTGATACCTCACAAAGAGTTTAATACCAAACACTAAACTGACCATATGGTGTCACATGACCAGTGATTTCAGGCATATTCATACAATACCATGACAGCTGATATGTCCAAACAGAACAAATAATGGGCTGCCAGCAACCAAGATATTTGGTCATCAACTACAGCACTCTCAGATTAAATTCAGACACTAAAGAACATGTTCATCAACTACAGCACTCTCAGATTAAATACAGACACTAAAGTACATGTTCATCAACTACAGCACTCTCAGATTAAATACAGACACTAAAGTACATGTTCATCAACTACAGCACTCTCAGATTAAATACAGACACTAAAGTACATGTTTATCAACTACAACACTCTCATATTAAATACAGACACTAAAGTACATGTTCATCATTACACTAAAGTACCAACCACCACGCCCAACTCAACTTATATTATTCATCTTTTATTCAGTAAAGCAGTTTCATATGAAACCATTTGATCTTTGTTTGAATCAGCTGTTGCTGGCAACCCCAACAAACCAATCTGGGCCTACAGATTAGCAAAAGTATTATAGCATCAGGACAGATTTTAACCCCAAAAACAGGCCCAATTATGAATGGAGAATCCGGAACAAGCATAGAAGATTGCCTGCTAGAATATACATGAACCTGGAAAAGCACTCAGTCCATGCAGCTGTAAGTCAACTTTAATAGGCACCAACAAACACTGACCTTTACAGAAATGCCCTTGTGACACGATTAGGTATACTTCAGAATTGGTGGTAGTCGTTGTAGCGGGCTGGGCAGGAGAGGCCCTGCTTGGCTAATACGCACCCTTGAGGCCATCGGGTGAAACATGCTAGCAGCTGTACACAACCACATGGAGCATATGCAGCTGGACACAACGTGTGCAGCCTCTGGGCCCCACTGGAGGCACAAAGAGAGGTATGTACTGAGCTACTTCACAGGGTGCAGCGCTGACCTGGGCATTACCATGGGAACAAAGGCAACACCTGCCCTTAAAGTAACCCGAGAAAAGCCACCTGGAAACAGTGGTATGTGATAAATGTAGGAAGCATATTGTTTATTCATATGTAACAAAGCAGCAAGTCTTGCAAGTCTTTGTAAGAAATTCACAGAAAAAAAATCTGTTTTCTTCAAATATCGTCAAGTGAGCGAGGAGAGCATCTGGTCAACCGTAAATAGAAGACACCCTTAATAAATCACGCATGCACATTTCTGACGAACTTACGCCATGTACTTGCACATCTTAGATGTTCCTTCACACCCAGCACTGAAAAATCCTTAGTCTTCATTGGGCAAAGGAATGGTTTATTTCTAGTACTTTCTAATCCTACATTTTTGTGCGTGAGTGGGTGCCTTATGGCAATTAATTTTAACACATGGACTGCCATGTGTACAATGTATATATATTGTGTGTATAATAACAATTTGTGTATAGGTCTTGAGATGAAAAGAGTTTGGTTGTTGGATATTACAAATGTCATTAGCTGTAACAAGTGTAGACTACTATATGAAAATATTCATGAATTATTAACAGTGGTAGATAAGCACTGGCTTTAACAGACATTCTGCAGAAATTCTGTGGTGTCTGGGTTTCTCATTGTTTCAATGTAGAACCCGAGTGGTCTGAGTCTGATCAGTAGCAGACACCATGCACAGAGGAAGAAGTCCATAAATCCCATCAGATCTTGCTCCCCTCCCCCTCATACCAAACGAAGGCCCAGATTCCACGGAAGTGGTGTCACTTGTCCAGAAAGCAAGGCCACACAAACACAAGAAGTGATTACCCCATAGACCAACAAATATGTCCAGCATGCTAAAAACCTTTTTCTAAAATCCAGGTAATCGGGTGCTATGGGAAGCAAGTTGTTTTTAACATAATAGACCAGAATCTCTGTGTGTTTGCATGTTCTCTTAATGAGGTTATTCAGACCCTAAGAAACTGGGCAAACATCTCAGGATTCACTGAAGAAGATAACTAGTATCAGAGGAAATGACTGGTAAGTACTCTACTTGATCTGTATAACCCTCCAGTAATGTGGATGATCTGTCTTGGAGAAAGAGACAGACCGAAACATTTTCGCAAATACAACACAGCTGGCACTGATTTATTAGTGAGTCCTTCAGAACAAGTGGAATGCATGGAGACTGGGCTGGCTTACACAGTGTATGAACACGGAGCATGTCATTGATACAGGAAACCACACACCACACCTGAGGGCTAATAGTGCTCCCTGGAGGATGACCTTCAGCTTTCTAACTGTGTGTGAGTGAGTGAGCGAGCCAGTGAGTTTCAGGAGAATTTCACATTGAAAATCAAAGATCTTTTAATTAACAATATGTGGTACACAACAACAGTATGGAAGCAGTCTAAATGTCTGTGAATTGCCAGTACATAGACAGCAGCAGCACAGAGAATGTCTATGTTTTGTAATAAAGCTTACATTTTTATTAGGTTATTAGAACTCAAATATCGTATGGTAATTGTATTTCAATTATGTTAAAGTAGCACATTGAGATAACTAGACTCTGCTGTTGCAATGTAGGAACGTATGTATATATGTATGTGCTGAATGTTTTTCCACTTTCTGCTTTCTAAAAAGTGTACAGTTCCTGTGCTTTTGTTGTGTAAGCTGTTGTGTAAGATTAAGTAAGCATGTTTGTGCTTAGTCACTTGAACTTTCACTTTTATTTACTGTAATATGATTTTTATCTTTCTTTCTTTCTTTCTTTTGTGCTATGCTATGAACTTTCATCCTATAGATAAATAAAAAGCTCCCTTTACCGAAGGGTTTGATGTACTACATGTGTGATAAATTAGAAGCTGACGAGGACTCCAGGAAAAGAAGAACAATGTGCAGCAGACCATAATCAACTTCTCAGTATTAGACCATAATCAAGCTCTCAGTATTAGGCTGAGATCTGCAGAGCCACTTTCTTCGCTGTACATGTCAGCTAGGGACAGGAGGGTAAACTGCAAAAACGCTACCATATGCTTTTACACATAATGATGTGATTTCACAGCTTTGGTTAATCATAGTATGAAGAAAGGAATTAAGTCTTTCTGCCCTGGATGGGGGGAGTTGAACTTGAGCCTAGCAATAGCACAGTGTTCTTAGCCACCTACCACTGAGATGCAATTATGAATGTGTACATGTAAGAGAACAATGAGGATCTATAATGATTTTGTGCCTCTGACAAGTACTAATTTCTGTTTTTTAGGAACATCGCCCACATCAGACAGAGTGATATTTGCTCAGGTATAAAATTGGCTATTGTAGGTATAGCAAAAAAAAGCTACATTTTGCTTTTTGCATTTTGCACTTTGCATTTCAGAGGAAACACTCCACTGCCCAGATTACCTTCCCACTTCTTGCTTAATGAATTAGCAGAACTACATCTGAAGCACTTACATAAACCCATGTAACAAAATTACATTCAAATTCATAGAAGGGTTAGTTATACAGATATGCCTTTAGAGTTTGCCTTTAGAGTTTGGATCACAGTGGTTTATTTTAAGGTTGGAATCTTTTGGAGAAACATTCTAAACTAAACAACTAAACTATCTTTCACTCTCTCTCTCTCTTTCTCTTTCTCTCCCTCTCTCTCTGCCCAGGCTTTTCTGTAGGTATAGAAACATACATCTTCCCAGTTCAGACATTTATGAGATACCCCTCTGAGGAATCATATTTCCTCTTCGATCTGCTACTGCAGATAGGGTAGTAAATGTGAATTAAGAGAGAGAGAGGGAAGCAATGCAGGGGGTTGACGCTGACACCAGGGATGTGCCTGGAACAGTGGGAGCCTTCTGGGCTGAGTGGAAGCATCCTTCAGTGTGCCTGATTCTTTATCCAGTCTGCCCCCATCAGCCACCCACAGCTCAGTGCGTGAATACAGAGGTATTGCGTCTCACTCCAGCAATACTGGTGACCAGATTTTCCCTCACTGTGTTCAGAAGGCACATGGGGATACCAAGGGCCACCACAACCTGGACACTGAAGCCCCGCAACATCCATAAACATTCATTACCTACACTGAGGCACTCTCGTCGCTGATAAACAAGGGGGCGTATTAGAAGCATTCTGCAGGTTTCTCTTCACTGCGTTTGTGGGCTGTTTTCAGCATATGGTTTCGTACTCACAAACTCTTGAGCATGGTGAAGTGGTTAACACAATGCTTGTGGCATTCTCATGTGTGCTGTAAAGGGTTCAAAAGGCAGGTGCAGGAGGCTTCATTATTCTGGTACATAACATGGTGACCCAATTTAAGGTTGTTTTTCTTTCTTATGAAATGGGCACTGGATGTGGACAACAAGCCTTGTTGATGTCATAGAGTAGACATTATTGTGCACAAACTACAAAACTAACTACATGAGTAACCAGAGTCGATTAGCATCCCTCACTTCATCAGTGCTTTCAGAGGTCAGGTGGCTGTCAGCTTTATAATACACTCTTTGTCTCAGTCAGCACTAACGAAGGAGATCTCTGTACAGCACACATGTAATCTGCATCATTAATGCTTTAATGCCTTTAGCCCTATTCTTCCACCACAGTATATAACCATACTAAACATATGGAAACCATTGGCAAAGTGCCTACTCTTCTGGACTGAATTCACATGCAAATTATCTCACCAAATTACATGTGCTCCCAGCGTTAGAGATGGGCAAAACAAAATAGGAAAATTCGATCACTGTCAGAAGGGTGCAGACCACGGTAAGAAAACACGGTAATTGCCCCAGCTGCAGTGATTTAAAGGTACACAAGCTTCCGGAGCTCCGCCATGGCTACACCTCCCACATCCTCATATCACACTTGTTCATTTTCACCACCATCTGTAAACAGAACAGCAACTCTCCAAGAAAGGATTTCACAAGTTTGGGGTCAAAACCAACATGTTCTCACGGGAAGGATAAACAACACAGGCTGCAAATAAACAGCAGTTCTATAACCCCCACCTTTAGGAGTCTACCAATTAACACAATGTAGAGTGCACACAACCCTGGACAAGGAGGGCACGTTCTTCCTCAGCTTCATACCTTGAGTAAGAGATTGTTGCACTTTTTTGCATGTAATTTGTTTGTAGATTTGAATAGATCACTAGGCCTTGTAAGGACCTGTTACAATAACATACTCCCACAAAGTGCAATAGACTGCAATTACAATTCACAGTTTCAGGCTGTGTGTGATCTCTGGCTATGTGACCACAATATGAAAACATATTAAAATGCTTCATCATGCTTCAGAGGACAGGTGCAGATCAGTAGCCACACCCTGGTGCTTCCATGTGTGACTACTCTCTCTCTCTCACACACACAGACACACACACTCACACACATCGTTCTGCTCACAAGTGCAGTCGTCTTTCCTTCTTTAAGCGTCTTGCTGAGAAACTGTTGGAAAGCTTGTAGATCTGGTTTGCCTTTTTTTAACCACTTCATAGATGTACACAGAGATACATGTGATATTGTTTTACCATTATCGTTGCACATGTAGGTATGTGCTTCATGCATGCAGCGATACTATTTTTGCAAGTGTGCACATTGGTCCTTTCAGGACAAAGGTTAGTCCACACACACACATGGCAGATATGGGTGACATACAAGCATGAACATTTGTGGCAAAAATGACTGAATCTTAGCATAACAGAATGTTGGATGATGAAAACCAGTGTGGCGAAGTCCTCGCCAAAGGTGTCAGACCCGTTTATAGTAGAAATGGAATAATCTTCCTGTCTTTTTGTATAGCAGTCATTTTATTGACCTCTCGTCTTAGGTAAAGGTAATAAACAATAAATTATTTTTGGATAGTGTATTGATGCATCACAGTACAAAGCGGTGACAAAATCCACCATTTACAGCTAAATTTAAATCAGAAACCAAATAAAATGTTTAATGTTTTTCACTGAATGAAGATTTAAGTTTAAACAAGAAGAGTTGATAATGTAAACAAAACTTTTCCCATGAAATGTTTTCAGCAGTATCAGCCATTCAGTGCTTGTCATTTTGCATATGGTGTTTATAAAAATATAAACAAAATTCTTCACTCTATTTTTTTGAAAGGCCTGAACAAAACAGACTGTTGAGAAACTACTTCAGAAAACAGCATCTCAGTGACTGTGAGTTTGCATTCATGGTTCTGATATGCTTTCAGTGTGATGACAGCAAATCTAAATAATGGCTTCTGAAAATGTTTGTGTACTTTCTATACATGCAAATCTTTGGTCATAAAATTTGCTTTTTGCCATCACACAGCTAGTTACCTGCAAACCATGTACACTCTAGGCCAAATCTTCACATCTTAGGAGATATCTTGTAAATTGATGATTTTATCAGGACTCTGTACCTCATGAAACAATGAACAGCCCTCTGCCAGATATTCTAATATTCCTTAGTCTAACATCCCTGCAAGGTGGGTGTCACAGGCTTCACAGTGGAGGTGATTGCTAGCGTTTGCTGACAACTATGGCCTGCTACCATCCCCCAGCAGGGCCCTGCAACTTCGCTTATGTTTTTGAAGCCCCCCGCCCCCCTCCACCTGGATGTACGGAATGACGATCACACATCGTTTGGCTGTTTAGCCTAGCGAGGGGGCACTCTGGGACCGTGGGCTGTGACCCGGGCGATGGTGTGGAGTGTTAGCTGTGTGCCTCTCTGTGCGGGGGGCCACCAGACAGGACGCTTCCGTCTGCCGGAGCTGCTGGATGACTTAGTGCTGCTGGTGTTCTCAGAGGCTCCGTGTGGTTCGCAAGCGTGCAAGCTCTCTGCAGAACAACAGCCCTCACTCACAGACTTCAGATGGAAACATGCGCCCTGCTTGGGTGCATAATTCAAACTTGCAGAGCAGGGGCTGTGCTAATGTGGCCTGAGTGTGCTGTGTGCTTTTCACACTTGAGGTGCGAAAATTCTCCTTTGACGCAGCTACGGCTCATTCACACCAGGCATAAAAGACCAACATATCAGCTTCTGATCTATGGCATGATGCACTAACACCAAGATCTGAATGTAGACGATATGATAACATGGTGATAATGAAGATCTGAATGTAATGATATGATAACATTTGGGATCTACAGCAAAATACATGACGACACCATAGAGAAACAGTAGCAATGTGCTTTTCTGTGGAAGCCATGCATTCAACTATCATAACCCCTTGTTTGTTTGACTTTTGGCATCCAAATGCCTGTCTAAACATTTGCTAAAAAATATTGGAACCATCACAGGTATTCAGGTCAGTGCATTCTTGCTGGCTTGTTAAGAAAAGATCAGAAAAGCTGGTGTGAGTTGCTGCTGGTGTGACGCATGCGGTTGTTTAACGGCTGTTTTCGTGCATGCCGCTGCTCTGCTCGGGTCTTGGCTGCGGTAGCCTTTTCCATCCCTGAGCTCATGCATAAAAACAGGGTCTGCAGAGGAGGACATTGCATTCAGATTCCCTCATTGTTTAGTTATGAAGCTCCCCGTCAGAGAGAAAAAAGCATCTTAAGCAGAAATGTTGATTTTAGAAACCATATTTCAGTTATGAGAAGCGAGTCTGCTCTGAGGTATTTAAAGGGGACCTGGGGCTGGTTATGCAGTGTGGGGATCTCATCTTGTCTGTGATGGCTTGATCAGCTGGAGCTGCGTGTGTGTGTGTGTGTGTGTGTGTGTGAGTGATCTTTGGGTCACATGATGGCAGCAGCATCATGAACAGAAGCAGCGCCTGCGCTGTCTCCCCCACCTGCTGCCTCCACACTACGGAACGGATGTCCGCGTCCTCATGACGGAGTGGCTCTTCGCTCATTAAAATAGCAGCAGCAAGTGTACAGTGTGCAGGGGGTATATGAAAACACGGAGGTCGGATCTGTTCGACAGCCACACGCACCGCAGACACACAGGTCAGCAGAAGCCAGCCAGGCCTGCCCTACTGCACTATACAGTTCTGAACATCTCCCTCTTTCCCTACGTGTGGGCGCGTGAACACTCGGAGGATTGTTCATGGCAGCCTGAGGTGCACGTGACAGTGGAGGCCTGGTGATACTCTTCCTGAGGCCAAGGTTCCCTCTGTCTGCCTGGCTGGGCTTCTCACTATTTAAGAGCATCTGACTTTATCAACCGAATGTCCTTGGCCGGCTCGCTGTCCTGTCACCATAAGCTTTTCAGGAATCCAAATAAAATGGCTCACAGGCGGTTAATCAAGTTTCTGATCTGCTTTGGGCCTAAGGTGCAAGCTGCCGTATCGTGTGCTGGCATCACCACGGCGACCGTCCTTTCTTCAGATAGCTTGTCTTGTCTAGATGCGATTCTCTTCATCTCAGGCTTTCAGGACACAAATGGCCGCCAGAGCCTCATCAAACTGTCGTGTGGTGAAAACAACACCGCCGCGTTCCTTCCAAAAACATACTCACATTTAACACATCACCGTTTATAGCTGGGCTTTCATTCTGAGGGGCTCTGACACTGAAGCTCTCACTCAGCCCTGAATCAGAAAGAAAATTCGTGTGTGAAAAAATACTTTTGTGTCATCTTATAAATTCCCCTGAAGATTAAGATATTTGACAATTTATATGCTCAGTTTATACTGTTTCAGTATCATTTGATAGATACTGATATGTACTGATAATACAGAATATACAGATACAACAGAATATACAGAAACATACGTATACTACAGAATATTCAGATGCATACAGAATACATATTCAGAATGTGTAAAATGCTTATTTGCACAGACATGGTCTAATGAGATGACATCCTGTGACATCCTGACATGTCTATCACTCACTTTAAGACTACAATGAGTGTATCTTCTAAAGCTAATTTACATGTGTTTTCTTAATTCAAATAAACAGCAGTCTTGCAGCTGCAACTTTCAATATTTCTTTTAATAATAACTCCCATAACTCCACCTCAAAATGATGTAATTCCAGCTCATGCCACTACCATCTTGACTGATTAACATTCTAGGGTTTAGTAGTTTAGAGATTCATATTTACACACTGATGTGTGTTAGGATTGGACCATTTGTCTTTGCAGTAAGAACAAGAATTAGATTTTGCATGTACTTGAACCCTTAGGGCAAGAAATGTAAACTTTGAAAAAAGCTATTATATCCTTTTCAATGATTTAATTGATTATTCCAATACTGGTATCATTATAAGGTAGAGAATACACATGGGTAAAGAGATGTTTTTACTCAGACACTATGCCACTAGTTGCATTACCTTTTACCTAATTAACTTTCATTATTAGTACACACCATGTACATGCTAATAAGCAACTCACATCACCTTTTTGAGCAATGCAGTTTACATAATTTCCCAATGCATGGTATTCATAAACTCATATATGTATTCATAATATTATACACTCACTTTATTATGTACACCAATCCAACTGCTCATTAACGCAAATGTCAAATCAATCATGGCAGCAACTCAATGCATTTAGGCATGTAGACATGACCAAGATGATCTGCTGCAGTTCAAACCCGAGCATCAGAATGGGGAAGAAAGGTGGTTTAAGTGACTTTGAATGTGGCATCATTGTTGGTACCATACGGGATGGTATTTCAGAGTATTTCAGAAACTTCTGATCTGGGATTTTCACTCACAACCATCTCTAGGGTTTACAGAGAATGGTCCAAAAAAAGAGAAAATATCCAGTGAGCGGCAATTCTGTGGGCGCAAATGCCTTGTTGATGCCAGAGGTCAGAGGTGAATGGCCAGGCTGGTTCGAGCTGATAGGACGGCAACAGTAACTCAAATAACCAGTCGTTACAATCGAGGCATGCAGAAGAGCATCTCTGAACCCACAACATGGCGAACCTTGAGGCGGATGGGCTACAGCAGGAGACCACACCGGGAGCCACTCCTGTCAGCTAAGAACAGGAAACTCACCAAAATTAGAGAATAGAAGATTGGAAAAATGTTGCCTGGTCTGATTAGTCTCAATTTCTGCTGTGACATTCGGATGGTAGGGTCAGAATTTGGCGACAATAAAATGAAAGCATGAATCCATCCTGCATTGTATCAATGGTTCAGGCTGGTGGTGGTGGTGCAATGCTGTGGGGGATATTTTCCTGGTACACTTTGGGCCCTTTAGTATCGTGTCAACGCCACAGCCTACCTGAGTATTGTTGCTGACCATGTCCATCCCTTTATGACCACAGTGTACCCATCTTCTGATGGCTACTTCCAGCAGGATAACACGCCATGTCACGTCGAATATCATCTCAGACTGGTTTCTTGAACATGACAATGAGTTCACTGTACTCGAATGGCCTCCACAGTCACCAGATGTCAATCCAATAGAGCACCTTTGGGATGTGGTGGAACGGGAGATTCGCATCATGGATGTGCAGCCTACAAATCTGCAGCAATGATGGTATCATGTCAATATGGACCAGACTCTCTGAAGAATGTTTCCAGTACCTTGTTGAATCTATGCCACAAAGGATTAAGGCAGTTCTGAAGGCAAAAGGGGGTCCAACCCGGTACTAGCAAGGTGTACCTAATAAAGTGGCTGGTGAGTGTATAATGTATGTATAGATAAAATCATATAATATATGATAATAATATATATGTTATATATGCATTCATAATTCCATGTTTTGCATTTGTATTCATAATATTATGCACACAAGTTGGCTGAGCTGAGGTTTATGCATCTATGCCAGTGCAGTGCTTCTTGTCTTGGCCTGTATCACTGCATCCCACATCGAGGAGTGGAAGAAATTATTCATTCATTCATTTTTTCATTCATTATCCGTACCGCTTATTCCCGCTAGTCGGGGTCACGGGGGGCTGGAGCCAATCCCAGCATCTCCGGGCGAAGGCAGGGTACACCATGGGCAGTTCGCCAGTCCACCACATGGCCAACACGCACACACACAGTCACTCTAGAGTGACCAATCAATCTAAGATGCATGTCTTTGGACTGTGGGAGGAAACCGGAGTACCCGGAGAAAACCCACGCAGGCACAGGGAGAACATGCAAACTCCACACAGAGCAGCCCAGACCGAGAATCGAACCCAGACCACCTTGCTGTGAGGCGACAGTGCTAACCACCACACCACCATGCCGCCCCTGGAAGAAATTAATAAAGGTTTTATTTAGAGAGACGCGGCTCTGGGAGACAATGACGAGAACCCTCAGACACGCGGACTTGCGCTCAAACACACCTATAACTCACCTCTGCAGCGCAGTGCAGGCCAGCGTGTTGACAGCAGCATAAGGGTCAAAGCACACAGCCATGTGTAGGGCTGGGATGAACTGCAGTGCGTGTGTGGGGCTGAGGTGATCTGCAGTGCGTGTGGGGCTGGGGTGATCTGCAGTGCGTGTGAGGCTGGGGTGATCTGCAGTGCGTGTGTGGGGCTGGGGTGATCTGCAGTGCGTGTGAGGCTGGGGTGATCTGCAGTATGGCACCTCTGCTCTCCAGATCCACACGCAGCCTTTTCCCCAGGGCACAATTCAGAAAAAAATAAAACATCTCTTAGACATTTTTTAAAATGACTGACAAGTGTAAGCTTCAGTCTAAAGGCTTGTTTCTTTGTCACTGTAATGTATACATAAGGGATATTTAGAATGTAGTAAATGGACTGACTTACATACATGTGCAGTTCCTATTCCCTCCTAGAGACCATGGAACCAGGTTATATCTAAATGCCTGGAAAATAAAGAAAATATGTGGTGGGTCCTCTGCTGCTAAGCAACAAATACAACAGTACCAGCTGTTGTCCAGTCTGTGTCAAATACAGTCATCAATCATTCAGAAGTCTTTTGTTGTTGTTCACAGGACATTTTGTCATATACTTCTCTATAACAGTCCAAACCATTTCCCAGGATGTCAAAAACAAGTGACAGACAAAGATATATCTTCATAATATTGGTGTCTTAAACCTGTCAAAGCAGCAGCCTGAGACAATATTATGAATTCCACTTGTAGGCAATACTTTTTGGTGTTTCTTGTCACTCACTAGATCACACAAAAATATTTAGTTTAATGAACAAGTGCATTGCTTTTAAAATTGTGTTTCTGCAGTAAAATTGTTTAAGAATATTTTTACCTCTTTGTGCAATTACGATTTTTTACTGTTTTGTTATAGTGGTATGTGTCAGTATTTTCCACTGACCATAAATTTATGTATGTATGCACTTCTAGAACATTTCCATCTTTCCACTGGAGAGAAAATCAGTGCAAACAGGGAGATGTACATTCTACATTGTTTGTGGTGTATCTGTCACGGTACGGAGGCCCCCTGCCGGCTGCCTCTGTCAGCCTCCGTCAGCAGCGACAGTGTTTATGTTGTCCTGTCTTGTTTGTTGTGTGTACGCTCCTCAGGTGGGTGGTACTCATTAGTGTTGTTTGTCTTTGTCTATTTATGTTGTATGTTTTTATCAGCCCATTGCTGGTTATTATTTCTTATTTTGACCATCACATGTTTTATGTTTGAGCACCAATCACCATTTCCTGATCACAAGGATTAATCTAAATCACAGATTTTTCCAGATCACAAGGACTAATCTAAATCACAGATTTTTCTGGATCACAAGAATTAATTTTTATATATATCCTGAGAAAAAAAGCTTTAATTCAAATTTAATTCTAACTTAAATAAAATCTTATCAATTTCAAGTCAAAGGTGTTCCTAGATTCAATATATGACATTTATCCAAAGATGAGACAGGACCCAGATTAATAAACTTGCTGGTAACCCTGGTGGAACTAATCAGCAATGTAGTCTGCTGTACTAGCGTTTTATTAGTGAGACCTGTTAGCGGTTTAGCACGCCACGTGGCCACCGTCTACCTAGCTTGTCACGAACCTACGTTTCAATTATAACTTGGTTCAGGTAACCAGAACAGAATGTGTGTTAAAACATGTCAAGGGTGCCAGTTAGTTCGTTTATTAGTTATTTAGTAGTATATTGTCGTGTTCTGCCACGAGCCAGCTACTAGCTCTTACTGTAAACCGTTGCTCTCATACTTTACATTTTTATTTTAAAATGTGGGCCTGAACATCTCTTTCAGACAGCTTCCTTTTGCGTCCACAGTTAATCCTGTTGGATGTTGTTCGTCCTTCTTGGTGGTATGCTGTCATTACCCAGGATACTGTGGCTCTTTATACATCACAAAGACTTGCTGTCTTGGTCACAGATGCACCAGCACTTTTGAACTCTGGTATGTCACCTATAATGTTGTGTGCATTGCAATATTTTGAGCAAAACTGTACTCTTACCCTGCTAATTGAACATTAACACTCTTCTCTTACAATTACAAGTGCAATTACTGAAGATTGGCCACCAGGCTGCTCCAATTTAGCCATGAAACCTCCCACACTAAATGACAGATGTTTCCGTTTCATTGTTCAACCCCTATATCTCTGTCGCTCTTCCTTTCACTCGATCTCTTTCTCGCTCATATATATATTGTTATGACCAATGATGGTCGTTGTTCGCGTGTGACGCAGAGGCTCCAGATGTGTCTCCCCTCCTGCCGCGCCCATCCTGGCGCGCCTCTTCCTAGTTAATGCGGATTGGCTGTTGTCATCTGAAGACCCGCAACTTATATATGCAACTTGAAGTTATTAAAAACTAAATACATCCTTTTTAAAACAAGTCAGGACTAGGTTAGTAGTCAGGTTTTCCTGTTTCATGCTTGTTTTAGATGTGTTTACTTTACAAGATGATTGATCTTTTTTATCTTTACTTTGGTAAAGGCAAAGTTGCCTGAATTTGTAAAATGTGTTTGTTTTAACATGTCATTTTCTTAACATTAGGCACTTATTCATATGCACATGTTACTAAGTTCTAGGCCAGCGGTCATCGGTCATGTCTTGGGGTTTGGGTTTCTTTGTTTGTGTACATATGCACTGCCTGGTCCAGTCAAGGCTTCTTAATTGAGATTTAGTATAACTCCAAGATCATGCTTGGCGTCTGCTGGGTTATTTGACTGGATATGTTTTCATTTTTGATAATTCATTTGATAAGCTTTAATCTGATATAGTCTAAAATAATTCATATTGTTACAATATGACATTTGACACATTTTGTTTAATAAAATGTTTAAAGCATCACAAGGGCTTTTGTATTATTTGTGAAAGTACATGCAAAACATGCAAAATTATACAATTTTACTGAATTATTAAAAAGCTAGAAATTCACAGTACCTAGCTGTAATTTTACAGTAATAAATAAGTAAAATACAGTACTTTTGTCACGTCCAGCCCCGGACTCCTCCCTGTGGGCGTGTGTTCCTGGTGTCTATGTCCTTCTGTGTATTTCCGTGGGTGTGGGTGAATGTGAGTGTGTTCATTCGTCGCACCTGTAGCTTGTCTCGTCATCACAAGGGGTTAGTGTGGTACGTCTATTTAATGTGTGCTTGCGCAGTGTCCCGTGCTCGTCGTTGTTTGAGTCACCGTGTGTGTGTGTCATTTAGTATTTGTCTTACGCGATTGCGCTTTATGTTAAAAAGGAATAAAAATACCCGTTTATCTGTCGACGCCTATGATCTCCGGCTTCTTTCTGAAAACCCCTCGCTCACCGTGACAGAACGACGAGCCTAGGAGAAAGATACCAGGCTACGTGAGGAACAGGAAGGCCAAAGTGGGCAGAAAGAAGGGGAGGCATCAACACAACCCCCTGCCCAGGCCGTCCCGTGTAGCCAGGGATAGGACCTCCATGAGCGAGGAGGAGGTCCGGGGAGCCGACCTCTGTAGTGATTCGGAGGAGGCAGCAGTACAGATACTGTGCGAACACCTGACCCGGTGTGGGCGCGAGGCCAAGGACCCAGCGATGGTACGGTTCTACCGCGAGCTAGCGGACCGGACCACGGCTGAAAGACTGGGCCACCGGGCGGTGAACGCTCCCCCCCTGAAAGAGGATACAGGCGACTTGGGGAACGGAGCAGTGCTCTGGATGGCCACCGGTGAGGTGGAACAAGCTCCCCCGGAGTACGAGTTTGGGGAGGAAGACTCTGAAGAGGAGGAAGAGAGGAGTCTCCCCTCTGAGTGCTCTCAGAGCACGGAGTGCTACGTGGGGGAGTACGACGGCCCCTCTGCCGCCGAGTACGAGGCGGAGTCGGAGTACCCGCACGACGAGGTAAACTCCGAGGAAGAGGAGAGGGGTCCCCCCTCTGAGTGCTCGCAGAGTACGGAGTGGTACGTGGGGGAGTACGACACCCCTCCCGCCGCCGAGTCCGAGGCGGAGTCGGAGAACACGTACAACGAGGTAGACTCCGAGGAAGAGGAGAGGGGTGCCCCCTCGGAGTGCTCCCTAAACGCGGAGCATTACGGGAAGGACTACGTCGGACCCTCTCCCTCCGAGTTCGAGACAGAGTCCGAGAGCCAGGAGGGGGAGGACTACGGTCCCCCCTCCTCAGCATATACGGACTACAGAGTGTCCGGAGGGGAGGGAGTGCCTCCGCCGCTGTCAGACGGCGGGGAGATGGACTGCAGGGAGGACAGTGAAACGAGAGAAGCCAGCATGCGAAGCGCCTGCTCCTCGAGAGGGAGGATGAGCGTGGGGGCGGAGCCTAGAAGTGTTCCCCTCTCACAGAGAACGTGGGTAGAGCAGGAAGCCCCTTGGCGTAAGCCAGACAAGGGCCAGCGAGCTCCGGCAGTGTTCGGGAGAAAGAAGGTGGATCGTGCCACCCAGTGCCAGGAGCCGGCGCAGGCGCCTGCGTCCCATGCGGCGGGGAGAAGACCCCCGGGTGCCGCGATAGGGGGGGGAGGTAGACCTGCGAACCCAGGCAGGCCTCCAGCATTCACGGGGAGGCAGGCAGGAAAACCTGGTCCCGTATTCTCTCCGCTTCCTTCCTTATTCCCACAACTCCCTCCTGTAATACCGCAGCTCCCTATCCCAGTGTTAGTGTCGATCCCAGTGTTTCTCCCGAATCCCCTTCTTCCTTTTGTGCCCATGTTAGTCAGTGTGCCTGTATGTGTTTTTGTCTTTGTGCCATTGTCATGTTTGTCTAACGTGTTTTCCCCTGTCTTCCCAGGGAGGGTGGTCTGAGGCGCGTGGCTGTGCTGCTCCCCTGGGGGGGAACGTCTCTCGGAGGCAGAAGTTTCCCGACGACCACGGGACCGCCCATAGGTGTGGGACCGCGGCGTCACGGCTACGTTGGGACTCCGGGGCGGAGTTGCCCCTTGGGGGAGGGCTATGTCACGTCCAGCCCCGGACTCCTCCCTGTGGGCGTGTGTTCCTGGTGTCTATGTCCTTCTGTGTATTTCCGTGGGTGTGGGTGAATGTGAGTGTGTTCATTCGTCGCACCTGTAGCTTGTCTCGTCATCACAAGGGGTTAGTGTGGTACGTCTATTTAATGTGTGCTTGCGCAGTGTCCCGTGCTCGTCGTTGTTTGAGTCACCGTGTGTGTGTGTCGTTTAGTATTTGTCTTACGCAATTGCGCTTTATGTTAAAAAGGAATAAAAATACCCGTTTATCTGTCGACGCCTATGATCTCCGGCTTCTTTCTGAAAACCCCTCGCTCACTGTGACAACTTTATTGGCAACTTGAGTTGCCAGTTAAATTCTGTAATATTGATATTGCAACAAATTATTGTAAAATACAATTACAGTATAAAAACATTTACTGTAAAAAAGTGGTAAAACTGTATTTGTTTTACAGTACTTTACCTTTTTTATTATACAGTAAAATAATGTAATTTCTTTCTGAGGTAAATTACTGTAATTTTACAGTTTTTTACTGGCAACTTTTTTGCCAGTAATATACTGTAAAATCTACAGTACATTTTTTACAGTGCAGTCATTTAATGTCCTTTAGGCACTCATTCAGCCTCTTCAATGAAAGTAAATCATTAAGTCCCAAAGGAATGTACAGCTGCTTCAACAGCACTGTGAAATTCCGAATTATCTGCCCTAGAGAAAACAAAATTGGGCCCAATAAAAGATCTTTGGGGAGCCCCAAAATGAGCAAAAAACAGCAGGGAGGAACAAACATTCTCCAGCTGTATATGAGCCACTTCAGGCTCCCTCTTTAATACCCTCACAGAGGACACTGCACACTCAGTACGTCCACAGTATCAAAGGCAGCACTTAAAATCCAGTAAAGCAAGAATAGTGCCAACAAGAATTTGTACACAGGATTGATATATGAGTGTGTAGAAAAAAGGGCAACATTGTATTGTGTAGACCAAATAAGAACAAGAAAGGAACAAATACAATCTCATTGTTCAGGGAGCAGCTAGAAGAGTAGAGGCCCTAGCAGCCCATGATGCGCAGCCCTGGAGATACGCACCTGTGGGGTTAGGGAGGAGGGAACACACTGAACTGATGATTGGGAGTGGGCAGATGAGGGAGTGGTTGAGGGCAGTGATTGACAAGAGCTTAAGTGTGTGTGTGTGTATGTGTGTGTGTGTTGCTGCCAGGCAGAATGATGTCACAGACTGCAGGAATGTTACTTTTGTATTTAGTGTATGACATGCAAAGCTTGATATATATTGTTTTGCATTTTTATTTGTCCGATAAAAATAGTTTTGTCTGGTGATATGAGTTGTGGCAACAGGATTTCCATTCTCCTGCTATTATTGATGTGAATATTTTATAAACAACAGGACAGACAGGTCTGGATGACCCAAAATTAATCTTAGCTCTCTTTCATAAATACTGATATAATGATACTGATAGTATTAATACTGATAGTCTTTATGCAACGACGCCAGAACTTTATGCTAGAACTTCCCCCTTTTGCACCCAGTTATATGTTGGCAGGAAACCTGCCAGTAGTTTTTAGTGAACCTTCCTGTTACAAGGGACTTATTAGGTACAACTGCTATTAGAAATTGCTCAGTTGTAGCCTCCTACTAACATTCTTGCTAACCTTTCCATTTAATTAGCATTATAACGAATAGAAGCTTTCTCAATAAATAAATAAATAAATAAATACATTTTAAAAAATGAATTGAAGGTAACCCCCTCCTGTGCTTCCTTTCCCTTTAATGTCTGCATTTTTAATACACCACCTTTCCAAGCATTGTATATGCCATTATAACTCTAAATTTCCATAGAAAAGTAGCACCAGGCTAAGGTAAAGGTAGCCACTGTTGTTTTGGTCATATTTCCATTGATTCCACTGGATATATCATAGAGAAAATACCAATACAGTAGTTTTCAGCATATATGTATCTGTATTTACTATATACACAGATCTCCACCTTGTATTAACCTCTTCTTTTTGACTGTAGTATAAGTATAAGGAACCAATGTGTTATGTGGCTCATTCTGAATATAGGAGGCAATAATCCAAAGAAATGAGCAATTTATATATGTTGATGGGATTAGGTTTTCCCAGGCCTCCTCAATACAGGTATCCAAAGTGTTGTTTTCAGGTGTGTTTGCAATGGCTCAAACTGGATTTACCATGTAACCAAGAAAGAATCTAAGCCTTGGCTGTTCTTTTTTGTGCGTGTTATGGTTACAAGTGTGTGTGTGTGTGTGTGTGTGTGCAGATAATTGTGGAAAAGGTTTGCTGTTTTTTTAATTTTATACTTGCAAATGTTTTATCTGGGGCTATTTCTATTTTCCTGGCGTTGTGGGTGAACTGGCACAGGGGTGTCAGAGTCCAGTGGGCAGTGTTTGACTGAGGGGCCTGTGGACACATGCTTCTTTGTTTCATTAATTGTTATAGAAAAGAGTGTTATACAAAATGCAAAACAGTCAACAAAAACGCCCCATTTTACTTGTGTGAGAAAACCAAATTTACATGGGGCTCCCATCCTCTGACCTATACACAGCACGTGTTGTTCATGTTGAAAAATGTGTGGGCATGCACTCTACCCAGTGTGGTACCTGGACACTGGACAAGGATGCTTAGTCACTTTCAGCAAACAACAGACTACAGGCCACTGACCCAAACCTACCTTACTCACATAATGGCACCAACGCCAGGAGCAGCTTGGGAAGCAGAGTTGTCTCAGTGTGCTGTAGGACGTTCGCTTCCCTGCACCGTCTACAAATTCTACTTGGTTTACATTTCAAGAACAAATTACAAATTGACATCTCTCATCATGCCCATGAAGCAGCCGAGGAACATTCCTGTTCAGAACAGCAACTACAATAGAGACCACATAAACCCTACTGGACTTCCACAATAGTCCATTCATAACAGACCTCCAGGTGGTAGCTGAGCTCCAGAGGGAAAGCCCCTCTCTCTGACATAGAGACGACCCTCAGTGTGTGCACCCAGGTAAGTAGGTCATTATGACCCAGCTGTTGGAGTTTACATATCAAGTTTATCATTCAGGGACAATTCAGCCCTTCATACAGCAGCTAGATAAAGAGAAAATATTCTAAATGTCCTCATGAGAAAAAATGAGGGAAAAAAAAACCTTTTTCCCCCCTGCGGTTGGTTAGACCTCAGAGAAGCAGCTCCACTGTTCTTGTTCTCCATCTTGTTCTCCAAGTGTTGCTGTTCACTGCTTACTCAGCACAACTGTACTCACTGATGCCAAAGTAAATCAAAGCAACAGACTGCTAGCAGACCAATATATTCAGCAGTAAGACTCAGGGGTGATTTTGCAATCAAAGGTTGGTTCTGAGGAGTCATTTGTTTGATTGAGCATATACACAGATCTCCACCTTGTATTAACCTCTGTCTGGATTTTGCTAGGTGTTCTTTTTGACTGTAGTAAATATAAGGAACTGTTAAAGAAAATGAACAGTTATGTGGCTCATTCTGAACATAAGAATAAGAGACAAAAGTAAAAAAGAAAAGAAATTAGCAACTTGTATATTTTGATATAGTTTTAGGTATTCCTGGGCCTCCTCAATACAAGTATCCAAAGTGCTGCTTTCAGGTGTGTTTGCAAAGGTTTGAACTGGATTGACCAAGTGACCAAGAGGGAATTTTAGCCTTGGCTGTAGTTTATGGAACATGAAGACAGTCATGTAGAATTCCTCACAATGCTGGCTGTTAATACTCATGTTTGACAGCATGCGGTTTTCACCTTTGCAGCAACATCTCTTGTTCTTACTTCCAACTTTCTGTGTGGTTCTGGGGGTATCCTGAGGTACCTCTGATCTTACATTTCCAGTCAGAAGATGAGTCTGTCTACAGTTATGGGAGCAGATGGAATGCTACATGTAAACTTTCGACTGTCTGTGGTTGGGAAAGGAGAAATTACAGTACATCTTATTCAGAAGCTGCCTATTATCATTAGCAAGTATGACACCATGTTTTGACCTTCCAGAAGGTTGGAGTAATGGTCAGGAATGCTCTTATTTAAGTGGATGTTCGGTGACACATTGCTAATAGAGAAACGTACATTTATACAGCAGAATAAAACGATGGCTCTCAGTACTGAGTTACATTTTACATTTACTTATTTTACTGTTTTGACATTTTCAACGTTTAAGACCATATATTTTAAAGTACATTTGGAAGAATTTGCATACATACTTTCCTTTCCTAAAAACGTCTACTTTTCCCCAGTAATAAAATTGCGACATCATGAAAAAACCACGAGGAACCCAAAAAGTGTTTTATTCACTAAGAAAAAACACTAAAGTCTCAGAGTAGCAGATGACTACGGTGACTAGGGACCATCAAAGCAAAGTCCTGGATTTGGGGCACCTGAGAGGATTCACTGGAGTAAAGTACGCATGCTTTCATGCTCCCTTTGTGAAGTATTGGTCTGCTGGACTGTTTTTTGCTTGCGTTCCTGGTTACTCTGCCTGCTCCTCCAACACCTCCCAATTTCTGCCTCTTGATAACGACGCTGGATTGGACTGACTGAACACAGAAAGCGAGTCTGCATTCTGGATTCCAAAGGCGACATCCTGCTGTCTACTAGTCTGTTCCAAAAGCTCAATACAACCACTGGGTCCAACCTGTCTCTAGTGTTTGCTTACACTACACATACAAGCTGGCCTTTGGCACTGAAACTTCAGGTTCAAATATGACAAATGCGTATTTCTAAACTGTGCTATGTTTTACTGATCAAGATGTCTTGGGCCTCATTGTAGTTTGGCCATTTATTTTGATCATGGTACAGAGGTGTTTCACTCATCACTCTAGGTTCCTCTCAAGAATAACACACCTGCTTTCGTTAAATTTGACTGTTATTTTGGTGGTGAGCAAAATGTTTTTTGATCACGAGTCTCTAACCACTTGAGTCAGACAAACAGAAGGCAGATGAGCAGGGCTGACATTCCATTCTAGCAAACTCATTTCCTTCCACGGAAGCCAAGGAGTTCAGCTTCATTGTCTGACATGTTTAGACCTCATACTGTGAAGAATTTAATATATTTAAAGTGTGAAGTTTGGTCTATGAATGTATGTAGCTGTGATGTTTCTGCACAATGTGATCAAGCTGTGACGATGTTAATTTATTCTTATACTCTATATCTATTTAGTGGTATCTTGGCACACTGCTCTGTGGTGTGTTTGCAGTGCATTTTTAATAGCATCACATGGACTGGGTTAAGAGTTCTGCCATGATGTTGATACTGTCTTATTCAAATTACACCAGGAGTGTAAGGAGAGGGATGGTTTCCTTTGTCCCATTAATCATACTAATGTGTAATCACATCTTCCCTACTATCCTTGCACACATGGGGGAAGGGGTTCCTGAGTTATTCTGGTTCCTAAAGAAAAGAAAACAGATAATACAATAACTTTCTCTGTTTTAGTGGCTTCCTTCGCAGGTCCCTTCTGAAAACGGAACAAAAAAGGTGCCAGGAAAACAATGTTAAAAAAAGGTTCAACTCTTAAGCATGTGAGCATTAAACATGTGTCCATCTCCAGGTGGGTTCAATCTTCTATGAATGTAATAAATGTTCACTGGCCACTGTTGTGAAACATGGATCCAACAATCAGTGTCTGGTTTCCTTCACCCCTTTCAGCACAAAGCCTCATTGTTAAACAATAGAAGAAATATCTCTATGATGGTGACTGTGTTGTTTTTTTGAAAATGGAGATCTTATTTCAGCAAGAATTCAAGAAAGGCCAAGCTCAATACCACAAAGTGTTTTTTTTGTGTTTGTTTGTTACCATATTGTATATAACTGCGTTTGTAACTTTGACATGGTAGCAGGAGGCACAGAAGCAGGATGCTAGTGTGTCTGGCTGTTATTGTAGTCCATACTGAGTGTATGAAGATAAAATGCAAAGATAAAATGGAATAGGAGACTACAAAACCAGGGTCTATACACAAAGGAGTAAGTAGATACAGAGGCTAACCAAACATGGAACAAAGGGATGCCATGGGAGCCATAATGCCAGAGCAGTGAAGCCATGTCAGAAATGTACATCTGATCATATTCTACATGAGGGCAACATTCCAAAACATGAAGTTTTTATTTTCTTATAAACGGAGGTTAAATGTTTAGCATGAACTGCAATGACAGTAAATATTGTGACAATGTTTATTTATACTTTATTTATTCATCCATTCATTAATTATTCATATATTTGACAGAATTACATGGATTTACAGTATTCTTGCATGACACGGAATGGTCTTTTACACTCAGCAAATGTTGTTAGAAACATCTATTCTTACACGATGTGCTGACAGAATTTCATTAGTGTTAAGTGTTTAGTTATGTTCACCACACGTTATTAGAAACATTTATATATTACAGACCCACTTAAGTGCATCTGTTGTCATATCCTCCAAATATCTATCAATGGTCAGTCTTGGGCTGTAGTGACTGTGGCCTGGTTATTTTTGGTTGCCAGGTCATGCTCAACCTTCACATGTAAAACATCCAGAAACACAGCTGTGACTGCTGCACTCTATACCAGCACAGTCAGCACGTGTTGAGAATGGCTCAAATAATATCTAGTCAGCAACAGACACTGGCCAATAGGGGAGAGGAGGACTGACGATCTAAGCATTACAACAAAAGAACTGTAGTTTATAATTAGAAGCCTATAAAAGTGGACACATAAAGTGACTGTAGCATTTATTGAGGTTCAGGCCACATAATTACTGCTATTAAATTTAAGTTAGTTAAATCAAGGGAGCTAATAATGTAATCAGTGAAGTGCAATACAGTAACATAAGTATTAACCACAAAGCATGCTGGGAGGTTTGCGACTACACTGTCACACAGGCTGTTCTCAGAGACAAGGCCAGGAGGTCAGCGGTGTTCGGGAAGGCTCAGACTCATGAGTCTACACGTCAGTGCTCATTTACAGGGGTCAGTTCAGACAGCATGTGAGCACATCAGGGCTGCCTTTGCTAAAGTGTTTGCAGATGACAGTCTGTGTAATAAGCAGCACGGGTACGTTGCGTGTCAACATTTTTTGCATTGACACTCCAGACATGTAGTCTTCCAAAATCATATTTATTTAATTCCATGACTGGTACAAACAATAAATTGCTTCGTCTCCTGGATTACCGGCCGAACAACATGAATTCGTGTGATCAACGAGGATTGAAATGTTTCTTGGATGTCTTGTGTGTCCGCTACCAAGGGCCAAGTAATTATCCACAAATCAGCCACGCTATGAAGCCACATCATTAAGAACAGCCTCGCTGTTTTCTCCTCGAATCAGTGTCTAATGACCTGGCTCATGTTTCATTTATTTTCCTTCGCTCGTATGAGCATGTGTGGATGTGCAACGTTCTGGGCATACTTAAACCCGAGACATGGATCCCGGGCCATTTGGGGAGCCTGATGCTCGTAAAGAAGACAGACAGTGAGCGTGGCTAGTCCAACCCCCACCTCATGGGAGAACAGGCCGAGACTTCTCAAAGGCAGCATTACCGAACGTGTGTGGCTCAGACGTAGTTTCCGACAGTCCCTGATCCCAGCAGCACTCCCCGGTGACCTCAGCCCCAACCCACAGCGCTCTATTAGACAAACAATGTCCGATTGTTAGGCCACTGCATGACAAACCACAGCTTGTTCCTATGGCAACAGGTGGGACAAAATAGGCTCAATACATTCCAGACATTCCCAGGGAGCATTATCGACAAATCCTAAGTTCAAGGTTCGAGCCAGATTCACTTAACTCATGCTGGTTACGTAATGAATGTCTTTCCCCGCCCCACTCTCAGCTGTCCTATCACAATGTGTATTTACCAGAAGTGCACATGGTTGTGACCATATATGGACTTCAGATTTGGAACCAGGAGCTTCTCAGTCTGTATAAACCCATGGCTTTATGTCTGTGACAATGTTTCCACTATTTTCAAGTAGGAGACTTTCCTTTTAGTTAAAAAAGTGAACTTGCACAAAAAAGAGGTTATCTATAGTGGGTAATTCACTGTAATTTTAATGTTGTCCAGAAAGGGAAACGTTGAGCACTTTAGTTAAAGACGTGTTAGCAATGATTTCAATGTTTGATGATTAAATGTTTTTTGCAATACACAACATATTTTATTTGAAAACTAATCTATATACTTTAAGATCTATATCATTTAAGAAGTTGCATGTAGTAAAGCAATTATAACAAGTGTCAGTGACCTCTAGACACCAAGAATTCATTTAAAAGCAATCTGATCCTGACATTGTTGAAAAGAAAGAACTTCTTAAGTGTCAGATCTTATCTTGACGTCCATAAGATAGGTACATATAGGTACATGTTTGTAGTATATGACCTTGTGTGTTCATTCTGCATTTGTGATGTGCACTGCAACTGCACCAGGCTACTGTACACAAGCTTTATGTTAAGCAGACCCTTACTGAATAACATCTGTCCTGTAACCATGGAACTATAAAATCCTATGAGCCACATCATTCTTTTTTATAGTCCCTCACCAAATCAAATATTTGTATTGACCTTCCTTTCATAACACTCATAGTAGGCTGCTTAGTTTATCTCTGAGTCACCGATCTGATCAGATAACAGCCACGCTTGGACATTTTCCACCCCTCTTGTACCCCTATCATTCAAACATTTTCCCAACACTGAGAACCTCCTACTCACTTCAGACATCCAGAGGGCTGGCAGGACCTCCACTGCGGCCTGCGTAGCCCCGGGTTGTGCTGGACTTGGAATGCGGGTGAGAGTGAGAGTGACACAGCCCTCCACGTCTCGTCCCCCTGAGGCAGTGACTCACCGACTCAGCAGCTGGGTCCTCTCAGCCACCGTATCTCTCACACCTACATGGGATTGACCTTCCCACGCACATGACGGCACCCCGCCTTCCGTCTCTTCCTTTTATAGACGTCTGTGCGGAGCGGAAGGGTAGCGTGTTCTTTTGGATGGTTGTGTACGAGTCGTATTAGACCTTCATGTCTTTAAGCTGGAATACCACAAGGGAGCAGAGCAAATCGGCCCCTACAGTTCAGCGTCCCTACAGTTCAGCCTCCCTACAGTTCAGCCTCCTTACAGTTCAGCTTCCCTACAGTTCAGCCTCCCTACAGTTCAACCTCCCTACAGTTCAGCCTCCCTACAGTTCAGCCTCCCTACAGTTCAGCTTCCCTACAGTTCGGCCTCCCTACAGTTCGGCCTCCCTACAGTTCGGCCTCCCTACAGTTCAGCCTCCCTAGCTTTAAGGCTGCAGCGCAGCTCTTTCTAAGGTTCTATGATTTGATGGCATTTGGTGACATTTTTGTGTTCTTCTTTATTTTTTTTCCTTTGCAGAATTTCAGCTTTATCTTTTTTTTCTCTTTGTGAAGTTGATGTGTATTTTGAATTGCCAATATTACTTTATTTTTTCCATGGTATCTTTACAAAAGCTGAACTTCTGTTTCAGTTAATTTGCTCTGAAGTTATTCTACTTCAGTTTATTTGCTCAATAATGCTTCCTCCACTGATTGTTTTAGTCTACTGGTGACCTCCATTAAACTGTAATCAGTAAAATAAACCCAAAGATTACTCATTCTCGGTTAAATATTTAAATCACTTTTAAATATTGCTTTTAAGCTCCAGTGCTGGCTTTAATTGCTGAATCCATTCAGTACTCCCAAGACACATTTTGCACCCATTAGTTGTATCCATTAGTTGTGTAATTGACAATAAATCACTTCTTAACTACAGTAAATTGGGTTGGTGTCCTGTAAAACAAGTCAAGCATGACAGAAAATGCTTCGATGCAACAGTATTCACACATTAACAACCCCATAAACACATTAACAACCACATACACACATTAACAACCTCATATACACATTCACAACCCCATAAACACATTAACAACCTCATGTACACATTCACAACCCCATAAATACATTAACAACCTCATACACACACTAACAACCACATACACACATTAACAACCTCATACACACACTAACAACCACATACACACACTAACAACCACATACACACATTAACAACCTCATACACACACTAACAACCACATACACACATTAACAACCTCATACACACTCTAACCTTCAGTATTCGGTCCACACAGCCCCATCCTCCTCTTCCCTTTTGACACTGATGGCGAAATCTTTACCACTGAAGACACCATCACTGCTGTCCCAGTTGGCAGATTAAACCTCACACTTGATTGTTTCGTAGAACTAAAGTTTATGATCAGCAACATCTGGCGCACATAGTTGGCTTTACATGGGTTTTGTAGGAGTCTGAGGGGACAAGGGAGTCCTCACGAGGGACGAGAAGAGTTCGGGCTTTCCTTAGGTCATTTCTGATGTCCAGTGTGGCTGGACAGGAGGTGACGTGAGGTGATGCTTTGAACACAGCCTTAGCGTGAAGCCAAACATCCCATCTGTTTTCTCTGACTGGATCTATTTAGTTTCTCATGCTATGGTATGACTGGGGATGGTAGGCAGAAAAGGAGAGTGTCAGAACAGAGAGTGGATGCGTTAAACAATACAGTAAAATGTAATCTGCAGTCAGCAGATTTAGTGCATTAAAAGGATGGTTAATGAAATATAGCTTTTCATGACTGGATGCCTGCGGTTAGCTCAGGATAGCTGCCTCAACAAAAGCATGTTCACCGCACTTCTGGATTTAATCCTAACCATGAGCATTACCAACTTTTGGCAGGTGGGTAGCAGCAAACTTCTGAAAAGCAACTCCTGTGAACATCAAATTCCTGAGAACATCAAAACCTTGCCTATATCAAGATGTGCCTTGTTACAAGATTTTCCAGGCTCAAGGAGAAAACCGAAGCCTTAGATTACAGATATCCATTCAAGGCCAGAAGAGGCTCTTTTTGTTAGTGTATGACTTTAGTCAATCCCGTATACTTACATGGTGCAGTAGTGGGTGCTGCACCTGTGCTGCTGCCTTACCTACATAAGGTTTAACATTTCGAGCCTTACATGGTTTTTCTAAATAAAGACACAATTTTAGGTCAAAAATGTTCATCTTTGTTGATGTTAATGGTTGTTATAAACATGACAACTACAATATTGCCATGAATGTTCTTTTTCTGGGCTTTGGTCTGGAAACACATTCTGGCTTCATCTCCACCCATCTTCAGGACATGGACTCTCCCATGGCTGGTCTTCAAGGTGACGATTAGTCATCTGTCAATGTTGCTTGAGTTTTGCTAATGACGTGACCACTGCATGTTATGCTGTGGAAACAAAGGATGGCTGGACACACGTATACGGGCGTAAAGCAACACGATCTCCGAATTACACAAGTTAAACAGAGACAGATACAATCAAAATGGTCTCACAACCAGAACTTGGAGTAGGTTGTGGAATGTCTAATTTGGAAGCAAAGCCAAAAGGTTAGACTGAGGTTTTTGGGGGGTTTTCTTGGACTGTCAGAACTCTGGAGAGAAATAAGCCATTTGGTGTTAAGAGAAAGAGAAGATGCATGCAGTAACAGTAACTCTGATTTCAGCCATGGTTGTACGTAAACCCCCGCACAGCACGGGCAACACACTTTGGCTAACATTTCCTATCCAGAGTGACTGCAGTCCCACTCAGCTACGGGAACTTTGCACCCATTTTAAAAGTTACTTTAAGAAGATCCTTCACTGTCAGCGGTTCCCGCGGGAAACACAGTGTGGCAGGCCCCTTCTGTGACTCGGCCTGCTTCCCAGTTCTTAAACAGTGCGCAGACTGGGAAGTCTTAAATTACAAACAGGGGTGACCTGGATTTGCCGAGTCATATTTTTCTCTTCGACAGCTTTCTTTCACTTTCTCCTCTATGAACCCAGCCGGCACACAGGCCTTTGGGCTCCTGCCTCCTCTCACAGCTCTCCCTCCAGCCCCGGCCAGGACGAGGCGGCCCGGCGGCTCAGCGCCGACCTTCGCCCACGCAGCCGCCCCAGGCCGAGCTCACTGGAGCAGAGGGAGGGGAAACACCAAGTGTGCTTCTGCGCGTATGGCCGCCATCTGTATGGAGAACAGATTTGTGTGAAAACCTGTATGTTTGTTCAGATTTCATTTTTTTTTCTGATGCGTGTGATCAGGATCTGTAAAAGGGCTACTTAATGTGCTGCTTTACTGGCTTCTCGTTTGGTATGGGAAGTGTAAATAGAGACATGAGCTGCCTTCTACGATAGAGGAGTCAGAATCTCTCCTACTACTCCACGGTTTCTGGGCTTCAGGGAAACACCTAGTTGCCAGTATAAGTTGGCAAGTTGTAAAAGATTTAAACTGAATTTTTTTATTCACAAGGGAGGAAAGATTAATCAATTACTTCTGCCTGTTGCATTTGCTTGAGAGTGAACTGATGGATTAGATAGTGAGGTGTGGGGAAGGGTCTGCTGCCGACCAGAGTGTAAATAGTGAAGTACAGAAATTCTAACCCATACAACAACATTCATTCATTAAAGAACAACCAACCTTACAGACACTAAACTTGCAGTGGATAACACAGCAAAGGAGGACCAGATTAAGATGAGCTAATGGCAAGCTAAAAACTTTAATATTCACTTTGGTCATTTTAAAACAAAACAACTGTTATTGTGTTGTTATTAATTGTGTTACTAAATGTTAATCCTTTCCCAGATCTGTACTTTTTATACATATGGGCCAATGTGCTCACGCCACACCTACTTCTGAATGTTCAACTGATTTTTAAATTTATTTATTACATTTCCTCCCAAAATTGCAATGAAGGGAGGAAGCCTGTCATGGATGCATTTTAGATTCACATCTGAAAGTAAATTGCACTTTCCCACAAAAAGGCCCTCAGTATCTTCTAAGGTCAGTGCCAGAAAGCGCTCACAAACAGTGCTGTCTGAACCACTTTATAGGAAGCATCAACACAGCTTGTGTGTTCTCCACATTCAAATAACGTGTTTAGTTTTTTATATAAACTGGAAAGGCAAGTAATACTTTGCTTTTAGAACGTGGATTTTTAAAACATTAGCAAGTCCACTACTAACACCTCTAACACCACTGTTTAAATACTTCCTTTACATGTCACTGCACATTTAGCAGATATAAGTGGAGAGGGAGAGAGGGAAAGAGAGAGAGAGAAAGAGAGAGAGAAAAGTAAAAGGTAACATTAAAATCTATCTAAAAAATCTATCAGATTAAAATCTATCTATAAAATCTTAGAAATTAATGTGTAAAAGGTAACGCAGATTAGCAGTTGACCCACATTCCACGTACTCATTCCTCCCGTTATTACCTTCTTCCACAGTGCTCTCATTTAGGCTTTGGTAATATGACTGTAGTCACTTTCCGCTATATCACAGTTTGATAGACTTACTCAAGTATTAAAGTCATATATTTCATATATAGTCATCAGTAAAGACATTTACTTCCACAGGTGGACACAAGATGTCTGAAGGGATGTGGAGCCACCTGGACAGCCACCCACAGCTCAGTGGTACATGTAGGAGCAGGATGTCAGGTGCAAACGGACCACTCTATAACATCCCAGAAATGTTCCATTGGACCCGTCTCTTGTAAACGTGCAGGCCACTCTGTTTGATGGAACTATCCAGAATGCTCCTCAACCCAGTTCTGGTCCACATGGGTTCTGCTGGAATATCGCATCATTGTGGGAGAACAAGCAATCCACGAAGGGCTGCAAGTGGTCACCATGCAGTGAAACATAGTGGGCACCGGTCCATGACACGTTTAGGCAAACTGGTGGACCGAACCCATGCTATGAGAACATGGCCCAAACCAGTATGGAACCACCAGCAGTCTGCGCAGTGCTTTGTTGACAACTGAGGTTCATGTTGTCTTTTAAGAACAGTTGATGAGTTTCAAGCATGGAAGGTCAAAGCTGAAACCGTCAAACCAATTAAACTTCAAACTTTTCCAATACTTACACTCACCTAAAACAGGGAGTCTGGACACACACAGCTCCATGATTACAAAAAACAATAAAACACATGGCTAAGATTGGAATCACATTCTGTTTTTGCCTTTATTTTGGGTTCATTTTTTTTTCATCTTTCATCTAAAAAAACTTGAATAAGTTGAGAAAAAACATTTTGACTTACTGCCCCAGTGCCAACACTTATGGAACAGCTTGTTCTCTCCCTTTTCTGAAGGTCATAAAAAAAAAAATCAACAAAAAACAAAACATTTTCTTCTGCGTTCAATCGATGGTTTGAAACATGAAAAGAAGTGAAACCTGCCAACAATAAACAAGATTTAAGAAGCATTTTCAAAACAGACGCGCACATTCCTAACTCCTGAGTGGAGACCACTCACGACAGCTGTCGCCCACCACACAGAGGCATCTTACGGACACCGCATCTTACACGGCTGTCAGCAGTCATAATCTAGTGCGCTGCAACCCCAATCAAGTGTTCTTCACTGAGACATCTGCTAATCCACCAGGAACTAAGGATAGCGCGTGCCAATAGTTTGCAATCTGTTCCGCTCCCTGGAAAAAATTCTCTTACGCCTTGCTATAGGGGAAGTGAACCAACCATAAATGGCAAACATATGCTTATTTGATCACAACAACATCCTAATGGCCGAAACAATTGGGATGTTGGGGCTACATCTGGTGGCATAAGTAGCATTTATCTGATTATTGATATTAAAAGATTATAGGCACAATCAAAGGCTATAGAACAAATTCTGGGTTCCTACTTACTTCAAGTTCACAAAGCCTGTTCACATTTTTCAGTAATGACAAAATAAGCACAATGTCCTGTACGGAAACATCAGTGCTGATAAAGAGAGCATGCACTTAATGTGCATCATTCAGGCATAAGCTTGTGGCCTTAGAGGACCTTGGACACTTCTCACAGACATCATCTGCTGCTTGTGATTAGCCAGCGCTAGCATTACTGATGTCCCCCTTTTGTACTCGCACTGCTTTTGTGTTGTGCTAAAGCTATAACACAAAAAGTCCAATTTTAACATAGGGTGTAGCCACTCAATAAATCATTGGCTGGATTTAATGGTTTTGTAGGACCACAGCAACATGGGACATATACTTGCACACACACAGATGCACAAACAACAGTATATTTGGAGTATGTTCAGCATGGGCAAAATGTTAACAGTGAATCTGCACCCAAAGTGACCACATGATTCATTTAGTTGGTCTGTAATAGTCACATATAACCAGTAACTCCATTAGCCAGCGCAGTAGGGATTCAGTTTGTTTTTCTGGCCAAATGCTAGCAATCAAATAACTGATTAGTAAGTAATTACGTAAATAGTAACTCTGCAGGGTCTTTAACATACATCAATAGAAAAACATAACTCCTACCTTCGCACTTGAATGCTTAACGTTCCTGACTTCTATATATAGCCAATAATGACAGCACAGAAGGGGCTGTCCAATCAGCTCTGGGCATGCAGAGATGGAGAAAGCACACATGGTATTGGACATGTCTGAAGCAGATTCCTCACTAGGAGGAGGCAAAAAACAGGGGGATCCAGGTACATGTGAAACCTGTGTGTCCTGTTCCCACAGTGCTTTACAAAGCCTCATAAAGGGACCTTTGTACTGACAATCTGCAGACGTTGTGGGAGCCATGTGGCTTCTGGGGACCCTACGCTATGAAAAGAAAAACAGACACAGGAACTGAACCGCAGAAATAAATATTCCCCTATTGACAACATTTATAGTAAGGAGAAAATACTAAAGGAAAACACTTAAACAAATGTGGTATTTTCTCTCAAATGGATTTTGGAGATGAGATCTTATTGAATTTGAGAGAGCCGTGAGAAAGCGTCTAGCCCAGGTATCAGATTCGAGGATGCTGATTGGCAAAACTCATGTTGTTAAACATTTAAATTAAATTATTTATTATTTTAAATTAAAACAATTTAAATTATACCTTGTGTCAGCAAGTCAACAAATTAATGCTACTCTGACTGATATTTCTGTCACCACAGAAGAGAGAAAGAATGAACCAGGAATCTAATTTCCCTGAATATATTTTATATAATACACATTTATTTTTGCATACTTATACTTAAAATGAGTAGTTATTATTTAAAAATGTTTAAAAATGAAAATAATTTCCAGCAAGGAGGGTGGTGCCCTAGCACTATTGGCTATAATTTTAGGGATTGGTCAGTAACTGGACCAAGCATAACATTCTTTGGAAAATTTTAATACATTTCAACAGAATATTTTTCACAGATTAAAAAAACAACAAATGTGCAGTAGCTTTGACATAATTTAGTATGGGTGGAGAATAGGCTTTTCAAAAACACCGGTGGCACCAGCATCATCAACAGCTGTGACCACATGACTTCCTCTACATGCATCTTGTCAAAAAAAGAAAGAGTAATGGTGTCAGCTGTTATAGGAAAGGATCTCTGATAGACTGAGTCATTGACTTTAGAGTGACAGTCCAATATGCTGCATATATTACATTTGGAAAATTGGGGTAGGACACTTAGGGCTGGGAAAGATCTGCCTGACGTTTGTAGGAAGGCTGAAGTGGTGTAGGACTGCTGGGTTTACCACACGGACTATGTGAGCTCCCCAGCGTGTTTCCATTTTCTTGGAGGATTAGGATGTGGAAAAGAGTCTCGCGGGCATCTGCTTCAGAGTGAGTGCTGCTGTATGCTACACACGGTTGCAGACTTCAACATCAAGATCCAGTCACAATCGTCTCGAGGATGAAGCAAAGAGAAATTCTTGCTTTGGGAGCCTCTGGGCACCAGTGGCATGTGGTTTTACACACCACATTCTTTCTTTTCCTGTGAGCTGTAATGAGTTAATCCTGCAGCTGTATTGCTCAGTACATTTCCAAAGCTTTCGTTTCACTTGGACTCCTGAACTTCACAACAGAACACTCAGAAACATCGGACTCCAGTAGAAGTCATCCTGATAAAACTATTGGGGTAGTTAAGGGATTCAAGAGGTTGCTGGTTCAAGCCCCACTATTACCAAATTGCCACTGTTGTGCCCCTGAGCAAGTCCTTAACCCACAATTGCATAAATTGCACTTGGTCACAATTGTAAGTCATTCTGTATAAATGTGCTAATTGCTGCAAATGTCAAATTTGACTGTGAGCTTTTCTGTTGTTTTCCAATGGGGAACAAAGTGATTGCAATGGTAAATAACAGGAAGGCCTACACCACAGCCCTGCGTGGACAGCCATTTCCTCACTCGTGCCCTTCCCGTGTCGATGAAATCGGCCGGCTGGTCCTCCTATCCCCTGTACGTCAACGGCCCCATTGTACACATGGCACACGGAGTTTCAGCGCTATTCTCGATGGTCTCTGTATCAAGCACCATTTCATTGGGCTGGAGAGAGAGAGCCTGCCAGACGCAAACGAAGAACAGGGCCGATAACAGGAACAAGCCCAGCATTGTCTGCAGTTACCCCAGCGTGTTATGTGAAAAAGGGTGAACTACTCACCAAGGACGCAGGTTTAGTGGGAGACTGTGTGATTCACATACTAGGTGGTCGCTCCATCAGGTGATGAAGCACAGTTTGACTTCCACATAGGGTTTGTAGCAGTGTTGAACTTACGTACATGAACAAATAAATAAATACAAATAAAAAAGCCTGGACAATAACCAACATACAATGTAATGGAGCATATGAGCACCAAGACAAAGCAAACTAAAGATGTCCAGAAAGAAGCACATTGGTATCACATCTTTTTGAATGAGGGTGCAAATAATACAATTATCCTTTACTTCATATGAGGTTAAGATTTAAGATTTGATTTCTTAAAATATTGGTGATTATATCTAGTGCTGTTTATGGCAAATACTGTATACTGTAGTATCTGACAAGCAGGTTGTGCAACTTAAGTAGCCACTCTAGTCAATGAAGATAATGTGATCATTCAATACTACTGAAAACTTTTCTACCATACAATCCATTCACCAAAGGGCAAGACCTCAATGGTCAGTCTGTGTCACAACTTACACCACATAGGATACTACACAGTGAGCCAGGGCTATTTAATCTTCAAATGAACATTGTACAACAGAGACTTCAGACAGGGAGGGGAGTCTTTATAATTTGTCCACAGTCCAGCGTATGCCTTGTTTAATCAGTCTGCAAACTTCCCCGTAGCTGTAATGACATATGAATGAATAATGGAAATTAATCATCTTCGTGATTTACAGATCTACATATTTTAATATGGATCAAAATGTTTATTAAAATTCCCATGCTTTCTCCATCCCCTTAATGTAACCAAGCCTTATTCCTGCTGCAGTATATCCACATCTCCATGCACCCTCATTTGTCAGTAGCAGAATATGTTCAGAATGTTTTTTCCACTTTCGCAAAAAATCTGAAACACACTGCTATCACTGTTTTATCCCTAGCAGCACACCGTAGACTTTCCACCACATTTGCCCTGTTGGTAGCTTTCAAAGGCACCGTGCTGAGTCCTCCCATTGACACGGCATTCCAGGAGCCTTGTAAGGATTGTTATTAAGCGCTACTCCGCGGTGGGAACGTCTGCGGGCAGCGGAGGCTCTTTGTAGTGGGCCAGTGGAAATCTCACCCCAGAGCCGCGGCACTGCGGTGCAACGCAGAGCGCTGGCTGTCAGGGGGACAGAGCGACCGCAGGCCATCTGGGCTGTGTGGAGCTGCTTTATGGAGCAGCCTGGGTGGAGAACTGTCGAGCAGCCCATCAGCTCTGAGGCTTGAGGTGGGGGTATGGGCAATACCACCCAGCGCTTGTGTTTTTCGGGGAGGGAACACCAGAGAGTAAAAATAACACAAACTGCTTGCCACAGTGTGCCTGAACGCAGAGGTGCGTCTTGCACTCTTAACGTTCGATTGCTCGACCTTAGTTTTTGCAGGGCCATTCACCATTGCTGAATCGTTTAAGAGGGACTCCAAGTTTTAGCCACCTGATACTTGTCCGCCTGCACATGTGGGCTTTGCTGCATCAGTTCCTCTTACATTTTGTGATACACAAGAAAAAAAAAATGCAGTGAAGTGTCCTCTGGCGTCCAGCTTACTGGTCCATATGCAGTGCCAAGCGTGACCAGGAGCCACTTTAGGCAGTCAGTTTCAACAGAAGTGCAGAGTTTCCTTAAGACAGTGCTGATGGGTGCTGGGCTGTTTTCCCAAAGCTTTACAAGGTAACAATGGTAGAATGATCAACCAATGAGTGCTGCCATGCAAGCATACATTTGGGAGCCCAGACTGATTTCCGCTTTACAAATCTAAAGGTTAACCCGGAGATATAAGCATTACCCAGATGTCCTTTCATTCTCATGGGATTTACATTAGGGAGGATGCTACATAATCAAAAAAAGGGAAAAACATAGATGGCATCCAGGATAATAAAGGAATTAGAAAATACTGTAGCAACAAACCAAACACACTCTCATTGAACACTTGTGGCCTGTCCTTATTCTGTGGGCCAAACCAAGCAAGCCAGTCAGTGTTGGATCCGCTCCACTGTGAACCTGTTTTTGTGATCCTTGTCAGTCCCTTTGGCCGGGCCAGCTGGGGACAACAAACACATCATACAGTTAGTGAAAGCGGAGGTTCAGCCCAGCAGAAAGGTGTGTGCGCACCAGAACTGATAACAGAACCAGAAACTTAAATCACTGCAGACCCAAACTTCTGGAAATCCACTCGAGCCTCTTGGTCTTTCTAACCACCATGGATCTACACGTTCTAATGAGCCCCAAGCTCATGCGTGATGAAGACCAGAGGAAAATCCTGTTTATTATCGAACTAAGGACTTTTCCTTTTGTGTACTAGACATGATTTGAGGTGATCTATAATGCTATTTCTATTTCTATAGGTAAAGGCTTTGCAGTTTGGGTAGATCATGCTTTATATTACTGATGCACCAAGAATAATACTGTGAGGGTACAACTAAGTCAAAGTTGTAATATTCATATTCTCTATGGAAAGCTACAGCACAGTCCATCAGAATGGAGTTTCACTCTTACTGGGGTTACTGTTTCATTAATCAACTAAAATGATTTACATGTTGATCTGGTAATTTTAACCTTATCATTCATCTTTCACATTACAAAAACTAAAAACACAGATGCAATCATTTTTTTGCTGAAAAGTTTTATCTTTAAAGTGCCGCATTACTTGCCACAGTGGTCAAAACGGCATCCGATATGAGCACATGCGTTTTGAGCTTGTAGTGAGCAAATGTCCTCCAATCTCAGCCTCTCAGTGGAACAACAGAAATTTACGCTAAAAATCCCAAAAACGTGAAAGGGTAAAAGGCCAAGAATTTGGCAGTGCTAAACTCACCCAAGATGGGATAGTATTACAACAATAACAACATGGGGGTTAGCTGTTAATAGGCCACAGGCACACAGCAGCGCCTGCCCTCTGCAACGTGGCGATGTCATTTGGCTGAGACTTTTCAATACCATGAAACAGCACAAGAGAACTACATTCATATAATGGCAAATGGTGTCTGTAAACTGTATGTATTTAGCAACATTGTTTTTCTGCAGAACAGCGGCCTAAGAAAGAGGGTTCAGAGTTATGTTGCTGCTGTCCTTAAACTCTGTATGTTGCATAACAGAATCATGCCATTCTTTTTGCATTTACTGGGTCTTCACTGCGTTTTACAGGGTAATTCACAATTAGACAGTGACAACTGGTGTTGCGGTCGGGTAGTCCAGCACACCAGATCTAGGATGAAACGGTGAGTAGGAGGGTAAACTGCTGAATGTAGACACAACACAGGAGCCTGATCAGATGATAGAGACGACTGTGTTTCTTCAACTCCAGAGTGCTTCTGATGAGTGCAAAAATGAACGAAACCCTAAATTTTAAGTTTCCAGTGTATTCTTGAGTTGGACTCATGCACTGTTTTTATTGCAGTAAAGATTAACCCACAGGCAGGCTTTCAGAGGGCATAAAACTGCATCCTGTTCTGGGTTCAAAATAGCCTTGTATAACCTGTAGCATAAAAACTGTTCTGCAACATCACACTCTCGATTTGCTTTGATTAGCAATTGTAACATAGCTAATACGTTACAACTGCTAATCAACCCAAATCGAGGATGTGATATTTAGCATAAAATCACTGTTTACATATTTCATTGATATTCTGTACAGTCGGCTCCCTGTGCTCCCAAACCTCCTTGCTTGTTTACACACCAAGGTTCACATGCTCTACTGCAGTGGAAAACAATGAAACACCACTGCCCACAGCAAGCACATTAAACCAACACAGTAGTCCCAGGCCACCATTAAATCACACGTGTTGCTTGTTATTAGGTGATGTGCTAGAGAATGTTGTGTTTATGCATTCAGGGCAGTAAAGCTCCTGAAAGGCTGTCTGGATGTCTTGCTCTGCGCCCCACAGTTCCAGGAAGATAAATGCTTGCGCCGCATTATACTTTAGCACCAACAACAAAATGAAAATGTGCAGAAAATGTGGTGTTCTTAATATTTTCTATTTTGGAAAAAATCTTGGAATTTGCTTTCACTGCCAGCTGGTCGGGCAACAGGCAAACCCAGGATGGGCGATTGTGCCTCGCTGCGTAACTGGACCGTGTCCACGTCAGCATCTCGAGCATCACGTGTTCATTAGAGATGAACTCGCAGCAGCTCAGCCAGCCGCTAGGACCCAGCTGCCACGAGCACTGGTTTATTCTGCAGGTCTGCACTAACCACAGATATGAGCGTTACATAACCGAGCTTCTGTGCTGGCTGCCTACAGAAGCTGAAGAAGTGAACTTCACCCACCAGTCACGGTTTGGGTGCATGTGGCAGACAGTTCAGATATGTTATTTTCTAAAGTGAAGGTACAATGCAAGCTTGGGATTGTTTGCTCAAAGAAAGCACAGTGCTTCCTTTAGAGTATAAAATGGTCGGTATCTTGCAGATAATTAAAAAGGATGATTTATTATTTATACATTCTCAAGTAAAAAGCATCAGCATTCAGTGCAATGGAGAAAGAACAGTATATGAAATTAAACAAACTGTACCAAACGTCCCTGTTGAGTTGAAACAGTGAGTTCCAAGTAAATGATTCATATTTATTTCGCTGATCTATTCATTTTTGGAGCAGATCCTCTAATCATTTTTCGTTCCAAGGGAGATATCAGACCTAATATTCTCCAGTGATTTATTATTCGTAATTTGAAACACATGACATCCTGATTCAGTTAAAGACGTCTCCCACTCTGCAGTGTCAGAAGTGAGCCAGGCCCTTAACAAGAACTGCACAGTGGATATGTGGACACGGAGGGTTCCAGATCTGCATAGTTACCTCCACTCCGAAACTCACTCATGGAGCTACTACTCAACACGCTTGCTGTTCGATTGGCAATACGATGCATGGATTTGTCCTCTTGCTCATCTGCTAAAGGCTGCGGCTTTAAAGTTTTAAAGTGTGGGTTTTAGAGTGCAGGAACCTGAAGATAAGTGGCTTCTGTAGTCTTCCGGCCACCTTCCTAAAGGAGGCTTCAGAGCCAAGCCTCTGGCCCGTGAACATCCTTTATCAGCAGGAGGCTGTCTATGACTCTTCCAGACTGGGAACAGAGTAATGTTTTAGTTAAATGGAGCCTTGCGAAGTATTTTATTCATTATCTTAACAATGCACATTTTATATACACTTGGTAATATGGTAATCTATAGTCTAAAGACAATGTAGTCTAAAGACAAAAAAACTGGACATATTAGAACCAAGTGGCATTTTGTTTTGTTGTTGCTCTAGGCAGGGATGCATTTTTATTCATCATTTAGAATTGGTGCAGTATCTGAAATTCAGGCCAGGAAATAGTGGGTTTGTTACCTGGTCATCTGACACCTGCTCCAGGTAGATGTGTGTGGAGTTGATGAGCTGCATGCGGGTGTAGCCATAATCTGCACTTCTAAACGCACTCCAGTCTCGCGGCTTGGGAATAAAGCCATCGTGCTTTTCCCGACAGCCCTGACAAAGACAAAACACTGGCTTCAGCACTGCGGTCTGCTGGAAGGCTCCAGACATTTCCTAGCGTTATTTTTCTCAGCCCTTCTGAAGTGCTGATTATAACAGTAAAGGGAAAGGAATTCTCGTGACCTGAACAAAATGTCAAGTATTTGTCATAGCTGATTTGTTTGTTTGAAGATGTAACTAATTAAATTAGAAATTTATTATAGCAATTAAGTCCACAGAAGTGATGTATAGGCTATTAGATGTTGGCGTTTAAACTTTACACATTAAAGCAAGTAAGCAAAAAAACTTTTTAAACATTTCCCCATTTCACACTGCAAATAAAGGAGGAAAACTAAAAGACACGTGTGTATTCAGTATCAATGTCTATTCCTGGGTGATACAGGAACTGATTTAACTTTAACTGGAATCTTGCAAATGTTGTATAAATAAAAACCAAGGTAATACAGTTAAATGTAGCGGGATGTAGCAGCACCTTAAGCAGGTGACACTTACAGCAGAGCCAGTGATGATATGCACGGGTGCTTTGGGGTTCACGTATGGTTGCTCAGTGCTCCCATTAAACACCTGAGACAGACAAGCCACAGCAGAGCATGTGCTATTACACAGCAGTAAACTCAAACATTATGGGCAATTACAGCTCTTTTCAGAGTTGTGGTTGGAAGACATCATTAAGAGTTGTTCCTCATGTAGTAACAAAATGCGGATCAATGAGACAATTAGCTCAGTGTCCTAGCATGCTTTAGGACTCATCATGGAATTCCGTATACACAAACCTTGTAATCGTACACAGGCCACAGTCTCTCATAGGTGTGCTCATGTGCCCAAAGCTCCAAGTCCACGCCTGCAATTACATATCCACCCAAACCACACATTACTGGGTTCTGCACAACCAAATACCATGCCCCCCCCCCCTCCAAAACAAACACTACAGCTAAATAATTCCCCTATTCTCATACCTCATTATTACATCAAACCACATCCATTACGGCTGTGAGGCTTGGAGCCCATATTCCGAAACACATTAGCGTATTTCAGTGGAACTCCCAGCATGCTCAGTGAGGCATCTATGCGGAGAGGGAATTCTGCTTCCCTTTTGTTTGGCCAAACAGCCCTACCTTCATCTGTAAACAAACACTGAGCTGATCCCCAGAGCATGTGACGCCCGAGCACATGCACCCCCTACCCAGACGTGGCGGGTGGGGGAGGGGTGCCCAACGACCTCAGGCCTCGAGTATCAATTTGCTCCTTTAAATGAACAGAGGGGCGCTCAAATTCCACACAGCACCTCCTGAAGCCCTCCGGGTCTACTCTATGAGCTAATCAGTAACAGTGTACTCAGCTGAATGCCAAGTACGTTTGTCCCGAGATGTGCGGCTCCCCACAGTGTTTCGCTAGACGGGAACCTGTTTCTGATTCTCACTGGAAGTGCCCGTGGCCTGTTGCGATGAAGAGCATGTGGTGCGATTAAAGAGGTACCATGGCGATAGAAGAGGTCCTCCAGTCCAGGGGCTGGTGGGTTGGTGTCGTTGCGTCCAAGTCGAACCTGAAAAGAGCGGAAGGGGAGGGTCAGAAGATATGGGCACTGCCAGCGCTGGAGACGGGCTTTACTACCCATTTGGAATGAAAGATATGGGCGTGTGTGCTAAACCAAAGGAATTGCAGTTAGAGAGAGAGAGCAAGTGCAGGTTATAACGGCTATGTGAATGTCCCAGACAGTGAGGAACGTAGGGTTGGCTTAGGACTTCAGAGCTGCTTGCAGGGGCTAATAAACCTGTCCACAAACGGAGCACAGTGCAAATCTTCATAATAGGTGTTCATGAAATGCAGGAAGGCCTCCTGAGAAGCTGCAGGACCAGGCATTTCCCCCAAAAGTCTAATCTACAACCAGTTTACTGAGATACATCAGCTGCTCATTATCCCTTTAAAAGCTGCTGTGAAATGAGACTATAATGGGTAAGACTGGGGGGCTTGGTACACTAGTAAAAAAAAAAAAAACACTGAATTTGTTGTAGCAGTATTTATTTTTTTTACAACTGTGTATTTAGGAGACAAAACATGCAGTAACACAGTAAAAGGAACACGGATTTATGACTTCATTAGACCGGTGTGACCAATAGTGGGTCAGAGCTGGCGCCAAGGGGCAAACCTTGGACCCTTACAGACGCCACTCGTTCCTTCCCTCCATTATCCTGTCAGGCTATGGACAGCCTGACAGGCAGCCTGACCAGAATGCTATACCCCCCTTTGTTTACAACACCGGGCATAGAGATGGAGGTGGTCTCTGTGATCTGCATCCTGTGCCATGCTGACAATGGACATGAAGATATGTTTCAGGCCCGATGAGACCTGTTTGTATGAGCATTAGTAAATGATGGGGCTAATGTCGTTTAGGCGTGAGGTGGAGAAAATGCTCTTACATAGCTCTCAAACTTGGTGCAGTCGTCGTGGTCATCATTGGAGCAATACATGGGTCTGTGTGCCATGGTGATGATCCAGGGTCGTGCCGCCCTGTTCTCTGGTTTGTTCGCTTCCTGGTTAGAAATAGCCACAGCAGCAAGTTAAAGACATCAGACAAGTATACGTTTTACCAAACACACACACATATTTAAAAAATGCGAGACATTACCAAATTAACAAATACTTTAAATCGTCCTCTCAGTTCAGCAAAATTAGCTATCATAACTCCGTCGTATTTGAATAAAAAGTTTCTTAAAAGAGCTAAAATAATCCCAAAATGAGCACATGCACAGTGTTTCTGTGTAAGCCTCTACCTCCAGGTCCCTCTTCAGCCACTCATACTGCCTGAAGAGGAGGTCCAGGCCATACTCTAGGTAAAAGTAGACCTCAGTGGAGAAGGAGACGATGTGTGCTGACCCGATGTCCCAGCTGCAGGCAGACGTGCAGACATAAACACGCTCGAGTGCTTCCCCAATGTCACAGCAGGCAGAGGGCAATTCACGCTTTTATACAAACAGGCGTGCTGCTTTGACGGCGATAGCCTTGGTAATTATTGAAGAGGGGCTGTTCCACAGAGCAGATGAAAACTGTCTGCTCCCATGTCATTAAAGCTAAACCTCAGCAGTCTCGCCAGCCCCTCAGGAGCGAAACAGTCAGACAAAAATGTTTGAGTTACAAATGATTTACTGGTTAACTCATGAACGTGCTAAATACTCCCAATAAACCTAAAACAAATCAATACACACAGTCAGATCACAGAAATAAGGGGTCCTGGGTTAAGTTGCTTTACTTTTATATTAGTTTTGTGCTAAAACTATAATTCAGAGTGTGTCTATGTGGAAGGGTCAAGCGGTATATTGGTGTTAATGTAAGAGTCTCACAAACACGAACACATTAACGTCAGAAGCAAAAAGGACGCGTGAAGTTGTTGTTAGGAGTTCTTACTGAGTCTTCTGTTTGAAGCTGCACTCTCACTAACACGCAGGGCCTTACATTTGATCAGAGCCATCTGACAGTCCAGGCTGCACAGACCATTAGGCTTTCAGACTCAAATGAAAACTGAAAGGGAAAATGAAGCTAAGCGGTGAACCTGCTCTAAGACGGCTGAGCACATCAGAGATGTCATTTCACCTCCGGAGAGACCAACAGCTGCCCACTGCTCGTGGCAGTCCACGTGTCTGTGGATATGGCTTTCATTAGAGCTACCGCAGGACTCTTCTGCTCCAATGCAAACCATGCAGGCCGTCACGTGGAGAGCTGCGTGTGGAGTGAGATTTCTGCTGCGTTAGTGGTGAATTGCAGCTGGAAAAAAGGAAAGAGCTGAGAGAGTGCTGGTAGTGAGCAGGCCCATGCTGCCCTTCCAGCTCAGCCAATGGGACGGCAGCGCAGCCAATGGGACGGCAGCGCAGCCAGATGAAACCGTTCTTGCGCTCGCTCCTTTTAAGCAGCACGCCATGACGGCAGGCCTGAGGTCTAGTGGCAACACCGCTGCCCCATTTCTTGGCATGAGGAACGCTCGCTACAGACCCAGGCAGGATCTGGCTGTGAGGATGTGGGCTCCTACCTGTACCATAGTCCCTCCGTCTGGCCCGGCATGCTGAAGCGCCTCCTGTAGTGCGAGAAGTTGCTAGAAAAATGAACAGAGCAACCGTCAGTGGCATGTTCGCCAACCGCTCCAAACGCCTCAAGGCTCCGTGCTAAAAGTATGCGGCCTGCTTTTCCCATCAGCCAGAGCTGTGCCGAGCTAAACGCATGCCATCAAATATTTTGGTGCTACAGCATAAACGACTTTCTAGGAACACAAGCAGCAGACATTCTACATTTTTCAATCCCTTCATATTTTGGTCTTAAATGCAAGGGTCGGGTTTGTGAAGTACAGTGGTGAGATCCAAGCTGTTCAGATGCACTGCAATGAATAAAGAAGAAATATGACTACAGAGCCGCCAACTGGATCCAGGCATTCAGTGGTTAATAAGGTGACAAGTTTAGGGTCATGGCCACTGCCTACAGAGTTAGGTCAAGGGTCAAAGGGTGTTTGAGTTCGTGCAAATGTCCTGAGGGGTGATAGGATGGAGGTGGCCGTGTACCTCAAAGCACAGTCTGTACCTCAGAGCACAAGCTAGATCAACTGGCCTCACTTCTGAACAATCTGCAAAGATTTCTGGATAATTATCTGTGAAATTGAATTAGATTTCAAGATACTAAATTACACTATTAATGGATATGCTTTCATAAGCCAATACGATTCACTGAGATTAAGAAAAGATTAAGAAAACAGTATAACCGATTATAACTGAGCAACTTAGTGTGAACAGAGAGCATGAGCCATATGCATTCAATTTTACTTTTAACAGTCTTTTCAAGTTCTAACAAAATTGAAAATGTACTGAACCAGGAGTGGTCAGGACTGTCAACTTTATAGCTCCCTCTTGTGACAGGGGCAGGGAAGAACAGGCATTCATCAGTTCTAGTCACCATAACGAATACTGATCTTTACACTTGTGCATGGGTGTACACGTGCGCCCCTACGTTAATCACACACTTACAAAACAACACAACAATGAGGACAGCCTATTGAAGCCTGAGAGGGCCCATCATAGGCTGTCCCAGTCTGCTAGGACAAATGGGTAAAAACAAACACATCAGTGCTGCTGGGAGAAAAGCCTTCAAAACACCATCACAGCACAGTGGCAGAGAGGGAAGACAGACCACTGCCCCCCACTGCTCAGCACGAGAACGCAGGAGGAATGTTTTCCTTCCTCAAGTTTGCTTATCTATTTTTCCCCCCCCGTCAGTTACTATAATCATGCCATAAGCATTCCTACAGCTATCCACAGTCTTTTCCTCTTAACGGTTTCAGTGTATCTGTCCACAGTGCACCACAAGCATCTCCCTGAAGCAAGCTAATTTGCTGCCATTAAACAAGGGCTAGTGAGAGATGAAAGCCATTTGTCGGTACTTAAAAAAAAATACATTTCTGCAGCCATATTTGGTGTTAGCAGCGAGTGGAAAGAAGGCTCTCTTCAGCTGGGTATTTATAATGGTTGCACAGCAAATGGCTGTTTAGTTAGTTGCAGCTAAGAAACTAAAAAACAAGACAGAATGTCTTTCATCCCTGGTGGGTAACTCGTTTTTTAACCCTCTGCTGAGCTGGTTCTCCAGAGAGGATAAGGACCCAGGAGAGGACCCAGGAGAGGACCCAGCCGAACACACCAGGCAGCTCTGACGCTGGCTCGACCGAGAGCAGAGCGGACAGGAATGTGGTGGTAGTGCGGCGTGGCGAGCACTGTGAACTGTGGGCAGATCGAAAACAGATATCGTCTAGACTGCAGAGCGGCTGTTTATCCAAAGAATGAGGCGCTTCAGGAGCCATGTCATCAACATGAAAGCATCAGAGCTTCAAAAAGGGGAAGATTAATAACAATGACAAACCATTTAAACTGAAATAAAAAACACTCACTCTGCACTACCTGAACACATTACACAGTCTTACCCATGTGTATTTTGTAGTATTAATATAACAAACTAAATGTGATACAAAAAAAAGTTGTCTGGTGCAGATGGAAATGACTCAGTCAGATAATACAAATAAAAATAGGACTAAGTGTTCTGTTTAGATTCTGCATCTTGATGAGCATGAATCTGGAATACTTACTAGGCCCACTCATGATTACCAGGGCAGGTCATATAGGGCACATAGGCAGCAATGGACTCTATTTGTTTCATAAACTCGTCCCCGATTCTGCCGTCATCCTGAAACGAATGTGTGCATGCACCCAGGCACAGACAGACACACAAACACACAGGCAGAGAAAGCATTAAACGCAGCTAAGTCTAGACACTGTGCTCATATATTACTGAAACTACGACCGATAGAAAGGAGAGAGCGCTTTCGAACTGACAAATAACAACGCATGTTAAGCAATGCTGACAGCCTAAATGTGGCAATATTCATTAATGATGGTCACACAAGCCATACATTTCCCTAATGCTCCTAAATGGCGAAGAGCAAACTGTCAGCAAGTCTGACCGCAAAACCTCAGCAATGACGGGAAGCAGACTGAGAGCAGGCGAGAGCCACATCAGCCCGGGCCACCATTAGGGCAAATCAGCTCCCCGGGCAACTAACCCACCATTAAATGATTCACCATTAAACCAAAAAAAAATACCTTGATGAAATCCGAACCAGACGTTATGAAAAATATTATAATGAGGGGTAATTGTGGGCTAATGTCTGTACAGGGTGTACTAAGGTGGAGAGGTTGGGGGGGGGGGGGTGTCACTAAATTTAAGGACCCTAACAAGTTTTCAGACAGCTCATGCTCTGTTTTTCTAGGTAGGCCAGCAGGGGAGCAGTGGAAAGAAGCTGCTAGCACAACTGCGTGTAGTGGGGTGAGGAGACCTTCACCGATCTGCAGGCACTTGGCAAACTTTACTGCTCTTAAGGGAAACACAGACATCATGACACGGAAGCATTCTGGAGGAGTTAAAAACATTTGACTGTGAAAACCAATGTCTACACAACATCTGTGATCCTACTGGATGCTGTGCTTAAGGCAGCCTGGGGTCTATGACCTCTGTCTCCCAACCAACACATCGTCAGAAAATTCCTCAGCAATATATTACTGTTGATATAGAAGAACACAGAAAACAAAGTGGGCTCTGCAAATGTCACCGGTACATTCCAACAGCGATGGCAGTGATCCTTGGTAATGCATCTTATTGAGTGCTCAAGAGGGATTCCATATCCGATGACCTTAGTGCTTTAACAGACACAGGTCATGACTGCAAGCTCGAGTCCCTGTACTCAATACTTCCAGGCCACACGATTTTCAATTCAACACAAGCCACTTTCAGGTCCATTACCTGCCAGTTATGAAAATACTTCTATTCAAGTGTCATTGGTGTCCAGGTATCGCTTTGCAAAATTGTAGAACTGGTCCACTTTGAGCATGATATGCCAATTATTTCACATAAAAGTATTTAGACGTCCTACAAAAAATGGTTAAACGTTGCATACCTGGATTTTGTCAGATTTATTTGTTTAGATAAGTAAACAATCCTAAATGGTCCACATCGGAACAGGAACATGTGGGGAACCTATTTGACCCACCCTGTTATGCGGGGCAACATATCATTGTAGGATTCATGAAAAAGGTTCCAAGTAACGTTACCTCATGCATGTCGTAGGCAAAGTCTCCTGCAAATATAAAGCACATAGAACAATCTCAGATCTGAGATTAAAGGGGACCTATATTATGCTCATTTTTCAAAGTACTTAATTTTCTTTATGGGGTCTACTAGAATGAATGTACATTTCAGTATTCAAAAAACACTGTTCTTTTTCTCATGATGTACATCCATATTCACCCTCTTAAATACTGTTAGAGCTCCTGTGTCTTTAAGCTCCTCCTCTCATTGAACCCAGTATGGTCTGATTGGTCAGGTTACTCACTCTGTTCTAGCCAAATGTGTAAACAGATGGGCAATAAGAATGGTGTTATGAGATTGTCACATTGTAACAAAGGAAATGGCCTGAAATTCCAACTAAATGTTAGAAAAGCAGTTCCAGTGTGAGTTCTGGCGTGTACTTTGGACTCTGTGTATATATATGCATACAAAACTAGATAAGACACTAGAGGAGAAAACCAGGGAACCATAATAAGACTCCTTCAATATACTGATAATAAAGAAAGAACACTTTCCCACTCTCTCCAATAAACTCCAAGAAACTCTTTCCAGTAAACTTTTTAGGCCCTGTAATGTCTTCCCCAGATCAGAAAGTTGCTTCTTCTGTTTGAGAATTTTGTACAAATTTCATAGTGTTGTGAACCAAGACACACGGCACACATAATATCAGGCACTTTTAAAGGCTGGTGTTCGAGGTCTATGGAGCTACTCAACACTGACAGAACATTAGGCACTAATGAGAAGAAAAGAGAAGATAAGAAGTGAGCACAAGTATGTAGAAGGGTTTACCGATGTGCAGGATGACATCATACATCCCCACCTGGGTCTCCTTCTGCAGCCTGGCCAGTGACTGAGGGTTCTCATTGCCCATGTCTCCAAACAGAGCAAATTTAGGACTAAAGCTTGTGCTCTCATTTAGAGCAGTAAAGGAGAAAACATCACTCCAGCCTTCTTCACTGCCGCAGTGATAGACTGTAAAAACACACATGCATACATGTACGCATGTACACCACAAACAACCATGCGTGGGCGTACACACACAAAAATCAGAATAAGACATATGTAAGTGTAATATAAACATGATTGTGTTTCTAAAAATAATTATTTCAATCTTTAAAGTAGTTGCCACAACACAACCCATTAGGATCACTGTCATAATATCAGACACTTTTTACCACTTGTCCAATTTAGCTCAAACAGTAGGTGAGAACAGGCTTACCATATGCAGAGCCAGGCTTCAGGTCAGACAGGGTGACCTGGTGAATGTATATTTTCCTCTTCTCTAACCCTCCATCTATAAACACGGTGGAGTTTCCCCTGGTAGACAGATTAAAGAGCTTCCCACCCCACAGACTATACTCCACCATAGTGTCAGTCTCATTTAGGGTTGTCCAAGTGATCATCATTGAACCCGTCACACCTGTGGGGTCAATAACCGATCATGAATATATCACACATCTTAGTAACACAGACAAACCTCTTGTTTTTTCAACAGACAAAAAAGGTTTTCATTTCCCACCGCAAAAAAGTATTAAAACTGTGACAGTCAAAGTAAAGTGTTCAACAGCTCATTTAAACTATATACTTGCTTCTGAAAAAAATCAACCTGTCAGAAATGATTTAAGAGAGAAACCAGTACTATCTGACAGGCATACTTTTTATATAGCAGACTGAAAGCCTGCCACAACCTGTAGAATACCACAAAGGAAAATATGTAAGAACGTAAGAAACATATTTTATTGTGCCAACCACTGTGTGAGTATCTTCTAGGCTGCTCTGGATAACAGCAATTGCAAAATTACTAAATGTAAATGTGAAATAAATTATTAGTAAACAACCCGAATAATGAGAACCAACAGCAGCAGTTTGGCCAAATGTTCTCATAAGCTGACTGGAAAGACAAAAGCTTGAATTACAGGGAGAAAAAACATGAATTACAAAACCCAGAAATAACTTTTATCTATATCTTTCCAGCCTTCAGATTGATCTGGAATAGCCAGACATGATGTATCTCTCACTTCCTGAGGAATGACTAATCAGTTTTCAGAAGCTGGGTTCACTAGGGCTAAAGTCTGTATACATACACATTGTATACAGTTGACTGAAACTCAAGAAATGGAAGTCTTCATGGTGAGTGTATTAAGGCGTTAAGAGCTTGCTCACCTGGGTAAGATATGTGCACCTGCTCAGGCTGGCTCCCAATAGGGGGCACGCATAACACCACACTCATCATGCCACAGAAGAGCAACACACACAGAGCAGCCATCTTCCCCTGGCTTTGTTCTTCTGTTTTTCTCTCACACTCCTGAGAAACAACACAGTTCTCAGGTCTGTTAACTATCCACCACAGTCCCATGACCTGCTGCGTAAGCTCATCTGTACGTCACACGATCAGTGACGATCACATATAACAATGTTAGAACTTCTATGAGGGCTGCATCAACTCACAGTGAATTTCTGAAGCAGCTCTTCAGTAAGGTCTTATTTTAAAAAGATGCCTTACAATGTTTTTCACTTCTGGTAACAGTTTGGAAAAATGAACACGTCTGACAGCAAAAAAAGTGCTGATGTATGGTGTATGAAAAGGGAAGTATCTTGCATTTGAAACAAATGCTTTAACGATTTGAATATTACTCTGTTTCTTCGCCTGTTCTCATTGACTTCATGGTGTTATTCCTAAGCTGAACTAACTTCATGCAGCTGGATGTGAATACTAAGAATCATGTGCGTCGCAAGCCGCATGCTGTTGGGAAGAAGAGCAATGTCCGCTTATGTAGGCCATCAGAACTGCCAGAAACAGACATCTAAGCACCAGCGATGTGCAGTCCAGCATCTGCCTCTCTAAAATGCCACATGCTGAAGTCAGAGCACATCAAATCGGTTAGCCTACTAACTTATCAATTAATGCGTGGTTCTCAAAAATATTAAGTCAAATTTTCATGAATCCTGGAGAGATTAAAATCTTTAAAAAAATCTAAGACAGAAAGATTAATGCACTGTTAGGTTTTCTAGACTTCATGGGCAAACCGACCCAGTGAAACGTAACCGTCATGTTTTTGTTGTTATCCTAGCATGCTAATTGACTCCATACAAGACTAAGCAGAAGCAAAGAGAGATACTATCTGACAAAACACTATCTAAAAGGCCATACTGGCTGACAAAACACTAACTAAAGGGCCATACTGGCTGACAGACGAATCGCGAAAGTCTTTCTGCAGACCTACACAAGCATAACCGAGCTAACCCAGGGCAGTGCATCTCAAGGTTCTATAACCACCTAGCTAACGAGCTAGCTAACCCGCTATACACATGAGCACGGCTAACGTAACCAACCCGCCTAGCTAACTCTGATTTACGAACTGAATAATAACTTGTTAGTTATCTCTTGACATCTCTAGAGATAAGGTGCTAGACGCTACTGCTAGCGAAGTGAAAAAGACCAAAAGGCACACCTTAAGTTTTAGTAGTTAGATTCGGAGTGTTTCGGAATGCATAATGTCCCCTAACAACTTTTTAAAGTTTCGAACTATTCTCATTTCGATATAACTAACCCTGCTAGCTACTACCAGTTTCATGTCACGACCAGTCCTGGCATATGCGCGTGCACTTCGGTGTTTTTGTTTTGAACAGGTGACGTGCAGCTGTGCGCGTGTGTGTATTCTCGCTACTGTATAATGCTGGTTCGCCACCTAGTGGGGAGATTTGAGACTATGCCTTTTGAGGATATCTAAAAGCGTTGGTTATTCAGAATGCAAAGCCTGGAGAGTAAGGAACTTGTATACACTGTTCGGTTCATCAGCAGATTAGAGATGTACACTACAGACATTCCATGCAGAACTTAATTCAAGTAATTTTGGGGAGACTGTGAATTTGAAGGAAAGCCATGAAAATGAAGTCCAAAGGGCACTCTAAGGAAATTAGAAAGACAGACATAGATAAAGGCTACAAAATGTCACAATATCCAAGTTTTTGAGTATCCCAGTAAACAGCCTTGGAATAACTGAGGATATGGAAGATCATACCACCCAGGGACAGATAAGACTGTCACTCAAACACAAAGCAAGAAAGGGACTTGTGAGGGAAATCTCAGAGAGGACAGCAACTGCTCTGAAGAAGTTACACAGTTCTGTGGTTGAGACTGGAATGAAGGTGCGCCAGTCAAGAATGTAAAGAGTTCTGCAGACAACTGGACTGTTTGGGAGGTTGGCTAGAAAGAAGCCATTACTGAAGAAAAAAACAAATCGGTGCTTGAATACAACACTGGGGAGAAAACTGAAAGCTGGGAAGCAAGAGGAGTGCTTGGTGGAGATGTGAGACAGCAGGCGGCTCAGCCACCCAGACGGGACAGCTTTACAGGTGGGCCAACCTCCCTGTAATGTCCACGATAAAGGGTGTAACAAAAAAGGGAAGATCGTCAGGTTAACCCGGTCTGGAAATAGAACCTGGGTCCACACTAGACCAGAGGCCTTGACAGAGTGAGCCATCAGAGAGCTGGAGGTAGTTGACAGGAAAACAGACACAACTCAAAGGACTGAGGGAAACTTCCCTTTGGAAAGAACTTAAGACACACACACAAGGGACAACTATTCCTCGCAGAACATGATGGGAAAGTACTCAAGAGAACCAGAAATCACTCATACCATTTACCAGCAAAGCCCATGTGTGTGGCATACCAAGACTTTTAAAAGACTGGGCTTTGTGAAGTTGCTTATATGGGGTGGATGGGCTAATGAGCCCCTCATTGTTTGCTGGCTCGTTGCCTCCCTCTAGTGGCCGTGTGCTTGTACTGCGAGCTACCTGTTACATAAAACATTTCCCAGCATCAAAAACGATTAAACAAACAATTCTCTCTGTAAATGATAGTGATAAGCAAAAAAACATCAACCAGCTGCCAGTTTACGTTGTCATGGTGAAAAAATAGTGTCACATGACCATGGATTTGGGAGCATACAGGAGGGCAACAATATTAGTCAAGATGTTCAGCAGGTTCAACAATGACCCCACACAGGAAACATCACCAGTAATTCTGTTTGCTTCACGGAATTCCATCCCAGTACTGCTGGACCATGACGTGAAGGAAACACCGATAACGTTTCAGGGGTATGACACAAAAACACCAAACTAAGTCTAAACTCAGTTATATGTTTTGTGCCTTTTTCCTGTAATTGGCGAAGAAAACAACCTTTCTTTTTATTTTTTCAGCACTGTTAAGTTGAAACTATTCAAATATCTTCAAACGTGTCATGGTTTAAGAATTTAAATGGTGGGATGCATTTAACTATGTATTTCCTTTCGGTCTTCGTTGCCCTCAGGACAGATACACTCATGTCTCATTTGGTTTTGTATGAATTGTTTCACCCTGTTCACCTCTAAAAGTCATTTACGTTATTGCAAACCGAAATCGATTCAAACAAAACCATTCATTTGTTACATTTTATTCAGAATAAAATGCTAATAAACTATTAAATATATCAACTATATAACTATTAAATAAATAAAACCGTAAAGCAAATTTAATAGGTATACGTAACATATAAAATATATGTAAAATATAAAGTAGCCTATATGGTAAAAGCGGGCATTTGTCTCTAGAGTTGGGTACACTATAGGCTAAGTAATGCTTTTTTGACTAGCTGAAAAATTGCATGTCTAGTCACTGATCTTGTAGCCTATATAAAGTGTTTACATGGAACATAAAAAATATTGGGAGCGAATTTGTGCAGCAGTGTCCGACATCTGCGGTAATCAAACGCATCCTTAAAAACTTTGGACTGTGTAGCGCTGTTGACGTCATTATTCGGCGTCTGGTCTGAGCCTGTCAAAATTGTCTTGGCCTATGAATTTAACAAAATGATTTTACATTACAAACTTGGCAAAATCTAAACGAAATATTTTGGAACTTCTGGTGAAAGAATTAGACTAAGATGCCTTTAAAAAACTTCGCTAAGACTTTAATATTTACGGTTCTGTTTGGATTATGCACGTGCTATTCCGTCGGGGAACATATTGGACCCATTGGAGAGATTGTGGAAGTATCGGCAGGTGACGATAAATTCAGGATCGAAGGCCGTGTGATTGTATATGGAATAAGGACAGAAGACTGGATTTCTAATGCTGTCGTGTTAGTTGATGGAGAGGAGCACGTCGGCTTTATCAGGTTTTCTCCATAATGCGCCGCTGAACGTTAAACGAATAGCTAGATAAACGCATACGGAGTCAAAAAACATGTCTATAGTTACACGGCTTTTTTTGCTCTGTCCCCACTAGACTTGATGGCACCTTTACCGTAAATGATGTACCAACGGGTTCATATGTGGTCCACATTGCCTCACCGACTTATAGATTCGATCCTGTCAGAGTTGATATTACTACCAATGGAAAAATGCGGTAAGTTGATGAATTCAATGGTCTATGTTCTTCGCTATCATTGCTGTCACTCTTGAAGACGCCAACTACCATAAAGGATAACCTGTATTTTTGGAGCAAGAAATAGCAGCTTCAGTTGGTTGTAGTAATTTTTTGACTGCTTGTGTATATATTTTGAAATAATTTAGTTTATTCTCCATGGTTTGTTTGAATGTTGCCAGTTTTAAAATTGCATAATTTACATGTTCATTTGTAGTGCACGCAGAGTCAATTACATCAAGATGTCTGAGGTTGTGCAGCTGCCTTACCCTCTTCAGATGAGATGTACAGGACTTCACTCCTACTTTATAAAACGGGAGACCTGGGGCTGGTCTGATTTCTTCATGAACCCCATGGTAGGCTTGGTGTTGTATGTGAACTCCTCAGATCCAGCATCAGTGTGATGACATCTGTTGTCAGCTTAAACTCCTCAAAATGTAACCCAGCAGCAAAAGATGGGAACATTTCATTTTTGATCTCCTTTCTCCTCAGGTTCTAATGATGGTGCTCCCTCTTGTGATCATCCTTCTCCTACCAAAGATGATTAACACAGATGATCCAGGGGTGAGAAGGGTATGTGTATCCACCCACACCCATTGCCACCCATCCACATTCCATCCCTCTTTAAGTAGCTGTTTTACATATAAAGGGCTAAATCATAACTTAGGCCATGTGCTTTATCAGTTACCAATGATCAGTTCTTTAATACATTCAACATTCAGCATATACAGAGCAAGAATCTTGGTACATATTAATTAGCTGCTACTGTGTGACATGTCTTGTATTTGGTTACATAGGAAATGGAACAGTCAATGAACATGCTCAATCCCAACCCAGAGCTTCCAGATGTGTCCGAGCTCATGACCAAGTTCTTTGCCCCTCCCAAGAGCCGCGGCAAGCCAGGCGGCGTGGCTCGAGGTCATGGTCACAGGGGTGCTGGCCCAAGGAGGAGGTAGTGTTCATCATGTAGGAGCCAGGAGGAGGAGGATATAATACTCATCTATGCTAGGAGACATGTTACTCAGGCTGCTGTATGAAACCAATTTGCCCACTTCAGGTCTTTGTTGAACAGGTGCCTCATGTCATTTGCCACAAACCTGATCAGCCTTTGTTATTTGAGAAAACCAAGCTGTTTGACGCCATTGTGAGTTCCAATGCCTGACTCGCTTGGGCTGTTCTGGGTTTCAAGGCCACTTTGTTTTAACACTGTTTTGCCTGGAGTGCCATCATGTTTTATTTATATATTTTTTTAAAGTAACTATGCAAATTTATTTTTCTTAAACCATGGCATTATTTATTGACTATCAACTCAATGAAAAAAATGAAAATGTTTAAATGCAAAATTTTAGTTTAAAGCTTTTATTCTTGTTCATCAGAGGATAAAGTTTTTACTGTCAATAAACCATTGACCATGTCATTTTGCTGTTCTTTAACTTTTGTAATGCCAAGACAACTTCAGTCACTGAGATTATCCACTAAGTGAAGGCCAGTATTATTGAGACGTGTAACAGCCCCTTGTGACTATTTTAATTGGCAACAGCCTTGGCTGTGCCGTTATGGTAGTTTAAGGAGTGCAAGCTAAATATAGCACAAGTGAGAGCTGTCAGAGGGTGTGTGGGGGGCAGCAATGGGACTATGTGGGACAATCCCACAGGGGACAAGCACAGCTCCTGACCACATCTGTAGCAGTAGTGAGAGGTGCCTGCTTATAACAGCAAACTAGAAGAGTGAATTACAAAGTGAATTGAAATGTTAAACTACTGGTGAAGGTGCATGTTTTTGGGTGCATATTCATTTTGCATTTGTACACTTAAAACACTAAATATCATTTAAAATATAAATGGCAATATTTTAACACAGTTGTGAAAATGTTTTGGTAACCCTTTAGAACCCTTCTGGAATAGCAGAAACGTTAGCAGCCTACTGCCCCAAACCTGTGTACTGTAGAAAAAAGGAAGATCAAGGCCAAGTGGCCTTTGAAGTTATTTTTATATAATGGAAGGCAATACGTGGTACAACACATTAACAACTTACAATGAACGGAAAAGGTGAAAAGCAGACTAGGAAATCAAAATGAGTTGCAGAACCAACAGAATGAAAATAAAAGCACATGGAAGGAAAAGAGCAAACAGAACCAGGAAGAAAATCAAAATGAAACATATAGCTAGAATAGCTGCGCCATGGTAACCACCATGCCAGGGATGGGGCGAACGTGACAGTGATGAAAGCAAATAAAATTCTGATTAGCTTAACATGTAGCCAACCAACATTCTCAAAATAAATGTATTAAACACTTCAGTAACTACATCAGCATTAAGTGATGATAACCAAGTTAAATGTTCACCCTTAAAGCATTGTTGCTAGCAATGTAGCAGAAGAGCAAGTAAAGATGCTATTAAAGAAAGCCATTCACGGTAACCATTAGCTTGCTGGCTAGCAGGCAATAAGTGTAACATTAGACAGCACTCATTACAAGCTTGCCAAACCTAAGTAATAAGTTCTGGCAAAACTGTATGAAAATATATATTCACCTGAAACCGTACTGACATTAAGAGTAAAATCCACAACGGATTCATTTGTCATGACAGCCATGTTTGTTGCACTTTTCAGTGTCAAAAAAGTCTGACTCCAATAAAGTTTTTTATTTACAGCACGTTTTTATTTTGTTGATTGCATTTTCCTGGAAAAAAGAGCAACATCTCTTCTTCATTGTCATGGTTTCTATAAAAAAAATTGTATAAAAAAATTGTAATTGTTATTTAAAAGCTGTCAATTTTTTATTTAAAGCTCCATTTACCCTTCTTGGCCACCGTATCTCAAACTGCAGTTCACATTTAAAATAGCTTCACATTTAAAAAGTGTTTGCATGCAACTTTTTTCAGGTCATGTCACATGTCAACAAATAATTTACTGTTTTCTATTTTTTATGAATGTTTACACGGCCGTGTTGTAATTATTAACTGATGTACAATCAAATATGCAATCCCTAATATTCTCAGTACAGTATATCAAATGTACATCATGTACATTACACACATGCTGTGTGCAAGTTCTATTTTGTGAACAATCAAATTAAGTATTTCACCAGACTACTGTAATTTCTGGATTGCTGCAAGATGCTCAAATGAAATTGCAAAACATGGGCAAAGGTTATAATCTATGTTTAACACAATGTCAATTTCATGTAATCTTTTTTACAATTCATTTACAAGCACATACATTTGCAACTGAGCCATCTGCTAATTTTAGTTCATTGTTTCAGTTAGTTGCCTAAAAAGATAATGAGGTGACCCACTCAGTGTGGTAAAATGTCCCTCCTTTTCTGCAATCTTGCTCAAGGCACCCATTTCATATCAGATGATGTACTCAGTACTCATAACCAGCCTAGAAACCAGGTAAAACACTGATGAAAACTGCCTTCAGAAATGCTAGTGAACTGCATTAGTAATGTCATGTCACAGCAACAATAGAATGAAGGAATTAAAATGTTTTAGGCCAAATGCATTCTGCAGTTTATTTGCAGTGCATGTGTAATAGCTCTGTCCAAGCTATCCAACATGGCCCTATCACAGATGACACAGATAAAAGGCTTTAACCCTTGGTGTGTTCCTGTGTGACGCGAGTGTGAGTGGGTCTGAAGTCCAGTCCTGACAGGCCCTGTGTAGTGTACAGAAGTGGCTGCCTCTGTGTGGACTCTGAGGTTGAAGTTACAGGGATCTCTCTCTTTCTCACTCATTCTCTCGCTCTTGTTTCGTAGTGGGCGTCATATCCGCCACAAGTACCCTACAGCGCACACATAGCCACGATACACTGGTGAGTAAAAGGTCCTTTTCACAGACTTTGAGACATCCAGGTGAATTGATCAAAAATGATGGCCATGATCCCATTACAAAGATGTTTTACATTACAAAGATGTTTAACAACTACTGTTATTTCTTGCACTCAAACTGCATCAAATGTTCATAGTATGCTCTACTAAAATGCATTGCGGTGTTATGCTTGTAATGTTGCTTCTCGCTCTTTTTTTCCTCTACTTGTCAAATGGGTATGCTTCTAAAGGATGGAGCATTTGGGGGCCAGGATGGTGGCTGTCTTTAGCATACTCATTTCTAGTGGGGTGCTAGGTGTACATCCTCCTGCTAAAAACATTAATCTGCTTGCTCCAGAAGAACATAAATTCATCCTAAACCTCGGACATAAAGGTACGGGCCAGGGTGTTTGTTTGCAATAATTCCAATGATTTATAAGACATTAGTAGAATTAGAAGAATTAATAAGGCAACTAGAAGAATGGATAAATATGTCTGTGCATGGCCAACAATAAACTCGTATAGCCATTAGAGCATTTTAGAGCTGAACCTTTTGCTTTTGTAAGGTTCCAGTAATGGCTACAATCAATAATAATCACTGCTAAATCATTTAACCTTAAACCTCTTAATTTCTGAGGACTGTTTATTACAGTGCTTGTAAATGTTTCAAAGAAGGTCTGATAGATATACCAATTTGTTTTGAGTGGATTTATGGCACCACACCCAGTTCAAACTCCACTACATGACGCTACTGACTTTTGACACACGAGAACAGAGGTCACAGGTCCCCCCTGCAGCATGTAAGTACGTGGTAGAATACGAGTCTCACAATACTCTACATCTTGGTGCAAATACTCAGAATGTCAGACTCCTTTGTTTTCCTTATTCAAGACAACCCTATAATCAGAATCCATTGAAAGAGAAATGCAGATAAGACATTAATCAGTAATCAACCAGTTAAATGCAAAATGGTGGATGCAAGCATGCACACTGTCCCCAAGCAGAAGGCTTTTATGTAGAAAACATTCTTCTCTTGGCTGAAACAGTGATGAGCACAGCAAACGTGTCCTTGTTGGGGGATACTGTATGTGTTGGTGAATCTTTACCTGCTTCTCCACACCAGAGGTGCCCAGGGACTGCTACGAGCTGTGGGAGAGCTCTGCAGGCAAAGCGCCGGATGGTGTCTACCTGATCCGGCCTGCGCACACCCCCATCGTGGCCTACTGCGCCATGCAGGAAGGCGGTTGGACTGTGATCCAGCACATCACGATCAACAGCAGCGTGGACTTCGACCGCCTGTGGGACGAATACAAAGTGGGCTTCGGAAGCCTCCTCGGCAACCACTGGCTTGGCAATGAGCACATCCACCAGCTCACCAGCGGCTCAGTGCGCTACAAGCTGGGCATCAAGCTGGTGGACGAGGACGCTGTGACCAAGACGGGCGAGTATGACCCGGTGCTGGTGGAGGGCGAGGACTCCCAGTACCGGCTGCGCCTGGGCCCGTACCGCGGCACAGCCGTGGACGCGCTTACCCTGGAGCCGGAGAGCTACCTGCACGACAACCAGCGCTTCACCACCAAGGACCGCGACAATGACAACTACTTCCAGAACTGCGCTAGGCTGGAGTTCCAGGGCGTGGCAGGCGGCGGGTGGTGGTACGACGCATGCGCAGGTGCCAACCTAAACCGCCGCAATGTCATCTATTGGCAGAAAGACTGCAACAAGGAACACCTGTGCAAGTACGCCTGGATGATGGTGAAGCCCTCAGACATGGTCAAAATGGTCCATTCAGACTGCAAAAGAGATGAGCTCTGACCTTATTATGTTAGACGTCCGAGCCTTTTTGGAATCAGTCTTTAAAAGCTGATAAAGAATCAAGAAATGGGAAGGCCTGTGACCTGCGAATTTCAGAATTAAATTATTTAAAATAAAAATATTTCCTGCTGAATGATTTAGAGGGTCGCTCTTGAGATTCTTTTATACATTGCTGTTAGGTAGTCATAGAGTTTCACAATGATTTGTTAAACAAATCTATATTTTTTAAAATAGAGACATAGAGTTACAATCACAAATTACACATAAACAAAACAGCAAATAAGATCTTCTGTACATGAAATGGTTGATCATGAAAGTTTCTGTACCTTTAGTGTCACCTGCACTGTGAAATCATTTATATTATGGACTTTCATGGTGTGTTTATTATTATGAATCTTGCCCTTACAAGTTATCATTACATTATCCCAAATACTAGGTCTGTCCAGTAATCCTTATAACTATACAATATCTCTCTCTGCTAGCCCAGTTATGTGAGTTAAAATAGTACAATTTATGATTTTTTAAAACTGGCCTGGATGATGGGTATACAAAGCAATCCTCACGCACTATAATAAGCCAGTACTTTTTTTGTTGCCATTACTGAGCTCATAGCTCTTATTTCTGGTTTTCCTGCCTTACAAATGGGAAAGCAATGAAGGCATTTGACACACACAATCTTGATGAACCATTTTCTTATATTCAACTGAAATTGTAACAGCAAAAACAATAATAGCCCTTAAGACTAAAATTGCAACAAGCATAAATATCAGCACGACAATTACAAATTATTGACCAAGAGTTATGTTTACATATTTGTTCTTTTAGCAATGCACACCTGCAACAATAAAAAAAATCATTCCAATTTATCGCTTTTTGCATTTCATTATTTTGCCAGTGTATGACACCTGATGTGAGAAAACCATGAAAACTTGATGTGCATGAAAACAACACTGGAAAGCATGTCAAATTATGATTATATTCTCATGTTCATTCATACTGAAGCCAGTGGTGGTGACTTAAAATGTCTGCTTGTAAACAAGTCCCATCTCTGTATTTGAGAGAGAATATCAAAGAATATAAAGGAATGCTTCGTTTTGTTCAGATGCACTTATGTTAACTTACTGGCAACAGTGGGGTTTTGCCCGTACCAATAAAGTTTCTCCTCTACCCTTTTCTTCTTCCACTGACAGAGGAGAAGCATCCGGAAGGTCTTTTGGAAGGTTTTGTTACAGAGAGCGTAGCACATCGGGTTGACCGTGCTGTTGACATAGCACAGCCAGTAGCCCAGGTGCCACAGGGACAGCGGAATGCAGTCGGAGCAGAAGGTGGAGACGAGCACCATGATGTTGTAAGGAGTCCAGGTGAGGATGAAGGCCAGCAGGATGGCGCTGAGGGTCTGGGCCGCCTTCCTCTCCTTGATCAGGACCATCCTCTTCCGCTTGGTGATCTGGCACTTGAGGGCTGCGTCGGCGGGCTTGGCCGACGACGCTGCAGATGGCGTGCTCATGGACTCGGCCGAGGAGAAGGAGGAGCCGCCGGCGCCGGGCTCGCCGTTCCCAGTCTGCAGCACATCACCCTCTCTCGCCACCGCGCGGAACTTGTACGACACGCCCTTCCTGCCCTTGTGGGAGGCGGCCTTGGCTGGCGATGGGAAGAAGGTCTCACCCTCGCGTGTGCTCAGCCGCTCACCATCGTCGGAGGGCGGCGTCTTGCTCCCGCCACCCGCGTGGGTCCCGTATGCCGGAGGACGGACCGGCGACACTGGCCGCTCCTCTTCCTCATCGGAGGATGCGTAGCTGGCGAGTGTGCCGGGCGGCTCAGCCTTGGCCCAGTCACCGGTAGATATGGACGCAGGGTTGCTGGCACCGCGGCTGCATGACGACCAAGACACCTGAGTTTGCTCTCTGGACGCATCGCTGAAGCAGGACCTGATAATGGCCCTCTGAGGCTGGGCTTTACTATCAGCATCTGTAGAAGGGTTGGCACCCTGCAGTTCTGCCAGGTCTTTAGTACGCTTTTCTGTCTCTTTATATATCCGACAGTACAAGATGGTCATGACCGAAACAGGAATGTAAAACGCAGCAATGGCCGTCCCGAAGGTTATTACAGGCTCGGAGAAGAACTGTATTTGACACTGCCTCTCTGGCACCGTCCTCTCGCCCACAAAGTACTGCCAGCACAGGATTGGAGGTGCCCACAGTATGAATGACACGAGCCACGCCAGGCCGATCATAATGCCCGCGCGCTTGGGCGTGCGCTTGGCTCTGTAGGTCAGGGGTCTTGTAATGGAGAAGTAGCGGTCGAAGCTGATCACCAGCAAGTTCATTACTGAGGCATTGCTAGCCACATAGTCCAGGGCCAACCACAGGTCACATGCTACACTGCCTAGCGACCAGTAGCCCATCAGTATGTAGGAAGTATATAAATTCATGGAAAACACCCCGATGATGAGATCAGCAAAGGCCAAGCTCAGCAGGTAGTAGTTATTGACGGTCTTCAGCTGGCTGTTGACCTTGAAGGACAGCATGACGAGCACGTTCCCGGTGATGGTGATCAGGCTCACTATGGCCGACACAGTTGCTATGGTGATGACCTCCCACAGGCTGTGCGTGACCAGGTGGGCATCTGATGCGTTGGCACTGAGGGTGGAGTTTTCCACCTGGCCTCCATCCATGGTTCTTCGTTCTGCCCTGCTCCTACCAGCAGCTCACATAAAGTGCTTTGAACAGACGGCACTCCATGATGACTCAGGTCCTGGAGGAACAAGAACACAGTGACTACAATGGGAAACTCATGCTGTGCAGCATGACCTTGTGCAGATGATGACTGTTTAAATATGTGATCCATTCTTTGGCTGGAACTTCAGCAGATTATGAAATGTCTGTCTACTTCAACACTACTTTTGCAATGGTCTGGTCACATGTTGTCAGGTGGCAGTGTTACAAGAACAAAGTAGATGTAGTTGCAGATGGGGAGGAAATCGAAACTCTCTGGATGTGAAATTTGTGTTGTTTACACTCCCAACATTGCTACACACAAACCCTGATTTACAGACTCACAAAATGGCAAGAAAGCTGTTTTTAGCTGGAAAGAATAAATGTATGATAATAAATATTTAAAAATCACATAATACAGACAAAATCTAAACATATAATTGGGCAGCAATGTGGGGAAAAGACCTTTTAAAAGTAAAATATATTGCACATTTTGGCCTTTGACTTTGTCTTTTAGGTCATTTATTATTGAGTACATTAAACTTGTATCAAACTGAAATTGCACCAAAACACTAAGTGCCTTTTATGAGTCACTGCCTAATGGCCCAGAAGAGCGTGGTGTGAGTGGAGCTTTTGCGGGGGGGGATAGGGAGTAGTTTGAGAGTGCTTTCTCACAGCATATGAATTGCCAGCTTCTATATCTAGATCAGGTTAAAATGACTCAGGTAGAAAATGATCAAGGCCCAAATTTATTTATTTTCCTTGACTACTTCCTGTGATCTATACACTTTGTTTTGTAGCTGATCATAATTCTAACCACTAGTCTCCTGCAACAAGGTCTAAACATCTCAATTTGGAGTCAGATGAAGTACAATTTGGTAAGGCCTGTCACTGACAGAAATACATTTTTGAAAGAAATTACATTACTGTGTCCCTCAGCTGGTGTTGAATAATGCACAATGAAAGTATGAGTCATTAGATACGTAAGGCCTCATACATCTTAGTAGACCTGACTTCAATTTATTTAAAACACATCTTATATCTTTATATCAGCAACATGTGCACCAAGTAATGTAGGAAAGTATATATAAGAATAAATAATAATAATAAGCATGTATTTATCCATTTGTAATGTAATTTAAAGTAGATTTATATATCAAGCTTTTTGTAGGAGGAGATTTTAGATCTTATAGTTGGGGCATATGTGAACTGTTTGCTACAGTAGGGGGAGACATTTACCATTTCTTGGTTTTACAGGTATTTTTGAACTTGAGGGTTTTAGATTTCATGTATTGGGAATGTGTATGAATTTTATCTATAATTATTTTCAGCAATCATAAAAGTTAAGCTTGTATATCTTAGGACCTTAGGGCGATTGTTTATACCATACTATGCCATGCAAGCAAAAGGTAGAGAGCAAGAATGGGCAATCAGCGCGCTGAGAACGACAAGGTTTTGTTTAGATTAAGACACCAAGCCACCAGAATCTGCCCACTTGGTTGGTCTTGGATGAAACAGATTTTCTCAGCATCATTCAGTGATGTGTTGTTCTCCTCACATCACACAGAACGCGCTTTAAGTGGCATGTCCAAAGCATGAGGAACTGCCCATCCGTCACCGTGGCTTTTTGTTGCCAGGGAGACGGGCAACAGATTGCTTTTGGAAGACAAGAGCTAACATAATTTCAGGTGCAGGGGACTTGCATTGGGGCCCATTGGAGGGTAAAACACACACACACACACACCCCTCCCACCGATGGGCATGTCATCTCTAACATTAGCTTGAATGGACTCACAGGCAGCTGTGCTTGTTACTGTGCTCCCCTTTAGTTTCGGATCATGCCAGGGGTCAGCGTGTGTGTGGCCACACCACATCAGGCTGCCATGAGGGGACCATGAAGTGAGGCTGATGCTGTAGAAAATCAAGCACCCTTAAACGTTGTACACACCATACAAGGGCAGCTTTCTTTAGAATGTTTAGAGTGAGTGATCAACAGGGTTATGCAGTCGCTGAGCTCATAGTCATTTTGAACTTGACATTCATGCCATGTGTCCATTACAGACTACTTGCTCCAGCTGTACTAGAAGGAATTAAGACCACGCAGTTCCCTTAGGGACATTTTTGATCCATTGAATTGCTCAGGAGCCGAACACCCAGTGGTGAGCTTATGTCCTTCCTACAGGTCTGGGGGCCCAGGTTAATAAAACCATTTTATTAACACCAAACCTTATTAAAATATAAATGCAATTTTGCGTTTTAACGATTTTCAAGTGCAAAGCGTAGCAACAAATTTGTAGCATCAATTTGCAAAAAGAATTAAAATTTCCAAAGAACTCTACATTAACTTGTCTTATCATGAATAAATGAAATCCAAGTACAAGTCCCTGCAAACCACAGGTGTGGGCGTGCCAAAATGTGGGGCCAATAGGTGACATGCGTGCGTGGGCGCCAAAAGGTGACTCCTATTGGCCAAAAAATGCTGACGGTTACTCAATGAATCCAAAAGGTTATTGGTGTTGTGGTCATAAATTAATTTTCAGTACAAAAAGGTACGGAATCTCCTGATTCCCTGTTTTTATTGACTTTAATTAACATGTGGAACACACCTTCATACAATATTTCAATGCAGTTAAGCATGACTTTTGTGTGTTATAAGAAGGTCGTGCAGCTCGTCAGGCTAGTTAGTAGCACGCTAATACAGTAAAGTGGCGAACTAGTGGCATGCTAGCAAAACTAGTAGTATGATAGCATGATACAATAGAGGGCGGATCGGCTCGGGTTGCTAACTAGTAGCACCCTAACTAAAACAGTCAACAGTTTGCAGTAATATGTCCATGTAAGAACTTATTTTGGGTAAACAGATCATTAGCCGATTACGAGCGCAACAGAGGACTGGGGCTCTGTTCCAAATAGCCTACTACATACTACTGGCATACTGATTGGGGCCCAAATCAGTATGCAGTATTTGACCAAAATTAATTTTGCCAGTATGTGAAACAGCAATGAATCTGGACCAATAGCCTACTGAAAACAGCATAACAGTAGTGAATCCTGCAAAAATCATGTGTATTGTTCCGTCAACGTGGATTTTTAGCTCACTAGGAGTATTGGTTAAGGACTGAGTAATAGCATAATTTAGCTATGTTATTTGTGCAGAGAAATAGTGATTTAAATATGCTACTTTTGCAGCATAATATTGATGTATATAGTATCAGCAGAACAGTACCAATACAGCAAAGCCCTCCAGAGTAACATCCAGTTTAATTCTTGTTTTGATTTCATATTTTTGCTCTGATTTCACAACATTTTGTAAACGTTTCATAGAGCATCATCTGGTCTTGGGCTGGGTCTCAGTGCGGTCTAGACTCACCCCCGATAACGACATAACCAGCTGGAAGGGAGGGGAGACAGGATGAGGAATTCTTGCACTTCTCTGGCACTTGAAAGCCCTTCCACACAGCAGAACCTGCACCACTATATATGGAACTGAATTGAAATCTACAACCTTTATATAAAGCTTTCTGCTCTTGTGGAAAATGATAGTTAGCTTCCAATAAACATCAAATTCACTAGGGGGCGACCTTTCTTGCTAAATGTCCTAATACAAGCTGCATCTTCAAGCATTTAGTTGCTCTGCCAAGTCTTTGAAGTCTACTTTTAAATCTTCCCTAAAGAGAACTGACCTCATTCCCAAAGGGTACATCCAGTGCAGCAAAGAGAACTGCCCTCCAACTAGGACTCTAGAAATCCGATATGGATACCAGCCAGTTTGACCTTTACATGGACATGAGGTAGAGTTGTGCCGCTAGCCTGTTCCGAGCGTGCTTGGGCCCTTAACAGCAGCTGGTGGCTTGAGAAGATGCTTCATTCATTTCATGCTGCCCTTGCTTTGGACAGATGGTACTGTCCAGACCTGCCACTACACTGGAAATCTGAATGACTAAGCAAGAGGAAAATCAGGGGGCAAACAATCAAAATGAAATGGTCTGTAAAAATGCAGGGAGCTAACCTCAGACTAAGCTGTCCATTCGTCCCAAACTGTCCAGTCACATTACCCCACAGCCCGTGCGAGAGCCGCTGGTGTTGAGGCCATTTGCAAATGCTTTCTGGATGAATGGCAGTCCTCACTTTGCCCTTCAGTCAGCTCCCAATCAAACTCAGTCAGTTTCAACTGTTTCTAGGCATTTGTTTTGGTTCGTTTGTGTGAGCTAGTGTGTCTGACGAGAGATTGTGACCCAACATTACAGGAGTTCTTCACTCGGGAACGCGAAATGGCACATGTGAATATGACCACAAGCAAAGGGTGTGGGGATCAGTTGTCATTGCTTTTATTAATTATTAGGCCCATTAGTATTTTGAGATGCAATGTTATGCTATGCTGTAAACAGTTCTGCTCACAGTACTATAGATCAGGAGCAGGCGAGCTTATCCTCAGTGGACCTGTGTGGCTGCTGTTTATGATACGTGCAAACAGAAGCATACTGATTCCCAATCCTTACTCAGTTGGTGTCAGTCAAACTATTGATTAGCTGCAGCTACACGGACCCTTTGTGCATAAGATCCATATTTGCTACATATCATTACACAGAATCCGGGCAATTCTTCCACACTTTGCTTCTCAGGACCATTCTGCCTTAAAAATAGCCCAAGCTCTTTTCTGAGAGGAACAGATGAATTAGTGATGAGGTATTCACTGACACACGAGTGAAGGCGCTTTCAGTCTTACGCTCAGGCTGCCACTCACTGGACCCGCAATGGACGCCCCAGTTTGCTGCGTCCTGGGCGAACTCATCTTAACCCTTTCTGTCACCAGGATACAAGAGAACCAATCGTACATCCCGCGGCATCGTAGTGCCGCCGCACGCAGTCTTCACGCGGATTAAAGCCTGTTAAGATATCGCCCGAGAAGCTGCATGCGGGACGAGATGAGGCAGGTGTTTGGGCGAACGCCCGCCGCTGCTGTTGAGAGAGCGCGCGGCCAGCTTGAGTCAGCATGCCCGTCCTTGACCATCTGGTCAGCGTGCCTGCGGCATTTCGGCTGCAGCTCTCCAATGTTGCCTAGTGACTGTTATTTAATGACTAATACTGATGATCTTTGAGCAACTTGCGATTGCTCACCTTGAACCCCCGTCCCTGGCTCACGAACGTGATCAGACCTACACTTTCCTCGTCAGCGTCCGCATCGGCGGGATGTTATGTTAAATATAAGCCCTTTTTTGACTCAGCTGCACTATGTGCACATGTGAATCAGTGAACATAAGGTATAAAGACCATGGCACAATTTGTTTTCCATAAAAAAAGAGTTAGGGTTAGGGTTTATCCAATCTTAAATCACCTGTGGTAGAGTGACTGGCAAATGCATTTGCGTCACATTGCTGAGCAATGCACTTGGCCCTTGAAAAGCATCGTTCCTTGTTCAAACAGAAGCACACCAGCACAGCGCGTGGCTGCTCACTGATAAGAGGCATTTGTTTACCCATGAGATGGTCCCCATTGTTTACCATTGTTTCCCGTCTTGATCAGATCACATGAGCATTTTGGAGATGTGATGTGTTGTAGTAAAGACCATTAAAGCAGAGGCCAAGGCAAGACTCTGGCTGAGTCCAAGAGAAGAAAAAATCTAACATAAAACAGAACATTTCCGACAGAGGTCCTTCATCGGCTGTGCAACCAAAGTGCTTCTGAATTTCTCAGTCCAACTTTAGCCTAATGTATCTTTTGGAAGAATATAAGTTTAAGACATTTCTCTGTCTCTCCTTCTATAAAAGTTAAATGAAAACATAACATGGCTCACTTTGCAAACATTGTTTGCAAACAAATTCTGAATGAACACACAGTATGTTTCAGTTCAGTTAATTCAAAGTTGTACCGAGTACTGGGGTATTTACTAATGGTAAACGCTTAAAAGCTGTTTAAGCATGTTAATTGGTCAGACATGCAGTTAGGTACATAGCTACCACAGCATTTGCTAGACAGTTTTCAAAGTGTATAAAGCTACGCCTATTATTTTTAATTGCTATCAACCAGGACAGTCAATTAAAAATAGTTGGTGTCCAGTGACATCAAATGTGTACGCATACTCAGGTGGTCTTGTGAACAATAACTGAGTCTTCCCAGAAGACCAAGTCCGCTCATTCTCATGACCCACAGTGCTAATTTGAGTTACACTAATATCCACATTCTCAAAAAGCCATTTCATCTATATGAATCGTTAAGGAAGCTATGACCCAGAGGCATGCTTGGATAGTCAGACTTTTTCTTTTTTAGAAATAGCGGATATGGTCTGTGTTACATAGGCATATTTACAGCAGCTGGGCCATTATGAAGCAGTCAAAGGAAGCAGTTTGATGACACTGCTGAGCTGTGGAAGGAAAAGGCTGAGGGGCGTTTAATCATCCAGATGAGAGCTACACTGGATATGGCTGCATTGCAGACAGTCATCCAAGAACCTTCTGCAGAACACATACTTTCCCAAGATGTTTGTAAAGGTCAGTATTTCCAGTGGGTTCCCATTGTAACCAGTGGACTCCCTGTGTTAATAATGATCACAGCATTTGCAATGTAACCCTACTGTAATTCTGAGGGTGCAAGAGAGATACGTATTGTGTATACATGAGTGATGCCTCAGGGTTTAGACTGATCAGTTTCTGAACAAAAAAAAAATATATGCACAAACCATTTTTGATGCACTTTCTGACTAATCAATCAGCTAACAGTGTGTATGTGGGATAGAAATAGTCCAAGAGTAGTCATGACTGCAGTAAGTGTATTGAACCATACCCAACATCCTGCATATCTGCCATTCAGACCTTTGCTAAGTCTTCTCCAGGGCAATCAGTAACATGCAGCATCTTCAATTCTTTATTAGTCTTATGAGGATTTTGATCTCTGGAGCAAAGCCATGAATTCATCTGCCCTCTTTACACCACAGATGACTACAATCAAAACAGTTTTCTCCTGTAAATCAACAAAGAGATGTTAACAAATGGAGGTTTATTAATGACTCTCATCTATCTCGGAGTATCACTGGGGATGCTGAAGGGACACTGGATACTAAAGCTGTATTTCAGGCACTGTGGCTATCCTATGTAGCTATGCATTCATTTTTCACTGGAATTCTAGATGAAGTCCATGACTAGAAATGTCTTCTAAACATGCTATAGGTGACAGAGACTAAGCAGCATGGATGTAAAAGCAAAGTGTGTTTTAATAAAAAAGATGAACTACACAACATACAGAAAGCCATTAGAGTAACAGAGAACCTCACAAAAACTCAGGCCACACAGCCAAATCCATAAACAGTCCAAAGAGACAAAGCCAGTGAACAGCACATGACAAATAGCAGAGGAAAGGGCTCAGAACTGCACATGGAAGAAAAACCTCACAAAGAACAGCTGAAGAACTGGCGGTATTTTTGTAGTCCATATTGACAAATGCAGAATGAACGAGTGGGAGTGGAGTGTGCCAGAGGTGAGACGGGTTGGGCAGGCAGAACTTGGATAGGTGTTGCTGAAGCTGGCTGAAGCTTGGAGTGGCATTAAGCTCATTCGTTGTCTTTGTTGTTCTATGAACATCAGATTTCAAATGTATTCATGTAGGAATATCTAGAAATGTGATGAAATATATTCCAAATGAATTCCTAATGCTAGCCTAATGAAGATAATACTGCTCTCCAATGATTTTTCAAATCATCAATATAAACACACACTAGACTAAAAACTCCATCCATGTGCAAAAAAGTGCAACATATTGTTCCATGTACAGTATTGTGCAATCATCTTTTAGAGCAACAATGAGTTTGAGATCTGTGCTGACAAAACATGGATTTGCCCCCAGTGATGCCACTTGTGAAAATGAGAGAAAGTAAAATTATTAAAATAGTGAATTTAACCTTTGATTGTGCTTTGAACCTCTCCATAAACGCTTGTGCATTTACGCGTGCAGTGACCACCTCTCTGGGTGCATATTACTGCTGTAGAGCAAGATTAGTGGGTTACTTTGAGAGAGTACTGATCATAATTTGCACTATGGGGATGGAACAGATCATTTGTGTGATATTATTTTTCTAAATGCTGTGATATCTCTTAACAAAGCTAAGATTCCACTGGGGAAAAAAGATACTTTGCATGCCTTGATGTCACAAAGGAAAAGACAAGAGTCTGTGACAGTTACGTTTTACTGCAGGCTTTTATAGCATGTCATGATCCTTAATCTGGCAGCTTCCAAAATCACAGATTAAACCTTGTACAGGACTACAATTCAGATGGAATCAAGGACTAGGCTTAGTGTCTGATTTTAAGTTGTTTAAATTGATCCCATTTAGTGTCATCCTGGCAGAGGCCATCCACGTCTCCACTTGCACAGCCACTCATTCTGAGGTGGTGTAAGTGGGCTTGCAGTTTGTCTGCTACCCCATGAATATTCATATTAAATTGATGTGGATCTAATATTACTGTGGACATTTAGGCTTGATCTTTGACCTGCCTTTTGTAAACAAAAGACCAACTAATTTTTAATAATTTGCTTCAGTAAAAGCAAAAAGATAAGAAGAATCATGTAAGCAAAATATTATAGAAAAAGTACAGATAGGAAGAATTGTTTAAATAAAAGCAAAATCATTTTAATGTGCACTTTGAATCACGTCCTAGTTCACAAATTAACTGTAATGTCAGTGTATAGTTGCTAATGCCAATTCTTCAAATACCAGATCTTCACTACCTAACAGCAAAAAGTCAATATATCAGCTGTAAATATATATCAGATTGTAGCCATTAGCTTAAATATCACCAGTTATATATAATTTAGAATTTCTAAATAGAATTGCAGTTTTTGACATTTAACCCAACTTCTGCTGATCAGTAGCTAACTCTCACCTACCATATCAAATTACTTACCTAATTACCATAAATCCTTCTGTTAGTCCATAAAAATAAAGGCCATAAACGATTTTCGTGTCCTAAATGCATTTTGTAGCCTATAGGTACCTCGGCGTAGAAATATGAGGCAAGACGAGAAACGTATAAGAAAGTTTAGATTTAGTGCAGGGATTTGCCTTCCATCAAACTTGGTTATATTTGAACATGCATTCAATAAAAATGATTACAATGACAGTCACTACGTAGTTACGGGCTTATTTAGCTTGCTGACCCGTGACAGTGTTATTTTAAGGGGTGCAACAACAGAGGTGCAGATATTACTAAATTAGAGAATGATGGCGTGCACAGAAGGGCAGACAAATGTAGAACCAAAATGATAGGCAACAGAGAAATTCAGTACTCTCATGATTCGGTAACGGGAAGAATTGGGACACTGTGGCACGGTGAACCGGGGAAGTGATACCCTGTTTACTAGAGAAAACAAGTGGCTGCGTCAAAAACATCGGAAGATTAAAGGACTCTGTCGCTTTTGTAAACCAGCGGTATCAGTGAGAACCAGACGCATTAAGCAAACACCAAAGCATGCGCTAGACGCTTCCACGCGCGGTATCTCAACAGAAACCTTGTTATCGAGTTATTATTATGTAGATCCTTCTTACTATCAGTTGTCTTTTCGGTGTTCGTGTGATTTTTTTTCATTGGTGTCCCCAATGAAGCGAGCTGAAACGCAGAACAAAAGTTGTAAACTAGCCCTTTTCCGCGCTTATCAGCAAAGAGAAATATTTAGATTCTTTAAGCAGTCCAATGTTTCACACAGTACGAGCGCACTCGCTGTAGAGTACACGCGGAGCGCGTCATTTCGCGGAACCCATCGCAAATTATTTCCTAACCAGATTATCCTAAAAAGACTAGAAGTCGATCTTAAGTAAACTGACACGAGGCGATGCTATTATTTACATACTATATTATATACTGTAGTAAGGAATGTATACATATAATGGATGTATAAACAGTTTTACTTGAATAGTAACATTACAGCACAATTACAGCTGTAATTACCTGTGTTATGAAAGATTTGTAACTGTATTCATGGTTTTAGCTGCACTGCAGGTATAATCTATCTTCTGATAGACACTGATCATGTCAGGGCAGGAATTCAACCTGGCAACTGCCTAGAAAAGTAATTAAATAAGATTCTTGATGTTCAAAACCTGCAAAGTATATTGTCTATTTAAATAATGTAAATATACTAATAATAGATTAAATAAATTATGATTTCATAGATTAAATACATTATGATTTCAACAAAAGAAGAGGCAAATTATGCACCTGAACCCACAAACTGAGCATGGTAATCAAGAAAGGCAAATTTGTTTTGAGTATTTCCCTCCATAGTCCACATGTTGCCTTAGTCATTGGGTGACAGCAAAACCAGATTAGCTGAATGTGTCATAAACCTGAAAGAGGCAGGTGCTTGTCTTCTGCTCTGACTTCTTCATGCCCCACTACAAATCCAGCCCTGCTTGACTGATTGAGTATTATTCATTGATTTAACTGTTTACAAGCCATTGACCGTTCCTGTCTTAGAAAACCAGCAACATATTTGTGTCATTCACTCCAGATCAGGGCCTTGAGCTCCAGCAGTACAGTAGCCACAAACTTTTTAATCCTCATGATCAGAATTTTATCTGCAGGCATCAGCCATCATTATGCAGAAAGAAAACATTAAACATACATGCTCAGCCCTCTCTGATGCATGTTGCATAGGTATTTTGATATTTTATACTGAGGTCATGATTGTATAAATTGAGAGGTCTTTAGTGTTGTCTCTACAATTGCCCAAAGACAATTGAACAATCGATGCAGAAGATGACACCTATTTCCCCTACTTAAATTCTTAAATCATTGCTGAAGAATAATAGAACAGATGTCAGAACAGCATGCACCCCTACAAAACAGAACAAACTTCTATGTGCAAGTATGTATACTTACATGTAAATATCTTCAGAAGTGGTGTTTGAGACCCATGCTTTTTTTCTGAAAATCCATCTGCGAGCCTCTTAATTGGCCATACAGTGAGTTGGGGGAAAACAAAAAAACATTAAACATTTTGATGGTACAGCAGCTTTCAGAAAGGAGCTCTCAGAATGGAGAAAGACAGAACCAGTGCAAAGAGACATGAGAGCAAAAGGACATGAGAGCCAGATCACGAGTCTTTAACTGGTCACTTCTTCTTAGGAAAAACAGGAGATCAAATTTCTTTCGGGTGCAATGCGAACATCTAGCATCGACCCAAGGCTCAAACATCACCCCTGGCAAGAGACCAGGAATCAGCAGACCACTGGTGGTCTCCCACAGAAAGGTTTGCTCACCAACAGGTCCTGATGGGAGTGCTACATGCAACTTCCCTCCCGGTGCGTCAGAGCGAGGTCGGTTGCCCTCCGAGGTGGGCCTCTGGGACTGCGGTTAAAGGGTCGCGAGGAGGAGCGAGGGGTCGCGTGCTCCTAACACCTTCCTCCCCTCCGCTGCTGTGGCAACCGCTGCTGTTGCCGAGCTGCCTCTCCTGAGTGGGGCAGGCAGATGTGGCCGACACCGGCAGACAGAAGGAAGTCCCGGCGGGCTGGACGCCTCATCGTGTTTCAGGACAGTGAGCATGCAACCACAGGACAAGAGAGTGGAAGAATGAAAAGAGAGAGAGAGAGAGAGGGAGGGAGGGAGTTAGTGCGAGTGTGTGTGGGGGGTGTGGGGAAGAGAGAATGGTGAGCAGAGGGGGGTGTTTCTGAAAGGGAGAGAGGATAAAAGTAAAAGCATGTGGATGGTTGGGTGAGTGAGAGAGAAAGGGAGAGAATAAGAGGGAGAGAGAGAGAGCAAAAGAGAGAAAAGAGAGATAGAAGGAGAATGAGAGAGCGAGTGAGAGAGAGTGAGAGCGTGCATGAGAGAGAGAGATAAGCAGCAGAGAGAAAGACAGGTGCAACAATGAGTTGCTTCGGAGCTGCCATTTTTCAGCTAACATCAGCTAATTGTTCTTGTGCTAAACATTTTGTTCCTCACCTCGATCAAGCTCCGAGCTGAAGAGAGTGACTTGCACACCTGCTTTAGGCCTACATTAGCCTGTTTACCTATGAATTATCATCATTATGTATTATTAGTTATTTCCAGCACAGATCATACTGCTTTACATTGCAAAGAGGTTTTTTTCACTCATGCAAAACAGTGGTTATGCTTTTTTTTTTCGCTTGTTTTTTGAATGACAGTCTGCTGGTAGACAAGATGGAGAAGGCCAAAGCTCTAGCAGACTAACCTCTTCAGGTCTCCAGTCCAATCGGAGTTTTGTCCTGGATATGGCTGGAATATCACCCAGTATATCCCATAAAGGCTGTCACAACAGAACAGTAACATGGGACGTTGGAACAGCTGGGATTATAACCGGGAGTCTAATGGATCATGAGTGGTGGGATTAACTGCTTTGTCAAACATACGGTAGTACCACTGGTCATGTGTTAAGATGCAATGTGAATGATGATTATCTATCAAACATGCCTCATAATCCATGACTATGGTTAATCCCTGTCCTGAAAAACAGCCCTATTAGAGAGATTAATAAAAGATGCTATTATAAGTGTAATAGCATTTTATTGCTTTAACACAACACTAAGCCACTACTGTTCATTCCTTACTGAAACTTCTGAAAAAGTTTTGATAATGTTAAGGAAAAGACTCCCTCATTCCTAATCATGAAAATCTACTCAATGACCCAAGGACTGGTCTCATAGGAGAAAGATGATTAGATGAAAAAGATGATTAGAAAAAGATTTTGTTAATTAAACACAACTAAGAGAGACAAGTCCTGACAGAAAAGTAGCCTCATGGTGTAATTGAAAAGCAATCCAACAGAATTTGTGTACACACACACATACACACACATACTTTTGCTGGCTGCCATGACATGATTAGCAACTCTGTGCTCTCCTTCAGACTTGCGTTGTCCAGCCATTGGTTGGACTCTGTATATGCAGAGGTCGTCATATGACGTTTGACCTTCCAATTAACAGGCAAAGCCAGAAGCAATGATTCCACACTGCATTTGCTCTTACTAATCATCATGGCTACATACACTTCAGTGAACTTTGACAAATGCCACAGAAGTGACAGACCCCAAACACCTCCACAAACTATGTGCAAATCCCCTCTAGACCATCATTAGACCAAAACCTTGAGGATGCAGATCAGTGTGCATGTCCTCTACTGCCACAGTGACAAGGTCATAGCTAAGGTTAACACTTGCACCATAAAAGCCTATGCTACTTAAAGGCCATTTAAATCAGAAAGGGCCCAGAAGTGAAAACCACACTATAAATGCTTGAGTAAATATGGGGGCTGGATCTTGGCTAGTACACTGAGCATGGATTCTTTAACAAGGATGCAGCCATTTCAGAATATTTGCTCAAGTGCCTACCAAATTCAAAATCAACAATAACTCTCCAAGAATCTGCCAATTAGTCAACACCTTTTTCAGATCTGACACAAAGCATCTCATGTGATGGTGCTTTCCACGACCCCCCCCCCCCCCACTCCTGTAGCACTCGCAGTACTTTTACTTTACTATGTCCTTTAATGTCTTCATTTGCCTTTATTTTCATCTTTTATCTCAGAACTTGATTAATACATAATTAAGCCCTTTTATTTGAACATTTGTTTAGTTTACTAGTTTATTTCAATCTCTATTAGAAAATCTGTTTAAATCTACTATTTTATTTTGGTTCCCACAGTAAACTGAAACTGTGAATTACCATTGTGCTGTTTCCAAAGTGCTACATCAGTTAACTTGCCTTGTGCTGACATGCTCTCTCTTTGTTCAGTTGAACCCTCTTATGATTATGCTTCTTGATCTTATGATTAGCTTCAGCTACTTGTACAGAACCTTGAATTTATGATAACAATTCAGTTATACAGTATATCAAGAGGATTTGGAGGTCTGGACTTGATTTTTGCTTAAAAACCCACCGTTCCTACCACCATCACGGTACTTTAGTCCATACGCCAGTTGAATCAGGAGCAGCCCATTGACTTAATTGAAGAACTGATGTGGATGTGAAGGAAAATCCTAAATGTAAGGCTCTCTCCATATCTCTCCTTCGTACTTTCGTGTATGCTTTATTTCTAGATTGCTTTCTCTCACTTTCCTGTTTGTCATCCAATATGCTTTAGTACTGGAGCTTGATCTAAACACACAAACATACACACACACACACACACACAGCCGTCTATGTGACATGAATAGCTTGACCTAATTGCACATCCACAAACTTTACCAGATTTCTTATCACTTGCAAACACATTTCTCATGATTTAGTTTATAATTACTTATATTACCTCAAAGTTGATGTGTTTCATAGCTGTTATTCAGATGCTGTTATTACAGTGTAATGCAAACGTGGGTTAACAGCTTTAACTGAGATTAGGAACCTTTAAAATATGGCCTCTCATTTTCTGCTATACAAAACACACATTGATTAATCAATACTTTTTTTCAGTCCACTGTCTTTACAAATTAGCTGTGGTCCATGCTGCCAGAAGAAAAATAAGAACTTTTTAAGCACAGTTGGCTTCACAGTTCACAAACCACAAAGACATGCGAAGGAAGTGCTTTTTTCTTTCATTAAAAGAAAGTCGAACTGAAATTACCTTGAAAGATTTCTTACATGCAAGTCTATGCATATCCAAAATAAATGAGCAAATGCTTTAATATCACCCTCTAATGGATATCATTTGTTCTTCTGAAACGGCAAGCAACCATACTTTCATAACAAAAAACAACATAAAGCCAGAGCACTCCAGGATACGAGTAAAACTCAGACACACTGGCCAAAGCGTCATAAGGCAGTGTGTCATGTTCAACTTCTGAGAGATGCCATTTTATATCTGCCATGAAGGGCAGGAGGAGGGCCGACGAAGAGCCCAGCAGGGACTGTTTCTATTCCCCACTTAGCTGCTGAGCTAAGGACAGCCGTTCAAAGCAAGGGTACTGGGGTTCGTGCTTTCAGCACCCTAGAGAGTGACTGACTGTCCTACAGCATCAAGATCTTCTTTCTCTGTGACCTGCTGACACAGTCTTTCTCCTTAGAGACAATCCAGGGAGCCTGTGTACTTGCCCAAAGGGCCACTGGAGGTGGTGTCAAGAGGCATCGGGCTGCAGTGGGAAGTGTCAGTTGAAGGCTGAGCTTACTCGGTCCATAGTACTTTGTCTTCTTTACTTTTTCTGGGCATTTCTGTGATGGAGGACACCAGGAATTAGAAATAATGAAACGTTTGTAATATCCCTCCAGACCTGTAATGCAATGTCCCTGGGTTTTCATGGTTGGGTTGTCGCAGTATAAACGACAACGTTGCCAAGATAAGCTCCTTCAGTGGGGCCACAGTACTGCCTGCGTGAGCCGCTGGTAAGTGGTGGGTTCTCTGTGCGGTTTAACCACTCTATATGGAGAAAGCCATCTTTGATCAAGTCTCTGGAATGAGAGCAACCTGCCTGTAGCCTCATTTTCATTCTAACACTGCTGCTGAGATCTTCCATTTGTAGCAGTAAATAGTGGTCAAAGGCAGAGACTTTGCACAGCCTGTGGAAGTCAGCATGATGGCAGGCCTCAGGAACCAGGTCACTACTCCCAGTGGAGGATACATGCTGTGTTGGGTTTGATTGCTACTGTGGTCAGAAGAACAGCTTGATGGGTTTAGTTAGCTCATACCACTGGGTTAGACTAAGTTCTTCTCTTAACTGAATCAGGAACTGACAGGACAAATACCTTCTCGAGGACCCTTGTGAACTACAAACAGTGCAGAGGTAAGGGGGAAGTCATGGTGGGGCTGTTGTATGTGATATTCAGCATCCACTGGCTTCTGGTGTGCTGCTGTCAGAGGTTCTGGACCCCTAGACCCCTGCTAGGGCATGCATGGCCCTTACAAGCCATTACGTGAAGTTTAACTTTAACTTTAACTCAGGCCAGCAGAAACCTCTCCCTTCAACCTAGCATCAGCCCGCGTAACCATGTCAAGATAGAATCATGTGACTTAGAAGAGACTGACCGAGACTGGCCACAGATCTGTTAGGGCTTGAAAAGCTCTTCATTACAGTTGTTCTTCATCAAAGCGCTTATCCTGAGTGTAGGTTAGGGTGTTATGTCATTTTCTCCCATTCCTGATGAACTTTCACCAAGACACCTGTGTGAATACTAGCACAGTCTTTAAGATAACATTCCATATATTAATTTTATATGGGTGTTTACTTTCTTTAGAGACACACTGTACTTCACACTGCTATCTAAAGCGATCCAGAGTACAGTTAATAATGCGACAATAATCTATTTTAATTTCAGTAAAAACCCTAGCCTCTGCCTTGCTAACTGCCGTTCCAGAGCAGAGAATCTAGGTGGGTGGCTAAACTATTTAGATGGCTCACTATTATTTCTAAATTGCAATTTGAGGTCAACAACTTCTCAGTGTACTAGAACCTGCAGGTATGCAACTTAACTGTATCTGGTTCAGCATCTGGAAGCAAAGGAATATGCTTATTCCTACCTGCATTACAATCCTGTGTTCCTCCTGCCTCAGATTGACTGATGTGTTCGACCTTGAAAATCAACATTTGGAGCCAGGTCTTTTCCATCAATGCTCCTTGGAAATGTTATCAGCAAGAGCAGCATGTCTGAACACACACACACACTCGTGCACACCCACATGAAGTCGACTGGTCCACTGACCTGGGACTAACCCTAGTGAGCAATAGCAGAAGGTACTGAAATAATTGATAATGCCAAGAGAGGTTGCGGCAGCTTCAACAGCACATCCTTATGCCAAGTGTGTCTGGGTAATTGGGCTCTCTTATTTGGCCGCCCACCACTCGGCTAAATCTGGTGGAGTTGGGACACTGTGGGGGCGGTGTGAAGCGCAAAGGACCATGGGCTCGTGTTTCAAGAGTCTTGGAGAGCTGCGCTGTGAACAAGTGTTTGCCCCCATGTCCCGGTTTGCATGGTGAAGTTGCTAAATCTGTGCTGTGGTCTAAGGGAAACAACAGGCCCCCAAACTTTGTGCTTCTGCAGTTTGTTGGGTAGATGAAACAGTAAAGTGCCTGTGATTCTGCAGGCCAGTAAAGGAATTGTAACGGGGGTTGGACAGCAGCAGGAGGCAAGGAGCTCGAATGCATATCTTTATTCTCCATATTTACAAATAAGGTAAAGAACAAAAATAAAGGTAGGTATATACAGCTCAATGAGAAAAAACAACAGCCAAGGCACAAGAGACGCGAGGAGCAGGTAAGTTCCGGTAGGAGCGACGAATGCGTAGAATGTGCAACACCGGATGACAGGACCTGTAGGAATATAAAGGTAAGTGATAATTGAACTCAGGTGATTAATATGCCGGTGATTGGGATCGGGGAAGTGTCTTGTGTCTAGGGGCGTGTTTGTGTTGGTCATGTGACTCTGCCTGTGTTCTCCCGGCTGAGCACGCGCCCCTCTGGTGGATGACCGGCTCCCTCACCGTGACAGAGCCCCCTCCCAAGGACCCCTCCAGCCGACGGACCCTCGGGCGGCCCGGCCGGCGAGGAGCTGGCTTACCCGGGTGCTCACGGTGAAAGGAGGCGAGTAGGGAGGGGTCCAAAATTTGGGACGCCGGAATCCATGACCTCTCCTCAGGACCATACCCTTCCCAATCAACGAGGTATTGCATACCCTTGCCGCGCCGTCTGGAGTCCAGGAGCCGATGAACTCTGTAGGCCGGCCCGTCCGGAAGCAAGAGGGGAGGCGGAGGCGAGGCGTCGCCAGTCTCGCCACTCGGCTCCTCCCTGTGGGGCTTCAATGCAGAGACGTGAAACGCCCTTGACACCCTCTTATTCCCCGGCAACGCCACATGATAGGTTACGCGGTTAATCCGCCTGGTGATGACGTAGGGACCCACAAACCGATCACCTAGCTTACCCCGCGTGCCCAGTCTGCCGTCATTAGTGGACACCCACACTTTGTCACCAGGCGGTAGTCCGGTTCTGTAGATCGTTTACGGTCCGCCTTCTTCTGAAACCGTTTTACCGCCGTCCAGAGCCGCTGGTGAGTTTCCTCCCACACCCGTTCGCTCCTCTTACACCACGCCTCCACCACTGGCTGATCAGAGGTGGGTGCGTTCCACGGGTAGAGAGGGGGCTGCCGACCAAACACGCACTCGAATGGGGTCTGTCCCGTGCTGCTCTGAGTGAGAGAGTTCTGCGCGTACTCTGCCCACGCCAGTGATGCGCACCATGTGTCCGGGTGTTCGCTGCAGTAGGCCCGTAGAAACCTGTTCAGCTCCTGATTGACCCTCTCTACCTGCCCGTTGGCCTGGGGGTGGTAGCCCGACGTGAGGCTCACGGTGATGTTTAACTTCGACATAAACTCACGCCAGACCCGCGATGTAAACTGCGGACCCCTGTCAGACACGATATCCTCAGGCAGCCCGAACTGCCTGAATACGTGCCTGAACAGAAGGTCCGCAGTCTCCCAGGCCGTGGGCAGGCCAGGCAGCGGCAGGAAACGAACCATTTTAGAGAAGCGATCCACTATTACCAGAACGGTGGTATTCCCCTCCGACTGAGGCAGGTCGGTCACAAAGTCAATTGCGATATGTGTCCATGGCTGTGTCGGAATGGGCAGAGGAAGCAGCTTACCGGCTGGCGGCGTCCTCGGGACCTTGCTCCTGGCACACACTTGACACGTGCCGACGTATCGCAGTATGTCCCTGTGCATCCCTGGCCACCAATACCACGCCCCCAACAGCTGTGACGTCTTGGTGGAACCGGGGTGTCCTGTGCCCATCGAAGTGTGCGCCCAAGTCATCAGCGCGCTGCGCTGCTCGGGCGGCACGTACCTCCTATGCGAAGGACAACGGGGATGAGGGTTAGCCGCCTCGATCGCACGGTCGATCTCCCAGTCGATGCTGCCCAGGAAACAGGTAGACGGTAACACAGGCTCCTCCCCCAAACTCTCCACCACGTCAGGAAAGGACCTCGAAAGCGCGTCAGCACGCGTGTTCTTCTCCCCCGGACGATAGGTCACCTGAAACTTAAATCGGGAAAAAAACAGAGACCATCTCGCCTGACGCGCATTCATGCGTTTAGTGCTACGCAAATACTCCAAGTTTTTGTGGTCAGTTAGCACCAGAAAGGGGTGTCTGGCTCCCTCCAGCCAGTGTCTTCACTCCTCCAAAGCGAGTTTCATCGCCAGCAGCTCTCTATCTCCTACCCCGTAATTGCACTCGGTGGGACTGAGCTTGTGGGAATAAAACGCGATAGGTTTCAATGTACCGTGCCGTTTGAGTCTCTGGGATAACACCGCACCCACCCCCACGTTGGATGCGTCCACCTCCACTATAAACGGCCTCGACGGATCCGGTTGGTGGAGGACAGGAGCGGTGACAAACGCCTGTTTTAGCGCTTTGAAGGAGCGATCAGCGTCCTCGGTCCACTGGAGCTGCTTAGCGCCACCACGCAACAGGTCAGAGAGAGACTTCGCGACAGAGCTAAATCCCCGAATGAACCGCCGGGTAAAAATTAGCGAAACCCAGAAACCTCTGGAGCTCGCGCCGAGTGTGTGCGGACGAGTCCAACGAGTCACCGCCTCCACCTTGCCCTGTTGCATGTGTACAGAGCCCGGCTTGATGGTATAGCCCAGGAAATCAATCCGCCTGCGATGGAATTCACACTTCTCGAGCTTGCAATAGAGCCTATTGCGCAAGAGCGTGCCCAGGACGGCCCGTACATCATGCACATGTTGACTTCGAGAAGCGAGTAAATGAGGATGTCATCAATATAGCGACGACACACTTACCCAGATATTCTCGAAGTACTTCATTAATAAACGCCTGGAAAAACGACGGTGCCGATGCCAAGCCATACGGCAAGACCCGGTACTCATAGTGACCCGAGGACGTACTAAACGCCGTTTTCCACTCATCCCCTGCCTTGATGCGGATGAGGTTGTAGGCGCTGCGTAGATCGAGTTTAGTGAAGATCTGCGCCTCCCGTAGCTGCTCTAGTGCCGAAGGCACCAAAGGCAAGGGATACGCATACCCCACTAAGAGGGAATTGAGCCCTCGATAATCCACGCATGGCCTCAGCCCCCGTCCTTCTTCTTCACGAAGAAGACGCTGGCCGAGGCCGGCGAAGTGGAGGGAACGATGTAACCCTGTGCTAACGCCTCCCTCACATACTGTTGCATGGCGCGCTCCTCCTCCTGGGACAGAGGATAAACCGCTCCACGAGGAGGTACGCTACCCTCCTTCAGTGTGATCGAGCAGTCCCATGGCCGATGCGGCGGGAGTTGCGCAGCCTTGACAGGACTGAACACTTCAGCGAGATCTCTATAGGGGGGAGGTACGATCTGGGAGCTAGCTGCGTCAGGGCTTTCAACTGTGGTGGAATACAGCTTCACGGTGGGGAGAGGGGACCGAGCGATGGAGGGCGTGGCCCAGCCGGTTACCTGTGTGCCAACTAATACGGGGACCTTGGGAACGTAGCCAGGGAAGACCTAACGTGATCTCGTGAGTGGGCTCGGGAAAAATTAGGAAAATAACGTGTTCTGTGTGACCTTGAACAGTGAGCTTCACCGGGGGAGTGTAGTAACAAATAAAGCCCCCCGCCCACAGGCCTGCCATCCAGTGCTTGCACTTTGCGTGGCTCCTCCAGCTCGCGTAGCGGGATCCGCATCCTCTTGGCCAGTTCTGAACTCATCATGTTTCCAGCTGCTCCCGAGTCCACTAGGGCAGAGACCCCCAAAGACACGCGCTGGTAAGTTAATTGCACTGGGATCTCTAGCAATTTGTTCACCAAGGAGCTACTCACCCGAACTCTGCGGCCACCTGTGTGGGTGGGCTCCCTGGGAGGTTTCGTTATCCCGAGCTGCATCGGCTCCGCTGGTTCGATCATTGGCTGTCTCTCCGGGGTAACCGTATGATGTACGGAGCTTCCTCCTTCGGTTCTCTCCTTCAAGAGTCTGTCATAAGTGATCGCTAGACGCACTACTTCGTTCAGCGTGCGGGTGTCCTGACGACAGGTAAGTTCTGCCCGCAACTCAGGTCTTAAACTCGCTAGAAAAACATCCACCAAAGCCGCGTCATTCCATCCAGTACTGGCGGCCACCGTGCGAAACTCTAGTGCGAACTCGGAAGCGGGCCGCGAACCCTGTCTCAAATCCAGGAGGCTTTGTCCGCTTGCTCTTCCACGTCGAGGGTGGTTAAAAACCTCCTTAAACTCCTTGATGAATGAGGCATAATTTTGCAGCAAGACGGAGGATCCCGAGATTAATGCTGCCCCCCAGGTTAGAGCTTTCCCCGTCAAGCGGGAAATAATATACGAGACTTTTGCCCGTTCGCTAACATCTTGTCTCTCCGAAAAAAATATTTGGCACTGAACCAAGAAGCCCTCGCATCTCTCAGGGTCCCCATCGTATGGCTCGGGGGCTGAGAGGGGCAATCCTGGGTGCTCCACTGGAGTACTCACTTGTGCCTGGTGGGAGAGAACCTGCACACAACCGGTTAAGGCCTGCATCAGCGATTTTAGTTCGCCTATCTCTTGTTGCTGTTGTCCCAGCAGCCTACCTTGCGCCGATAGTACCTCTAGGGGAGAGGGACTCTCCTCTCCTGCTGGTCCAGGTTGCACATTCTGTAACGGGGGTTGGACAGCAGCAGGAGGCAAGGAGCTCGAATGCATATCTTTATTCTCCATATTTACAAATAAGGTAAAGAACAAAAATAAAGGTAGGTATATACAGCTCAATGAGAAAAAAACAACAGCCAAGGCACAAGAGACGCGAGGAGCAGGTAAGTTCCGGTAGGAGCGACGAATGCGTAGAATGTGCAACACCGGATGACAGGACCTGTAGGAATATAAAGGTAAGTGATAATTGAACTCAGGTGATTAATATGCCGGTGATTGGGATCGGGGAAGTGTCTTGTGTCTAGGGGCGTGTTTGTGTTGGTCATGTGACTCTGCCGGTGTTCTCCCGGCTGAGCACGCGCCCTCTGGTGGATGACCGGCTCCCTCACCGTGACAGGAATGTACACACACACACAAACACTGACAAATGTATACACATAGCACCGGAGGGAGGAGTCAGGGGTAGTTCAAGGCAAATTCAAAAAGCATGGACGGCAATGCAAAAAGGTAACTAGGGCCCTGTGGCATGAATTGGGCAGTAATTGTTTTTTATTCTTTGTTTTTTAAACAAAAATGTGTTTAAGGTTTCACTGACTGCATAAATTGTTCCTTTAAGGATATTTGCTGTTGAATTCTTAAGTTTAAAATAATTTGCCTCAGGCTTTGCAGAACCTAAAAAAACTTCCTTAGTAAAATTCAGGACAAAAGAGTTGTGTGTTGATGTACTACACAAATAATATTGTATTGTATATAAAAAAAAAACATTGTTCCAAGAATTGTTCCTTTTATTGTAACAAGAAGTTCAAGGTGACGTCCATTGACTAGACCTCAGCAGGTGATGGCTGGGGGGGGGTGAGAGGCGTGGCCATCATGTACTGTACTGGGGAACTAGGTGGTATTGCGGCCACGGGTGATGGGAGAGAGGGAGGCCGTGGCTCTCCCGTTACTTAGAGCTCGCTGCAGTTGTCGACACAGGGAGAAGTTTTGAAGTGTTGACTGGAGCGGACAGTGGCAGTGTTAACATCGGGAGCAGATCTTTCCAGAGCAGCCTGTGGTGCTATCTGGAGCACCTCATGGTACTGTGGCAGCCTTTCCAGCCAGGGGAAAGTCCACATCCTCCACCACAGGCTCGCATACCTCCATCACACCTCCCCACCCATGCCAGCCTGGCCCACGACAAAGAGCAAAGTGCCTTTGTGCTTGGGAGGTGGAGAGGGTCAGGGGCAAAGCTGGTGGGTGTAGGATTCCAGCTGCACCTGCCTGTCCAGCACAGCAGGAAGCAGAGAAGGAGTGAGAGAAAGAGGAGCTGAGTCAGGGGAGGGGTCAGGGAGGGGAGGAGGAGTCAGGTAGAGGTCATGCACTGCACCAGCATCTCTATTTATTTATCTCCATCATCTATTTCAAATAACTGAAAAAGCAAGAAAACAAGCCAATAATTTCAGCACTTCTGCCTGTGAGGAAGCATGCCTCTGGGTCTCACTCAGCTCCCAGCTGGTGCGGATCAGCCCACAAGCCAGGCATCAGTGTTCGGGTTCTCCACCAGGGTGACACTGGCCCCGGGGAGGGGTGAGCCGCAGAAGCCTGAACCTAGTTCGAGCTCTGACGGCTCACAGGAATGTTGTGACAACAAATGCTGCTTTTGACTGCTTTTAATTGGTTATGTACTGGGTTGAAGTACTCAATAAATCAGTAACTGGGAAATAAACATGCACAATTAAGAATGCATTCTTCTTAGAAAGTCTTTCAAAATGGTCCATTCCAATAACACCAGCATCTAAAAGACTTAAACAAGGATAAGTGGTTTTTATAGACGCTTAATTAGTAATTTAATGTGTCAGATTAAATAATTACGGCTGACATGGACAAATGAAAGAATAACCTAGATCTATATAAGCATACTCTACAAAAGATCTAGTCTGACATCTTGGTAAAACACATTCTTTCACCACTTTTCATCCACTGATGTTCTGAGCAATATTGTTGCCTTAGTGTTGTGCACTGTAACAACTTTAACAGGTGCCAAAAGGTATCCTATGTGACAAATTCCACAGTTCACACAACAGCATTTGATGGTTACAAACTCAAAAGAAATCACATTACTAATATCAAAAGAAAAGATGCAAAAAAATGTTCTGTATTGATTTTCTAAACCATTCGCATAGCAGCATTTAGAAAAAAAAAAAAAAAAAAAACACTTTTGTAAAGAAAATTCTGCCTTGGCCACATAAGCCCTTACTGTTTAAAAACCACTCCAACGGATTAGCAGCTATAGACAGAGACATGGACACTCACCACTAAACCAGTGTACATTAATGATGATGAAAATCAAAGATTCATGGCCCGTCACTTAGTTGCATACTTCTGGAGCATAACACAGCAGCCTAAAAGCATCATGGCATGGAGAATGGGATCGGCGAGAGTGTTTCAGAGGGTCATTGATGCAAGCTGAACTAAGAGTCACGGTGTCTCCTAAAGGTCAGAGAGCTGGATGTGGAACGAGGGTAGGATTGTTAGGTATGCTGGTTACATGCAACTATTATATATATATATATATATATATATATATATATATATATATATATATATATATATACACACACATACATACACACACAAATAGCCTCAATGCATTTCAGGATTTTGTTTCAGAAGTGTACATGTATAAAGACCATAAACTTGCATTTAATTTAATTGGCTGACAGCCCTCTGTGTAAGACCTTAGGCACTCAAGCCATGTTGTGGTCAGTGGTACAAGTGTGGTCAGTGGCACAAGGTGTTGTACATTATATGATGTGATTACATAGTAGTGGAGATGAAGAGCCACCCAAGGTGGCTTTATACAGTCTCTTTACAATTTCATATGATTTATAGATTGCTTTATTCTGTCTCTTTACAATTTTATATGACTTTTAGCCTGTTTTATGCAGTCTTTCACAATTTTATATGATATATAGCTTGCTTTATGCAGTCTCTATAATTTTATTTGATGTATAGCTTTATGCTTTATGCTTTATACTTTAGACTCTTTACAATGGCCTGGCTCGTGCAGGATACAGTCTAAGTGACACCTTATCCCGCAAAAATGTGATAATGCTAAATAAGTATGCATGCTTACAAGCATGCACCACAACTCAGTGAGCACATTACAAAACCATAAACACCCTGGACTGAAACGTTTGTAAAAAAATGGAGCCAACTCATTTTTATATCAACATTACACAAGGAGTGAAACTCCCAAAACAGGAGTTAATCCTCATATCTTTCCCACATGACTTAGTTATATAAATAAATAAACAAATAAATAACCCAAAAATAATCTTTGCAATAAATTACATGCTGCTAGTTAGACAGGTTTATCAACGATTCACACCTGTGCGGTCATGGCCCACAGGGAAATGCATTCTGGGAAGTTGAATCTCCTACAGCAGGTAGTCCCTTTAGCCTGATACACTGCAATAACATAACAGATTAGAACATTTATGGCATTGAGCTGATGCTTTTATCCAAAGCATTACATTAAGTGCATTGATTAATGAGTGAACACAGTTCAAGCAATTAAGGGTTAAGGGCCTTGCTCAGGGGCCCCACAGTTGCAGCTTGGCAGTGGAGGGGGAGGGCTTGAACCAGCAACCTTCTGATTACTAGTTGAGTACTGTAAACCCTGAAATTTGAATAGACCAAAAAAGAACATATTAGAACATAATAGGACAGATTAGAACTGAACAAAATAGAACAGTTTTCCTTCTGAGTTGGACATACATATACAAGAAGCAATTTGTTAAAAGTTTGGTCTTTTAATGGACACTAATCTAAATTTAATGAGCTAATTACTAAATGGTAATGGACTACATTTAGAAAGTAGCTTTCCCAACACTGGGTTACTCTACACATACATTGGTCCGAACGTAGAAAACACTATATATGGCACAGAATTCCAGAATTCTGGATGATGTCACTCAAAAATCCATTTAACATGACACCTGTTTCCCATTTGAGCAGGATTTATTTAATCTATTTCAATATATTCTACACGTCTTGACATTTAAACGCAAAGTAGGGCAATGACTCCATTAGGCTGATATTTGTTCAACATCTCCTGTGTTAATAATACATGACATTCAAAAGGGCAGAGCACTGCACTTTGAAACACTGTGTCCACGAGCCGATCTCTCCATGTCGAAAGATTCCTGCAAGGCTACAAGTTTACAACTGAAACAAGACATCGAGATGCTAATACTCAGGAAGATGCCTAATCGACTTCTCCTTAGTGCAATGCATGCTGGGTCAAATTCACTTGTGGATTGAGCCCTGTGGTCACAGAGCTATAAATATCATTTTGCAAGGGTGTAAATCCCAAAATAAAGTCCAATTGTATGCCAAAGCAAAGTCTAACCAAACATAAACATATTTTGGATATTGCACTATATTTATCCATGGTGTAATGGTGGTGTTTTACTGATTTCTTCACCAACGTTACAGTAGGACAGTCATACTGCAAGTCTTCATTTAAGCCTGTTAGTTTTTGCTTGCAGCTGAATTCTCACTTTGTGTGTGTAAGAGTGCATGTGTTTCAATACTATACATTACCATGCATCATCTGTGTTCTATCCACTGGATCTATCCACTTTGCTGTACCAGTCTTCTATGGCCCCAGGGCAAGGTGGAGCACTCAACTCATTCTATTAACGACAAGGTAAACTATTAAGACCTTCGCGCTCCCATTTGAAAAACAGCTCAGAGGTTCTCAGGCAGGTATGTTTTGGAGGGCATGCTCTCAAACTCTGTAGAAGAGGTCTGTGTGCCTCTACCATTATGTCCCTTACCTGGAGCACAGGTCAAAAGCCACGTCCCGCACAGCAACTCGTGTTTTTTAATGCGGCGTGTGTGTTTGTGTGTGTGTCCTAATCACACATTGCTCCAGGAGACTTGCCTCATAACAAAGTCATCGGTTCCTAGTCCTCATTAGGCCAGTGATTCATGCACACAGGAGCCGCACACGATGAATGGCAGACGCATGTTCATCACACACACACTGAATATCCACAGGATATGAGAAGAACTCTTACTCCACTGTGTAGTTATAGAAATAACTATTGGCAGCTTTTATTTTGAACACTGTTTCTCTCACTTCATTCAAAGATAAATAATGATGTATTTTTTGGTTTTGGTATATAGTTATAATGTGATAGACATACAATGTAATAGGCAATACATCCAAAAAGTATCTGGGATTCAAAACTGGCATTAAATAGACTAAGATATAAGGTCTGACTGGTGATCTGTCTCTTGGTTAAGAGAATGTAGAACATGTCATTTTTTTGAGACATTCCTTCATTGATATTCTGTGATGCCTAACGATTGCAGAATGGCTATGAAGCGAGCATTTATGTGTGTGTGTGTGTGTGTGTGTGTGTGCTTGTGTGCGCATGCGTGCGCTCTCAGCTTTGCGATGAGATGAGCTCTGACAGGCACTGTTCCAGCTGCTCGGTGGGGTCACAGATATGCGGAAGCAGACTGCATGTTTCGTGCATGTGTGTGTGGGTGTGCGTGGGAGAGAGAGAGAGCGCGAGGGTGGAAAAAAAAAAACCCGGAGTACGTGTGCATTTATTAGAAATAAATAGACGGCGAGGGAACAGAACAGAAGGGAGAGTGGCGGATAAGGGCGACTGAAGCCAAGCAAAGGCCCACGTTTATAGCTGCTGCTGCCACTGTAGATAAAGGGAGACAAGGGTGTGAAGGAGTGAAGTGAGTTGGAGAACAGAAATGGAGGGAATCGTGTGCACTGGCCTAAAAATGAGTCCTCACGCTTCTAATAAAGGGCCAAATTGACATCAGCATGACACTGAGACCCATTACACAACACAAAATATTTGGCAAAAGATCATGAGTCGAATCCTCTCCATCTGCATCACACCACATAGAGCAGGATGGGGATTTATGCTGCCCGTAATCTTGCTAGTATCGTATGTGGTTGAGTAAACCGTTAAATATGTTCTGATGAATATTGAGGTAATGTTTTAGTAAAGCACATGGTGTAGAGAAGCGAAAGCATGGATTATACCATGTAGAGTGCCAAGGGACTGCATGATTTGAAAGGTGCATCTGTCTCCTGTATAACCATGTTGCTTCATGACTCGGGTCTGGCTGATGGGAATGCATTTGTATAAAGGAATCTACATGTGTATTCAGAGGCCACTGCTTCAAAGAACTTCAAGCAAGAAATGTTTTCATTTAACTGCAAAATTAAAAAAGCCATTAAAAGTGCAACATAAGGAAAAGGTATTTTAGCTGAGAGAAGGTCTAGTGGTGTTTTGTATGTATGCACACCCAGCGTGGGAGGAAGCAGGAGGATCTCTGTACGACCTCCACATACCTACATGACCAGGCATATTCAATGGAGTTATTTTCAGAGCACTCAAAGCAAGGTAAATTAGAGCTGTTGCTTCTAGCCCTTCATATGGTAATATTACACAAGATGATGGCTTTGAGGTAAATCTTTAACTAGCCATCTAACATCATGAATGCATATTTATTAAATTGTGAAGGCAATTTCAAACTAATAGACAATCTCGTCTCACTAACTTCTTTCTGTTACTCTTAAATTTCCAAAACACAATTTACCAAACATAGAAACATATAAATGAACATATAAAACACTAAAGGGCATGAAAGGACTGTGAAGCCTGGAATGTGCTGACTGTAATACTACATCCAATCTCAAGACACTCGCAGAGTGGAACGAACCCGCTGGCTTTATTACAAAGGGGTCTATCCAAAGCCATAGTTGATAGTCAGGCAAAGGTCAATAACCAGAGAGAGAAAGAGTCACCAAAACACAAGGGGCAGATGAGCGAGAAAACAAGCAAGCAGTCCAAGGTCAAACACCCGGGAAGGCAGTCCAAACAAACACGCAACCCAGACGGGACTGAGGCAGAGGGGAATTTCAGGAAACCAAACAGATTGGTACACAGAAGGGTTGGCGCGGCGACAAACACTCATTAAGCACACAATGGACGTGGAAACACTTCACAAAGGTATGGTGGATGTATACGTAGTGAAGTCTAACAATGGAAAGCAATCAAGATTGGCTGAACGGAGAAAGGCCCTGTGATTGGTGGATCAGCGTGGATTGACAGATATGCTGCTGGCGTAGGTGTAGGCTGAGAAATGTAGTCTGAAATGTTGGACTAAGCAGCGTCAGGGCTTGTGTGAAGTGGGACACTCATCTACCACCAGGCTGTGATACAAATGCCCAGTTAGCTTGTTGTTCCCTTATTTGAATAATAATAATGGATCAACAAGCTAACTGTTATTTGAATAATACATTTCAGAAAAAAGAAGCTAACTGGGCATTTGTATGACAGCCTGGTGGAAGATGGATACTTTCTGAGACTATGCCACTGAACTGTTGGTCTGTGAGGAGCAGGCTAGCCATTTCTCGTGCCTAATTTCTTATTTGGCCTCAGCAGTCTTCAGCACTCTCTTCCACATAAACATGTCAGTACTGCTTCTGTGATCACTCTCAGCACCTTTTGGGGCGCTTCATATTTACAGTGGCATGAAAAATCTTATAGCCACTACAGCAATCCTTTATTTGAGATTGAATTGGACTACTCGTGATTCTTTTTTATAGAAATGCTGAGTAATAATGCTGAAGCTCCAGAGTTTTAGAAATAGGGGAATGTTACTTACCAAAGTGTGTCTGAAGTCTTCTTGAATTACAAACTTTGTCTTTTGTTCATGGTCAATATGCAAAGGCCCTAAACATGACCTTTGCTGTGTCATTCTAGTATATTACAAATCACTGTACAATTCGTATTGGCTGGTATTCATTAAAGGAAACAAAGACTGAATGTCTCCTTAGTCACTTCCCATAGTCACTTCCCCTCTAAAGTGCTCTGAAGTCTTTTCAAGACCTTGGATATTAACATGGTATGGAGGCTGAAATATGGCATGCTTCTTGGCAAAATCTGTGCATGCAGTTAGTGGTTGTAGTTGCAGGGATATTAGAAATATCAGCTCAGTATGAATAAAAGAATTTTTATGTGCTTGAAACAGGTGCCTATCAAAAACACATAAAACAGACCATGAGGGATAATAGCTAGCCATATGCTGTTACTATTGCCAGTATGAGCTAAGTCATATATACATACTGTATTTATACATACACCCATCTCATTCTTTTGTGAAGTTAACAGCAATCCAACATGGGATAATGTAATTTTAAGGGCATGTCCAATCACATGTAACATCACATATTATTAACATATAAGTTATTGGATATAGATATATGTAAGTTATAAACTGCTCCAACATGTTGGAACTTGTAAGAAAAGAGTTACAGCTTGTAAAGTATTAGGGACACTGCTAGCAGTGCTGGATCAACAGAGACTTTGCTAGATGCAGTGACTTTGCAGAGAGAGATCCACAACTGAATTTTCAGATGCAAAAAGGATCAGTAGGAGCAGGAATGGTGAAAAAGCTCAAATCAAAACCACAGACAGAGGAGGAACAGGACATGCCGACGGCTGAATGTCACGCCATCATCTGTTAAAAATGGTCTTGGTAAAATAAAGCACGACTGGATATTACAGTGAAAGTACTTATGAATTGATTTAGACTGTGGCAATATACGTGACATTTGCTCAAAAAGAATCTTTTTTTTTTCAAAATAAATCAGCTCCAATTATGTTTACACCAAATCAGCAAAGGCATATGCGGGAGAATTCTCAACAGGTACCAAATGAGCCATGGAGATTGGAGCCAGTGTCCAGAGCTTCAACTTCCAAACAGTCAGTCAAAAATACTCCTGCATTCCTGCAGGCTTTTCTTCAGCTGGTAATGATCAAAAGACAGATATGTTTGCTTTGAAATGGTTCGATGTGTAATAACTGCAGCTGAGTTCAATGTTTGCAGAGGAGTGTGTGAGGTTCAGGGTTGTTTTATCCAACTGTCCAGTTTGATGTCTGTGAGATTCATGAAGATTCTGTGTAGAAAGACAGACGTTGCTGTTCTGCTTGTTCGGTGATGAGCAAGCATTTGACTCACCGTCCTACTTCTTTATTAACATTGGATGAAGAGTACAACACTGCTAACAAGGATAGCAGATGAGACATCGTAGAGCAGATGATAATTATTGTCAGTGCTGTAAAAAAGGGGTACAAAGAAGGATCACTAAAATTGTGTCTTCACACTTCTCGTCAGTGACTCTTGAGGGATTTCACTTAACACGGATGCCAAACTGTTGCATCAAACTCAAGCTGGCTTAGCATAAGCAGTCCTTAAAGACAACATAAGGGTTCTTCCCACATCTTTTTCACTTCCACCATATCCACCCACTGAAGGAGTGCAGCTCTTCCTCTAACCCCATGCCCTTGTTCCAGACCTGACCCTGATGTGCTGCCTGTGCAAAAGCAAAATCATCGCTGCTTGTAGAAACATTTCCTAATACAAATCACAGAATCAACTCTTTCAGAGATAGTCATGATGTGAAGATGCTGTAGGCAAAGTGCTCTTTAAATAAGTCCTCTCTATCAGCGCGAGGTCTGTTTGGAATTAGTTTGGTGAGGGTTCTTTCATTGTGTTGGCACAGTTGTCAGTGAAATAACAAGATATTTGTTAGTATACAGAATAAACCAGGTGGAAATAAAAAAAGGATAATTGACATGAACATTGGGGCTGATGCTCCAATATATGTGATGTGCACAACGCGTGTTCAACATAGCACGTTCATCACATACAGTCTCTCACATGTTAGTATAAACAGACTGATTTGAGTGCCAAATTGCTGAACGTTTGAAATAATACCCTGGGTGTTTTGAGGACTGTGGATTTTCTGTTCTATTCAACTACAGCTAAAATGAGACTCGGTTTGCTTTATTTTTCAGTGTGGAATAACAACAGCAATTCATGCACATGGCTGTGGGCTTGCTGAAGCTCTCCTGCCCTGTCTGATCATCTACTGAGTGGATCATGGACACAGACACAAGGACCTCAACAATGGCTGGCTGCAGCTAGCATGGGTGTGTTTTGGTGTCTTTGAAAAAGGTAGTTAGTTTAATTGCCTTTCTATGATATTATTATTTCACATCAAAGTTTTAAAGACGTGTTATGGGGTTTATATGCAAACAGCAGTGTTTTGTATCGCAGTTCTCATCAGCACCCTCCTGTTCCCGTCCTTGTCATGCCTGCTGTTGTTCCGGTTTGTCGACTGTCAGGACATTGGTGGCTAGAGGTCACCAGGTGCCAGATCAGCGCAATCGTACACCACTAGAGCGGGATTCCTCCAGTGCAGCTCAGCACTGCCCTGTGTCCAAGCGTCCTGCAAGCCCCGCCCACTCAGCACTCAGCACTCACTCAGCATTCAGTACCCCGCCTGTTTGCCTGTCATCTTTGTCTTTTTCTCCTCTTCCACCCTCTGGCCTGCCTTGCCCTTGACTCTTCCTCAAGGCAGGTTACACAAGGGAGACGCAGCTGGGGAGGCTGCTGGACAGAGGTGACCTAGATTATGTAACAGCTATTGATGTACTGGTCTGCCCCTGGTGAAAAGCCTGACGATTATAATGGTCTGCAGTGAGATTCTGATTGTACTCGGGTATCAAGTGATGCTATCGGCTTTGGAGCTTGTGTTGTAGTCTGTATGAAAATCAGAGTGGGTGTCAATGATTTAAAGAGACATGTAGGACATAAATATACAGCAGTTTTAGGAAAAGCTAACTATATATGTTATATATACACATATAGCTATATATATATATATATATATATATATATATATAGCTATATATATATATATATATATATATATATATATATATATAAATACTGGTGTGATTTGCTTTGTCATATATATATATATATATATATATATATATGACAAAGCAAATCACACCAGTTGTTGAGCCAGGTAAGTGAGACACTATGGTAAAACTCTGTAGGGTATTGCTTTAATCTGCTCTTGCACAGAGGATCAACCCAAATCAACTAAATTAATCTTTTTGTCTTCAAAGCCATAACCTCCACCAAGGACTCACCCTCTCCTGCCAGCAACACCCCCCCACCTCCCCAAACAATTTAACACAATTGAACTGCCCCTACCCCCATAGACATGCATCAAAACCAGGCCTTTTGTAGATTTGAGTGAGCTGCAGCAGACGCTGGAGGTCTTCGCTGATCTCCAGGGGGTCAGAAAGACCTGGGATCAGACAGGAAACTACACACAACGGGTCAGGCCTTTAATGTGCCATTCTCAGGGGTGCACAAAGAATTTAGAGGGCAATGAAAACAAGGACAGCACTAAATCCGAGCCCAACTCCAGGGGCTAGGTCAGTGATCCCGGCGGATTTGGGGATTAGTGCAATCCCGCTGAGCTCTTGCATAATTGCTCCAATTTCTAGGACAACGAATAGCATCTGTTTTGACACTAGTGCAAAAACGTAGTGATGGAATAAGGACTGTAGGGCACTGCGATTCCAGCAAACAGGGACTAGGACTAACAGTAAGGGTAATCCAAAACGCTTGATTTGGATTTACGCTGTGAGTCTTCATGCATTATGAAGTCTATATTCAGTTCTCTTTGATCTGTCTTGATTTCTCCTCCTTGGATGGACACACACACAGTTAACTAAGGGGTTGGAGTCACAGAGGAGTATGCCGAAACAGTGGAAGATGGATGCCCCACAACCTCTGTCAAACCCTTCTGTCTACCACATTTACATACAGAGATTTTGATCGTTAAGATTTTATAATGATTTTAATTGATCTGTTTACATATGCCCTAAACCCAACAATCCAAAGAAAGTATCCAAACACATCCACAATGGATCGAATTCAAAGTAAACCTTTGCGCGTGCAAGCAGTGTCATTTCGTGTTACGTTTCCATAACAACAAATCGCTCCTGCATTTGTGACAGCCTGCTTGTGCTTTTTACATTTTTCAGAACGCAGTAGGCTCAATGAAATGGACCCTTTATGTAGTCCATTTGCTTATCATTAAAACGTGAGAAAAAATTGTTTCAACTATTCAGAATCCTCTCAGGGTTTGATTTAAATATTAACATTAAACTAGTTTTGGTCTCTGGTAGCTTCCACCATGTCCCACTATTGATCAGCATGATTACAAAAGCACTCTAGGGCCCCGAAGGGCCATGGTATAGGAGCCGACATATTTAAGAGTTACGGTGGCCAACTTTCCTCATCTTTACCAGTTATAAAAAGAGAACACTACTTTGGATCAGACTTATCACATATTTGATTTATTTATTACATTTATTCAGTTTTATTACACTACACTGATTGATGAGTTTATATGAAGGTTTTCTATTTTAATCGATATATATATCTTTATACTGGACTGCTTGTAAATATAGTTACTCCATCTCAAACAAACGGTTAAAAACACATTTTCATTAGCAAAAAAATAAATGAAAGTAAAAAAAAAGACAGCCACAGAGTAATGTATGGATAAATTATTTATGAATACTTTAGAACCCTTTTTAAGAATCAAAATGTTTAATGCTAATGTATTTTTAACCATGTTCTCTTTATATTGCTACCCAATATGATTATTTACTCAGACATAACTGAATGCTACTGTGATATTGTGTTATTGTATTTCACTAACCCATCCCCAACCATGAACATATCTGGATAACGGCCCTTATCTTTTTTACAATACTGAGTGGACTGTATCCTTCCCCTGTACCTTCGCACGATTCATGGTCCCACAATAATTAGAAAGTGGTGCAATTCTTCTTGTGAATTAAATAACATACAGGTGTGAATCTTGTGGATCCTCGCAATTAAATCTCTAATTGGAACCTTAAATTGTGGTAATCTTTATCAATTTAACTGCTATTTAAACTAGAAATGTAATCAAACAGTTCCTGGAGGTGTCCACGACAGATTGACAAATAGCGCATTTAAACCTCAATTAACCCACTCAAGGTAAGAGCGCGTGCACCTTTGTGACCCAGAGGTCTTAACCACAGAGAAATAAGAGTGATCCCATTTATTCTCAACCACAGGGCCATAACAGTTCGGACTGCCAAAAACTTAGAAATGAAGGCCTAATCTTATGAAAATAAACAAATTACATCATTCCAGGAGGTGGCTGTAGTAATGCCATTGCAGAATTAAAGATCACTGCATCTGTAAACGCACACACACACAACTATAGTCAAATCCATAGTGAAAATCTATGACACAGTCTGTGTTCATGCAGCCAGGAGTTGAAAACAAGGAGAAAACTACATAAACTCCACAAACTATATTGCAACATGAAACAACAATAACCAACAGGAAAACAAGCAATACATGTACACGGGTAAACCGTGGAGAAATGAGACCAGTAAAGGTGGGTTTAAGATCTTGTTATATTTGTATAACAGGAGACCAGGCAGGGACAAAATGAAAACCAAAACAAACAGAACCACATAGCACCATGGGAGCCCCGACAGGAGATAAGGGAAACTGTGACAGGGACATATCTTTAATCCCCTCACACTCAGAGCTTATTTTAATTTAGTGTCAACGAAGGTAATAAGCTAAAACAAACCCACAGTGACATGTTAATGTGTCCATTTTGGGTTCAGGCCTTGTGTGTGGGTGAGCTCCGCGGCTGAGTCGGGAAGCCGTCCGGCTGCCCTACGGCGGAAGGAGTGTCGCCTCATTAGGGCTCCCCCCTGTGGCGAGGCCTCCTGGGCTCCCTGCTGCAGGTGACAGCGCAACCTTCCTCCTCACCCCTCCAGCCAGGGGCCCACAGCGCAGCACGTTGAGAAGCCTCACAGACCAGTGGCAGAACGAAGATCCGAATAAGGCGTATTTGCCAGATATTTTGCACAGAAAAGTACACCTGTATTATGAAATGGACTGACACAATGGGTTAATTGAAGACATGCAGTCAGTATTCACAACAGGGGAGCAATTAATAAAAAAATAATAATAAAATAGATCTATTTTTAAATGAAGGAATATAAGAGAAATGAGAGGTCTGTGGAGATACAGTATTTCTACTGTATATATTACAGGCTAGTAGTAGGTGAAGTGGGAATTTTTATGTGGCCTATTGGTAATGTGGCAAATGTATATCGTATATGAGTACCTTATTTGGATTAAGTGGTCATGGTGGCTGAGAAGCTTCTTCATAATGGATAGGTTGAAAGTGTCTTCCACACAGATAATGATAGCCATGTATTCACACAATATCTCAACTGGCTGTTTTTGACCACCGATTGTAAATTAGCGATGAATGACCAGATGAAAAAGATTGGTCAATCACACATACTCTCAGTCTATATCTCTGTCTCATTCTCTCTCTCACACACACACACACACCACTTAAGGAGGTGCTGACATGCTGACATGTGGCAGGAAGCTTTCAGAGCCCTCCTGCTCCCGCCCATCTCCTCCTGCTCCCGCCCATCTCCTCCAGCTAGCACACATCTCCTCCTGCTGGCAGACGACCTCTCTGCTCTGCGCTGATAATAATCACACATTGTCACTGCTGAATCCGGCACAACTAAAGGTCACGGCGCTGCAGATTCCGCACTGATCGGGAAACGTGCCAGAACAATACGACACCGATTGGCTCTCGGATCAGCCGTTGTGCGCCATCGTTAGAAAAGGGCTGAAGGGACGGCGGCCCGTGAAGTGGAGCACCGAGGAGGCAAATGAAGAGGCTGCGTGAGATTGGCCCTCTCTGGGAAACAAACCCTAGAGCTGTTGAATAGTCACAGATGGAGAGGGACAGTGGTGTCGGAGATGATGGACCGTGACAGTATCTCATCACTAATGTAAATGTCAGAGTATGGCTGTCTGAATCAGTAGAGGAGACATTTCCTTTCCTCTTTTGTCCAGATGACTATCATCATCAGACAAACCCGAAAATCAGAGCACATCATTAAGCCATAGAGCAGGGAACAGGCCCTGATCAGGTCAGGCTCCATTACACAGCTGCCTTCATGATACTCTGACATTTGATAAAAGGCAAACGTATAAAGCAAAACTATGGTGTGTAATTATCATAATGAAAATACAACATTTGATTTCCCAAATGTCGCAGCTCCACAAACTGACACAAACAAAAAGCACAACTAACCATACTTTATTGCATCATTTTTTCTTTATTTTTCCTTCAAAAGAAATGCACAATTCAGCAAAGCTACTACATAAATAGCCATACAATAGCATTTTCAATATTTGTTTTAATTGAGGTTAATCACTAGATTTCTGGACTTCGTTCTTATCGTTTTGTGGGCATTCTGTTTCGTATTATGCCACCACTCGCTGTTGGCAAGACTTCAAATGATTTTGTTTCTTTTTAAACTGAAACTCAAAGGCTTCAAAATAATTCAGGATCCGTTAATGCTTAATTCAGAAAACCCGGAGGACAAAAATACAATAAAGAAAAGAGCATGACTTTGCATAGCTTCAGTTGTCTTGAATGTAAGGCACTTCATCCACACTTACAGGAGGCAATTCACTGCATGATCATCTTTTTTCTCATCTCATATCTCATATAAGCAAGCAGGTTAATGAAATCTGAACACATCTCATAAATGCATGTACTCTTCAGAAAATTCTCCACTCACGTTTGGCATGTGTTTTATTCTCCACTCTCTCCAAAAATTGAAATAGTATTCTTGTGCATATCAGGAAACAGGAACAGACTCACATGTTGTTCAGTAACTCAACACAACCCTGCAGCTCTCAAAAGACGTAAAAACGTTGTGCAATGTTTCCAGGGTTATGCGGAAGAAAGGCAACATGTTGTTTCTTTTTGTTTCTTTCTCTTTCCAAGAAAAAAAAGAAAAGGGAAAAAAATCTTCCCAAATCCCAAGACAAGGGTTTGAACATCACAAGACGAGTCTCCTCCAAATTGGCACTGTTAACCGAGGTAAGAACTGGGAATTCTGACGCCAACATATCATGTCATTGCGCTGCGGTAAAAGAAACTGGCATCTCAGCAACTCCCACATGTTGGTGTGAAGCACAGGCCAATTCGTTGGGTGGTTGGAGGGGTGTCGGTGGTCGGAATCCAAATGCGAGCGGAGCAGGTGGTGCACGGCTGCTGGCTCGGTGGAGCTCGGTGGAGGATCTAGCCCAGCTGGTCCTCGTACTGCTTGCGGAAGCAGTCTCCAGCCGGGAAGAAGTCCCAGCACCGCTCCTGGTACATCTTCCACACGTAGGACTCCTAGGGGCAAACAGACACAGTGGGCTTTTGCAATGCATGCACAGGAAGGCTGAGCAGGAGAGCAGCGACCCCCGAACCGTGACAGCCAGCCGGGGGGCAGCAGGCCAGCCGCTCCTGTACTGGTACTGAGAGGCTACAACAGACCAGGTAAAGACAGAGGGCTGCCTCTGAGCCTGCTGCGCCAGAGAGGAAATACGCTGAAGAAAGGAGCCTCGTTCAGCTGTCAAGGCAGAGAGAAGCAACGTAGGAAAAACCGCAGGAACGGCAGCCTACCTGGCCCGTGTGCTCCGTCTCATCCTTGTTGATGAGATACATGAGAAAGAACCTGTGGGATCACACACAGCAGACAGGAACATACAGTCAGTAGATCTTCAGGACGGCAGGTACAGCTAGGACAGGGGCAAGCGAACTGTGTCTTGGCCCCAGACTGAGCTGTACTACAGCAGCTCTGGTCCAACTGCATCATTTGAAAGGAAAGCACACAGTAATGTCCTGACTCGTCACGACCCCTCAGTGTACACAGGCTACTGAGGGAAGAGGAGTCTGACTCCACATAAGGGAATGTGACTGAAAAATGAATGAGCCTGTTTAATGCCGCATGGGAGAACCGACACATTATTTAACAACTGGATTTTTACTCTTTTTTATTTTTAGCCATTACCATTTTTTCAAAAAATATAGAAATAGTTGTGTGAGTGAGATTGAGATGTGCAACTTACAGGTAGTTGGCCAAGTTGTGCTCTTGTAAGGTGTGTGTCTCAAATCCATGTGGGGTGGTGTCAAAGTAGTCATTTCCAATACCACAGATGAAGCATTTGGTCTATATTTGACAGTGAAAATCCACAGTATGAGATATTGTAAGTATGAGGAAAAAAACTCTCCCAGACAGCATGCAATAATACTGTAGATTAGGACAACATTAAGGTAGATGTCAGGGAAACATTAGGGTGGATGTCGTTGCAACATGAGGGTGGATGTCAGAATCACACAAATATAAGGCATTTATGATCAAGCAGCCACAATGCAAGGGTCAAGGTAGTGCACACCAGGTCATTTGGTGACAGTGCTATTCTATCCCACCCTTGTACCACACACACCTCCATGTCCTCTTTGACCTGCTCCTGCTGGTCTCTCAGTTCTCCAAATGCATCAATGATCAAACCTATGGGCACACACACACAAACACACACACGCACACACATACACACACACACACACACGACTGAATGACCTTACAGGAGAACTGTACGCAGGGGCACGGACACCACATAATCCCTTTATACGGCAGTAATGTATCACTGCTTTATTTATATAACCATACATGACACATACATTTAACTAGCCAATAAGAACTGCATACTCAAAGACACCATGAGAAACGCCCCTCTGATGAGAGTCGACGTTGTAGGTCTCCTCCAGCGTCTACAGGACGTTGATGTGCATTGTTGGACGCCTCTTGACAGCGAACGTTGAATAATGTAAATAAACAACAAGTCCTCTGCATGAGCACGCAAAAGCTTAAAGCCACAAGGTTTGCTCAGAGCCAATCTGTGTACTGCGGCTTTATTATACAGGCCTGCGTGCACAGGCATTGTGAACAATGCCATTAGAGCTGCAAGCTGTTCTTTTGTGTTGTTGACAACTGGTTTTTGCATCCAGAGCTATTCCACATGTACTGACATCCTAGGCAGAGGCCCTTCATCATCTATGCATGTAAAGTGCTTCTTAAAAACATCTCTTTGTAGTAATAAAGGGTGTTTTTAAAGTGAAGCACATTGTTATTGTAGGATAAACTGTGAGAGATGTCTGTCATCTTATTGGTTCTCTGCAGCATGCTAGTTTTAACTGTGAGTGGTCAGCCAGCTCTTTTCTAACTGAATTCCTGAGCTAAATATTGTGATTACAAATGTTTCAAATATTTGTAATATGAAAAATTTCAAATATATTCCTAGCTACGCATGGTATGTAAGTAAGTATGAAGGTACTGTTCAGCAAAACGTGGCACGTGTGACCCAGTAGTGACCCAGAAGTGACCCAGAAGTGACCCGTGTGCTTAGTTACTTGTTTTTCCCCCTCCCACTTCCTGTCTCACCCTTCCCGGGTCTTGCTCTCTGTCACGCAGCATGGCTGTAATCCCCTCACCCTGCATGTGTCACTCTGAGCCTCCGCAGCACTAGACACACAGTGGGAGTGACTTTAACCCACTGAGCCACCGCCCTCTTTTACCTCTACATCCCTGCTGCTTGGGTCACACAGCTCGCAGGAAGCACTGAGGTGATTGTGGGGGTGCTACACCCGTACCCGTCTGCAGCTTTAAGGGAGAGCCCATATGCATTGAAATGTATATGAACCTTTGTCTTGCCGGCGATTGAATGGTCTACGGTTTGGTTCATTGCATCATACCCTGGGGATTTTTTCCACTTGTATATAATCCTTACTAGATCCCGGGGTGCTGTTAACCCAACTTGCATGACTCGGTCATGGGGCTGTCTGACGGGGCTTTGAGAACAAGCCTGTTGTGGCACACTGTACCCTGGATGATGGCCAAGAGGATGACGATGACAAAGAAGAAGAAGGTGATGTCGAAGAGGATGCGGTAAAGTTCGTAGGGGTCTCCTGCTGGGTCCTCGATCTCATCTCCTATACCACCTCCAGCACGCACTCCCACATACATGTGGAACAGATAACACTGGCAGACAGATGCACAGAGAAGAAAGAGGAATAAAGAGAAATCGATTACAAACAATTAAAGATGTGCTATTAAGTTCTAAGAATAGTGCCAGCGTTTGTGTCAGAGGTCACTGAGGAAACAGGATGTTCTTGTGCTTCATGGGTTTTGAGCAATAGTGTTCTTCTCTCTGGGAATCACTTAAAGCTTGAGTCCCTGCTTGACCTAAGAAAGTAAGTCAGGTGTTTGCAACGTACGGTCATCATATCGTCACATTTCATGTCGGGTTCATCCTCGTCCTCGCTCTTGTTGTAGAACTTGCGGAAGAAGTTGAAGGCCACTACGGTGTAAAGATAGACTACCACAGCCAGCAGACCCACGGTTAGCACCAGCTATGAGGGCAAGAGGAAACAAACAAAAATATATATGTTCTGTATGTCAGTAGACTGTTTTGAAATCCGACAGCACCCCCTGGTGTCTGGGCCTTTTGTCAGCTCTAAAACCTGTTTGCCGTTGTGCGTGACTGAGGAGAGGATGGTCCTCAGTGTCTTGAAGCCCATGGCGATGTCGAGCAGGTGAGCAGCGAAGAAAAAGTTGTTGTAGTGTCCGAGGACAGACATGGTGGTGTACCACACCAGGTAGAGGAAAGACTGGGGCAGGGAGAAAGGGCAGCGTGTGAGTAGGGCTCTCACCAAGCACATACGAAAACTACACTACAAATTCCATAAGGCAGCGCACAGTGAACTCACGTTGTCCGTGAACACCACGCCCATTTTCCAGATGTGATATTTGGTGTCGATAGAACTTAACCTTATAGATAAAATAAGCACAGAGAGTTCTTTACTGATCCCCCCCAAATTAAGAAAACATTAAAACATAGATCTTAAAGATCTTACAGTGATTCAATTTGATTTCAGGGCCTCATGAATGATTCTGGCTCTTATGAAACCTCAGATCTCACCATGATTCAATCTAATTATTTTTGGTATGATTCATAATTATTAAAAATGCAAATGAATGTGAATGCATTAGTGGAGTAGAGACAATCAACGAATACACCAAGCTTTATGTTCTGGATTTGTTGCATTATTATGCAAATTTATGTTAATGCTTCGCTGTGTTTTTCCCACACCTACAGTGCCCACATAATAGAGACACAATTAACTGCAAAGCATTACGTAAAATGCTGCAGCCAGCGATGGCGGAGACGACCCAGCAGGCCCAGCAGAGGGATGTGCACACAGCACTCCCATTTCCTGGGCTGTGTTTGCACCTAGAAATGAGCTGCTGCATGGTCTGGTGTGCTTTGCCTCACCAGGATGCTAGGGAGGCCTCTTTGGTCACAGTCTCCTCAGTGGGGTTGAAGTCCAGAGCGCTCTTGTCCAGCCCGAGAAGCTCAGCAATCCGCTCTGCTCCATACAAATCACCGTATTTATTGATCACCTACGTGTAAAACATCCAATAAACAATAAATAAGTGGACGGACTCGTTTCAGGTTTCACTCCCCGGCGTCTCCCCTTCAAATCTTCCATTCTGACGTCTGAGGAATGATGGAGGCACAGATACAGGCTTCCAAGGCTGCTGAATGCCAGACACTTGGGCTCTTTGGAAACAGCAGCAGGTTTCTAAAGTGTAACGGCAGCGGTTTTCTGCGTCCAAGCAACAGCACAAGCGTTTGAGGCAACAGTTCATCTAGCAAAGCCCAAAAGTCACAGGTCAGATGCCACGTGCAACCACACCAGAGATGAAAAGACCCAGGTGTTAAACCTTGGAAATCCTACTTGCCTTGCGTTTGACGAACTTATCCCAGTAGTTATTTGGAAAGGATCTGTGCAGCACAAACAGGGAGGGCAGGGAAAAAATCATTCGTGATTTGAACCAGATATAAATTCACCTAAATTATCTTGTTTTTCACTAAGAATGCTGTAAATGTATGTTCATTAGCTCTTTATCAAATGGCAGATTTCATGGTGTGCATGTGAATGTTTTCTCTCATCAAGAAAAGAAGGGACAGATGTGGCATAAAAGCGATGGTATGAGGTATTTCCTGTCCTGCTTACGGTGTGTTAATGACGAGCCTGTCCCATTGCCCTTTGATGTCATCATCAGAAGGCTGCTCAGTGATATAAAGACCATCAAACTCAAGTTTCCTGCCTATTTCCTTCTCCCGCTTAAATACCACCAAGGGCACCTACACAGAACAAGCAAGTGTTAAAAATATCAGAGGCTCACATGATAACTGAGCCTTCTGACTTCTGAGCATCTGCTGTAGGGGAAAAACTCAGCATTGCTTTGGACAGTTATTCACTGCTGTTGCGATCAAAAGTAACAACAAATAGCAGCTCTGACAACAGTGTTGTCGTCACAAATTTATAACTGAAAGTTATGAGTAGCGTATCACATTAGTGTGAGTTTTGAGCGGGTACCTTCAGATAGTAGTACCCCAGCACACACAGACAGGAGATGATAGTGTGCAGCACAGCTAGGAAGCGTAAGGTAGGGGCCATGTAGCCAGTGCTCTCCTGCAGTACAAAATACTCCACAACACCTTCCTCTTCCTCATCAACTCTACCAGTCCACGGGTCCACCTCCTCAGACTCATCACCGGTCACCTGCAAGTGTGCACACATACAAATGCACATGTGTGTGCATGCACACACACAGACACACACACTTTTTTTTAAAGCACTGTGATTGCAGCTGTACTAGTTTCTGATCACATGAGTAGCCAAAATCACCGAATAGCAGCAAAGCACACAATGAAAACTGGAGGTAACAGCAGTTTCTCAGCTCTGGCTCCCTTTGAGACCAAGCTGGGATTCTCAGATTCTTTGTTTATTTGTTTTGCTTTTGTGTTTTGCTTGTTTTGTGAGCTTTTGAGCGAAGTGCTCTGAACGTTACGATGTAAGATCACAGCTATATTTTATAAAAAGGCACATAAATGATAGACAAATATAGACAAAGAAATGGCTATATTGATCAAGAAACATTCCCAAAATCACCTTGTAGAAAAGTAGGATGAAGTTGATGGCAAATGCCACAAACAGAGCCAGGAACCGCAGGTTGTAGAAGTTTCGGGCCAGGTAATTCTGCGAAGGCAAGGTCATTATTCATGTTCATTTGGATGCTCTGAGAATTTTAGTCCTTCAAAGATGCCACAGCTTTTAATAGTCACTCAAACATGCCATAGTAGTCACCCAATGTCACAATAAATACTATACTGTCTCAATAAAGTACTATGCAGCTTTGTGACGTAGTGCACCTAGCAAAGGGTTAACTGTATTTTGTTGTTTTATTGCTCACTAGAATCTTGGTCTGATAGATGTCCAGTCCAGCTAAAAAGCTGGCCGTGAAGGCCTCTGGTTGTTCCTTCTTCTGCCCTCGTCTCCTCTTAGCTGGCCTCTTCTCTTCATCTGATGGGAGGTCGATGGTGGACTCTTCTTTGCCTTTGTCTTGGTCCTTTTTCTCCCCATCCTCTGTACTGATTAAGTAAACACACATTTTTTCTTCTTAAAAGGAGGATTCATTCAAGACATTTCCATAAAGGCTGTGGTCAACAACCATAAATGTTCAGTTTCTGATAAATACACAATCACATCATTGGACACATGATAATCAGATACATTGTCAAGATATTACATGTAGAAAACCACAAAGATTCTATGAAAACTAACTAACAATCTCTACAATCTCTATATAACAAGCATTTGGTTAATTTCTACTTTCAGATTTTTAGTTTCTTAAAGCACTTACTCTGCTTTTTCTGAATCTGTTTTTGATTCAGTGTCAACTGTCTTCTTGCTTGCAGCTTCCTGCACACAGAGGAACAGTGATTCATGCAACTCTAACCATAGCAACAGGATACAGAATATACAGATTAGCAAAACATTCGCTTTATTCAGCAGGGCCGAATTAAAACACCTAAAACTGGACAATTACCCTAAACATTTCTAAAATGTTAACCAAGCTAAAGCAAGCACAGTCTACAACTAGAATTGTGTCTAGAACTGTGTCTAGACACAGTGTCATCTGTGTCACCTGGGCCTTTTTCTGCCGCACAGCAGCAGCCAGGGATGGAGAGTCTGCTCCGACTACTTCAGAGACGTCCCCGAGGCCGGGCTCAGCCCCGTGCTTGCCCCCTTCCTTCTTGTGCTGGATGCTCAGTAGCTCCGACATGAGGTCCACGTCCCCCTGCTCGCCCTCCACCAGCTGGCCGATCTCTGCCACCATAGAGGCCTCCCCCGCCTCCAGCTTCTCCGTCTCCAGGACGTCCCCATGGATGCCGAATTGCGTGGGGTCAGGCATGTTGCCGAGGATGTCGGTCACTTTCATGTTTTTGGCACCTTCTACCAGGCCCCCGCCGAACAGGGTGGACCACAGGATGTGGAAGAAACCCCACACCAGGTTGCGGAGGAAGCGGAGCAGCCCTGTGAAGATCACCCAGAAGAAGGAGAAGAAGCCACGGACGGTCTCCCTCACACTCATCTTCCGGAACTTCTTGTACTGCCTCCGCATGCTCCGGAGGGTGAGCAGCTTCTGCAGGCTGCAGAGACTCCTTCTGGCTGAGACGCAGGCCGCGGCAAAGGCTGAGGAGGACTCCCGTGTGCACTCCTGCTCCTCCTCCTCAGGTTCCTCACCCACGCTCTGACGGTCATCCTCATCCTCCTCTGCCCGCTCGGCGGCATCTGGCTCGGAGATGAGTGAGGCCAGCTGCATTTCAAAAATGGTGTCCTCACAGAAGTTGACAAAGAGCTCCATCTTCTCTGACTCACCGCCTTCATTGACCACGTCGAAGATGAACTGTCGCTTGGATTCCTTGACTTGTGGCTTCTCCCACTGGGTCCTGCTGGACTCGCTGATCTCAAAGTAGACCCTCTCAATTCGTTTGGCACCACCCATGATCTCGATGCGGCCTAGGAATGGCTCAAAGTAGTTAAGGACGCTCTCAGCCAGGCTCAGGAAGGTGGCCAGACGGGAATCGTGGGGCATGTGCTCAGACAGGTTGGTAAGCAGTACAGCCACGTTGAAACCGATGTCCTTGGCCGGCTCATGGAAACGCTTCACAAATTCCACGTAGTTGAACATGTCATTCTCATCTGCTTCGGCACAAGAAAGCAGGAACTCAATCTCAGACTGAGAGTACTGCTTCTGGCTTTCCATTGACTTCTGGAACTCTCTTTTGGAAATGACACCCTTGCCTTCAGAGTCATACTCTTTAAAACTGTCAGATGATGTGAGATCCTTCAGTTTGAGGAACATATCGAAAAATTTGAGGATCATCTCCACATTGCTGGAGGACTCCACCAAGGTATCCACCATCTGTTTGCCAATGGTCCCATTTACAACATTACCTGGAAAAACACAGAGTCGATTAATCAAATGTGCCTTAAGTGTTAGCGTCATGCTACAATATGGCTGAAGTACTAACACACTTTTCATTTCCATTCTCTAACCTTTAGCTTATGACAAACAATGAGAGTATGAAAATGACTCACTCTAAGTTCAGCACTGGCCTTGCTACATGTTTGCAGCACTATTTTCATGAGGGAACAAAGAGAGTTTATATGTCTTAAATTCAGTGTTGTTTCTTTCTGGTATTTTCCTGATCATGCAATATCCGTCTTCTTAAAAGATTGGATTTGGTACAAAGAATTACAATTATATAAATTAAAGAGGTAAAATTATATAAGGCTCTATTGATGTTATTGTGTTGCTCTTTTGATATGATGTAGTTAAATGTTTATGGTATAATATGTCATAAATATATGTCTAGAGCCCCATCATGTTTTTCAGTGAAGGCTCTAATGTAAAGTTTGATTTTCCATATTTAGATGATGTGTTTTGTCTTTGACAGTGTGTTAAACATATGCTGTGACTATGAACAGTTGTCCTTATTATCTACTACCCTCTCAACAAACTCCTCCACAAAGTCTAATGGCTGTTGCTTTGTTTGTTGTTTATAAACAACAAAATTATTTTGCATTTTTTAAGCCCAATGCCAACTGACTGTGAGCACAATTGAATCTATCTTGGCCTTGTACTGAACTACACCAGTGGTTTGATAACTGACACACTGCTCTTTAAATATCGTGATGAGTTATACTGAATACAAAGGCAAATATCACCCACGATCTGACTCGCTGATTGCCCAAATAACAGCTAATGTGAACAGCAGGCAAGTGACACATTCTCTGGTATTATTAAGCAAGGTTGTGTAAGAGAACCTTCCAGAAGGGAGAGCAACATGACTATCATGTCCTTCTGCAGATCCAGCAGCTCCTTCAGTAACTCAATCTGGCTGGAGTCCTGAAGGAAGAGAGACAATAGATATCAATACTAAGGGGCATTTCTTCTCTCACCTGTTTTCTCTCCTAGCATAGCATCTGAGATCAATCTCCTTGTCTCTGAGAGTAACTGAGCAGATGAACTCTAACTGTAATTTAGAGTCAATGGGGAGATCAATGCCTTCACCACCCCCTCACTACTCCTATCCAAAAACCTAATAGGGTAGCACTATCCATCATCAAAGTAGCTAATGTCATTGCATCTGCATCAGGAGCAGATGGTGTCAAAGTATTCCCTCATTTTTCATTGCTAGCTCAGGTGTGCTCCCAGCAGGTGAACACTCTGAGATGCAGCTCCAATTAGGTAAATCCAATTGGCCTATTTGTCCAATACCCACCCCCTCTCCCTCTACCTCCACCCAGCAGGACTGAGACTCCCATTTCTCCATTCTTCCCAGCTTCTGTTTGTTACAGGCATATTCAGCAAGGCTTTGCTCTAAGATTGGGGCTGAATAACTGCTGGATGTACTTTATACTGCTGTGTCAGGAGAGACATCTAGTGGTCACTATGAGGTTCCAAAAAAAGACAGAGAACTGAATAACAAAGATTTTATTGCTTCCATTATGTATAAATGGGATCATATATATATATATATATATATATATATATATATATATATATATATATATATATACACACACACACACACACACACACACACAGCCCCTCACATTTCTGCAAATTGAAGTATATTTTTTCATGGGACAACACTGACAAAATGACACTTTGGCACAATGAAAGGTAGTCTGTGTGCAGCTTATATAACAGTGTAAATTTATTCTTCACTCAGAATAACTCAATATACAGCCATTAATGTCTAAACATTTATTCTTCACTCAGAATAACTCATTATACAGCCATTAATGTCTAAACCACCAGCAACAAAAGAGAGTACACCCCTAAGAGACAACAGCCCTAAATGTCCAAATTGATAACTGCTTGTCATTTTCCCTGCTTGTCATGTGACTCGTTAGTGTTACTAGGTCTCAGGTGTGCATAGGGAGCAGGTGTGTTCAATTTTGTAGTACAGCTCTCACACTCATATTAGCCACTGAAAGTTCCAACATGGCACCTCATGACGAAAACCCTCTGAGGATCTTAAAAGACGAATTGTTGCGCTACATGAAGATGGCCAAGGCTACAAGAAGATTGCCAACACCTGTACACAAGAAAGCCCGCAAAGTTTGCTGAAGACATGTCAACAAACATGAGACCAAAATTAATTAGTTTGGTTCAGATGGTCTCAAGCATGTGTGGCTGCAGGTGTTTGGGAGTTACATTTCATAGAGGGACACATGAACTCCAGTATGTACTGTGAAATACTGAAGCAGAGTTATTTTGAGGCAAGAACTGTTACACTGTTACATATATAAGCTGCACACAGACTACTTTTCATTGTGTCAAAGTGTCATTTTGTCAGTGTTGTCACATGAAAATATATACTTAAATATCTGCAGAAATGTGAGGGGTGTACTCACTTTTGTGAGTCCTCATGAGCTCATGGTCTTAACACCCGACTTCCGGAACATTTTGTTTTGGTCTTTCCAAACTGCCATATACTTTTTTTATTCATAAAGGAATACGTAGATATGTTAGGTTTACTTTTACATTTCCTAAAAAGCAGTTGATATTACTTTCCATTATTTTAAAATATCGGATGTTGGATATTTCCACATATTACCAGTACTATTTCAACTGTAATTTAAGTCTCATATAAAAGTAACTGCTTTAAGGAAAGTAAAGCTGATAACGGGATCTCTTCGTAAAAACCTTACCCAGCATGCTCCACAAACCCAAACTTACATAGCCGCTGTTTGTCTGAACCATCCCTTTCCTGGACTTACCTGTGACAATTTCATCTGCATGTTGGCAAAGACGTGCAGAAACCCTACCACTGCATCCCAGAGCCTGCTGTGGGCCAGACTCTGCTGATTACCCACACATGGACCCTGAGGAGATAGATGTAGAAGGGAACTGAAGATGGTTTCACTCATTTGTAAAGAACTGCCTGACTCTGATTTCACAGTATGAAAGAATAATAAATAAACTCTACAGCTACATAGACTTCATATACATTATTAGAGTGCGTGACCAAGTTATATACTGTACAGTAATCCGTGTTTAAAACAATTAGAATTATACTCTGTGTATGTTACTGAAATTATGAAATTTTACTTTTATTGGAAATGAACACAAATGGATTGTTTGATAACAGGTATTAAACATCTCTTTGATAATTATTTTTGTTTTAGAGATTAGAAACCTCCTACATATTGTTAAATGTTCTGTAAAGAAACTTCAGTAAATGGAAAAAAAGTTTTTTTGCATGGTCATTGTGCTGTGTTGGCATGGTTCCTCATGAAGCTGATTGCATTTTTTATATTTAAATGACAGTTCCAAGGGAGCAACAGCATTTGGTAAATGTTAAATGAATTTTTGTAAAGCAATGCTGTTGTAATTTACCTGAATATATTCAGTTAGGGAGTTAAAGATCTGCTTGGCCACAGCCAAAGCCTTGGAGAAATTACGCTGTCCAGCCTCGTCCATGACATCTTTGCCCGAATAATACCAATAAAAATCACTGATGGACTCCTACAATCACAACCCATGGACATCAGAGTTAATTAGGTAATAAGTTTGAGTTTACATGTTTGAACAACTGTATCCACATTACCTGTAGTCGAAGAAGATAGTCCACAGTGCTTATAATAATATTAACGGTAGTTGTGTTTCCAGTTTGAGTTCTCATAAAGTTCTGGAAGTCTGGAAGTGGAGAGAAATGATATACAAAAGATGTCTGATGCACAATTTGTCAAGGGGATGTCTCTAAAATGCATTACTGATTAGATGACTACAAAGCTTGTTCTTAAAACAGTAGTTGTTGCTGGATTTAGCCAGCACCCCATCATGACCTTAGGTTGGCTGTTTAAGTCTTACCATTGTTGTGACCCTCACAGAGGAGCTGCAGGAATCTGAAAAGGTCTTTAGTGAACTCATCATTCTGGAGCACCTTGGAACCTTGATGGAGGGAGGAAAACAATAGAATACCACTCGTCATCTCTTTGTTTTGGGAGACGAGAGAGAGAGAGCGAGCTGCTTACAAGACACTGTGCTCACATTCCCACAAAGCTGCCATATAGTCTGCAGGCTCCTATCCTAGCTACTGCTGGAGACGGGTAGGTGATGTTTTGAGACATTCTTACACACATCACCATAGTCCACTTACCGCAGGACAGACCAGAAGTCGGGCTCTGTGAAGCTTCATTTACATTAATCTCTCTTGTCAGGCATACAGGTGAAGCAGGGACACTTGACACTCCAGTCAACAGTTAGTCATACTTTCCTAAATGTTAGTGAGCTAAAGTTACACACAAGTCCCAGATGAGATAACAAGCATTTGTTAATGTAAGAAGAGAAAGTAGAGAGAAAGACAGATAAGGAGGGCGAGAGAGACAGCGAGAGAAACGAAAGAGGGAGGGTAGCATCAGTCAGGAGTCTTCAGATCAATATTGTCTGTCCTATGAGGCATGCATGTTTTCCTGAAGACCAGAGCAATCGATCACTGCATTCAGCACAGACAGACAGAGACAAAGAAGGTGGACAAGACAGGGACAAGAGGTGGGCGGCAATGCCATACGAGTAGAATCCAAACCGTGTATTTACCCCGCTCCCTCACGTTGACTGCGACCGATGGGATTGAAAAACATGACGAGAGGAAAGAAACAAAGAAAGAAACAAACAGGCAAAAAAGGCAGACATAAGCAAAGGAGAAGACATTGAACTCTGGGTAAGAACGAGAGAGAGAGATACTGACATCAGCTAGACAGTGACGTACGCTTAACAAGGTCTTAACAAGACTGCCGCACATTTGTTTGGCGGCTACACGAAACACATCACTGAATTTGTGTCACCATCACTTATGCCTGAAGGAAATGACAGTAAAAAAATGAGGAGCATGTATGAGCCTACAGTACGTCTGAAATGGAAAATGGTTCTTCTGTGGTGAATTCAATGATCCACTCAACCTAAATGTGAGATGTGTCAGTTTGAACTATTGCAGCTTTGACCGCAAATTGTGAACCAGATCAGTAAATATGGCCTGCAGTGCACTGGGCTCCATGGAGATGACAGCGGAAATGACGTGAAAGAAACGATGCGTGATTCCGAGCTCGTACTGCACCACAGGGCAGTTTTACGACTTCAGGAAGGAGCTGAGTGAGAATGAAGAGGAGTGACACTTCAGCACAGTCACTGCTGCGGCTCTCAGACGCCACATTGACGTGGCCGTCACACAGCTTGCCTCTCTTACAGAATGCAATTAATTGGCAATTGCCACACAGCCCCAAAATGCAGTATTCAGGAATGAATAGGGGCAGTTTTCTCAGAGTTATTCTCCGTGCTTGCATTTAGAATTGCTCCATAACCCTTACCCTCACCTGGAGTGAAGCAATGGGGATGAATGGATTACTCCCCCAATAGACATAACATACTTCACAGCACTATACACATAAAATGGCTCATTTAGCAGCTACAGAAGCTTAGGTTGTTAAAAAAGACTATATCAATTTGTTTGTGTGTGTGTGTGTGTATCTGTGCATGTGCACGTCCAGTGATGTGTGTGAGGATGTGTGTGCATGCATATGTGTGTGTGGGCAAGTGTGTGTGTGATGCTTACTTGAGCCCTCCTCTGTTACCATGCCCAGTCCCTCAGCTTTGTTATGTCTCTCAAATGCATTCAGGTCCAGCACACTGCAGAGGAGAGGCCAGTCAATACAGACATCACATGTTAAAGCAGGCACAGCTCATTAGACACCCAAGCAGCTGAAGGGAAACAACACCTCTGTCTCCCCATGCACTAGGGAGACATGGCAGAGCTAGGCTAAACCCAGAATGGCAGTAACATGCTAACCCCAGAGAGGCAGAGCTGGGCTAATCCCAGAGAGGCAGAGCTAGGCTAAACCCAGAATGGCAGAGCTAGGCTAAACCCAGAATGGCAGTGATAGGCTAACCCCAGAGAGGTGAGCTTGGCTAAACCCAGAGAGGTGAGCTGGGCTAACCCCAGAGAGGCAGAGCTAGGCTAACCCCAGAGAGGCAGTGATAGGCTAACACCAGAGAGGCAGAGCTAGGCTAACTCAGAGAGGCAGAGCTAGGCTAACCCCAGAGAGGCAGAGCTAGGCTAAACCCAGAGAGGCAGAGCTAGGCTAACCTAGCCAGAACAGAGAAAAACAAGAATGGGTGCAATAGAAAACATGCAAGTGACATAAAAATATAGCTTCTCTTCTAGGGCTTTAATAGAACACATGCAAACACACACACACAGACACACACGCACACTGACCCACCCATCTGGTTAGATCTATCAGATATATAGTAGAGCTGCCAGCTCACATTAACTTATCCATTATCATATCATAATTCTGTTTATTTATGATATTACATGTTTGTTGTTGTCGACTATCCCCACCTAACCTGCACGACCTGCACCTCACCTGCACGACTGCATCAGCCCAGACAGACTCTTGAAGAAGCCAGCATCTCTCTTCTCCTTTAGATAGTCCAGCATTTTCTGTGGAGATATTTACTGCTTATCAGCTTCAGCACACACAGTTGAATGGTAATAGATTAATTTTTTACGAAACAAAACAATGCAGATTAAATTTAAAAGCCAAAGGGCATTAAGTGAATTACAAAATGAAACGAAAGGACATGTTTGTTTTGGTGTGGAAGAGTGCATTACCTGCTGGACTAAAATGTTGCCCCCATTGAGAATTGAGATGCCCAGTTTGAGAGTGAAGGTTACCATAGGACCCAGTCGACCTGCAAGAAATGATTGTGTGAGTGTTCACTCTGAGGGAGGGGAGTTTTCTGTGTGTGTGAGTGTGTGTGTGCTTTTAACCTTTGCTGGCACTGATCATCTGTAAAACCATCTCAGCAGCCCCTCTGTCATGTAACCTCGCCTGCTGATACAGTGTCTTCTGTTTTTCCATCTCCTTTTCCTGTCACATACATACACACACATGGACACACAATACATTTTGCTTGGGCCCATATACCAAAAAGAGCATCAGCCAACACAGGAACAGTGGAGACCTCAAAGGTTTTTTCTTTTCCTTCTTCCTCCTCATCCTCATCTTCAGCACAGCTCTGAGGACAAAGGAGGACATGATGTTAAAACTGCAAAAATGATACAGTAGCATGGTGACATGACAAAGTGAAAAAACCTGTATTCAATGGCTCCTGTACCTTGGCCATCATGTCTGCATACGCTATGTACAGCGTATCCTCTTCTAGTGAGCTGAAACAGGAGGTCAGAAACAGGTAATGCAAGTCACTCTCATCAGCCTGAACACTCAATTCAGACCCCTCTGGATGGGGCAAACCAAGCTGGATTCTGGACAGCCATTGTTCAAATGTGAGAAAGTAAACATGATGGCATTTCACTGCACAGATGGAACACATGGAGTGATGGCCAGGTGTCCAGGTGTGTGTGGGTGACTGTGTGTGTGTGCATGGCCATGTGTGTTTGGGTGGGTGAGTGAATGTGTGTGAATATTTGTGAGCTTGCTAAGCATTCCTGTCAGTATTTGGGTCTGCCATTCTGTGTGTGTGTGCATATGTGTGAGTATGTGTGTGTGTGTGTCACCTTCTCTCTGTCAAAGCATTATGACTGAAGTGCAGAATGAGCTGATGAAGAGGGTCTGGCTGCACTTCAGTTACCACCTCCTCCTCCTCCTCCACTTTACGCTGTGTCCTCTATACACACACACACAAACATACACACACAAATACACATGCAAATACATACACACGACACACGGCGTTACAGCAACACAGCAGTCATTCTAAAATGCATCTTTGTTGCATTACGATCATGTCCTCACTCACCTCTCACAGTTCAATTGGACACAATTGAAAAGGCACTGCTGAGAGTCAGTCATGTGACTGGGCTCTGGGCAGCAGGCTACAGCTTTGGCATCTTGGGAATGGAACTTTGTTAACAAAACCTTGCTGCAGATTTCTGCAGCAGAAACCGATAAACAGGTGGTGCACGCGCTTACACACACGCGCGCACATATACATACATGCACACACAGCCATGCACATATGCAAACATGCACACACACAAAGAGTATTAAGACAAACATAGACTGTATTAAGATAAGGCCAATGTAGCGTTGTTTGTGTGCATCTGCAGTATTAGTTAATGGAGCGTTAACAGTTAGTTGGATGAAAGCTGTGAGAAAGCTACACCACAACACAGCCCTGAATGGAAAGGCAAGACCTCCTAGAAAGCCTTCCAGACATTTTTGCCAGTAAAGGTAAGCGCACTAGATTCAGCCTCATAGCACCTTTATGGCTGCCATGACCCCCACTCCCCCTTCCAAGAGCAGACAGACGGCACTCTGGGACATCCGTGTACACACGATGTCATGCGTGCCTATGACACAGCCACTTCGGGCACAGGGATTGTGGTTTAAAACAAAAATACACACGCGCGCACACACACATACACAAAACTAAAAAGAGGTCAAACTTTAGTTGAAGGCCCTAAATGCTGCCTAGAGCAAACTGTGATCACACTTATTCTGTGTAGCTGGTGAAGATATAAGAGAAATAGCAAAACCATTATCAAACCATTATCATTATGTCATCCAAAGATTAAGTTCTTGTAGATACTTTCTAATATAAAGATGCTGTTTCCAAGATATGGCAACACATAGGTTATAATAACTAGCAAACTGAAATTGTGGTAATAGTGGAATAAGAGTCCAGTAACATTGGGTGCTATTATTGGCTTTATTTTTTATGACTTCCCATTTAGATTTATTTCAAATGTATATTAATGAATGAAATGTTTATTAATGAGTTATGACCCTATATATTTTTTACTAATTTTCTCTCAGTAAACATCAAACATGTAAAAGTCTTACTGCTTTCTGATTAAAACTAATATTGAATGAAGCCATTAAAAAAAATTTAGAAACATTTTAATTTTAATATTTGGTGATATAAATCTTTTTATTACAAATATGAAAAAAGAAAGAATTCTTCAGGGTGCTTACTGCACAAAGGACAAAAGCATCTGTGTTAGCCTATAGAGAAACACTTTCAGCGAATGTGTTTACACCCAACTTGGTAGTTACACCTGTGTGTATGCAGATGTGTTATTCGCGTCTTCAAATAAAGTATCCCCAAACAAAAAGCCGAACTGAGAACGCTCCTGAGAATTGTGCTTGCAGCGCCCCCTGCTGGCAGAGCCTGACAAGGTTTGCCCACAGAACACAGAGGTAGCAGCCAGCCCAAGACATACTTACAGCCAGATCCTGCACTAGCTTCTCTTCAAAAGAGTACGTCTCTGTTTCTATCCATATTCTCTGATAGCCCATGAGGAACAGGTTAATAGAACGATGCCTGGGGGGAGGGGGTGGAAGGGGCAAGAGATTAAGTGGGGTTACCATGATTATTAGGGTTACCAGGTTACCAGGTGAGTTAGAGCAGACAGGAAGTTATGATTGAGAGACAGGAAGTGCTAAGGAAAAAGAAGGTTAAGTGGTTAGTATGATGTACAGGAACTCTAACTGGTCTTATTTTAAATGACATGCCAAAGGAGGTGATGACAGACTTGCATAATCATATCAATCAACATCTGAAATTTTAGCAAGAAAAAAAAAGGAGATTCTTTCACACTACAAATATGCAGTATGAAAATGGAAACAACACATAGCTAGTTTACTGTGTGAATAACTATCCATAATTTTAACAGTGTTGGAGTAATGCATTACATTATTCAAAATACTTTGCTTTATGACTTTTATCTAATTACTTTCCTTGTGATGTACTTTTTACTGTAATGAATTAGTGTAATATTTTTTCTAAATTCATGAAATAAAATTACAAATACTATCATAATTGTTATTTATATGTAATTGGAAAATACACATTTTATGAAAGATTTTTAAAGCCTAAATGATCTCTACATAATACCTTGCCTTCTCTTTGACAAACGCATGCAGTACCTGGTACAGCTGACCTCCATAACATTAACTACGGATGAGGCCAGATGTAAAGGCAAAATATTATGCAGAAGTAAAATTCCTGATGACTGATCTAAATAAAAAACAAATAAAATTGTTTATCAGAGATGACTGCTTACGATGGCCACTCTCTCAAATGAAATGAAGTGAAGTGAAAGTGAGTAACCAGGATCACAGACCAGCTGACCAGTGAGACTCCCTGTTAAAGACACCATGTGAGGTGCAGAATGGAGAATACTGAAGGGGCAACCACTAGACATTCCCTCAGTGTTCCATTACCGTCAGCATGGAGAGCAGACTGTCATAATCTGCACTCTCATGCATTTCTTCCAGCCAAATGTGTCGGTAGGCATTCAGGAAGTAGGTATTAGTTTTGTGCCTAAAGGGAGGGGTGGCAATGTTGTCATTGGGACAGAACCACGTGAACGACAACACAAAGTCAGGTGAAGGAAAGTAAACACAAAGCAACTACAGTGGTGTAATAACACAATCCAAATACACTATTAAAATAATCCTATTAAAAACCACGGGACTCCAACATATACGGTAAACAGGTAGACATATAGACAGAAAGACACAGACACACAGATAGATAGATAGATAGATAGATAGATAGATAGATAGATAGATAGATAGATAGATAGATAGATAGATAGATAGATAGATAGATAAGGACAAATTTATCACATATTAAGAGTGATGTTCTTAAAACACATGACAGTAACTGCTGAATGTCGGTAGTGAAAAGGCATGGCTGTGATAATTAAAAGGTACAGTTCCAAACTCATAACCCTTCCTTCTTATTACTCCAGCCAATAGTACTGGGGCATTAAGTTATGGTGCAGCAGAGCAGGAAATTACATCCTGCTGTTATCAGCTCAAGGATAAGAAAAGAGAGAGAGAGAGAGAGAGAGAGAGAGAGAAAGAGAGAGAGAGAGAAAGAGAGAGAGATGCATTATATGGTAGTTAAGATCGTACTCCAGCAGTGAAATATTTATAAATTGTGCAGGAGAAAAGTGTATCATTTGTCAGCTTGCCTCACAATGCTACAAACAAATGTTACATTTGTATGCCATTACTATAAATCAGTATATCAGTATATTTTCCAGCAAGTGCTCCACTAGAGAATAGTAACATGTCAGTTAGTGGCAAGGCTATTCAAGAATAAATATGTAAATTAATGAGAATATAGAATGAAACCTCTTTCTCTCTCTCTCTCTCTCTCTCTCTCTCTCTCTCCCTTTGCTCTTAAGGTTTTCATTCAATATATTCAGGTTCATTAAACATTTATTCATTAAATATTCTCTATTTTCTATTTTTTAGTCAGTCATACTCCCTGCTCATGCTTGCATCCTAATCAGCTTCAACAGCTGTGGATGAGAATCTAGCCCATGAAGGCTGTCTGGGTGTGGTGCTATGGGCGTGGCCCTACGGGCGTGGCGTACCTGGGCAGGTTGTACAAGGGGGCCATGCGGAAACAGGCCACTACCGCTCGCTTGCGTTGTTTGGATAGTAGCTTTTGCCACACACACTTCTTGGACCTCAGAGGCTGTTCCACCTGTTGGTGGGGTGTGGGTGGGGGTGGGGAGACGAAGGTTTTAAATGTGAGGAGCCACATTCATAAAACATGATGGTGACTGTACTATACCATGCAAAATGTGTACAACAGTATTTAATTCCAACTCATAAAACGCGGTGGCAATAAATAACCAGTCAGCCGTGGTACATTCACCAATGCCCAAGGTGACAACCAATCAACATCCACAGTTGATGATTTCAGTTCTTCTAAATCACAGCAGAGCAGCAAAACAGTTTCTTCAGTCTTCATGTTTATGGTTTCTTCCCCTGTAACCTAAATTTGAATTTCTTCTAGCAAAGGTGTGCCATTCTGAGATCCAGATATAGCAGGTCACCTTGTTTTACCAGTGTTCTATTATGAACTGCTAATGTAACATGCAACGGAGGACAAAATGTAGCAGCACCATATTTAACCAAAATGGTAAAACCAATCCACACTTGTGTATGAGGAAATGTGTTTCATACAATGTCTGTCCATGTTTTATGATGTTCCCGTAAGCACTTTTTATTAAAAAATTTAATTTCATGACATATTTCACCTGATCTCTTTGCTTTGTGTTTGTTTTCTTTTAACCACCAGTTCAATATACACTGTTAGCAGGGAAGTCTATGGTTGAATGTTGGATCTATCACAAAGATTCTGAGATGAATGAGGGAAAGCTCACCTGCTCGAGGTGGAACACAGCAGCGGAGATGGTCTGAAGGCGGTCAACCGTCCGCTCGGGATCTGGAGGCCCCTCGTTCTTCACAACCACATCCTTATACAGGTTAAGCTGCCACCTCATAGCAGGGTCCTCCGACTATATGTGTGTGTTTGGGTGAGTGTGTGAATGAGACAGAGAGAGGGGAAGACATAGAGGGACACCAAGTAATTTCAACAGAGCCAAGCTGAGCCATTAACTGAAAGGAATCACCAGAAAAGCCAGCAGCTTCTCCTACCTTCTCTTGCAGGTGCATATTCTGTTTCAAGTGGTCCTTGACCTCTTCATCTGTGTCTTTCTAAAAGGACCGCAGTGAATGGAAGCGGCATATTAGGCTCTCTGAAACAGACAGGCTGCAAACAAAATGGCTGCCGAGCCCCCCCCCCTCACCAGGCCATAGCGCATCTTAGCCAATGAGATGAGCTCCTGGTCGCCTGGCGTGCACATGTTGAGGCCAATGGGCAGCATCTTCTTCAGCGCGGCCACTATGAGAGAGGTCTGGATGGAGTATAGCTCACCACGCCGCTTCTTGTGTTTCCTCTCCTGGTCCTGTCCTCCTACCTGAGCAGAGAATTTGGCACACACACACACTTGCTAGTGAGCTGGACGCACATATACTCGCTGCAGCTGTGGCCGCAGAGACAACAAACAATAGCGAACATGTAGAGGACAAACAAATATGCTCCGTTCAACATTTTCATTTTCAAGACAGCCTAAGGTTGGGCCAGACAACAGTTTTGTTGAGTCAAGTTAAATATGGTCACAAACCCCCTTCAGTATAGATATGATAGGCCTATATGTGGACTAGAGAACAAAACAGGAGAAGGCACCAAAGCGTGAGACGTGTTTTCACATCTCCGAACAGACTCCAGCCATTTGAGATGTCTTTTCTATAATTAGTCATGCCAGAATTGCTTTCACTATGTGTACAGCAGAAACAGCCAGAACACATTTCCTTGACACTTTCTACTCATTAAATACTTTATAATCATATATTTGTCATACATAATTTCATGCTTATATAGTACCACTCACTGGTGCTTTTGGGACTGCTCCAACTTGTTGAATAATTAACTTCTAAGCCCATCTAGGAACAGTTTATTAGCAGGAACTACAAACTAATGTAAATTCAATTGCTTAATATAGAGAAACATGCAGACCCATGTCATAGCACACGATATGGCAGAAATTAATTAGCTTTATCAACAGATGAGCCTGAAATAAGATTTTCATGTCTAATTGTATCCCAAACACCTTCCGTCTTCGCTAGCTTGACACATCACACCAGAGCACATCATCACACGGCATCTATGAACATGACACTGACACAGCGGGCAGGACACACTACACAGGGACCACGGGCTTCTTGTAACACAGGAAAGAAACACAAGAATACTTGCACCAAGTGCACACAGTGAGCAGACACGACAAGAAGGACAACACACTCTTGGGATCATGTTTTACCTGATAACATAAGACACACACACAATGATGCCAGGTTTTTATTGTGTTCTCCCTGTTCAATCTTGTTGACAGATTATTCCAGCCAAGATTTTATGGTGGAAACTGCAGCACTATTTAGGAATGTTTAGATCTGTGTAAGATAATGGATGCTCTCTGTCTCCCTTTTGGTTGTTTATAGATTTTATTGAAAAAGGTAGAGATTGTATTGAAAAATTTGCAAAGGCTAAAGCTATTATTTATCTGCCTGGCTCTGATGCCACATTAGCTGGTTGTCAGAGAGGCAGACAGACATAATGATAAATAAAGTAATGGACACTGGTGATTGGTGGATGGCAAATGTCAATGACAGTCCCTTGACCAGGCCCCACGCCCACCCTCAGACAACTCATGCACCCTCACTGTACCTTCGGCAGAAACAACTGGGCAGGTGAGTGAGAGTAGAGGGGAGAGAGGGAGGCGGAGTGAGAGAGAGTAGGCAGAACAGTTGAAAGTAAGAAAGAATGAGAGAGAAAGAAAGGCAAAAAATCAAAATCAGAGAACACATCCTCACACAGGAAATTAAGAACAATGAGCAGCTGAGCTCGCCATCACTTTAATTCAGCAAATACTGGAGAAGATTTTAACTCAGAATTTCAGTTAATTTCTGGACAAATCTGTATTCCTTACCTCCTGAACTGGCTGAATTAAAATGGAGTGGACCAAAACTAAATGGGCAATTAAAATGGAGCGGACCAAAACTAAAGGGGCAATTAAAATGGAAGGGGCCAAAACTAAAGGGACATTTAATTTAATTCTAAGTTTAATTACATTTAATTATTTAAATTAATTAAATTTAAATATTTTCTTAAATTTCCTAGTCAGGAACATAACAATGGATTATGTATAAACCATTTCCTGTGACAGTTATAAGATGTGTTGACATTATTTACAACTGTGCGGCCCCTGAGGGTCAAATCACAAATGAAATATGTCACAAAGCATGAAAGGTATATATATATAAAACATGCATATGTTAGATTTGCATAACATTTGGAATATCAGGTCTTGGTTTCCAGATGCGTGACTGTAAAATAATATCTAAAAGTTGCAGTAATGTTGAAGCATAGAACCCAGTGTTAGTGTTAATGTCTATATTTGTGAAAAGCATGAATAGGTGCACTGCTATTGGGGGGTTAGTAATGAGAGTTTGAGTTTACCTGTGTCTGTGTGTGATCTTAAAGTAACAAGTAAGCTTAAAGATCCTGCATTTGGGTTCTTTAAACGTGGTGTGACAGACCATCGGGAGCAGAAACCTCGCATGTGTCTCACTGGCCTGTTTCTCTACACTAGTGTGACAAACTGCCTGCACTCTTGCTTCCATTAGCGTTTACATCTGAGCTAGTGTGTCACGGTCTGTCTCAGCAGGTCACCACGTGACCCACAGTGATTGCTCTCACTCGCTCTCCCTGGGTAGCAGCTAGAGGGATTCTGGGAACTCTTAGTTTAGCATCAGACCCCTACATCAGCACCCATGACACCCCTGGTCTCCTACCTTGGGCATCTTGGTCTTGGTGTCCCCGGTGAGGAAGGAGAGGTTGTTGATCTCATTCTGCACGACAAAGTTCTGCTCCTCTCTCTTAAAGTTCTGCAGGAGTAAAGGGCAGTGCTACATAGTTTTAACATACCACTATTACATCTAGTTACTACTCACCTGGGTACTATATAAGAGTGGATTAGTAACATCTTCAGACAACTCAAACCCTGACTGCTACACTGATTACTTCCATGTATAAACCTGCTTGTCCTTTATCTCATTGTGAAGACTGTTCGCCTCCATCCAGAGCATCTAGTAAAATCCCGACTGCCCCTGGTTCTGGCCTGTTTATTGACCTGGTTTGTTGAATTAGGGTTGCACCCCAAGCCTGATCTCATGGTTAATGTGGTCCTGTTTGTGGACATTGTGAACACTGCTGGGTCCTTACACAGGTCATCAACTTACACAGGTCAGCACTTACACAGGTCGGCACTTACACAGGTCATCAACTTACACAGGTCAACACACACACAGGTCATCACACACACAGGTCAGCACTTACCACTGTTGCACTCTCTTTCTTTCTTTCTTCCTTTGAATTTTTGAGTACTGCACAGAGAACTCAAGTGGCACTTATCCACTATGAGGTGCTAAACTATAGCCTATTTGTGGACCATAACAGACATCTAAACAAGTTAAGGCACATTTAGTCTGGCTGAGCTAAAGTTTCTGCATTTTTACATACGGTATTCATTCAAAAGTCGGCCTACCCAATTAAGTAAACACGAGAGGGTACTAAAGGGAAGATGCATCAGTATGTAAATGAACCTCCTCTGTGGCTGAATCTTTGTTAGTCCATCATCATCAAAGGAATTATAAGATCACCTTATTTTTAACATAATTCAATTATGTTGCCATAATCAAAATACAACTAGCAAAAAAACATCATCATCAAAGTGCTACAAAGTGAAATAAATGGACAACAACGTCATCAAAGTGCTACATAGTGAAACAGGATCTATCCAGATCCTGAGCACCTCTGGTACTGGACCAGGGGCCAAGCAAAAAAGCACACTTCCAATTTTCTGGGGTCAACGATTCCTATCCCAGCATGAAATGATTTCAGTGGAAAACAGAAACAAACATCTCAAAACAAACATTAAAAGTGAATTAGGGGTCTGCATAACACTAGCGCTAAATTTCCTCCACTAACATCATACCATGCAGGTACCTCAAACCTTCAAAGCCCTCATTACCAACACCTTCAAGCAGGAGCTGGCCATTCTGCCAGTGGCCATCTAAAAGCTGAAGCGCTTACGTGGGACTTGCACCACAGGATGAAGATCTCTGCCACCATCCTGAAGAGCTCGTTGGAATCTGCATCAGGCTCCTTCAGCCAGCGGGACCTGAGGACCAGACACAGCAAGTCATCTAAACCCAGAAGTAGTTTATTAGCTCATCTTTTGTGTTTCAACTATTCAAATTCTAGCCCGTCACTCTTCAGTGGTTATATTTAAGTTACAGCACATACGTAACTAAACCTTTGTAAAAAATTGTCATAAGTGTAGCTGTTAGCTAATCCATAAATCCATAAAATGATAACCATACATACTGTGAAAAACCCGTAACACCCCTAACAGTATCTATTAATCAAATATGAGCTGATCCTATTTTATAAACCCATGTTTTGTTACCTATTGTTATCCACATAGCGGATGAGCATGGGATAGAAGGCATACAGATCCCTGCACAGTACTGCAAACTCATCCAGGATAAGAAGCTCCGCCTCCTGGGTGTCACCCTTGCTGTCAGCTTTCAGAAGCTCCTCCTCCGCCACTACCTTCACAGTCTTCTTTTTCAGCTTCTCCAGTGTAGGCAGGAAATGCGTCTTCAAAAGGTCCGCCCTTGCCTTACTGATAATCGGCTGGGCATACACTACGTGTGACAGCATAAAAATCAGTAATGAGTAGGGAAATACAGGGGTTGTTTTATTCAGCATAGCTGTAGTTATATCTTTATGGTAATATGACCATGAAATTAATCCTTTAAAGGCTCATAAAATTAAACAAAAGGCACAGAGCAATACTTTGAGACAATTAGAGTAATCAATGTCGAGAATCTTGTACCGTAAATCATAAAACCTCAAATATCTTTTCAAACATCCATTGCTCTGCTGCTCCTGCCTCCTGCAGTCAACCACACCTGCAATCCTCTTCATCCAGGAGGCCTCATCGATGCCCAGATTATTGTTGAGGATCTTGAGGATGTTGCCCAGGATGACGCTGAGGTGCTCGGAGGTGACGGTGGTGCTACAGGTGCAGGCCGCACGACTCTCGGGCCCCCTCTCCCACCAGTAGGACAGGTAGTTGCACAGCATGGGTAGCACCACCTCGATGACGTGGGGCATGTCCGTGTAGCGGGCGCCGGACTCCGACATGTCGTTGATGTCCTTCATCAGGCCGTCCAGACGAGGCACCTCAGCACACATCTCTTCCACGGTGTCTGGCATGCCTAGGACTGGGGGCGGGGGTCACGAGAGAGCGCTTGATACTTCGCTACACGCAAAGGCGCATGTGCACATGAGGGCATGGAGTATGATATATATATACATATATAAAACACTTTACGATTTATATGCCACACGAAGGGCATGCTGACTGTGCTGCGAATGAAAGAGAGGAGACGGCAATTGCTCCACTGTCCAAAGCTTTAGAGCATCTATCGATCAGCCAATCCCAGAGCTTAGTCTTGAAGAGGCTGCTACTTACTGGCGCGTTCCCGTGCCGTCTTGGTGTTGAACACGGAGCAAGGGTTGTGGATGTTCAGCTGAGGTTCCAGAAAAGCAACAGGCATGGCTCCCGCCAACGTGGCCAGACACTCGCCCAGAGCTGGAAGCTGCCTACAGCCAAAGCCACCAGACACAAGGGTGAGTGTGGAAAGTGTGGAGAAATGAGGAAAATGGTTTCCCTCCGTGTTGGCAAACAACTGCTGGACACTGAAGAGAGGCCAAGTCTAGGCAAAAATCATACATTTTAAAAGTAGCTCGCTCAGTGTTGCTGGTAAATTTGATATTTGGGGATACAATTAGACATGAGTATCTTTCTGAACCAAATCTGAACAGATTCACCTGTGTAATATGGAACTGTAGCTTAAATGGACGTTTAGGTTTTATTTAAGGAAAAGAATTGAAGAGCTCTAATCTGCTCACCGTTCCACATAGATGTTCTTGCCAGTTCCTAGTGAGTACAGACTGGCCAAGATCCGATAGCACGACACCTGGACATCATCCACTGGAAACACACACCGGGCAAAGAGACATGGCTCCAGCATTAAGGCAAAGAAGTCAAAAGGTTATTTCTTTAGTCTTAAAATGGTCAAGATAATCTATGATCTAAATAACCTTTAGTTATACAGGAGGCTCAAGAAGTTACATTGTGAAGCCTCCCCTACAGGAGAAGGTTCAGAGAGTGAAAAGCAGTGGGAACGTGAGCATGTGCTGCAGGGTCTACTCACACAGCAGGTCTGCACCAAACTGGTGCTCGGTGATGTGCTCGAACAGAGCGGTGAGTATGGGCAGCAGGGCCACCGTGGTGTAGTTGATGTTCTGGGATACACCCTTCATCTGGCTGCGGGAGTGCGTGAACTTGCCCAGCTTCAGGTTCTCCAGCGTCTTCTCTAGGTCCTCCGCTGCGTTTTCAAAGAACGTTCTCAGGCCTGCCTTCACCAGCTCCGAACCCGACTTCATCACCGTCCTGCAGGAGGTGAACAGAGAGAACGCAATTCCGGGCTTTACACCACCCCATCCTGGAATATGAGCTTAACAATAATTGTATAACTTATGAACTTGTGATTGTATAACTGATGAAAAAAGTGATCCCCAAACTGCTGCACTGCCACACTGAGCAACACCATTAATATTTTAGACAGAGTTTTTCCACATGTTCATTATTGATGGTTCAGTTCACTTGACAAAAGCAATTAGCATTATTTCTCAAAAGCTATCATCTCTTTAGCTCTAGAGATTCCTGACAGAAGCTCTAAGGCTGAAACTGCTGGGATAAAGTTGCCATATCTGCACCAGGAGGTGATCATATATGTGTTATCTACATAAAGAAGTTGAGCTGGTGTAACTGTGTTACCACAGGATTTCAGAACTGACTTCTTGGCCACTCAGTACATCAGTGTAAATGTGACATAGCCTACCTGGTATCGAGTGTGTGGGCCAGGATATGAAGGCAGCTCACCATCGTAGCAGAGTCGCTTCCTGGTGAAACAAACAAACAAAACAAAAACAATATAAACCAAATGGCAGCAAAGAAACACAGAGCAAAAACCAAGCAGCACCACACATGCTAGTAGCCAGTAAGGAGAAAGAATCTCTTACCAAAGAGAGAGATCCTGTGTCTAACAAGAGCTGCCAGCTTACAAAAAAGGCTGAAGGAGCAAGCAAGAGAGGTGGCAGGAAAGGAGAGGGTTCAGGAGTAAAGGAGAGGGTTTAGGAGAAAAGGAGAGGGTTCAGGAGAGGGTTTAGGAGTAAAGCAGAGTGTTCAGGAGGGAATGAGAGGGATTAGGAGGAAACGAATAAAGGCAGTATTAGTGAGAAGCACACGAGACCTGAAGGATTCTTACATTTCAACTGTAGACATGAAGTCAGATTAAGAGGCACTGTGAAGATGAAACTATGTTGCAATGTAAAATTATACAGAGTAACATTTCCTTACCATTTTCCCCCTTATCAAGAATAATATTTTTCTCCTCTAAGCAACACTTTGGCTAAGATGTCTTTACATACTGACAGCTATCACTAAAATAACAGCTCTAGAGAAAGAAATTGCTCTTCTACTAGTTATAGAAGCTATAAATAGTCCACAAGGACAGGCTGTATTAATGAAACAGCAAACGTCTCTTCAGTGTCTTAAGACAACTGTATTGAATCCTACAAATGCCTCATCCTTTGGGACTGAGTCATTCCAGTGAGAGCAGCTCCCACCGGCTCTCAGCACATTCATCTCGCCTCACCTACACCTGCCGTGCCATTAGTGTGGTCCAGTGGAGAGGAGTTTAGATTTGATTAGTTTAGTTGATTGAGCGGACAACAGCTAATTTCCTGGACCTCCACATATTTGCATACGGAGTGAAGCCAATGAGATTCATTTACACCACAGACCAGAAAAAAAAAAGGTTCTGATGCACAGGATATATCAGATCATATTCAATCAATGATTTGTTTTAATCTTAAAATAGTAAGTGTGCAGGTTGCCTTAACATTTTAAGTGAACCTTAAATAGTAAATCTTTTTTTTACAGTGTAATCCATTACCAAGATGCTTAATTCAAATCAATGTTAATCTTATATGCAACAATGTTAAACAAAAATATTAATAAAGATGCAAACTGGGCCAAAAATAGAACACCAGTGTGATACAACATACACCATGCCTATTATGAAATATTTGTATTAATATTTATACATATACACACACACACACCTGGTAACCATCTCTTTCTCCTTGTTGGAAGCATAGCCACTGCTGCTGAGATTCTTGCTGGGTGAGGACAGGAAATAGAGGGAGTGGTTCTTGAAGTACTGGTCTATCAGAGGCAGGAGGACCTGCAGGAGGGTGAGGGGCACAGTCAGCAACGGGAGCCACACAACAGGAAGCAGCGTGTGGGTTCTGCTCCAGGGTGTAGAGACGGGCTCGGTCTGGGGGGAGCGAGCGTGACGTCTGCTGCTCTGGCCCTAAGGGGACTGTGATTCAGACCTTGGCAAAGAACTTGATTTCTTGCTCATGAGGTGACCTGTCATTCTTTCCACTGCTAGCCATGGCCTCTGAAAAGAAAGTTATATGAAAGAAAGAACAACGGAATTACGGTCAATTACAGGACACGGCGTCGGACACAAGTCACACGGGACACAGAGAAATCATGTTCTTAGTTATTTAATTACCCAGGTGAGCAATGAACTCCTGTGCTGAGTCCACATACTTCAGCAGCTTCTTGAGGAATTTATAGGCAAACCTTTTTTCCATTGAGGACGAGTCCTGCTCCATGTCTCTTAAACCTCTGACAATGACAATGTTCACATGTTCATGACGTCTCCTCACAAAAACAAGGTTAACATTCAGCATGAATCCTGAAGAAGTATGCATAACACAAGCAGGCACAGATACACTTTCACATAGACACAGATGCTCTCTCACACAGATACAGATACACTCACACAGATAGATATGCTCTCACACAGATACAGATACGCTCTCACACAGATACAGGTACACAGGTACACTCACACAGATACAGATACGCTCTCACACAGATACAGATACACTCACACAGATAGATATACTCACACAGGTGTACTCACTCTCACACACATACTGCACGCACAGATTCTCTCCGTCACACACACACACACAAACCTAGTAATGGCATAGCCATTAATCTGCAGGAAGCGGAACAGGTCCTGGGCCTTCTCTCTGTCTCTGGCTTTCTCTTTGGCTGTAAGGGTGTCATATGGCACCAATAAAGGATGTGTCCCTCCACCTAGATGAGCACAAACGCATCAGCACACAAGTCCTGCCCCATTCAATAATGACATCTTTTTTCACTGACAAGTACAAATGGCCTGCTGTGCTTGTTAATGTATGTGATGCTATGATGGTTGATTTCATGATTGGGTATATTCAGATCTACAGGAGTATTTTTATTCCGTTAAACCTTAATCCCACAAGGTTCACTGTGATGGAAATGCTCTTTCCCACACTCATCAAAGCCAGGTGTAAGTGTCTGTGTGTGTTTGTATGTGCACTGATACACCTGTAGATGTGGGGACATGGTCATGACCTTTCGTGCCCAAGTCATTCTTCTTCCTCTTGGCCCAAATATTGTGGTAGTTCTCAGCCAGCACCTCTACCATTGCCTGTGGAGAGGAAAGACAGGCAATCCAGTCCAGACCAGCCTACTACCAGACAGAGCTTTACTACCAGACAGTGCTTCACTACCAGACAGTGCTTCATTACCAGACAGAGCTTCACTACAGTCTACATGGTCCAAACAAGGTGACTGAACTACATGGAAAACAATAGCTGCTGTGTTACATATTATTACCATTAAGGCAAAGACAGGTCTATCACATGCAATTACAGCCTAAAGACCAAATTCTTGTTAATATTCAAATTGACTGCTTTGCAGCACAGACAAACAGTGCTTATCTAATCCTCATAGACTCATTCTGAATCTTTTAGCCCCCAGAGCAAAACAAACTCTCAGAAGCCAGTGGCATTGCTTTATTAATATGGGGGTGTGAGGGGTTTTATAGTTTCATAGGAGAGTGGCAGTATATTCTCCTGAGTGCAAATTAACAGCAGTGTGTGACTGCAGTCAGGGGCAGCTACCTGCAGCTCTCTGGACAGAAGCACGTTGCTCATATCCACTGGGCTCGGGTTGAAGCCACTGCCCTGTGAACACAGCAAGCACAAGAGCCATGGCTCCCGCACACAACCCACTGGGCATACACATTATTCATAACACGTGCCTTGCACCTACACTTGGCCGCCATGTTGGGTATGTACATCTTAGAAGGGCTCTTTAATAAGCGGACAGTTCCGGGCAGTAGGCCGTCTGTCCTTAGCCAGACTCCCACTGCTGGTCACAGCGTCCGACCACACAGCTGACTGGACATGATCCAGAATGTTCTGTCCCAGCCATGACACTGACCAGACAGTGTGATGTTATTGGGCCCTGGCTGTCTGTATGAGTGCTACAACGTACAGCAGCCTAGCCACTGTCCTTACGCTAGGGTGGAGAAAATGGCCTGCCAGGCTAAATTATCCCGGCAACAGCAGCCTGTGGTTAGAAACTGAGAAGCACTGGAGGATGACCAGCCCAAATGACAGCAGAATCTAGAGAATCTAGAGTATCTAGATATATAGTTACAGTATATTTCAAATGGAGAAGTAGAGTATGTGTGCAACATGATTTATTATAATTTAGATAATACTGATTTATCACAATTTATAATATACATCTTTGCTTACAGAGGTGATGAAAGGCCTCTGTCCAAAACAGCCTGTTTCTGTGGAAACTCTGTGTACTTCACTATATATGTGTACTTCACTATATATAACTTATACACATTTTGCTACACAGTGGACATATTGCAGGATAAAAAGGCCGTGTTTACCTGAGAGGTTTGTGAGATTTTACGCATCTTCTCATTTTCTCTTTGCTGAAACATGGTCTCACCCTCTCTGGTCCTGTCAATGTTCCAGCCCATGGCTAGCATGCTCCTCAACGATTCCTTCACTGGGAAGCGGTATACTTCCCTTTCCTGAGGAAACACACACACACACACACACGAGTGGGATGAGAGGGAATACAACAGCACAGTGCCCTACATGTCAATGTGCCGTTGTTGAGCTTGCCTTCTCTGTGAGTGACTTGTACGATCGCAGCATGGGGTGAGTCTTTCCTTTCTCATCCATGGCATCTCCATACCTCCAGCCCAGCACCACCTGCAGAGGAGACACGCCGCGAGGCCTGCATGTTACATACTTTACAGTGGAATTTTACAATGGAACTTCACTGTAAAATACACTTTACATACACTTTTAAATACGAGGAAGAGTTATTTGAGGGCAACAAACTTACTGTTATCACTGCATGTGTTTTATCATTAGCCATTAGTCATGAACACAAGCACTTGTAATTAAAAAAAAAAAAAACTTTTCAAAATACTGCACAACCTTCTAAATTACAGCTCCAAACTGGCTTGCCAGTAATGGTTATGCAGTGGCTGGAGCGTGTGATGCCAGTGCCGTACCTTCTCCGAGGACCATTTCTCATGGGAATGCTCAGCGTACTTGTTAGCGATGTAATCCAGCTTCTCCGGGAGGGAGATGCTAGGGTAAAGAGGATTGCCTGAGCTAATTCTTCATCGTATGGCATGGAGAGTTGCTGTGATGAGGGCTGACGCTTAGACAGTGCTATTCTGCTAAAGAATCCTAAAGCTGGGAAACTGATGAACTGTGTGCCATTGTGTCTATGGAATATACAGTTTCGTGCTTTTTAAATATTATAATCAAGAGTGTAATGGCATAAAACCACCGAATCGAGAATTGTAATTGGTGTCTCTCACACATGTGCGAATACACATACACACACACGTGAGAATATGCACTCACACACACCCTCAACACACACACTTTTCCCCTGCTTCCCTCACTTGGCGGTGCTGACAGGCCTGGGGTCGAAGCTGCCCTGCGCGTCCACTGAGAGCGCCTTCTCCAGGGCAGTGCAGAGGGAGCAGTCGATGTAGTCTGGAGGCAGGGCGCCAGCCAGCGCGCTCAGACACGACATGGCCATCTTAAAGAGCTCCTGCTCGTACTTCTGCAGGTCAAAGACATACTGATGCTGTCACATGCACCAAGACTAAAATAAAGACCTCTTTCTCGGCACTCTGAAAATGGGGCTATGCACCTAAAAACTGCTAATAGCACGAATGCTTCACTGGGTAAATGTCTCCCTGCAAGTGCTATGCTGGCAGTCTAACTTGCCGACCACATGGGAGACAGATTCTGTGGGCAATAGCAGGGATGGGGTGCTCTACGCATCACACACCACTGCTCTACAAAGGACTTTAACTCGCTGCAGATGGGCAGTGTCAAGGCTGTGTTTACCATCCAAACTCTGTCACATTTGAATGAATGGAATATATCAGGTCTTAGCATTTTTGAATCACGACTTTCATGCTTTGGCAACTGTATTAAAAGAATAGCCAATTAACCAGCCATGATGAATATAACATATGCCATCAAAAATAAAGACTCTGACTGTGTAAAAAGCAGACACTGGAGCCTGACCTTTTGGGAGAGTGAATCGAAGATCCCCCAGAAGATCTTCTTGGTGAGGAGCAGCTCCTCCTCGGACGCCATGCCGTAGCTGCCCCAACCAGACGGAAGGCAGTAGTACTTCCAGTTCTGCTCGTAGTGATTGGTTAAAAGCTGTGTGGAGGATGGCCAACCACAGAGAATGGAACATCATCTTATGTTATGCAAGAGAGTCAGTTCTCAAATCAACATTGTGGTCTGACTCTCAAACCTTTATGTGCTTTTTTAATGTGTTTTTTTATTTCTTCACTATATTCAGCCATGTCTGACTAATTTTAGCAACCCTGTGAAGTTCACTGAGCATTCACATATTAACTGTGCATACTAAACTTCTGTCAGTGTTGTTTTAAAGCCGTAGTATATTTATGGCTTCAAAGCCACAGTATAGAAGATATTCACACTCCGGAGCAAAGCACTGAAACCGAATAACAAAGTTTCAGTCCCTCGTAACCATACACATGGGTCAAAGGGGGTGTAAATACAAGGTGTCAGATTTCAAAATGAAATACCTATAACTTGACTGAATACTGACTTTAAAAAAAGATTTAAACCATATCTAAAATAAACGGACTCTCACGCACTAGCTCACCTTGAGAGCCATTTTACAGTACTCAGAGAGGAGGGGCACGTCGAACACCAGGCGCCGCAGCAGCTGCTGAAGCATGGAGGGTCTCAAATGCCTGCAGAGAGGACACCCACCCCCCACAGCTGGGTAACCACGCCAACAACCAACCAATCACGCCAACAACCACACCAGGAACCATGCCAACCAACAAGCACGCCAGGAACCACGCAATCAACTACACCAACCAACCAACCACGCCAGGAACCACGGCATCAACCACACCAACCATGCCAGGAATCACACCAACAACCAAACCAACCAAGCAATCAGCAGACAGCCAGCCTGCATCTAGGTTCCCACACTAACGACCTCACCTACAGACAGCAAGCAGGCATTCTTCAATGGCATCTCGCTGGGCCTTGGTGAGTGCAGAGCCCTTGGACAGCCTGTAGATGGTGTGGAGGGTGGAGTCGATGAGAGCGGCATGGTGCTCAGTGCCGGCGAAGTGGGGCGCGCAGCGGGTGAGCAGCGGCAGCACAGCCGAGCCGATGTAGCGGTTCATGGCTAGAGCCGTCTCAGTGGTCCTCAGAGCATCCTGCGCAGACGCCGAACCAGAATTCCCCCCCCGCAAAGATCACCTCAAATTGGCAGTGATTCATATTTTGAACAGTTTAAGCTGATATGAGTATATGAGATCATGTGTTGATTTGTTGATGTACACACATTTCAAGTACATGAAATTAACCAGTGCTGCCAGGTTGCTGTGCATCTGGATTGAAATTTGCATCTATTTGTGATATGTGATAAGTAGGAAATGTAAATGTAATGCTTTTATGATGTTTAAAAATATTATTCATTGTAATAATAATAATAATAGTTTGGTTGTATAATGAGAAAATATATGCAGAGCAGTGGTTTTCGACTGGTGGTGCTTTTCGCGCGCAGGTGCAGAGGTGTAGTTCCTAAAGTTACATCGTCCCTGAGATTAACCGTTATCAGGGACCGTGGCGCAGACGTTTCTCTGATAACTGTCTGAGTATGCGGCGTCTATGTGGTCTAGGGCCCTTCCAGCCCGGCATGGCCGTTTGGCTTCTCCACTGGAGAAAGCAGCAGCTGCCTGACCTGGGGCTGTTCTTAGCAGCTAGCGCGTCAACACCAGCTGCTTGTGCCACAGGCATACTTAAAGAGATGTACAAAACAAGAAGAGACAGAAGCAGGCAAGACCTCGCCAGACACCACTCAACAGGGAATTGCAACATGGTGTGTGTGTGGGGTGGGGTGCAGTGATGATGCTTCACATGCCACATTCATTCTTGTGATGACCTCAAAACAATTTTGGCTTAATGATGTTACACTGGAAAAAATCCAATGCCTGCTGCTGACAACCAGTGTTGAACCTAATGTAGGCAGAGCCCGGCACATCTCTGCTGAGGGGGAATCCTGACATTGTCAGAACAGCATGAAGTTAGACCGCTTTGAGCTGTTAGACACTGGAAAGTCTCGATCATATTTCATTTCATCCTCAGACTGCGAAATCATCAGTCAAATATTCTTTTTCTTTATGTGAGCAAACGAGTGCTAAAGGACTTAATATGGATGCTAGATGACTGGACCTTCCTACAAACTGTCAAATTATTTTATGACAAACAAATGAGTTGTAATGTAGAACTAGTATGTAAGTGAACCACAGTTAACACTCCGTAAAAGCGAGAGCCTGCACGGATGTGAGGTAGGCGGTCCCTAGCCAGACTCCGCCCTTCATGGGGTGGCTCACCGTGTCCAGAGAGGCGGCAGCACGCAGGTCCGGGAGGAAGCCCACCTCCAACAGATGCAGGAGGAAGCTCTGGTTCTCTATGCCATAGACCCGCTCCAAAAACAGCACCATGGGTGCCTTGTGGTCCGGGCAGAAACAGGCAGACATGTCAGGCTCAATCACACTGCCGTCTGAGAGAGAGAGAGAGAGAGAGAGAGAGAGAGAGAGAGAGAGACTGTTTTAAGTCTGTTTTAAGACTCATTCATTTCCTGAGGAAAGCATACCAGGCCCTTCAACACCACTGATGACCAAGCTGACGGTCGAGCTTGTCTGGAGCTGATTTAGGGGCAGGAGATCAGGTTAAGGCCTGGAGATCAGGATAAGGTCTGGCTTCCTGGACCCTCTGTTCCCGGGCCACCTCACTCTATGCCCGTGTGAAGACCCTGCTTTCTCCTCGATGTAGTGATGACCCACGTCTTGTTTGATAATGCACAGTATTCCAGTGGTTTTGTTCTGGCTTTGTTTCTGTCTCATTCCTGTCAGGTGCTGTGTGGCCTGCTGTAAATGATGCCCTGGGTCAGTCTGTGTATTGAACTTTTTTTCCTGTCACTGTTCTTGGGTGGTGTTGGTTGAAGTGGGTGGTGTTGGTTGTGGTTATTCCTGTTGTCTCTTGTATTTCACCATGTTCTTCAGAGCTGTATATTTCTTTACTGGCAGTATGGCAGTTCACACGATTACAGTTAATGCTTAATAAAGACACAACACACTCACACTTGCACCCTCCCTGCACGTGTCTTAATGATCTAAAAGAAAAACTTGAAGCTGAATTCCATCAAAGTCAAGGATGACATTGCGTTAGTGTGTGCGTGGGTATGTGCACATGCCCTTGTGAGGAGGTCACCAGTGCGGTCTGACGGCCTGGCCGTCGGCTAGCCCACTCTCTCCGAGCTCGCTCACACAGAACGACAGAGTGCAGAACGCCGCACGCTGACCCTGCTCGGTGCAAGCGCTCTGCTTCGCTAACCGGCAACCAACCCCAGAGTGAACGTATCACCAGGCAAGACAAGCAACACGGCATACCACTGAATATCGTAGTCGCTACCAAGCCAAGTGGAACTAATTGCTGTGCTATTGACCTGCTAAGACCACAGACTGGCAGTGTGTTCAATTATTTGGACTGAGTATGGCTGATGATGAGCTAGTTAGCGGAGCGCTGCCAAACAACTGTTGTTTAAAGGGTCTCTTTGCGGCTGCGCCATGTCACTGTGGATGACAAGCTGCATAACACATGTAACTGCCTACACACACAGCACCGTAAGAATGTGTACAACATATAGCAAGCTGGGGGAGTGTCTGAACAACTAAGCCCATCCCCGGTGAAGGCCCTCTGACACAGCATTGCATTATATCAGCACTACGCTCTTAGTAACACTATGTCCACTCTCTCTTATATCCAAGTGATAAGCTGTAGAATATAATTTAAGATCTAGTATAAGTTCACACATCGTTATTATTAATAGGGTCAGTTCCTTATATAAGCAATACCAATATGTGAACTTTAAAGCTTAACTTCCTCAGGTGCTGACTGACCTCTCCTGTTTCCACTGAGGTAAACTACATTCCTGACACATCCCGACAACCTTGGGGTTCTTTCAACATGAAGCCCGTCAATGGCAAAGACACCCACTGACAGGCAATCATTTGAGTTTAACTTTTCATATCGTTTCTCACTCAGCTATTTGCTGCAGAGGATCTGTGGGGTGTGTGTGTGTGTGTAAAAAGGTTGCCTTTACTGGAGAATTAGGTCAAACCACTGAGCCTCCACAGTACATCACACATTGGCCTTATTTTCCAAGTCTATTAAACCACAGCAGAAATGTGACAGTGAGAAAGGTAAACCATACAGCCACGTAACACAAATATGTTTTAAGGATAACAGCATACAGTATGCCATAACTTAACTGTAAATATTATACAATGCATAAAATTTAAAATTTGTAGAACTGAAGTGTTCTAAAATCCCTAAATCCCCCAAATCCCACACACGTCTGTAGGACCAAAACTGAAAACTGAAGCCATACTGCCACATGGCCCCCAGGTCAGAGTAATGGCTCTTACCTTTATTAACGGCGGGCATGGGGAGGGGGATGCTGATGATGCCAACCAGGTCTTCAGTGGGCACAAGAGAGCGCAGGATGGCACGGATTCGCACAGCCTCACCCTTGCCCTTATTGATCAGCTGTGTGTGAGAGCACAGCGCTTTAAACCTGCGCCTGGGTAGATACAAATCAAACCCCGCCAGACACAAGCCCCATCCCCAGAATACCACACTCACCATCCCCAGCCCCATCCCCAGATACCACCCACCACCCCCAGACACCACCCACCACCGCCAGACACCACCCCCAGCCCCAGCCCCAGACAAAAGCCCTCACATTAATTTTTATTAAGTGTGAAAGGTTGGACAACACTTCCCTATCAAACAAATGAGCATTACAGAACTAAAATGAGCTTCACGGCACTCCTGTGTGCAAAAACTGGGTCAGCAGCCAATCAAGATTGACACTGACCATGTAGATATACATAAATTAACTTGACTACTTAGACGCATTTATTTCAGGAAATAAATAAATATGCATAGGAATGAACCTCAAGAGATTAAAACATTCACGCATTACGCATGCTTAGTACGTAACAACTCCCAGAGACTTGTGTGAGGTTTCTGTGAGGGAGGATGTGGGGGACGCACATGCATCTCAGGCGCACAGCGTCCCAGCAGGTCGATGAGGGCTGAGTAGAAGGACATGATTGCGTTGCCCATGTGGACGACCTCGTCCTCCTCATCATCCTCAGTGGACCTGAGACAGGGGGAGAGGGGGAAAGACAGGTCTCTAAAAGAGAGATGAGATAGGAAGGAGCTGACAGGAAAAAATGAGAGCACCGTAGAGAACCCTGCAGGTCCATGAAATGAAACATGCACTCATTTGCCTTTCAATGAAATTCAATGACATTTTTATACAAAATGATGAACTAAAATATTTTTTAAATATTCTGTACGATTCTACAGGTGTGTGTCTTACGCGTCTGATGTGAGACCCTGAGCAATGGTGGGCAGGTCCAGTGCTGGTGTCTCTGATATTTTTATGGCCTCTTTCATGGCTGCCAGCAGTCCGTTCCCGCCTTCTCCACGGAGGGCGGGGCCAAAGCACTCAGGCCGACGAATCAGCAGCTTCACCACTACACTAGAGTTCTCCTCCACACTCTCACCTGCAGAGCAGCAGGAAGGTTTATGTTCTCAGCTCTGCGCGAGTCTGGCTGCACCTCGTTTAATTAACAATGTTTCATTGCTCAAGCATGACCACTCGTCTTTAAAAGCTGAGGACTCTCTGTTTGTGTATTTGCACGTGGCAAAAGGAAAACGTGTTTGTGTTCTGTTTTGTATATAGATGTTTGTTGATTCTTTGCTTCCGCATCTGTTATGCTGCCGTAGCAACAGTGGCTTACCATTCACAAAGACAGCAAAGCGCAGGAAGGAGAGGTAGCGCTCCCCCTCAATGGGGTTCCAGCCCAAGTCTGGGTAGCCTTTGGAGAGCAGCATGGGACAGCTCTGCAGTCCACATCCAGCTAGATAGGTTACTACCTACAGAGCCATGCGCACGCACGCGCACACACACACACACACACACACACACACACACACATATACATATGTATTCATGTATGAACTAACTCTGGGCAGATTTGTCCATTCTAAAGCTCACACACACACACACACACACACACACACACCTTGTCAAGATCAGGCTCCTCAAGCGCAAGTGCAAGACTATTGTTGTCCATCACAGAGGAAGCAGCTACATCCAGAGGGGTGGAGCCTCTCATGGATGGAGAAGCTACGGAAACACACACACGGACACACACGTACGACATGCACATACACACACTTTTGATCAATTTTTATCCTTTAAAACTTTTCAATAGTGCTGCAAATACCAGGTGTAGCAACTCGTAAATGCCAGAAGGAGGCAGTATTTCCACTACTTGTGATATAAGCCCAAACATAGCAACAGCATAGCAATGCTACACAACAGTATTACCATACTTTCCTCAAATGTATAAATGTATATAAAGAAGATCCTAAGCAGCAAGAGTTAAGCATGTACAGTACAGATGTTTCAATTTTGATTTCAAAAGTTTTCTGCCTGCATTTTGGTATCTTGGAATCTTCTGAAAAAGATTGAAGCTGTGGAAAGACGGTTAAATCCTGTATTAATATTGATTTTGGTTCCACATCACATACATCAATACAAACACACATTCAAGACATTCCACCTGAACCTGAACCTTACAAATTTGAAATAGACCGGTATTGATCAAACGTGATGCCCATGGATGTGGAAGCAGAAGTACTGGCTGTGTGCTGTACTGGTTGTGTGCTGTAGGCTGGTTGTCTTCACTGGCTGTACTGGTTGTGTGCTGTAGGCTGGTTGTCTTCACTGGCTGTACTGGTTGTGTGCTGTAGGCTGGTTGTCTTCACTGGCTGTACTGGTTGTGTGCTGTAGGCTGGTTGTCTTCACTGACTGTATAGTTGTGTGCTGTAGGCTGGTTGTCTTCACTGGCTGTACTGGTTGTGTGCTGTAGGCTGGTTGTCTTCACTGGCTGTACTGGTTGTGTGCTGTAGGCTGGTTGTCTTTCACTGGCTGTACTGGTTGTGCTGTGCTGTCACTGGGCTGGTTGTCTTCACTGGCACTGTGGCTGTAGGCTGGTTGTCTTCACTGGCTGTACTGGTTGTGTGCTGTAGGCTGGTTGTCTTCACTGGCTGTACTGGTTGTGTGCTGTAGGCTGGTTGTCTTCACTGGCTGTACTGGTTGTGTGCTGTAGGCTGGTTGTCTTCACTGGCTGTATTGGTTGTGTGCTGTAGGCTGGTTGTCTTCACTGACTGTATAGTTGTGTGCTGTAGGCTGGTTGTCTTCACTGGCTGTACTGGTTGTGTGCTGTAGGCTGCACTCACCCAGTCCCACACTGCTGTTCTCCAGCAGGTAGCTCAGGTGGTCAAACATGGCCTTCTGGTTCTGGCGGCTGATTCGGCAGAAGTAGCACAGGAAGCGGCAGCAGCTGGCCACCATCTTAGGAAATGCTATTTCCTGTGAAAGAGAGTGGTGGGCATTTAAGCCTAAATGGGCAAAATAGCGACTCAGTTCTCCTGCTTGCTCACGGGTGACGTCCATATTCACAACCACCCGCTGTTCAGTCAGTGACTCAGAATGACACTGAATGCTTGTAAGAATGCTTTACAGCACACTGCAATTAAATAGATCAGTCTGAAATCAGCAATATAGAATATATATATATATATATTTTTTTTTTTTTGTTTCTAAAAGAAATTCAACCCACTGACATCATTACAGAATTTCCTCGAGGATTATCTTAAAATCTGCCAGTATTTCTGCCACTTCTACTATGGGGCAGGCTCATAAAAATACACCTTCAGTTCATTTTCCATTGAGATCAATACTAGTTAATGATGCCTCATGAATCAAATGATAACGATGCATTTCGTTATTAAGAAAATGCAAAGGCTAAAAAGGTTTTGGGCCTTGGAATGTCATTATTTCAGTACAGGATTGAATGTGCTTGTATGGGTGCTTATAAGGGTGTCTTTATTTGACCACCAAGGCTGTAGAAAAAAAACTACATAACTCTTAACCTCGACATAAACTAATTATGGTTCAGAGTCTGCAGAGTTATTAAATCACAGGCCAACTGTAATTAATCTGAGAAGTCCAGACAAGCTGCCTCCCTCAAAAATAATATTAAAAATTCTAAGACAGAAGAGTGTCGCCATCTTCTGAAATAGGTCCAGGTCTCATTAGTCCACACACACCCACCTACACACACAGACCAAACAGCCTCCCACAAGACCCAATCAGTGGCATAGTGCCACAGTGACATCTACCTTCTTCCATTTAACATCACTGGGACTGGGCAGAGTGCCATTGTAATGGTCATTTGAGTCCACCTAACAATGGCACATCCTTACGAGGCTTCACACTCAGTTTGCTCTCGTTTCTAAATACAAAGCTTTTTTATTCTTGATTTAAAGATCAGTGGTCATAGCAGCAGACAAACAATTATTTGAGTAATACGCTTTGTGTAACACATTCTGCACTCTAAAGTGTTCATGTTTCATATAAGAAGGTGGACTGTATAGAGCAGCTAAAGATGGGGAATGGGATTCACATTGCCTCTCTCTCTCTCTCTCTCTCTCTCTCTCTCTCACTCTCTCTGGGGTACCTGAGACTTGCCACCCCCCAGTACGTTCACCATGACCTCCATGACCGTCTCATGCATACCCAGGACCCGCATCAGGTTAGGGTGCTGGTAGAACACCTTGTTGTTCATGATGTCACTAAAGAACAGGGGAAAGCACACATCATTTAAGAGTTTAGCATATTCTATAACTAGCAATAAATGCATCATCCATGAATCCATGTTTTCTGTTTAACCCCTTTAACCCGTTGCTTTTACGGTATATTAATTATATACAAGCAGGCAATATTATCTCAGTCCATATCTCTGTCTAGCTCTGCAATCATCATTAACATATTAGCATTTCCACTCACACATCTACTGTCTACTCAGCAATAAGCAAGCAGGCTACATCATCCCTGCCCATATCTCCATGAATAGATGGCACGCCTACCCCAGCCCGTCGATCATGAGCCGCTCCTCCTCCTCGCCCATGCGCACGCTGAGGAGCGAGCGTATCTGGCCCAGCGAGGCCAGCAGGTGGATGGTGTCGTGGACGGAGGCGGCACTGATGGAGTAGCTCTTGCGCATGGCGCGCAGAAGCTCGCCGATGCTGTCGTACTGGCGGCGGAGCAGGCTGAACATGACGCGCACCAGCTCTGGGTCCTGGATGTGGCTCTCCTGAGCCCAGCTCACCATGGTGTGGGAGATGAGCTCCTTCAGGTTGGCTGTCAGGACAGGAGGGAGGGCGCACAGTTAGCGTCTCCTGCCCAGGACTTTACATACGAGCATCAGACGAGTGGGTCAGCTTTGGGTTCACATAGGAACATGCGATTCAATATTCTGCAAATTAGGGGTTGGCAAACCCTAGCACACAAGTCTTGAATCTTGAAATGACTTGTAAGCTATATGTGACATACAGGTAAAGTATATCTCTAGTAATGTTATATTTCTGTCAAATATGTCCCAATGACAGCAGTAGGCGAACAGGTGTTACAGGTCTTACATGTGTTCTTACAGAGTGTCGATGCTGACAGTAGTTGCAATGGCAACTTCTTCCTGAAACTACTTTCTTTCAACTATTTTAAAAAAAACTGTACCTCAAAAGCTCTTTCCTAAAGAAATGCCCTAAGCTCCTGTTCGGAGAGCTGAGAACAGGCCAGGCGGAAACGCATGCTTGCTCCACTGCAGCTCGCATTGTACAGCCTGGCGATCAGCAGCTGAATCCGCTTGTCACAGTGCCTCTACATGAACTCAGAAGCCACAAATGTCAAACTGGTCTCAGGGCTGCAAATGTCCTTATGAGTAAAACCTCAATCCTGAAACACGCACGTTCTCACGATTGCCCGGTACAGGAGCACGTTCTGTGAAGATTAGCGACTCGCTGTCATGAGATATATTTCCTTTGTTTAATTTTCCAATTAAAATTCTAAACGCTTTAAATCAGACTCGACCCTGCAGCTCATGAACAGGCGATTACATTGGCAAGTTGATTTCCGCTTGCTGTTATGTAATAATGAGTGAGAGAAGAAAAAGGGGGTTATTAATAGTGCAATATCACTCCGCAAGCAGTTCTGACTAAGTCATTTGTTTAGACCGCCATTATGTTGGGTGGTGGGGGTGGAGGCAGAGGGTTTATCCTTAAAGCCTCATTAAAACCAAATCAATACACTGCTAGTTGCAAAAGCAGGAGCAAGCTTGCCCTATTGTGTCGTCAGGGGACAAAAATGTGCGATTGACTGCAGGTTTCCACCCTTATATTTGTGCTGCAAAGGGTCAATTATGGGAGGCAATTATTTACATGCTGCAGACAGAGACGCTGACAAATCGACGCACTTTCAGCGGTGATGTCAGTAATCAGATGTCGGTAAATTAGTGTGACAGTGTCCCAGCTGCTCGGGGCCGCACCACCTGCACAGGTCAACTTTGGCGGAGTCCTGAGCTCCCTTGCTGTTTGCTGTTTGCTGGAGCTCTGCCTTTCCTTGCTGCTTTGATTTTTTGGATTTCCAGTCTAGTTTTGTTTACACGTTTTACTCTGCACCTATATGTACACATGTGATAAACGCCTCTGATTGCTATGCCTCTGATTGCTGTGTCTCTGATTTATGCCTTGGATTTGTCTGTTTTGGATCCTAAGCCAGGGCTGGACGTGGTTAATTAACCATGTCATGTCACTTAAACAAGGGAAGAAGACTGCTTCTAATTACTCTATGCATATTGTTATACTCGCAGCTGAGAGCAGCTCAGGAAGTGGCTGGACAGAATTAGTCTTTTGGGATCTGAACCTTAGACTTTCACACAAAACATTTTGTTATAAAGACAAAACTCTACTGAGGTCCACGAGCTACATTAACACTTTTAGAACTTAATCTGTCCATTTAAAGCTCCTGCAGGGTTTTTTTCGGTTGAAGGTTGAAGCCCTGTATCGACTATCATGGTCTCAGTGCTGTAAATGTCAATTCCTCAAATCCGGTTCCCCTAGTACCCTCTAATCTGCAACTTCTCAGAGGTGCAAATCTCTTCTCCAAGTTAGATTTGCATAGTACTTAGAATATGTTTCATATTCATGAAGGTGATGAATGGAAGACCACTTTTATTATTAGCAGTGGCGGTTACAAGTACTTAGTTATGAGCTCTGGACTTGCTAATGAACCTTCTGTTTTCAGTCTTTTGTCGCTGAGGTCCCGAGGGACAACATGAACGATTTCATCATCACCTACATTATTGACATTTTGATCCAACATGTGAAACACAAGCAACAAAAAACCTTTTCAGTTTCGCTAACATGAAGTGTCATTTTTGGCGTATAAGTACAAATGGAGTGGAGATAGCCAGCACTAAGGCAGAAATCCCAAACATGCTGAAGGAGAAGTCTTAGAGAACTTGAAAACCTCAAAGCCCTAAGCTTAAGCATGCAGACCTCTCTCACCCTTAAGCATGCAGACCTCCCTCACCCTTAAGCATGTAACATCCCTCACCCTTCTGTGTGTTTTAATCACATAAGCCCTACCATGCCAAACTCGACTATGATATTGGCAACAGGGAGCTCCTGGCCTTGAAAAATCCCTTTAATGAATCACTGCACTGGATAGGTGGGCCTGAGCACCATTTTTGGTCTTGACTGACCAGAAAAACTTGGAATGTGTCCAAAGTGCCAAGAGACAGAAGCCCATCAAACAAGACAGGCTCCTTTCAAGGTCAAAACTGGTGCTCTGTCTGAAACAATGGTGGAGATCTAGGGGCAGATACACCAGGAACAACAAGATGAATGAGCCTCTTCTGAGTGTCCCGCAAACTGTCCCTCATGCCCTCTCCTCTGTTCAGTGGGGGCATCCTGCAATCAGCTTTGAAGAGCAGAGGACTCAATGAACTGTTCCAACTGCTGGTTTTGGTGGCCATCTCATCAGAAGGAGAACAGTGTTTGCACTGTTCCGTTCCACAGAAATGTAATGAAACAGTGCACATGCCCACTTTCATTTCTGGCCGTTGTCATTCCGTCAAACGTCATTCAACCTGTGTGAAGTCAGGTGGAGGTATAACTCTTGTAATAGGGCATGTAAAGCTGTGCCTCCAAAATCGCCCAAATGCAGATGACGGCATTTGGCAAGTGTTATCTAACGGTTGTGCCAGGTAATCACGGTTAAGCTATTTCCCATCATATTACTCTATATATACTGGGATAGCCTACACAATAGGACAAACAATAGTCAAGATTACTTGTGAATCATTACTTCAGTACTATCCTTAGCCAATAGTGTCACTCTCAGCGGCAGTAAATACGATTTTATGAGCATCACCAATAGAGGAAGGCACAGGGCTGGAATAGATGCCGTAACAATCAGCTACAGCCCCTGTTGATGCCATTTGGGGAAGTCAGCAGAATGGATGACTAGGTAGTTCATATTGGTTTAGGGAAATGGTGGATGCCATGGGAATTGGAAAGCATGTGACTATGCTGAATCAGGAAAACTGGAAAGTGGGAGGACTGGTGTCCCTGTCCAGCCTTGTTCAAAGGTCCTACCCTACCACACAGAGCAGATGTAGTATGAGGTATGGCAGGCTCATGTAGAGACTTGGAAAATGTACCAAATAAAGTAGCCACTTTGTTCCAAAAATGTACATGGGGGTCAAAATCACCCACTCAAAAGCAAACAACAATAACACTGGCTAGCAATAGCAACAACAGCAATGGTTCTTATACATGGTACAAAGTTGATTAGTTCAAATACAATAAATCAATATTACAATAAATCTTTACAATGATCTACAGTTATCATGATTTACTACAAAACTACTCAGGAACACCTGAAACGTTATGTAATTGTGACGTGCACATGCACAGTAACCCTTGGTAGGGATGGATCGATAGACAGGACAAACAGACCAGAGCAGATGGCTAAGGTGCCTTGTCAACATTATAATTAATCACCTCTAAAGTGCTGACTACAGATCAAGACATCAGCCCTGCTGTAATGTCACCATTAGCCCTAGATCAACATCTGCTTGTAAAAGGTCTTTAACTGTGACACCTGTCTTGGTTTGTAGACATAAGACATTAAAAACAATGTCATGACAAAAAGAAATTGCTAGATACTCGCACAGGTCTAAAAACTTGATCATAGGCTGCCCACATGATGTGGTTCCACGTTTGTGTTTACAGATGCAGCTCCACTAACTCAGTAGCATTCGAGCCTGACCTGGGGGGCAGTGTAAATGAGCCTGCTGCCTTAAAGGTAGCGGGGAGGAGCAGCTCTTCCTGCTATCAGTCATCTCACAAGGGATTTGCTCATGGCCCTTTATGTCCTCGCATTCCCACAATCCCAGGCAATTACAGAAACACAGCTGCCCAAGAACCTTGCAACCTCTCAGTCTCCAGACGCTATCAGTCATGCAGAAGATCAAACTTATGCACACAAGCAATGCACAAGCACACACCTACACACACACACACACACACACACACACATTCATATAACCTCAGACACAAATATTCTGCAGATATTTCTTCACTTCTAAAGACTGGTGTTAGAATGTCAGCATCACGGCATCACTGGGATGCTGTGTCAGTGCCATATTTAAGCCCAAAATGAAAATGGAGAATTTCTCTGGGGCGTTGCCACCTGAGGGGTCTTGGCATTTGTTGGTTTTGAAGGTTTGCTTGAGCAAACAGAGCAAGCCTCAATTATAGTGACAGATCAGCAGCTCTAGACAGCTTCGTGTTAGGAGTGAGATACAGGCGTGGTGAGGCACAATTCAGACTGCAATAAAACCCACGCTCCTTTCTGTTTTAAATGTTGTGCATTTAGGATATGTACATCCCCCCCAAAAAAGGCATGTGCATTTGTGTAACCGCATAAAGAAAATGGTGCAGCCATTCCTTGTCAGTAAGTGGGTGCAGAGACGGTGCTTCTGTCCTTCTGAGAATGCTGTTCCTGCTCTGATGCTCCACCGTACTGATAAGGCGTTGGGGTTCAGTGCTTTGCGACTGCCACTGCTTTGCTAAGCTCTTGCGTGCCTAAGCCGGCAGGCCACTCTGGATCAATCAGAGAAAGCAGCACCACTTACTATTCAGCTGTGGTGGCACACTGCGGAGATGATACTCCATCCGCCGCTCACAGCTCCAATGCGCTGGAGGCTGCGTATGCCCCTGCCAGTGTGAGCAAACTGGCTATTTGTTTTAGACCAGCCAAAATGTGCAATGCTAAAACACTACTAAATGCTAGCTGGGCCACGCAGCTTTAAGGCTACGTGGTCTTTTTGTAGGGCTGCATCTGTTTTTTTGTATAGGCTCTTTCTTCATTTACAGCATTCTTTGAACAGATTTGTGTGCAAGTTTCTTTGGTGGGGCCCTTGGTGGACATGGACATGGCGTAGCCTCTGCCACAGGAGAACAATCACCAGCGCCACACTGGCAATGACTGCAGATTTGTGAGTGGAGTGAAATAGGTGGTTAAGACTTGGAGACATGATAGGCAGAAGAGCAGAATTAGAAATGATTAGCAAGCGGTTCTCCTACTGTCGGAGCTCCATAGAATTGGGTGTAATGTGTGGGACAAAGAAGATATGGGAGTTCTAGCAGAAGTAATGGTTTCTTTATGTGGGCAGAGAATTTACAGAGAGTGCGCGTTCTTCATGGAGTTTCAGTTGTTTTCCTAAGGAAAGCAGAATCTTCACTACTGGGGTGATGTCCTGCCAAGATTGTGTGCTACCTCTTACATTAAAATAAGGTAACCTACAGTGCTTGTCATTTTTTTTATTTTCCCCATTCCCCTCCCACACACACACACACACACACACACTCCCGACTTTATTAGAAATATTTATTCTCCAACTAGCAGTGACACCTATGTTTAGGTTTGTCAACACTGCAGCACCCAGTACTCTCACACCACACACCACCCATCACCCATAGCCATGCCACCACCAGCAGATTACTTTTCTCCATCGCACATCCAATTTTAAGTCCTCCTACTAACCATAGAAAGCCCTGTACAACCTAGTTCGGCCCTAGCTCCACCCTCCCTCCACCCTCCGCCTAGCCCTAGGTAGGTTTCGTCACCCCTGCTCCCCTGAGCGCATCCTTTTGGTCTTCTGGGACTGGTCTCCCAGTGGTCTCAATTTTCAGGCTGGTCACATTGTAACCAATGTTTTAGTATTATGGCCCCCAAATTACTTACCACATCACTCTAGAATCTCAAGGCCCATTCAAACACTTTTCTCTTTTACAAACACTTTCGCTCTTTTCACTCCATTTGGTGCTCTTTCAAAAAAAATAGCAACCCCCCCCCCCCAGTGTACAGTGGCCTTGGGTCTGACATGGGCACTATATAAATGAAACTTGTATTAGCTGTAGTATTGTAGTTGTTGTCTGCAAATCTCCAGACAGTCATAGAGCATATGTGCATTTGCCCAATGCTACAGCCACTCTCACATAAAAGCCAAAGCCTGACCAAGGCAGTGCAATTACTCCAATGCAGCCGGGAAAGAGAAATGGATATGACCACTGCTCCTCTGACCACAGAGCACATCAGTCTCTGTCGCTTCCTCTGACCCGCGCTGCGCCTCTTAATACTCCGTCTCCCTTTCAGCCTCTTCCTCCATCTGAAGCTCACATAAATAGTGCAGTCCACATAAGTAAGAGATGCCGGGGCCTCCTCCTTACAAACGCGCCTGTGGTCTCGGCTCAGACAAACGTTGGGTTCAGATGCCCCAGGCACACTGCACATTCCTGCAGAGTGAATTAAGAGCCACGTCTGAATGGCCCGGCGCCGTAGTGCAGGCACCTAGGCTGGGGGAGGGGTTGGGGGGGAGGGGTTGGGGGGGAGGGGTTGGGGGGGTGGGGTATGGGGTGGACCACACGCCGCCAGAGACACTGGCTGCTACTTACACGGGGCGGCCTGCTCTTTCTGCAGCGGCTTCTCTTTGTGCGGCTGTCCCTTGATTTTGTAGACCAGAGCTAGCAGACGGCCTTTGATGGATGTGTCCTGCACCTCTTCCTCCTCTTCCATGGGAGTGCCTGCAGGAAGGCAGGAGGCAGGCAGCCTTTAGTGGTCTCTCCCGGGCCCTTTCCCTTCCCTCGTTCCCTCCCTTAAACCTCGAATGTGACACCAGCGTGAATGGCTTGTGCAGCCATTATTGCCTTTGCATTGAGCCTCTACCCAAGGGGGGCCACAGGGCCTCTTCAATTACTGAGGACAACAGCTGGATGTCAGAGCTATCAGGCAAGGAACTAAAGTATGACATATGACTTAGAGAAAAGGGTTTATTCTGGCTAAAACTAGGAGGAGGAGCAGGGGGAGAGAAAACCATGGTGTGTTATCATTCTTCCAGATACAGTAATAATGGCTGATTCTTTTGATAAAATATAAGTTAATGTTGTTTACTGTGGTTTAGCATATGATTAAATGCTAATCCATATTAATATTTGTATATATTATAGTTGCTAATTTTTCAATTTACAATAGAACATATCTCACATTTTGCTATTACCCAATAATTATGTTAATGGAAACAAATGTGGTCTATATATAATGTTAGAATATAAGTTTAGCTTGCAGACATCATTTAGGAGAAAAACTTACCACAATGTAGACGGAGCTCGTTGTGAAACTCATAAAGCTCTTCCTGTATTTCTTCTGGGCATGGACAGTCCTCTCCCATACTGAAGTTCAGAAGCATGTTGATCTACGAGGAGCATATATATTGCACAGTCAAGGGACTTGATTGTGTTTCAGTATTGACTTAAACAGTAAAAAATTGACCAAAAACTAAAATAAGCTATCCTGCTTCTCAGTATTCATACAATAAGTAGAACTGTATGAATATAAATCAAAACAGAGAACAACCAATAGGACAGCACAGGAAAGTCTGACTACCACAGAAGCTCATATCTTTGGAGGCAAATACAACAACACAATTTAATGTTCTGCAATAATGATCTTATTTTAATATTTAAAAAAAAAGTAATATCACAAACATCCCGGACCCATCCATCTTAAAAGTGTGAAGCCTACCAGTACCTGTATCTACCACACAGGGTAAAAGTCAAATATAGAGACAACTCTTCTCAGCTACTTGTCATTTCCTCATTTCCCCAGAGTCTGAGTTAGTCAGACAGCTGAAGCCAGTGACAGAAGAATGTCAAAGCGAATGTGTCGTCTAGTCACCGCCTGAAGCTGTAACGACGAAATGGGAAGACGCTCGACTTGGGGAAAGAAAGAACAGAAGCAGAAGAATGCCATGGTGTGAATACCCCGCTCCAGGACAACGAGCTCACACAACTCCCTCAGGCCCGCAGACGCTCTGAAGAGAGGCCGCGGAAGGATTTCAGAAGCCGATTTTGGGATGGCGGAGGGATCCCTGTGAACTTTGCTTTAAACTCTGTCTGCATGACTCTATCACAGACACATTGTTTGGACTCGCTGCCTGGGGGTGAACCAACATTAGTTGTTGATCACATTCGAAGAGGGCCGCGTTACTGCTGCCTGCGCACACTGACTTTCTGACCTGTATTCACCATAGAAAAGGCAGCGGAGTGACACGGAGATCTGCCTACATATCCTGTAAACAACTAGGCTGCAAATGATGCTGAAACAACAAGAATGGTGGATATCATATGCTGCAGGTAAAGAGCAGAAGAGAGCACATTAAAAGCATTGCTAATCCTAATATCCTAGTGTTGATACCACATGCATAAGAACTGAACTTAAGGCCGAGGTTAGTTAGAAATGTCATTTGGTCCTAGTCACGACCATTTCATCTGGACAAGGCAAGCAAAGGGCCCAGGAGGCTGCAGAGCAATCAGGAGGTGTTTCTACAAAGGGAAATGTGAGTAATGCCAGGCCTCTCGATTACCTGTTATTGTGCATGTGCATGTATGGCTCCAATGTCCAAGAACTGAGAACGTATGTCTTTTGGAGGTAATGGCCTTGGGAAAAGGGTAGAATGGTTGGTATAGGGAAAGGTGGACTGCTTCGGTGGTGCAATCTGATGGAAGTTGACAAGAACATTAAAACCGACGTCATACATCTTCTTGGTTAGAGAGAAAGCCTGCAGCCCCACTGTCTATTTGCAGATAAGACTGTCCATCTTGGTTTTAGGGCTGCCTGGTGTCCGGAATGACTGCAGAGAGGTTACACCCTTCAGCACATAGATCTGAGGAACCTTGAGGATATATGAGGATACATATATATTTTTTTACCTGCTCCTGTGGAGGTGAGCGGAACTCCTTGGTCTTCTTGGCGGTGACGGCAGCAGACATGTTGAGAGCGAGCATGAGCTCATTGTAACGGAACTTCTGGTTGTACTGCAGCTTCGACACGAAGCCGTCAGAGAAGGACACGATGGCTTCGATGCGGTGTTTTAGTTCACAGTCACAGAAGTAGTGAAGAAGTTCACACATCTGGGCGTGTATTAGAGAAACGGAACAAACGTATGCTTCATATCCCAGATCATTACAAACAAATTACTATGCCATAATTACAATCACTTTAGGTTCCATTAGGTTCCAAAGAAATAACACACGTGATGTCAAGATGTATATTTTTATAGCTATGACTGCTGTTGACTGAAATCCAAACACTGATGAATCCATGGTTGTCCAAGAGGCTGTGGCAATGAAAGGCTCTGTGGCAATGGAAGGCCCTGCTCTAGGATCTGTCACTGTGGCTTTTCTAAGGTTTCTACCAACCCATCCTTTGGGTAGGTATCTACAAATTCTACAATTTCTTACTTTAAAATATAGTATAGAAATATATATATATTTTTAAATATATATTTAAATATATTACATAACTTACAAGTTTGAAACAAGTACAACAAGTATAAGTTTTGAGTTAGTTCTGCAAAAAATATCCATTTATTCCAATGTTAAAATTGACACACATTTTTATGGTATAGGATATACAGTATGTTATCTATATAATTGATGCTTGTTTGTAACCATTTTCTAGTCAGTGCCTTCATTCTAGGGGTCGGGTCTTTGTGTTCTATGGGTTGACCCAGTTACACTGATTTTGCAAGTCATCAAAACTCTGCGTTTTGATGACGCCTCATGGATTAGACCTAATAAACTCACTCAGCACACACTCCTTGGTGCCGCTGACTCCAGTACACGGGCCCATAGGGTGCAATAAATGTAAGGAAAATGAGTGTTTATGGCAGGCCATGCACTAACTACTCTGTTTACTCCGGCCACAAGTGTATCTTCCTACCTGCCGCTTGACCGACTCAGGCAGCGTCTTCTGCAGCAGACCTTTGACTGGCGGTTTTGTGTCTTTGGCTTCCTCCTCCCCGGCCTCCACGGCCTTCTCCTCCGCCCCCGTCACGCCCTCCTTCTCTGTGGCCTCGTCCACCATGTCCTCTCTTTGCTCCCCAAACACGTTTGGCTCAATCAGAAGCAGGATCTTGTGAACATCCTGACTGGCCAGCACGCCCATGGTCAGCAGCGTGCAAATCAGCCGTAGAATGGGCACAAACTGGTACTCCACGCTGCCCCCGACCGGGTCTCGGATGTGGTCCCCACCGCCCTGGACGGCGTCCGTCAGCATGCTGATGGCTTTCTCCCTCAAGACCTCCAAGGGGATCTCAGGACTGTAGAGGTGTTGGTCACGTTTGGTGGTGATAAAGCAAGGTGGAGCAAAACTGAGCCTGGGTTTTAGGGATGTGCTCAGTCCCACACCCGGAGGCTGGTGGCGTTTGGAGTCGTCCGGAAACAGCCGGATGCTGCGGGTCTCCGCCGTGACGGGGATGATGAACTCGTTGTTCATCATGAGCCGGGCAGCTTTGGCCGTCTCCAGGTGGATGCTGATGAGCACGTTGTAGAAGCCTTCGCGCAGCATGCCTGACAGGTATTGGTTGTCGATGGTGTAGAGGAGCTGTGATTGGTCAAGGTGGCTACAGAGGGCGTGGGCTACGCGAGTGTTGCCAAGGGCACAGAGGGCACAGTAGAGCTTTAGGGTGTGGTAATGGAACTTCCGCAAGTCTTCCTGCTCAGAGAGCTCCATGATGTCCACACACCTGCACAGTGAAGAAGAAACAGCCCTGTTTGTCTGTATAAGCTGTGATGAAATAAACCCACAGAAGGCATTCATGAGTCTAATGACCTTATTATGTCTGTCCAAAACTGCAATCATAGCTAATAATGAATGAAAATATATTAAGAGGCAGTTAGCATTATGCAAATGACTCCCCATTAGCTTTCATTAATTCACTGCAATAATTAGCCTCATTAGCTTTTTTTTAAGCACAATGTTAGTTCAAGGTTAAACGTGCTGTTCGCGGACTTGTATTAGTCTATGAATTGCAATCAGTCAAGAGCGCATGCGCATGTGCACCAACCGGTTCTCCTCTGGTATGTGCACAGCCAGCATCTGCAGGGGTTCCAGGCACTGCACCTGCCAGCCATGCCTCTCGCTGACACGGGCTGTCTCCACGTTCAGGAAGATGTTGGGCATCCGGCTCCACAGCACCGCCTTGATGGTCTGGACGTCCAGCCGCGGCGGGCACTGAGGAACTGGGTTCTTGTGCTCGCTCTTAAAGACCGCTGATGACAGGGGCATGGCATTCTGGGGAAGGAAGGTTGCCAAAAGCAAGATGTTTGGGGAACAATGTTGCGGGATAAATGGTTGGTTATAATGTGCCTATATATCAAAGGCACTCTGTAAACAGAGATGGGTAGAACGCATGTGACCACTCTACACTTCTGCCAACTCACAATGTCATGGAGACTTCATCAAGATCTACTATGGACATACATGAGACGATTAAACTTACAGTCAAGCTACTGAGATGAACCGAGGTGAGATGGGTCTTTATTAGCACCATCAGCAAGTCTCACAATATCCTCGCTTAATTTCCCAAGGATATCAAAAGCAATTCACTGGTGGCAGCTAGCCAACGGAACGAAAGAACTTAGCTGGATGGCTTTCACCTGGTTTTGTAAATGCTTTAGAAATACCATTGTTGCCAGCAAGACCTGTTAGATGCTCGTTTTCTAACAATCATGTATATATATATATATATATATATATATATATATATATATATATATAAAAGGAGGATCTAACCAGGCATGAGGATGCACTTACCTTGATCTTGGTCAGCTCAAACTGGAACAGATTTGGACTGGTGGGCCGTACAAACACAGCAGGGAAAAGCTTTGTGTTGGGTTCCACCTGGTGAGAAGACACAACCCTTCCTGATATCAGCACTCTCTTCCTTTAAGAGGAACCGTCCATCAAAGTAAGGTGCAGAAAAACAGGAGCAAAGGCTTTGACTTCTTCTTCAACAGTTGCTGCACTAGCCAAAGAGGGCATGAAAACAAGACCACTATGTTGCACTGCCACCAGCGAGACACAAGGTAACCATGGTGAAACAGACAGAATAAACCAGCAACGGTGGTGCTGGTGTAACCACCTCTCCACTGAGCACTAATCCAGTGAAAACCAGTAGTACTGCGAGTCTCTTCTTTTGAGCTCTGCTTAAACCAAATTTAATCTGATAATGTTTACAAGAAGGTTATGCTTTCTAGCCATTTCATTAAAAAATGTTGTTATTTTTAAACTAAGCAGATAAACGAAAAACAGCAAGGGGGTTCATGTGGTTTGAATATACTGAAGTCTCCTTTCCTCAAACCTGTATTTCCTTTATTTCACGGTCAAACTGGAAATGCCATCTTTTTTTTTTGTTAGGGCATGTAGCCTGTTTCCCACACTGGGTCAAAATGATAGCAATAGAAATCACAAGTGTGAGTGCATGGATTTTTGCATGTAGTTTTTCATTGTAAACAGGAAGGAAATGCTACGGTTAAACTGTGTTTAAACTGTGCGCAGCTGTTATCATGTGACCTGCTGAGGGCCTGCTGGTTTCTGCCTGCTTCTGTGAGGGGTGATGTCATCATGATTATGCTGTAATAAATGACACATGAGTGTCCCAATCACACGAGGGGAGTGGCAGGTTAGGGAGGATCTTAGCGACACACCAACGTACAAATCAAATGTGGGCAAGATTTTAAACCTCTATTCATTGTTTCATAACTCATACTATGGACAAAATGTAAAGGGCCAGACTTCAGATTCAGGAAATGTTTTGAACCACTTTGCTACGAGGTCAACTTCTGGAGAGAACAGACCATGCCCTAGGAGGTCCTGGCAGAAGATTACAACCTATAACAGTGTGACAGTAATTAAACACAGAAATTATTAAATAGAGATAAATTAAGTGTTGAACATCTGTACACGGTTGGAGGTGGTGTGGAATGGTATGTCAAAAGATTAAGAGTCAAAGCCTAGCAAGGAAGACAAGTGAGCTAAAGATAATTGCCTCAGGCAATGAGGCATTCAAGGTTAATGGACAATGACTTTTAAACTACAGCAGTATACTATATGCCAATGTACTTGGAATAAACAGCTCTGTCTAATTTCAATAATCAAGGCCCCTTTATTTATGAATCTCTATTGACTGGAGGAGTCTGAATTGAAATGGCAATGGCTTAGGGAGGTGTGGAGACCTATACACACTAAGGTCATTTTAGGACAATTAGGCATTGCGAAGCATGAATTTATTCTACACCTTTTGATAGATTAAGGTGTGTGTGTGTGTGAGAATGCATGCATGTGTCATGCATGCACGTTTGTGCATGTGTGGATGACGCCTTAGAGAAATAGAAAGAGACAGCAGCAGTTGCTGCACTAGCCAAAGAGGGCATGAAAACAAGACCACTATGTTGCACTGCCACCAGCGAGACACAAGGTAACCATGGTGAAACAGACAGAATAAACCAGCAACGGTGGTGCTGGTGTAACCACCTCTCCACTGAGCACTAATCCAGTGAAAACCAGTAGTACTGTGAGTCTCTTCTTTTGAGCTCTGCTTAAACCAAATTTAATCTGATAATGTTTACAAGAAGGTTATGCTTTCTAGCCATTTCATTAAAAAAAAATGTTGTTATTTTTAAACTAAGCAGATAAACGAAAAACAGCAAGGGGGTTCATGTGGTTTGAATATACTGAAGTCTCCTTTCCTCAAACCTGTATTTCCTTTATTTCACGGTCAAACTGGAAATGCCATCTTTTTTTTTTGTTAGGGCATGTAGCCTGTTTCTCTATTGACTGGAGGAGTCTGAATTGAAATGGCAATGGCTTAGGGAGGTGTGGAGACCTATACACACTAAGGTCATTTTAGGACAATTAGGCATTGCGAAGCATGAATTTATTCTACACCTTTTGATAGATTAAGGTGTGTGTGTGTGTGAGAATGCATGCATGTGTCATGCATGCACGTTTGTGCATGTGTGGATGACGCCTTAGAGAAATAGAAAGAGACAGCAGCAGTTGCTGCACTAGCCAAAGAGGGCATGAAAACAAGACCACTATGTTGCACTGCCACATCCACTGTGTGGATGACGCCTTAGAGAAATAGAAAGAGACAGCAGCAGTAAAGTGGGAGCAGAAATGTGACAACTACGCAGGAAACTGAGACAGAGAGAGGCAGAGAAGTAGAGGGGGTACGAGTGAGGGGATACAATACTAAAGGCAGGAGAATTATCTAGAATGTTATCTGGAGACTGGAAGAGAGAAACCAGGTGAGATGATAAGGCGGTATGAGAGAAAGATATACACAGAGATAGAACCAGAGACACAGAGACAGAGGGAGAGAGATAAGAGGCAGAGACAGGCAGAAGTAGAGAAAAGAGAGAGAGGCAGAGACAGAGAGAAACCCTTCCTTAATGGGTAGGAGAGAAGCCTGCCATATGCTTGCTTGAGTTTGGCTTGCTCTGTGTAGTCTGCAAGTCTCATGTGGAGAACTGGACAGCTTGTAAGTATGAGCCTGAGTGAAGCCAGCAATAGTGACCTGCCCCTTCCCTCCGCTCCCACTCGAACACTGCAACTGAACTAGGAGTACTGGCAAATATTAAAGACTTTTCTCCTTAAAGCATGAGAGAAAAGTCGTTTAATACAGGTGTCAGTTTTACTGGAACAAGCTGGCTTCAAATGCAGTGACAGTCAGGACCACCTAGTAAGGATCAGTATCTTGTGAATGTCAATGTCTAGATGAAGAACGGTTGATTAACACACTACGTGTTGGGAAGGATACTTACAAAAGCTTACAATATTGTATACTACTACTGCTGCAAATGCTATAATTTAAAAGAATATTAATTCCAATTGCAATGCACATATGCTAGTGCCAGTAAGGAGAGTAGTACCTGGTATGACGTTGGCAGCTCTTTGCCATTGACAATGAAGGCCACCATGCCAGTAGCCAAATCGATTAGGCAACCGATCTCTAAATCCACATTACTGCGGCTGGAGGAATGGGTCGCACTAATGATGTCCCCTCCCCACACCATATAGCAGTTACTCCTCTTTACGCTGTAAAACAAAGTTGGGTCAGTCTGATTGGTGCATATCCCAACCAATCACAATAAGTTCTGCTCTGAGGGAATGGCCAATGACCAAGTGCTTTACCTCTCATGGACTCGGCCTCGCTCGTCCCCCAGTGTAACCGTCACAGTCCGGTTCTTGCTGAGGTTGAACTGGTTACTGTAGTAATGGTAGTCAGGCGTGACCCAACCAACCCACACGCAGGAAGGATCTTGACCAGCAAACACCCTGACCGAGTGATAGTACTGCGCAGCACATTAAAAACACATTACCACCTACAGTAAGATATACTTCTGCAAGGGGGCGATGGGTGAAACCCCAGTTACTTACAGTGGTTATGCTACTATAGTCACTTCTCCTCACGTCCTCTGTATGTTTCATGGATTTCACAGGATGCCTGTGAAAAAATACCAACAAATCTGTCTTGCAAAACAGATGCAAAGTGAAATCTGACTGATATTCTATATCTGGCTTATGGTATTTAAATGCATTAGAGATAATTTTAAACGGAGCTGCAAAATCCTGCACTATGTAAAATACAGCTTACATACGTGTATCCTAGTCAGCAATAACAAGTGCTCAACATCTCAGGATATTGAGGATATTTTGCTGTTCTTACTTATTAACTTATTTGTTGGTGAATAAACAGTCTGGCCCAACGGGATTGGCCCAAATTAATTAGTTTAGCGAGTTCTGATTCTCTGATTCTCTAAAAAGTGGTGATCAATTCATTCTAATGCAGTTCAACCAAATTCAGCTTTCTCTCAGACTTTTTATAAAATAAAGGTACTGAAGTCATTCTTAGAGAAGCCCTCCCTTTACATTACATTTACATTATACATTACATTATATTAACCTGAAAATCACCACAAGCTGTTGGAGAACACATGTTGGAGATGAACCTCTCTCTGCAGCGTGTCTGTCTCACCTGTGTCGGAGTTTGAGATGAACCCCTGTGGTGTGTTAAATCTGTCTCACCTGTGTCAGAGTTTGAGATGAACCCCTGTGGTGTGTTAAATCTGTCTCAACTGTGTCGGAGTTTGAGATGAACCTCTGTGGTGTGTTAAATCTGACTCTCCTGTGTCGGAGTTTGACATGAAACTCTGTGGTGTGTTAAATCTGACTCTCCTGTGTCGGAGTTTGACATGAAACTCTGTGGTGTGTTAAATCTGACTCACCTGTGTCGGAGTTTGAGCTGAACCTCTGAGGTGTGTTAAATCTGACTCACCTGTGTAGGAGTTTGAGATGAACCTCTGAGGTGTGTTAAATCTCACTCACCTGTGTCGGAGTTTGAGCGGCTCCTCGTCATGCACACCGTTCATGTCGGAGCAGGCGCTGCTCCTAAAGGTGGCATGGAACTCCACGGGCATGCTTAGCCGTAGGAACACCATGTCAGCATTGCTATTCTGTGTCCCAAAAGTCTTGTGGGTCACTTTCAGACACGGGGGGCTGTCGACCGTGCCATCGATCCGCGCAACCTGCAATTCAAAAGCATGGACGACCTTGCTAAACTAGCATTGGGCAATATGGTTACAGACAAAGCTCACAGAAGCAACCAGAAGGATTTTGCACTTTTTTCTCCACAGGTGAGAGGGGCAAAAGAATCTGGACATTACCGCAATGTGACAGTGATCTTTTGGCACATTGACGAAGGTAGGCAAGCGCTTGCTGAACCACATGGTGACCTCTCGGTTCATGTTGACAGCGAAGGGTTCGAAGCCCTCCTGCAGGCCACACATGGTGTAGAACTTAAACGTGCTGGCGTCCTTGCCCAGGTTCATCCGGCCAACCTGTGAAAGCCCCAAGCTGCAGACTGGAATAAAGCCTGCGCGATGGAGATGACAGGACAGCAGCCGCTGTTATAAGCCTGCCTGACATTTCCCACGATGCATTAGTGACCGGAGTCTAGTGCCCAAATGCGAACAGCAAGTGTCTGAAGTGTCCGTTCACTGTAATGTTACTCGGTGTTAATCATTATCACAACTTAAAGAAAGAAAATACTTCTGATTATTCTAAACAAGTACTGCTTTACGATTAGTCGTAACCGTACGGCAGAGCGTGACTCCACCAGAGCCCCTCCTTCCGTCTTACTCACCGTCCTCGGTCTCAAAGTCAGTGAAGCAGAGCTCCGAGCCCTTGTTGGTGATGAGGATCTCCCCGTTGAGGGTGAAGATCATGGACTTGTCCTCCATGTTGATCATGCAGCCCACCACGTCGCCGGCACGCCAGCAGCGGCCAAACAGACGGCTCCCCTGGTGGAGGCGGTGGCCCTGGGGAGAAACAAAGGATGAAGCTGCGTTCGTAATGTTCACTAGAGAAGCCTCAACCACACCCATTCTGGATCTTCGTGTCTGAAAAGCTTTTGCAGTGTGTAGTATTGTCTTGGTACATTAGAACACACAACATATTTGGGTCATCAGTCGCAAAAACCAAAAATAAATAGCAACAGAAGTAATAGTAAAAATACCAGCTTATACTTTTTAATGATTATACTTATAATCATTATACTTATACTTTTTAATACTTTTTTCAAAGAATATTCATTCCATTGGGTTGATGTGGGTTCTGAAACAGCTGGTGACATAGAATGACAGATATTAGGTCATGTTAAGTAATTAACTTACACTAAAATATTATGTTATACTTGCAAATCATAAGATATATAGTTTAATATAACTAACAACTCATAATTAATGCTGAAAAAACATTCACATAAAGGATTGCAGGTTCCACAAAATCATATATGCCACACTAATTGTACGTTCTGATAAATAATTTTCAGTAAATATCAAATATGACATTTGGAATCATGTATGTCCAAGCCTGACAACCATAAAGCTGATTTGTCCTGCACCTCTGCTGACACACAGCGGGCCCACAAGGCAGTGGGTCTGAATCTCACCCGGTAGCCGTCGAAGACGTAAGCCTCGTCATCGGTACCCAGCTCGACGTCGGGCCGCAGGCCTGGCCGGGCCCAGCCTACTCTCATGTCTCCGCCGGTCACTGCCTCAAACTCGAAGTACCACCTGCCCTTCCTCACGGCGTACGTCTTCTCCAATCGGAAGAAGCGGATCTTGTCGATGCTCAGCCTCTCCACAACATGGCCTGTCGGGGGGCGTGTGGTTTACTCACATACTGACACTAAATACAAAAGGGACTGACACTCATCTGAGCCATATACATACACTAAATACCAAATGGACTGACGGACTATTAGAGTAAAGCTGGCAGTGCAGTAACAGATCTAGCTCCCTTCCTACCAAAACGCAAACCAAAGCAACGTTTTAATGCAACGCTTTAAAGCAGTCCAGGTCAGGGAAAAACCGCAAAGACAGCAGTGCATTTAAGTCCCACACGTATGTGTTGGTATTCTGGCCTCTCGGTCAGGGCCTGGAGACACACACACACACACACACAGACGTCTCGAGCTGTGTAAAGTAATGCCAGCGTTGTGCAAAGGTCAATGTAAAGCTTACTGTAAGTGCTTGATTATAGAAGGACTGCAACTATAACAAATATCTTAACAATTAGGTTTAGGGACTTTGGGTTGATTCCATGACAATGCCAGATGGCCGATGAGGAAGGCAGAAGAACTGGTCCGCTGAAGAGCCCTGAGACAGAGGACTTCATCCCTAAATACACCCTCAAACCAAAGCTTCTACTTAATTAGCCTTGTAAAATTATTTTCTAGCAGATTTTTACTAACATCATATTATGCAACCATTTCTACAGTGTAGCTGTAAGATTAATTATACAGTAGTACAGAGTAATATTGTGTAAAGACATTGATACTCTGTGTTTACACTATGAATTATCTAGATGTATTAACAATGTCATCCATTATGTGAGTACCAGTGCATTATTAAATATTTTTGCTCAGAATTAATATTACACTGTAATTAGTGTAGACATATTGCAACAGTGATCATGTAATATAAACTGCAACCAGATTTTCTTTAGACATAAACTCATTATGACATTTTCTTTACATACATAAATTTCCATATCATAGGCTGATTAAATTCTATCTTTCTAAAATAATATTTGTAGTTAGTGAGTCGGCAACGTGTTGCTTCAATATCCATTTTGGCATCAGCACATCCATTCCTGTGACACACTCAGCCTATATGATGGCTCCCTAAAGAGCAAGCACACAGTGGTCCTAAGTGGATTTGCATAAGCGTCTCTGTGTAATGAAACACCCCTGAGGCACCCACCGCCCTCCTGGTCGGGAGGCTCGATGTTGTAGCCGTATCCGATAAGCGTGCGGATGGCCTCGCGGAGGCTGTCCCGGTTTGACTTCTTTGTGCGCTCGTCGAGCAGAGCATATGGTACCAGGCGAGGGTTTCGCTTGCTCTTAACATCCTGCAGAGATTAACATTGAGAGAGGCAGAGACAGTGAGACAGAGAAAGAAAAGGAGTGAGACTGAGAGACAGAGAGACAGAGAGAGAGAGGCAGAGAAAGAGAGAACAAGAGAGAGAGAGAGAGAGAGAGAGGCAGAGAGAGAGAGGGAACAAGAGCGAGGGAGAGAGACAGAGAGGGATATAGAGAGAGAGAGGCAGAGAAAGAGAGAACAAGAGAGAGAGAGAGAGAGAGAGAGGCAGAGAGAGAGAGAGAGAGAGAGAGAGAAGCAGTGCTTGTACATTCTAATCTAGAGGATGTCAGTGTAAGCTGCAGTTCACTATGCCTGGCCTGGCAATGCTCTCGCCTAATTGAGACATTAGTTGGTTGTGTCCAGTCGTTATCAGTCTTTATGTTTCTGATATCATTGCACTTCTGATGTCTGGTCCTTCCCTGGCCTCGTACGGGGGAAATGGGTACTGGTAGAAAAGTAGCGGAAGTTCTGATACCGATGCTCTCAAAACTTAATAGGGATCCATAAAGAACAGAATCGAGAACAGGAGGCGCATGCTGATGTTATCCAACAGCACGGAGGTTGGTGCTGGGAAAGCGACTGGCCTCGCTTGCCTGCTGTATGCCGTAGGTCCAGCCCTGCTTGATCCGCTCTTTGGCCCAGACGTTGTGAGCGTTCTCTGCCAGCTTGTCCACCAGGAGCTCTTGGCTGGGGGTCAGCTTCACGTCGGACAGCTCCAGCGGAGTGGGTTTGTAGCCATTGGACATCATGTAGCTTTGCAGGACACACAGGACACAGAACAAGATTATGAAACGGTGGCAAAGACAAGAAAATGGCATCATTTATCCACCACTAATAACTCAAAACATATCATTAGCAGCACTGATTTTATACTTCTATCATTCTATTCTATATTCTTATATCAAAGTATCTGTGAGACTTACTTCTTGGGGAGTTTCACCTTCTGTAGATCGTCCTCAGCACTGACGTTGACCTGAACCATGTGGCAGCCCACTGCTAGCAGCGTCCTGCCGAACAGAGAGTCCCGAAGCAGATGAGAGCTCCCCCCGAACCCGTAGCACTGCACCTCCTTTCAGGTCAGCACGACCTGTGAAGCCTTCCTGCACCAGACCTACTGCTGAGTCTGACTTACAAGAGTGGGAGAGCCTTGGCACTGAGGCACAGGGCAGTAGCGCACTGCAGGACCTAGGGGGCGCTACGGGACGAGGATCTGCTCCCTAAAGTCTAAAGTTCCCACTTTTAGTAGTGTATCTTTGGAAGGGCCAGTTGAAGTTTGTGCTTAACAGAAGATCTGACAGCTGATTTGAGTCAAGCAAAAAACGACCATTTAGATAAAATGCTTTTAAACAAGTGTGTCTGATAGAGTGTGACATGGAGAAGGTGGAGGGTTGTGCTCTGTTGAGTATATGTGTGTTTCATCTGCGTGTGTGTGTGTGTCTGTATGTGTTTAATTAAATGCAATCACACAACATACTTTGAAGTGCTTTGAAATGCAATCACAAGGATGGTGTGAAAGACACACAAACACACACACACACACATTCTCACAGAAAGAGAGCTTACTTCAAGGTCTCTGTTGACATCTGTAGGTTGTAATTCCTCTCTGTTTCAGGCAATTTGGAGAAATCCACCAGGCAGGGATGCTGCCTCTTATTATCATCCCTCATCTGGGGAAGGACCGCACAGCGAGACATTATGGCAAACTGGGTCGACTGCTTAGGACTGGAGACAGGCTACATGTGGCAAAATGACATCACGTTACTGGGAGACAACGATAGCAATCCTGAAGCTACCTGGAGATTGTTAGAAAGGAGGGAGGAGACAAGAACATGATGTCTTTATGGATGTTTCACACACACACACACACAGACAAACAAACACAGGTATGCTTGGGGAAGAGGTGATTTTTCTTGGGGACATGTCATGAATGTAAAGGAAGCATGGGTAAGTCAGGAATACTAAACGTGAACAATCCAGTGAAAAAGAAAATTCCTGACTGGGACAGCTCATGTCTTTGCTTACTGCCTGGTTAGAATTTTTACACACACACAGCTGTATATCTCACACCTTCTCATAATACCTGACCATATACATGCTGTACTGTAGGAGTCACGAAGCAGGCTGGACTGGCATCAGTACAGTACGTGAACAGACTTCAGTGTGCTAACAGGTCAGCTGCTCCAGACGTGAGACGACCTGCTCATCAGGGATTCTTCCTGTCTTCCACATGCTCTTAAATAAAACCGACACTACAGTAGCACACCTGCTCTGAGATGCTTTATTCATTTTGCATTTAAAAAAATGAGCATTTGTAACAGGTGACTTACAGGTGTCATTGCAGCTTTAATTTGGGATAGAACCTGCCCTTTGCTCATAGGGCATAAGACAGCAGAATGCAAACAGAGAAGCGAATCCCAGTGCTCTACATGAGTGAGCCAATGAGAGTGTGCCGTGTAGCCCATTCCCACGTAGCCTGCTGGAAGCAAATGAAGGTCTGCATGTGTGTAACGGAGGGGGACAGAAGGCAGCGGCCACACCAGACGCATTTCAGGCCAGCGATGGACGAGGAGGAGGAGGACGACGTTTGAAAGAAGGAGCACGGTGATGCGCAGGTTAATATGACCGATCGATGACATCTGCAGCACAGACCTAAGACAGACTCCAGCCTGCCACCCACTGCTGCTGCTCTGCCTGTGAGGGTCATGGCTCAATCGGCTCTCACAACCAATACGTTTTACCACATGGTAACTGCGAATAGCAGTGTCTGTAAAACATGCAGGCCTGGTTGTAGAGACTAGGCGATTGAGACTTGGAGAGCAAGCAGACTGAGCTAAACCAATTCAGTTCAGTTCTGGATGGAAAATCTCCCAAACCATGTAATCTGTTTGGACACGAAAGCCACACAATCCCAAACAAAAAGTGCAAAAGCAGGAACTTTGATATCTTTTACACTTGTACATTAAACACATGCTGTTGTCTACTGAGCCCTTTTGTTTTAAGTGAAGCAGTTACATTTGGAACATCAGTGACATACTACATGGCTGAAATAATGACTGAATTGACTAATCTACATATGGAAGCTGAAATGGACACCATAATGATGTGTTTCAATAGCACAATGAAGCCAAAGGATCAAAATGATTAATTCACTTACCCTCTGTTTTATTTGAACAGCAAATTATAAAAGAGAAAGCACAATGATGCACTGAACAGACTTTTCCTACACATTCATGATGACTAAGGTAAAAAATAATGGTAAAAAAATGTTACCTCTGTCATGTAATAACTAAAGATCTCGTATGTGTATGGGTACCGTAACTTGATAGTGGGTCTTGTATATGATGTGTATGGTGTGGTCAGAACTAAGATGCATGGCTATGTGTTAAAATGGTATGGCTCATATACTGTGGGTATGCGTTCCAGACGGGGAGGCGGTACCTTGCCGTAAGACCAGCCCAGTTCGATCTTGTTCATGGCCCAGAGCTCATGGATGTTTTCGGCCAGCCTGTCACGCACTTTCTCCAGGTGAAGAGGCATGACGACCTAGGGCAGATTAAAAGGGGGCTTTGCCTGGAGTCATTTATTACATTCAATTATTGTTTAGCATTAATCTTTTGACTGGCTATGATCTATTGATTCATTTTTCTTCACCATCCATCCACTTTAACCTGCTAGCATTTTACCTTTAAAGGCATTTTACTTAACAGTGATGTGGATTTGACTTTGAATGGATATAATTGCCATTTTTACCCATCAATCTACACTTAATCACCCATAATGATCCCACAGTGAAAAGACCTGAAAATCAATTAAAAAAAACAGTAGCTTATTCACAGATGTATTCAGTCCCATTGTTCAGTACTTTGTAGATTTACAGCTGCACGTCTTCTTGGATACATATCTACACACTTTGCCCACCTGGATTTGGGAGTTTATCCCTTTCTTCATGGTAGATCATCTCAAGCTCTCAGATTGCTGTGGACTGGCATCTTAAGGTCTCTCCACAGACATTTATAGGTTTAAGTATGGGTTTGAGCTGGGACACTCAAGGACATTCACTTACTTGCCTGTATGCTTCAGGTAATTGTTGTGTGGAAAGGTGAACTGTCATTCTGATCAGAGTTTGTGTTTGCTCTCGAGGAGGATTTGGTCAAGGATGTTCCTAGATTTGTTCTTCTCACTGAGATGCTGCTGCCATGCTTCACCATTGGGGTGATATTAGCCAGGTGATGTGCAGTGCCTGACTGTGCTTGCTGTTCTGCCCAAAGAGTTCGAGCTTCAGATATATATGACTACAACATCTTTATTGCACGTTGGCAGAGTCTAAACATGTTGTTTAGCAAATTCCAAGGTGGTTGTCATACGGGGTTGTTATAGTGCTGGGCGATAAAAGGATCTCGATTTGTTTCGCGATCAATTTTTCCTCGATGACGACGATAAACTTTGGCAATAGAATTCAATAAACATTCGTTTCCATTTCCCACTTTAAGTAGCGCTGCCAACGGAAGCAATCTGATGACGTAGCACACTATCAGGCTGCACGCTGAATTTCTACGGTGGCCCCGAAAGCCAATCGCGCTGCGAAAGCAAAACGCGCTGCAAATTCATCAACATGACAACGCGTGCGCTACATTTCAGAAACGCGCTGCAAATTCAGAAACGCTGCAAATCCAGCCACAACACTATGGAAGTGTTTCTGTAGTAATTGCTTTACGCAGGGACTCTAGGCTTTTAGCCATAAACAACAGTTGTGTTATACAGTTTCTCATTACGTTGAATGGGACTTAAGTAGTAAAGCTATTTAAATTTATTTAAACTACGTTGTGTTAATTGGATTTTTTTTATCCCATTTAAAAAAGGGGAGTTTTTAAGCCTTGGATTCTGTCTAAATACCTAGCTAGCTAGATACATTTAAAGAGCATTTAGCTATTTACCCATGATATAAAGTGATAAGTGATTTTATCACAGGTAAGATAAATGATGCAGTATGTCTCAAAACGATTCCACAAAATAGACAAAACATAACCTGGTAAGACGAAGGGAATAGCACTCTAGGTTTTTAACTAGAAACAAGAGTTGTGTTAGACAGCACCTCATTGCGTAGAGCGGGACTGAATTAGTAAAGCTGTGTTATAGTTGTGTTCACTTCTCACTTAAAGTATAAAGGAAATAGAGATTTGATTTATATCATATATATCGATATCGACTGATATGAAAAAAAAATATTGTGATAAGCCCTAGGTTGTCATATGCCTTCTTCTCAACAGTGGCTTCCTTCTTGCCACTCTGCCATAACCACCTGATTTATGTGCTGCAGGTTGGGCAGATAGTTGATTGTGAAGATCCACAGACAGCTCCATAAACTTCATGGCTTGGTGTTTGTCCTGACAATGCAGTGTAAATTATCAGCCCTTAAAGACCCAGGTGTGTTCCTTCTGAGATTATGCCCAATTAAGTGAAGTCACAACAAGTGAGTTCTAGACACAAGGAGGTCAAAGACAGAGCAAACAGGATGAACCTGACCACCACCTGCAGTGCCTCTCACTATGGGTGACTAGTGTAGATTGATAAGTAAAATAGGCAAAACAGAAAACATTCACTATTCACTAAGAAACATGTGAAAGTGACATAAACTTGTTTAGATCTGCTAGTTTCCACAAGATCAATAGACCACAGTGTATTTCTCTGTGCATGTGTGCATGAATGTGTGTGTTTGTGTGTGTGTGTGAGTGTATGTTTGTGTGCATATGTGTGTGTGTGTGAGTGTATGTTTGTGTGCATATGTGTGTGTGAGTGTGTGTGTGTGTGTCTGTGCTCATTTTAGCAATGCCCACCATTGTGGGAACAAAAGAGCCCTGGGACGTCAGAAAGCAGCAAATGAAGCCCCTGAACATCCACACGTCTACCAGATCAGATTGTAGCAGATGTTCCTAGGCTGTTTGTGTATGTGTGTGTGTGTGTGTGTGTGTGTGCGCGTGTGTGTGTGGGACATAATGTGTCATCTCGTGTCACCTGAGAGGTGTCCACAGGTGTGGGTATGAACGACGCCTGTGACAGGAAGTGCGTAGTGCCCAGCAGGTCCCTCACTCCGTCCATGTCCCTCTTGTACTCCTTCACCGGCTCCACACGCATCTTCTCCTTGGGCTGCAGCGCCTCATAGCATGGGGCATAGCCTGACGGCGGCAAGAACTTGAAATCTCCGTGGCGACCACCCAAGAGGAAGCGCACCCTGCCGAGCAGAACAGCTGCGTTACCTAATACGACCTCGTCTGAGCCGTAGCACGGAGGACTCGGGTGCGTGGAGAACAGTCCGACCTGCTCACAGCATGCATCAGCGGAGAACAGACTACTGATGCACAGCCATTTTATTCTGTTAAATTGGAGATATCCGTCAGAGCCGGGACAGAGACAGTAAGACACGCTGATAAAAGGAACCTCTGGTCACAATCAAAGACCTGTTCTCAATACACCATAGAGGGACATGTCCCGTGATAGTCCCGTAATGACTCATCTCGTCTTTGTTCTGCTCTTATTATCCTCTCCGCAATGGCCCATTTCTGATTTCCTGGAGTCACTTTGTGCCAAGAAGGACTTGAAACAAAATGGACAGAAGTGAATTAAAGATGTTATTTGCATGCCAGGTGCGTGTGGAGTGACTGTGTAACCCGTCAGGCCTGCTTTCAGGACCCAGGGTGAGGACATAATAAGGTGTCTAGAATGACTCTGTTCCTTGGAACTGAACTGCTCTTAGTGAAGCAGGGCAGGCCAGCAGGCCAGTGGACACGGTTTGTCAGGTAAGGCCAGCAGCACAGGCGCAACAGGAGTCAATCAAACCAGAAGAGCTTGATATTTCCTTATCAACCTCAAAAGCAGCTCTCCTCCACCCGTATACATGTAGCATGGATGTGGGAGGGGGGGTCCATACCTGACCCCGGCTGAGAAGCTGACCACAGGGAAGAAGAGGCCATCCGTGTTGAAGCTCTCGAACATGCCCTGCACGGGCTGCCCGTTGATCCGGAAGGAGATGCTGGGGGCGGTCAGGTCCAGGCAGCAGCTGACAACGTCATCTGACGTGAGGATGTGCTGGTTCACTGAAGCCACGCGCCGAGGGATCCGCCCTGCAGTACAAACACACATGCCTGACTGAGACCACCACACATGTCTGTCTGAGACCACCGCACATATCTGAGACCACTACATACGTCTGTCTGAGACACCACACACATCTGTCTGAGACCACCACACACATCTGTGAGACTATCACACGCGTCTGTCTGAGACTACCACACACGTCTGAGACACCACATGCATCTGTTTGAGACCAGCGCACACTCATGTGAGACAACCACAAACGCCTGTGAGACCACCACACACGTCTGAGACCACCATACACGTCTGTCTGAGACCACCACACACATGCCTGTCTGAAAACACCACACACATGCCTTTCTGAGACCACCACACAACATCCACAGCATTCTTCCTCAGACTAGCAATTGTAGTGTTACTGCCATGTGAGAAGGCTCAGAATCTTCTGAAAGGTGTTAGAAGGGTGATAAAAGCAAACACTGCAAGACCCCAGTGCTGAATTAACACCTACAGCCTTCATATAATGGTCACTGTTGGCATTCATTCAACACTAGAGATGATTGTGATGTAATATTATACACAATAATATACATATTTATATTCAAAACAGACCTGACCACAAGTGAAGTCCGTCGAAGCCATAAGAGTAGAGGTCGTCCCCAACCCCGTTGCCCCCCCAGCCTTCTCCGCCACCAGGGTATGGGGCATAGCCTTTGGTGGAGGCCCACCCAACCCGCAGGTGAGAGGGCTCGCTGGTCACAAAGTACTCCACCTGGTCGATCATCAGCTCGAAGTACCACTTCTTATACTGAGCAGAACCATCCCTCATTCCCAGAAAGATGTTGGGTCTCATACTGCAGGTGAAATGGAGGAAGTATAAAGAATCCCATACATAACACTCTGTTTTAAATGCTATAACTGTATTTTTAGTTATTCCTAGAGCCATTGGAAAAGGAATGCAATATAGTATGTAGCTCTATAACAGATATTGTATATAAATGATATAATGAGATCACACATTAACAATGAAATAATGACAGTAAGTAACTATTGTTTTTACCTTTGGACATCATTGACCAGTCGTGTCTGGAGTAACAGGTCTCTCTTTGGGAGCAGGTGATCACAGATGAGGTTCTGGTTGGCTCTCACTGCCACTCCGTTGCAGACACAGAGAGAGCAGAGCACATCGAGGATCTGGGCACAAACATAAGGCAGGCAAGGACATTACTCACTCACTCACATGTGAGGAGGCTGTAACCGAGCACGTCCTGAGCAAAGGACTCATTAATTTGAGCGAGGATGTGGCCTTGTTTGGGTGTGTTTCTACTCTTGGAAGGTCAGTAAGGGAAAGGCAGACAATACATAATATATTGCCTAAATGTACTCTTCAGTATGGTGACAAAACAATACATAAATATGTCACTTAGAGGTCATTTATCAGATGTTTATCAGAAGATCAGACTGCAGTCAGTCCAGCAGCCAATCGCCTCACTGGCCCAACCTTCTGCCCAAGACGTGGGGGGTCTGATTGAGGCATGACTGAAAGGGAGAACTAAAGCCAGTCCCATTTGTTTCAAGGGCCCTGCGTTCAGCCAAGCAGACAGAGTGGTGCACTGAAAATTATTGTTGCTACTTCATATTGACAGTACCTACTGCACCTCAGGCTCATGCAGGGCACCTCAAACTCAACACCTCAAAAAGCTTCTACTCCTTACCTGCTGTGCTGGCATGCCTCACGATGCTGTATATGCACAACCTGATCAAATGTGGTGCTCTAGGAAATAATAAAAAGTATCTCGCCTCCATTCAGTATTCTTATCTGCCAAGCACTATTTTCATAGTCAAGCACTGCATGTTCATATGGGATTTGCTGAACATCCAGGACACATCAGAATCCAGCTCTGCAATGTTCATAATTGTTGTCCTATGTGATGGATTAGAGGAAAACTACACAAAGCATTGTATTTGCAGCAGTGGTTTAAAGGGGTATGAAGGCAGTCAATATATATATACACACACACACACACACACACAGTCCCATAATTATTTGGACAGTGGCACAATCTTCATAATATGGGCTCTGCATGCCACAACAGTGGATTTGAAATGAAACAACTGCGATGCAATTGAAGTGTAGACTTTCAGGTTTAATTCAAGGGGTTGAACAAAAATCCTAGGAAATGTTTAGGAATTGCAGCCATTTTCCTACAAAGCCTCCTTTGTAGAAGTTCGAAATTTCAGGAGCTCAAACGTAATTGGACAATTATCTCAAGAGTTATTTCATGGACTGCATGGGCTATCCCCTTGGCTATTCCACCATCAATTAAGCAGGTAAAAAGTCTACAGCTGATTCCTGGTGTGGCATTTGTATTTGGAAACGGTTGCTGTGAACCCACATATGGTCAAAGGTCTCAATGAAAGTGAAAAAGACCAGCTGAAAAAAAAGAAATCCATCAGAGAGATTGATAGGAGAGAGAGAGATCAACAGATATATCTCAATAGATAGATAAAATTGTGTTGAAGTACACAAAATCTCCAGGTCCTTCATCAGCTGTATATATATCTCACACATATGAATATATAGAACTTGCCAAATGTTGATGAACCACCCACCCCACGCCCATATGTCCCCATAGCTAAGCCTTTAATTTGTAGTGGTATAATAATTATTATAATTTATGAAAATCAGAGATTTAGGTTGCTATGCATCTCCACCTTAGTTCTCAAGGCTCCACAAATGTGTATTATTGTGATTTATTATTAAGTGTATAAAGTAAGCAAAAGATAAATGAAACATTAGATATAAAAGAATGAAAGGTATTGGGCAAAAACCATTACATTAAGGGTATCAGGCCAAAATCATACCATTCCATTATATTTAAGCCATTTTTGCTATGTTGATTAAAAAATAGGTAAGAAACACCAATACACAAAAACATTCTTGAAATTGAGTTTTCTTTTTAAAGTACTCTTCAAATTTATCTTGGGATGATGGGATGAGAATCTCATTAGTTCTCCATATTCAGCAGTGATCTTATTTCCCTACAGACTACATGGGTTTCTCTGTTCAATAACCTTACAAATTTGCCTTGAAATTGGTTTGCAATGCTGTGGAAATGGTAATTAATAAAGGCAACCTTTCATCAGGCTCCACTTTGATGATGACAGCAGACCCACCACCCAGCCTTCTCCTCTGCAGCACGCCACCAGGATCTCATGATACTAGTCCCAGGTGGGTGAGGGTCAGGTTTTGGTGGTTGTATTTTCAATCCACTAAAACCCAATGAAATCAGCCTTGTTCATTAATCCCTCATGGGGATAACACCAGCACCCAATTTTCCCAAAACAGTGGCGCATACAAGCAGACAGGGGGCGCTAACCTTGTGGTTGCGGCCGTGTTTGTACAGCAGCGCGATGATGGACTTGATGTGCCCTCTCTGGATGATGTTGAGCGCCTCCGGACTCTCAATTAGGATGCAGTGCAGGACCTCCAGAATCCCTGAGGTGGAGTGACGGCCATTACAGCCCAGCACAAGGGAAGCAGGGAGGACAGAAGACAGCACATGATGGGTTTCATAGAGGGGCTGCAGTACCGCCATACTTCAAAGCACATCAGTTATCAGCAGAACGGTAATGACAGGCACGAAATGCATTCAGCCCTGCTGTCCATAGTTTATGCTTGTTTATGACTGCTAAGAAATGGCAGCCCTACCTGAGGATGACTCCAGTCTCTCCAGCTTACTGACCAGCCAGTCCAGGTTGTGGGAGAACTGTGTGCAGTTGTTCCTGTTCCCTCGAATCAGAGCAGCTAAAAATAATAATAATAATCAAAAATCGTACTTAGAAAAAATAAGCTACTGTAGAAATTAAAATCAAGCCGTTCCCTAAACCCCAGATCACTTAATCAAAAACCTCTCTTAAGCTTATTACCTTATCGAAAAATATGCTAATACCCATTTTGCATATTTTCAAATGTCACTCTCCTCTCAAGGGCAGAAGATGCATCAGGTTCAGACACCTCCACTTTCATGTATATTAATGGCAGTGTGTCTTATAGAAGGGGGGATGGTGTGGTGATGTTGATGTCAAGTGACCTGACAGGGTCACCTAGCTCAAGCAGCCGGAGGGAAGGAGCCGCATCCTGAATACGGAGAGTGAGATGGAGAGTGAGATGGAGAGTGAGATGGAGAGTGAGCTGGAGTGTGAGCTGGAGAGTGAGCTGGAGTGTTCACCAGCATGTGTGGGTGGGGGAGGGTTATCATGGGCGCAACTGCTCATGCAGATGAGGATGGATAGTGTGCTTTATCATGATGAAGAACCTCAGCAGGTATAAACAGCATGTGTATGTGTGTGTGTGTGTGTGTGTGTATGCACACAAACATACATTTTTTTACCATTACAGATCAGACAGTACACTGCAAGGTCAAATTCCAAAACCTGGAATAATGATCTGTACTACGCAAAGCAACATAGAGGTGGGTCTAATGAGGTCTAATGGGTCTTAGCGAAGGAGAATTAAGCATATGACACACAACCTACATTCAAAATGTCTTTTGTGACAGCCAAGAACCTTAATATAACCTCAATAATACAAAATAGACTCATTGTGCTACCATATGGCTAAATTGCATTAATGGCCCGTCAAGAGGTAAATCAGTGCTATGGCAACTGTGCATCATAATTGGAAGCTGTTAATATTGAGTATAACCTGGTTTGAACTCAACTCACTCTTGTACGCAATACTGCATGCAACATTCAACATCCCCCCCCCCCCCCACCCGGTAATGTTTTAAAAACTAGCAGCATCTTCGATGGGGGCTCTATTTTGTATTCAGAGCCACAGCCCCACTCGAGTCCCCATAAGAGTTTAGTGGATTCAGAAAAAGCCTATGAAGGAGACCTCAGATAAATCACAAATAAATCAGTCACACTGCAGGATATGGAATAGGGACTGCCAACTCTGCCAAGAGGTGGATAAAACACTAATGAACTAGTAAAACCACTCCTAATCCATTTAGGAGGATAATCAAAGTACTGCTGTGTGTGTATGTGTGTGTGCGTATGCACACAAACATATCTTATACACTTCACTCTTGAAGAAAAGCAGAACTAGCATTCTGGGTAATGTGCGGTGCAGGCTTGTGCCTGAGCAGAAGTGAGGGTCAGATGCCTGGGCTGCCTCACCCAGCAGCGCGTAGAGCAGGTGAAGAATGTCCTTCCAGGCCACACCCGCCTCCTCGCCCGCACACTCCCCGAAGTGCACCGCACTGTTGTACACGCTCAGCCGGTCGATGCAGTCCGACACCAGCGTCAGCATCCCCTAGGACACAGAGCGAGAGATGGGGGGATGAAGAGGAGAGAGAGAGAGAGAGAGACACTTCCCCTGGCACACTACATGTGCCCTTTTACCCAGAGTGTACTGCACACACTGAGGTGAGCTCTGGGCTTCTGGGAATTTGTAATCACAGAGCACACAGAAAATACAGGATCTGCTGAAAAGGATTTTCAGCTCTTCAATTCTGGTCATCAGCGCTGCAGCAAGAATGGCAGGACCAGACTGAATAAATATAAAAAGGAGGAAATAGCATTCTCAATTGTTAATTAAATGGCTAGAGACTCACAATGATTCAGTGAAACCATTAATATAGCCCATTCAATTAATGTAGCAAATCATAACTGCCCTATTAGTATAATTTTAGAAACTGGCCAGGAATTATCTGAAATGTGTGTGAAATGTATCTGAAACATTTACTTTGCTGAATAACCACTAAAAAGGGCTGAGATGGATGGGATGAGCCAATCACTAAATGTGGTCTGAGGACCATGGTGCATTGTGTTTCTAGTCTGAGCTCAGAGGCAGACCAGGACCAAAACACAAGAGGAAAGCCCCTGACATCTCATAACTGACAACAACAAGTACTGCCAGTTGGAGTATAGACACCAGCCACCTCACCCACAGCTAAAATCCCCACTTAATAAAGAAATAACCCTAAAAAAGTAAAAAAAACAGAGAAAGACAGAATCGTGGGTGTATCTGAGGAGCTGCTGATGGAGCCCACCTCCTGCTTGAAGAGGTTCTGCCGGTTCTTCAGCGATCGAAGTTTAATCTGCTTCTCCTCATGCTCCAGTTCAGCATCAGGCAGCTGGAAATAGGTGATGAGGTCCTTGAGTGTCTGGAGGACCTCCTCGATGGGGAGGAGCACTGCCATACGGTTCTTCCCAGTCAGGCCATCCAGATCCCTGAGAGGAGAGCAGAGCAGTTATCTCCACAAAGTGGTGGGAGGGGCCAGGCACCAGCACCAACTGACTTTAAAGCACCCAAGACCTCATCTGTCTTAAATTTACTAAAATTGAAAGAGGACAGAATATTGCTCTTGATATTAGTTATGAAAACAACCAGCAGAGGCACATTATTGACAACTGCTTCTGTTGATTTAAACTATATAATCACTGGCTCATCCACAGTAATGAAAGTTTCCCAGGGGGAATAAGCACCCGCTGGCTTTAGTCTGAAGTGTAATAGCTGTTCATTATGGAATAGCACAAAAGCATTTCCTCTGTAGGGTAATAAAAAAACTTGGATGCCACTTGATAAACACCATGTTCATCCATGCAAAACAGATGATGATTCATCTGCTATAAATAGCTGAATGAGTGTGGGTGTGTGTAGGTGTGTGTGTGTGTGGGTGTGGGAGAGTGTGCTCGTGTTTGACAGATGTGGAGATGTGGTTCCATCGAGATGACAATAAGGGCAGCATGTGACGTTGGGGAAAATGTGAGGTCAGAGGTCACGTTCTTCCTACTGTTTCTCATTGGTCAACCATGGCGTGAGATTTCAAATCCTTATATATCACGGGTGACCAAGCATACAGACACACGGGCAAATACATGAACCGTGCAAAAATATGCACAGGCAAACATACATTCATCCAAAGCCACACACACACAGAGTGACTGACTGAAAAAACGTTTCAAGTAATACACTTATGGCCAGTAATTTTATGGCCATTAAACCCAGTTGAAGGAGATCTGCTAATGTCTCTAGATGATCAAATACAGATCTGTCACTAAGGTCACTGTAAAATCCAAGCTGTAAAAGTGCGTTCATAGCATGATTACAATACAATATACAGTAGTGCAGTAACACGCTTCAGTAGTGCAGTAACACACTGCAGTAGTGCAGTAACACATCCACTGGCAATATCTTTCCAATATTTTTCGCCAGTTGTGAGGTGTTTACGTATGTGGTGGAATGTAGGAATACATGAATCAGTAGATCACGTGATGTGAAAGGGACATTAAGGTTATATTTAGGGCCCAGAGCAAGAGCAGAGTTCTGATCTGAAGGTGGGTGATGGCTGGAGGTCTGTCTGCCTGACCTGATGAAGCAGCTGAAGAGTCTGGTTGTGTTCCGGATGATGCGGGCAGCACGCGACTCCTCGTGCTGGCAGCGCTGGAGGGTGAAGCCGTCGTCCATGTGCCCTTCTGCATGAAGGTAGGCCTGAGATAGAGAAATGAAAGAAAGAGGTGTAGAGACAGAGGGAGAAAAGAGAGAGAGACAGACAGACATAGAGAGAGACAGAGAGACAGACGCTGTGAGCTTCACTCAAACTTTAACCAAATCAACACTCCAGTACCCAGGCCATGTCACTATGGCACAGAGGACTTACACAGATATTCATAAAAATTCAGCACAAAGTACTGAATATAATATTAAACAGAAAACAAAAACAATCATGAAATAGAACAATTACATATTTTAATTCCTTCATCATCACTGCCGATGGCACCGAAGGCCTTAAGCAAGCGGAGGACAGAATATGGTCCAGGGTGGGTTTCCCTGCAGTGGAGTGTGGGGAAGTGCCTCACCCGTCTCTTGAGGGGGCCCAGCCGGGCAGACTTCACGTCTGGTGCCTGGTAGGAGAGCCACAGGCCCGTGGCCACATGCAGGACGAAGCAGAGCGAGTCGCCGTACTTGATCTCAGCCACGCCCATACCCTCGATGTCCCGCCTGGGGCTCTGCTCCAGCTTCTCCTGCAGGATGAACGGACTGTGATTGCTTGTCGATGGAGACACCACAGCCATGTGTCCACCCCCATCCCCCAGCCCGCCCCAGCCGGCCAAACACGCCGTCTCCCACTGGCACATTTAAGCAGGTTTGGCCCGTTGTTCTCCAGCACAAAGGCACTGTGTCTGCAGACTGCTCCCCATATCGACAAACTACTCCCCATGATGCATCTACAACACTGGCCCACACAGGAGAACAGCTACGGTGCATGACCCGCATAGAACACGCGTGACCGGCATAGAACACGTGCGACCTGCCTAGAAGACGTGGCCGACGACACAGACATGACAGGCTTAGCTGACGGAGCTGGTAACGCTTAGTAACAGAGACTGGGAGAGCCGGCCTGCCATCCTCATCTCAGTGATTATGCTGCACATTCTCATCCCAGTGATTACTTTTCCAGGAAATGTTCTCGTCATTGCTGAAGACCCCTCAAAGAGCCTGTAGCCAAACTGTCACCAGAGGCTGAGAGCGTCCCCACGCATCACTGAGTGGGACAGGCTCCCCGAATGCAGAGTGCTCCCCATGGCATGCTTAATTATGCCAGGCAGCAGGTGCTGGGAGCTGTGCACGGGCAGGCCGCTTGAAAAAACGACCCAGCCAGATTTAGAGCGGTCAAGGACTGCAGAAAGGCTGACCTCCCTCTTCAAGATGACTCATGATTACCATAGCCCCCACAGAGAAGGCTGGGGGGGGGGGGGACTGAGACAGTGACAGACAGAGAGGAAGAGGAAGAGATACAGAAAGAGAACAAGAGATGAAGAGAGAGAGAAACAAAGAGCAGCGTGTAAGAAACCTACAGGATATCCAGAGGCAGCGTTGAGGAATCATTACCGCATTTTTTTTTTCCTTCAACGAAGCGCGAATGTACCAAGAGAACAATAATTGGATAACAAATCACTCGCTGTTGGAATCTGTTGGGAAGCCTCCAGGTAAGTAAAGGTTACTCTCCAGTAATTAGTCTGAACTTGAAAGACCCGTTAAGAGCCTGTCTAATCATGACTAAGAATCAGAGCAGATGGAGTTATGATGCTTGAGGGTTTGATTAACCTGCTTGACATGTCCACGTCACACTTCAGCCAAGGCAGCAGATGAAAAGCTTTAAGGATGAACTTGTTTAAGTTACCTCTCCTACAGCTCTACACAATTGCATCCATAGTAACACCATTACCAGCATCAGTACCAGTTGTTGTCACAAAAGCTACAGAGAAGCATCACTGCTTCAGGATCAGCGAGAATCCTTCAACAGTCGGAACACATGGCCAACATGGACCCAGGCCTCCAGACCCCCCAGCCAAGGCAGAGCGAGCAGACACCTTGGAAACACGCAAGCAGAAGGCGGTGGACGCCGTGTCCGACCTCTCCCTGTCCTGCAGAACCAGGCCTGAGTCATCAGTCAGGGCCAGGTAGTGGCCGGTGGTGAGGTGGCGTAGACGGAACGTCTGCCCCCAGCGGATGTGACTGCCGCACCAACTACAGAGAACACACACACGCACACACACAATTTCAACTCATTAACACTGTATGAACTCCCAGAAGCTACAATATCTGCAGTGAAAGTACATGGAAAAGCCTCTTACAGACAAAATTAGCAGAGGGGGACATTTCATTTACTGCAGCAACTCATACTGTGAACAAAAAATAAAAGCACTAAAATCTTTAACCGAACCAATAAACTAATTTAACCGAATTTAACCCAAACAATAAACTAATTGCAGGAGGGCTATGTTTCACGGCACTCTTCATCATGAGAACAGAAGCATAATTAGTCAGTGTGAGGCGAGAGACACGGACCTGATCCGTAGAGGTTCCAATCGCCATAGAGACCGGGCCTGGACTCCCACTTTGCCGGACTCGTAGTTGACTATTCTACAAGATAAAAACAAAACCACATTAAACAACCACCTTTTCTCTCATAACTGTTGCCAGTAATTAAGCTGCATACTGGGCTCATAAGCAAGCATGAACACTTTAAGATTTCTGTGTACTGTTTTATACTCTGGGGCTTAATGGTGGCTATATATATATATACATATACAGCCAACAGGCCAACTAGCTGGCCTTTGCCTTGTGTAATCCTCCAATATGAAGGTGAAATACTGAAAGCTTGGGTACTACAGCACAAATTATAATGAATCTCTAAACTGTAAACGTGCTTTATGCAAAAAACAAGAATCTTCTTACTGACAGTAGCATTAGGATAGACTGTGTGTGATGCTAAAAGATCTGCATCTGGCAGGTTGGCAGGTTTCCATGGTGAGGTATCCGTGTCTTTTCAAGCCTGATCAGTAATTCAGCATCTGAGCCCTGTGGAGCTCCTATAAAATGTTTGATGTTCCAGATTGAAGATTGAGAGATGTTTCATTGAGAGATGTTTCATTGAGAAATGTTTCACTGAGATCTCCTTTTGTCTGCACAAATACAGATGGATACTTCACAATGGCATCAGGGACCTCAGCTGACTCCTGACTGGTTGAAGACAATTTCAGCTATGCTTGATGTTATGCACAGATCCTTCAGGTAAATCCATGGGTCTTCTTTGTATGGTAGGACGTGAGTAGGACTTTATATCACTTCAACTCAGGTTATTGTAATTGAAAGAAAAAAAGAAAATCCAGCCAATAAAGTTAGACAATAGACAATAAAGTTAAAACAAAGTTACGATGTTTAGACAATAAAGTTAATTCTATTCTATACAAAAACAGTGAGGGTCTGGCCATTTCCACCACATAACTACATAGATCATCATTGTTCAGCACATTGACCAGGTGAGACTTGTGTAAGAAGTTAATTTGCAACTGGGGAGCCAAAGTCTCCCTTGTCGGCTCTGAAAAGTAATGTATCTTGTGGAATGCGTAAGACACAAAGGTTTCTACATGTACATTTCTTCTATCCATTTCATAAAGGACATTTTGGGTATATTGGAAATAACATTCCTTCTTACAGAAAATACTGCACCCTTGCTGTTTTACTTCTATACCTCACCACTGCAGGAGAGCATGTTCTTAATTACATTTTCATCACTTGTTGAAATCAGGACAACATCAACTGTGGACTTGATCTGAATACAGAACCTTGGGTTGGGCATGCAAACTTAAACCAATGATTCATCGCAAAGGTGGAATTAGTGACACGATGGACATCTCATTTTTATTGTTTCAATTTGATTGAAGTTACAGGTTTAGTAGGATATTTCCCAGAAATAACCTGCAGAAAGGAAAATCTTCCATTTTATATGTCATGGAGAACTGTATTTCTTCCAGAGCATTAATCATAACATTATGATCCAGAGCATTAATCATAACGTTATGATGCAATGGTCCAAAGGCATCTCAAAAAACACTAAAACATTCAGAAGATTCACATATAAAATCTTCAGTTCCTGTCTTTAAATGGAAGAGATGTTAATTCACACCTTAATGCTAAATATAGGCCTTTTGTTTATCTGACAAAATCCCACTGTCAACAAGCCATGAAATATCCTAGAAAAAAATGCTTATAAAACCTTATATACAGATGGAAGGAGCTAAATGTCTCACAGTGTAGACGGTCTGGTCGGTTATCTTTCTTTGGTATCTGACTAAGTGCACCCTTCTATGACAAGGTACTGTTTGATGAAAAACAGGTATTAAATATAGATGCCAACGTTTAAGCAGAATGATGTCTCATGGTTTTCAGGGTTTCAAATGTGACCTGATCTAGGCCACTACACTCGTTATTAGGGAATTGCCTAATTACCTTTTCAATCTCACCTGCAGTAAAGTTTGATGTAGATGACAAGTACGTTGTATCACTTTCAAACTACTCATATCAAGGGGGCAGTTCTAAAAAGAAACACTGGTATTTCTATTATTGTTTCAAATAATTCGAAATGCTTGAATAATTCGAATAATTTGAAATCCTCAACAACTTCTATGGTCAAGAACTTGGCTTTATTAACTGGTTGGTAGAACGTGGGGAGAACATCTTACAGATTCACGTGGTTAAAGTCCCCTGCCTCTACAGCTCGTTAGCTTTTAGCGTATTTGGCACTCTTGCCCTGATTTTGTTTCCGCGTTTCCTTTTGTCTTCAATCCAGCTCCACCCACCGCTGCATGCTGGTGCTCGGAAGATCCGCAACTCACCGAGCATTGCCTCCAAATTTGATGGTAAAATTTACATGGGGCATGTTGTTTGGCTCCCCAGCTCTGCTGAGCTGTAATTTGGTATTGTTCTACTGGCAGTAATAGTGCTAACTTTAATGCTAACACTGGTAGCTCAAGAAGCTGCTGCACTGTTGTGTGCCGCCATTTAAGAGTGAAGTTTTCCTTCCTTTGTTCCCATTTCAGATCAAGGCCTTTGAGAAAGAGCTACGCTCATATTTATGGACTGCCCATTCACTTTATGAATATGTAAGTGTTAAAGTGCATGTTGAATATTTACGCACACTAATGACAGTAGGAATATCAAGTGTGGTGGGTAAGCAATGCCACTACCATCTTGACACACATATTCGCACACAGACAGACATACGTGCAAGGACACACATATACATATACACGCATGCAACAGGCATGCTCCCTCATTAATATGAGTGACTTACTGCCAAATAAGGAAAATCCATTATCCACCTCACTCCTCTATCTCAGTTACAGATACGGTGACCCCACCCAAACAAACCCTCAGTTGCATTTCAGAGGCAGAATGTCTTGAATCACAACTGGAGACCAAAACCTAATCTCGCAGACTGTGCGTCACACGCCGACGAGCTAAAAATAGTCCTGGCCAACCTGGAGGAAGAAGGAGAGTCCTGCCAGATCTCGGGTCGCTCAGGAGGGCGTTGGGGCCCTGCCGTGACCTCAGACCCTGTACAACCAGGCTGAAACTGCACGCTTGCACACACATATTCCAGCTGCATGTGTATAGGGGCTTCACACACACACACACACACACACACACACACACACTGCTTGTCTATAGGTGTAGCCAAATTCATACACACATTTATACAGACATGATAAATGACCCTTCATGCAAGGGCAATTAGTCCTACACTCCACTGTTCTACTATCTGCTCTCCGTTAACCATCTGCAGCAGATTGCAACAGATTAATATATTGTTATACTATATACTGTATACTATGGATGGCACTTGTAACCTGAGACAGGATTGATTAGTACTGATTTCTGTAACTCAGTTTTAATTGGCTCTCTGTCAGTAGTCGACCCTTGCATGAAAAATACGAGAATGTGGTGTCAGCTAAAATTCTAAATACTTAATGTTTCTTTTGTGAATGTTCTCTGATCATAATTGCAGGGTTTTCTAATACTTTCTATTTTCTATTTTCAAAAGCAAAATTTGGGCAAAATGCTAAAAATATTTCTCTGATATAGAAATATTGTAGATCTTCTAAACTCCTGTTGCATAACCATAAGCACACATTTCATATTAAAGCATAGTTAATCTTATAGTGTCATTTAGAAAACCAATCATAGCAAAAAACTTGAAGAACACCCAAATGTCATGGCTTACATACTAGTAAACCTAATTGCTAAGGTGCAATCAACAAATAAGAAAACAAAAATGCAACATGAAACTATACACTGGGTTAAACCTGTTACAAAACCCTACAGAAATGAGTGGAGAAACATGATGTGCAGACAGACGAGCATTCCATATTATAAAATTAATGCGTTTGTCTATATAAAAATGATATGCAGGCTCAGATTTGACCAGACCTCAATTTTGAATCAAGATGGCAAGAGCAAAAGATCAAAGTGATTGTGAAAGTGGGTTCAGTATTGGAGAAAAGATCAAAGTGATACTGGATGTGCATTCAGTGTCGGATGGCTATGGAAGTGAGGAATTCTCCAATAGGACCTGCGGCTAAAGTGACGTCTGCATGTGGATATATTATCTAATGTATTATGTACATAAGACATGAGTAAATACTTGGGAATTGAGGTGGCTGTGATATGTAAGGAGAAGAGAATGGCATGTTTTGGGTTCACTATATCAGTCCTGTGGGAGGTCAAGTCCACATGGGACAATGGGATGAGTAGAAAAATTAAACAACTACTGGAAATTTTACAATAACACGTTAGGTAGTGCTGCCCGACGACATCATCAAAACACTTACTGTAAGAATCTTTCTGAAGACCGATTCCAATGCAGCTCTAGAGACCTGTGAACTGTCTCTGCTGCCTCATGGTGGACCAGCACTTTCACAGGACAATTTGTGAGTCTACGTAATGGTTAGGAGTGAAGGGAAAGTGCCATCATGAGCAGAGTGACATGATTTCTAGTCAGTAGTTTGCTCTTGCCAAGCAAAGATTTTCTTTGGGGAGCTGAGTTTGAGTTGCTGGACATGTTGGGTCTGCCATATTTGTTATACTCTGTGTGCTCTTTCACTGTTATTTTGCAGCAACAATGAGAGCTTGTGGATTAAACAGTCAGTATTAACAAAACACTTCAAATAATCAAAAGAGTGGTGCAGCTTTTGTTACTCCCTTCTTCATGCAACACAGTCAGTTCAGCCCCTTAAGGGAAAATAAGAACTATTCTAAAATGTGCTTCAGCAAAGTCAAGAAACTGTAAATGCATTAGCAAACCTCTTTGTCAAGCACTGACAGACCAACAGTAGTAACCGATTCTATTGTGGCTTACAGCTGCTATACCTGGGCTATGCCTATATCTGTCAAATATTAATTGAAGTGTTACAGAAGCAGATGTTTAATAGCGAGCAGGAATAACAGTCAAGTGATGGGCTGGTTCTCCTCGCACAAGCTGTTCTGCTCACTCTTGGGTGTCAGCTTCTCCATGCGAGAAATCAGTTTCCTTGCTCACAAATTTTGAGCTGCACACACACACACACACACACACACACACACACTGCTGATGTGTCTATAGGCACTGCACCCACACACATGCTGCTGGTGTGTCTATAGGTGATGCTGTGTTTATAAGCGATGCGCCCCAAAACATCCATGCACACAAACACACACACACACACAGGTTATGTGTTTATAAGCGATGCACCCCAAATCATCCATGCACGCACACACACACACATGCACTCACACACAGTTGTCTATGCGGCAATAAAACGCACACATGTGAAACGCACAAACGCACAAATTACGGGGACAGATTTTGCAGTTTGAGGGAAGAGAGGCCACTGAGCTGGATGTGCTGATTCATTAAAGATCAGCGCACAGTTGCCACTCAATGGCTATGAAACACCCACCACACACCTACACTTGCAGGGCGCTAGTGTGCTAGTGCATCTTATGCACATTTTACAAGGGTACAATTACTGACGGTAGCCAAACTGTTGCCATACGCTCTTAGCTACTCTCTACCTCTTTCTTCACTGGATACTGATATTTCTCTGGTGGCAACCCATTCCCCCCGAGGCAATGAGACTGATGTGGCTGGAGAGACTGCACTGTGATGAGGGCACCTGGCACAGGATTTTTACACATCAAGATGGGAAACGCAGTTTTTGACTGTTATAGTCAGCAAAAACGAGATGAGAAATCATCAAGAGATACATTAGTTCATTCAGTCATTCATTCATTACCCACACTTCTGAACTGTAATTTAAATAAAGATTATTCCCAACTAATCCAGTCATTGGGATTGATCCATGCGATCAGTATAGACTGCACGATCCCACGCACACTTGAGACAAAGCCCGCGATTCATCGGGTTTGTCTGAACAGCTGTGTCTCGACCCAGGACCTGCAGGCTGAGAGACGAGGCTCCAACACCACATTGCTCTGTCAAAGCCCTCATCTGCTGACTAAAGCTGTTCATTATGTCGAGCAATATTTGACTCCGGTGCGACGGAAATGAGATTCGGCCTTCCGAGATTTGGCCTTCCATCGCACGGCCACTGCAGGAATGAAAACGAAGATGGAGACACTGCCGCTCGTTCCGGAACGGGTACAGATACACACTGTGCATTTTCCCCTTGCGTGACCAGTGGACATGGACATTCGGTCTAGATTCCCACCTCTGCTGCTCTTCGCTCTGATCTGAAGCCGGGATGGTGAGAACCTCGTCATGCCCGTGGAACAAGCGTATCACATGACCACCAAGGAGATATCCTACGGGACAGCAGAAGAGAAGATTAATCACAGCAGGAATGCAGCTCTGGCTAAGTGAGATGTGCATCAAATCTCCCTGATGTGGCAGAACAGAACAGCTTTTCTAAGGTAACTGGCATTGGGGATTATGGGTTTAGGTATTAGGAGGGGTGGGAGTTTGGGATTGGGTGGTAGAGGGTTTTGGGATTTGGGGTTGAAACAGGGGGGGTTCATTCATGGCAAGGGTGGGGGATTTGGGGATGGGGTTAAGGGCAGGGGTTGTTGTCCAACAGCATGCTTCACAGGGGAGAACGCAGGCATACTGAACCTTCCTCCACGCTGCTGCCCGAGCACGTTGGATGAACGTTCCACAGTGTCTGCATGAAGGACGCGTCCACCTGAACACTGCCGTTGGAGAGTGACAGGTGCTGGGGGGAGGAGAGTAAATCAGTTACCATGGCAACACACCCGTGACACACATGACCATTTTAGAGTGTGCTTTCAAGGTAAAAAAAAAAAACTTTGAGCATGTCATGATGGCAGAGTGATTTGGAAAATGTGACATTTACCCAATGACCTTTTGGAATCAGCAGCAGTTTCAACACCAGATTTATCACAGTCTCCTCTTAAAATGCTGGATGCCTTTACCAAAAGTATCAGTGCATGGTGTGTTTAGTACATTCCAAACTCTTCAATTTTCTTAGGCTCTTAAGACGATTGTCATTAAAAAAACAGAATTTTGTTGCGAAACATCTGTTGGGAAACATCTGGACCTGAAACATGTATTCTGGAACCTCCACTGTCAAGTTCACCATTCATCTTGATTTTAAACTTTGCATGGAGGAAACCACTGCAGAAAAGTCCAGTTGCCCACAGTGGAAGTCGACATGCATCGATATACTTCCATTTAAAAAAAGAGCACTGGACACTTATTATACTGAACCCCAGTTTGTGCTTAACCTTGGCTAAGTGTCCGATTCCAGGCATATGGCAGAGGCTTCTGGAAGCCAGAAGGGCTGAAGCTGCCAAGGTCTGAACAGAGCCCATGACAGCAGCGGTGGGGCAGCACTAGGGCAGCAGTGGGATCAAGAGGGCAGCAGGAGGGCACATGGTGGGCTAAACAGGACCTTCACTGGAGATGCCTCAAGTGGTGAAGAGCCTCTACCAAGATAGAAGATGTGACCTCTGCTTCCATGTTTAATGTGGCAGGATACGCCCGCCACATTATTACATTTGTAATGTCCTAGATGGCTTCACTGCTGGGGTAAGGTTTCAGTGATGATCATGTGTTTTTATTAGCAGCCCTTGGTTGATGAATACAAATGCAGGACAAAAATACTTAATCGTTATTGCAGCATTCTGAGACTCACAAGGTAGCGCTCAGATGACACGCTGACGAGGATCAGGTCATCACCGATACGGACTTTCTCCCCTTCAGATCTCTGCTTAGAGGCAGGATGGATAGTCCACCAACATGCCTCACCTGTACACACACACACACACTGCATTGGCTTCTTTCAGACTTTCAGCTACTATTCCTACATGTTTATTAAACATCATAAATGGCTCTTGTTATGAAATTTCTCAAAACACCTGAATGTCAAAATAAACACTGGAAAAATCATGAAGATGAAATAACCTTGTCGTGTCTGATTTGAGTACTCACAGTAGCAGGCAAAAAAAAGTCAGAAAGAAAATGCAAAAATCAGCCTTCTGCTCTTTACCACTAGGGAGTGTGTTAATTAATTATGATGTGGTGACAACACAATTTAAATACATGTACTAAGATAGCAAGTGGCATGATTCTCTCACTGTCCCTCGTTCTGCTTCCTCTTGGAAAAGGGGAGAGCAAAGAGCTCCTCAGGGCTTCGGTTGCTAGCACCATAATTTGTATCACTCACACGATGAATCATTTTAAGGTGATTCAGCACAACGCTCGCACTGTACTGTGCCCAGTTCTACCTCATTTGCATTTCAGGCTGTTTCTGCCTTTATATTCCAAAAACAGCCACCACAAAGGAGTTACACCACTCTTTGCCCCTGACAAGAAAGAAGCACTTATCGAAGTAAATAGCCTATGATCATGCAAATTGGTTATTGGCAACTGGACTTTCGTGATACACTACGGTTTGGTCATGGTGAAAATGAACATGTATCATTGACAAATTGTGTGATTTTTATTTTGGCAAAACATAATTGGTTAATCTTTTTATGACATTTAAAACTCAATCTCAGTGAACCATTTTAATGTATAACTGTTCACATAATATGAAGTGCTATGTTCTGCTTCTTTAAAGAACACAGTAGGCCATATCTATACATCAGACACCAACCAACATGTCATCTGGCCGATCAGTTGATGTTAAGTTTCCTGCTGATGTGATTCCAATGTGATGCTGTTTTAAACAAAAATCAATCATACGTTTGGGACCTAAAGGGCACTAAAAACCTGCATTGTGAAAATAGCATGTCAGCTTTGTGAAGGCTTGCCTGTAGAGTCCTCCTGAAGGCCCACGTCAAAGGACAACTTATCTGTCAGAGACCTGGACGTCTTCAAACAGGTCAGGTACTGCGGCAACGAGGAGAAGCAGCACGTCAGACACACATATACATACGTGGCCTAGTGCTCGCTCTCACGGCGCAGGAGTACAGAGACCAACGGCGGCTGCTCACCATCCCACTGAGGGAGTGCCGGAGGAGGATGGCGTGTCCATACAGCAGCGTTCTGTGTCCGCCTCCATGGGCTGCCTGCAGGGAGGGGATTGAGTGGCGTGTTACATCAGCGCAGGCTGGGACAGTGCAGTCGAGGCTCTACCTGTCCTCAGCACCCCAGGGCCGCACAGTTCCACGTCCCGCCCACTCCGACACACCTGACTCAGCTCGGGAAGGCCACGGTAATTACCTGATGGGCTGGATCAAGTGTGTCAGATGCGAAAATGTGCGTGGTACATGTACATTCCCCGGGGGAATGAGAATCAGGGTCTTATATCACTGGACAAGCAACGAACGCAGCAGAGCAGGTCTCAAGCGCAGTGAGCAAAAACGGAGTTTCTATGGAGACTCTAAAATGAAGAGCGGTCAAAGATGAGCCACGGGAGCGGACAAGCAAGAAGATGTTCTACCGCTTCACTCCTGACTCGGTTTGAAATTTGGCACATTAAATATATGCATACAAGTAAGCACATCCAAATGCTGCATATGCATGTATTTGAAAAACTGTGCATGCCACCCCACTGAGAGCCCTTCTGACAGGTCTCACAGAGCACCAGGGCAAAGGGGTTGGGCAGAGGGGACTTTGTATCTGCATTCAGCTCTATACCACAAGACTTACTCACCTTTCTAATGAGCCTCTATGGTAGGCATTGAAATAAGAGAGGAAAAAGTTACATTGACCTTCTGCCTCAGATGCTTACGACAAATTTATTAAAGGTGCACGATCGATATGGTCTATAAATCAGATGGCACTATTTCTACCACCAGCTGAAAAAATCTATTTTTGAATAATCTCTAATCAAGCTTTATAATTATGCTATTTCTGTGATGATTCTGTCATTTGGTTTTCTTTGAAATGACTACAGTATACAAGATCAAATTGTGAATTATTAGGTTTCTATTAATTATACATAATTATTCTTTCTTAATTAACTGCTGAATCCATCATGTGACAAGAAACTTCTCTGCTGCCAGACCTATGGTATGTGATGTATGAGCAGTGGAGTTGGTGTGTGTGTTTATGCATGTGTATGTGTTGCTATGCATGTGTGTTCATATTTATGCATTCATGTTTGTATTTAAGTGTGTGTATGTGTATTTATGTAAGTGTATATATCTATGCATACGTGTGTGTATTTATGTAAGTGTATATATCTATGCATACGTATGTATATATGCATGTATGTGTGTGTATTTATGCACATGTGTGTGTACTGATGCAAGAACATAAATACTGTTGAAGTCTTAATGGCCTCGGTCCTGACAGGCTTGTGGGCTTCTAACTTAGAGGCACTGACTGCTGCTAAAGCCGCCATCATGAAGACAGGCATGTGCGGCCTCCCTTCAGCCTGACGGCTGCATCCTGCAGTGGACTTGCCGTCCTGAGGAGACAGTTCTACCTTTGTCGGGCCTGTGGGGCTGTGGGCCTGTGGGGTTGTGGGCCTGTGGGGCTGTGGGCCTGTGGGGCTGCGGCCCTGTGGGGCTGTGAGCCTGTACGGCTGTGGGCCTGTGGGTCTGTGGGCCTGTGGGGCTGTGAGTCTGTAGGGCTGTGGGCCTGTGGGGCTGTGAGCCTGTAGGGCTGTGGGCCTGTGGGGCTGTGGGGCTGTGGGCCTGTGGGGCTCTGGGCCAGTGGGGCTGTGGGGCTGTGGGCCAGTGGGGCTGTGGGGCTGTGGGGCTGTGGGCCAGTGGGCCTGTGGGGCTGTGGGCCTGTGGGGCTGTGGGGCTGAGGCCCTGCAGGGGTTCTTCTGTGAGGGAGTGAGTCTCTGGCACCAGTCTGGCCCCGGTGGCCAGTCCAAGGAAATATCATCGCCCCCGTCAAGTTGCCTTTAGTCATCAGCTTCACGCAAGCCGTTTGAACCTCTTTTTATGTCAACAGCATACCATAAAAAACCCTATCATCTAGACCAAGGGGATAAGTGCCCTTCATCTAACCTTTCAGAAAGGGCTGTGTGGGTTTACACTGATTCAGAACTGGTGGAAAGCTTTCTGTCTCCCGAAAGGGTAAAACTCTCTCTGAAAAGTATGATATTTTTAGCAAAAGGAAATAGATCAAATGCAAAGGGCAAAAGTAAAATATGGGAACAACCTGATAATACAGGTCCATATTCAGAAGAAATAGAAAAGACAACTTCACAAAGAACTGTAGAAAAATAAGTTAAATGCAACTTTAAAAATTCCAGTTATCATATTCTCAGCCCACTTCTTGTGGTGCTTAGGCAACGCAAGTTTGTAGACATGAGGAATGAAGTAGCCAAGTTTAAACCCCTTTAGTTTAAACTGTTCCAATCATAAGCTGCATCCCCATTTTTGCCCTTCTGTCACACAGCTGTAGACTAGCAGACCATCTAGTCAGTGTCTCCCTCACCTAATCACGTCTAGCCCCACCCCCACCTGTCATTCATGTCTTTCACTCATTCACTCATGTACACATATTTTGGATTCCCATGTGTTCTCCTGCCAATTTGCAACCATGCCCCTTGTAATCATTGTCACCTGTTTCCAGTATAGTTCCCTCGTTATTCTTGTGTATTTCTGTGGACTTTGCTTTGTCAATGCAGCCTGTGATAATTTGTGAGTGTGTGCTTCTGACTATGGTTTAAGGAGCATTATTTGCCTCAGTGTTTGTTTGATCTTCTGTTCATTTCCCTAGTTGCGTTACCTTCTATAAGTATGAGTACTCGTGAGTATGTCTGAGCCTGTTGTACATGTTGATCGTTTGTCTCTTATTGATGTATCCGGCTTTCTGACCTTGGACCTTTCAAATGACCATGACTCTGGATTTTCCGTGAATAAATCTCGCTCTTCTCGCCGTTTGTGTCCGCCCTCTCATCTCTCAACACCGGAGGCGTTACACAGATATCGATGGATTTTACAGTTTTCCATATGCTGTAAGGATAGGATATGTTTGACCAAACCTGCCCTGATAGGTAAATGTATCTCTCTTAAAGTCAAACTCAGAGTAGTGTGGGCATCAGATAAGTCCTCCTGGATGGTACAGTACTCTGTGCCAAAGCTCTAATGCTGAATGGGAATTAATTGGAACAGGATACAGATGAACTAATGAAGTATAATGCATCTTAATTTTAAAGTCAGAATGAAACTGTAGGAAACCTCAGGTCTATCTATGCTGCCTTTTCAAAATCGCCTTCATTCCACCATCTTAGAGGCAAGAGAAAAATGTATTCACTAGCTAGACAACTTATGCAAACATTTTTCCAACCAGGAATTACATAAGCTTTAAATAAAGATGATGATCTCAGGTTGAATCTGTGACATGTCCCCAAAGAAAAGTGTAAAAGTCACAAGTCAAAACCTTTCAAGCTTTCAAACAATTCCTAAATAAGACATCACTGAAAACAGATTAGCCGCACTATATCCCAGATTTACTGACTTTGTCATCCAAATCCATGAGCAGACAGGTTGAAATGGCACACAGTGCAAAAGGTTTAGTATCTTAGTATCGCGTATAGTATTTTCCTTGTAGGGAGCTGGGAGGACAGCTGTTCATGCCACCTCACAGGCACCCTGAGCCAGGGCTTGGTCTTGAGCTTGGTCTTGGTCTAGCATTACACAAGTACAGTAGGATTCAGGAAGCCCGTTGGACCTCTCAAGCTGAAAGCCATTGGTGATTTTGACTCTGTAGCAGACATTATTCAGGATGGATTACTCAAAGGAGCACTGCTAAGATGTCACTGCTTCTCTGTGCCTGTATTTAATACTTGTATAATTTTGCCAAAGAATTCATTTTTAGCAGCTTTCATATACTTTTTTATATAAACATTTTGCTTTGTTGTAATCGTTCGTTCTATTTTGTTTGTCATGTCCACTGTTTTTGGCGGGGATTTGTGTGTTGTTGGCAAATTGACCTTGGACCATTCTAACACCGATTATGGATTTGCCCTAAATAAATCTCGCTCTACTTGGTGAATGCATCCGCCTTGTGATTGCTCCACATCTAGACCAGATCACAGATAAACTGGTTTAGTCCTGTGTGAACTCAAACCAACATACAGAAACCACAGCAGCTGCGCAGTACTCACGTCATTATTTTGGCCAGTTTTGGCCAGCATCTCCTGCAGTGCCCTTACAGAAAGCGACTGCTCCAGCACAAAGGTACAGATGCACAGGTCTGGTGGGACATACTGAAAAAGACAAACAGAGAGAGTGTGAGAGAGAAATTGGGCTACAAGAAGAGTCCATTACAATTCAACCTGGATATTTACTTCAATACCAAAGAAAATACCTTGGAATGTATGCTCAGTAATTATAGGAATGAGAAGTCTCGTGAGCAAGCACTTGCTCCAGCCTTAGCCACATACTAATCTAATGATGATAGCAGTGACACTGATGTATACCCCTACCGTGCACACTGTACATAATGAGCAGTAATGAATGGTATTCTTAGATTCAGAATGAAATCTTTGAATCTATCCACACACACACACACACACACACACACACACACACACGTACACACATACATTACATGCACACAAACATTGCCTGCACTGCACCGCCACACACACACACACAGACTCACCCACACACACAAGCATTTATACAGTCCTCAAAAGTCCACTATGTTCTTGAAGCAGCGCCAAATCCATTCATCAGTGCCTGAGAGTAGGAGCTCCAGGAGAAGAGTTGGGCTATTCCAACGTACCGCACTTGCAGTATTTATGATGCTATAGCATAGATACAAGGAATCCATTTTAAATTCCTGGCTTGATAATAGATATTTGGATATGATTCTCATGCACAGGAATGAATATCTAATGGTAACAAGACAGTTAAATCCATTTGAATGCTGACTTTTAACATCTTATTTCATTAAAAAAATGCATCATGATGCATGTGCCACTGCACTGATACCAAATATTCTGCATCAGTAAAATGTTCATCAGAAATGAAGAGACATGCTGGAAATTGTTCACACAGTTGTTCACAAAGATCCTGAAGTGCTTTGGTGCCTGTCTCTACTCTAACAATAAAGAGAGACTGAGACTGTTGAGCTCCCTGTGGATCCAAAGACAAAAGGAGAGGGGCCTTCATCACTTAAAGAGGAGGAACCAGTCAAAAATGTGCTTGAGAAGAAACACAATGTCACAATGTGAGAAGAACCAAGGACTCAAATGGAAATTCAAGCATTATGGTCTGTAACGCATACAATAACAAATAACACCTTCCAAATAGCTGACAATACTGGTTTTTAGATGTAATATACCAGTATTCTATATTAATATTGCCTAGTACTCTTTCTGAGAAAACAATGTCTAAGCATCTATAGCAAGACTCTATTCATAAGAACAGTTAAGACTGGTCTGCTTTTCAGCACATCACATTTTAAACTGTGAGCTATCAAAGACAAACAATTTTAAAAAATCAGACTTTTTATGTATTACTCTGTTTAACCGACAATGTTTAAGCTCCTCAATCAGGCAGAAATGACTGCAGCAGTCTGGCATTTATATCCCGACAGAGTGACACTAATTTGGACGAGCTCATGTCATCAATCCTTGCCAAAAAGGCAGTTAGACGTGCACACAGGAACCCTCATCCCAAATACGGCGGACAAAGTGGAGAAGGCACCCTACTGAGGTGACTCGGGAGGTGTCAGGCTGGTGGCGAGAGAGGAGCAGAGGAGGCCAGAGGAGAAGAGGCTGAGCTGAGATTTGGGCCGTGAGCCAACGGGGACAGCGCTACAGCAGGCTGACAGTTTGAGGTACGGGGTGAGCACGACCCTGCAGTAAGATAAATGGAGTGCCCCTCCACCACTCCCCTCATCCCCCGCAAGAAGACATAATAAATAAATAAAAACTTGGCTAACTGGATCATGCAGGTCCAATTCAAGTTCTGCGCCAGAACTTTTATACTGCTCTATATTCCTCAAGTAAGAATAGCACACTGACTAAAATGCAAGTGAAGCTAAAAAAAAACAAAACCATATTTCCTACTTTATTGCCAAATAAGCCATAAGATTTACTAACTTAGCTGTAACATCATATGTACATACAATGTCCATATAGTATAGTTCATATAGCTCATCAAACCTGATGTTTAGTACTTCTTGTACTTTAAAAATAGTATCAAACCCTAATTAAGAAAGAAGCAGAGAGTTCCCATACACAGTTAATTACATTTACTTACAGCATTTGGCAGAGCTCGTATCCAGAGTGACCTACAGGAAGTAAATCCAGCAGTACTGAGTGGGCATGCTTTCTTTAATCAGTATGTATGCTCCTTGGGAGTTAAACCCCTGACCCTGGTGTTTCTCTGTTAGATGAGCCACCTGTTTTGGGGATCAGTCCAACACTGAAATTCGTAGCAGATATGACTTAAACCTATGTACCTTAAACCTATAAACCTATGAGATTTTACATTCACTATGCCCGATATATAGCAAGCACTCATACAGCTGTTCAGGTTTTGATGAATTTCTCAAAACCACAGGAGAGGGAAATCGCTAATGGATGCAGCCAAGCATGCTAACAGTCTGAAGCTGTACCCAGGCCTGGGTGGAGTGGGCAGAACCGCTGCAGGACTTGCCCTCTAGAGAACCATGTCCAGTGGAAATAGTCCAGCTTGGTCTGGCACTCGTCATGAGGTGTGACGCCTCAGAGAGCTTTGTGTAAAGGGTCATTAGAGTTACTGGAATATCCTCAAAATTTGAAAGGGTCAAGCACCTTTCCTGAAAACAAGACCACTAGCTGAGCTTATTACTGGAGCAAGTATACCATGCCCATGCTTCTCTTGCTTGTGTGTGTAAATTACTAAATTGGCACACAAACTTGATTAATTGGGTAACTGGCACAGTACAGTTTTTTTTAGCCATCTGAGTCCAGCCTGTTTTCATCAGTGCCATGACTGGAACTTATCAGGTTGCATCTTATCAGGCTGATGAGACACGCTTGCTCTGTTAACTGGCACTTTTAACCAACAGTACATTTGGTATTGTCCTTTTGGAGCCAGAACCCTCATCTCTCTAATCTCCCACTGTGAAATGAGTCAGGGCAGAATGAGAAACAACAACTGTCAAGGATTCAAGTCCTATTCAGATGGGATTTGTTTTACATGAGGCGGTTGGATGATGTAATTATTACCCAAGTTCCTCAGTGATTTTAGGCTCAATTGAATCTGCAATGTCAGTCATTTTTACAGACTGAGAACTACCGCATCAGTATAGATTCCGGTGCCCTTTACCTACTATAAAACAACCAACTTCATAGAAGCACTTGATCCTTCTCAGACCACCAATACTTATATATGGCATATATAACATATGTGTTGCCTGCTAATGCTTGCACTCAAGTTATCACTCAAGTTATTATATTAAATGCAAAATGTCTTTACATACATATGTCCACTAAACAAATCCCATCCATACAGTTACTTATTTTTAAGTTAAGCATGGTGAAAATTCACAGGCAAATAGGAAAACAAGAGAAAGAGGAACACAAAGACATATGTGGATATGTCCCAATAGCCAATTCACTGGTGTCGTGGTTCATGATGACATTTCACCTTGTTTTGATTCTGTTCTTGTTTCCATCCCTGGTTTTGGTTTTCCCCACCCTTGATTTCAAATCCTTCCTTTTTATCTTATGGGTCTTTCGCACACAGGAAGCTACCCAGGTGCTTGTGCACTCTCGTGTCATCTCAAAGCTACTCCTGCAGATCGTTACCTCTACAACTGCACCTCGAGTACTTCAGACCTCAAGCACGACTCGGCTTGAAACACCATGGAAAACATATATCTAGACTATTCTCTGCCCAGGCTCCCAGATGGTGGAATGAACTTCCACTGGCTGTTCGGAGTCCCTTGCAGTTTTCAAACACAGACCAATCTATTTGTGGAATATTTTTAATGACAATTGATCCTGCACCTATTTCAGTTGTATAACTGAAACTCTACTACTTATTGTCTGGTATTGTTTGCTATTGCACTTAGCATTGTCTGATATAGAGCTTATGCTTATTTTGCACTTCTAGGTATCAGCATTGATTCCTGTATTTCATCAGTATTCAAGTTCAACAGTTTCCTGAGCTCTAACACACTGTAGAATACAGTAGGCTATGATACATTCTATGAGTAGATGACAAAGCGCTTTTAAAAGTTGCTCTGGGTAAGAGCATCTGCTAAATGCCCATGTACTATGTTCAGTAGCTCCATTTTGCCTCCAGGTTCCATGTACTACCTTGTTTGTCTGTTTTACTTATGGTCTGTTTTATTTGCTTTGTTCCATTAAATGTATAACGTGGCTTTTCAGTCCTGATCCATCTGATTCTGGATTGGCCCTCAATAAACGTTGCTCTTCTCTGTGTTTGCATGCTGCCTCCACTCACTGTGCATTACAGACTCAGACAGACAGTGATGGGGTGATAAGGAGATTCCATCACAGTCCCGTCACTGCTGGTTGCAGTGAAATAGATAAAGAAGCACAGACACTGGAAAGACGAGACACATCCATATGCACTCCTGACTGCAGACTCGACGTACAAAATATTCTAACCCATTCCATAATTCCAGACATGAGCAGCCATGCAGGCAAACAATTTTGAAAATCCCATTTCAAATCCATCCTTTATCTGACACCTTAGAAACTTTGTCAAAGTAATGGCTTAACCAAATATGCTAACAAAGCTAACAGTGGAAGGCAGTTAGCTAGCCATTAGTATGATGTAGTGTGCTTTAAAAGAAAGCTGAGGACATGAGTCATCACCTACAACGACAGACAAGGGCAGGAGAGAAACACACAACAACAGAGTTAGACACCAAATATATACATAAAGGTATCTTATTTTCCCCTTTTATACACACACAACAGGAATGTGAATGACCCCTTGACAGGTAGCAGCTTTCAGAAGGACACCCAGGCTACCCCCACAGCCTGCTTCACATGCCTGGACCATGGCTGGTTCAACTGGTCTGTGTGCTCAGTAGAGGGAGGGGCAGTGAGTCCTCCAGCTGAGACGCTGCATCAAGGGCTGGGGTTGGTTTATGGCTTCCTGACTGTACCGCCGTGCTTCATTTTGCTGCTGGGAAAGGGACAGGCAGGCAGACACGATGCTCAGTGGACCCGATAACAAGGTCGCTCGTGAAAGATTCACCTTGTGACAGATAGCAGCTTGCTGCTGCAGTGTCAAGCAATGAGAAATATCAGGTCCATGTAGTGATGGATGTCTGGGAGGGCTTACAGGAAACTTACCTGAGGTCTAAAAAGATATTCTACTCAATTTTGACATTCAGTTGATTCAGTTAAGAAACAATGAAAAACTGGAAAATCTGTGTTTATGCAATCTTCACATTCACTGCTTCATACCTTTATAGCTTGTGAATGTTATTAATCAGGCATATGTTATAGTAGGAGACAGTGACTGGTGTACAGTAACATTTCTTATCAAGATGTTTAATTGATTCTTTCTCTCTGGAAAGAATTGCTCATAGAAATGTTTGTCACGCAAATAAAGCGGGTGCAATACAGGCAAACTGACATTTGGCAAGGTCATCATCCATCATCTATCCAAGGTCATCATCCATCATCTATCCAAGGTCATCATCCATCATCTATCCAAGGTCATCCATCATCCATGTCATTTTAAATTACCATCGTGTTCCTTAATAAAGAGGCTTTGAGTCCTCCTCTTCCTCTCCAAAGAATACAATGTGATTGCAAAGTGAGAGTGAAGAAATGGGGGATTTACTAGCCTCCATCCAAAGCCTTCAGTGTGGTCTACACAACACAGTGAAAGCTTTGTTTTAGCATGTTGACCTGATAATAAAAAAAAACACTGACATCAGTGCGATGGCCAATCACAGCACCAAAATGGCTTTAAATGCCTCAACAATGACTACAGCTGAAGGTAACCAAGCCAAGGCACTGGCGGCCCTGTAAGGGGAGAGTGATCACGCCTGGGCTCAGTGATGAACTGCAATGATCTGCAAAGCTGCAAAATAGATTGTACAATTGTTTGTTTATTTAATAGTTTATTTACACCATGCAAGTGCTTGGCAGAAGCAACCACACAGAATAACAAGGGGAATACTATAAATCCATCCAAGGGTTTGAATTTCATTTGAATTAATAGCCTAGAACCTAGGCTAGGTGGAATGTGTCAAACAGTATTTAGTGCTAGGCTAAATGTACATGGTGGGACCATTACTTTTGTCTGTAAAACCAACTGAAAGCCTGTCCATATAAATGAATTTAGTGAATCATGAGAGTGGAGAAACGCCTATTGGTGTGACTAGACTCAGCCAACATCAGCAGATTAGGCCGTAGTGCACCCTGAACATCAGAAATGTACACTACACGGTTGTTTGTTTTGGACATCAGAATTCTACACCACGTGGCTGTTTTCATATGCCTGTATAATACTCATTTCCAGATGTTTCCACTTAATGAAAAATAATGCAACACTGTCAATCACTAAAACAAAATGGTAAATATTTTAGCTACAAATAATAACTTTCTTTTTAAAAAAAAACGATACATGAAATTTCCTCGCTCCTAAAAGTCAGCTATATTATAAGAAAATGGAAGTGTTTGGGAACGACAGCAACTCAGCCACGAAGTGGTAGGCCACGTAAACTGACGGAGCGGGGTCAGCTGATGCTGAAGCGCATAGTGCGAAGAGGTCCCCAACTACACTATCACTACAGGTATCCAAACCTCATGTGGACTTCAGATTAGCTCAAGAACAGTGCACAGAGAGCTTCATGGAATGGGTTTCCATGGTTGAGCAGCTGCATCTAAGCCCATACATCACCAAGAGCAATGCAAAGCATCGGATGCAGTGGTGTAATGCACGCCGCCACTGGACTCTAGAGCAGCAGAGGCGTGTTCTCTGGAGTAATGAATCGTGCTTATCCATCTGGCAATCTGATGGACGAGTCTGGGTTTGGCGGTTGCCAGGAGAACGGTACTTACATTTACATTTACATTTACGGCATTTAGCAGATCGCCCTTATCCAGAGCGACTTACAAAAGTACTATCTGACTGCATTGTGCCTAGTGTAAAGTTTGGTGGAGGGGGGATTATGATGTGGGGTTGTTGAGCTGGGCTTGGCACCTTAGTTCCACTGAAAGGAACTCTGAATGCTTCAGCATGCCAGACATTTTGGACAATTACATGCTTTCAACTCTGTGGGAACAGTTTGAAGCTGGCCCATTCCTCTTCCAACATGATTGTGCACCAGTGTACAAAGCAAGGTCCATAAAGACATGGATGGCTAGTGTGGAAGAACTTGAATGGCCTGCACAGAGTCTTGACCTCAACCCAATAGAACACCTTTGGGATGAATTAGAGCGGAGACCGAGAGTCAGGCCTTCTCGTCCAACATTAGAATGTGACCTCACAAATGTGCTTCTAGAAAAATGGTCAAAAGTCCCCATAAACACACTCCAAAACCTTGTGGACAGCCAGAAAAGTTGAAGCTGTTCTAGCTGCAAAGGGTGGACCAATGTCATATTGAACCCTATGGATTAGGAATGGGATGTCACTTAAGCTCATATGTGAGTGAGCAAATACTTTTGGCTATATAGTGTACATACATATACACATATAGTACATACATACATACATACACACATACACACACAAAATAATGGTTTATTTGCTATGAACAACTTAATCAACTAGCTAGCTGTTGCTTGTTGATGTCTTAAGATGATTTCAGGTAAGTAATTGCAGTGTTATATACTTGCACATCTGACCACTGTCTGAAACATCTTATTTGGAAACTTTACTTCACTACAATTTTCATCTTTACATATTCATTCTCCATAGCAAAAACAAACAACCAAACAAACAGAACAGCAACAGTTATTTACAGTATAGTCCAGTAATATACTGAGGTCAAGATGAACTAGGCCAATCGGATTCTTACCTTGGCCTCTGAGGTGGGTTCCAGGTAGCACAGCCGATTGCCAAATCCCTCAGCAGACAAGCAGAACTTGCGATTCTCCTTTTGGATGCAGGCTACACATTGCAGGACCACCTCATCATCCTATTGGGAGATGACATAAAAAAGAATTGATGAAAACGATTGATGAAACTCTGTCCATTTTTCTTAATTAACCCAGCTAATCAAGAGTGTCGGAATGTAATGGCGAGGTACATTAGTGGTTGTCTTTACAAAGAAAGAACTAAAATAACCCTGCAATATCACTGCAGTTCTAAAACCTATATCAATAAGTGCATTACAAGTACTGCATTCTTATACTGTACCTAGCCTAGTCAAACACAGCGACGAGAGGTCTATTGTAACGTTTTTCCCTTACTGCCTCTCCATGTGTCATAAATCCAGCCCTCCCTGCTGAGAACACCACACCCAGATGCATGCCCTCTGGGGAGGTTTCTCATTGAACCCGATCTCCATCACCCGAATACTAATCAGATACACCTGTTCCCTATCTTCATTATTAATTCCTTGCTCTTTATAGAGTTCTGCTCCCAGACATTCAGTGTGAAGTATTACCATCACAGGATGTGCACTGGGCATGTTTCTGGCATGTTCTGTGTGGTGTCTCTTCTGGTTAATGCCCTCCGCTTCGTTCCTAGGCTACAACTCTTTCTTAACTCCTTGATCTCTGCCTACTGTTGCTGACCTTGGCCCAGAACAGCCCTATTGACAATTCTATGACATGAATAGAGCTGCATGTGTCTACGCATAATGGCTACTTTCATCTCAGTGAGAGAGAAGGAAGCCTAACTCTGTCTCCTTATCTCAGCCATTAAGGTAGGCTATTAGCTTAGCATTGCAGGCTATCCTGGCCAGGCGACTATATTTGCTAGCTAGCTACATGTTATTTAAGTGTTTTTGTGTTATATAAGACATGCAATTAAATGTAGTTATGATGGCTTTGCATTTGTTTTCTAAAGTCTTTGAAATCCATCCATTTTTGAGAAACTAGCCCCAACCAGTTCGCATTACAGGTGAACTTGTGATTGAGTGACCTAAATGTCGAGGACCAGCAAGTGGCCCATCAACTTGCCTGACATACTTAACTTATGCAAACACTGGCTACAAAATCATGTTCCTGATTTTGGGAAAACTCCAGGATCTAATGACTACAAAGAAATTACATGGTAAGATTTAGTCAAACTGGCCCTTCATTGCTCAGGACTGGATTCAGTACACATACTGAATTCAGAGCTTTCCTCTAAGGGACACTGCAAAGTTGGTTTTAGACTGGCAATGGCCCTAAAGAAATTCATTTTTCACTGTTTTCTATTCAATGTTTGTAATATAAGCATGGGGGTTTATTATAAGGTGCCCATAGACTGCTCTCGACTTTAAAAGATAGTGATATGGAGATGGATTATTCTGTAGCGCTGCTGTTTTTGACACTTCATTGTCTTTTTTCTCCCCTATTATCGCAACACTACTTCTTCACTACTGTGTTTAAGAGAAAATGCTGCATATTTATCATGGTGTCAGCAGGTGGCTGAATGCACTTCTGAAAGGTGTAAAGTGTTTTACCATTAAAATGAATAACATGGTCCCATGAGAGGTCTGTTCAGATTCCTTCTGCATTGCATTCACCACAGATATGAAGAAACGCAGCCGAATATACTGCAACATGAAGGAGGTTAATTCTCCTTTTTGCTATGAAATTAGGGTAGATTATTGCATAAACGGGAGAGATTCCTTTGGGTGTTTTCTGTCTTATGATCTTAAATAAGCATTTAAGGTGGTTTAAACGCTGTGCACATGGCTTTGATGAATCAGAATATTGCACACTCGACAAATAGCAGCATTACTTTTTTTTAGCAGACACCAAAGAAGAGTTTAGTGCATCTAAAGATTCTCTCCATGAAAAGAAGTTGAATCACTTGAATAAATTTATAAAGTAATGTAGACCATACCATTCTAATACTTGGAATAGGATGGTTCAATAAAATAAACATGGCACATCTTCATAAGAAACTAACCATGCATATTTTTTGTTTTTACAGATAATTTCTCACATCTTAGTGGCAGAAAGGAATAGCCAAGTTGTCAATTACCTTCACAGTTCTAAAATCCAGATTTAGACTTGCTTTAGCTTTTGCTTGATGCCTTAAGATTAAAATATGAATCATCACAAAGCATAGTTTTCCACATTGTATTCGTCAACAAAATATATTTTTTCAGCCTTTATGCGGTTTCAACTTGATTAACAGTAGGCTGGTCGCATATACATCCTGTTCCTTAAGCCTCTTGACCATAAATACTGAGAAATATTTTAGTGTTGACCATAAATACTGAGAAATATTTTAGTGTTCCGCATATGGAAATACATGACATCTCACACTGCGAGAAAATACCTTTTTAGCGAATGAAAGTATTATAGACTACAGAAGTGACATTCTGAGCAGTGATTATCTATCACTAACAATATGCTTGAATTTCACAAAGTCATCATACAGATATCTAAAAGGCTTCTCTCAATCACGTATTTCTACATTATGTTGCATTCTGTGGTAATCAACCGTAAAATATACAGGAAAGGTAGAAAAGATTTATAAAATACTTTATATATATTCTTTATTTTTTATAGGGTACTTCTAATTTGAGATGAATAACTGGTGAGGCTTGAGTGGGTACTGGGGCAGGGACTAAGGAGGCAGACTTGCTGATGTGGCTCCACAGAGGAAGGCAGCAGTGTGGTACAATAGCCAGCTGCACCATTTTAATCAGCAGGGGGTCAGGAGCTCTGCAGGAACGAAAGAGCAGCATTTCAGCAAGATGCCGATAACAGATGAGAACAGCGAGGGCTGACCCTGGACTAGCTTAAAGCTCTAGATGTGATGAGGTGAAGAGAATTCAACTGTTTTGAAGATAATTTTGCTGTAATAAATATTTCTTAAACGTGTGCATGTATGTGTAGGTGTGAGTGTGTGTGTGTGTGTGTTTCCTAGTGGTCCATAACAGTGAGTCAGGACAAATGGTTTGAGGCACTGTCACTCCATTATGGCCGCTACAGAATTATCAGGCATGTTTAAATGTCCTGCTAGTTAGGTGGAGTGATGCTAAGCCCAAACAATACAGAGCAAAGTATGTTATATTATACACATAAGTTTCTGAATTCATTGGTTATAAACTGAGTTCCCAGTTTATTAGGTGCATTTTTTATTATGTACAAGTGCATTTTTTAAGATGTTGCATCTTGGAGGATAGGTTATGCTAAAACAACCCAGCAACCTAACAGTCTTCTGACAAAGCTCTTATTTCAGGCCACTCAGCATCAAGTGGTCATCTCTGAACTCACCTCATTATACGGGCGTTGCAAACTGATGCAAGAACATTAGAAATTTGGGTTCCCTGATCCGAACTGCTCAATGATTAAATAAACAGCTCATCAAAAATGCAAAGGTTGATGATTGCATATAAGCCAATTAATATCATGATGATTAGTGGCAACTAGCTTTCATTATTTTTGGGCTGCACTAGTATCTTTGTGCTTCCTTTAAACCTGGCTAGTCTGACAAATGATATCTACTGCAAACCACTTCTATTCAGCTGGATGCAGCACACCCCTATATTACACCAATGTTTAAAGCCTGGATGGTGAAGCCTTAATCCAAGATGCTGAGAGAAACTATGGATGCATTATCGCTCCATTCTGGTGAGGACAAGGAATAAACCTAGCTCTGATTTAGTCTTATGAATGCTGAATTTCCATTAAAATCAAATAAGCCTTCCAATCCGTTACCAAATGACTGTGATCAAACCTCATCTTACTTCCAGGCAGCAAATGACAGTCACTGAGAAAGTCGCAAGGTGCCAGTGCTTTCAACGCCAGCCTTTATCTCCTCATGTGCACAAGGTCTTTTGAGATACGGTTTGAATGTCTAGCCTCTAGTAAAGGGGACACATCTCAGAATAAAAGTCTTGTCAGCAGAAAACTGAATATCGGGTCCTGTAGCAGGTTGAGTGGAGGCTCTGAAGCACATGATACATGCCATAAACTGCTTTGTTTGTGTTTACAGCATGTGAAGGGGAATGTAAATAAACGTGTGCAGCTATTACGAAAATGTACTAGGAAAGGTCTAATGGGATAAACATGCCAATATTCAAAAACTGAGGAAAAAGGCTAAATGTTTTTTAAATGTTAAAATCATATTTTTATTGAAAATCATTTATATTATTAGATTATTTACATAAGCATATGTAAACAACGGGACATTATCCTTTCCCATAATATTCTTGCTTTATATAAGTTGACGTAAACTGTATACACCAGGAAAAACAGCAGGCACAAACAGCAGGCACAAAATCTCCAGAGCACAACTGCACGACGGGCCTTTGACATGGAGTAACGCCTGACCTGCTTAAAGATCAACCTAGCTTGTAAAACGAACCTGTCCAGTCATGTAACGAAGATCCTTAATGAAGGACCTTTTTAACTCACAGACTGCCTGCCTCATCCCAAATCCCAGGCTCTTATGTAGCCACTACAAAGACATGAACGGAAGACGAAAGAGCCCGACAAGAAACAACTAGACTCAGCGTGACAGCGTGTAGCAGGACTGAGCCGTGGCTTTAAAATGGCTAAAACCCGGGAAAGACCGTGTTCTATCCTTCACGTGATACCCTCTGAGGAAAAGACATAGAACACTGACCCAGAAATGAGTCCTTTAAGATTCTGGGAGGATGACAAGTACCTGTGTTCATTTTTGATGACACCTTACTTTAAATTCATAATTCACAAATTCTGTCAGTACACTTTCAACTTATTAACGAGGGTAAAACAAGGAAAGGAACATTTGTCGCTGTGTTTCAAGGAACCGTGGTGTGAGAAGTGGGTCACGTCTGACAGTAACCAGCGTGCCAAGTTTAACAAGGGGACTCTTGCTCCACTACGGCTGCTAATGGAATCCACAGCGGCAGGTGTTAGGAGAGCCCCACATACACCAGCATCTTGCTTGGGTTGTCCAGCGTCTTTACAGGCAAGTGCAGGTGTTTAGTGCAAGACCACAGCAGTCATATCTACCAGCTGAACACCTGCAGACTTGACCTACATCACAGACAGCAACCCAAAATAAACAGGTAGTCTGGATCTATTGTTAGCCAAAAAACATTAAGGGGTTATTGGGTTAAATAGTGTCCTTTGCCTGGTTGACCAGGCATTGTCTATTCTGCCAATTCATTTAACTGTAAAAAGAAATTGTATTACTATGAGAACAGAATTAACTAGGTCACTCTAAAGAACTAACCATTACCCTCAAGGAGACGTTTCTGAAAACGATCAAAGACAAGCCAAAGGAGTGCTATTCAAAAGTGAGAATAATGGACATCTGAAAACTGCAGGGCATGTTATGTGAAAAGGTATGAGGAACCTCAAACACAGTTACTTCCAGTGAAAACAGGACACTAAAGACGGAAATGTCAAAGCATGAATACCGAGTCCGTCTGGACTGCAGCAAAAGCTCCACACATCTGCACACACACACACACACACACACACACACACACACACACACACACACTGGTGTTCTATGGCATCTTTCTGAACATTCCTATCATAACTAGCTGTGCTGTAAGTGTACTGTCCAAATAAGAGAATTTGAAATAATTTATGGAATTGTGGCTTTTAGCAGGTATGAGCAAAGTCTCCTATGACTCAGGCTAAGTTGTGTTTTACCTATAAAAAAGAAGGAAAGAAAGCAAACAACACTTTGTCTGCCTGTACGAATTAATATAACCCTGTTCCATTCAACACCACTCACCATTTTACGTCTCTGTCTCATTAACAGATGTCTGACACGTTCTCATCATGCAAGGGCAGTTATGATTTATATTCTCATATTTACACATCAGTGAAGAAAAACGGCTAAGCTTCGACCTTCAGCTGAGAGAAGCCTGTACACCTCTGAGTAACACTACTGTTAAGCCCCACCCTGGTGTCCTCCAGCTCTGAGTAACACTACACACACGTACACTGTCAAGCCCCACCTTGGTGTCCTCCAGCTCTGAGTAACACTACACACACATACACTGTCAAGCCCCACCCTGGTGTCCTCCAGCTCTGAGTAACAGTGCACTTGTGGTGCCATGTCTCAGAGTGGCTTATCATCGGCAGTGCCAGAACGAAGCAGGCTCAAAGAGCCTGTCTGAAAGAAGAAGACACTTACAAGCTGTCTTTATGGTTTCCATCTGTTCCATTTCACAATCATTAATGTATGCTTATGGCACAGATACAGTACAAGATGCTATATATGTCTATATGACTAATGCACAGTGCAGGTTTATTAGATGTGCTTGATTAGTTATCCTCAACCTTATGGTATCAGATATGTCAACATTGTGAGACTATATCTGGCTTTCTAAGAACAGAGAATTTGAGGTCTTTGACAAGAGCAGAGTTAGAAGATTATAGTTACATGCAAATAAACATGAGCCTCTCCAACACCTCTCTGCTGTGATGACCTCTCTGCTGTGATGACCTCTCTGTTGTGATCACCTCTTTGTTGTGATCACCTCTCTGTTATGATCACCTCTCTACTGTTATCACCTCTCTGTTGTGATCACATCTCTGTTGTGATCACATCTCTGTTGTGATCACCTCTCTGCTGTGATCACCTCTCTGCTCAGAGGAGAGCCTCTGGCCTTTCTGCAGACAAGAAGGAATGGAAATCGGCTGCAACAGAAAAGAGCTGCTTTTGTAAATCTGATAAATCTGGAGATTTTACACCAATCTTAGACCTGTGTTTAAACACAGGGGAAGCATAAAATAAACAAGTGTGAAATGTTCCTCCACCAAGCCCATGTGTTCTGAAACACTATAAGCAGTGGAAGTAACTTTAAGAATGTTTTCAGCATTCACTCTCCACTAAAACCCACTAACACTTTCCCTCGTGGCCCCAGGAATTCTTTTTTGCGATTGTGCCAGACATGAAATTTCTACTCGGCCTAAGTCGATATCTTTGACAAGAAGTAGGTTGAATGCATTGGGCATTATATTGTATTTCACCACTTATCTCCAGGGAGGATCCAAGTCAATGTAGCATAAGCATCTTCTGCACGTGTATCCACAGATCTAACCCCCCCCCCCCCACACACACACACACACACACACTAATTCAAGAAAGTGACATACCTAAGCATGACTAACACAGATATACTCAAACTACATTGCAGAGTAATGGTCTAACATTTTTGTGATGCCTGAGAGAACCTGGACCAGTAAGAGAACGAGAGTAGGAGACTCTTTTACACAGAAGCTACAAGAGAGCGGCTAGCCAGACACTGCAGCTGGCTGGGACCCATGCATAATGGCTAATACGGGATGCACTGAAGGTGTGTGTTTGTGTGTGTGTTTGCATGTGTGCACACATTCAGGTGAAAGAGCCCACCACTCAGAGCTAATATTCTTGTGTGCAGGGCTGTTTCCAGCACTGCCAGGCTCCTAATTTACTGCGAGCCGTTTTCATCCACCTCCGAAAACCATCAGTACACGATGCAAAGCAAAGGAGCCTCAAGCTGTTCATGGAGAGAAGCTTCTAAAACAAACAAGTATCTACACGCTTTTTTACAAACTCCGTCTGTGCATTTCCAGGCCGCCCGGTGCTTTGTGGGGAGCACCATAAAAGCGGGAATGAGTATCGTCAGCTTCTCTGCTAATGGTCTTTTGGCACCTTGGAGTTGGGAGTGCAGTGTACCCTTTTACAGCAGGGCAGAAACCCCATCTTACAGGACACTCATTCACTAGGGCAGGTTCCCGTACGGCGGCATCACCTCCCATTAGAGCCCATTAGACCTTCGTCTCAGAGGCACAGCAGTAAAACATCTGCACGTTGAACACATTGTGCGGTACATATAAAGCCCAGGGACATACGGACCGACAGGTTATCAAGGCGGCTAAACAGGCAGCCTGAAATAACAAACATAGCAAATGTTATGTTTCTTACAGGTACCCCCCCCCCCCCAAGCTGCTTTTATTACAGGTCAGTGTCTGACGGTAAGACTGCTGCTGAAATGATATTTTAAGTGGTGGACCATCCCCAACACAGCAGTGACAGTGATATACAGGTAGTTGTCATGCTGGTGTAAGTGTATCGTACAAGGCACAGCGGTGTTGCTAGAGGCTTTACGGAGGCTTTAGTGTCACTGCTGAGACTGGTCTGTCACCCAAAAATGACACCCATGACCCCTCAGGCTACAAAAACGAATGAGCTAGAGGAAAGCTTCCACTTCCATTTCTTACACTTGTGTAACACAAATTTGCCTTTCAAAGTTATTAGGCCCACTCATTTCCGCAGTCACACTCTAGATTTTTGTGCATTAATTTCTCTACACTAAGACACAATCACTGTCGTCACGCGTCTTTCACACCAGCGCTCAGGGCTGCGTTGGACTCGAGAGGTTCCGGTGGCTCAGGGTGCCGTCCACTCCCGCCTCACGCCCCGTTTCAGCTGAGCTGCTGTAGTGAGTCTCCGGTTGCATCAGCGCACTCTGGGTTGATCGCTCTGGTCCGCATTCCCGTCACTCAAGTCGTGCCCTTGGCGAGGCGTAGGTGAGCTCAGGCCAGCAACAGAGTTTGTGTGTCGTGCCATCCTGCCACAGTACGTCCGCCATCGACCCTTCATGGACCAGATCCTCTCCAGGGCCGCAGCTGCTCCAGGGCCACAGCTGCTCCAGGACCACAGCTGCTCCAGGACCACAGCTGCTCCAGGGCCACAGCTGTTCCAAGCCCACAGCTGCTCCAAGGCCACAGCTGCTCCAGGGCCACAGCCGCTCCAGGACCACAGCCGCTCCAGGACCACAGCTGCTCCAGGACCACAGCTGCTCCAGGCCCACAGCTGCTCCAAGGCCACAGCTGCTCCAGGGCCACAGCCGCTCCAGGACCACAGCCGCTCCAGGACCACAGCTGCTCCAGGACCACAGCTGCTCCAGGGCCACAGCTGTTCCAAGCCCACAGCTGCTCCAGGGCCACAGCCGCTCCAGGACCACAGCCGCTCCAGGACCACAGCTGCTCCAGGACCACAGCCGCTCCCGCCCCACAGCTCCTCCAGGCCCACAGCTGCTCCAGGCCCACAGCTGCTCCAAGGCCACAGCTGCTCCAGGGCCACAGCCGCTCCAGGACCACAGCCGCTCCAGGACCACAGCTGCTCCAGGACCACAGCTGCTCCAGGGCCACAGCTGCTCCAGGGCCAAAGCCGCTCCAGGACCACAGCTGCTCCAGGGCCACAGCCGCTCCAGGACCACAGCTGCTCCAGGACCACAGCTGCTCCAGGGCCACAGCCGCTCCAGGGCCACAGCTGCTCCAGGGCCACAGCCGCTCCAGGGCCACAGCTGCTCCAGGGCCAAAGCCGCTCCAGGACCACAGCTGCTCCAGGGCCACAGCTCCAGGGCCACAGCCGCTCCAGGACCACAGCCGCTCCAGGACCACAGCTGCTCCAGGACCACAGCCCTGCTGAATTTCTGGGCCACGCAGGCCTTAACCAGCCTCATTTGCCACAAGCATAAACTCCAAACTCCTGTCATTAAAGGATTTCAAGGTTAGTATCACATATGCTGATCACGGTCTGTATTAGGTTGGTTGTGTTTGTAGTATTTATTGTATTTGTTGTAGTTATTGTATTGTATTTGTATTTATCGCTAATGACAGGACGGCCCCTCCCATCACTTCTTTTTTGGCCTCTCTCAGACTCAGCTTGCACATCACTGTTTATTCTATAAAGCTCCAAGTGACAATGTCTTGTAAAAGGTGCTGCACAAAACAACATGAATATAAAAAAAAATAACAAATCCATTTCCATCCTTGCTTACGGCAATTAACACTATAACACACGCACAGCCGACCCATAATAACACACCAGACAGCTCAGCAGTTCCAAGCCTCCCACCCAACTGCTGCCCCAGCAGAATAACACTGTTTCATCACACACTCCATTGACTCTGCTGCACCAGGGCCCTCGTAAAAAGCCCAGATAACGTTTATCTGAGGCTTGTGGCAAGGGACAGACGCAGGCACTGTTACGGTGCGCGTAAATGTCTGAGGCGCCGTCCAGCGTCGTGCCTGACGCCAGCTCGCTCATAACATGCTGGCCAGCCACAACCAAGGCTCCTGGACAAACACTGGTCCCCAGTACACTGACCGATGTGATCTGAGGGGCTTGTGCACGCTTGTGTCCTCCGTGCGTGTCCATGCTATGCCTGTAGGAGCAGGAGAATGCAGCAGGCCAGACGGCACACGCAGGCTGCAGGCGCCACGTCCGCCGCTGCGTTTCTGTGGTAACAAGGCTGTTTCTAAATGTCAAGGGTGTGAAGGTTCAGCTGGCGGAGGATAATGGAAGAAACTTGACATGCTCAAAATATCAGGCACAGAAAGGCCGCTGATTACAGCAGCGTACTTGTGTAACAAGCACAGTGACTCAAGCTAAGATCGGCAGCAGAAGTAAAGAGCAAAATGACAGAAGTCTACATTTAGTGGGGGTTATCTAGCTGCATTTATTCTGTATGTTGAGGCTCCTGATGTAACATTTTTAAATCCAGTGGTGGACATTTGTTAGGGAAATGGACCAGCGTACAGTGCAGAGAACATTTCCTCTCCAAGAAACATAGTGACTCTGCTCAAGAACGTAAAAGGTTTCTCAGAAAAAAAAAATTTTCTGACCATTAGCCAGCATGCTGCTATACTAATAAACTTGCTTTGACTTGGATTGCTTTCTAAACAGACTGTAAACACGAAACAACTACTGCACTGTGTAAATAAGTGTAGCTCTTTATTCCATGGGCCACTTGGAAAGATTCCTAAGACTTTATCATAAAACTGTCTCAAAGAGCAGCTATGGACAAATATAGTAATCCCTAATAACAGCTCTTGGAAGTTTTGAAAACTTAAGACAGTTTGCACACACCCCTCAATGACTGCATGAAACCGGATGAAAGAGCCTGAAAGTGACAGACAAATCATGTGAAACTGCTCGTCTTGGTCACGGCTGCAAGCTGAAATGGGCAATGGCCATTTGTCAGGACCACTTTACGGCTCTGTGTCACCACTGCCAGCCTGAAGTATTGCTGATGCAGCAAAGGCCTGTGCATTTGTGGGAGGTGTATATTAGAAGCTAGTGTGTGTGTGTTTGTGTGTGTGTGTGTGTATATATATATGTGTGTGTGTGTGTGTGTGTGTGTGTGTGTGTGTGTGAAGTGTTTGAATGTTTTAGTATAGGCAGCAGATGTGTATACTTCAAATAATGCAAACGCCCTGAACGCGTCATGTTTCTAGACATTGTAGACACTGTAGCTTCCCAGGAGAGAGTGGTTGTCATAGGCTTGTTTCTGGAAAGTGCTGGCATCACTCTGGTGGCTTCTGGCAAGCTGATGTTCAGTGTGGAGACAGTGGCAGAGCTCCTCAGTGTAACCTGCTCTGGTGCTCTGGGCTCAATGCCCTCCTCTGATCCTGGCTGACAGCCAAGCACAAGCTCTTTGGGCATCCTGAGTTCACAGCTAAACATGAGAAGGGATGGAGTGATCCCAGTTGACTCTTGCAACGTTGAGTGGCACACCCGCAGGACAAGGAGTAGGTGGAGGTCCCAGACACATTAGTGTCTCTCGGCTGGAGCCCTGGTCACTGCCGAGCTCCTCTGGCACCCCCAAAACCAGCAGAAGAACCTTTTGGACACTGGGTCTGCATGGGTTTTCTCCTGGGTTTTCTCCTGCCCTGCATCATCCTCCTCAAACTGCAAAGCACCAGCAGCTATACCACACACACTGCCCAGGTAGAAGTCCCCCCCCACACACACACATCGTACAGCCATCCCAAACAGCACTGAGTGCCTTAGCCATGGGTCCGTGGAGACCACCATCCAGCACTGGGCAGACACACAATCATTCACACACACTCACACAAGGACAACTTTATTAGAGTAGTCACCAAAGGGTATGTGGACACACACGTTCACACTCACCAGGACAATTTTAGAAGGGTAACCATTTAACTTAACCTCTGTGTTTTTGGACTGTGGGAGGAAACCAGAGACCCAGGAGAAAACCCATGCAGACACAGGGAGAACATGTAAATTCCATACAGATATGGACTTGAACCTAAGTTTGTATAGGTTGCTCAAGCTCTGGCTATAGCATGCAATGGCACTCTCAGTCCTATCTTGTATCTTGAGGACTGCGTCATTGCCCTTATTGCTGGTATCTGTGTCCACAATGAGCTCTATCTCCACCTGTGTGTCCATGAAGCCCTGGTGTATCCCAGCACTGGTGTCTCACATAGCTGTTCTGCTACTCTTCATGCTAATCTTCCTCATCCCACTGGAACACATCCCCAGCAGCATGAGCTGGTGTAGCGATGCTGCTGTATTGACGAAGCTGTGCACAAAGCTCAGGAGCCAAAACCCAGGATTCCTCCCAGCTGACCAACATTCCAAAGCATGGACCACCACCGTGCCGTGTCCACATTTGCTGGTTCAGATTCCAATGCAGCTCATGCAGTGTCAGAGGAGGCTACTCATTTAGGGACGCAGTCATAGTTTTGAACTTAATAGCCTCAAAGTCCCTGACCATCATCTAGGTAGACAATGTAATGATGTTTTGGCATGTCACCAAGCTCTCACTCTAAGAGGTCTCTCAAATGTGCCCAGAGCCCCAAGGCCATGACCATGATCAAACACAATCTGACTCCTAATGTTAACTGCAGCAAATGCCACTTGCTGGCACTCCCAGAATCAGTAGCTTCAACCATGGAGAATGAAGTTCACACTGCGCAGGAGCCCTGAATCTTTACCTCTGCTCCCCTACTAGCCACCTCGGACTGCTCCACAAGCCTCCTCTCTAAGTCCAGACCTGCATTGTTGAGGTCGAACAGGGATTCCATGTGCCATTAGGAAATGCAAACCAATCATGCATGCATCCAGCATGCAGTGGGTGCAAGAGAACACGTGGCTCCTAGATGCCCTATTCTCAGGTTACTGCCCCTCAGCCTTTGCCACAAATGGTATCAGAAGTGGGATGGTACTGTGAGGCCATTGGGACTATGCCCAGGGTTAAAGGAGCCACCCCTGATGTGAGGGGAATGATACATAATCCAGTTTGAACCCCTGGTGAGGAGCATGGGTGTGACCCTCGATATAGGAGGATAAAGAGATGGACGCAAGGAAAGTGCATGGGTGTGATCCCTGAAGAAGAATGTGATGGAGACTGTCACCTCCTTGAAGGAGAATGTGGTGTGATGGAGACTACCATGCTACATATCTGTCTCTTTGATGTGGTGGTCAGAGTACATATGGAACACGATATGGAAGAGGTGCTTTACACCTGCTCAACATTATCGAATTTTACCATTACATCTGCTGCCCTCCAACTAATATTGCCTTCCCATGAGAGTGTCAAAAAGGTATAGGTCCTGTATCCTGAAGGGTTCACTTCTAGCTTGAGCTGTTTCAGCATAGTTTCAGCATAGACACTGATAAAAGCTACTGTAATTCAAACAGGAAAGTGGCGTTCCAAGCGGTGTAGGATCTTGGCGTATCGTCCTTAGTGGTGTATGATGACACATTAGCATGCAAGCTCATCTAAGCCCAGATAACACATACAAACATCCATGAAGCTGGGTGTCTTGAACAATGCAGCACCCATCACTATCTGACTCACATGTCACGTCATTGTTACCGGCTGCGATCCATCCAAATGCTCAGACAAGTTCACATTGCACACTGCAACACTGACAGTAGAAACAGACATTTCTTCATTTTGGTGGATCGATAGATCATTAGAGCAGTCATTCAGCAGGCTGCCTGGTGTTCTGCGGGTCCACTTAATTCCACACGATCTGTCGGTCTCCAGCTTAATGGAGACAAGTAAAAGAGAAATACTTCCTGCTGAGATGGGCTTGCTCATCACATCAGCCCTCCACTTCATATCTATCTGCTCCCGAGAAAAGTTAAGCAACACCACAGACAGCTCTTTAGTATTAAATGGACGAAATATGTGGTACAAAAATTATGCACAAGAAACTGAAATCTCTAAGAAATGTAGAAATGGTAATGTGAACTTGTCTTAGCCTGGAACCAGCAAATGTAAATGCATGGTCTAGAAGACCAAATTAAGCTTTTATTAAATGTTATTTTAAAAGGAGAGATAAGAAAAAGGGCTCAAGGTTGTCCCTAATGTCCTACAATGAAAAAGCTGCTATTAACACTGCCAGTTCTCCACATTCGACTAACACACATGATTATTTAGATGTTAAGTAAGGGCTGAATATTTTCAACTACAGCTGAATGATTTTGAAGAAGATCATGTCCTTGTACTGCTATACAAATGTGTGTAATACAAATACTGAATGTCCTACAGTACTCAAGACATTCCCTCTTAAGCCAGGCAAAACTGTGTGATTTTAGCAGTCTAATAAGACATGTCACACTCTATGAGATGATGTCAGCCAAATTAGAAACTGACTGTCTGGTGTATATTTTTAAAGTCAGACTGTACAATAAACATTCTCTACAGATAGCTGTGTAATTAAAGGAAGCAACTACGTTCAGCTTCCATGATAAATGAGCATGCTTCAGACTCCAGCATGGGGAGCATTGAGTTGAGAAAACAGAATCAAGCCTTTGGCATATAATGGTGGCAATGTTCTGCCTCGAGAAACCACGCTTCAAGGAATGAAAATTGACATTCTACACACCGCTCTTCTTTCACCTCCCACGTGTTGCGTTTATGTGTCTCCAGTATTTCTCCCCTGGGTTTCACATCATTTCCCAGTGATGTCCTCTCACTGGTGTCTCACAGATTAGCCTCATAGCAGTGGTGACACTCTGAGATTTTCATGTAAATTTTCTGGCACTACCAGAACTGAAATCAATGTTTGGTCACAAAGGCACATAACCGGCATGTGAGTATGTCACATTCTGTGTTCTACATCCTCCAATTTTAATTCATGACCAAAGATATTCATATGTGATATGTGAGTTGGCCTACAACAGCAAAATCCAGCCAATTACCACGCAATGTGAACCCGGCTTTACACAGGCACGAGGTACTGATTTTTTTAAGAACCTTTGCTAATCCATGCTCACTTTCGTACAGTCGATGAAAAATGCAAAAACCCATCTCCTTGAAAATGGTAAGAACGGTTAATATGAGCTGGTGAGCAATGGAACTGGTTGTAGTTCTTGACCTGGATAATCATTACACAGGAGAAAAACAACCCTCGGGGGATCTAGTCATTATCCGTGCTTAAGTAACAAGCTTTCTTCCTGAAACAGTGATTCAGAGTTTAGACAAAGGGATCTATAGAGTCAATCTAGTCAAAACATTTGTATGTGGTTAGTGCATCTGATGCATTTACAATGGATTACTGCAAACAGCTGGAAAGCCCCAGTTATCACCGCCTCCAGTTTATCACAGCTTGCATGCATGTGTGTGGGTGAGAGTTTCAGAGTGAGGGGTGTTGAAGAGGTTCTATAACGCCCTGTCCAGCACATCCTGATCTAAGAATATGAGTGGTGCTCATCAGGAACATGAGAGGAAGTGTATCTGAGAAACTAAGAGAAGCAGGTCCTCCGTAGAGAAGCAGGTCCTCCGTAGGTTACTCCCACTGTGTGACTACAACGCTTCATTTTAAAAGAGAAGAGGATCCCGAGACCAGGGATGAGTGTACGTGTGGGGAACCTCCAGGTGGATAGGGCTAAAGGCAGGTCTCCAGTAGGGAGCAGCTTCATGGCGCTTTTCTACTTATGTTGAAGGGAGAAGACGTGCTGATAGCCTCTCACTGGAGCTCTGGGTAAGGGTGGGAAGTATCAGGGTCATGTCAGGGTGGGGAGTATCAGGGTCATGTCAGGGTGGGGAGTGTCAGGGTCATGTCAGGGTGGGGAGTATCAGGGTCATGTCAGGGTGGGGTCAAGGTGTCAGGGTCAGGGTCGGGTCAGGGTGGGGAGTGTCAGGGTGGGGTCAGGGTGGGGAGTGTCAGGGTGGGGTCAGGGTGGGGAGTGTCAGGGTGGGGTCAGGGTGGGGAGTGTCAGGGTCATGTCAGGGTGGGGAGTATCAGGGTCATGTCAGGGTGGGGAGTGTCAGGGTCGGGTCAGGGTGGAGTGTCAGGGTCAGGTCAGGGTGGGGAGTGTCAGGGTGGGGTCAGGGTGGGAGTGTCAGGGTCAGAAGTGCTTTGCGCTGGGATTATGCACTGCCCTTTTTCACAGTGTCAGCTCTTTTAACTGCCGTTGTATGAAAAAGTATTTGGTACGCACCGCACCAGATACTCTCACCGTGCATGATGGGGTGGGGCTCACACAGGTGTGGCTCACACAGATAACAAGGCACAAGTACACCCGCACACACAAACACACACACAAATCACCTGTCTATCCATCATTCTGAATGAGAGATATCAAACAGGGGAAAAAGAGTTCTTTGAGTTCAGTCTGCTATCTTGACACTTCTACTGGTTTTGAGAGCTGCAGTTTCTCGTGTGGCAGGCCAGGAACACAAGCTGGCTGGCTGAGAGCAGCGCTGGACTCAGTCACACCCCTGTGTTCCTGACATGAAGGAAGGGAGTGAAGACAAAGAGTTGACTGACACTTGCCACCTAATGCTCATCAGTACAGCAGGCAGAAAGGCATGCTCAGCTTGGGTTTCTACATATGACTGACACATGTGTGTGTGTGTGTGTGTGTGTGTGTGTGTGTGTGTGTGTGTGTGTGTGTGAGAGAGAGAGAGAGATAGAAAGAGATAGAGAGAGAGACAGAAAGAATTAGAATTACATCTGGTCCATGACTCCATTCTGCTAATTAACTTCACACAGAACAGCAGGATTCAATAATTCCCATTGTACTTAAATCGGATGTCCTTTATTAACACAGCTATCAGAACAACATAGGTAACAACCCCAGTGCTGTCGTACTCTATTAACATATCTGTTGTTTCTGTGTCACAGGTATTCATTTTCCACTTTTCAGTACAGGGATTAGTATGCATGTTGATCTGTCATGGAAGAGTAAGGTGGCATGACTACAGGGACGGTTCTGTGTGCCGTAGAGTTCCACTATAAGACTGTAAATGGTTATGATTGTAAATGGTTATGACTGTGCACCAAAGACAGAAGGAGAGGAGAGGCTGGCAGCCAGGATGACAGAGGGGTCTGACGATGCTGAAGAACTGCTGAACGGAGCACACGGGCCCCTACCTCACAGTCTGCTGCTCACAACACCTGCTGGGCGCACACTCTGCATCACAATGCATACCTGCTTTGCATTCTCCACACACACACACACATGCAGACACACGCACACGTGCACCCCCCCCCCACACACACACAATCTCTGAACCCCTTCCGAAAATTAGCCAGTGCTGCGGAATGCAACAAGCTGTTTCTTAAAGAGGCAGTGAGCCTTTGGAACACACCGCGGATTCCAGCAAGTCCGAAGATGCCCAAGAGAGGTACAGTGAGCACAACACCTCAGCAACCATTACCCAATGAATGGCAACTATAATGAGCCCAGTGCAACCATTAGGGCTGTGTAGAAAAAAATGTCGATACAGCAATACATTGTGAATACACTCTTACCGATACTTGAATCGATACATTTACGGTTGCATTGATATTTTGAATGTTTATCCCATGTGAAACTGATGCATTCAATTGTAAGTGCAGAATTTATAACGCTCAGAAGGTGGCACATTAAAAGGAAAAATGGATGGCAAAATCAGCATGTTCATCTAGGGGAAGCCATAGAGAAACAGCTGCAGTCAGCACCTCCGAAATGTAATTTGAAGATTGGAAGCTATTGGCTTATTTTTTTTCTTTTGATTTCTCTGCATTGGTACTTTAAATTTACTCTCCCTACTGTGTTTTTAGTCTTTATTGTTATCATTCATTAATATATATGTATTAATGTATAGGTATTCATTAATGTACTACTATTAATGTTGTTGTTATTGTTATTATTAACAAGAACAGTATTTTGGTAAGATTTACCATAATAAAATTTGTGTGCATTATGCATTGTATGACATTGTGATGCCCATATGCTGATACATATCATATCATGAAGTTAGTAGCAATACCCAGCCCTAGCAACCACTGGCCAATGAATGAGGACTGTAGTGTATGTGAGGAGGCAGAAGCAGCAGGAGGTGAGAGTGGAGCTGTTACGTCTCTGATGTCCATTTCAACAGAGAAGCATGTACACAACTCAGCAAAAGAAACGAAGGCAGTAGGCACTGCAATAACGTCTCAAAGCGCTAAACAGTCACTAAACTCGCCATGCTCGAAGAGCGAAGACGACACGTTTGGGGTGTGATACCAGCTGGCTCGCTCAGGACAGGCTCACGGAATATACAGCACTGAACGGCGCGACCTGTAGGCATTTATAGGGCAGGATAAATGAGAAACAGGTGTTAAGGAGATGTGTCAGTAGGTGGGTGACTGGGAGCAGGGAGTGTTGCTGTGGAGGTGTATCTGGGACTGGGTGTCTCCCGTGAGCTCTTGGACCGGCCTAGCGTGACAGTGTACTTGGTCAAACCATATTATGACCACATTATGCACCATATTATGACCACATTATGAACCATATTATGACCACATTATGAACCATATTATGACCACCATATGAACCATATTATGACCACATTATGAACCATATTATGACCACCATATGAACCATATTATGAACCTTACTATGATGAATGTACAGATGTTATTTTATGCATTAATGTGCAATCTTTGAGTACTGTATCTGCAGTCATTGGATTATAGTCCCTGAGGCACAAAAGTACAAATATTACAGTGAAGGCTGGAAGAGACAGCACGGAGAACATCATCCTGTCTGCAGAGAGAAGGTAGCAACACGAATAATTTGCCCACAACAGCTGGTCCACCAGCAGGGGACAGTATGGATTAGGGTCAAAACACCATACGAAAGATGAGCTCCATCAGATCAATGATATCAGCTCTTGGCCAGTGGAGCACCATGAGGCACATGGGTGCTATGAAGCACAGGTACATCCAATCCCAGCTGCACCAAGTGTCTGTTGATATGTTGCAACAGTGTGCTTATAGTAAACTTTATATCAGCTCGCAACTCGCTCGGATTCTCTTTAATCCCAATGGCCTGTTTGAACTGTGTGGTTTTATAGGGGGTTAGGTTCCTATAATAAAAACTGCCTCTGATTGGCTGAAAATCTGAAACCTGCCTCTGATAGGCTTTCTGTGGACACTGGACAAGGATGTGTCCAAACTCGTCATCCTCAAAGTTTACCTAAACGTCAGTTCAGCTTCAGTTTACACTGTTCCTTATCGCCTGCTGTAATTGATTCCCATATTTCACTTAATCCAACTCTAAAAGAAGTAACACACTACAATAGCAAGAAGCACTTATATTAAAACCATAAAGATAATGCAATGCTTTATCCTGCATTAAGAAGCAATATCCTGCATTTTACCTTTTTGACATTTTGCTTTATTACAAAGCACACCGGCATGGAGTCACCTGCAGCCGTGGGTAACTAGCATTCTGAAATGGTGACTCGCATCTCTCTCTCTCCCTCATGCATGCAGTGCTTAGCTGGACATTCAAAACCATGACATTCAGCAAGGTTTAAAATATAAGACCCACAGGGCTCCCAAATCATGTGCATCAACACCTAACAAGCCACAGGACAGTTGCCTTCCTGGAGGAGCTGTGAAGAAGCCCCCAGGGCTCTGGGAGAGCAGAGGGTGGACTGACTGGGCAGAGGACTCTGTTCTCACCCTTCTGGAAGTCTGTACCTCTCTGTCTCGTCACACAACAGTACAGGACCCACAAAGCACAAAGTTCACCAACAATTCATCTTAGCAAAAACAGGAACCTCTCTGACGTGGCTGGACGCGTTAGCAACACACAGCTGAGTGCAGGAAGAAATATACAAAAACCAGGTCAGTTTATGCCGGGTAACAGAATTCACAATTAACTTACATTATGTTACATTAACTAGCGTTAATGATACTAGAATATTGAATGATGACTAATCCCTGAGGCTACTAGTAAGCGTTATACCCCAGACACTCATCTTATCGACTGATATGTGAATGTTTGTCTCCATGTACCTCATGGGAAAAGGAAAACATCTTTCCAGTCTAATGATACAAATGGACAGTAAGGTCTTTCTTCATTATTCATTTTTTTATACACTTTTTAAAACTGCATCAAGATGTCTAGAACAATCTGAAAGAGGTCCATAGTAACTTAGACCTAGCGAAGAGCTTTATATTTGTAATGTGAGTGTACTGGTATTTGGAATGTGATTTTAGATATACTGGTATACTGGTATGTGGACAGGCCCGCAGGGGTTTGTCTCAGAATAAAAGCTAGGCTAGTGGACAACCACTGAATGCTGACAACTCATGTGCCAATTATGTTCATCGTACTTGACATCATGCTAACACATTTATAAACAAACCTAATAAGGCACTGTTGCTTTATAAAACATGGCATAAGATATGTGTTGTGGCCCAAAATATTGTATTTGTCAGGGAATTTTATCAATAATAAATGTCAGCAATGAAAATGTCAGTAATGAAAACTTGTTCTTCAGTGCAGTCTGTCTTGGAATGCCAGTTCTCAGTTGGCTTTACACATTTTGAACAACCTGTTATGGGATATTAAATCATCATTCAGGTGTAACTGGCCCACTCTTATGCCAGACAGGAGCCAGTGTGGGGACCAGAGCTGAGAGCAGTGGGGACAGAAGGTGCCAGTGTGGGGACCAGAGCTGAGAGCAGAGTGGGGACAGAAGGTGCCAGTGTGGGGACCAGAGCTGAGATCAGAGTGGGGACAGAAGGTGCCAGTGTGGGGACCAGAGCTGAGTTCTGAGTGGGGACAGAAGGTGCCAGTGAGGGGACCAGAGCTGAGATCAGAGTGGGGACAGAAGGTGCCAGTGTGGGGACCAGAGATGAGAGCAGAGTGGGGACAGAAGGTACCAGTGTGGGGACCACACTTCCTTTCTTAAAAGGGAAATGATCCAGACATGAAGACAGAACCAGGGAATCACATTTCCCATTCATGTTGAAGTTCTCCAATAATTTTATCGATAGCAATAAGAATAATCATGTTTATTTATATAATACTTAAACAACAAGTAAAAAGTAAAAGACTTCAATTATAATGCCTCTTTCTGGTTCCAGTACAAACAATAAGGTAGCCTAATATAAAACCATTATTTGTATTCATTAAAAACACAAGTATGTTTGTACTACATCTGAGACCTCGATTATCTGAGTACACTCTGACTACAGGCTTCGAAGGCAATTGCGCCATTCCGTCAGCCTGTCCAAAGTCCACTCTCGCGTGCTAGTGGTGCGTAATTTGGAAAGGGGCTGCAACCATTACTGAAATCTATTGAAGACGTAGGTTACAGAACGTCAAAGATATGGACCGCAGTATGCATTATGCCTACGGAAATTAGAACCGCTACCAGATGCCAGTTGGCTTTTTCGTGCTGTCTGAATAAAGCATGTTTCATTCCAATCTAGCAGTTGTCAGGGCGCTCAAAGATTAAAAGTCGATAAGTCAACAAGTGTTTAGGCTGTTAGGACACGGATTCCCTCTCGTCCTGACCACGGTGGGGTTTCTTTAATCCACACCTAACAGCACCACTTCACTTTTGCTTTCTGAAAAACCGTGGTGAAAAATCTTAAGACAAGGATGTTTTGCTACCACCTGTATCGGCTGATGTTAGCAGCGACCGCGCTTCTACGGCTTAGTTCGTGCGTCTAAGCTGAAGTCAGTCAAATGGACCTCGCGCTGTAATGAGAAAACTAGTCAAGGACGCGAAGGTTGGCGTAGACTAACCACAAAGGAAAATGCAGTTAAATGCATTAAAGCAAGATTTACCAGTGGCAGCACTTCAGCCACATAGTGAAACAGAAGTTCCGTTCTGCAAGATCGTGTTATGCGATGCGCAAAAAAGGAGCAACCTTGATGAGACCCTACATCCGACAGCGAGAGCCGAGAGCAGAAAGCTTCTCAGTCTATTCAAACACGGTGAAAGCCGGACCTGTATGAATCAATATGAGCGTTGAGGACGGCGTTTCCCCCCTCACTATCAATAAAGGCGGCATCACAGAATAAGAAAACAAACCCTATTTCGCTCCATCTAGTACGGGTGTTCCCACATGACAATTGTGTGTCACGTTCGGCACGCGACGATGCTTCTTGGCGTGGTTAAGACACAAAGACACACTTTCCGATACCTCACAGAGCAAGAGACAAAAATGAGCCCACGCCACTTACTGTACGTAAGAACTGTATCTCATCTTCCCCTTCGCCTTCAGCCATGGCTATCCTGGAGCCTGCTCGACTCTGTTATCCTCCGCTGTGGGCTCGCAGCTCCTCGCCGCTGCTCCTCACTCCTGTCGTTATTAGCATACAGCTAATCCACAGCCATATAGGGGAGCCCGGGGAGACCAACTACGTTTGCAGCCTGTCACTCAAATCCACTCAGCGCAAGGTGCCAGCGGTGCTGTTCCCGGCGCAGAGAGTGCGCATCGGCACTCCGAGACGTACACTAGCGAGTGGGAAACTAATCGAAGCTGTGCTCTGCTCAAACGCGGTCTTGCAGTCAAAATACAGCATTGGGGTCTTATCTTTGACGTCACCATTGTCGTTTATTAATGCACATGTTAAAGCGTGTTTCAAATAAAGCTTAAAGGAGCCGTTCGCGACACATGGGCTACAATAAAGATTCACTAATATGTTTAATTACAATATCGACTCAAGCAATAAGTGATGGAAATGTGTTTGTCCCTCTTCGGCTCCTATAGCTTATATAGACGCCTCCGTGTATTTAGATTCTATCTCGCAAATACACAGGTATTGCTGTTAAAACAATAGCACCCTTGTTATAGCATCTTTGGCGCTTCTTTTTCTTATTCTTCTTATAATCATGAAATCACGATTAATCATATTATAGATCACCACTGAATGGGAAAAAATCCCACTTTCTCGATCTTTACGAGATGGTTACATAGGTGGAAATTGTAAATGGTGATTGCTAGATGCTGGTAAACGTCTTTGCACGTGCACAGAGCTTTAGCCAGAATAATGCAGCATTCTACAGGACTCTCGCGCTGCATCTGAGAGCCACGTATGCGCTGTGTTGGTCCCTAATGCATAAACAGAGAGATGGCCGCAGTGTACGCCGCACAGGCGTCCCTACAGAGAAGAACCGAATAAAACAAATAGAGCTAGTGTTCATCACCACAGCATATGCAGTACATTTATATGCGAGTTAATGCTGAAATTGAAGACACAGGGATATTTAATAGACATTCAGTGAGCTAGCTATGTTTATAAGAATTCATCTTAACTGCAGTTTTTCATAAGGTAAAGGTGCCTTATGAGTTTAAAACCAACGATTACAGTGAGTTTTAAAGTGCTGAGGAAAAAAAAAAAGTCTATTTAAAGTATCAATGTAATCTGCATTAATTTGGCTATTAGTCAAAATCTCCAATTTAAAAATATTTTAAAAGTGTGTTTGTTGATAGTGTGTTAGTTGTTGTCAGTGTATTAGCATCAGTTTTTCTATATTGGACAGTTGTAGCGTTATCTTATAATCTAACATTTGAAGTTATTAAAAAGCTATTTTAAAGGATAATCCCCAGTATCGGTTTCCCCACTTCATCCTGAACCAGGCCTTCATTATGGGTTAGTATGTGCCTGTCCATAGTTATCTGCTGCCCTCTACTGGTCAAATCTCAGAACAACAATACTACATTTAAATTGGCAATCTTGTCAGTTTATGACACGTCCAGACACATCTGGACATATTTTATCCTGAAATCTAAAGACATGTAATTAAATCGTTCACATTCTTATACCCGTTCTGTAGTACAAACTAGTAGTTGGTAAAAACATACAAACAGACTAAATACCTGATTTGGCAAGTTGTTTACATTTAATATGTTGTTTACATGTTTCACCCTGTATCGCAAGTATCGTATATTACAGTAAATATAGTAAGTTGCTGTACAGCAGTACTTTGCCAGTCCAGCGATGACCATGTACTCGGTGCTATAGGTTTAAAGATTTGCTGAAAGTTCCAAAATAAGTTGATTTTTAACTGATCCAAATGCGGTTTTTGCAGTCGTCATAATCTTTGTAAATACGTTTGAAAGTGTCCAGTAGTAATCAGTGATCATACTCCAAACATTAGTTTTACACGTTTGTCATAGTAATATTACATAGATTCATTTAAGATTTGTCCCACAATGAGTCTGGCGAACTGCATCGGTACCACCCCAACGACATGAAAGTCAGTTGCTGCATCTGATGAATGTCATATGGCATTAAGGCACATTGAACGCAGGTAGAGATAAAACAGCATGACCATATTGATGCTATTCATCCAGCTCCACGAACACCCCCAACGTGGATCGTTATCATCAAACTCGAAAATCCTTTATGCTTAACAACGCAGGTTGATGTATGTGCATTGCACGAACAGATTCCTTTTAGATTAATTACCTTTAAAATCACTGCATCAGTGCTGTTCCAATGCACTAAATCGCACTTCATAATATGTTACATGAGTGAAATTACATGAGCATTAAAATACTTTTGTTCTAAATAAGACCATTCTTATCAAACTGGAAATAAATCTTAATTTCAGTAAGTGGCGTATTGGTAATCGGTTATGTTACAAGTTTTCTCCGTACTAATTTTCTTGTACATAAGCAATATTTATTTTATTACACAAAGTACAGTGCTTGGGTCTACTATAAGAAAGACCGAAAGTCTAATAGTAGTACTATTAAAGACCGAAAAAGTGCCTTTTTCCTTTCTGGAATTTAACCTCCTACATTTTGTTTATCACCTTCCCGTTTAGTGCGCGCTTCAGGGCCGGTGCCGAACTCATCAGTTAAAAAGCAATCATACTATTCGCAAGCTAAATGAAACAGGTTCACATCATTTTTCGGTTGCTTGGTACAACCAGCCTTATAAATACTGTATCCTATTACGCGGCCACATTCGCTGCTGGTCCCCTTTAAGTTTTCGACTATAGCGCATATGGAAGTGGACCTCCCTGCTTCTTGATCTCGTCTGCACCTGAAAATCCGCAGCTGCCCGCAACGCTCCTACTCTTGAGGTATGACACAATTCAAGTAGGCCCCTACACAGATATGGACAACCAATCACAGCGGCAGAACGGAACGCTGCCCTCTCTAATAGGAGCAAGCATCTGTCAGGTACAAGGTGAGCGCGCTGTCCTCCAAAAGACGGAGCTGAGCTGGATTGTTTAAGGGAGATCGAAGAGGGCAAAAATCCGTCATGCAAGAGAAAGGGGTAAGCGCGTGTGTCGCTCTATGCACTTTAGATGCCTGATTGTTGATTTTGCGGTTGTTACGTAAGGTGTAGATACTGCGGAACTAGAGATGCATGCTGTCTGTAGCTCTATTTGCTGAAGCACAACAAGAGAATACACAACTTAACGCGCTATTTCCTCACAGTTGCGATACATGGTTTCTGGAATAACTATATGCTACTTATTTTTTCCATCGTGTCGTTGGTCGTTGGTGGATAACGTAACCACACGTGGAAATAGCAGCGAATCACTGATGCAAATTAAAGAATTAAGTCATAAGTTCTTAATAACAGTAAATGGACGCAGTGAGAGTATGACTTGTTTCTTGCACTTTTATTGGGTTAAATGTACTTAATTTTATTTTGTGTGTGTCTATATATAGGACAAAACAGCAATTAAATAATCTTGTAATATATATATATATATATATATATATATATATATATATATATATATATATATATATATATATCATACATGCACACATATTTATTTGAGAAGGAGAGCAGCATCTTGGATCTTGGATTGTACTGACTTTTATTAGTTTCATTTTGCTTAATTTTTTTATTTTGTATATATTTATTTCTATTTTTATACTCTGTTATAGTCAGACCACAGTTTATCTGAATTTCTTAATCTCTTTTTGAGTGTTCCAGGAAATGCTCATTCAAGCAGTTGGCTAGAGAAGCCTAATTTTGCATAATAGCATTTTATCATTGTTTTGCATTCTGACTTTGTCTTAACACAGCAAAGGTTCTAATTTGTATTCCATTCTTTCCTATTTCACTCAACATGTTTATAAGAAAGAATTAATAGAAAATATATGCCTGTAGTCACCATGTAGTAAGTTTAAACTGATACTCTGAAATGATTAAGAGTTCATTTGAAATTGAATTTTGCCCTGCATTTCTGTGTAACCTGAGACATTTCATTAGTAAACTGACAGAAGTAAACTGAATTTCCACTTGCCCTAATTAAATGTTGCATTGTCAGACATTTCCTAAAGCGTTTGTTTTATTCCCATGCTGCAGTTCTTAAGCACGTTATGATCATATGCATTGCTCCCTTCTCTTTTACAGGCCCTTTGATCACCCAGGTGATGAAAACCTTCTAAAACAATCAGCTCTTTCCCAAGTGTTCCACCACAAAAGCCAGGAATCTTGGGAAAGCTTTTCCATTTGATGCAAGCGTGTAATTAATTAAATGACTCCTATAATGGAGGGCACACACACAGTACTCTGTCTGTACAAACTTATAGAAGAATCCAGCCATATCAGCCTGTATTTTCCCACTGCGAGGGCTCCAGGCTGGAAGAACTCACCTCGTGACCACCGCCCCCTGTACGCTAATCAGCATGACCATCCGGGTGAAAGTCCAGCTTGGGCCAAACAAAGAAGCCAGTCTTACAGGCCAGCAGGCGACATCTTCCAGGCCTGTGGGGTGACAAAGGGAGCATTAGCTAAGCTTCCCTGGCTATCTGCAGAACACTGGCAGCTGCTGATGGACCTGCTGTCTCTGTGCAGCGACTGTGCAGCCAGGATAGGAATGGGAAACCAGGATGGCAGGCTCCAGGGTCAGCCCGAAGGAATGGAGGGATGTCTCGCAGATGGCCTTAGCAGCAGCAATCTTCAGCACGCCTTGTCATTGTCCCCAGAGCATAAAACAGGGGCATTAGGGATACGAAAGTTTAAAAAACTGGGTGGGAAGAAGACTGACTGTGTTGAGGAGGTCTCTCAGGGAAACGTGAAGAAGAACATGGAAAGCACGACAGCTTCGGAATTTTGGCGATCCAATTTTGAGGCAGCTGGACCCCAAAAGGCTGGTGGAAGCGCAGCCCCCATTCATGCCTCCAGCTCAGGTCCCTGGGCTAACAACAGCAAGCATTTACTGCCAGTGGAAGGACCTTTCCACACCACTCAGGAAGGTTGGGACATCACGGAAGACTCACATCCGTTTGGGTCAGAAACAGATCTCTGCACTGAATTTGCTGAGTTTGAGGACTCACTCTGCCTGGATTATGAAGCTCCATCTTGTGCTTTCATAGAAGAGTCGTTTGACCACATCCAGCAGGAGCAAATGAGGGGGGAGAATAACACACGACCCAGCATGGAAAGCAACTTTGCTGTACATGAGAGTTTGATGCCTAGAGGTAAGAGCTACGATCGGCAGTTTGATGATATCAACAGGCGAAACCTGATATTTAAAGTCATGACAGAGGATGCGCTGGACCATAATTCCACATTGTGGACCAAAGGGGCTTCCCCTGGTGCTGCGGACATCGTGCCTCATACGAGAATGAAAAACTCCGTGTTGGGCCCTTGCCAAGATGTGAAGAAGAATCAAGAAGAGGTGAGCGCCCTAAATGAAATCTCTCCTCACGGGAACAAGAGGGAGACAAATGTCCAGACCAGACCTTCTGAGTTAATTAGGCTTCCCATCTCACAATGTGCTCAAGCTCAGTCTGGAGCCTCCAACTTAAGACCCTGGACTAAAAGTCCTATATCCCCGTCCCTTTCTGGGGTTTTCAATGTGTCCTTTCCACCCACCAACAGTCTCCAGAACATGTCCCCTGTCCTGTCACCACTATCCTCCAAGCTGTCGAGTCCCCAACTCAACCACCGCATCGTACTGCTGCCTGGAGAACATGGGAGCGATGAGAAGCATGGAGATAGGTGGTCCCACGAGGCAGCTCATCTATGGGCAGAGCAACGGCACCAGCCCAAAGTCACGTCAAAGGTTATAGATCAAAATGGCAACTGTAGAACTACTGCAAGGCTAGATCTGAACCTCAGCCGAGAGGGAGCTGGGAACTCTAGATGGAACACTGCCAGAACAGATGCTTCTGCAGCTACAGGTGAGTGAAAGTAACATTTATCTATGTATCCCAAAGCAGTTTTCTAGGAAAGCTGGACTACCCATATTAATGGAATTATTTGATTAAACACTTGCTGCATGGGTCAGATAGAAGCCACCAGGCAGCTCTGGGGATAGAGAAGTTATGAATGACCTCTTCTGGCCTATGAATGACCTCTACCTTCTTACCAGTTCTGGCACATGGAGGATAGAATGTTTTCCGGTCTGTTACAAAACAAGCATGTGTTGTGCTTTGATTACAATACAAATATATTTCTGTAGTAACTAAAATATTTCACTAATAACTCAATACTAACACAATTCCTTAGTGGTCAGGTGATTTTTTAAGATAATATTAATTTAGGTCCCTCCATTCAAGACCTATTAGAGAATATTCTGAACATGTGCATATGTGTGAGTGGGAGTCACATTGTAGGCCTCCAAAACACAGGCTGCCTCCAACATGCCACCCCACCATAGATCAAAGTGACTTGATTGGCCTTGGGCTCAAAGATTTGTGCTGCTCCCATGGACATTATGTTAACCCACGCACTGCCAGAATACTGCACACCTCTGTAGAAGGTTGAGGAAAATACATGCAGCCTTGGTTTAGAGAAATCCAGACTGACTACTTCATGGGAATTATCTAGAAATGAAGAATCTGTACTGATTGAACAGAAAAAAGAACTTGTATCATGGGTACAGGGGCAGCTAAAGAAATGTACGTGACTATCAATAAATCGATTTGCAAACTTCACAGACCTCAGATCAGTGGATTATGTGATTTGCTTATCAACTATCAGGCCTTGTACCTCAGTTTCCTTAGCTGGGGGACACTGCCAACCCACTCCAAGCTGTCCTGCCTAGTTTCCAACTCGCCTGCTGATTTGATCATAGATTATTATTCATGGCAGTGCCTATTTTGGCTCCTCAGAGAGACTGTCTGGTTAGGCAGGGGTTATTACATAAAGGTCAATTCTCTGCTCTTGGCTAAAGCCATTAGGTCATGATTACATTAGATTCATACAGTGACAAATATATTGTCTACACAGCTTCCCAGGATGCACATGGCAAAGATCAATTAATTCATTTAACGAGATTAATTGCATTTATACACTGCAAATTATACAGTTTGTATAGATTTTTAGATGTTTACATCCCCCACCTGACTGCCAGTTTATAATAATCTTGTGCAGATAGCTATTCCTGCCCTCGTTCACTTATCATTCACTTACCATAGAGACAAATCACCCCAGAATTGTAAATGATGCATGGCAGATTTCAAATGATTTGCATGTATTCTGATGGTAAGAATGATGGCTCATGTGGCATTTCAAAAGCAGAAAAGAGTAAACCCTGAAGTCTAGTGCAGTCTGGAGTAGTGCTGAGAGGCTGATGGAGCTCTTGTATGTATATATATATATATATATATATATATATATATATATATATATATATGCAAAATGAGCAACTGCATTATTGTTCATGTATTCTGTGCAGCATGCTTTAGTTTAACAAAAAGGCCCTCTCCTTCAGACACAGACATGTGGAAAACCAAAGTTGTTATAGTATCTCTAGTGACGAGATACTTCTTTCAATAATTAATTACTCTTGAAATGTTATCAGGGCAACCGTAAAGGAAAAAATAGCACTACAAGAACAATGTTGGTGAGAATTCCACCTGTCCTTCACAGTTCACAAAGTGCATGGCAGTGGCTCCCAAAGTGTGGTGAGGCCCAGGACAAAGTGGGGTCAGACCCAGGACAAAGTGGGGTCAGACCCAGGTCAAAGTCTGGTCACACCCAAGACAAAATGTGGTGAGACACTGGACAAAGTGGGGTCAGACCCAGGACAAAGTGGGGTCAGACCCAGGTCAAAGTCTGGTCACACCCAAGACAAAATGTGGTGAGACACTGGACAAAGTGTGGTAGTGTGTAGTGTGGTAGGATATGGGATATCCAAAACAGTAAAGTGGCCTGAGATCAACTGAAATGTACTATCCATGCATGCATGAACTCGAATCTGTGGAAGAGACCCGATCCACTTCTCCTTGTAAACAGTGTGAAAGCAGTGCCTCTGCTCTGCCATCTCCTCTGGCTCAGAGAGTGGGTGTCAGGAGTACCCTAATGATATAAACGAGTCAGACTGGGTCATATGAAATGGATTATTCCCAAGAGTCATATGACAAGGTTCTGTTTCTTTTTTCTGGCCTGACGGGCAGCAAGAAATGTAGAGAACACTACGCATTCTGTTCTGTGTTCATGTGAATGAACTCAGATAAGGTCCAGTTCTTTCCCCATAATGAAACTGACTCTGATCCGGGGGACCAAAGAGGACACTTCTTCTCTTTCAATGGGGTATGACGCATCCAGAATGGCTCCCATTGATTACCCATAATTACACCTAATGTGTAATTTTTCGGAATAAGTCGCAAGCACATTCAGGCAAATTCCTTTTTGTGGTCCTGCTTGAGATGCAGCTGCAGACTCACAATCTAAACCTCAGTTTTCACTGGTTGGCTATGGTGAATTTAACCACTTATTTATCACTCAGTTCAACATAGTGAAATACGGTAAAATCAACCATCCTTGAAGTAATAGCGTTTTTCTTTTCCCTCGTGCAATATCTAAAAATAAAGAGCTCAGACTATTGCATTTCATGCCAACTGTCTGCCAGATCAGCGGAGGGTAAATGACTGTGCTTGTTTTGGGCCGGCTGGGTTTATTTTCTGTGGCTGTGCTCTCCTCCTGGAGTGGGCCTGTGAGGGCTAGTGAGGGTCCTACTGCGCTACTGTGTCCACACCCACTCCAGCCGCTCCCTGCAGCCTGCACGTGTCTGCTGGGGCGACGCCCAGCCAGGGGGAAGAGGAAGGACAGCTGGCAGTGCACCGAGATGAGAGAGACACGCTGGTGGGCGTTCCAGGAAGTGGCCCGGCAGATGAGTTAGGAGGCAAAAGTCATGACAGTGACAAAGGCGCCATGTGACCATGAGCAGTGATCAACAGCCCTGAAGTGTTTGCCTACAAGAGCTTCCTCAGACCATCAGTTTCCTGCTACATTATACTGTTGATTACTCAGACTGGACACATTGGTTTTTCACCTGTTGGCTTGTATGGGCTGAGATTATACTGGTTTATACTGGACATCTTTAATATCAGGACACAAACGATCTTTATCATGGTGTGATCTCCAATACGTCCAATAACTCAACAGCTCTCCCCGTGTCTTTGGAATTGGATCGAATGTCTTAGAGACGAAGACTGTTAGTGGCACATCCTGCTGGCGCTTGCTATGATAGTCATGCTGGGTAGAGCACAACCTACATTTCTGCAAACAATTCAGCACATAAATGTACAGTATGTTTTTGTATGCCTTTCACTGTGCAGGAGTCTATAATTTTAGTGTTTGTGGAAACAAATCTTTAATCATGGGCATCAGGCCTGGACATCTGACCTCAGCTGTTATAGCTGGGTTAGCCTGGTTTTAACAGTGATACTGGACATCATCATAATAAACTGACCCGACAGTTGCCAGTCAGGTGCAGCAAACTCACATCTGTTCATCCTCCTAGCCATAGTTACAACAATTATTATAGCCCTGAACACTCTCATATACACACACACACACACACACACACACTCACTCACACACACACACGTGTGCACAGAGACAGCTATTCTGTTCACATTAAATTTACTTCATATCAGATTGTATGCTTCTCCATCAACACGTGATGAGTGAACATGTAACCCCCCCCCCAAAAAAAAATAAAGGGTGCAGTTATTCCGTTACTGAAAGTCCTGTGTTAGAACATAGCTATTGTTAGAATAAAGCTTTGCAGGCAGACTAGGAGATTGAACAAATGTATTTGGTTTCTCTTGTAGGGCGCAAAGCTGAACACTGTATTTGATACAAGTGGCCGTGTAGGGAGGGGGAGATGTTTTTGAGGCTGAGGTCAATTTAGAACGTCAGACAAAAGGTAATGCACACTAATTCAGCCGTGTGCCATTGTGTTGCCATTTTGGGTGCAAACATTCAGGCTGCACAGTGATAACAGAAGGAAACATGTGCAGAGGGACAGAATCTTTAAACAGCCTTTAAACATAGTGCTGCTTTTGAGAAACGGAGCTAATTATCCATGACTGGGGCTGCATCCAGGGGTTAGATAACAGCCTGAAATCTTTTCCCTTCTTCACCCAGTGTGTGTGTGTGTGTGTGTGTGTGTGTGTGCGTGTGTGCACGCCTGCCTCAAAGTCTGGCTTTAAGCTTACTCGTAATAGTTCTCTGTCATTATCTTAAAAGCTTACTAAAATTCCTTCCTCAGAGTTTCGTGTTCAGACTGAGGGGGTTTTAGTGTTAAATTGTATCATTAAGAGTAGAATACCTCTTTAGGCTGCAAGCACCCTATGTCCAAGCTTTATTACATGTAAATTGATGGACATTACTCAGCACAGGGTCTGTAAGGTAAGTCCACTGTGCAAGACCAAATAGGAAGTCCTTATAAACAACCATTAGCTTCCTCAGTGGGTGCTGCTTAGCAGGTGCTACTTTTGTTGACGTGCTCCTGTTGACATGCCTATCCATGATAACCATGAAGTCTGACACTGAAATAATTCAAATAATTTAAAAGAATCAGAGAGTTCTGTAAATATATTGGTCCAATATATAGAGTAACAAAATTCTTTACTGTTTACAGAATATCCAGCTGAGCTAACATGTGGCTAACATGCTAATGTATTGGTGAGAAGTGATGAAACTCAACAGTCAGAATGGTGCAGAATCTATCATTAGATGATTTAGATATTTAAATATTAGAAAAGACATTTGTCAGAGAGACTCAAGCCAGCTGGTATGTTTCTGCAAAGTATTCGAGTACAGTCAGTAACTACATGGAAGGTCTTAGCGGCTTTACCAGGCCCTGTGCAACCAAAGCTGGCTGTGAACTAGCCCTCATGTGATTCTGATAAGAACGAAAATCCATCCCTCTGAAAATCCGTAAGCCTACAATTTCAGTTTAAAAGTCCGGCAGGACACGTCCACGGTGACTCTAATCTTGGCTGCAGGCCACCTCATATCCTGCACCTCTGCTTTACTTGCTCAGATGCATTTGGCTTCGAAGAGATTATGAGACTGGAGAAATGAACAGGACATGCACTGACATTCTGAGAAAGCGTTCCTCCACTACTAATGTTTTCTCCATAAATTGAATTTCAGCACTCTTTATTAAGAGAGTAACCTACATATTGTATTAGGTTAGACCAGTCTTGCTTAATATGAATTGGCTTTTGAAGTGAACAATCATAAGACACACATAGGCCATAGGCACTGGTCGAGTACACACACATTGATTGTTTCTATTCATTCACCTTAATAAAGGGACCGCCGGTGGGAATCTGTGTGGTGTGTAATGGAGCACTTTGGCTGCAGTCCAGAAGGTTGCACTGTTTCACTTCTTATAACATCTCTAGAGGGCGTGTTTACACAGTACATGCTGGGGATAAATATAGTCCAATTACAGCTTGATGGTTTCTCATGTGAAAAAAAGGTTTTGTGTTGTTTGTCTTGTCATTCCAATTGAACCTTCCAGTGAGACATATGCTTGCACTGCATGGACTGAGATGTTGCTTTTAAAATGCGTTGGAGGCTGAAGTGACTTAGGAACCAGGCTGTATGTGCTGGGGTTTGTCCGGCCGTTTCTGCAGAGTGGGGAGGAGTGTGTTACTATCCCAAGGCTTTGCTTTTGGATCTGTGCCAAGAGTACAGTCAGCAATGCGAGGTCTAGCCAGCCCGAGCCAGAGATGCATTATCATAATGAAACATTATTAATCCTGACAAGGCTTCTCCACCCGTCCGCAGCCTCTGTAATTATGGCTAACTGCTCTTCATCTCACACTGCAGGCATGTGCAGAACTGAATGATATTGCAGGTTCTTATAGGCAGCCTAGAAGTAGGAGTCCTTCAAATAGCCTTTATTCAAAACACTCACAGGAAACTCATGATTCAAAATAATTAAAATAATGATCATTCAAAAGTTAGTCGATACAAATGATTTGCTTACTGTATCTTTAGCTTTTAGGTGTTGGTGAGGCCTAGAAGAAAACTAACACAGTGTGACACACACACACGAGCACACGCACATGACCGCACACACACGCACACACTTTTTTTACTCACAAATTGTTGAATAAGCTATGCTGCATGAGTCAGAGTGCAGTGGACCAACAATTCAATGTAACAGCAAAACTGTTCAGTTTAGGAAAGCTGAGCTATTTAAAGTGAATGTGATTTAATTTCTACAGTGTTGTAGTGGGGCAGGTCTATGCTGCTTTCATTTGAGTGATGTCAAGTGATGTGCTGCCTGCTCACACAGGGGGGAGGAGAGGGATGTGGTGTGTGCTCACACAGGGGGGAGGAGAGGGATGTGATGTGTGCTCACAGGAGAGGGATGTGATGTGTGCTCACACAGGGGGGAGGAGAGGGATGTGATGTGTGCTCACACAGGGGGGAGGAAGAGGGATGTGATGTGTGCTCACACAGGGGGAGGAGAGGGATGTGATGTGTGCTCACACAGGGGGGAGGAGAGGGATGTGATGTGTGCTCACACAGGGGGGAGGAGAGGGATGTGATGTGTGCTCACACAGGGGGGAGGAGAGGGATGTGATGTGTGCTCACACAGGGGGGGAGGAGAGGGATGTGATGTGTGCTCACACAGGGGGGGAGAGGGATGTGATGTGTGCTCACACAGGGGGGGAGGAGAGGGATGTGATGTGTGCTCACACAGGGGAGGAGAGGGATGTGATGTGTGCTCACACAGGGGGAGGAGAGGGATGTGATGTGTGCTCACACAGGGAGGAGGAGAGGGATGTGATGTGTGCTCACACAGGGGGAGGAGAGGGATGTGATGTGTGCTCACACAGGGGGAGGAGAGGGATGTGATGTGTGCTCACACAGGGGGGAGGAGAGGGATGTGATGTGTGCTCACACAGGGGGGAGGAGAGGGATGTGATGTGTGCTCACACAGGGAGGAGGAGAGGGATGTGATGTGTGCTCACACAGGGGGGAGGAGAGGGATGTGATGTGTGCTCACACAGGGGGGAGGAGAGGGATGTGATGTGTGCTCAGAACACATCAAACCATTTAAAGCCAATGTTTTGTTCAGTGTAAACCTCCAGGCCTGGATTACCTAAAACATGCCATGCTTCCCCCCATGAGGAATTGAGAGTTTCAAAAGTTATAAATAACATGTTATAAAAACATACAGTTTAAATTCTAGAAAAGAAAAAAAGAAAAGAAAGATCACTAAAGTAATGCTGAATTTGGGAGGAGTCTCTTAGTTGGAGTGTTGAATCACTGTTCTTTTCTCTGTAGAGGACCATTTCTTGAGGCAAGATGAGATCTGGCTGTTAGATGGTGATGACTCCATTTCCCATGAGCCCCTATGTAAAGCTACCAGACCTGACCGTCTTGACATCCTGAGGATCACCCCACCAGAGGATGATATCATTGGAGACACACCATACCTCTCAAAGCCTGAACTCACAGTAAGTGGTCACTGTAATACACAAACACACCTGCACACGAACCTCAAATTTAGGAGTATGCTTTTTTTGCTTTGTCTAGACACAACAGTTACACAAACATGGAAGATATTCTTCATCAAAGATTCACTCAGAGCCACAAACACGCATAGTCATATTTAAAACATTGCTAAGTTGCTATATTTAACCTTTTAACTTGGCACATATTAGTCATTATATAAGGCAACCTAAAAACTTCAATGAAACTGCTATTAAAAGTCTGTGGGATGTGTCCAAATCCAAAAATAATTGGATAATAATTATAATAATAATCATTTACTTATGAGCACCCTGCTTTTATTAATTAAGTGGGATTTTAGGGTGGGGGGTTAGAATTATTAACACTAGAAATTTGCATAAAGAGATTAGCTTGGAATTGCCCTAATAGGTGTAACAAACCTCTGACGCAAGTGTTAGGCTAAAATGATTGGCTAACGCTGATTTGTCCTGCTTAAAATTCTGAAGACGAGAAGGTATTTCAGATTGTCAGTGGGCACCTTTCAGTTTGTATGTTCACAAACCGGTAGAACAAACCCATACTTCCACTGGGTGTAGAGGTCACACCCAGGTTCTCAGACCCATGCACACGTGTGCATGCCTGAACACATAAAGTTCAAGTAGCCCTGGGTGGGGAAAACAACACTACATCTCTTTTCAGAATGAGAGTAGTTGTATAGGGTTTCCTCAAGACACCTGACCAAGAGTTTTGAGAGCTGAATCAGAAAAATAAGGTAATTTGTTGTTGGTCACCTGCACAAACTGGTTGGTATGTTGCTCTATATAAAACCAGTTCTCCCAGCTTACTCCAGGTGCACTCGCAATGGTTTGACTGTTAGTCTCTCTCTACACACACACACACAAACATGTACACACACCTTTAATGCCGTCAAAACAGGACACTCCCAACAGTATTCTTATAAAAACAAGATTATAAAGCTTTGCACTGATCCCTAACACAGATAGCTCAGGTGTGGTAGGTGTATGCTTTCGATAAAAAATCAGCGTTAACTTTACTCTAGGTATTTGACTTGTTTCTGTTGAAACATTTAATAGTTTTGTACGTTGCTGCATTCCTTATTAGGGGTGTTATTGAGAGTAATACGAGAAACTATGAATAGGCATGACCTTTACAAATGGAATGAGTGTCAGGACTGGGGCCTAGATGAGGTCTGTGTAGATTTCAGGTGCACTGTCCCAAGAAAGTACAAAAGATGGGTCTGCCCTGAGGATACCCTTTGCTTAACCTAGGACATGGCTTTGTGTTGCAAAAGCCTTTTAGCCTGTTATTTCTATTAGTGTGCTATGATATTAGATATGCACTGACTGATGTATGTACCACTTATTATGTAAATTTATTCTATAACCTATAGGCTAACAGTTATTTTTCCTGTGTATTCTGTTACTGATAGTAGTTTTTCAATGTCCTCTTTCACAAATGAGCTGTTAAATCAGAAGGTTTGGTTATGTATACAGTATACACGTGCAGGGGGTTCATTCAGTTTTTGCTGTATTCATAATATTTACCAATTACTAGTAGTATTTAAAAAGCAATACCAGTTTAAAAGATAAAGGTAAAAAGATTAAACATTTGGTCCATTGGTCAAAACATTGTTAAACACAGGGTGCAGGACTCCAGTACAATACAGTGAAGTAAAATTACTGACTATAAAATGCATGTATGTATCCCCTGGGTATAGCTATACAGTTGTTGTACCTAAGGGGGTCACTGTACATTACTACCACTATGATCATGTTATACATACATCACTACCATGCAAATGACTTAGACTTCTATTTCACATACCTTTTTTTTTGGGAGGGGGGGCTCAATTCCTTGTTAATTATTTTTTTTTATCAAGCCGTGTCCTCCCAACTGCCACCAGTTCATGAGACTCTCAACATTTTAAAATCTGTATAACAATTCACCAGCCTTAAATATGGTTTTCCTAATTCTAATCCTAATCTTGACAACAACATGTCTGAGTCCTACGTCCTGGAGGTATTGGATGGAATGTGGTCGAGTTATAAAGACATGCTTGAAATAAACACTACAAGTGAGGTGAAATTGGCAAGCATTTTAGGGTTAGTTTACTGAATAAATGGTAGGAAAGAGAGAGAGAGAGAGAGAGAGAAGGAGTTGAACAGTAAAATTGTTTGTTTAGGTAATGGAACTAAATGCTAAAGAAGGGTTCCTTTTGCATTCTTGTACAAGTGTCTCTTTCACATACCTAGTTGAAAATCAACTCCTGTGCTACATTCAGAGCCATACTCTTCAACTTCAGAGGCATACCTAAGCTTTGGCTAACATCTTGACTGATCACTGACTGTCACTGTGGCACGGTGGAGAGGTGTGGCCTGTGTAACTTACAAGGATCTTACAGCTGGTGGTATGCATGGTGTGAAGCAGCACCTGACTCCTAAGGAGATTAGCAACAAAGGAGTGAGTAAGAGAGAGAGAGAGACAGGCAGTAAGAAAGAGACACAGGGAGAGAGAGAGAGGGAGAGAGGGAGTGGGCGGTTCTTCTTGACGCCATTATGAGGAAGTCCGTTGAAGTAATAGGACACCTGCTGCTGAAGGTCCTCCCCAGGGAGTAGCTAAGCAAAAGCAAGAGAGCAAGGCACAGGGACCTAGGTAAACCAGTGTGACACACTCCACAATCTGCCGGGGAGACTTTCTGTGGGTGACGCCCGCACATACGCTACACATTTTCAAGGAACAGGAAGGAGACGTTGCACCGGAAAGTTAAGTTAACCTCTATAACCTCTGAAGACAACGCTGGGGACCTTTCCAAACATTTCTGCCTGTTTCAAACATGGAGTGAGGTTTGCCCTTGCTGTGATTTTGTTTAGTGTTTTACTGCACGTTTGACATTTTTATTAAAAAAGGCACATCTTGTATCCCAAAATGGTTGATGTAGCCAGGACTGTCAGATGAATCTCACCAAACTTTACAGCACTGGAATAACATTTTACTGGAAGAGCCAAAATCTCAGCGTGGAAAAGATTAAATGTTTTGCTTTGAGAAGAGAACAGCTTTCCTTGCCAGAAAGAACAAGATAAGAGGGTATTTTATGGAGCTACAACTGAAGCACTCCTGGAGCTGGTGAGAGGAAAGTGGAGATTTACCTTCAACAAAAAGGCTTTTGTTTTCTCAACAAAATGAAAGGGGAGTGCATACAGGTGGGAGCAGGGGTAAACACTGGATTCTTCATGACTAAACACACGGGAGAGATTTGTTAGGTTCACCTGGTGAGCTGTATATTAAGTTTATTAGGAGGAAACTGTTAAATGATTTATAATCATGGAAAGTATTATCACTGATCCAGACTCTCAGGGGGAAAATTCGAGTGGATCATTCTTCAGTAAGATTGTATCCTCTACCGTGTTTTTGAGAGCAGACGCAGAGAGGCGAGCAGGGGAGAGTCCGGTACTAAAGTCATTCCGAACACTGTCTGAAGAAGAGCCATATCCCCACCCTCCAGACGACAATGATAACAGCTATGTTAGCACTGTTGAAACAGATTCTTCAGGAGCCATGCCTGACAATCATGTCAGCACTAATTTTGATGGAACAGTGGAATTACAGAAGGTTGAGTCCTGCAAGGAGGAGGTTGTGCAAAACTCTCCGTTTCCGTGTTGGAGAAGGCCTTTTTCCACCTCTTCCCAGACCATGGCAGACCCAGATGTGGTGGTGCAAGTAACCAGAGTGGAGACCTACAGTGACACAGAGTCTGAAGAGGAAGATGGAGAAGGCACTCTAAGACAGTCTGATAAACCGAATCCCGCTGAGAAATCCCTGCCACTTAACACAGAGGAAGAGACTATGGATTATAACTCAGATCAGCCGCCTCATCAGGATACGGGGAGTGATATGTCTAAGGTGGACTTTAAGCTGCCTGTCCTCACAACCAAAAGTGTTTCAAATAATTATCTCAAAGATTTCTCTGTTACAAAGTGGTTAAGGTTTGATAGAAGCCTTAAGAAGCAGGTGGACTCTCCTCGCACAGACAATTCCAAGCAAGAGAGTCTGTCTAAGATTGCTTGGGAGAGTTCAGATCAAAGTGGTGGACATGACACAGCTGGAGATATGGACTCAGATGTTTCAGCTGCCGCGGGTCCCAACTTGAGGGACCACACCCAACCAGCTGTGCCTGAAGATTGTGGTGATTACAAAGAAGATGTTTCTCCTGCTGCAAATACTGAGGACCCTCTTCATGTACCTGCATCAGAATACATGTCACCAACGACCCCATCTCCACCTTCAAAACTAGAACCTTTGCCAAGTGAAAATGCCTCAGACCCCTCAATGCTTTCAAATGATCTAATTTCTCATCAAGAACTAGGATGGAGAACACATGAACAGACTGCAGGTGCAGAATCCCTTGACTCCACGGACCATATCTCTCCAGACTCGAATCCTCAGCCAGGCAGCGTGACAAAGGACCTATCAGGAACCAACCGTGAAGTGTCGCCACTTGACTCCATGCCAGGTGCCATCTCTCCTCCTTTGCGAGGCAACATGCAGACCCTGCCTAGCACAAAGGGGACAACGGCACAATCACCCTCCACCCCGTCCTCTAGCCCCTCCCCAAAACCACTCACCTCGTCCATGTCCAGGGAGCCCTTCCAGCTGCCAGCCCTCTTCAGTGGACTGCGAGTGCTCAAGAAGGGTGCCGTGGGCGAGGACAGGGAGACGGTGTCGGAGATCAAGCAAAGGGACACAGACCGAGCTCTGCTGAGCCTCAGACAGCACGTCCACAAAGCTAAGGTTAAGCAGCAGACCTCCAGCCACACCTCCATCCACAAGAACAAAACCGAACCTAAAGATGCAACTGATCCTAAGGGCCGCTCATGGCGTCTGCTAAATCTGGACGACAGCCGTGATGAGGAGCAACAAAATAAGGGGAAAAAGGACAACACAAACCATCTGACATCAGAGGAAGGGGTAGCAAGTGATAATACAGAAACCAGCGTGCAACTAAGTGAGAGTGGTAAAGACACAGACACTGCACTGGATGGCTTCAAGATGTTTCTGAGCTCTAAGACTCCTAAGAAGGACCCTGCAGAAGGGTCAGTGGATATAGAGGCTGTCAAGAGGAAAATGAAGAATGAAAAAGATTTGCTTAAGTCTATCTTCTCGAGATCTCTAAGCAAATCACCTAGCATTGACAAGTGTACAGTATGTATTACAAATACAGTTTAAAATAAAGTAAAATAAAGTGTTAGTTTTCTTAGAATTGGCTTTAAAATTTGATTAGGTCATTTTTTGGTTCAGTCTAGCTGTAGCCTTTAGTCTCTATAAGTCCTTTGCTGGAAATATTGCATGTCCAGATTGATTTAGCTTTAAAGCTAAACAAATTCATGAAAGTATATTCATTTATTCCCACATTCGTCTGGAATTTTGTTATTTTATAAACATACATGACAAACCAGCATGACCATGGTTAAACGATTCTCAGTCAAGATGTAGATTTGAATGTGGCTAAATCATGCACACTAAAATGGACTGCGTTTTCCTCTCTGGATCTGATTCTCTTTCCCTCCTCTGTAGTCCCAGTCTGAGATCATCTCCCCAACAGACAGTGAGGATCGGACCCCTGGGCGGCTTCAAGCAGTGTGGCCTCCACCTAAGCCTAAGGATGAGGAGGAGAAAGTCGGCCTGCGTTACACTGAAGCGGGTAGGAGTTGGCCTACACCTGAGTGCCACATAAACGACTGTCCCAGGACAGAAATAGGCCTACACAGCTCTCCACCCACTCGGTGCCTTTGATCTTACATCAGGCATTCTTTCACTACGACACCTTACATGCTAATCAAATCCTTAGGTGCTGTGAACAAGAGAAGTGACTCTGGATTTGTGGTGGAAACTAAAGCCACATAGCTGACAGTCTTTAAAATTAGTTTTGAAAGAATCTTGAATCTTCTCAAGCAGCAATAGGGCTGTTTGTGGTGTCTGTCTCCTGTAGTCAGAGGTGCGTGTTGAGCAGAGAGAAGCAGGGACAGAACAAGCTAACACAGTTCTCACTGTCAGCACTCCAAAACCCCTACAGGGCTCACTCCTCATATGCTGAATGGCCAATGTATCGTTTTCCTCACTGAGGATTTTTTGTTTCATTAAAAAAATGTGTGCAACACTGACATTTCGTTCTCGTTTTAGAACACTGTAAAGTGATCATTTTTGTTAGTTTTCCCCCATTTTAGTGAAGGTAGAAATTCAAAACCAGTTTTACCTACACTGCCAGCATGTTTTTGTTTAAAATACCAGGCCAGTCAATTCATTTATACAGTTTGGGAAAGCAGGGTTACTTAATTAGACTTAATCATTATTCAGTACCCTCATATTACATTTGCTTCGCATGCAAAGTTCAGAAGACCTCTATCTCCCAAAGTTTAATGCAGGGGTGTCTGAAAAGAAGGAGCAGTGGGACGAGGGTGGCAGACACACATCTTTACTGTCCATAATGAAGATGATACAACAGCAGAATTGCACACTGAATCAAATATCAGAAGGAGGGAGCCTGGGAATGAGGGAGTGGTTTAGGGTGTGTGTGTGGTTGGGGGGGGTGTCTGTGGGAGTGGTTTAGGGTGTGTGTGTGGTTGGGGGGGTGTCTGTGGGAGTGGTTTAAGGTGTGTGTGTGGTTGGGGAGTGTGTTTGTGGGAGTGCTTTAGGGTGTGAGTGTGGTTGGGGGTGTGTCTGTGGGAGTGGTTTAGGGTGTGTGTGTGGTTGGGGGGTGTGTTTGTGGGAGTGGTTTATGGTGTGTGTGGTTGGGGGTGTGTCTGTGGGAGTGGTTTAGGGTGTGTGTGTGTGGTTGGGGGTGTGTCTGTGGGAGTGGTTTAGGGTGTGTGTGGTTGGGGGGTGTGTCTGTGGGAGTGGTTTAGGGTGTGTGTGGTTGGGGGGTGTGTCTGAGGAAGTGGTTTAGGGTGTGTGTGGTTGGGGGGTGTGTCTGTGGGAGTGGTTTAGGGTGTGTGTGGTTGGGGGTGTGTCTGTGGGAGTAGTTTAGGGTGTGTGTGGTTGGGGGGGGGTGTCTGTGGGAGGTGGGGTCTCCCCAGAGTGCTGGGACCAGCTCACCGTGACATTAGGGAAACACAGGTTGCCTGTTTTCTGTGTTTGCTTAAACAGGAGGTCAGGTGTATCTGACATAGCTTGTCAGCTTCACAATTAATACACTAGTATGTTCCCTGCTCAAACACCCATTTAAAAATGAAGAGCTTTGCATTCGCTTAGGAGCAGCTGTCTCATGAACCGATGAGCTGCGAGGGCTGAGTGGGCTGAGGAGGCTGGTTTAGAAGCCGATTAAACACTACAGTGACCAGGGTGGGGCTATTTCAAACACTACAGTGACCAGGGTGGAGCTATTTCAAACACTACAGTGACCAGGGTGGAGTTATTTCAAACACTTCAGTGACCAGGGTGGAGCTATTTCAAACACTTCAGTGACCAGGGTGGAGCTTTTTCAAACACTACAGTGACCAGGGTGGAGCTATTTCGAGACCACCGAAGACTTCCACAGTGCTCTACAGGCCCTTTCGAGACATACTATAACAATACAGCAAAGCTAGCACATATGGCTTCTGCTACAGCTCATAGTCCTTCCATCATTTGACTTTAAAAATGACTTTAATTCTACCGTTAGCCTGTCTGTACATTAATGAAGGAGTCCTGGGGATTGCTTTTACTTCAGCCCTCGCACATACAAGGGTGCAGGTACAAGTATCCAACACAAGCTGTGTGCAGTTATGCAGTGCCAAACCACATGTACGTCGCAAACATGCGAAATAAAACGTATTTTGTAGTTAGAGATAAGGTGGCGTAATGCGAGGTGTTCTAAACGAAGGAATAAACGCTTTGAGAGCAAAGTCCTAAGAACTGAAGAAGAACCACAACTCGGGCAGAGACATTATAAGACTCAACCCGGCCCTTGTGGCATCTTTTGCTTTGTAACTGTGTCATAACCGAGTATCCATTTATGTTCCCAGAACACCAGGCTGCTCTCCTACAGCTGAAGAGGAAATGCAAAGAGGAGGTGGAAAAGATCCGTGTAAGTGTGCCACTCTGTTCTGATATAAATCAAAGTGTGCATTCAAAGTGTGCAGTAATTCCATTTGATCACACTAGATGTCAGTATAGACAGAGAAATCAAATAGCATGACATGGAAAGGAATTTGCTACTTGTTTGTCCCCAATACAATAATATTACTATGTGTGAGATAACAAAGAACGCATTCAAACTTAAGATGAACGTTACCTTGAAGCTTACAGTAAACAACAATCAGTTAGTAATGACCAAGGCAAGACCAGCTTGCTGCTTGTCCAGTGCCAGATCACTTCAACCAGCTTCTGTGGCCATTATGGAGAGTCTTTTAAAATAAATAAATCAATAAACAAAGCTCCCCTGGACATGGAGGTGTTGTATCGTTTTTGAGCTACTACTGACTGGGCTGACAGTGCCGTTACAGACTCTGCAGACTCTTCTGCAGTCTTCTGACCTTTAAGAATATGTGCAGGTTACCATTTACAGTGTTTGACTCTGTGTACGACTAATGTGTGAACTTGTCTTAAACCCTAATTGATTAGGGTTAGGGTTAAGGTTAGGTGTTAGGGTTAAGGTTTGGTAACTGTTAGGGTTAGGTGTAGAGTTACAATTTGGGTTAGGGTTAGTGTTAGGGTTAGGTGTAGGGTTAGGGTTACAGTTTGTTTAGGTTTTAAGGTTAGGGTTAGGTTTATAGTTTGGTCATGGTTAGGGTTAGGGTTAGGTGTAGGGTTTAGCCTGTACAGAGACCAAAAAAATTAATCTTGAATATCACACACAAGCTTATTCCCAGAAATGTTGCAGCTCACCTAGTCTAGTTTTGTACACTGAGTGTAAATAAAGCTTCACATTGAAGCTTTTAAGCTACTTCCAACATTCATGGACAACATGAAAGAGAGAGCTTGTGGACAAGACATATTTAGTAGCAGCATTTTTTTTGGTCCTTTGAGAAGTGGTGAATGCTGATGTGTTACCGCAGGCCGAGTGTGGTGCCCGCCGACTGTGAGGCGAGGGCGGGGCGGAGGGGGGAGCCGTAACGCTGTGATGGTTTCCATGTGGAGGCCGACCTCCTGCCAGCTCACCCTGTGAAATAAGATCACAGTTTACAAGCTGTGCACATCCCTGCAACACATCCATTAAAACCTGCGGTCGAAACTGTCCTATCCCGCAGGAAACCTTTCCTCGTATGTTTCTTTACTTGATTTATTTGGCTGTGGTAGAGCATTGGTTGGAAATGCAATCTGTGGCATGCTAATTTGTCTGCTGATAGAAAGGGTGGACTTCACAGTGAAGGTGGCCAGAGTAGACATTGCTGTCAACAGGTATCTTTAATGCACTTCAACACACTTCTCAGGGCAGAGGACACGTCTGAATGAGTTTGGTAGTTTTTGCTTCTTTCTCTTGGTTTGTTAGGTGGCTTGTTCGTGTAAAGGCAGTCAGTTAAATCAGAAATGGACTCCCGGAGGGGCTGGCTTTGCAGACACAGATTAAGATGGATTAAATCTAGTTTAGTCTTGAATTTAATTAGATCTTTAATTAGAATCAGTATTAGTCTTCATCAAAAACCTTTTCAAATTGTCACAACAGTTAATCATCAATGTTGAACCTGTATGTGATCAAACTTTACTGTTTTATAATAAACTTCATATTGAAATACCTGCCAACTTCATCAAGAATTCCATGCATAGTTTAGTGCTCACTTATCTTCTCGGTTATAAGCCTATATAATATTAATTAAGCCATGAGTCCTTCTGAAAGTATTTAATTGTGTAGGCCATAATAAACCATTACAGTGGCATGTTGTACACGACTTCTATTATATAATTTAGCCCAGTATTTAAAAATCAGTGATCCTGATGTCTCTGAAAGAATGAATAATGTTTCCTTATGCACCAATATACTGTTATTCAGCGTTACGCAACTATGCTTTAGTGTCTTGTTTGACACAAGCAGATTCGATTTAAGCGAGAGCGGATAGAGATGTTTAGTGCTGACAAGTGGAATGATAAAGTATGGGAGAGGACATGAACGTGCCTCACTCAGTGGCGTACGGACCACACTATAACAAGAACCATTTGGCTGGTGCATTGCAAAATCCTTTTCGCCTCAGTGGCATCTTGGAGACCATCCTTTAGCATTTCTCAAAATTAAAAAAAAACTTTTGGCTGGATATGGTTAATTTTAACGTGATATGGGTGGCTGTGATGGATTTTGTGCATACATGAAGAGTCCAAAGGTCCAAGACGAAGAACTGTTTAAATATTAAATATTACATTTACTCAGACTTTTACTTAGTTGACAGTTGTTATTCAAGCATTATTCAAACCTAATAATATTGGAATATCCAGTTCAGGAACCATTTCTTCCTTTTTTTTTACCAGTGTGATCTCTTGAATTGTATTACATTCAAATGCTAACACGTGCTCCTAACACACCATGTTAATTGCTGACTGACAGCCCATACGGACTCAGTTAGTTTTCTCCTCCACGTTCGATACCTTTGCTGCTGCAGGAGCTTCAACTTTGAAGGATCTCTGTTGAAAAATATTTTCCAGCTGTTTGTAAGAATGTCAGAGGACCTCAGAGAATTAGTTCAATGCCAAATTGTTCTTCTGAGTGCTGAAAAACATTCCAGCTGTGATGGGCTCAGGCGTTTGCACCCTACTGTGTGTCTTCCCTGTACCATAAGCACCAGAAACAAGTGCTGGTTTCTTGAATGGAAAACATTGCTACTGCACACTAAATTAAATATCTGTCATTTCCGCACATGCCCATGCCCCCCTCAGGCCAACTTCGAGGTCAGGGTGTTTGAGCTGCGTGGAGAGCATGCTGTGGGGCTGTCCCGACTAGAGGGGGTCATTGCCGACATGCAGCGCGAGCGGGTGCAGGGATCGCCGCACCATCGGGGCGAGCTGCGTGAAGCCTGCGTCTCCACTGAAGATGACATACCCTACAAGACCTACCGCACTGTTTGCATCCAGACTGACCGCGAGTCCTTCATCAAAACACCGGATGGGGATGCCATGAAGACTGGCCCAACCCCCTCTCTGAGCCTTCCCAAAAAACTCGACCTAGACTCGATTACAATGAGCCTGGGGGTGTCTCCGGGTGCTTCTCCGCCCCCACCTCCTCTGCCTGGCCAATCACGTGGCTCACCAGTTCCAGCCCAACCCACGGCACTTCTTCCTGGGTCCATGGCACCGCCCCCTCCACCCCCCTTACCTGGAGTCGGACCTGTTCCACCACCACCACCTCCACCCCCTTTACCTGGCATGCCCCCTCCGCCTCCACCCCCGCCCCTCCCTGGGGCACCACCACCTCCACCCCCTTTACCTGGCATGCCACCTCCACCCCCACCCCCACCCCTCCCTGGAGCACCACCTCCTCCACCCCCTTTACCTGGCATGCCCCCTCCACCCCCACCCCTCCCTGGAGCTCCGCCCCCTCCACCTGGAATGTCTGGGGTTCCCCCTCCACCTCCACCTATGCCGGGATGTGGGCCCCCACCCCCTCCGCTCGGCTTTGGGATGACCGTGGAGAAAGCCACCCGCAAGCCAGCAGTAGAGCCTGCCTGTCCAATGAGGCCCCTCTACTGGACTAGGATTCAGATTCAAGATACCAAGTAAGCACACTCAACTATTTCAGAGATATAGAGCATCCCCGCACTTGAGTCCAACTGGGCATGAAGACACACACACACACACACACATACACACACACCTCCCAGTGTGGATATAGCTCTCCTTGCCTAAGGCCAGCGGTTCCACGAGAAATGAAGTGTGAGCCGCTTGTTTTAAAGTGCCTGTGGTTTATACAGCTGGAGAGCTTGGAGTGTTAGCCCAGGAGCTTTATGGTCCTGTCGCACTGTAAGGGGGATTAGGAAAGGATGTACAGTGGTGCCTCATGGCCCTCGTTCACTCCAAGAGGTCAATGAGGTTCTCAGCATAGCTGTCAGTGCCACTGTAAAAGGGTTCGATCAAACTGACGCCGCAAGGCCAAAAGCCTGGGAAGCCACATCAGCATAATCCACCTATTTAAATCAGGTTCATCGTTTTGCACTTACTATATCTACACTGTCTTCTAATTAGATTAGAAATATAGTAATGGATTCAAAATAGTGATAACTCCATACCTTAATGTGACTGAATTTATGTTGTTATAGTTATAAGACTTTTACAGGAGTAATATTATATACTATTATTTACTGTCTCTCAGAATGTATCCCTCGGGTGGAAAATGAAGAAATATGTTCATACTGGCTAGTCTCCATCAAAACACTTTCAGTTTTATTGAACCCACTGCCTGTACTGTGGCAATGGCAGTAAGTCCCATTAGAGCAATTTAAACCACACAGCTAAATGTCAAGCAAACCAGTGCCCTTCACATCTATTTGTTTCTTTTCATCGAGCGCAACACTGTTAGCAACAAGGCCCCAAATGTTTTATATTAGACTCACTTGACCTTAATCGAATCACTGGCAACTCAATTGATTCTCATGGTGTTCCATCTGTGACAATCGCTGAACACTCTTCAGTGATTCGGAGAAACCATGCTGCCAAAGTTAATGTCTGGTTAATGTCTTGGCTGCTCATTATGTTTGGTAATTTATGATCCAAGTTTGACTTTAGACATTGCAAGAGGTCAGAGATTCAGGCATTGAAGCTAAAAATGGTCTTTTTTTAAGAATGGGTATGGCTTTTCATGGAGATGGGCATACCTGCACCTGCAGCAGAATATTCCAAGCCCAGTAAGGTTTGTGTATTTGTGCAAGCGTATCACATGTTTATGCAGATTTATGCAGATTTAGACAAATCAGTCTTGATAACAAGATGATCATGAGATCAGGAAGGACAAGCCTCTCAGACGTGAGCTATGAGCAGGGCAGATTGGCGCTGACCTGAGTCCCACCCATTTTGTGTGGGGACGTGTGTGAGCAGATTTCAAAGCTGCCTGGAGTATCTTCTCCCCTTTAAGAGGAATGGAAAAGGAGTTTGACTCCCCACCTCTCAGACTGGCGGCCTGTTTGTATCATCCGTGTTACTCAGCAACAGGCGAAATCAAACACCTCTCGTCCTTAATGACGCAGTCGTTTTTGGATAAGAGAGCTGGGAGAAGACGAAAGCAGTGTTTCTGGAAGAACACTCGAGTTTCTCCGAAGCACCAGGGACACGTTCCACATTTTGCTCACCACTATGTCGTTTAGGACCTTGTCTTCATAGATTTACTTTCGACAAAAAGTTTCTCACCTCGCTTCAGATAGTGCAAATAAACGTTTGGAGTAGCTGTGGTAAACATTAAGAAATAGGAAAGTGTTGTTTACAGCAGGAAGAGAACAGAGTGTCTTGGTATGTCTATTCTGGCATGTGTAATGCCCTCTCTCACTAGCTGTTGTTCTAATGTACCCTAAATTATCACATGCCCCCTTAATTGTACACTGGCAGAATTGTTGTGTCTCTTTTCCAGTAATAACATGCTTTGGGGATCTTTGGAGGAGCCAGATATTGTTGACACAAAGGAATTCGAGGAGCTTTTCTCCAAAGCCTCAGTGCAGACCAAGAAAAAGCCTATCTCTGACACCTATGAGAAGAAGGCCAAAGCTAAAAAGGTATGTCTCCATCCTCTCACTGCCACACATCTGCGCCAAATTAGGAGCTCAACATCTCCACTTTCATCATCCAATAGCGCGTCATTGGTCCAAGGACTCCTGCATCTACTCCAGCACCTCAAATCCCCTGTTGTGACAGCATGCTTATGAATGCCTTGTGGTGCCTGTAATTTAAGAATTGGACACCTGAATATGTAGGCTATGTGCATTAATAGTCTAGCCATATTGAACATGGAATGGCTGTGCTATCGATAGAAGAGTACTTCATTGCTACCACTAGAGGGCATTTGAGGCACACTATAGCTCATAGTTTTGTAACATCTCATGTCTTTTAGGTTCATTTGGGTAGAGACTGCCGTTTTGCATTTTGTGCACAAGGACAAATGCATTACAGTTTAAAGCAAAGTTTCACCAAACAAACATGTATCATGTCTGGGCAGTTCTATGATTCTTCTGATTGTGTCTGTGAAGTATGCTTGTGAAGTCTTCTTCACAAGTGTGCTGATGAAGTGTGCTAATGAATGTATCTGTGAGGTGTGCTTCTGAAGTGTACATGTGAAATGTGCTTCTGAATGTGTCTGAGAAATGTTTCTGAATGTGTCTGTAAAGTGTCCTTCTGAATATGTCTGTGAAGTGTGCTTCTGAATGTGTCCGTGAAGTGTGCTTCTGAATGTGTCCGTGAAGTGTGCTTCTGAATGTGTCTGTGAAGTCTGCTTTCTGAATATGTCCGTGAAGTGTGCTTCTGAATGTGTCCGTGAAGTGTGCTTCTGAATGTGTCCGTGAAGTGTGCTTCTCAATGTGTCTGTGAAGTGTGCTTCTGAATGTGTCCGTGAAGTGTGCTTCTGAATGTGTCCGTGAAGTGTGCTTCTGAATGTGTCTGTAAAGTGTGCTTCTGTATCACAGCACGGCCCGTACTGACGCCCCTCTCACATTAAGAGTGGTAATCTAGAAGTCCCTATCTGTGTAACTACATGTATGCAACTTACAAATGAGTTACACTCGTGTTTAATACCTGTCATAAAAAAGATATGTCAGACTACAATGAATCAGGATTTCCCTCTGTGCCAAACACCTTCTGGATGCAGCTGGAATAATGGTTTGTGAATCAACTGCAGAACCATAAACTTTAAACTTTAGATGTTGGGTTAGATGCTAAAGGGTTCATCACAGGCTTCAAGGATCAGTTTGCTGATGAGAGAACTGTGACTGCTCACAGAAGATACCAAAGTTAAATTCAAATGTATTTTTATTTTTGCACTTTTATAACAGCTCAGTTGCCACAAAGCAGCTTTACATAAATCACCTTTACAGGGTCAGTATCCCAGAATCACATTACTTCCCCTTGAAATAAGGAGCTGCAGTCTCTCCATTCAGCTACTAGTTGTGGGGTACCGACATTGACAGGAATGTCCCACATAAGTCAAGTCAGCACTTTGGTGTGGCGTCCAGGCAGTTCAGAAGGCAGACCCTGGCCTAAGTGCCCCTGTCTAGCCCTGCTTCAATCCATATACAGGCCCACTTTGATCAATCAGCTAGGGCACAGAGTCCCCAGGGTGCAGGCGGCTGGTCACTTGGGCCTATGAGGTGGCCTTATCTGATCTGATTTCAGATGGCCAAGACAGAATGCTTGCCAGCTGTCTGCTGCTGCAGGTCTCCCCAAACTGCAGTGCTAGCACTCGGGCATTCTGTAGCCTTCTTACCACAGATTTAGTGTATTGTGGGTTCTGTGTATATTGGAACAAAATTAGGAACGCTTCAGGTTTCAGTATCTTTAGTCTTTAGTTTGCCCTCTTGCGTATGTTTCAGAGGACCTCTGTGTGAGAATGTATGTGTGCATGAGAGAGAGAGAGAGAAAGAGAGAGAGAGAAATATAGGACATGAACACCAGTGATGATACCATTTTTAAGTTTCTGTACTATGTCCAGTAAAAGTATAAGACAGCTGGACATTGGCACAGGCGTCTTGGCAAAGAAACACAATTTCCAGAAGGTCACTTAAACAAAAGTGTTTATATCTCCATCTTTATTTTTGTTTGTTTATACTTTAAGGTGTGAACTTTTTATTGAATCATCTTTCCGAGAACTTCTGCTCTCTTACCAGAGGTCAGGGGATTTTGGACAGATGAATGGAAGAATTCTTTCAGAGGAAGGGGGGTAGCAGAACAAGCCAGACAGACAGGCAGACAGACAGACGTGGCCTGTTGTCAATTTCTCTGCAATGGCCATCCTTACAATGCAATATGGGAACAACCCAATAAACCAATAGAGGAGACCAGGCCCTGTGATAATGGTGCATCCTGGGGTGGATCAATGAGGGAGCTGTGGGGTACAATGGTGCCCCCTGTCATGTCAGCCAGTGGAGAGTGATGGCAGTGTGGGGGGTTTGCGGGTGGGGGTAATCTCACATGCGTGTGGGTGGGGCTAATCTCACATGCGGCTCTTTTCAAAGTGCTGCCAGATTTGGCCTGGCTCTAATGCCCTGGGGACATTGCTCTTTCGGGAGAGGTGAGGAAATGACCGGAGTCTGTAGGTGCTTGGGGAAAGTGTGTTTGGATCTATGCAGCCATTATGGATACTAGGCGTCTGCCATTGTGTGTTGCTAAGTTTCACCACCCATGCTGCTGTGGATGTAGTCGTGTCATTGGCCAGATATTCTTCATGCTTAGAAATATTCAAATCTTTCAGAGTGTTTAAAGCAGAGATGTTATCATACCAACTCTGCCCAACTAAATAAGGTAGCGGGGGGTGGGGGTTAATTTGTATCATGTGTCCTGATGCACACTATGTGTACTCAGGGGACCTTCTCTCTGCTTCCTGATTATCATATGAAAGAAGAGGACATGACATGGGGAGGGTGAACGGACCCACCGTCATCTCAATCAGCCCACTGGACCAAGTCTAATTACAAGCATGTGGCTTTGCTCAGGGGATGTGCAGCATGGCCTTTGATGAGGACCCAGTGCCCAGGCCGGCTCGTTTCCCTCTGCTAGTGCTCAGTAGAAGCGCCACATCTCTGCATTGTTGAAGATTATGAGATAAATTACACATCGTTAAAGAAGAATGTGTCCTGCTTCCTAGCGGCCCAGTCTCCGCCCACACCCCAACCTTCCACCCACACACAGGACTGTAGTACGTAGCCCAAACGCATAAACATCACACAGCAATTTCAGTCGCCAGATGAATCACATTTAATACGCCATTTGTACAGCGGTAATACCGCTCAAACAAACTGACATTTTAATTGGTCCTGACTCAGAAGTTCTGGAATGACTTACGGGCACTAGCACCTCTTGTTTATTGAGCGACTATTTCAGGATGGCGCTTGACGCCCGAGACGGTGTTCGCGACACGCAGTGTGCGCAGACCTGGGTCCTACGACTCTCCACACATAAATTCTACTAGAGCTTTTTTTTTTTGGCAATTTGGTGTGTTTGCAGGAACAATCTAGGCCTTGACATTAGCAAAATCATGTTGCGAAAAGAATGCACTTAATACTTAATTCATTATACTATTAGGCCTAATTAATATAGACAAGGCCAAGAATTCCTTTGCCTGAACGGTGGGGCATTCACACAGTGTCCTCTGTAAGTATAAGAATACGGAGGTCAAAAATCCAGAATTTCTCCAAATCTAAAAATAATTACTGCAAGTAATGAGTGTGAAATTTATTTCTGGGTTTCATGTTAGATGTTCTAACTTTCTATTCTATAGATGTCTACATCCTGAAACCTGTTTGCTGCATTTTATCATCACTAAATCTAAGTATCTAAATCTAAATTTAAGAATCATCAGTAAGTCTAACTTCCATCATATTTCACACTTTATTGTGTGATGTCTGAATTGAAATTGTAGTTCAAATACAAGTTAGAATGGATTCATTTCATTTTACAACCATTCAGGAACTGATATAGTTTTTTTTTTCCATTTTACATGCTGCAATCTTCCCATTACTTTGCCTTCATCTCTCCTGACAATAAAATCTTCCAACTCATTTTTTGTTGAAAATATTTTGTTTTGGTGCTCAAAAAAGTTTAGCTGTCTTCTGCAAACCGGAAGTGTACCTGTGCTAATTGCTTGCTAATGTTACATTTTAGATATTGACTTTAAAATTATTTCTGTTACTGACTGTAGTTGTTTTTATGGTCAATGCACATCACTAAGATAACAGTGCATTACATTTTTCCCCATTCACCCGTGTGTCCTGTTTCTACTGAATAACCCATTCCATCAGTGCTACTCTGATACCATATATGTAGCCAATCCTTTAGCCCTGCTAGGCACTTGCGCTAATTGCTGCACTGTATAACTTTTAAGGCTGGTTAGCTTTAACATGGTAGTTCATTAGAGGTGTTGAGGCTGTACCTCTCTCGTAGTGTCTGTAGAAGGGGAGGCCAGCGGAGATCTCCAGCAACATTAATAATGAACGCAGAAGCAGCATGCCCACTTTGCCGCCTGTAACGCAATACTCACTTCTAAAGGCTCCTCGCGCTGTTCCCACCGAACGCCTCGGTTGCTTAGCGCCCATAAGGGCACTGCGTGGCTACCTAATGAAGAAGTTCAAGACATCACGTTTTATAGTGAGGTTTTAACTTGCCAAAAACTGTTCTGCCCTTTATGGGGATATTCAGTCATATGTAATTGTGACCATGTGTAGGCGCAACTAAAAATCCTGTGAATTTATAGTTCATTATAAAATCTCTTGGGATGCTAGTCCAGAGCTGAAAGGTGTCCTTTCATGGTTACATTTTCTACGTTATCATTCACAGCCGCATAATAGTATACCAAGTCATTTGAGTGTTTTTCTATTTTTCTAGTATTTAACATAATTTGTTTATATGAGTAGATCTTCAGATCTGATTAGGAGGAACAATTAGGCTACATTATATACTCAAACAAAATCAAGATTGGCTCACCCTGGTTAAACTTTACACATATTTGATATTATAGAGGACAGTTTTGTGTTTAATCTCTTAAGTGTTGCACCTAGCTAACCTGTAAAAAACACAGGTTCTCAATGCAAAAGAAACTATAGAAAGAATGAAAAATGTAAGTCTAATAGCGGACAGTGATGTGAAGCCAGACGGACATGAAGCTGAGTGAAAAAGCTCAAAGGCCCTCCTTCATCTGTCCATGTTTATTGCTTAAGTAATGCGAACGTCGAATCATGGACATTTATTTTGTATTTCTTTTTTGTATGTTCTTTTCAGCTCATCAAGTTATTGGATGGCAAGCGTTCTCAGGCCGTGGGGATCCTCATATCCAGCCTGCATCTGGAGATGAAGGACATTCAGCAAGGTGGGGCAAGACTGGCTGGCCCCGCCTCTTCTCCACCTGGCCGGCCGCTTCCGCACTCTCTCCCCGTCACATGCTGGCCTTGTATCACTGAGCAGTGGTGGGGCTTCAATCGCATTTGGCATACTCACAGATGGGCTCCTTGATTTCTAGCGGGGGGAATATTTGAGCAATGTGCAGCAGTAATTTTCTCTCTTTTCCTCTCTTAGTTTGCTTCCAGTTGGCCTATGATGAGTTTCCTATGTCTGTGGTGAACAACAGTGGGGTTTGAGCTAGCATGTGAACCGTGTGTGTGTGTGTGTGTGTTTTAAGGGGGGGGGTCAGTGAGTAAGTTAACATGCAGTGTAGGAACTATGCTGTGTGTTCATGGTGATTGGGGTCAGCAGACATGCAGTCTGTTCCTGCCTGTCTGTGCATGGACTCACGTGTTCATGGTGGTCTGTGCATGTGTATCTTGTGTTTATTAAAGCCGGTGGCATTCTACACATCACTAATGGGAGTGACACCAGGCTTATAATCTGAGTGTGTGAATCCACCACTACGAAATATATACACACACATTCATTCAAGTCAGTCTGGCACATTTCATCAGTCTGCCTGTTACCAGTCCACTCACTCTCTTGCTCTCTCTCTTTCACACACACACACACGCGCACACACACACACACACGCACACACACATGCACATACATGCACATGCGCACACATTCAGCATGTGTGGTTATGGAGAAGTGGAGTCTTTTGAGTGTCACAGTTCTAAGGGACTTCCAGCATACAGAGCTGCTTGCCTAAAGTTAAAAAGACATATAATGCAATTACAGGCACTTAGGGAAAGGTGAGAGGTGTGGAGGGAGTAAGAAAATGAGAGAGAGAGCATGAGAGAAAGAGTGAGAGAGAGTGAAAACACATACACACACACACACACACCAAACATCATGGGAGTTATTGGTGGCTTTGATATAGCGGAATGGAGAAATTTCCTATGCCATACCTCACCTCACACCCCGCACACGTGAATACACACGTACATGCACACATACACACAAAAACTTCACCTTTGTGTGAATGATTAGACGCCCTGCATGCTGTTTAAAAACTGGTTTTTACCACAACCTGGACCGTGTCCAGGCCAGGACTACTGTAATGTGTCACTAAGACTGCTGGCAAAGAGCAACGGCCGGCAGAGAAAGGCAGATAGTCCGAGTCTTGTTTGGACGAAAGTGGCGTCTGCAGAGGGAAGCCAGAAAGCCCTTCAGTCTGCAACACTGTCTCTGTGTAAAATCACTGTGCAGCTTTTCAACCTCATCATTTGTAGGCTATAGAAATATGATATACTGCATTGGCACTCAGGAAAAGGCTATTCTCTCTCCTCTCTTCTCCTCTACTCCTCTGTTGACTAATCTCCTCTCTGCTCTCCTCTTCAATACCCTTTTCTTGACTAATCTCCTCTCCTTTCCGCTCCTCGCCTCTCTCCTCTCCTCTACCCTCTCCGCTTCTCTTCTCTTCTACTCTGTACTCCTCTCTTCTACCCTCTCCTGTCTTCCCCCCTCTCCTCTCCTCTCCCACCCTCTCCTCTCCTCCTTTCTCCTCTCCTCGCCTCTCCTCTCCTCTCCTCTCCTGTCCTCTCCTCTGGCAAGGCAGTATAGATCATTACAGAGCTGTGGTGGTGCTGTATGTGTGAGTCCTGGGGTTAAGCAATTTCAGACTTTTGGCCATGACCCATGGCCTACAGGCTTAGTCCCCTCCACACATGTGAGTGTGAGTGTGTGTGTGTGTGTGTGTGCATGTGTGTTTGTGTGAAAAGAAGAAAGAAAGATGGCAAATTCCCCTATGAGTCTGTCTGTTACTACAGTCACAAATACCTCATCTGCTTATATTCCGGACCAAAGCCTGCTGTCAGCTTGCTTTTTTTAGATTCCCTTTTTTCAACACTTTGTTACTTCAAAATGTTCTGTGTTCTGTGTTTTCCTGCAGTACAATTATGAAGCAATCCCGTGGCACATTGAATATCTAGTTTGCAATGAAAGATTGAGTGCCATTGTATTTCCAAATCTAAATATTAAAGACACTGCCATCCAATTATCCCAGGTGCAAAACAAGCCCCAGAAATCAGTGCAGCGTGTAAGTGTCCTAGGTTTTCATGAGAAAGACTGCACATTCCAAAGCACAAACTAACGAGTACAGTGTGTTTGCTAAAGTTTTTCTTTTCATTGTGTTTGAGAGCTTCTAATGAACTCATTCACTGTTGCAGCTGTTCTTACTGTGGACAACTCTGTGGTCGATCTGGAAACCATTGAGGCTTTGTATGAGAATGTGAGTAATGTTAGCGCGAAGGGTAGCTGTCAAGAGTTCAGACATCCTAACTGCTTTATTTGTTTGTTTCAAGCATCACATATTTTTCTTGCATCACCTAATTTTAAAAATGTTTGCATGTCTTCTGCCTATCTGCAGAATCTGCCGTTTACTCTAAAAGCATCCTTTATTTATATTGTTAATTTTAATTGATTTGACTTTATTTTAGTTCACATGAATATGATGGTAATAACATAATTTCAGTATTGCTATAGTAATAGTTGCTATAGTAATGCATGTGTTTACTGTAACAGTCACTGCTTCAATATATTGTAATACACTCCTATGTATATCTTTATTATTCTCGTTTTGTTACTGTTATTAGCTGCCATCACAGACTCTGTTATATAGTGCCAGTAACTGTTGGAAACTAATTGCAGAGAGCTCAGAGTGATGAACTGGCGAAGATCAGGAAACATTTTGAGACCTCGAAAGACGATGAAGTCAAGCTACTGGACAAGCCGGAACAGTAAGCTACATACACCGTGCCGTTTACTGCAGTGTGGATGTAGCATGATTGTATACTGCAGTGTGGATGTAGCATGATTGTTTACTGCAGTGTGGATGTAGCATGATTGTTTACTGCAGTGTGGTTGTTGCATGATTGTTTACTGCAGTGTGGATGTAGCATGATTGTTTACTGCAGTGTGGTTGTTGCATGATCGTGTACTGCAGTGTGGTTGTAGCATGATCGTGTACTGCAGTGTGGTTGTAGCATGATTGTTTACTACAGTGTAAAATTATAAATTATATTAAAAATATGTCAGCCATATTTGACTTTTTAGCTTTAATTGGTTTGACTCACTGAGACTCAAAGACTCCAGTATTATGCTAATCTGCTAACTGGAAATGAGTCTTTTCCTCACGCGTAAGCTTTGATCTTCAGACTAATCGCACTGAATTGCACTTAGTTACATCCAGACTGTGTGGTGCGTGATCTTCCCTGATGCTCTTCCACTTCGCATGAGAAGAAGTAACCTGTCTCCCAGCTCTCCCATCACAGTCCCTCTTTTGTTTTCTTATCTTACCTTGGAAAGGTTCCTCTATGAGCTAAACCAGATTCCGGACTTTGCCAGCCGAGCTCACTGCATCATATTCCGGTCTGTGTTCCTGGACTCCATGTCCTCCATTCACAGCAAAGTAGAGGTCATCTCCTCTGTGTGTACGGTACGTTCGGGGCTCGACTGCCGGTCTCTGCTTTGGAATGCTTTGATGAGCACTGCAACATTATATAAATGTTAGCGTAATGGTCCGGGGCTTGTGACCCGTTGGCGGGACAGATTTTTGTGTCGTTTAGCAGCGTGCACGTGTGATGCGTGTGATGCGTGTTCCTGCAGGACCTCCTGGAGAGTAACAGCGTTAAAGAAGTGATGGGCCTTGTCCTTGCGTTTGGGAACTATATGAACGGTGGGAACAGGACCCGTGGGCAAGCTGACGGCTTTGGCCTGGAAATTCTTCCCAAGCTGAAGGACGTGAAGAGCAGGGTACCCACCCATACATACCTTACAGCACCAGAGAGTGCCAGCACCACCCAAAGGGATTCTGCAGATCTGATCTGGATTTACACTCCACCTTTATGGCTCCATTTTGTTTAGTTCCTGAATGTGGCTTTGTTACTATTTCAAATGTACTTGCAACTTATTTCAGGGAATTTCTTTTTTATATAATTTTTATGAATTTTTTGTTGTGGTTTTACAGCACAATTTCACCATAGTGTACAGGTCATTCTAACATTGTATTTCACTTTCGTTTTTAGGACAATCGCATTAGCCTGGTGGATTATGTGGTGTCATACTACCTAAGAAACCTAGATAAGGTAGAGCACTGCTTACATGCAGAGAATACTCATGACTTAATGAGAAAGCGGGGTGCTCAGGATTCTCTCGTGCACTGAAGTGACGGTGTTCTTCCTCTTGTTCCAGAATGCTGGGACAGAGAAGAGTCTTTTTCCACTGCCAGAGCCTCATGACTTTTTCCTGGCTGCTCAGGTCAAGTTTGACGACCTCTCAAAAGATCTCCGAAAGCTAAAGCGGGACCTCGTAGGTAAGGAACTCAAGTGGAACTCAGTGTGTCAGCATTGCAACCTTGTACCTGGTGTCATTTGGAGAAGGGCATGGGCCACCTTAAAAGTGCTCACTGCTCCACACACTGGCAGGATCACACTGTAATGTGCCTTTAATGCCATATCTGCTCCTCCAGTTCTTTTTTCTGGTGTTTTAGGAAGGAACAGAAACATAGCTTGAGTAGCCCAAACTTTGCTGTTGAAAATCCTCCACTAGGGTTAGCGCAGGAGTGTGTGTGTCCACCTCCCTCCCAGTTCCTAACCTGACAACTAACTTGATGGTTGTGCTTCCATTGGCACTTGAAATCTGTGTTAATTTAAATCAGCCAAATAAACCTGATCCTAACTGACCTCACCTGCCCACCTCAAGGTGTGTGTCAGTCACTTACTAGATAAAAAGTGGCCAACTTTTGGAAAAAAAAAAAAATACATCACAAGGGCCTTCGCATTTGATCTGGACTGCAACAATTTTTTTTTTTTAAGCGTCTCGCCTTTGAGTCCTCAAACGCTGAATCGTAATGCAGAAACTGAAGTGCGTTGGAATGAGAACCTTAGGCTTTTTTTATCCTCACCACAAGCCGACCGGAATAAATATTTATGCCTCACTATCATGAACCTCGCAAGTGTTCTCAATTATTCTGCTGGTAATGCACCCCTGAGATCCTGGTGGTGGAAAAGCACTCAGTACGTGAGCCGCCCATGTGGATGAAGCCTCTCTACCATGTTGCCTGGTGTAGGGCTGAGGTGTTTTAGCATGCTGTATTTCCTTGGGCTGTGATATACCGTCATGATTCTGTTAGAACAGTTCGCACAACTGTGGCACTTCCCCCACTACCCTGTGGGAAATGGAGTATTGTTAAGTATTCAATAATATTCAATAAGGTTGATTATAATGGTAATTTGACAGTACAAAATATTCTGTCCATCATCACTGCAGTATGTAACATTCTCAGTAACATGAGATGTCATGTCTGGAAATCTATTTTAAATTAGCACTAAAGGCAAGAATCACTATAGAAGTACTGCAATCTTATAAAGACAACTCTTTTAAAGAGACAAATCCTATCTTCATATTTTCATATCTGTTATACATTTAAAAATGATACTTTTGCCATTTTAAAATATTATACTTTATACTAATTATACTTTTTGCCTTTGGCTTAATCATGACCATACATAATTTGACATTAGAATTAAAATTGAAAAGAATTTAAAAGAAAACTGCAAAAACACCCCGGAAAAAAAAACATGAAGGAGAAAAGGCTACAAAAAGGGCGCCCGGCTGTGTGTTTAGAGACGGGGCGGAGTCATCCTCACCACCCCTCACAGCGGGGCCAAAGTCATCCTCACCACCCCTCACAGCGGGGCCAAAGTCATCCTCACCACCCCTCACAGCGGGGCCAAAGTCATCCTCACCACCCCTCACAGCAGGGCCAAAGTCATCCTCACCACCTCTAACAGCAGGGCCAAAGTCATCCTCACCACCTCTAACAGCAGGGCCAAAGTCATCCTCACCACCCCTCACAGCAGGGCCAAAGTCATCCTCACCACCTCTAACAGCAGGGCCAAAGTCTTCCTCACCACCCCTCACAGCGGGGCCAAAGTCATCCTCACCACCCCTCACAGCGGGGCCAAAGTCATCCTCACCACCCCTCACAGCAGGGCCAAAGTCATCCTCACCACCTCTAACAGCAGGGCCAAAGTCATCCTCACCACCAGCAGGGCCCCCTCACAGCAGGGCCAAAGTCATCCTCACCACCTCTCACAGCGGGGCCAAAGTCATCCTCACCACCTCTCAGCACGCCTGACTTCTGCTTTTCATGACTTTGAGCTGAAACTTGAGCTTCATATGACCCCTGTATTTTTTAGGGGTGAACGGAGTCTTCCACTGACTCATGTCGGTTCTTCTTGTCATGTCTTTCTCCTCTGTTCGCCTCAGTGCGGCTAAGTATTTTATTGGTGTAAGAACTTTTCATGACTGAGAGAACAGTTCAATAACCGTCTTGGAAGTATGTAAATATACACATTACAGTAAGCAAAAATGACCAGAAAAGCAATAATTTGATTACAGATAGTGACTCACATATAACATTTAAGAAATAAGAGAAAGTGCCTCTTTAGGTTGGAATGTTTTAACTGAAAGGCTTTTGTTAACGCAGAGTGGATAAGTTTGAAAGTCTCTCTGTGGATGTTTGAAGATCGGACACGTCTGGACCAGCTTCACCTGGCCAACAGGGACTCTGTAACGTGGGCTCAGGAAGGGCTGGAAACAAGTGTAAGGGTAAAGGCGTTTAATTCAGGGTACACAAACAAAACTAGAGCAATAAAATGAACAGATAAATTGAACAAGACACTCAACACATGATACAGGAAACACATACCAAAACAAGGAGTATCACAGAAAACCTAACTTACGTAGACAAAACCTGGGAACACAAACCAACACTCCCTAACTAAAACAGAAATATGAAGGAATAGACCAAGACAGAAACCTTAAAACAAAAGCCAGACTTACGAAGAGCCAGGAACTCTAAAGCGTATGCAAAGATTTAAAACATAAAATGATTACATTCACCAAGAACTAAAATGGCAGTGCACAAGACTTAAATTCATAAGTTAATAAGGGTAAACTGAGCATAGGTGATTACAAAGAGGCGGAGACACAAACAAGGGGATGGCTAAAGAAACAAAGACTGTGAGGAGGGCTGGAGCCAGGGTCTGGTGTTTAGGGGTTGAACCACATCTTGGTCCTGCTCTGCACTGGGGTTTAGGGGTTGAACCCCATCTTGGTCCTGCTCTGCACATGGAGTTTAGGGGTTTAGGAGTTGAACCCCATCTTGGTCCTGCTCTGCACTGGAGTTTAGGGGTTTAAGGGTTGAACCCCATCTTGGTCCTGCTCTGCACATGGAGGTTTAGGGGTTTAGGGGTTGAACCCCATCTTGGTCCTGCTCTGCACATGGAGTTTAGGGGTTTAGGAGTTGAACCCCATCTTGGTCCTGCTATGCACTGGGGTTTAGGGGACCATCTTGGTCCTGCTCCGCACAGCAGGGCAGCTCCTTCTCTGCTTGTTTGCCCAAACGACTCCAGCATTCGGCCTCAGCCCCCAGAACAATGGAACAAAACAAAAGTGGTCGTCCTGTGTTTACTGTGGATGGGGGACGGCCCTTTCATGGACAGCCAAGCATTAATCATGGCTAGAGGAGTGCACGGAAACATATGAACCACCCCCATGTTGTTGCCGTGTTGTTGTGTTTTGTTTTTTTCCCGCTCTCTGTGGGCAGACGTGGGGGTCAGCTGGCTCTTTTGATCGTGCTACTCACAAGGCATGTAATTGCCCTGGGAAGAGAAACCACAGCTCTTAAACTCCACAAACAGATTCATGAAGTGGACAGCCAAGGACCTTGGCAACTTAATCAATTAAAAGCAAGTCAGATGGAGAGCAGAGTGAAAGGCACGGTGCTTGGGGAGGAGCAGTCCTGATGCTTTTCTTCATGTAACTGATGACCAGAGACAAGCATGAAACGACTGTCAAAGAACTGTAGGCCTTGGGTTTGAGGTGACAGGTTGTTTTCAGATAAAACACATGTAGAGCTGTGTGTGTGTGTGTGTTTGTGTGCACGTATGGGTCACGGTGCATTCCGTTTCTCAATTCTTCATGTCAGAATCACACTACTTATAGTGAACGGAAGAGAACCTCATGTTGACCTTAGTGTCAGTCAGCCTTTCTTTGATGATGACTGGGACGGTCAGTGCCACCATGGACAGCGCCCTCCTTTGTCCAGCTATCAGAGTCAGGCTGAAGCCATGTGTTCTTCCAGCCACTGTTTCTTTGGAATAACAATGCAAGATAAACATCAGATAAACATCAGATGAGCTCTGATGGCAACACATCAAAATGTGCTTTCCTCCACAAACCTCAGTGACGAACAAGCCAAATGACGAAACACATGCACACACACACACACACACATACACACACACAAACACACAGAGCTTTAGATGTCATGTTTTGGAAAAGCTTTCAGGAGAGGAGCCTTTTGTCTGGCCAGGCCTTCCGTGGTTATTTATATACCACACGGTGGATCATTTCCATCACGGCAAAGAAGAAGAATTTCAGAAGATAATCCACAATTATATACAACCCGGGAGCGCTGTCACAGCGGCGTATAAATCCTGGCTATTACGTCCAGGCCCTCTGTGGCCCTGTCTGTGGCCCTGTCTGTGGCCCTGTCTGTGGCCCTGTCTCCTACATAAATCAGCTCTCAGCCCCATCCCACCACACTGTGCTCCCTGTGCCACAGCACTCACAGGCCCCGGCATGACCAGAGCTACCGTTTGTTGGTTTATCTCGGCAATGTCAAAGTGGGCATCCCTGTGCTGACATTTACAAGCATCTCTTTTGTGAGTTTTATGAACTCACATTAAAACTTGACATTAGAGAATTTTTGTCCAAACCACTTTATAGTTCAAGTTTATATTCTCAGTAGAGAGAAGCAGGTCGTCAGTCAGTGCAGATCGTTGGACACTTTGTGTTGCAATATTTTAGAACCGATACTGGTTGGTAGAGGGACCTCTTTTTTTTCTTGTTTTTTTTTTTTTTTTTTTTAGAAAACGTGGGCAATATTTTATGGAGTAGCGCACTGAAGGCTTAATCAGAGACAGTAGTGCACCAGCCTGCAAACCTTTTAAAGCCTTTGTATGTAGTGATGTCTTTTGGTGATTAAGGATGCACGAGAATAGCCAGATCTGGAGCTTCAAACGTCTCGAAGGGGCGAGAGTTCGCTTGAGTTCAATTGAGCGAGACAGAGTGAGAGGAACATGAAGGAAGTGACAGTCATTTTTCTCGGAAGCGAAAGGCGAACGCCACCAAGCACACATGGACGAGCAACATGAGACAAAGGAGCTGTCTGTCCCTGGCGCCGGCCCTCCCGTTCGGTCTGAACACATGGTGCGGCGGCTGTGGCTGTGGCTGGCCCACGACTGTGGCTCACGCTAAACACGCTGCTCGCCCGTGACATTTAGGGCCGTCCGAGCGGAGCGCCCGCTGTCGGCTTCGCTGCAGTGATGGATGGTGTTCACCTCGCTCAGACCCCGCGCTGAAACACAAACCTCTGCAGAGCGATCAACGAGCTTCTGTTCCGCTCTGTTCCGCTCTTCAGCCATCTCAAACCCCCCAACCCCCCACCTCCACCACCTCAACCACCCCAACCCCCAACTCAGCGGCGCCATCCCACACCCCTGGCCACTGGAGTTACACGACAGGACGCGACCGAGCAAACTCATCTGTCTGTGTCTGGCCTTTAGTGCCACTCACAACCTTGGATTTGGCCAAGGATAAGATGGGGAGTTTTCAGGTAACCAGCACAAAATTGTTGGATTTTATACAAGTGAATATAAAACAGCTTTAAGAAATCCACTACCCTGCCTGATTTAATTGCTTTTTATAACTTAAATATGGTTTAATTGATCCACTCCATAGCATTAATTGAAGAGTATAATTGAAAAAATATCCAGCAAAGGGGATTCTGTGAATATAACACATGGGATCAGAGAAGATGGCAAAAATCACACAATTAAGCAAATTACAGGCAATTACAATGCTGGTGCTCCAACCAACATATCTGAATGTACAACTCAGTTTTCCTTAGCGTGGATGGACTGTAACAGCAGACAACCAGTTTGCGTCTCATTGGTGTCTAAGAGAAACAGAAAGACACAACTTCAATGAGCAAAAGAGTGAATCACTGAGCAGTGGAAAAACATTACCTAGTCAGATTATCCAGATTTCTGTTGCAACATGCTGATGGGAGGGTCAGAATTTGGTACAAACAGCATGAATCGATGAGCCTTTCCTGTCAGGTGTCGAGAGTTCAGGCTGTTGGAGGTGGAGTAATGGTGTGGGGAATGTTCTCTCTTACCCTGGGTCCTCTGATACATGGACATGGATGTTTGGACAGGACTTATTGTGGCTCACCAAGTGAATCCTTTCATGGCAGCTGTTCACCCTATGGCAGAAGAACACATTCATGCCGCAAGGACTGTATAGCCTTGGATAGGTTCTAAGAAGATGAGTGAGTTTTCCTTGCTTCCCTGGTCTTCACAGTCCATTGGAATCCAGATTGTAATCCTACAGAGCATCTCAGAGATGAGTTAAAATGGGCTGTTCTGAGCACCTCAGTACCTCCATCTAATTTGCAGCAAATGCTAGAAGCTTTCTTGTCTGCATGGGCCAAGATTCCACTGAACAATTTTAACCCCTAGTAGAATCTATGGCACAATGACCTGCTGGGAGTCTCTAATAAAGTGACCATTGAGATTATATGTGTCATATAGAATATATAAATATTATAAATATATACAAATATCTGTGCATATATAAATTGCTACTTGTCATAAATTTGAGCACAGTAGTATAACATTAAATACAACACCAAAATGAAACTAATTGCTCCTTATAATCAATCACTTGCATGTCATCTAACATAAAGGTAGAACAATGGCAAAAAGAAGGAAAATGGCACTATGCCCATCTGAGGGATTATAGTGGCACATTGTGTCATTACAAATGTTTGCTTTTAGCATGCACTGTACATGGTAACATTTAGTGTCCATGGTAACAGGGCCCAAGGGCCCAGGCACAAATGTACCCATGAAGCTTTTAACCATTATACTGGGCCTTCAATGTGTTTTACAGTCACTGAAGTTATTATATAAACATATACATCACACACACACGTATATATATAAGCCAGTCCCACCAGCAGATCGACACTGGTTTGTCAGTCTCGGTTAACACAAGCTGCCCGGTTGAAGAGCTACATGGTTTTCATTGAGCATAGAGGGATGACTAAAGCAGCGTGTGATGGGGATAAACGCTCGCCGAAACCCACGCGGCCACACACCACTACGTCCGCACACCGCTGCGTCCGCACACGCATTCGGCAGGAGTTCCGGCCATGAACAGCAGGATCCTGCTTTTGGTTTGTTGACTTTTTCCTGCCTTTGTTGTTTTTGAGGTTGCCTTCTTGTGTCTGCTCTGTGGCCCAACCGCTACAAGTAGAAGGGCTCAAACCCGCCGGGTGGGGTTGTTCGTGGTCTCCGCGTCTGCTTCTCCGCAGGGAGTCGTCAGCTTCACAGCGCCTTGCGCTGACTCAGCTGATGTGGGCGTCATGCCGTGAGAAGGGGCTGCTGTCATGGGGAGAGGGGGGAAAGGGCAGATATGCCACAGACCGAGCAATGAAATCTTTACATGGATGTCCGTCTTAAAAAGCGCCACTCTGCTCTGCCACAGTAAAAACAAGCCGAGCTCATCGTTTCAGATTTATTTTTGAGGTTATCTGTCTAGATTGAGACGTTCAGTAAAACTGATTGTTAAGCCTTAAGAGGTCCCAGAGCTCGCCCCTCTGCGACCTCTGCCCTGAGTGTTAACCCCGCCTACTGTGTCTTCACACCAGTGATGGCCCAGTTTGTGTTGTTGTGAAGCTGATGTAGAAATGCGTCTCTCGCTGATTCTAAGTATTTGTGACCATCGTTAATAACTAGCAGGTGAAGTGAATTTGCAAAACCTATTTGCACGGTGCTTTTACTGTAACCCAACAACACTTGTTTGGAAGAACTTCCAAGTCCATTTTTGTGTGTGTGTGTTTGGTTGTTTGTTTGGCAGGACAACAAAGCCAGGCCTTGGCTTAACTAACACAAACATGTGTCCCAGACCTAGGATGGCCAAAGCCGAGTTCACCATGTGCTGGGTGGATTCATCAGGAGTCTCAGACTAATTATGATGACCTAAGATGAAGTCAGCCTTGTCCGTATAACTGGTTTAATTAGGATGTAAAAATCTGAGATCAGTGAAAAGAACAGGTCTTTCCCCCAGATATGTTTGATTGGTGTTACCTCAAATCTGTAACGTTTTTAGTCATAATGTCAGTCATATGATATGTTTTATTATTCAACGATAATTTGCTGGGAGCATTGGGCTGATGTATATTCCTGGTATGTTATATAATTATTATTAACTGCAGGCTTGTACAAAACACCATCAGGGAAGAATTATCATTTTAACATTGCTGAACCATAAACACGGGGTAAAAAAAATAACATTTAAAATGTCAAAAACTTTGCCAGCATATAACTTGGATTTTGCTGCAACAGTCCCGGACAGAACTTCCCATGAACATGTGCGGTTAAACAAATAGATCCCACTTATTGGCTGGAAAACACGGACTCGGGTCAGTGAATACCTGACAGATCATCACCTGAGGAGGCGATTCAGTGTGCGGCACATGAATGCTGCTGTAGGGGTCCCAGGGCTGCACTCGCCAAGCCACCGCCGTGTAAAGGGCCATCAGAGGGAACCAACAGCCTTTCCTCTCACTGCAGTGAAGTGGCTTTGAGCCTCAAATTCATTCACAGACTTGCATCTTCATTTGAGAGTTGATGAAAAAAATAAAAAATCATTTACTTTAAAGTTTAACCAGCCATAAATTCCAATGGCAGTCATGAAGAGCAGTGCTTTTGATTATGGGAGACTGGGTCAATAATGAAAAGCATTGTGGCTCTTGTTACATTCTGAAGTTGGACCAAGCTCGTTTAAAGAGAGTGCCTGTATTGTTTTTTTTTTTTTTTAATAGACATCTGTTCGGGATGTTTTTGTGTGCATTTACACTCTGCTTCCTCCTCCATCTGTTTTCCTCACAAGGCCCTGTTTAACTTAATTACGAAAGTGTCAGTACCAAACTCATATGCCCTTCATTAATCTCTGGCCTGTTTTATACCCTGTCTAGTCTTGATGACCCCAGCTGTCAGGAATCCCCCAGTGACATCTGGATTTGGTGCAGTTTCTGTGCAGAGTCTGATTGGTCAGACAGATGAAGGCTGCAGCTAAAAACCCCTCCTCGTCATATCTGTGCGATTAGTTGATTTGCTAGTAGGAAGTGTCTGACTTGTATTGAAAATTCCAAATTGCACTGACGTCTTGTTACTATCCAACCATTTCCCTAACAGGCCACTTTGTCAGAAACCTACCTTGCACCTACACTCACCAACAGCTTTATGGGTGACACCTATTTTATGTGCATTCCTTACATGTACGTGTAGTACATCAACCACATTGTTCCACCTTGTTCATCACTGGTTCGTTTCTGACAACTGATGACCAGATATTAATCTTGCAGCGAACCATTCCCACCAGAACTCTATCATGGTAGAGGTGTGATTGCCATGGTAGTGGTGTGGTTGTTGGTGGTAAACTAGTGCGGGTTCTTCAAGTACAGCACTGTTGCTGGGGTTTTTACACATGCCAGTGTGTAAACCAACTAAGTGCAGTCCTGTGATCAGATACTGACCACTGATGAAGGCTTAGAGGATGACTAACCAATGCAAGTGAACAGATATGATCAATGTTTTAAATACACACCTACAAGGCACGTTTGTTCAATCAGTGACCGGTAAGCATATAATTGTCTGGTAACCAAAGCTATGTTGCTTAATTCAACCAATAACAGGTCTTTTCACTGCACTGGAGTGTTCACGGAGCCTCAAATTCATTCTACCCTCCATGTCATCTTTCATGTTCCCATTCTCTTCCTTTCTCGATTTCCTCACCCAGGCTCTTCCTCTTTCCTAGTTCAAACTCTGCTAAATTTAAATTTGTTTGTCTCTCCACCCCCATGCCCAACCCCCACCTGCAGTCTGTGAAAAGGAAGTGAAAGATGTCTGCACCAACTCGTCGGAGGAGCACCTCCAGCCGTTCAAGGAGAAGATGGAGCTTTTCATCTCTGCTGGTGAGTGGAGCGGCAAAGGGGAGCATGCGACTGTCACTGCTGCAGCCTGGGCGAGTCTGGTGTGGCTTGCCTCATGCTACTCACAGCGTGTAGTCGGTGGGAGGCTGGGAGGGGGTATTGGCGCATGGTGTATGTCTAGGCCAGCACTAAAGCTGCTTGTGGTTTTTTGGTCTGATTCGCCACAGGGTAGCTTGTAAACTGGCTGCTTTCTCCTCGCTATTGCTGACAGCTAACATTATACAAATGCGATCGCGTTAATTGGTCCCCACCGGTCCGCATTCATCGCCAGCCACCAGCGCTTGCAGGCACCAAGAAGGTCCGAGCGGCACCTCGCGGCTTCCCAGGCCCGGGTGTAGGAAGGGGGGAGTTCCCGAGCCAACCTCCATGCGACGGGGAGCACCTGGCTCTGGGGTGCTCAGGCCCTAGGCTCTGACCTGGCTCAGCGGGGATCGGGTTGCGCTGAACACACTGTGTGTGCTCGGGTCTGCTATAAAGCTGGCGGGGCATCTCTGAGCAGGCTCTCGTAAAGCCTGGCCTGCCCACAGCAGGGACAGTGTGGACCACCAGGGCAGGGGACCCTTACTTCAACACACCCCACCCACAGCCTCCATCCATGACGCTTGTATGCATTGTATCACTGAGCTTAAAGGAGTCTTTAAATGCATTCTCAGTATGTGTGTATGTTGATTAGATAGCTTTTTGAGTATTAAAACGTAAACTGACCAGAATTTACCAAAATTGCACAGACTCAAGGCACAGTATCTTACAGTAGGTACCTCATCTGTTTAAAAGATAGTGGTGAGCAGATGGGAAATGAAGTACAGACTCTATTGGTGTAACAAGTTCAGTTCTGTTAATCTCCTTCACTCCAACGAACCACCGGAGGTTATGGACTCTCATTCCTCAGTCTTATGCTAATGTCATGTAGTTACTTAAAAATGTAGTACTGAATCATATGCCTTATGATTAATATGGTTTATATGAAATTAAGCATAAACAAAACTATATAAAAATATATATTTTAATAATAGTGCAGCCCATCTTTGAGTGCAGCCTTTCCAGTAGGATACTTGGAAAGCTCCCTTTATAAACAGAATTCCTTTGGCTGTCCCCATGTTCCTGCATTTCCAGCCTTAGGGGCTTAGCTATGACATTAGCTTCCTTGGGGTTAATTCCACAGATCCAGTACACAAAGCAAATGGAGATGGCATTAGAATGGATGTGGAGATTGTGCAGGCTCTTTTTTGAGGAGAGGCCTTTTGGTTGAGCGCTCCCTCAGGGAGGAGTTTGGTTCTGCTTCAGGGGCTTAGGGGAGCAGTGAAGCTCCTATGAAGGATTATGTGTTTGAGGAGTTTGGAGCACTCTTGGATTGGCCAGGTGGCACATGCTTGAAGAAGTTGAAGTGGTGAATGTTTGTGTGTGTCTGTCTGTGAGAGAGAGAGAGAGGGAGGGAGGGAGTTGGACAGAGAAAGAGGGAGAGAGTGGGCGAGAGAGAGAGAGAAATGGAGAGAAAGAGAGAGGGAGAGTTGTAACCTGCTCACATTCTCTTTGAGCAGAACTTCATCCTGCCATGGAAGCTCAGAGATGAATCCCACTTTAAGTCAGACTCCGTTCTGCTCTAGGCTGTGCTATCCCATGACCGCTGGAATGTATATGTGAGTACATGTATGTGTGTGTGTAAATCCATAACTCCTGCAGGAACGCTTCACAGGGCAGTTACGATGAGAGTGTGTCCTCTCAGGTGACGCTGGGAGACCTGCGTGCAGCCTTGAGCAGTGTGTGATCTGTGCAGTTTTTACATCTTCACAACTCATTCATCCATTGTGCAGTAATTCATTTACCTCAACACATACGCACGCATGCACACACAAACTCACACGCCTGCCTCTACAACCTCCTTCCCCATGCATCTCCTTTAACAGACCTCCTCTACCATTAACATTAATGGAACTACACAAAAGTATACAATACTTATTTCATCCTGAGAAATGAAAATGTCTAAAAAGGTGAACTTTGGGTTTGCATGTAAAGGGTCACAGGGTTGTCTGCTGGCCATCCATTCCATCCTGAGACTCAGGCCCACTTGTCATGACATGTGGGGGGGACTCACTTTACCCAGGCAGAACAACATCCGTGGACAATCCATGGCATTTCACCTTTTCTGTGTTAAAGGGTAAAAAATATAAACGCATTCAGAACTTCAAACCATGCGCACTGTCATTTTCCTTCAGTGCATTATACTTTAGAGAAACGACGTTACAGGGACCTATGTGTTGTGAGCAAGTCAGATAGATGTGTGGCATGTCAAATGTAGTGAGAGCACTTCAGAATTACAGCCGCATTTTGAGCCTGTCATTACAGGAGGTGTGAGGAGAGCGCGGCTTCGAAGAAGTGAGTAGAGCTCTTAAAGCCTTAATTTATTGTGCCTCTCTGCATGCGACTCCCATAACTTTCCAGTTAGCCACTACTGGTCTCTTGTTTACAGAGGGAGCTTGGGGTGGTGTGTTGTGGGGGATATTCACACATCCTCTCTCTCTACGTGCTGGTCTGCCACCTCCACACACTCACCCTTACACACACACACACACACACATAGGGGGAGAGAGTGAGGGACCTCCGGCGCCAGTCCGCCCCTGCTGAGACCAACGCCATTGGTCATGGCCCACCTCTTTCTGTCCGCTACCCCACCAGAGTGGGCCCCTCCCATCATTAAGTTCACCTCAAATAATCACATGCACACACATACACACGTCCTCCAAATGGAAAAGGGTGTTTCCCCCCCGTACCCACCCCGCAAACACACACACACACAACACACACACAGCCTCTCCACCAAAGACCCCCAAAACCTGCCTTTGAACCATTTTTTTGGAGACTTCCCCCCTCTTAAATCTTTGGAGTAGGAAAGGTCCCCCCACCCCACCCCATCAAAGTGAAAAAATAAATCAATAAATCTGAGATCACAGGCTCGCTCTGGCCCTAGATAAATTCTTGCACCTCAGACTGGCCTGCCGCACACATCTGCCTCGCATTTACACACTTTTACATGGCCCTGCACAACAGGAGCCTCCAGTTCCCAAGCTTCACTCTTTGCCCCTGCTACACTAGTACACAAACACGCACAATCACACACGCGCACAGAACCTCACACTCACACACATGCCCAAGCACAAGACGGTAATAGACCTTGACTATTTCAAAAGCTGCAGACACCTCAACAACTTCTCACGTGCATCAAGAATGCAGCCTTGTAGCATTGTAGTGGTGTCACTGGCTCATGTGTTGCAGTAGCCGAAACCTGCTTTGTGCTTACAGCACTTCCTAAAGGCACTTTAGCCATTAGACGAGTCTAGGATACCCCAAGTGGTCTGCAGAGACCTCAGTGAAACACTAAACAGAAGCATTCACTGCCTGCTAGTTTACAATAATGTTTTCAGTAGTCATAAAGCAGAGAGAACCTCTGCAAGGGGCTATGCATGTTCCGTTACGTAGCCACCATTACTGTCTTCTCTTCTTTTGCAGCACACACTGACTACACAGCTGAAGATGACCGTCTGAGTACTGCCCAGAAAAGGTAGGAGGCCCTTCATTTCTAAAGAGCTTTGGCTGTGCGATATTTGTCGTTCAGACAACACTGCGTTCCACTTAATCCCCTTTGAGGCCTGTCTGGAAACATGCGACATCCAGCAGAGAACTTGGCCAAGGGACATTGATGAGAAGCCAGCCACTGAAGGCTGAGGAGAGATGAGCAGTGTCCATTCAGCACCAGTGATGCTCGTCATCTGTAACAATTAGCATTAGCTGATAAGGAATCCCACAGCTACGAGGGGGGAGAGACACAGAGAGAGTGGAGAGGGGCCCGCTTAACTTGCTGAGTAATGGTGTGGTCAGCTGTCATGTACCAATGACTTCCTTCTCACAAAATCAGGGCAGGACCTGAGGCTCAGGACAGACCTAACTGCTACCCAGGGAGCTGGAGTGATGCCTAGAAATGTCTCTCTGAACACACCCATACACACACATACACATGCATACACAGTGGAGTTACACTGCTGCCTTATCATGTGGACTTATCATGAGTATTCGGTGCCTCAGACTCCCATTTGTAACAGTGCAAACTGTTTCGGTGATTTATGCTGAAACACTGGACTTTCAGATGCCGAACCACAGAAAGCATATCTGGAAGCTTTCATGGAGGGAAAAATACTTTTGAAATGACAGACAAAGCAAATTGATTATTTTCCCTTGTTTAGCTAGAAATGAGAGATTTTTGGCATGTCTGCTAAACCATGCTGAAATGAGGTCAATAAATCACAGGGTGTGCACATGCAGTGAAAAGGGGGCGGCTCTGTACATCAGCCAATCAGATGCTCCTGACAGTTCAGTGGGATGCCTGCAGGCTGCTCTATCAATCTGCATGGTTGATGGCTTCTTATTTTCCATAAAGAAGACACACCTACCAAAGTGAAGTCAAACTGAAGCCTCGGTTTACTGCACTAACACAAAGTCCAGCGCCTCTTCAGCTCCACACCAATGAAGACGCCAAATTGAATAATCTTGATCAAAAGCACTTGACAGCTTGAAAGTATCTCTTTATTCGTCATTAATTTGGTCCCCAAAAGCGACCAAAGCCCCAGCCAGTCCAAAGGGCAGAGGATGACCTGCTCCAGCGAGGGGGTGTTCCCCTGAGTTCCCATGAACACACCTCGTTAAAGTGACATGCCGGTGATGGATTCAGCTAACCTCCTGGACCTGGGTGGGCGACCACATGTGTCCGGGTTCGAGGGAATCCACCTTTGCACCACTGCACTGTGTGGCCTGCATGGTGGCCAGACTCCTCAGCAGGGCTGTACCTTTGATCCACCAAGACACCCCCCCCCAAAAAAAAAACGCTAACACGGCTAACAAGAAATGGAAGCAATGGCCGATTAGCTTGGACATGTTCATATAACACTGGCTGAACACTTCTAGCCCTTTCTAGTTTTTTCAAGATGATGAATTTCTTTACAAAGAGTGAGCACAGCAGATATGCTGTATTCCTACCTACCTAACTTTAGCTGAATTTAGTTGGTAAAACAGAGCAGAGCATGTGCCGGGTTTTCTCCAACGCTCTCTTAATAGACCTGTGAACACTTCATGTGAAAACTCCACCTCACTCAAGGTTTAGGCATTTAATCATCTGAGCAGCAGGTTTTACAGGTGATATCGGTCACTTCTGAGAGAAAAGGGGGAAATAACATATCCCGATCTAAGCTCTGTTTTGACCTTATATAACCTTTTCCCTCACTTTCGCATTTCTCTTATCGCCTGTTTCTTTAATGGCTTGACAGGCAGTCAGAGGTCGATACAATTTACTCTGTGTACATATCATGCATACCACCTTAAATCCTCACAAACTGTTCATTTACTCGTCCCAGCGCTGCCAAGGCAGTTTCCATTGGACGTTCAGCAATGTTCTTTTGATTTTGTTTTAAGTGAATCATTCCAGTGCAGTCGCAGCAGGGCTTTAACATGATCCAGTATTTATGGGGGAGTAGAGCTTTGGTTTTGTGATAAGCCATCTGCGTACTTGCAATCTGTTGGAATGACATTGCACTTCTCTTGTGGAGATTAAGGTGCATGAGTGTTATTCTCAATAATTGAGGGAAAAAAAATTTTTTTTTTACTCGTAAATCTAAAATTGAGCTCCAATAAATAAATAAGTTCCAGAATGTGGTCACACCCTAAATCTGGAACAATATGCAATAGCTGCAAATGCTGCTTTATTTATTATTTATATAATTATTATAAATAAAAAATATGACTGTGATCAATTCATGTGATCATCAATAAATATTGCAAATTATTACTATTATTATTATTTGTTCTTATTTAATTATCCATCCAAAAGCCTGAATGCAGCGCTGACCCATCGCTAATAAGACTGACCATCAGCAATTACTGTTCAAGGTGCCATTAAAGCCAGAGGCAGAAGCCACAGGCCCATGTGTGTGATGATCCTGCCTCACAGATTCACCCATATTTCTCAGGCTTTATCCACATCACTCAATTGATGCAGAACAAGAAAGCATCCAGCAGCAAAGATGGTTCTAATCATGAATGGGCTCGCTATTGTGCCAAGGAGCATTCCTGAGGCACCGCGCAGACATCAAAGAGCAGAGGAACCAGCTTCCCAGCCGCACACGCATTAGCTGCCGTGCCAACTGATCATGGGAAGCTTTTGGAGATTGTTTTACATTGCAGTAAATAGCCCAGCCTACGGTCTGGCGTTTTTTGTGATGCTTTTACTGCTTCATAACACATTCCTCTAGCACGTTCCTTCATAATATAATTAAGTAATGCAAATTAATATAATGGGTCCACCATTCATTGGCCTGCAGGTTCTGAAACAATTTGTATTAGGGCATTGAGTTTTTTTTTTTTGCAAAAACGTGAATGGCACAATACATTAGTGGAGGTGGGCAAGCGAGAAATAGGTTTGAGAAGCATCCATCAATCCTGCTTTGAAGTGATCATCTTATATATTTATTTGGTAGAGCAAGCAGAGCAACACCGCTGATATCATAGGCTTGATTGAAAGGAAGCACACATACTGTACTGCTGATAAATATACATCACATTGGATAAGTGCTTCCAAATGTAAATTCTGTAAATACATACAAACAGAGCAACAGGCAGTATGTCATTTTCTTTTTGTTACTCCATTTCTTATTTCTTTCGAAATACTAGGGCCAATTTTTGATTAGTGTTTATCATTTAAAATGTTACAGGGCCACACTCCAAGTTGCATGGCGGAGTGTGAAAAGTGAGAGACTGCAGTGGGAGAACTGGCTTATGGTTTGGCCTATGGTTTGGCCTATGGTTCACATCCATTTTGAGCAGCATCTTCAATACCCAGGAGTCCCTGGGGAACAATGCAAACCACATTTTAGCTATGGGGAAGGTTACTTTCAGCTTCAATGAGTTATCTGCCCAATAAGTCAGTCAACAGAGGTGCATGGCATGTCCTCAATTCCTGAGTAGCAGACGGCTTTAAAATACGCAGGAACAGCTTTAAAATATGGCTTTAACATGCACAGGAACAGACATCACTGGTTTCGGAGGCTACACTAGTAACCTTTCATATGACTAATCTGACTAACAAGTTAATTACTACTATTCAAAATGGACTTGGAAATCACTCATTAGGCTAAAAAGGAAATGCACAACCACCGTTTTTCACAGCTGTGCTTGTGATTCGTTGGGCAGGAGATACAGTGCATGAGCGCTACGCTGATGTGCAACCAACTCTACATCTGCTTACGAGGTTTTGCTGCCATGTCCACATTTAAATGATCCATTGAATATCCCGCTCTGTTTGTGATCAGCACAAGCTGCTTCACAGGTGCCCATTAGTCACACTGATTCACTTGACTAGTGTCCATGAGCATGTATCAACCCCCAAGAGTAGCCAAGAGTTTTGCTACTGACAACAAATGATATGTAGGTTTCTCTTAATTCTCTCCTGGCCTTACTGTTGCTACACTTAACGTTAAGACCTCACCAACAGGCAAGGTATTGATGTGTGATTTTCCATGTTCTTGATGGTGCTTTATGAGCTCAATCGTTTCACATGTTATAGTTAAGACAGGCCATTGAACCAGGCTGGGAAACTGCTCAATTTTGCATGTGGAAGCATTGTAGTCTTTTTAAAGTATGGGTTATTGGGAAGGATTTAGGTACTCTGTGTTGTGCTACACAAATAGCCTCTCTGCTAATGCCTTTCTCATGTCAATTGAAGGGAATGCAAAGAATGTGTGTACAGTGCAAAAGATGGTGACCGTTACAGGGGTGCTATTTCATTCATGACCCCCTGTGATTTGTGTTACTCCCCATCTAAATCATGAAAGGACACAAAGAAAAATCAGACCGGTGGCTCAGACGTCACCGAGCTCAGGATTTCAAAGGGCACCACAGATCTTGTCATCTCAAGAGAAGTGAGACAGAGACGGAGAAGGAGATCGTTCCCACCCATCTTCAGAGCCGCGAGGCCGTGGAAAGCCCCAGAGACTGATGTATGATCTACGGCTCCGTTCCTGCGCAGCAGCCAGAGAGATGACCAGAAAATGGGAAGCATCTCGCCACTGGCGCGGCGCCATCCTCCGCGCTGCATGTCTCCCATTAGCGCCGCGCTAGGCCCCATCCGTCTGGGGGTCACGGGAGGATCGGCGACCCCCGCACATCCCTCGCAGTTGCGGCTGGCTGCGAGACAGGCGTGACAGTGGTGGTGGAAGAGGGTCTTTAATCTCTGAATGGAAGCAGGCTGCAGCACAGTGTGTAGCGTCTGCAGCTTGTGGAGCACCGCTGTGAACACTGAGAAAACATCAGGTTTGGTTACAATTGAATTAGCCTCTGGATCTGTTCTGTGCCGAGTCTCGGAACTCGGAGGTGTGGCTGGAGACTCTCAAGGGCTACAAAACGTCCTTGACGACTGTTCTTCCCTAATCCAATTACAAGCGTACCCTCTTATGTGTTGCGCTGTGCGCTATAAGGGTTTTCAGCTTCAGTCCTTTAGTTTGCTTAGCATGTCTTTGCTCCAATACAGACCTCACGAGGCTCTGACAGACTGTGACTTGCCCTCTCATACTTTGGTCTCTTCTCCTCAATCATGTCCTCCCTTGAGTGGAGATGTCAGGACGATTAGTGGAGTTATAGCCAGTAGTTGAACATTTCTGGCCAGCCAGCATTTTTTTTCCTCACTCATTTTCTCCTTTGATTCACCTTCGACCCTTGCACCCCATGTCACAGGTTCCAGGACATGGTGGCTTACTTTGGGCTCAAACCCAAGCCCGGTGATAAGGAGGTAACACCCAACTACTTCTTCATGCTCTGGTTCGAGTTCTGCAATGACTTCAAGAACACATGGAAAAATGAGAGTAAGACCATCTCCACAGAAAGGTGAGTAAGAAGAGAATCTTGTTCCTGAGTTGTTGAGTTTACTCTTGTAAGATAGAATTATGACATGGTGGGCCCCACACCACCATTTGCACCACCTCCACCATCACAGAAGTAATGAAGAAAAAAGATGTAAAATATGTATGCATGAAAACAGTACAAAAAGGCTACAGGTGTACTGCAAATTCAACCTGTAAATTTACCATTCAACATTCATAAATGCTATTTATATCACTTTTGGGTGTATTGTGTCTTTAGAAGTGACCACTATAGGTGTGAAATAAAATTTCAACAACAGCAACAAAATCACATCAGTTTGATGCTGGGTATTAACTTTGCTTCTCTGGTATCTGATGTCACTGTACACCGTTGGCGTTTAGCTCCCAACCCCACATCTTTACAGTCAAACTTTCACACACTGTCTTATTCTGTAGCACCTTTCATTACTGCCTTTCAATTAGCCAGCAAAGTCATGGAGCCCCTTAACACATGCCAGACCCTCGGTCTCCCCTGCCTTACACACACTGCTCCCTGGTGCTCCAATGGCTGACTTGCCTATATAAGCCACTATGAATTTTGTAGGCAATATGGACGAATAAAAACAAACTGCTTTTGGGACGTTGTTAAGGCATGAAGGCCATCAAAGCCATTGGCGGCAGGCTCCGCTCACAGCCTGGTACAGCGTCAAAAGTCAAAGTCTTAATTTACTAGCTCAGCCTGGCCTGCGGCGTCCGGGTAGAGGGGCGTCCCATCAGGGGGACAGCACCTCTCCCTGCGCCCCCTGGCTTTGCTGATATGGGACAGGTTGGGGGGTGGAGGCATTTCAGGGGTGTACACAGGGTTGTCTTTTAAAACTGTGTCCTGAGCTGAGGAATTCAGGGAGCAGGGTTACTGTCAGTTTGAAGGGACCTCACAGTTTCTGGGGCACATTCTCAAAACTACGACTTCTAGCCCTCATCTAATGGGACTGTCTAATGATTTGCATCACAGACATGACATAGTTAAAGTATTGCATTAAATGTGCAGTAATTACAGATGCTATTTAAGATATCTTGAATTTTTTAAAATATTTAAAAATATTCACATGGCTATGTGAAATCAAGAGGGGCATTATGAAAAGCCTACGTCTATGTGATTTCTGAAACTCGATACATGTTACCAGAACATGTCTCAAAGACAACTATATTTTGTATATACTACCATACTGGCATACTACCAACAGTAATAGAAATAACATTTAAAAAAAACAGATTAAGAGAAATCATCATTGTATTGCAGATATTTTTTCCCAAATCCTTAACACAATCTTGCAGAACATATGTATGTAATGTTAGAAATAATTGAGATATTCTGCATGAAAAATGTTTTTTCTAAACATTAAACTAAACAGCAAAGTTTGATTCTATGCACAATTACTCTTTTAGTGTAATGCAGTTTAGAAAGGTATTTTTTAAATATGTTTACATATTTGCCTGAATATAAAAACGCAGATAGGTGTAAACTACACATAGATATATGCATATACAATAGGACGCATATACAAAAGAAGCTAAAATGATCATTCAGTAAATGGTTAGGGTCTAGTAAAATATCTGATGCTCTTGTCTCAGCACCGATTTCAGTGTTTTTTTGTGTAAATGTTTTCATCCTGTGTAAAACCCAGCAAACTTTACGTATCTACAGTCATTATAAATTCACACTTCATTATAAATTCTATTTGAATGCTTCCAAAACTCAGGTCTCATTTACCTTAACTTTGCTCACCCTTAATCAAATCCTTAAAATTACTGGGAGCAGGACCTATGCTTGAGATCATTCAAGAATGTATCTGTAGAAGTCATTCTTAACCAAACTCAAACATTTTTATGATGTTTTTACACAAAGGATTTGCTTTATATAAAATTAAATGAATTTAAATCTTAGTTTATAGGTTTTACACATGCCAGAGAGGAATGAGTCATTTAGACCAGTTCTATGAAATACATGATTCCAAAGTGACTGTAATAAAAAATATCAATTAACTGAGATTTGTTTCTTGACAAATATGATTATCATTTAAAGCTTTATACACTTCCGATATCTATTTTAGATTAAAAGAAGCTCAGCTGAATGTCCAGAAAATCACTGCTGAGAAGAAAGTGGAGACAAAGAAGATCAATGCCAACAGTCTGGTGAGAGCAAGAACCTCCCTACACACACACACACACACACACACACAAACCATCACACACATTTGGCATAGTACCTTTAGCCTTCTGCTAAGTATTTAGCAATACTCTATAAAACAAATCACTTTTCAGAAAGAGAGACTGAAGCAGAAAGAGGCGAGCACGTCCTCCAGCTGAAGACATGAACATGAAAATGGACAGAAGAGCAAAGGGAGCGAGAGGAGTAGAATTCCATCACTGGTGCATCTGCTTTTTGGAAGTCACATGTTTCCCAGGGAGACTTCACCATAACCTGCTGCAATGTTCTTTAACGCAGTGGTCATCAGAGAATGGAGAGCCTGGGCAAGATGTGTCCTTCGTGGACATGCGAGTAAGGTCACATGATTGGCGTGAACAGTTTGCAGTGAACATGCTATAGGAGGGTGGAATGGCCATCTTCACCTGTGCTCAAAGGACAATGGCATCTCTACTTATGCAGTAGGGCCTTCTAAAATGCTGTGGGTGCGATGGCTGATCATATTCACAGCAGACTTGAAGTTCCAGCATACAATTTTTTTTAAAACAGACCAAATGTTGATACCAAGTAAACCTCACATAAGAAAAGGCAGACAAGCAAGTTGTCTTAATTTCTCAAAGAGGGAACTGATAAGGCAATGTGCCAGTAAGGGTGGGTACTGGCACATTGGAGGGTAGCCAAAATCATACGGTTTAATAAATGGTAGAAGATGTTATAAATATTGTACTTCTTACAGTGGCAAGATATTTCCGCAGGGCATGACAGTCATATGAGTAACCTATATTTTGTATTAATATTTTCACATAAGCAGAGAGGAAGACAGCGGCATACCATAAGTAATCAAATCTCGCCCTCACATGCATCAGTAACCATACGTGGCCAGACTTACGGGAAAAAGCGTACGGCGCAGTCACAGAGGTGTTTCAGTTTTGAGAAGGAAACTTTCATGTTTCATGCTAATGTTGTTTGAAATGTAGAACTACCTACTTAATCGCGTGACGTTTGTCGCAGTTCCATGCACTTTCCTGCCGGCCACAGCAGCTATTCGCGACTTACGTTTTTTTCAAAATGGCGCGTGATCGGTACCTTTTGGGCACTTCCGTTTCAATGTCTATGCAATCTTCAGTCCCTAAAACAGCTGTGGCTTGTGAAACCTATATAGGCCCATATAGTTTGTTTAAAAGTGTACAACAGAGCATATTTATTTTGATAGACAGTTCGTGGCATGTATTGAAAATATAATTAATAATGAAGTCTGTAGCTTATACTGAAGATGGATAAATTGGCGTATTTATAATTACAAATAGGTTTCATTATTGCTTCCCGTCAATTCCCTGTCATTAGGCAACTAGAACCTAAATAAGCGTTCAAATTGCCTATTAAATGATCATTCTATCAATGACGTTACAGTTTATACATGTATTACATCCTCTGCGTTTTCTTACGTACGAAAAGGCATTATAAATGCATATCCAGCATATGCTGGCTATGACGCTGTGGATATTATGAAATCTAATAGTGTGTATGTCAATATTATCTATACATTTTGATTAGCTCTGTCAACCTTTCAGTTGCCTTTAAATAGGCTATTAAATTAAACCATTACTGTTCCTTAAGTAAACTCAATTTTTTTATATATATATTTTATTCTCCTATGCATAAAAGTCGAATTCGTTGTTGGGGTGAGAGAGTGCCATCAATAAATGAAAACGTGACACTACCTTCCAGTTTCCACTTAAATGTTTCTAATTGTCCGCTTCATGTTTCTTTTTATATGTGGCATATATGAACTTTTGATTCTGAATCATGAAAATAACAAATATTTCTGAGGCGACGAAACCTTTCCTGTTTAACACCCTGGATTTCGCGTAATTGTGTCGCTTCATTGTGGGACTACAAATAAGCCTAGACCACAAATGGCAGACCACAAAGTCACTGAAATGACTGATAGTTCCGAAGAGATTAGAGGGTTTTCAAAGTTTAATTCCTTTGAGGAAGCAATGCTATGAGCCCCTGTGATGGTCGGATTAGCCTTCGAGCAAAGATAAAGCATGTACAGAGGATTTTTGTGTAAACCAATAAGCATATTTATCAATCCACAAATTCACACAAAACTGTTATTAATAATAGTTTTTACAATACAAACTTTAGCACATTTAAACCACAGTTGTTGTTTTACTGTGAAACAACTACACGTAAATGGCAGGTGACTGTCAACGTTTTGTCAAGACCTATCAGAATAGGCCGTTTGGACGTGTTATGCTCTTTTTTAACAACTTCAAGAACATGTTGGCTGTATGTTGTGAAACCCCTGAAATAAATTATTTTGGGGGGAAAACAGTACTTTTTGGAACACACTAGTATCAAGTTGAAGGTGAAGTACAATTAGCTACAATTGCTGTGCATCTTATTTGTGTTTTAGATCAATTTCGTAGCCCAATGTTGCAGGAAATTATGAGCAAGTAGCGTTTGTGTACCAGGAAAAGATTTACTACCTAGAAAATGACTCAGATTTATGTTATTTTTATTAATACATTAGTTCAATATGCCTACACTGAGGATAAAGCAGCAATCAAAACAAAAACGAAAATGTAAACAGAATAAACCACGCTAATTACACTGTAGCCTAAACATGTTTGTACCATTTCAGAAAGGTAAAAAGACCAGTAACGAAGTTCGTTATGAAATTAACCATATATTTCGTTTAGGATGTTTCTAGTCATGGATATCGATATCAACGTGTACATAAATGTTTCTTCCTGTCCTACCACAAAACAAAATTCACAGCAAATGGACAATAAAATATACCTGCTATAATACAGCGTCCCGTTCTATCAAATTAAATAATTGTCTTACATAAATGTCCTACAAGATACTCATTTCCACATGGTGGAAACACTTCGTGGCAGTCTCCAAAACTCGAACTTTAGCCTATGGTAGACAAAATGACGTGGGAAGCAATAATCCATACTGGCCGAACCAAGATCCTCTCCCCAGTGGAGCTGCACTATGACCACACTAAGCTTTTCCATTCGATGCTACACAAACCCAAACAACGTATCACTGTTGCAGTTTTGCCATTGGTGGTGTGTTCAGCCTGAATTTTCAGATGTATTATTGGTTATATTACGTTTTCGGTCAAATAAACCTGCAGGACGTGCATCTAAGTGCCTCACTGACATCATTTGGGCAGTGTCATGGATTACCGCTCCTGAGAGCCTTAAATTCGGACTTAGTCCAAGTCTATAGAAATGCAACGACATTGCTTGACGCGCTGAACGCGCTTCTTTTTGGTTGGCGGTTGCTGATCAGGGCAATTGAGCGTGTAAGTCATAGTAGTAAATCTCTTCGGTTTACAGAAAGAACACGACTGGAATGCTCCCTCTTCTCTACGAACATGTCTGGGAATGTAAAATGAATTGCACTGTCCATAACAAAACCTGTTAATTATGGTGAGACTAACGCATCCCTCCTCGTGAATGGTCTGTTTGAGCGGCTGCGTTTTACACCAGTCGCGTTTGAGGTAGCGGCGCTCCGTGACATGTAAAGCCTCTTGGCTGGATTCCAGCACCTCTTCGGCAGATCCAGGGGACCCGTTACTTCTCCCGCCGGAGCTGGAGCCGGACTGCGGGCGTTGACGTTGCTGCTCGGATTCGTTTGGATTGTTCTTAGCAGGATGAGGAATGGCGCCTTGGGAGCCTCGGTTTCCTTTGGACTCCGTCGCGCAGGAGAGAAGCCCCAAGATGAAAACCATGCCACAGACGACACGCGCATATCCTGCCATTCTGCAAAACACGGATGCCTAATGGTGACCAACATTCATTTTTACATGTAGCAAATGCTCTCCACGTAGGCTGTCTTTTTTACTGTATCCTGATGTCAAGTTCTAAAGGGAAGAGATCACCGTAAATGATCACCTAACTGTTAGGAGACAAACGTGCAGTTACATTTCTGCTCTTATTTGTCTATTCGGTGAAACAACGTTTTAGTTAACGTAACTCTGAAAATTTAATTCTAAAGAACCTGAGTGTGCTCGCATCTCAATTCCTATTATGATGATGATACTCAGCGTGCACAAAAACATAAGAATAGGCCATCAGACCAACCAATTCATAAAATCATGAACTACCATTCCCAGCATATCGTGCATGAAAGCAAAATGACATGCCTTGAAACAGTATGAACGTGCTCATAACTTAATTATGGCAACCAAAGCGAATACGCAAGACATTCTTAAGCGACAGATGTGAGTGGACACCTGCTCAGTGACAGAAGGAAAGGTCACCGAGCTTGCGACCACATAAAACGTGTAACATCAATAAACTTGTATCTCACCTGTCAGCGCTGCAAATGACGCTACGTCGGTCAAAAGCGAGAAAAGGGCCTAAAACTGTCGACTACACACAAACGAGGGTCTTTCCGGAGTATCCCGAGACAAGAGAAAAGGCTAACACTGTCAACAGGACAGAAAAGAGGGTGCGTACTGGAGACTGTCTTGAGCCGTTAGGGATTCCATAGAGAGACGCGCTGGGGCTTTAATACAAATTGCAGCAGCGCCCGACTGTCTCCTTTTTAAATATCTGCCAGCTGAGATGTACACAACAGTTCTCTCCACATTATTGGCTAGGCACCATGCAAGGAAAATCAAAACTTTCCGCCCCCTCATCACTTCCCCGAACCCACTTGAGGAAAATAGACAACCGAAGGGAAACCGATGGGAGGGGTGATATAGGGGCTCCTTGGCATTGATCTCGCAGAAACCAAACTCCAGTACGCTTGGAGTTGGGCGCCGTTTTGAAAGTGCAGAGCGCAATTTAAGACTACGGTCTTTACTTTTGAAAGTATGAGTAAAAGTATGAAATGTCTCTGTTCTTCCGTCCATGAGAGCAGTAGGCCACACTTTCCCGAAACAATGTGAGAAAATTATAATTACCATTTCTAAAAGTCATACCCCCCGATGTAATAAAATCGTGCTTAAGATAAAACAGTGGTCCATCGCCTTCCTACCAGTTAAAGAGAAACCTGGACGTCATGCATCACAGTAAATATAAACCATTACAGCATTATCGAATCATTTTATTCTTCAGATATAATGCTTAATTAGAGCATTAGATTGCCAGATATACTTTAATGACTTCATAGTAACTGACAAATGGGGCCATTTCTTCAAAGGATTTGGTTATATCGAGTCTACAAACATTTAACCATTAACCAGAGCTCACAATTTCGCTTTTGCTTAGTTGCCACATGTTGTATCCTGTAGGAACTGCTACCCAACACTGATCACATAAATAGCGTACACCAAGAGACTCCGAAGAGAACTAGCAAATAAATAAATAAATAAATTCCACCACGGACCATAGACTAATTGTCTCCACTGTCCTTCCAATTCATCAGTTCGTCTACAACGCAGTAAAGTACATGGCCGGATAGTGTAAGCACGCGTAAAATTATTTCCTGGAGTGTCTTGGCAAGAACTACCAAGTTCAGGTCGGCCTTGTTCAATGCCAATCCGAATGTACATCCCATCCCCTGTGCCAATCCCAGTAGTCTTCGGCACCCAAGAACGTTGCTTCAAATTACGCCCCTCCTAATACGGAATCACAGTACAACTGAGGCGTTTGAATGCGCAGTAATAGACATGCACGGAGGGATGCTGTCACATTTCGTTAATCAAGTTCAACGTAAATAAATCCAACATGCACGTGCACATATTCGACTCACCACGAAGGAATCCCTTTGTACAAGTGTCTTGTCATCACACGCCAAGATTCAGATTTTTAAAACAAAACGAATACTGCATGCTTCTATACCAAATTCGCACGGTGAGACAATTTTTAATTTGAGATAAGGGTCAGAAAAGTCGACGTGTTCAGGATGACTAAGTTTAAAAAACACTGACATCTGTGGGTGATTTGCTGTCAATCGGTCATCGCATTTGGTGGTTTTATATAGCGTATTTTATTAACCGAAATGACCTTTCCTTTGGCTTCGTAGTTTGAAATTTCTGGACAACAATCGAATGAGGAAGGAGAACCTTGTAGATTATTAAAACATAGTGCTCCACCAAGTGGCGTGCTCAGGAAGTTCAACCGAGCGCAAATGTAGTTGGACAATTTAACGCCCATAAACAAAGGACAAACGCACTATAGAAAATGCCAGGATTTAGGAAAGTTGTTTTACTGTAATACTGAATCACTCTTACATTGCCTTTTGAAGTACAATATTGCCCCACTTCTTCAACATTCTTGCTTAAGACTTTAACCATTAAGCATGAAATAAAATAAATAAAAAGTGAATAAAACTGCAATCTAAATACCTTCAACCAAGATCACTCATACATCACTTAAAATACAGCCATCAATCTGTGATTAATCATACTTTCTTACACTTTCCCTGCTACACACTTTCACTTACTAACTTCAGACATGCACTTACTTAAATCACAGGATGTATATTCAAGCATGCTTTCCTTCAGTTGTGCCTTAGCCCCTTCCACTTTACACAAAGTCCAAATACCTAGAGTTTAAGTCTAGGTAAGATCTCATATCATGCCTCGTTTCCTCTAAATTAGCAAAACATACCCACTGAAATTTCATTAAATTTTCACAATTAGACCATCTTAAACAGTAGAAGCTCAAAATAATAAGATCAAGGCAAAATCAGTGTGAAAGGGGCTTAATGCTTAAATACACAAACAAATGCATAAAGCATAAAGGCTGGTCTTTAATGGTCAGTCATGCCATGATAACACCCCAAAGCTGAAAAGTAGCAGTTAAATAACCAAAAAATGAAAATAAAGGAAAACATTACCCTAAAACAATCAAAGAATCTCAAACTTGCAGTTTTGTAAAATAAATTAAGACCCCTGAATAAATGAGATGCAACAAGACATCACCAGAATTAAGCTGTTGATCTGATGAAACGGATGCTTCAAATGTATGAGTCTAAAGGTCTAGAGGTTTCATAGCTGAGAGCAGCTTCCCCTGAGTCAAGGGGTTCCTGGGTGAACCTCTGTAGTGACTCATAACCTTCTCAGCTGGCTGAAGCAGGACAGACGCCTGAACTTCAGACATGACACTGCCCTTTGCCTTGGGTGCCACTGTATTGGTTACATCTTCCAGAGCACAATGCCTAATTCCATAGCAGGTGCCTTTCTTTTTGGCAGGTGCTGGTAGCTTTGGTTTTAGGAAGACACCCTCATCATTCAGAGGCTGGCTGGAGACTTCTGTGGCTTTGGGAGGCTGTGGCATACCAATGGAGAGGCCACTTTCTAGACTCACCGATTTCATTACAGTATACTGGCTAGCAGCGCACCATCCAGACCGGGTCTCTCTCCTCTGCCCCAGCAGGGAGTTGATCCTCCTGACCGACTGCCGCACGGGCGTCCGCTGGAACTTCACAGGAGATCGATCCACTTTGGCTTTGGGTGAGGTGAGCATGAGCATGTTGAATCGCTTCACGTGATCAGCCACTCTCATTCGCCCGGGCTCAGTGGAACCCCGAACGCACTCTTTCTCATTGTGTGTAGGCCCACCACGCTGATCCGAATGTTCTGAAAGCTCGCTCAACTGCAACGGTCCCATGAACTCCTCGTGCTGGGACATGGCAAGCTCCTCCGTTTGCCCTCTTGCTGAGAGTTGAGTAGACTGAATTGTGATGGCACTCTTGACCTTGAAGGCCATAGGACTTTGGATGTCTAGAGCATCTACCAGCCTGCTGCCGTCTGCAGGACCTGCTGAACTGTCCAACAAGGAATAACTACCATTTTCAGCAACTAGTGAGCTTTCTTGCATGTTCTTCGTGAAGACCAAGTTGTCTGCATCTTCATGCTCAAACAGAGCACTGTCTATGTGAAGTGGAGACAAGGGACCAATCTGAAATTGTTCAATGGCGACACTGCAATCATCTACCAGGTTTTTCTGTGGAACATGTACCGAAGACATTTCTTTTAGTTCACTTAAGCTTTCTGATGCCACAGATTCTTTTCGCTCTTTGGCTTCTTCTCGTCGGTCCTGGACTGGAGCGAAAAAGGCATCGGCAGGTTCGTTATAAGCTCCTCTCATTTTGAGATGAGGGTGTTGTTCACTGAACGAGTCTGAGCTAGCCAAGCTCTCAGCACTGGTAGCACAGCAAAGGCCCTTTGGGATGACTGCAAGGGGCTTGCTCACAACTATGGAAGGTTCTGAGCGGTAGCTGGTCTTGAGGTACACATTTGTGGGAGTGTCTGGAAAACATCTACCATCTGGAGTTTCCCCGCTCCAAGGTTCATTTGTCTTGCATGGGGTCAGTAGGTTGTCTTCAGATTTGCTGATGTACTTGGATCCTGTCATGTAATTTGGCAATAACGGAGAAACACTTTCACACACAATGACTAGGCTTACATTTCAATCACTGTAGACAAGATGAAAAACACTGATACATAGCAAATGCTCCTCTAGAACTGGCTACTCAAAATAGGCTTTGTATGATATGATATGTGTAGGCAAAATGTAATGACTAATGTGTGGGGAAAAAATAAAAAATTATATCAGAGAATGTAAATAAGGAAACACTGACCTTTTGAATTGCTGGTATTTGTCAAAACAGCTGGACTAAATACAGTGTCTTGGAAGTGAAAACCGGTAACACTTTCTTGTGTTGCAAGACGCCAACCAATGACCTCTGACCCCTTTGGCACCGGCTGAGAATGTGAAATGACACTCTGTTGGAATAAAGGCACCTTTTTTATTCTTGATTGTATACTAGACCTGTGTTGTTGTCATTACAAGTACTGAGATGTTTTAAACATTCAAATACAAGAGTAAATACAGTAACAAACTGTTTGGACAGTGCATATATATACACACACACACACATTTATTTTAGAGAAAATAATCAATATCAGATAAAAATTCAAGAGTAAAAAGAATCCCCATCCACACTACCATACAAATATGAAAAAAAATTCAAAAAGGTTACATGTTAAACATTAAATGCTTTTTCTTAATGTATTTTATTAAACTAAAAGATTTTTGGTAGTCACAGATTATAGACTAGATAAATATAAGTACAGTCATCTTTTCTCTTACTATATTACATGATGTGCAAAGTTAAGCAGAGTGATTGAGAATATTGAGAGGAAAAAGACAGACATTTTAATATTCACATCAGTATTAATTATTGCAACTAACTAAATAATTTTTTACAGATCATAGCAGGAAGACACCTGACCCAAAACCTGTCCTTCCCAACATTTTCACGTCCATGCAAGAAGATAAAATCATGGGCTAAGCAAACCATTTCGCAGGGTAACTGTACTTTGTCCATTTTTAATTTTTGTTTGCCAATTATCTTGCCAAGATTGAAGATGGCTACATCTGTTCTCTTAGGCAGTTTCTACTATGGGAAGGACAAACCTCTGTAGAAGATCAAGAAGGTTTTCACTTGGAAGCACCAAATTGTACCTCAGCACCATGGAATGCTGCAGTGACCAGAGGAAGGGAAGGATGGCTTTGTAAGCTTTCCAACTTGGGACTGGGCACTTACGCCTGATTAGTACCTACTTACTTTTACTACAGTTCAGAGATTCTGGGCGTATGACAGTACAGACCCTCGAGCTACCTATACGTTTCAACATTGTAGTGTAAGCAAGTCAAGCTGTTACAAAGAGCTTATTTCTATTCTAGTTAGTGAACCACGGTTAGAATTTACAGGCATTTTATTGTTGCCAGAAAAGGCAAAGATTTATGGTCAATAAACACCCATAATCATATATAACCAAAAACATACATGAACTGAAATTATAAAAATTTCAAACATTATGGCCTTGTACTAAGATCTTTATATTTGAATTGATGGAAAATTACATCCAGCAACCCGAAAGCCATCATGCAAAAATGGTACAAGCACCACTCATATAAAGATGCAAATTTATAGAGTACTCGTTGAAAAACATGGGGGGTTAAGTGGTTTATTCAAGCTGGACTGTGCAGGTTCCTGAGGAGGCACACTGTGAAGGTGGACTTACACAATCACGGTTGATCTTCCCGAGGCTGAAACGCAGACGGAGAGACTTTCTCGTTGCCTCTTTTTTGGTCACTCTTGGAGAAAAGCAGCCAGCCTTCCCTGATTCAACCCTGAAACCATCCACATCATTATACAAAAGGCAATGTATGGTGAAGGCAATCATTTCCGATTGCCAAATTTCAGTTTTTCCATGTCCAGAATACAATGCCATCACACTTGACACATAACCCAAAGTAAATGCTCATTAAATGTTATTTATTTTTTAATGGTTATAAAAATCACGGAGAAGGGAATCCAATACAACTGGTGCCATTGCTAGCTGTGCACACCGCCACATGTCCATCACACATCCCTGTCTCACCAAGGGTCACACACAGGACTCTTAACAGGGCTTCACATCAGCCTTTATGTCATTCTCTCAAACAGGAGGCTATCTCTGAGCCACAGATGGACTCCTGTTTGGCTCAGCTTAGTAACCCACTTCAGACACCAGGCCTAAATCTTTTTAACAGATGATGATGAAAGTATGGGCGACGTACATTTTCAATCAGTACCCACATGGAAGGATGAACAATAATTTCAATACGTTTCCCTGTACAAGAAAATATATAATATACAAAGTATAATATACACTTTCCTTAAAAGTGTGTTTCGAGCTAGCAGGTTTTCCTTATTTTCTAAGCATGGGAGTCTATACATTTCACACCTCAGTAGTTCTACTTGTGTTTAAGTGATCCTTAATGTAAAGTCTTCACAAATAAAATATCTACTGTATTGTATCTATAATGTACAAATAACTTGCAACTCATAAGACTGCACTATTTGCATCATGGGTATGATTTTAATAACCAATAAGATTTCACTTTGCTCAATTGCTCAAAAGCTGTTGAAAGATTTATCCACATGGACAAATTACAGCAGAACTATCTGGAAGGGGAGTTGAAACCAGTGTTGCATTGCAAGACTGTCCTGGTGTGACACACCTGCCGATGTTTCTGTGGAGGAGTCTCTTGCTCTTCCTCCGTGCTGAGCTGGCAGGCAGTCTGCTGCTTCTCCCCACAGATGGCGTGGCATGCTGGGTGGAGTCAAGGGACCCAGCTGCACTGTGCACTACAACATTACACATGATAAGGCATTGTCCCATACTGCACACTACAAAAGTGAATACTAAACGCTGAATACTAAACACTATTTCCAATTATAGATGTCATTATTTTTTAGCATTTACACAGAAAGTCAAATTTAAAGACAAACAAGTAATAGGTCGTGCATTTCCTGAGATCTTCTGTTCAAAAATATAAAGCAATACCTGATTCAGGTGTGGATGTTCCTCCAAACAAGGTACTAGGGAAGAGTTCCAGACCAAGGTTCTTCTTGATAGACCTGCGCTTCTTGTTGGAGAACCCATAGCTTTGTGCAGACTCTGCAGGCAGTTTGCGCTTGGGCGTCATGACAACAGGGGTGCCAAGAGAAAGGACTAAAAGAAATGACAATTTGTAAGGTTAGCTTTACAGCTCAGCATTACCATAACATTTAGCTTAAGTTGTTGTAGCATGGTTGTAGATGCCACTATGTAGCAGCTCAGTGTTTCTCAACTGTTTCAGCCATGGCACACAATGCAAAAAATATAAAAATATATGTATGAAGTGTGAAGAAACACTACTGCCTCAAAGACCAAAGATTGGTGCAACCCACAAGAATATTGCTGCTAACGTATTGAAATGACTTCACATTTCGTAACAACCTGAATGTTTGGCAGAACTATTTTTGTTCATCAAAAGAATCCTCATTCATGCACCATTATCTGACCCCGTGTGCCATGGAAGAGCAGTTCAACACTGGAGGAAAGACCCTGAAATATGACAGCAATTCAATTTGGGTGGTGGGGGCTTCAGGGAATTCTTAAAGCAGCTGCCTTCTGTCTAATCAGAGAAAGCAGCCTCCATCTAAGCAATGTTGAGAATGGGAGGGAAATGCAAGGCCTCCCAGCCACTGTAGAATGAAAAACAGCGTGCAATCTCTCCACCACATCCCCAAAGCAAGAACAAGCCAAGGCATTGTACGTTCTGCAAAAAAGCAAGCAATATACATAAAAATTACCTATATTTCAACATCGCTCCCACCCTTAAATAAAACCTTACAGCAAGCAGAAAAGCTTTATTACCTCTACAGTATGTAACTTGCATGCATTCAGTGGTTGTGCAGCCAAGCCTAACCTGGGAACATACCCACCTGTTCCATCAGACTGAGGTGTATTTGAAGGGGTTCTACTACTTTTAAACTTATTCAGAGCTCCGTTTACCATATCTGGAACGCAAGACAAAGCCACTCGTCTGTGAAGGTCGATGCTTTTTAGATGCTTATGAAAATGCCTCTTTTCTATTGTGAGACTCATTACATCACCAGCGTTGTACAGAAATGGTAATGGTTTGTGTAAAAGGTAGGAGGATCACAGGCAGTGACACACAGTCGCACACACACACACACCTCCTAGGCTGCGCCTGCTTCTTTTCTTCACACCTGAGGATGCACTCCCCTCCTCCAAGGCGTCTGAAGGGGAGAAGACTCCAGCCTCACAACCCAGCATGGCTGGAACTTTTGCAAGGATGAAACCGGGCACCGCTCCTAAAGACATGTGCGCGCACACACACACACACACACACACACACACACACACACACACGCGCTCAAGACACATACACATGTACGCACAAGACTACATTTAGATGTTCAGGTTACCCCTTTGCATATTACGGCTAACTAAATATAATATGGTTTAGCCTATTGATCTTAATATGTACAGTCATATACCCAAGTCCTGAGCATTATCAATGAGGCACTGCACAACTGCAGCTTCTAGCTTTAGTCTCTTCTCAGTGGTAGCATTCATCTTCTCTGTGCCTTCTCCACCATGGAAGAGGGTTGGAGCGAAGATTACAGAGAGATTACTGCTGTCCATCTTGTTTTCAGTACATCTGGAACAGAAAGACAAGTTTCACAGACACTGAAAATGACTTATCAGCAATGAGCAAGTACAAAAGATAAACTGAAGATGATGAAAGATTACATTAATCACACAGAACTAAAAACAATGAATTGATTAAAAGCAATTACAAAGCAAGAAGGCACTTTATAAGAATAAACCAAGCCCCAGTCGTCAGTCATTAAACCTGCCGTAAGTGGTTTATTTTAGCAACACTTCAGCTGCATCTTCATAATGATCACTAAAGTAAATGTTCTAAGAAAGGTCTAGGTGACTGCCTGTTTCTGATTGACAAGGTTGTTTTTAAATATATATGAAATTCTGGTAAAGTATGCATAAACCTGACTATAAATAGCCTAGTAGAACCTCTTAAAAAACTGCTCAGTTAGGCATTGGGTCGTTTACTTCAACTCCAAATGTTCCAAAACATCTTTAAGGATCCCATAAATAGCACAACAGACCACAACCAACAAACTCTCTCTCACCTCAGGGAGACTCTCCTCAGGAAGCTGAGAAAGAAGCGAAGCACGTTCACGTTCTCATGAGGCAGGACGCAGGAGAGCAGGAGGGTGGCTGAGGTCTTCTCCTCCACTGTGGGCAGCTCCTGAGCCTTCAGAAAGCTGCTGTGCAATTCTGTGGTCAGGACCGGCTCAGGCAGTTCACGAAAGAACAGCTTGAGGAGGCCGGCGACGTCCAGTGGGAGGGCAGTGGGCAGACACTCCTCGGCCTGTTCCAACTTTGCCTACAAGAGCAAAACAATACAGCTGCTGTTCAACAAGGGATCTCACCGTGAAAGGTTAGGAGGGGGCAGAAGGGGACATCACTCACCCTGAGCTCCTTCACCCGAACAATGGAGCCTGATTTTCTGAACAGGCCCTCTGTGTCAAGATGGCCCATAAGACATGTACAGGCATCCACAACAAAGCTGAAATAGTAGAGATGTAAGCACCAGCGATGAATACCATTCTCATTTACTCTTTAACTACATAAAAATAAATTCGATTTCACACCATTTTTTGGCTGTTTTTACTGACAAAACTAGTTAAGCTGAATTGAAGATCGCAAGGCTGCAAATAAATATTTCAAACTTTAAAATAACTTGTTGGGCCTCAAAGAACCTTATTAATGCTAAATAATGGTAAAATGAGACTTTTCTATAATTCATCTTTGCATTACAGTTTATTAAAAAACGATTTACAACAATCAGAGCAGAGACAGATGTGTCTTACCAGGGTATGTCTCCATAGTCTAGCACATAACAATGGGGCAGACTTTCCAAGGCTATCCCAAAAACCTTCACCTAAAACATTAAGTATGATATTTAGTTATGCTTTTAATGTTTACCATGTTACAATACATGCATTAGCGTTTACTTTGACTGAAGCACCTGCAATGCTTCACATACTCTTTAGGACAAGCCTACACAGGAGAAAAAATGTCAACACTGGGAATGTTATTGGTAATGACAGCCACAGGGCACAACCTTGTTTGAAATCTTAACAGGTATTCTAGAGGTATTAAAAACACGTGCACTATGCACTGTTCCTTTGGAAAGAACAACATTTAGCTAAACTTTCCACATGTGCACACAATTCCATTAGTTAATGTTTATTGCCAAAGGGGAAAATGCAAATAGCCTAATTAGTTGAAACCTCGGAAACTGGCGTGTCACATCAAGCAAAAGCAGAGAAGTAAGAAGTATACAAGTAGTAGCTAACACATTCTATATTACAAATATAGATAATAAAGCATAATTAAATAATAAGTAAATACAGCCTTGCATACAAGTTCTTTGGATATGTGTAAAGTAAATCGCATATACGATTAACACCAACTAACACTAGTTATACTTGGTCCATGTCGAACTCAAGATGCAGTCATAAGCTTAAGCATGAATCTGCCTGCATAATGTGCATTTTCGGAGCAGTAAGTACGCTAGGTTAGCCAAGATAATCACACGACCCAACAGGAAATTTTGCAACTCCTCCATATCGTGTGACAGTAGCCTTAATTTCAAGAACCCGTTCAGTAAACAATTTCACTTTGCAAAAAAGAGTACGAGTGGAAACAGTGGACCACGTATAACATCAAAATAATCACTTGTTTCGGAAACCTTTCAAGTCGCAACTATTAATGCAGAAATAGCTACCACGTTAGTTGTCTAACACAACCCAGCCAGCTTCACGGTCTTCAAAAATAAGCCAATACTTTTACTTACTGAACTGCAAGCTGTCGACTTGATACTGTTCGTTTTGCTTTTGTTCCAGTTCTTCGTTTTTATCCCATAGGCTGCGCGAAGATGCTGAACAACTGCGAGCCGCACAACGTTTCTTTCCACGGTCTTCATTCTGAGTTTTCAAAGTAGCCCAGACAGCCAACCGCTTACCCAACTTCCCGTTGTCGCTGTGCTAGCTGCCCCTGCTATCAGGACTAATCAAGACACAACCACCTAGCCGATGTCGACGTAGAAATCAATTTCGGTACAATATATTTAAACTGGGAGTTATTCAGCGAGTTAGCTCGTTGACCGGTTAACGTCGACGCTTCGACGTTAGCGAGATAAGCGCTATGAGCAACCCGAGCTGAGGCGGTTCGCTTAGCTAACTAGTTAACTACATTAACCTCGCTAGTTTTGAACGCTGTCCTATCTGCTCGACATTTCGACGCATATAACATTCCTGCAGGCGCAACTGCACGGAAAGGTAGCAGGTTAATTAAAAAAATAACCTTCTCTAGGTAGCTATACAGCTATCAAACATTTCCGTTTTTTTCCTAACGCGTCAGTTAGTTAGCTATCTTGGGTTTTCAAACACCGACACTTACTTGACTAGCTAAGCTATTTCCCTTTCTAAAGGGCTTTCCAACGGCAACGGTGACCACAGCCAGCGCGATTGGCTTCCTACCGTTCAAATCTCGTGGCATCTGCGCCGCGCTCTCTGATTGGCTCCCCAGTCACGTGTTTCATCCACGACGAGCCATTGGAAGCCGGTTTTATTGACGTTTATGTATAAGGTCCATTTGTATACAAAAACAACTCACAACAGACATTGCTTTCTGTCCTGTCTAAGTTTGTATTTTAGGGTTCAAGCACGTAGTGCGGGAACGAACTCTATGTAAACTCTATGTAATAAACTTCTTTTATTATTTTTCTCTGTATAAAACGCATCGTGCAGCGTTTAGACCGTAAGGTCTACAAACACCAAACTTGGCAGAAAGATGTAGTCCATTTGCAGGACGGCACTCAAGTACAGGGACCCACACTGGCCTGATGGTGGCGCTATATAGCAGCATTTTACGTTTTGGTCCATATCTCCCAGAAACGTTGTACAGTTGTATGTTACCATGAAGCTTATGTCATACTTAACACTTAAACCTCTCCTCATTGACTCCTAATAAGCTTAGTGTTGTTTTATGACCAGTTTGCATATAATGTTGAACAAAATATTAGTTGCTTAACTAAAAAGGAAAAAAATATGACACCTGTTGTTATAATGATCCACTTTTATTACAACACATGTATATACAGTAACAGACACAGTACAAATGTATGGTGGAAGGGTAGAGTTGGCTGGCTTAGAAGCACTTCCTGTGAACAATGGAAGGGCCTGCCTCGTCGTACTCCTGCTTGGTGATCCACATCTGCTGGAAGGTGGACAGGGAGGCCAGGATGGAGCCACCGATCCAGACTGAGTACTTACGCTCAGGAGGAGCAATGATCTGGAGTAAGAGAGGGGCTCTGTTAGTCTCTGACACTGTAAAACACGCCTAGATGCCTGGATGATCAAGAACTACATTCCCTGTCTGGAATGTCATTAAAAGAACAAAACAAAAGCATTTTAACTCTGACTTGCAGGTGAGCCATTTCTTAAATAATTTTTTTTCTGTTAAAGGCAAACTTTCCCTACTCAAGTATTATCTGTTCTTCCTTCCTTTTTCTTATTAATCTTATTAAGCATGTGAAAAAATATTCTGACTCTCACCTAGAAATGGTAAAATATCCATTATGTAATAAAAATTATGGACAAGTTTTCACATCTTTTGCAAACTGCTGACTGGTTACTAGTAGCTTTCATTTATTCTAAGCAACATTAGCACAAGTGATCAACATATTGAGCACTCAGCTTCTCACCTTGATCTTCATGGTGCTGGGGGCCAGAGCGGTGATCTCCTTCTGCATACGGTCAGCAATACCAGGGTACATGGTGGTACCACCAGACAGGACGTTGTTGGCATACAGATCCTTGCGGATGTCAATGTCACACTTCATGATGCTGTTGTATGCGGTCTCATGGATACCAGCAGACTCCATACCTGAGGTTTGAGTTCAGTTATGAAGAGAGAATAAGACACCAACCTATGTACAGTATAGGTTCAGAGCACATGAACTGGAGTGATGGATTATTTGAGACATTGTGCATCCTGTAACTGCCTATTTTATTTTTAAGAGTTATGTTGTTTCACGGTGGTGGAAGACCTCATCGCTATGTTCTGACTATTCTGCATACTATTGTTCTCTATTTTCTTGTTTTTGAAGAAGGGTAACTCACCAATAAAGGAAGGCTGGAAGAGAGTCTCTGGGCAACGGAAACGCTCGTTACCGATGGTGATGACCTGACCATCGGGAAGCTCATAGCTCTTCTCCAGGGAAGAGGAGGAGGCGGCAGTGGCCATCTCGTTCTCGAAGTCCAGAGCCACATAGCAAAGCTTCTCCTTGATGTCACGCACAATCTCACGCTCGGCTGGGAGGAGCAAAATTCAGAGCAAATTTGTGTTACAAATATGCAAACTGGACTACAAAATCTTGATAAATTAACCTAGTTTGGTCTATCAATTTCTGTGTTAATCGGATCATGGTGTTACTTAACCCAGTTATCAAGACCTGCCACATGCGCAACATTATTGCTCTAACACAGAATACCAGTTCCACACCTGTACAACTCACAGTACACCTGTATCAGTTATCGACCTGTACAGCACACCTGTACCAGTTCCAGATCTGTATGGCTGTGGGACTTTGCCCATAGGAGTGTGCTAAGTCTAAAAAACTATTTGTTTTAGTATTACACCTTACCAGTTGTGACAAAAGAGTAGCCACGCTCAGTCAGGATCTTCATCAGGTAGTCAGTCAGGTCACGACCAGCCAGATCCAGACGCATGATGGCGTGGGGGAGAGCATAACCCTCATAGATGGGGACGTTGTGGGTCACACCATCACCAGAGTCCAGCACAATACCTGCAGAAGGAAGCCTCCAGTCAGACATGCCTACTGCCACCTAAAGGCCGCGGAGAGTATATGGCATTGTAAATGAACAGTGCCATGGTAAATGACATCAGCGACCACAGGTGGAGCTTTCACTTCAGGATTACTGCTAATCTCCTACAATGCACTATGTCATTTGTCTTGTATGTCAAATAAATCACACTGTATGACAAATTTTCCATGTATAACACAACAGAGTGAACATTATCAGTGCAACGAGAACATAAAATGCACAGATGTTCTCTATCTAATCTATAATGAAGGTTAATCACATTGTCAGGCTGCATTGAATGATATTAGTTTAACAAAAACTAAAATATAACAAAATTTAATTGCAAAATTTAATTAATTTAATATATACATTTGTACATTAATTTGTAGTGAAGATGCATTGCTGCTAATACTGACCAGTGGTACGGCCAGAGGCATACAGGGACAGCACAGCTTGGATGGCCACATACATGGCAGGCACGTTGAAGGTCTCGAACATGATCTACACATGGAGATTAGACTTGTGTTAATGTTAGCACCACTGAGGGGATGCCACAAAGCTGACAAAGCTCCCTTCTGGACGAAGTGTAACAGAGTGGGGTGGTGAAAGAGCAGGCACCTGAGTCATCTTCTCCCTGTTGGCCTTGGGATTGAGGGGGGCTTCGGTGAGCAGGGTGGGGTGCTCCTCTGGAGCCACACGGAGCTCGTTGTAGAAGGTGTGGTGCCAGATCTGAAAGGAATAAAGAAACAGGCCCATCGGGGACAAAATTATGAGAACAAATATGAAAACTTATACATATGTGGTATTATTCATTACACTCTCTCAGCACGTCCTACAATTACAGGCCACATATGTGCTCATTTAAATATCTAGAATCAGTGTGGATTTTTTCCCCTCATTATCATGCATGAAAGTTTTCCTGCAGCATTTTTATGAAAGAGATGGGCCGCGTTTACCAACCTTCTCCATGTCGTCCCAGTTAGTGATGATGCCGTGCTCGATTGGGTACTTCAGAGTGAGGATACCCCTCTTGCTCTGGGCCTCGTCACCGACGTAGCTGTCCTTCTGACCCATACCCACCATCACACCCTGTGGGAGAAGAATTGAGGTTAACTAAACTAAATACGTTAACACAGGAAACAAAACGCAGTCATACAGGTTGAAGAAATTATGGCGTAAGTATTCCACCAAATAACTGAACGGACACACGAGAACACGAATACTTGAGAAGATGCGTTAGATTGATTTTACGGATGTGAGCGCACCTGGTGGCGGGGTCTTCCAACGATGGAAGGGAAGACAGCACGGGGAGCGTCATCTCCGGCGAACCCAGCCTTGACCAAGCCGGAGCCGTTGTCGCACACAAGGGCGGTAGTCTCCTCGTCGTCACACATGATTGCTTCCTGGGATGGTCTGTTGGAAGAGATGGTTGACCGGTTATCTAGTGGCGGGCATACTGGAACGTTTATGCGCGATATTGTGCGAGACTGTTAACGCAACAGATTCGTTGATTGAAGACTAACTCCGATTTGGAATCTGGGCATTCACCGGTCTTTGATGATACGCTACAGATATATAATATAGTATGAGCGACATGATATTGAATTGTAAAAAAAAGTGCGGGAGGTGAATAAAATGCCTCAGGTTTAAGCCTTAGTTTTAAGTACAAGTAAAAACTATTTGACTCTGGATGGCTTATATTCCTCCTTAATGTCTTTTCAGTCCAGCTCGTTCTGAAAGGTTACTGAAACTGAATCTCTCTTGCCAAAGTGGTTGAAGAGATTATGAGCATGTCAGTGTAGAGCCAAAAAAGGGGTCACGGAGGAGCCTGGGTGTCTATTTTAAGCCTCGCGCTGTGCGAAGCCTATGTGGCTTCTTCCTCATGGCCCCCTGTCAGAGGTTGGTGCCTGTCCAGGACCATCTGGAGTTGCAGCTGTCATCACATTGTAACACCTCAGTTTGTATTTTGACTTCGTGCCCTGTAATTCGTAATGACTTTGTTCATGAGATATTTTACGGTAGCGAAGTGTGTAATGGCAGTACAGCACTTCCAGTTTTCAAGGTAAATTTATAAGCATCAAGTAAAATCAAGCCAGTAAGCACCAGTCCTGAGGTGTTGGTGATGTTATCCCTAAGTTGTGTTTCTCAATATCGCAGTACAAGTTCAGTATTATTTATTTTTCTAAATTGGACGAAATAATGCCAGGTGCATTATTTGCAGGCTGTTACTAATTCAACTTTCCTTCATACAAGAGGTAAAACTATACTTTATCCAGAAATATCATCAAAATACACATTTAACTAATATTATTTGACACACTGTGAATACACGCTCCCTCAATTTTCCATAGGTAGCCACAATGACATACTCACCAAGCTGTGTCGCAAGACTGATGCTTCCACTGGGACGAAGAGATCGGGGGAGCACTCCCCTTAAATAAGACTCCAGCTAAGGGGTCTGGGGCGGAGTATCAAGTTCACAGAAGCCCAAATAAGAACTTCAGAAGAAAAAAAAAGAGGGAGAGGTACAAGGTCCTCCACCAGTAAATGTATCTGTCTTGATGGGATCGAGCAATTGGATCCTTCCAAAATTCCAAATTCAACACCAAAATTAGATGTCAAGTACTTTACCTGCAGTAAAAAAAAATCATAATAATAAAAAAAATATATATACATATATACTTCATATATATATATGAAGAAAATAATTCCAGGAAGTAACTGAAGTGTACTGTGGTTAAAAATGTAAAGGCAGTAAAATCACAGTGAAACAGAACACTTGGAGAGTGATCTACTTTGATATCTCCCTCTCTCTAATATATATATATATATATATATATATATATATATATATATATATATATATATATATATATATATATATATATATATATGTGTGTGTGTGTGTGTGTGTGTGTGTGTATGTGTCAGAGATATGAAGCATTTGTGCAAAATGTAGTGAGCATAATAGAAATCTTAATGTATCAGATTTTATAAATAAATTTTGCTTTATAAATACATTTTGCTTTTAGCTGGTAATTTTACTTTCATTTTTTCTTCAAAACAGACCCTTCATGGAAAATATGCATTAAACACAATGAATAGAACATCTTATAATGAACTGAACTGAAAAGATGTGTTATCATGTCTATTATGCTTCTTCTTAACGCAGGACATTTAAGATGACAATCCACTCAAACTATAGAACTGGTTAAGGTGATATTTAAAACTCTTTACTATGCAGCCAGACTGGATACTGTATATGTCAGGAGGTCAGCATACTGGTATGTGCTGGAACCCTAAACATGGAGAACAAGTGTGACATGGTAACACCCGCTTAGCTCTCTCCCCTACCAACTTCCTCATTGGTTGGGCTGTGGTGGTAGCAAACCTTCATTGGCTGAATTCTCTCCTTTTAGGGTCATGGTGTGAAACAGGTGATGTAAATGTGCACACACTGGGGTACCATAGAATTGAACCAGAGAAGAGGGCTCCTTATTAGCTATTAACCCTGACAACCCTAATTAGCATTGTCTTTGTGGTGATGGGCTGAAAAATACATATTTATTATGTAATTATTGATTATATATAACTTATATTTATATGAATAAATACAAGTTTCTATATTACCTCTAGACTTCAGCACCCTACTTCACAATGTGATGTGTTTCCTGAAAGTTTTTTAAACTTTAAAAGTATAAGCTATATTGAATGAAACCTTGTCTTGTCACCCCAGACCTTGCTCTTTGGAAGCTGTAGAGTTCCGCTCAGTGGAAGCTCATTAATAAATCATGCTATGCTATATGCAGCTACTATGAAAAAAGTTCATAGCTGGTTTTTAGCCAAATGAGAATTACAGAGTGTGAGGGACATAGGCTGCTATTTGTCAAACATATTAGGTATCGGTTTAATTATGTGAGTACATCTATCTTTCTTGCAGATTCCTGTTGGTAATGAGGTTAGTTATATTTAGTCTCTTTGCACCAAATATGTCTTCTTCTATCTGCAGAGATAGAAGGAACATCATATTTACCAAGAGTACACTGCTGGAATGGAAAGTACAGGCTGGCTATTCATAGGCATGGAGAGGTCTGAACAGATGTTATCAAAAGACTGACCAGAATGCTGGAAGAAGATAATGGTAAGATCCATATATGTCAAGGATAGCCTAGAGTTTTACATCCTGAAATTCAGTGTGTGTGAGGGCAAAATTCATACTGTGGGACTGGAGGCCTAATGTACTCTATTGACCTTCAGTAACAACATATAGTTGTAAAGAATGACACTTGTGTAGGTAATACTTTGAAATAAGAACTTACTGCTAAGACAGCTTCTGTATCTTCACCTCTCAGCCATTAGGTAACAGTGTATTACTGTAACAGGAAATTGCCACTGATCCGGGAATCAGCGCCGTTAAGTGTTTGTATTGGTGTACTACAGTTACTTTTTTTTCATCCACAGTCCGTAAAGCCACACACGTAGGCACCATTTCAGCACACATGTTGCAAAATATTATGGCATACAATGGCGCAGAAATAAACTGCGAGGTTATTGTAAATAATTCTGTCATGTCATTCGCCAAAAGAGGTAGCTTGTTTTATATGTAGATTCGGCAGGTTTATTTTACCCTGACAAAACCGCTGTGGGTCTGACTGAAACGTCTGACGAACTACGTCATTTGTGCGACCGTCTGACATGCCTGCCACGCGCCAGAGTAAAAGTTGTGTTATTGCACGTCGTTTCCTCCAAAGTTTTATTTAAAATGTGCATATTTTTATCTGCCGGGTATTTCACGCTTTCCTTTTTGAAAATGCGGTTAATATGAAATGAACTATACAAATTGCTCTCACCCGCTTGTTTTGAGAGGGACATGAGTATGTGTCTCATGAAACAGAATGAGTGGTTCTCCTAACTCTCCAGATGGAAACGACGACTACTGTGTCCAGCAAGAAAATGAGCTCGAGGCCCTCGCATCAATATTTGGAGAAGATTTTGAAGATCTACGGACTAAGCATCCCTGGAAGGTACAGCCAACCATTGTAGTTATCACAGTAGGCTAACGTTATCTGGCTAGTTGCAACTTGTACTTCCTATTCAACTTTTAGTATATTATTTTGAGTGTGTTGACTAAACACAGTTCTTCCCTCACCCAATTTCAGATCAGACGTCCTCCGGAGGTTTATTTGTTCTTGCGCCCTAAAGGTCTGAGTTATGGCCGAGAGTGTTACGTGAAAGTGGACTTGGAAGTCAGATGCCCACCAACATATCCTGATGCGTAAGATTTCGTGCATCTGCATACGACACGATAATAGTCTTTAAAACTACGTTTAGTTTAGGGTCGGTTATAATACAGCTTAAGAACCAAATATTCAACTGAACTGCAAAACGAGTTGCATGGTGAGAAATAGTGCAATGTTGGTGAAATTTGAATACCTTTATTTACAGTACAATACTAAATACATTTGTTAATATTATCTATATTATTATGTTTGCAGGTGCAAGAAATGTAATTGTTGGGCTTTGGATGCGCTCTGTGTATTATGCTCTTGTGGTGAGAAAATGTCCTGTTTTAGTGCTTATGATCTGCCGTTTGTCTTCTCTGGCTGTGCTCTTTGGTACGTCACCCAGTCCTCCAGAGCTTGAGCTGAAGAATGCCACAGGTCTCTCCAAGGACAAACTGCAGAACCTTCAAACTGAGCTCACCAAACTGGCCTTAGACAGATGTGGTGAGGTGAGATTTACACATGTAGCCTGTGTATTACACTCAGCGCTGGCCAGTGGTTTCCCCCGTGTGCTCACAATGCTCTTTGACATAAAATCCACCACGTGATTTTGTTTTGTGTGTTAATTTGACAAGCAGATTGGACTTGTAGTTGGGCTGCGACTGTATTTGTTTCCTGACACTGGTAACCCCACCCCCATGTCTCCTGTTTGCAGGTGATGATCTATGAACTAGCAGACTTTGTGCAGGGCTTCCTGACTGAGCACAACGTGCCTCCTTCTCGCTCCTTCCACGAGGAGATGCTGAAGAACCAGCGTGAGCAGCAGGAGCTCCTAGCCCTGGAGGAGCAGCGGAGGGTCGACCAGCGCCGCAGGCAGGAGGAGCAGATGGTACCTCCACACTCACCTTCATGCCTTTTATTTACCTTAACAAGCCTGCATTTCACATCTATTTTATTAATGCTACTAATTATTAGGCATAAGTAGACCAAATTGTTTGCAGCATTACACACACATCTCCACGCACATTGTCTTCCTGTGCATTAATAATTTATTTAGCCAGGGTTCTGATATCTCAACAGCATAACGAGATCCTGGCTGAAATCCAGAGACGAGAAGAGGAAAGGCGAGAGGAAAAGAGGAAGAAAGAAATGGCTAAACTGGTAAGCCTCCTGTTCTTCGAGGTGGTCTTTATTTTCAACCATACGCTGTTCATTTGACTTTGCAAAATGTGTTACAGAAGACTGCACTGCAGTGTTTGGCCTTGCTCTCTAGTCAAAACATTTTGCAGGGAACATTCTAACTGCCCTGAAAGCCTGCAGATTGGCTGGCTTGCGGCGTGTCATCGGCAATGTGTGGTATTGACAGTGTACTGACTGCTGTGGGAGCATATCCCTTTACAAGAAGGTGTCGGCATCAAATGTAGCATCGGTAGCTTTCCACACCCTTACTGTACGTGTTCATGCACCTGCTGTGCGACACCGCCATGGTCAGGACTCATGCCCAAGCTACCTGCTGCACAGCAAGCTTGTGTACTGTCAGAGGAAAGTGTCATCATTTACATGGTGGTTACATAACAGCTGTCTGTAGCAATGAATATGTCAGTATGGCGCTGAGAGTCTGAGTGGTGGTTGTGCAGGAGCGTTTGGAGAGCGTGGAGCAGCGTGGAGGAGGGAGCCCGATTCTGGGCAGCGCCTCCTCCTCGGGCCCTTCTGCCGAAGCAGCCGAGAGCAGGAAAGGCTCCACTAACAGGCGGCGGACCACCTCCAGCAGCAGACACAGGTGTGCACGCACGCTTTTCACTGCCACAGGGTGACGCTGCTCTGCTCAGGGCACCTGCTGATTCGCACCTGGTGCGAGGTGCCATTATTTTTGTGCTGTGCGTGTTTTCCACCGGTAAGGCGAGACACTTGCAGCGAAGATCCAACATGCAGTCACGAGGTCCTGCACTTCAGCAGCAGCGCTGTGGGAGGCGTCCTTGTACACAGAGGGAAGTGCATAGGTAAGGCTCACACACACTCAGCACTGTAGCCGTGGCCACTTCCGCAAAGCAGCCTGAGCAGGAATCATACTAAAGTTTTGTGTGTGTGTGTGTGTGTGTGTGAGGTGAGAGTGAAAGGCTGGGCCGTAGTGTGTATTATGCTCTCAATGCGACCTCTGGAGAGTTTGCCGTAGTTTATGAATGGATTCTCCGCTGGAGTAAAAAGATGGGCAAGTTCTTCACCACCCAGGAGAAAGAGAAGATTGAGAAATGTAAAAAGCAGGTAATTAGCTGGAAGTGGTTTAATCTGTCTATATTGGTATGGAATCAGAATCTAAAGCAGTATCTCTATGTGATTAATCTTGAGGTAATTGCTCATTCTCTCTCTATACTCAGCTAAAGAAATCTAAAGTTTTATTGGTGATTCTATTCTACAGAAAAATCCAACTGCACAGCCATGATTAGCACGTGTGTGCTGTTGTAAAATAAACACTTCAAACATATTGTGCTGCTCTTAGTTCCAGTTAAAATGTATTTTTTGCATTTTTATAGAATTCATTTAGATCTAAATGCTGATTACTGTTCAGCTGTCTTCGTGAGTTGGACCAGTGTTCATTATCTCTTATCGCCATGTAATCATGTCTTTGGCCCGTCCTCCCAGATCCACGGGGCTGAGAGTGAGCTGAACTCCCTGCTGAAACTGGACCACCCCAACCTGGTGCGCTACCAGGCCATGCGGCTATCTGAGCGGGAGGACTGCCTGGTGGTGGACCTGCTGGTTGAGCATGTGGCCGGCTACGGCCTGGCCCAGGCTGTTGCCGCGGGGACCGCGCTGCCCGTCGACCAGCTCCGCCATCACGCCGCGCAGTTGCTGGCTGCCCTCGACTACCTCCACGGCAACTCTGTGGTGCACAAGCAGCTATGTGCCTCCTCTGTGCTGGTGGACGCCCGGGGCGACGTCCGGCTAGCCGACTACAGCCTGACCAAGCGGCTGGCGGACGTGTGCCGTGAGGACGTGTTTGAGCAGGCCCACGTGCGCTTCAGCGAGGACGTGCTGCCCACGCGCGCCGGCAAGAAGGGAGATGTCTGGAGCCTCGGCCTCCTCCTGCTGGCCCTCAGCCAGGGGCGGGAGGTCCGGGAGTACCCGCTGGCCATTCCCTCCGACCTGCCCGTCGACCTTCAGGACTTCCTCAAGAAGTACGGCCTCGGCTTCTCAGGAGCCCGGTTGTTTATTTCTTAAACCGATGTCCGTAATGTCTGGCACCCGGCTGGCGGCCAGCGTCCGCGTTGGCATGTATAGCTGGTGCTAATTTAAACCTCAGCCGTTCGGTTGTGCATTCTGTCAGATCGCTGCCAGTCTCTGTGTTGGTGGTTCACCCATAATTTTCATTTAAGTATATTGTGTTTGCTTGTACTAAATCACCTTATTTGGCAAAGCTTTATAAGATGTTGCTGCAGTAGAAATGGCGTTCACCCATAAGTGCAACACTGGCGGTGCCCTGTAGGGAGTCGTGTGTTGGCCTCTGAGCTTTCCGTCTTAGTCATGCTTGCTATGAAGTGCATCTCTGGGCTTTAGAAGTGGGCAATTCTGAACTGAAATCCGTGGGTACAAAGAGAGGTTGTCTTCAAGTGAATATGGCCCATTGACTTTGAGTGCACTACGTTAAGCTTAAATTAGTCCTGGTGTAATTACTTGGTTAACATGAATGTCCTAATTGTAAGTATTCAAACCAGATGTGAGGGTTCCCTGTAACCCTCAGAGTCAGGAGGGTGAGGAGAAGAAGAAGAATTGTGACTGGGTTGGAGTTGCTGCCATGTATATATGCAGCGTCGCTGGAAGTGTGTGTGTGTGTTTTGTAGGTGTGTGTGTCTCAACGATGCGGAGCGCTGGAACACTCAGCAGTTGCTGGAACATTCCTTTCTCCGACCACCCTCACCAAAGAGCCTTCCTCCAAGCCAGGAGCCGAGCCCAGAAGGTTTCAGACACACGCAAACACACACACACACACACACACACACAAAACAGATAAGTTACATCATTTATAAAGTCTTAAAGTTAAGTAAGTTTTGTCATTTCAAAATGTCAGACATGGGCGTGGATTTTGCATCAACGGTTATCCCACGGAGTCACCTCCTGAGCGTCCCCTTCAGTGTGCTGGTGCAGAAGCAGTTCTCGCGCTACTACAACGAGTTTGAGGAGCTGCAGCTGCTGGGGAAGGGGGCCTTTGGGGCGGTCATCAAGGTGAGGAGCCGTCTGCTGCACTTCCAGTCTCCCCCCAGAGTTCGGCACCGAGCTGAACGTGTGGAAGGAAAATATTGCAGCCTTTTTGCGCCCCTCACCCGCAGTTGTCTCCGTCCCTCTGTCTCCGTTTCCCGGCAGGTCCAGAACAAGCTGGACGGCTGCTACTACGCAGTCAAGCGCATCCAGGTGAACCCGGCCAGCCGGCAGTTCCGCCGCATCAAGGGTGAGGTCACTCTGCTGTCGCGCCTCAACCACGAGAACATCGTGCGCTACTACAACGCCTGGATTGAGCGGCATGAGGCGCCGGGCGCGGGCGTGGCGGGCAGCGATAGCTCCGATGCCGCCAGCACGCCCCTGCGACCCGCCGCCCGCACGCACTCCGCCTCGGCCCCGCCCCCCCGCCGACTCAACGAGCTCGGCATGCCCGACAACGTGGAGGCAGACGCGCCCCCGCCCGCGCTGGCTAGCTCCGTGGAGTGGAGCACCTCCCTGGAGAGGTCCTCCAGCGCCAAGTGCACCGCTGCTGACTCCAGCGACGAGGACGAGGAGGAGGAGGCAGATGTCTTCTGCCCGTCCTTCCTGTGAGCTGATGTGAATTTGTAACCCATTTCAGATCCTGGTAGCGCACAGGTTTAGTAAACTTTACAGGCCCCAGTAAACAGTGTACGGCCCTTAAGCTTTGCCTCGGCAGTGTTATATAGTCATGTAGTCATCTTGAGTCTGAGCTGCCTCTGTACTTTTTTCACAGTCCCTCCAACAGCGATTCAGAGAGCGACATCATCTTCGACAATGGCGATGCCAGTCAAGACAGTCTTGCCCAGGTCAGAGGTCACTGGTATTCCGCTTCTGTCACAAGTGTTTTGATCACCGTAATGTCACCGCATTGCTGCCCGTTTGCCGTACGTCTCCACGTTTGCTCATGCGTCCCATACAGGGAGACTTGAGTAAGGCGAAGGGGCTGGACGTGGCAGGGAGTACAGACTCGGAGAACCCTCCCCTCATTGCACATTATCTGTACATTCAGGTGAGCACATACATCATTGATGTCAGTTCTGTAGGCTGGACAGTGTGTAGGGAGGTCAAGGGGAGAACTCGGCAAATCTGCAGGAACGTTTACCACCGCTGATGGGATGCACTTCAGCTGCCATGTTCATCTGTGCTAAATTGAACCTGGGACCCAGTACATCTGTGGTTAAGGGGAACCAGCACCAGCCGTTAGCATCATGAGGTGGCCTCTTGAGGTGGCTCTCACCTGGCACCTTCCCTCTGCAGATGGAATACTGTGAAAAAAGCACTTTGAGAGACACGATCGACCAGGGCCTGTACGAGGACTGCAGCCGCCTCTGGAGACTGTTCAGAGAGATCCTGGACGGCTTGGCCTACATCCACGAGCAGGTAACACACAAGGAAGGCCAGACAGGGCAGAGGGCATGCGCCTTAACTTTAGTGCTTAGTATGTTATTCTTGTATGTTATGCTGCTTTCTTTGTGAATAGCGTTATTCTAGTCTCCACCGTAAATGGTATTTTGTAAAGGCAGAGTTGGGCCTTTCTGTTCATTATTCTCTTACCTTCATGATCCATCTAGTCAACGGAAACTACTGATGGAAAATTAGATCAGGGAAAAGAATTACATGGAGTGTAAGTAATATATAAGTAATAAGTATATAATATATAACTAGAAGTAATTTGGTTACAAGCTTAGACAAGAGGCCGTATTGAATAGGTTTCATCGTTTGGTTTGGTTTAGGCGACGTCTTCTTTAAATAGGGCTCAGTGTGGTGTGGCTGGGGGTCGGACTGTGAGCTCCCTGTGTCTTTCTTCTCAGGGAATGATTCATAGGGACCTGAAGCCTGTCAACATCTTCTTAGACTCTCATGATCATGTCAAGATCGGAGACTTTGGCTTGGCTACCGATCACCCAGCTTATGTGGTATTTTAACTTTTGTATCTGAGATACAGTTACAACATTTAGGTATAGTGTCTTGTTTATATAGAACAATAAACTGTGGAAATATATGACTATCGGTAAGCTTGTTTGCTTGCAGTATACTATGAAATGGTGTTTCTGTGTTTCCTCAAATGTTTATATGGTAGTGGTTTTCATGTTTTGGATGTGCTATGCTAAGTGTTGGGCTGTGTTTAGCACTCTGGGCACATGTTGCTCCACAGTTACAGTAATATGAGTCAGTAACTGAAGAGCCCAATCATACGGGCTGCTTTCCCACAGGCCTCAGGGAGACTGGAGGTGGAGGACTGCGGCTCAGGCGTGGCCTTAAAATCAGACCCCACAGGTAGAGCAAAGAAGCTACACTGGCTTTAACCAGCACTGGCTTTAACCAGCACTGGCTTTAACCATCATTGGCTTTAACCTGGGGGTTCACCACGTATTTCTACACCAGGTAACATGACGGGTATGGTTGGCACTGCCCTATATGTCAGCCCAGAGGTCCAAGGAAATACCAAAGCCACGTATAATCAGGTAACGTTAACTTCAGCGCTTGTCGCAAAGAGCTTTTCAATATTATGGTCTTCATCTGTAATATTTCTACAGAGCCCTTCAGTACTGTCTGTGTTTGTAGAAAGTGGATCTCTTCAGTTTGGGGATCATCTTGTTTGAGATGTCCTACAGGCCCATGCCCACAGGTTCTGAGCGTATCTCTGTCCTCAGCCAACTCAGGAAGGTGAGTCTGCAGTGCTCGGCTTGGCCAAACGGCCCCTGCAAAACGACTGCAGATCCTCTCACACGTAATTAGCAGAAGCAGGCCAGTTTGCCCAAACCCTTGCTTGTGAAAGCAAGTAGCCTCTTGTTCATCTCTTCCCAGGAGTCTATCGACTTCCCCGAAGATTTTGACCGAGATGAGAAAGGAACAAAGGTGAGCATCAAACCAGGTCCTGCTTTAATGGGTTTTGGCACAGCCAGTTAGCCAACGTCCACCTCCTTGTCTGCACCTGCTGTGTGGCTGTAGAGAAAAGTGATCTGCTGGTTGCTGAACCACGACCCCGCCCGACGGCCGACGGCCGTGGAGCTCCTGAAGAGCGACCTCCTGCCCCCTCCGCAGATGGAGGAGTCGGAGCTGCACGAGGTGCTGCAGCACACCATGGCCAACGTGATGGGCAAGGCCTACCGCACCATGGTCAACCATCTGTTCTCCCAGAACACGTCTCCCGTAATGGACTACACCTACGATATCGACATCCACAAGGTAGCAAGGCCCAGTGTGAGATTTTCATAGCCCAGGAGTTACTGCAGCTGTATTTAATTAGTTGACAATAGAGGCATCAGTTGTAGATATTAAGAGAACTGAGATAGAGAATAATGTATTCTGTGGATTTTGTCTTTGTCATCCTTTGGTGATATTGTGCATTATTCCTTCCTCACCCCTAGATGTCGCTGTGTGGCTATGCAGTGCTGGTCCCCATTATGTATTGCCATAGTCTGGTCCATGTAACACAACCTGCTTTTGAACATCAGCACTGCTCCTGTTTCTGCACTGACACCACTGTGTTTTGATTTGTCACAGGGCAGTTTTAATTTCAACAGCACCAAACTTCAACAGTATGTGTATGAGACAATCACGAGGGTCTTCAAAAAACACGGTGAGTGATGGTGTTATAGGCATTCTGGACGTTTTAGGTTGAGGTCACTTGTTTATCGTTTTCTCTCCTAGGGGGTAAACCTTCACACTGAACTAGGCATTCAGTACATCAGGTTAGACTAAAAGTAAATGCAGTTATGGCTAAACTGACTAAAGCAGGAAATCTGCTCAGTGACCGTGTTTAATTCTGCAGTCTTAAACACTCTTTCTACCTCAGATTTTTTTAATGTATCTTTCTCTATTCAATTAATAAGAAATATTTGAATAATAATTATTGCCTACTTTCTCTTTCTCAGGCTATATGTCCCATAATCCTCTAGGTCACAGGAGTACAGCAGAATTAATAGCATTTCAGATTGGCATGTGGCTATCAGATCACCTGTAGGCTCTCTTCATTAAAGAGGCTTTGAATGTAATTTAGTGAATGCGTGAGCGTAGCAGTCGGCACTTGCTCCTGGCCCAAACAGCGGTTGGAACGCACGTCGTACTGTCACTCCGTCACCCTGCCAGGCTTTCGGGCCTTGGTCTCCCAGTCTGTAATTTAAATGAATTTCGTCCTCACACATGTAAATGGAGGACACATGAGTGCGTTTTCATTGGCTAAGGAGGCTTCCAACGTGCCATTTTTTTTTCTTGCTGTATGTTTTCGAGAGGTATATTTTCTAAAGAGGGCAATACAAATAGAGTTAACTAGAGCTGTGGTATTACTTTAGATTATGGTGACCTATATGGCAAGTACATTGGGGGACTGTGTTCTATATCCTGTCGTGACAGATAATACTTAGCTCATGTTGGTTTAAGGCCATTGGGTTTTGATTGTAGGGTATTTTGTGTAACAGCCAAAGATGGATGTTTGCACAGTGTATGCTTTACATGCGAGCTCCGTAGCCCAGCCGTCGTTCCTTACTTGGTCTCAGCCCTCTGGGTGCCCCTTAGCTAATAACGGGGGGGTGGAAGTCATACAATGGCAGCAGGTTCATCTTCCCTCCCGGAGTGAGAGGGAAGTCACAGGTCCTAGGAAATCATGGGTGGTAGTGTCAGCCCTGTGACGGTGCGCGCTGTCGATCTTATCCAACGTAGGTCTCCATATTGGCAGATAGGCCGGTGTTGGATCCCAGACCGTCCTGTCTGGTCAGCCAAGGTTTCGTGTTGACCACAATCCACACTGACTTTGGGGTGATTCAGTAAGGCTTTAGGGGTGAGGATTTAGTAAGTTGTCGGTCTGAGTGAGTTACTGGTCCACTGTGTGTCTGTGTGCCTCTGAGATGTTGGTAATGTGAATGTGTGCGCACTGGTTCGTTGAACACGGTGTGGGTTCCTAACTGCAGGGGGAGAACTGAGAAGGATTTACTTCTCACTTTTGGCTTTTGTCCTTGTTGAAGTTTCTATTATGCGTTCTTATATTCACTTGATCTGACTGTGACCTCACCTTATGGTTCTCCATAACACATAATCTCTCTCTCTCTCTCTCTCATTCTCATTCTCATTCTATCTCAGGTGCAGTAAGACTACCGACCCCCCTGTTCTTGCCCAGGACCAAGAAGCTGTATGAGGGCTGTGAGCTGGCCTGCTTTATGGACCACAGTGGGATGCTGGTCACCCTTCCATATGACCTGCGGGTGAGTGCAGCAGGGTCAGCCCGGGGTCGGCTGGATACGTGCCTGCCCCTCTGGGTCCTCTGCTCACACAGGCCTGGCTAGGTCTTCTGCTCACAGCTTGCGGCGTATACTTGACCTGTGTCCTTCACTTTGAAGCCTGATTTACTTTATGGTGTTTTGTGTGGTAAATGTGTATTATTTCTTATGTTTACTTTCTCTCACCAGGTATCATTTGCCAGATTTGTGGCCAGAAACAACATATCACATGTAAAAAGGTAATTACTTTCAAAACAAACCGATTTAGTTATATGTTACAGTATAGCACTAGTATACACTCAGTGACCTAAACCAGAAAGCCCCTGTTGGCTGCCCAAGACTGATATGTGGATATTCCTCTCTGCACACGCTCCACTCAGCTTCATGCTAAAGGTGGTGAGATTGATGTCAGGGGCCCATAGTGGTCAGGCCATTAACATCATGTCCCCTGAATGTTTTTAAATCCCTGGAGGGATTTGTATCCAGACATGCACCATTCTCTTGTCCCTCTCTGTCCCGTTGGGGCCATCTAGTGGCCATGGTGGGATGAACGTGGTCCACCACCAATGTTCAGTTCTACTTGGGCATGAAGGTGCAACTAGAACATGTTTACAACCTTTCTAGATGTTTTATTGAAGCTGGTGTTTGGCAGGTACTGTATCGAGCGTGTCTTCAGGCCCCGGAAGCTAGACAGGGCCCACCCCAGGGAGCTGCTGGAATGTGCCTTTGACATAGTGGTGCCCGTCACGGGCGGCCTGCTCCCCGACGCCGAGACCATCTACACCGTCTCCGAGGTCATCCAGGAATTTGGCGCGCTGCAGGTATGGAGACCCGAGAAAAGTAGCCAAGCCACTGAATGAAGCGAATCCAGGAAATGATTCATGATTCGTGTTCCTTTCACTGCAAGCCTCAGAGGTCGAGTAGTAATTGCAGTGTTCTCAGCGGTAGTCGTGTACACTGTTCCTTGGAGTACCGTACGGCTCCTGTTTGACTGTCCGCTGTTGCACTTTTGTTTTGATTTTTTTGTTTTGTTGTTTGTTTGAAGACACTGGTGTTAACCCTGGTGGGGAAAACTAACCAGAAAAACAAAATATCATAATACATATTATGTTTTGTGAAAATGTCTGCTGTATTGCAGTCCCACTACTTTGAAATAGGGAATACATTTTGTTGCTAGATTATAATAGCAGAATATGTGGAACATTCCAGAACCCTTAAAGATCATCACTTGACAGTAGCCCTGCGTTCATGCTGTCCAATATACTGGCTCTTGTGATCGGAGGAAGAATATCTCTCCAGTTATGGCAGCCTGGCTGTCAAAACACATTGCTCCAGGCATCACGGTGCATCGAGCATATTCCACATTACCCCAGAGCTGGGTTAGTGCTTATTCCCCATGTGTGGTTTGGCTGGCTTGCAGGAGAGGAACTACACCATCTATCTGAACCACACGAGTCTGCTGAGAGCCATCCTGCTGCACAGCGGAGTACCAGAAGACAAACTGAGCCAGGCCTCCACTATACTGTGTGATGCCATGGTGAGATGTCTTGGACACACGCGCACTCACTCACGCATGAGCACTAGGAGCGAATTGTAACTGCCAGTAAACTGGGTGTGGCTGGTTGTTGGTAAATCAAATTTATTGTTTCATTCCCATGTCACTGTTAATAGTTCTTGTGACGTCAGTTAGTAATGGGTTATTTTAATGTTTCTTGCCACGTCACCGACATGGCGTCAGCCGATAAGTTTCCGTTACACAAGGTCATTTGGGAAGAGGAAGTACAGTGGTTCATTCAGTAACAGACGCCTCAGACAGACCTTTAATGACGCTGACTACAGAATTTGGTGTGAATAGTGAATAGAAGGATTTGATATGTTAGTACTGTATATGTATGCTTTTGTGGGTTAAGAGGTTTGAGGTTAAATTTATTCTAGGTTTATAGTGCAGGGAGTGTAATAACTCCTCTCTGAAAGAGTGTAAGAAACATCTTTCTCTTAATCCTTTGTACGCCCCTGTGGCCAATTAACTCATTAAAATTTAATATGACGTGTTTCTAACTGACCTTGGACCTTCTTTAAGCTGTGTTCTGTGATCAGAAACCTGGTTCGTCCTTTCCAAATTCAGAGTTCATCAAGTTCAGTGTCGGCCCTGTTTTGATAACATTTCTAGCACTCCCTCAAGGTCTATTAGTAACATTACTTGGAATCTCTCACTCACACACTCTCACTCTCTCTCTCTCCCTCTCTCTCTCTCTATCTCTCTCTATCTCACACTCTCCCTCCCTCCCTCTCTCCCTGTCGTTCTCACCACAGAGTGAAAAGCTGACCAAGCGTGAAGTGGAAGCCAAGTTCTGTAACCTGTCCTTGTCCAGTAACAGTGTAAGCTGAAGGACCTGCACATATGCTGCTTGTCGTACGTTGCGTTGCCTGTGTTGACGGAGAACCGTCCGAATCGCAATCCATCGAGGCAGCTTACTTACAAGTGTCTCGAGTGCAATACACGAACTTTATTATGTCAAACAAAATGATCCTCAATCATAAATATGTCGACAGTAAACTACAATAACTCAAACTCAAAATCGACCCCTGTCCCCATGCGCCCCTCTTTACGTGTGCAGCTGCAGACGCTGTATAAGTTCATCGAGCAGAAGGGCGAGGTGCGTGAGCTCGTCCCCCTCATCAACTCTCTCACCAAGCAGAAGAGTGCCGCCGTGGCTCAGCTGGCCAAGCAGGGCCTGAAGGACCTGGAGGAGGTCACCACGCTGCTGAAGAGGCTGGCGGTGAAGCTGCAGGTACGGGTGCCTCGTGCGCGCACGGCCGGGAGGGAGGAGCCCCAACCCTGCCGTGAGCCCATGGCCGCAGGGCTGTGTCTGAGGGAAATGCAGTTGGTTTAAGGGAAATTGGTTTTAAGGAAGCAATCTCCTCAGCTGTTGGGCTGGATTATGTACATTTAATTGCATCTTTTAATGAACCTAATTGGATTCGAATAACTTGGCATAAACGATTTCAAAGAAACGTCACCTAATGAGATCCAGAGGGGCTCATTATGCTGTAAGTTTGGCCTGACTTTAGAAGATGTAAAATACCGTATGCCATACCATAAGAGCTTCACATAGTGCCAGCCCATCAGGTTCAAAACATCTCTATCAAGAATCTTGGACATTTTTATGAAGTTATAAGAAATCATGAAACAACTTGGATGATTCCTTGTAACTGAAAATATGATCTCTCATCTGCTCGAGCTCTTTGTGGTTCTTGAATCATAAGTCATGAACAACTCGCTTTGATACCAAACAGCTGAATTTCTTGCTGGCGTGCAGGTGGTGGTTAACCTGGGTCTGGTCTACAAGGTGCACCACCACTCTGGAGTCATCTTCCAGTTCGTGGCCTTTATCAAGAAACGCAGGCGCATCGTGCCCGACATTGTGGCAGCAGGAGGGCGCTATGACCACCTGGTATCTCATTCATGATCACAGATCCATGATGTTGTCGTGGCCTGGTTCTGTTACACCCGGTATTGGTGTATTGGACGTTCTCATGAAGTTCTCTCTCCTCTTACTCTGTTCAGATCCTGGAGTTCCGCGTTCCAGGGGCCACCACCCCAGTGCCTTCAGCTGTGGGGGCGAGCATCGCTCTGGATAAGATCTGCACAGCTGTGGCGACCATGGAAGAACCGGTGAGCTGGGCGAGGCTGTTCCTCCCTCTGCTGTTCCTGCGTGTTCCTCTCCCTCTGCTGTTCCTGCCTCTGACCTCACCCCCTCTCCTTCCACAGCCCTCGGTGAGCTCCTGCGACGTGCTGGTGGTCCCCGTCGGCCACAGCTCCAACGGCAGGGCCATCAGCATCACCCAGAAGTTGTGGACGTCCGGCGTGTCGGCTGACCTAGTCTACGACACGTCACAGGTTGGGGACTGCTCGTTTCACAAGACGGATGTGCAAAATGACAGTTGAATTGCTGGCAGATGTGAGGGGCGGCCATTTTTCACTGAGGTGCTGAGTCATGTTTATCATGGAAGACTGCACTGTAGTGTCGTTGTGCTTTGGCTGCGTAGCCGTCTCAACAGGCAGATACTACAGTGTGTGTGGCCTGCTTGCTCACTGTTGCAATGACAGCGTCACATGCTGTACGTCCAAGGGGCTTGGCCTTACACACTCCGTCATGACTCACACAGCTGTGGCTGTGCGCTAGCGTTTTTTACGACGTCTGAGTCGTGCTTGTTCGAGACGTCCCCGCCCTTCTTCCGTGTTCCAGATCGCCTTTTTGCTTTCGTGCTCTTTCATCTGTGTCCCACGTTCGGGTCTGCACTGCTTTCGCACTCTCCACGCCTCCATGACATGTTCATTACAGTTACTTATTATACGTCTCTCTATGTATCTTGGCCTGTGTCTAAACCTCCCGTTGCCCAACGCTGTTCCCCGGAGCCCAAGATCAACAATGGCCTGATTGTCTTTTTCCGCTCATCACCGTGTGCTCGACTGCAGGGAGATTATGTCATGGTCTGAAATATGGATATATTTCACTCAGGATTACCGTGCATGCAAGTCTCTGAGCCTCTGACAGTGTTGGGAACATGCATAGACTCTGAGCCAGCTGTTGCCATGTTTGTGCTCGTCATCCTCAAACTCTTCGTCACTGGTCAGTTTCTGACCTTACAGCCTAGGAACAAATGAGCGTCAGCCTGCAGTTATACTCTGAGATGTCATCCCAGTAACACAGAACTACTCACCAACGTGGCTAGTGACAGTAAAATAGATGTTTGTTTGTTTTTTGTGCTGTGGGTATGGCTTCTAGAGCAAGTAGATGTGGAAAAAAAACTAGAAGAAGAACTATGGAAGATGTAGATCCAGACAATATGGAGAGTTTTGCCTACTTTAGCGATGGTAATGCAGAGTCCTTTGGCTTTTGGAGACATGTCCTCAGTCTTGGACTGTGCCATGCAAGGGGTCACTCTGCTTCCCACCAGCAGTACACAGGAAGGAGGACAAATGGCAGAGAGGTGGAGGCTTTTGCTGAGGAAAGACGGAGGATTTTCAGAGAATGACCAGTGGTCTGTGGAATGTCCCTGTATAGTTTTTGCCTCTAGGACAGTAGGACAAAAGGGAAAAACTCATATTATATTGGGGGGCAGTTCTATAATTATACTACCACAAACATGTATGTCCTCCACGTGGTTTTCTGCTCAGGACAGTTTTGTTCTACCTTTTGCTTGACTTTTGGAATCACTGGAATAATGAACCATTATATGATTTGAGATTGCATTGCTGATCAAACATGGTCCTTGTGGGCCTTCACTGGAAAGCGCAGGACTGTAGATATCCTGTAGATGTAGAACCCCTAACATTCCTAAGATCTCTAAAATAGCAGAGCTTCAGTGTTCCACACAGTGCTTAAGACAGAGATTAATGCTTAAAGACAGAGATTAATGCTTAAAGACAGAGATTAATTCTTAAAACAGAGATTAATTCTTAAGACAGAGATTAATTCTTGAGACCGAGATTAATGTTTAAACCAGAGATTAATGCCTAAAACAGAGATTAATGTTTAAACCAGAGATTAATGCTTAAGCCAGAGTGTTGCGTGGATAGATGCTGGTGAGACTGGTGAGACAGGCTGGTTGGCAGCTGGGCTCCACTGGTCCTGCTCCGCTTCAAGTGCAGTAGCCATGACGAGTGCTGAATCAGTGTCGAAGGGCCATTTGTGTTGGGCTGATCTGCCATTGAGTGACAGGCACACAGTCTCTCTCTGTCTGTCTGTGTCTGCCTCCCTCGCTCCCTCCCTCCGTGTTGAACTGGGTGAGTGAGTTATGTGTACAGAGGCAGATGGCAGTGCCCTATATATGGGCACATCATGGTTCAGCCCAGTGGCCTTTCCAGTTAAACAGACTGAGTGGGCAGTGGGCCACCCTGGGTTCCCTTTGCCACACCTCCCCTTCCCATCCATCCCTCCCTCAGGAATGGCACTCTGGCAGCTGCTCACATGCATTGATAAATCTGCCTGTTACACAACGCTGATATGTACATAGAAATGTCTCGGACAAAATTAATAACAATTTGTTCAGAGGAAAACGAACATTTTTCTCCGAGTGTTCTTCTACTCCGTCTTGTTGGGTGTGCTCTGTTTGCGCCTGACCACTCAGTGACACTCAGCACTGCGAGGGCTACCTCGGCGCTGGTGAAGAGTTGAAGGGTAGGAACTAGGACCTGGGAACCATAGCCAAGAACCTCCGGATGAAAAAGAGGTCAAAGGTCCTGAGGTCCTGAAAAAGTGGCTACGGTTCTAGAAAAAAAAAGCCTCTTGATAGTTATGGTTAAGACATTGTCATTATGGTCTAACCCAGCAGACATTCTTCACCTACAGCTCCCCAGATGCTGGGATGCTGAGGTTAAGAGTGTGGGTCAGGAGTGTGTGTGTTCGTGTGTGTGGCAAGGCGGGAGAGGGGAAGGGCTGTCCATGCACTCGCTCGGTTTTGTTGAAGATAAATATTCTCTACATATGTTTCAGTCTCAGGAGACCCTTCTGGAACACTGCAGACTTGCAGGCATTACATTTATGGTTCTTGTCTCTGACAAAGATGGCAACTACCTTAAGGTAAGCTGCACAAAACCACAGGCTATTTCTTTGTGGGGGGGGGATGACAAACCCTGTAGGTATTACTAATCCTTTCCTTCTTTTCGTTAAACATGCTCCGTTTGCAGTACATTTTGACATTAGTCTTCCAGTTTATACATACTAAAAAATTAGGTTTCAGAAAATCCAGAGCTGTTGTGGAACAGCAAGGGAGGAAACGAGTGGCGCTCCTGCACTTGTGTGTAGGTGTCCCGGTCGCCAGCTCACGCGGCTGTTCTAGACCAATGCATCATGGCGTCTAGTGGGTCTAGTCCGTCTCTTACAAACTCGCCCTTCTTCTTTTCCCAGGTAAAGTCTTTTGAGAAAGACCGTCAGTCAGAAAAACGGATTCCCGAGTCGGATCTGGTGGACCATATCATCCAAAAATGTCGGACCAAGCTCTGTGAGGAGAGAAACCGGTGAGCAGCACCGCACATGCTCCCTCTGGCCCTCTCAAAGATGCCTTTCACCCTCCCCCCCACCCCCCAGCAGCGACCAACGGAAACATTAGCATTTGATTAACTTCACTCCCTTTGTGGATTGTTCCTTGCAGAGAGATATCGGAGGGAGCCTCTCTCCAGAATGCCAAGGGCTCTCTGCTGCTAAACTCAGGTATCAAATTTCCCCCTCCATCATCCCTGTTGTCGGTATTGCTGTTAATCTGGAGCTGAGCCAAGCCACAGAGATGGTATGCGGCTACGCAGAAATCCAATCCCGGGCCCACGTGTCTTCAGAGAGAAGCAGGCACCAGGCCCACAGACCTCCATGGAGGGCCAGGCACCAGGCCTGCATGTGGGCACCGGCGCCCAGTCGTGCACTAGGGCGTCTTCAGTAGCATCTCTGAAGGCTCGGCTGAGCAAGCAGAACTTTTGAGCCCTGTGTCTTCCAGGTTTGGGCACTGAAGTAGATCATCCATGCTGCACCTTTATTTCCCTCCGCAGATGTTCGAGGGCCAATCTAGACCAATTTAAAAATGGTTACTTTCCACACCGGACTCCATTCTAAATGAAAACATGCTGTTCTTGTTAGTTATGCAAAGGAATGCTAAAAATGCATGAATAAAGAAAATGAAATGGTCTCGTCATCTGGTGACGTGTTGTAAATCCCAGTGTGGGCAGACTTGTGATTGTGTGCTCATGCTGGTGTCCTCCAGGGTCGCTGGAGCAGCACGGAGGCAGCACGACCATGAGCATGAACGTCTACCTGGTCACGCCGGAGAAGGTTTCTGCCAGCGCACGGCGACGCTACGAGACACAGGTCTGTAACGGGGGCCAGCCTTAAAAAAAAGCAAAGGGAAATGTTTCCGCTTTGTCCATGACATTTGCTAAAAATACGTCCTCTGAATATTTTTATGACTTTGAGTTCAGTTGTGTGTGAAGAAATGCTAACTTTGCTAGCTTAGAATCCAGTAAGGCAAGTTCCCGCCAGCTGCCATTATGCAAATGAGATCAGGCCAGCTGGTGTCCACCAGTTCTCTTGTTTTGGGTGTTTTCTAACGATCAAAGCGGGCACAAAAAAAAATTCTGTCATTCTCCCACAAGCTCAATGGCGGCTCTGTTTACGAATTCCCGCCCGACCTCCACGATGAACGCGCTACACTTTCCCCTCGACTTCTCACACCACGTGGGGATCACACAACACCCCCCAGCCCTTCCAGCAGGATTGGAGAGGCCAGCCAGCCTGTCCTGTGTCGGATGGTGGGGGGGAGGATTGGCCCTTCCCCCGCAGGCCCCGCTGGGCCTCTCGGGGCCCCCCTTAGTGAGCACGGATCACAGGGGCGCCTCATGCTTGACAGGCTGCCTTAGCCCCCAGCCAGCCAGAGAGAAGCACTGAACCGCTGGCACACGCTGGGATGAAATGCTTTTTGTTTTCCACCGACGTTCATTGCGATCATGGGAGCAATTGTTCCTTTCTCTCCCCTCTGCTCTTCCAGATCCAAACCAGATTGCAGAATCTTGGTAGCAATTTGCAGAACAAGAGCAATGACATCGAAGTGCTGGCTGTAAGTAGAGGTGTTTTTCCCCCTCTGTGTAGTACAGGACATTGGAGAGGGGGGAGGTTTGGGGGAAGAAGGTGTCTTGAGACAGAGCTTATTATTTTCGCAGGTCTCAAAGGTTTGGAGGTTTCATATAGGGACCTGTGTTGAAATCCTTGCAGTGTTAATAGTGTAGCTATGAAGTCTTTCTTTTTATAGCATAGCTGTGAACTGAACACAGGACGGAAAACAAAAAAGATTGTCACTGTGATCTAAATCACTCTAAATCACTCGTTCATATTTAGTTTGTGGTTTTATGGTAAATTTTATGTGAAGTATTTACTATATATTATTGTTTGATTTACTAATTCTACACTGTCCAAAAACATTTCACTAATTATGGTGATGTCTGGCTGATATCACAGAGTGAGTTTGTGGAACTTATGTGGGGTTTTGGTGTGTAAACGTTACAAAACAAATGTTAAATTACTGTGTGTGCGTGCATGTGGTGTGTATACACGCATTATAAGTGAAAGGACAGGCACACAGGTTCAGAAAGTCGTTAGTTCTTCTAGAGATCCAAGTTTTGCGTTTGTGATGGCACTCTTGGGTAGCTCAGACACACAGCACACAGTCGGCCTGCACCTGGAAAACGTTTCTGACGTTTGCAGTGTAAAGAGACATGGCAGAGAGGGCTTGAGGGCCCTTACCACACTGCAGTAAATATGTCCTTTACAATTATTAGATTTAAGTCGGTCTGGAGAAGAGTATCTGTTGAATGATGACAATGTAAACATAAACAATCTAAATGTAAACACCATTGCTGGTGTGAAATAAACCTACTTGCATTGTATAGTAACTCATGTGGAATAGCAGAAATGGCTTTAATCATCACACTTACTCAAAATCTGTTTTCATAGTCGTCTTATCTCCATGAGAGAAAAATGTTGGGTCTTTTGTGAAGCAGTGATGCTGACATACTTTGGAAATTTCCTGTGAAGTGGTACAGTGTTTATAAATGGTGACGGTGGTGCGTGTGCTGTGTACACAGTGCTTTCTAGATAAGACTCCATTGTGTCTGCAAAAGTAACCTTGTTTCCTCCGTTCCCAGGTCGACCTTCCGAAGGAAACCCTCATCAACTTCCTGTCTCTGGAGGTTCGTACTCGCTGCCCATTACGATGAGCTGCTGCTAGTAAACCAAAGGCTGGGGAGACGGGTAAACAGGAAACAAAGCTGGGGCTCCTGTCTGGTTGCGCAGAAGGTTGAAGGAAACGGGATATGGTGGTTCCTCTCCCATCTCCTCCACTTTGTTATCGTTAGGGGATCCCTTCTCCTCTAGCCACTCTGGCCTTTCATTCTCAGCACTGGCAGAGGGAATCGAAGGAAAGGTAGGAAATGGAGCTTGTGCCAGGAGCCAGACCTCACCGCTGGGCCTCCTACATCCCAGGCCTTTGTTTGAATAAAAGAAAAACACTGCGATTATGTGGCGGCATGAGAACAGATGAGGAATAGAACTGACGCAGCCTAACGTACTGTACGAAATGAATGAATGGACGGTTTGTCCACAAACGCCCCTCAGAGCGGGGCGGCAGACAGCGGGAACAGAAACACGGATGTGGCGTGCGAGACGATGCACATTGCTGGAACCTGTGCGCAGGAAGCAGGCTCTCAGTTTGGACCTCTTAATGGAAACCTACAATTCATACTTCTCGCTACTGTAAAATATCCATTCGCATTGCTAAAATGCTTTATGATTTGCTTGACTAACCAGCTTTTATAACAAAAATCCTAAATCTTGAATACCGTGCTGACACGTCAACAATGGTTTCTTAAAGTAATACAGAATGTCTATAGGTCTTGAACAGTTTGTTTACTGAATAGCGGTTTGAACCAGTAAGCCAACTCTGCTTTTCTCACTCCTTTTAGTTTGACGGAGAGGAACAATTCAACATCAGCGTCAAGCACCTGCTGTCACGGCTCCCCAAACAGCGCTACCTGAAGTCCATATGCGAGGAGATCCACCGGTTTAAAATCATTAAAGGGTACGCCCGTGTTTGATGCTTGTTTTTGGTGTGTCACACAGATCCCCGTTCCACTAGAGCAATAGGCCAGTCCAAGCACACCCAGCCCATGTGATGGGCCTCCACTTCCATTTTATCAGCGGCCATGAAACTCATGATGTGCACCGCTGAGCGAATGAAAGCACCTTTGAAAGTGTCGTTCTCTTTCTTGCTGTTGAACATCTGTGAAAATCCTTCTCTCATCCCAGGTGTCGAAGGCACTTTGAATCGAGACCTAGTCAGATGCTCAAAAGATACGGTCCACTTTTGGCACATGTGGTTGGCTTGTCTTTGCACACCCTCTACAGTTAGACAGTAAATCTAAAGAATTGGATTGAACTAGGAATTGGATGGCAATGGAAAAGCCATCACCACACAAGACCTCATATCAATGACCTTGGCAAAGTCCCGTGCCAGATCCTCTCAGCCCACCTGAGCGGAGGGTCTCCAAAGCCCCAGCGAAGATGTTAAATAAAAGCTCATTAGAGATGAAAGTGCTCAACTCCTCAATAGAAACCAGGGACGGTGTTATTGGAGTCGGTGTGACTCGGCTGTGTTTGGCACCTACAGACGTCGTGGATGAGCCAGAACAGTTGTTTCTAATTTCCTTTTGTTTGCTTGTGCAGTGCTTGTCTAGTGGTGCAGAGGCCATGAGTACTTGCCAATTGGATTCAGAAAAAGAACAATAGACATGTTGTGGGCCTTGGGGGGGGGGGGTAAATCATATAAGATTGGAGGCAGGATTACAACATTTTAAGTAATAAAGAAATATTAAAAGCACTTGAATTTCTTATGATAATAAAGTGCAGTTAAGTAAGGGAAAATAATAGAGGTTTTGCTCATCAGGCATGTGCAGCAGTTCTATATGTTTTTTTTTCAATTAAACTATATTATACTGTATATTCAATTATATATATTTCAGTTATACCAAATTTGCAGCAGTTCTATAAGGTGCACATTTACTGCACATGTGCTTATATTGACGTTTACATTTTTCAGGGTTTAACTGACAACTGTGCTTGAGACTAGTTAGAAGGTGAGGAAGACTGCTTCAACTCTAAGGGGAGACGGCCGTTATGAATTCTGCAATTTTTACATCAGGTCTCAATTCTGATGCATATTATATCCATTTATACCAATGTTTGTTGGTTTGTCCCACATCAGGATGAACACAACCCAAACAGAACACCTTACCATTTATAGTATTTTACGTGTTCTTTCTTTCCAAAATGTTGGGGACTGTCTCAAAATGTCCCCAAACCAGCAGTCGTCCCAAAACGCTGCCAAAAGATCTAATAGTGATTTGCAACATGGCACCCACAGTTCCTCCAACATACTGGTGCAGTATCACACTCATGTGAGTAATGTTTTTCATGATTTCCGCATGCCTTATAAGTGTTTTTCCTTTGCAGGGTTGCAGTGGTTGTCTTGTACAGTTACAGAGATGACTACTACAAGATTCTCCTCTAAACCACTCGTCGCTTCCCTTACTAGACAACAGAACTTTGTTCCTCTGAAGGACTGGAGTAAAGTATCTTATTACAGGAGTCCATTTTCTGTAATGAAGACAATTTACATTTCTATCAGGAAATGGATGTCAAATGTACAAATCATTGAGTGTTATTATCAGGGCCCAGTAATGATTTACCAACTTTGAACCTTTGCACTCTGTAAACCTCCAGTATGGATTTTCTACAGAGTGAGAATCTGTCAATCTTTATTTTCATAAACTAGTGTTGACACTTGACAGTGTATTATAATGCTAAGACCGATCCATTAAAAAATGTTTTTTCCCCTACAAAAGGCTGTCATATTTGAATGTGCATCTTGTGAGATGGAACAGTGTAAACGTCTACATTTAATGCCAGTCTTAATGCCAGCTTCACAGTGTTGAATTTAGTCCCATCTGAATTTGGTGTGCTTTTGTATTCTGTCTGGCAACCACACTGATTGCCTCATCATCCAGTGTTCTTTATGTGCAATTGTTAATAACCAATTTACTGAGTTACACTAGCTGACGAGTGCCGGGATTTGTGGATTAAACATTACAAATGAGGACATACAGCAGTGATCACACAATATATTTTAATAACTTTTTTCAAAATAAGTGTAAATATTGAATTAAACAATCTGTGAAATATGTATTTACAATAAGCAAAAAATAAAATAAATAAGCTCAAGGAATAAAAAAAAGCAGATAAAAATGGAAATGGTTTACAAAATCAAATAGGTTCAGCAGCTTTGGCTACTAGTATTCCATCAACATCGAAACACCACACATCTCCCTTACTCAAACTATAGTTTAGTATTAATAAATAAACTATGTGAAAAAATAAATAAGGTACTCTTCTATGGTTTATCTACTTTTTTTTACATTTAGGAAATACAAACTGCCAAGGGGCTCCAACAGCTGTGGATCACAACAGCCTCAACGTTTCTCACTGCTTTGTGTTCGTCTCCTTTCCCACGGTCCACCCCTTAATTGCAACACTACTTATGACAGGACAGATCAAAAATGGTTCCAAAGTCCGTTATCTGTTATGCAATGCTCTTAGATTTTGGGCTTTCGCACAATTTTGCTCTTAGACAGAGAAACCAAAATAGAAACACTGTGTTTACTTAAGCTGTGTAATCAGAGTTTTGATGGAAAGGCCTTGTATCCCTGTCCATCCACCACTCCTTCCAGGAATATTTCATGCCTATTTGGTAAGCAGTTGATCCTAAAAGAAATGCTGTAATCAAGCTCCTCCTCCATGGACAGTAATGCTGCGGAACTGACATTATCAGGTCATTACATGGTGTAGGTATAAAATACTGGGTGTAAATGAACCATCATCACCAAGCACAAGACTGGACAGCATTATATATGCTACACGCAGAAATAAAATAATGGTGTTGGCCTTGCACACAGAATTTTGAAGTTCATCGTAGTCAGGTAGTCTAGTTGTATTGGTTCCAACTAGCTCATTTACAATGAACAGATAAAACAGAATTTACTTAATTCTTTAGTAAAAGCAGGTTCAGTCATGTCTTTCAATTTTTAAAGAGTATGGAAGTTTTCCATCATGCCATATCATCCCTGTCTGGGCTCTATATCTTACCATCTCAGCAGAAGCTGAAACACAGTTGACTAGGATTAAGACTGCAGGTAATACACTTTAAAGAAAAAAACAGATTAGATGTGAAGTGGCGGTTGGGCACTTTTTCTCTCTCCTCTTGTGGTGAGAGCTGTTGTGAGTGTAATAAATACAGTTTGGTTATAGTAGGGCCCAGCTATTTTTATCCTGCCGAAGCCAGTCAAGCAAATGACTCGCCCTCCAATAGTGTCACAGTAAATAGACATCCAGCCAAGTTTGCCATCAACCCTCAGAGCAGAACTCCTGACCCAAAGCGTTTTTTGAAGGCTGACATTTAAAAGTAAATGTAAGATGTCTTTAAAGAGGCAGTAATCTGTGGTGATGTCCATAGTCAAAGGTCTGTTGTCTACTGCTCAGCACAGATGTGGAGTCAAAGGTTCATCCACATCACTGAAAGCATAGCATTTCCCTTCTCCTTGATCCTGACATGGCAACACGGAGACGTTAAAGCTCCAAACATGGTATTACAGGCAAAAAAGAGAACTATATAATAAAACAACGACGTCACACGTTTCACAATACTTCTCTTGTCCACTGGAGACCAAAGAGCCTCATGTGAACTGGCAGCAGAAGAATCCTCAGCATGTAGTGTGAGCTTCTCACATGAGCTCCACGGATGGTGTGAGAAACTTGAGGGACATGAAAAGAAACGTCCTGTGGTCCTGAGTGCCGTGTCTGGGAGAGGGACGGCTTTAACGCGGGACTCTGGCGTGGCTGTTGTCAAGTTTGGCTCGCGGGATGCTAAAACGCCCCCCACAGTGTGTGCCGGCCTCCAGGGGGAAGGGCATACTGCAGTCGGTCTTCACGCTCTGGAACTTGTTCTCCACAGACGGCTCCATGTACACAACGGAGTTCTTGTTCACGTGCTTCTTCAGGACCACGGTCTGGGGAGGAACGGGACATATTCCAAAAGGTCTTCATAAAGGAACACTACTTGCTTTCAGGCCAGGAGGCGGGAAAAAAAGCTAAAATCTGCCAACACTTTGACTCTTACTGTGTGTCATGAATGTTTAGCTGGAACAGGATCTCGCAAAAAAATCTGAGATTAATTACATTTCCCATGTTTTAATTTCTTTTGCTGTAATGTTGTGAAAATCTTAAATCTTGTTTCAATATTGTTTTCTAATATGTCCCTTCCCACTTACTGGTGGACAAATAAATCAGTTCCATTCATTGCATGAAAGACATTCATGAGTCATAAGGACTATGGGAAACTTATCATCTATTAAAAAATACACAAATGCTCCATTTACTAAGTTATTAATATTTATACTGTGCGAGATTAGGGCCTGGTCAGTGGTTATGTTTCTGCTCACTGAGGAGCATGCGCTCACCTTTCTGGGAGCACTGTAGCAGGACATCTGAACCCACTTCTTCTTGGTGTTGATGAGAACAGCCACAATGAGGAAAATGACTACAGCCAAGAGGAGGCCAGCCAGAATCCAGGCTGCTGATTGGTAGATGAGGGACATTTCTGTCAGGCTTGGGAAGTCCTCGCTTAATCCTTTCACATCTTCAAGAGATGAGAGTTTTTGCATCCAATGTCAGATCACTTAAAACTTGCATGCACAATTGCTCTGATACTTTCTAATCAACTGGAAAAGAAACCATCACAGACATTGTCCCTTGGCCATCGGTATGTCTGACAGTATTCCTACATTAGAATAGTAGCATGCTGATCTTAATTTGATCTGAAAAGTAGCATTTTTCCACAATCCACAGAGCTCTCCATTTCATCTGTATGTGGAAGTTTACAATCAGTTCATTTGGAAGGCAGTTCCAGTTACCCAAATCAACTCTCATCAACTCTTCAGTGTGCACTAATGGCTGTAAATGTATGACCAATGCTGTAACACATCTTTCTATATCTTTAAATGTATAACCAATACTGTTACAGATCCTCCTGTGTCTGTAAATGTATGAGAATTGCTGGAGCAGATCCTCCTGTGTCTGTAAATGTATGACCAGTACTCGTCTGTGTGGTCATAACGTAGTCATGGTTGTATCTACCCATGAGTGAGGGTGTTGTGGAGCTGAGGCCTGTGGTTGGCCAATACCTGTAACTGCCACAGCAGGAGAGACTGTAGCCATGGTGATCTGACCGCTTTCGCTCGTGGTAGCAGTTTCACTGGCTTTGATTTTGCTCACCGGGGTAGATGTCATCTTTGGCACTGTGGCAGAAGTCACCTCTGTGGTAAGTAGACAAGTAAACATGCATGTTTAAAAAAAGAAAAAAGAAAGAAAACAAACAAACAAACAAACAAAAAAGTCTGAGCAGCGTTAATCTGAGCATTGTGGCTCGTTGATGTAAACACCATCATGGTCACTTGACCTGTGGCCCATAATGATGACAGACTCATATATCCTTCAAAGATCCTTCACCGCTGCCAACGCTGACACGAAAGATGGAATCGCTGCGAGTGATGGCATACATGGGACACGCCTCGGAACACGTTTCCCTCTTTCCTCAAAAGGAAAAGCTATGAGTGATCTGTCCTATTTTTCCATGGTGGGCAGGAAGGACATGTGAGATGCAGAGGAATGCCACTGTTGCTCAGGGTGGGGCTGGTGGAGCGTGTCCGTGGCCCAACTCCATCGAGCGCCTGCTCCCTTCCACAGAGCCACCGCCGTGATGTGATGGAGGAAAGCCGGAGAACCGTGTGTGATTATGTAGGTTCTGTACATATTCGCACCGTTGGTGTTTTGGGGAGGAGCTGTGCCTTCCACTCGCATCAGTAATAGTTGGAATTGAGATTTGACTTTAGTTCTCACCCAGTTACCCTGCAGAGGCACCAGGCTTGTAATGACTCACCCAGGGAGCGTGTAATGACTCACCCAGGGAGCGTGTAATGACTCACCCAGGGAGCGTGTAATGACTCACTCATGCAGTGTGTAATGACTCACCCAGACAGTGTGGACAGCACTGGCCTTTGCGCAGAACTGGCACCCTGCACCTCACTGCTGGACAACGCTGCGAGAAGCACTGAATGGTCCCGTTGTTGCAGACACAACTGGTGCAGGCATTAGGTTTCCACGAATCACCGGCCAGGAGGACGTCTCCGTCGCTGGACACGCAGTACTCCCGTTGGCTGGTGTTGACAGGGAGCAGGGGACTGAGCACGTCCTCTGTGGAACAGACAGGGACGGGTTTAACGCAGAAATCTTCCCTTCTGCTTTTCCAAGTACATGCGAAAGCAATTACAAGTCAGCAGGGTCCAGTCAAGTGCTGATCGGGCTCTGGGTGTGGCGTTCGATCGCCAGCAAGCAACCAAAGAACACGTGACAACTGCTCTTTACATCACCGCGACTGCCGTTTACAATCTGGGCTGTTCCCACGTTCTTTTCGTGGGGGCCCCTCTGTTCATCAAAGCACTGAATTGGATAATCTGCAGTTAGATTTGAGATGGGCTGATAAGCTGGAGAGACGGGTCGCAGGGAGGGCTGGGAGTTTGTCAGGAAGTCGAGCGGCTCTGCTGATTGGCGGAGGCTGCTGTTTACTACGGGGCAGTGGGGGGAAAGGGGGGTGCACGCATGACCGGCACAAAGAGGGTGAAAAGAAACCACATGTGTTTCTTGCCCCAGAGCGGGCATGAAAAGACATCCAGTTCAGGCCGGTGAGTTTATTGGTCTGGAGCTCAGCTTATGAAACCATACGCCTCCTCAGCCTGCCGGACGCTGGTTTTCACTCTCATAAGCTCCAAAAGCATTTGTCAGATTAAAAAAAAAAAGACAGTGGAAGTACCAGGTGCTGTTTACAGTCTCGTTACAGCTGAGCTCTTAAACGCTATTTGAAGGGTTCGCCTGTGCATAAGCCGTCTATTAAATGAGAAATCAGCTAAAAATAGTGTGTGTGTGTTTGTGTGTGTGTGTGTGTGCGCAGAGGTACCTGGGCAGACATGGCAGCAGGTGTCCTTGCCCCGGGTCGGCGCGTGACACAGGGTGGGGGGACACGTTTCCGTGTCGCACAGCACACGGCCCTGCCTGCATGTGCAGCGGGTGCAGGCATCCAGGTTCCACGTCTCCCCCTCCATGTAAAGTCCCCCCCCTGGCGCTCGACACACCACCATGTCCACTCCCTCGGGCTGCCCGCTGCCTGACTCCTCTGTATCGGACACACAAATTGTTCATAATGAATGAAACCCAGTAAGGGCTAGGTAGAACTATATAAACAAATCACACTTGATGGAATCCACATTTAGCCCCACACACACAGTGTACATTTGAGGAAAAGAAACCTTTTTTTCGGACGCTGTCTAAAATTCATATAGTGGGAATAAAGAGCATTTAATGTAGTATGTGGCTTGAAAGCGATTTGGAAATGAGGGGGTGAGTCAGGTGCTGAGGGAACAGTGTGTCAGATGTGGTGTTTGGGTTTGGTGGGGTTTATTCCCCCACTTTCCACTCTGCTGGCCGTTGAGGTTGAACAGTGGCTGGTTTACTTGGTTTGTAATTGTGGCGTGTTTGCTTGGTGATTCATGTTTTTATTTTGTGCACCGTCAAGGTAGAAGACACTGAAGAGTGGAGTATGAGACAGGTAGAAGACACTGAAGAGTGGAGTATGAGACAGGTAGAAGACACTGAGGTGAATGAGGCTGGTGCAGGGTGAACAAATACATGTATTCTGGACTGTATCGTGGAGTGTAACATGCTGGCCCGTCCGTACCCTCGCAGGTGGGACAGCACTGGTGCGGCCTGAGTGTGGGCTGCGTGCAGGCGGGCACGAGGCAGGAGATGAGGACGCACATCTCGCGGCCGGCGTGGCAGAAGCAGTCCCTGCAGCCATCATGCCAGCTCTCGCCCTCCTCCAGACGCTGCCCCCTGGAGGTCAGGCAGTGGCGAGGTGGAGGGGGTGCCCGCGGAGTGCTCACGGCAGACTCACTCTCTGATAGGCCAAGGACACACACGCACACACACGCACACACGCATGCACACACACGCACACACACGCACACACGCAAAGACACGTCCCTGAATGAGCCCACCGAATTTACTTTGGCAAACAAAGTTTGGGGAGGACATTTTTTTCCCAAGCTACTGAAATTTATACAAGATAAACCTTGTTAGAGAATTCGATTCAGGTTAAACAGTTCACACTTCATTCTTGTTTTCATAGAACAAGGTTAAAACCTTAAATAACCACTGAAAAACTCAGTAATACATTTTTAGCTTTTCTGCAAATAATGTTAGTCATTTCCCGTTACTTTTCAACATTCAACACAGGGCCCCATTTTCACCACACTGAGCATCAGATGATATTCACAGTGGTTTCAGCTGAAGGCTCTCTGCACCCAGTCACAATCATAAGTCAGACAATTGTGTCTGTTTCATTTCCCAAAATAAGCCTTTATTCATTAAAATGTTTAAATGTGTAAAAAGTGTCTGCCTTTAATATCTAAACAGTACTCTGATCCAGATGTTTCGAAATAGCTTCACCTTGTATGGGTGTCTACAGGCAAAGAACAAACCAAAAAATATATCACAACCTAAAAACATTCTAGAAAAAATAGAGAAATAAATCAAACTAAAATATATAAATAACAGAAATCCTGGCTAGAATGTGCTTCTGCAAAAAAAAAAACCTTCACGAACACAAACAACTACCACTTATTTATTTGAAATAAAACCTGGCATATACAAAGCGGCTCTAACAGCGGCAGGTGAACGATGGGGTCATGACCTCTCTGCTTCCCCTGCAGGGCTCTAACGCTTCTCTCTGCTCCGTTAAGGAACCATGCACACATGGCCTCATCACTGGGGGGAAGGGTTCTGCTGCGGACCAGATGAGGCTTCGCTACGGCTGTAGGCCACAGCTCACGCCACCACACTGTTTACTACTCTGTGAAAATGCTTATTAAAAACACAAGTGTCTCCTTTTTGTTTTCCATGAAACAGATACTCTTAGGATTCCTGTATAATTTGCCAAATGGACATCTGGCTGCCACAGTGGATTACAGCTGGATTATGACTGGTGAGCACCTCCATGTGCCTATGCTGATGTAATTATTTAGAGCAGCAGCAACGGTGGTGTGAGATCTACACAGCAGAATGAAGGATGTTGGCTTGTTCTGCACAATATCACAGGGCAAACAAAAATACCTCGACTCAATGGCCCAATGCAACTGGATCCATGTAGCAGTGGAAGAAGGCGGCCTGGTCTAATGAATCACGTTTTCTTTTACATCGTGTGGATGGCCGTGTGTGAGTATGACACTTACCTGAGGAACAGATGGCACCAGAATGCACTATGACAATAAATCCGGCAGAGCCCATGTGCAAGCAAGGCAAAGCAAACTCCCAGACCTGCTCTGGGTAATGCTCCACAGGGAAGCTGCCAATCTGATCATTCATCTCTGGGATCAGCTGTGAATAAAGTCCGATCCATGCAGTTCCCACCTAACAGTGTATATCTGCTGCTGAGCTTTGGCTTCCAGATACCACAGGACACCTGCAGCAGGCGTGTGGAGTCTGTGCCTCGATAGGCCAGAGCTAGTTTAGTGGCCCAAGGGGCTATTCATTCAACTGCTGCTGACATGCGTCATTCAAGACAAGATGAAACTCACGGGGAACAGCAGCTGCACCTCATCATATGAAAGAGATGTGAACAATTACTCACCTTTGCAGAGGCAGACACTGCAGCCCTTCCGGTTCTGCTTGTAGCCATGGTGACACTGCTTATCACAGGTAAAGGGGGGGCACTTTATGCAGCGGCACATCTCACAGCCATGCTTGTTCCTCCTGAGGGAGACACGACCCCAGAGTGAACCACTCACACTCACGACCCCAGAGTGAACCTCTCACACTCACGACCCCAGAGTGAACCACTCACACTCACGACCCCAGAGTGAACCACTCACACTCACAATCCCAGAGTGAACCTCTTGCACTCACAATCCCAGAGTGAACCTCTCACACTCACAATCCCAGAGTGAACCGCTGATGGGTAGTACAGTATGTATCTGAGCGACGCCATAATGCTGTACCAGTACAGCATATTATCATCATCAACCCTGCCTATAAATGTACTCCATGAATGGTAGCACTCGCTGTAAGACCATGTTTGAAGTAATTGAAATTAGATAACTAAAACACAGGAAAATGTCTTTAGCTTTCATTTTTTCACCTTTCATCAACCTGGATGACCTCATGCCTTCTACCTTTCCAAACCTCATACTCTCCCTCCTGCTGGAGACAAACCCACCGCAGGCTTTATTAGAGCTCCTTACTCTGGCAACGAACACAAGGCCAACAGACTGAGCTCCTACCCCTTTTGGAAGCTCAGTCACAAACATCAAGCAGAAAAAAAAAAAGATCAAAACATACAGCCATACAGGTGATTGCCAACGACAACTTAGAAAGTGTTACATGTGTTACATCCCGATGCCACCACTATCCAAACAGGCGCATGACGTCCCCCCCCCCCCGTTAAGCTTCAACAGCTCGGCTGATTCGTGACCATACAGTAGGCTACAATAACTGAAGCCTCTGTGCTTGGCTGATCGTTGCAAAGGCCCTCTGGAGAGGCGTGAGCCAGACGGTCAAGCCTGGTAAACGCAGGCATATGGTTCTGCTTTCCTCTCCACTATATTAGTTCCCTTTGAAGAGTCCAGATAAAAGCAGCACCCAGCAACACGTGAGATCCCTGCTGTGCGCACGCCATTCCAGATCTAACAAAGCATCCAGGTTCCCTGGCCCACTGCGCTCTTCCTCTCATAAGCTCCTTATGGGACCACGTTCTGAGGAGAAGCACTTGCCATTTTCAACATCCGCATGTCGGAAAGGCTCCTCTTCCCTGCGATAAGCCTGCTCGTGGTGGGGTTGCATGGTTTTTGTTTCACGCGCTCTACCTCACTCCTACCTCGCTCGTAAAATCTTTTTTTTTTTTTTTTTTGCTGCAGATCTCTCAATAGTTCCTGTTCTCTGCGCTCCCTCCACTTTCCCTGACCTCTGGTGGAGACTTCATTAGGAGAAAGTATATCCCGTGCGCCTTCCCATCAACCCCTGCCAAACGGCTGTGTACAAACACAGAGACGGGGCGTCCCTCGACCTCTGGGCTCAGGCTTTGTTTGGGGTCTGCATGTGGAATTTCACTGGGGATTTCTGCTAGCTGGGCACAAATTCCCGAAGGCCCCTGCTGACCATCCCGCTACATCCCGTCAGATCCGATGATGTTTTAGCCCCATTGAGAAGGGGAAGCATTGTAAATCCTCCATTGTTTGGGGCCCAGGGGTGCTCCGCTATGCCAAATGTCTGTCCAAACAGGCCCCCTGCTGCACGCCATGTGCACACTAGGCGAGGGAGGCTTGTACTTTTCCTTCACCCACACTCCTTTCTTCTGAGTTTGCCTGAGCCAAAATATAAGACCCATGCTCTCACCATTACAGGCACAGTGCTGTTCTCATCTTTGCATGGGGCTTTTTGAAAGGTTTTTTGTAGGTTTTTGTTGTAAGCGAGCCATCAAAATCTTCTGACCATGCGACATGCCCACGTGTTACATTCCTGAACCCTCCTGCAGCGTTCGTCTCCAGCTTGTTGTGGGATCGGCCATTGATTTATCATTTCGTGAGGGATCGCTAACGCTAATGCTGCAAACCCATACAAAACCACAACTGTGCCTCAAACACAACAAACGTGTTCAAAGCGGCACGCCTTGACCCTGAGCCACTCTCTTCATGAGCCACTACAAACACAACTCTCACCAAGATCCAGAGAGATGGCTGTGGGACTCCAAGTTCTGAGGGTCTCTCAGAGGGACGAACCCCACGCTTCCTGGTCTCGGCTTCCCAGAGGTGGACCCTGGCAGCCGGGCCCTGCCAGTCGCATCTCCAGCGGAGGTTGCGCCGAGCGAAGTGTGGATACCAGAGGATTTCATTTATGGAGCACAACGGAAGCTTTTGTGACGCTGGCTGTTTCATCGTCGTTCTGAGATGGAGGGGAGTTTATGAAATGACATGGGGCTGGCCAGGAGGTGAGGACCTGCGGGGAGCTGAGAGGAGAGCGGAGGAGAACTTCCAGATGTTTGGATCAGCCAAGGGTTTGTAGGCAGCGATCAGGGGCGGGGCGGGGGGGTGGATGCCAGGCCAATCCCAAGCACACGTCGTGGCCAGGATTATATGACTACAAGTCGAGCCCCTTTGATCTCCAATAGGGCACTCTTCAGCGTAGTGGTTGGACTACTCTCCTCTCTGGTCTCACCTGACGCCTCTCTCTGTACCTGCCTAGCGAAGCCTCATCTGGACAGGTTTGTTCTGCTGTCTTGAGTGCACAGATTCACTTACACTCTGTTTGGGTAGTGGTAGCTGCTGCTAGACCACAGCAAAAGAGCCACTCCAAAATACTTACATGTATCCATACGGGCAGGTCTTGCTGCAGCTCAGAGGTCTGCATCTGGTCGGCATGCTGCACTTGCACACTTCGCATCCAAAGTCGTCCTTCTCGTATCCCATGGGGCACTGCAAGGCGCAGTTCTTGGCCAGTTCAGGGCAGGAGTCATCTGAAACAGGCAAATAAAAGGTATTCAAATGTGAAGCGCACACAAGTGTGAATGTAACAATGGACGCAGTTAAGCCAGTGTCCCCGTGGTTCTTTCCCACAGCTCCTCCAGTCATAGTCCTGCTCTACAAAGCACCCATAAAGACAGAGGTCCCTCCAGTCTGTTTATCTTGTATGCTGAAGGAAACCCACGTTATGGGAAGTGGTTCCATGAACAAGTGACTCTGTGAAGTGAAGTGGAGACAGATCCAGGATGAATCAGTTTCCCTGTGTGTGGTGCAGTGAGTGTTTACTCGCGCCGTGCACGGCCAACGCTTGCAGAAGCACATGCTGGAGCTATGGCATCGTCGCCATGGGGACGTGGCTATGGCATCGTCACCATGGGGACATGGCTGTGGCATTGTCACCACGGGTACATGGCTATGGCTACAGCAGAAGTCAGCTGTGCTTTGGGTATTTGGGTGTTGCTACTGAACGCCTGCGCCTGTAAATATGGATGTGATTTAAACCAGATTGGAAAAGCATCGGTGGCTGCTTGCTGTTTAGACCAGAAGTGAATGTGAGATGCAGTGTCAGGGGTGTGTCCAGTGTCCAGTTCTGACTTTCTATATAAACAAGGTCTAAGAGAGCAATGTCCAGTTCACTTACTGCTGAGACACTGGCACAGTAGGCAGCCGTTGTGGTCCTGCTGAAAGCCAGACGGGCAGTCTTGTCCTGACAGGGAACAGTTCTCCAGCGGGGGACACAATAGCGGGCTCACCGTCTCATAGGAGGGTTCTGAAACAACACATGAGAAGATGATTAGTTCCTCATGTTTCTCGACAGACAGCACCTTTATGAGCATTTAGCAGACATCAAGCAAGTGGTTAAACTTTTTATTTTTCTCTAAACTGTAGTTTTTCTGATCTGGGTTTGGGAGAAAAAAAAAGAACCCAAGTTCAATTATAATATATATATATATATATATATATATATATATATATATATATATATATATATAACCAATTCAGATTTTAATAAAATGTAACAGACATGAAAACCCCAATGTGTTTGTATTTTCACACACCAGACGGCGTGAGTGAGGTTACCAGAGTGAGGTTGTTCTTGTCTATCATTCTTAAATACCTCTAAACAAGCTCTGCGTGTCTGAAAATCATGCTAACAACGGCGGCTAAAGCGACACCCGCAGCTTCCAGTGATTAAATGCAAATGCAGTGCAACTGATTACAGATGAACACAATGATGCCTCTCAGAAGTCTCCTTATCTGGCAGTGCTGATGAACGAGCACCCGTCACCCTCCCCTCCCGCAGAGAACCATGTTAAAGTGGAGGAATCACCTCTGCGGCGTGGACGGCGTAGTTGCCGCAGGTCACGGTGCCGCGGCGGCAAGTGTGCACCCCACAACACGCCTGTGCTGGCGAGAGGAGAATGCAACGAAGCTGTATCGAATTACACCGACTCCAAGCCACAGTCTGTGCTTAAGGAAGGCTTGGCCTCCATCTTGCAGCTTCAACCAATCACAGGCCAAGCTGCAGCAGTGCTGGTGGGCCTCTTGTAATGGACTACTGCGAGGGAGACGTGTTTCCTGATGGTACAGGATCACTAATGAGCTCTGGAATGGCACTGGCCCAACAACCAGAACACAAAACAACTGCACTTGTGATGTGATGATCTACAAGAAACTCAGTGACTTATCTTCCCTCTTAAAGGGACATCCTTAGACTGTTGCCATTTGCTCCAAACCTTCTCCAAGTATAACCCAAACCAAGCTCCTCCTGAAAACCTGATTCGTTTAGACGCACAGAGAACTTAAAAGGAAACAGTCACCCAATTTAATGACTTGTGTGTAAGTGTTTTGGGTCAAACTACCATTATAAGTCAAATGAATCAGTATCTTTACCTAACTATGGAGGTAAAGCCCAAAAATGTATACGTTCCTACAGCCCAGGAATGAATATAGTAAACATAGATCTGTGGTGCCCAACACTGGGCAAGCACAGAAGGACTGTTTCATGATTTCTAAAACATGAACAAAACATGGAAATTATCTGTTGAGTTGAATCAGGTGTATTTGACCAGGGACATTGCTGGACTCCCAAATGAGCTGGACCCTGTCTCTGTTGGACCCTGTCTCTGCTGGAGCATGGCTCTGCTGGAGCATGGCTCTGCTGGAGCATGGCTCTGCTGGACCCTGTCTCTGCTGGACCCTGTCTCTGCTGGAGCATGGCTCTGGATCCCTGACGCAGACTATGGGTGGGTATGTCTGTAAACTACTGAAAGTTGTTGAACATCTTTAATTGCAAGAGCAATAACCCTCATGACAGATCTGCAAGAAGAGCCCAGGAACCCATTTAACCAGCTGCAATCACTTACAAGTTGCCTCACAGACCACGTCTGTGTGGTAGAATTACATACTGTTTACTTCATTGATAAAAATCTGTGCTTCAGGTCTGTATGTTCTGTGCTGTAGATCTGTACATTTTGTCCTACGATAGTTACAACTATCAGAGCTTAGAGTGTGTGTATTTTTTGGGTGAGTTGTTGTTGCTGTTGTCTGTTGATGCATGCTCCATCTCTATCGTTTGTTATGGTTATAGAGCTTAATTGCTGGCCGCTGGTCAGGACTGACAGCCATTGGCTAGCGTGCTCAACGTCGGTGTTCAAACAGTTGCTGTGCCTCAGGCGGTTTAATGAGGAGGTGCTAAGTAGTTCCTCCCACTACAGCAAGTGTGAATGAGGGAGGTTTAGGACTGATGGTAGGACCGTTTATGTATAGGACTGTTTAAGTTCTAGACTGTGTTCTCACGTGTATACGTCTAGGTATGCGTATATGCCAGCACTTGTTATAGCGGTTTACGAAATTTGGTTTACAAAATCAGTCATTACACTAAACAAAGAAGAGGGAACATATGACTACTTGCACATGTGTGTACATGTTCTCAGGTGGCTAATCTGCATCTACTTTGGTGCATGGGTGCGTGCGTTTGGACTGTGTGTGTGTGTGTGTGTATATATATTTGTGTGTGTGTGTGTGCATGTGTGTGTGTATGAGTGTGCATACCCTCGCAGAAGGGGCAACACTCCCCAGGGATCTTGACTGGGTTGTGGCAGCTCTGTTTGCAGGCCATGGCAGTGCAGTGGGGCTCTCCATCCACACACTGGCAGAAGGTGCAGTCGTCCTCCTTCCACTGCTCCTCGGGCCGACGCAGCTTGTGGTTCATCCAGCAGCTGGCCTTGGCGCTGCCCACGGACACCAGCTCCACATCTACAGGTCACATGTCAGGGCAGGAGAGGACAGGGGAGGGGATGGACATGCACTCAGTCCCGACTGTGGCCCAGCATGGACAGAGCAATAGACCAGGGTAAAAACATGTGTTTAGATGTTTAACTGACCACTTTCTGTCACTATGAAACACATTTAGCTTGGCCTTTGACCTTCAACCTCAAGGTGAAGCCCAGGGCAAGGGTCAAGGCTATCATTTTCACTCCAGAATAATGTTTAAGGGCATTAGCTGCATTACACACACATTTACCCCAGTGTGTGAAGCTGGGAGCAGTCTTAAAGTGAAGCCAAATGGGTCCAGGCTTCCTGCGCTGCTGGCCTGCTCTGCTAACAGTTTAAGCAGTCTGGAGGAAATTAAGAGGCAATGGCTCCTGCAAGCATAGATCTTTGTGCTTTTCTGTTCTGTTCACAATAGAGGCAGTTTCTAAGGTGCCTCAGGGAGCCACTAAGAAACAAAGGATGAATCTTGACTCACTCCAGTAGAGTGCCATGCATCTCTTCACATAACCACCATAACCCCATAGTTATACAAACACATTTAATCATTTGATTGAGAAGCAATTATTTTCAATCAATTTAAAACAATTAGTGAACTTCACTTCTAAATATTAAAATATTATTCCCTACTGTTCTAAGTGTTCAGCATAGAAATGCAATTCTGGTATGGCACAGGGACTTTCAATAACTGATGGATCATATGGGAAGGACAAACATGGCACATTGGTTCCCCTTTCTGCAAAGTATTCACACATCCAGCCTGTTTTGCCTGTGATGCACTAGAATAACCTGAGGTTAGGGTGGCCTGATCAAAAGCTTGTGTGAAAAAGTGTGTCTCACTGACCTAAACCGACTAGCATCATTGTGTCTGCATTCACTCACTAACTTAGACTTAGACACTGACTTAGACCAAATAGCAATACTCACTGACTTGTCTCCATTCAGTCACTGACCAACTAGCATCTGCGGTTCCGTATTCACTCACTGACTTAGACCGACTAGCATCGGTGTGTCTGCACTCACTCACTGACTTCGCATTCACTTACTGACTTAGACCAACTAGCATCGGTGTGTGTCTGCATTCACTTGTTTCTACACTCATACTTCTTTAAAGTGTTAGTTCAATCAAAAATCCAATTTGAGTAATTATCTTACTTATCTTAATTCACTGTAGTGGTTCAACTTGCGCTTTCATCCAGTTGGCTTCGGGGTATTTTCCTAAACTTCAAAGTGAACGAGGGCTCAGTGAGTACAGGCAGCAGCCCCCGAGACTAATCATTCATTACGTGAAGTATAGGTTTGATCAGACTTCCCCTGTGGGTGAAGTGCTCCATTAACCCTTCATTTTCACATTGTAGCTGTCATTAAAGTCTTTCCGTACTGAAGACAGTCCTTAGCTGGACAGCCTGAGATGAAAGCATTCCGTCCTTTTAGAGGGCTTTGGTCTCCAGGTGGGACTCTCGACGCTGACCCCCTGGAACCGCCACTCCTGCCTCTGATGTCTGATGAACACAGACACTCACTCTGACTAAGGGGACGTGCTGATCTCAGGGACAACTGTGATGACTGATCAAACCATGCATGTCTTTGGCCGCTGGGACTCGTTCCCCTTCACAGAAATAATGAAAACGAAAGCTAGCAAATGACTGGGTGTTTAAGAGACCTAGTCCAGAATTTTACTTTACTTTATTGCTGTTTTGTCACTTCTGCTCCCAAATATGAAAAAACGTCTGCCAGAGACATTCTTAATCCACATTTTGAGTGCCTTGGGAGTTTATGCGAAGCACGTTAATGACTGCGGTACATGTCTGGATTTGGAGCGCATTTTGTTGAGGAGAAAAGCATCGTACACAGCCAGGGAGGCTCAGAGGGGAGCAGCCTAAAGCCCCCTGCTCCCCCTCAACACTGTTACATACCCTCAGCGGTCTTTAATGGAAACCGGCCTGCGCACAGCCATTCATCAAACCAGACAACTTTCACTGCCTTATACAACACTGCTCAAGTGAGGCACACTGTTAGAGTGTTAAGCCTACGTAGACAAATTCATATGCAATCTGTCCACTGTAAACCATATGCCTTAGCTGGTAACAGGATACATAATCGCTCGTTAAAACCTTTTGCCCCATCTTCTGAATATCATCACAGATTTGCCACAGCTTACAGCACTAGCTCATATTCTTGGGGGTTAGTGACACAGGCCGAACGGGACACGTGCAGTGCGTGGTCACTGGTGGGGATGAGTGAGAGTGAGGATACGTGGTGTACCTATGCAGACCGGACAGCATTCCCCCTCCGGAATGTAGACGTTCTCGCAGTCCAGCTTGGCACACTCGGGCTTGGAGCAGAAGGAGATCCCTCCCCGACACTGGCAGAGCCAGCAGGGGTCCATGCGGAACACCTCCCCTTCTGCAAACTCCTTCTCATTGTGCACACACCTGGGTGAAACTAGCCAAGAGAAACGGGCAGGGGGGGTTGAATGATGTTGGGTTATCTGAGCCTGCGCGCACTGCAGTTAACCAAGGAAGTCGTACGTTAGCCATCACTGGAATCAATGCACCACTTCAGGTGAGGATCAGGATGTTTAAATGTGTCCATGCTATAAAACAACCCACTTACACACTCCCCAACGTACACACACAGCAACCAGTTATTGCTGAACTAAACACCTTCAATAAACCCTTCCATTCATAGAATGCAGCCATTCTGCTTAGCAAGAATGAACCGACTTAATATCTAGTGCACACACACGCGCTCCACATTAAAGAGAACAGCGTCTGGAGCCGAGTGCGTACCGCAGACTGGCCGGCTGAAACCCGGCGTCAGTACAGGAAACCTCTGCTATCTCTGAGGCTCTGGCAGCTGGAACAAAAGCTACTGCACTGGGCTCTCGGAGGCCCAGGACGAGCCCGGAATGCTCCCAGCACAGCAGTTAGCGCATGGGGTTTGTGCTCGTCACTGGAACGGATCATTTCCATTTATATGGAGCTCTGTGGCCACAAGCTTCCTCCAAACCCGTGCTAAAGAAATTTCTTCTGATTAAATTCACAAAACCCGCAAGGACTCAAAGGTTCAACAAATGCCAAACAAACCTCAGAGGCGGAGATGGAAAACGAACTGCTTACAAAGACTATGTTAGTTAATGTTAAAATGCTCACTAGCTCCATATTTAATCTGCTGAATCTTAAAGCTGTATGTGCTGAGTTTAAGGCTGATGGTGAAATGAAGGTGACATTTTGGTCCACTTCACTGCTAGACAAAAATTCAATGTTATAAGCCACTGGACCTTTGTGCTTGACACAGCTGATCTGCATCATAAAAGGCTGGGTTAGGCTTCATAAGAGTGGATGGTTTAAATCACCATAACTTATACATCAATGTGAAGGGCAGGATGTACAGTACAACCTGGCCATTTTATGAATTAGATTAATGCGCAAGCATTCTGTGCAAACTTTGCAGCTACAGTACTTTCAAACGTGTGCTCTTGAGCTGTTCATTAACGTCACGTCTGAAATACAGCTACTGTCTTGCCAGGCACAAATATACAGCCAAAAATGGGCACCATTACATAACAGTAGGACAGTAGGTCTTTGGGCTTGACGGATTACAGGATACATGTGAATTACCATAGTCTACTGGTCATAATTCTACAGGTCACATTCTAACAGATGTGACCCCAGTACAAGCCATCAGTGCTCCATGGTAACCACCACATCTGTGGGCCCTAACTCAGCAGAATGGAAATATAGAGCATGACCCAATTCCAACGGGCAGAGTAGGTGGACAAAGCCGCTGCAACACACTGAGAGGACACGCCTCCTTTCTCCTCTCCTCCAATCACCCACGACCTGCTGTCAGGCGTGAGCTGCAGTCGGCGTTGGAGCTCGACCGTGACCATAATGCCACTCGCGAGGGAAAGTCGCATGACCTCCGCTGTGCTTGCGAAAGCCAATGACGACATTGCACCGCAGACGAGTGTATTCCAGGCACACCTGGAGAATCTAATATCCATATCTAAGGGTGAAGGAATTCACAGTGGCGCAAACACTGAGCTAATGCACCAAAGCCAACCCACTTTTGTGGAGGGGAAACTATAAACAAACTATAAACAATTAGCTACATGGGAAGTGAAAGCCCATTAGTGAAAGGGTTCACCGCTTGTCTAGCAAAACAATCTGAGCCAGGAAAGGGTCCAGAACTGAAGAGCACTGTAAACGTCTCAAGCTGACACGGAAAGTTACATCCTCTCTCTAATCATCAGTGTAGGAAAGCATGCATACACTCTCCATTCTACACATTCCACATACTTCAGCTCCCAAACAAGGAATTGTAGAGATATGCCTCATGTCTAATATTCTCCTGCTGTCCTGTTCCTTCTGTCTATACCTATATACTAGTTACAGTGTTATGACATTGTACTGAGCTAAAATAAAATGGCAGCATTAGAGAGTTTGATATCCTAGCCCACCTCATAAAATACCACATGAGCTGTAGTTTAGTGTAGGGCCACAGCTTGTCCTTTCACAAAAATGGTGACCTTTATCTGCAAGAGCTGCGACTTTGTCCTATTAAGGTGTAGTGGCTGTGCTCACTCCCTCACTCACTCACTGTTCCATGCGCAAGAACCTAGCACACCTTACCTAACACACCTAACCCTAACACACCTTACCTAACACACCTAACCCTAACACACCTAACCCTAACACACCTTACCTAACACACCTAACCCTAACACACCTAACCCTAACACACCTTACCTAACACACCTAACCCTAACACACCTAACCCTAACACACCTTACCTAACACACCTAACCCTAACACACCTAACCCTAACACACCTTACCTAACACACCTAACCCTAACACACCTTACCTAACACACCTAACCCTAACACACCTAACCCTAACACACCTTACCTAACACACCTAACCCTAACACACCTTACCTAACACACCTTACCTAACACACCTAACCCTAACACACCTAACCCTAACACACCTTACCTAACACACCTAACCCTAACACACCTAACCCTAACACACCTTACCTAACACACCTAACCCTAACACACCTAACCCTAACACACCTTACCTAACACACCTAACCCTAACACACCTTACCTAACACACCTAACCCTAACACACCTAACCCTAACACACCTTACCTAACACACCTAACCCTAACACACCTTACCTAACACACCTAACCCTAACACACCTAACCCTAACACACCTTACCTAACACACCTAACCCTAACACACCTTACCTAACACACCTAACCCTAACACACCTAACCCTAACACACCTTACCTAACACACCTAACCCTAACACACCTTACCTAACACACCTTACCTAACACACCTAACCCTAACACACCTTACCTAACACACCTTACCTAACACACCTAACCCTAACACACCTTACCTAACACACCTAACCCTAACACACCTAACCCTAACACACCTTACCTAACACACCTAACCCTAACACACCTAACCCTAACACACCTACCCACTCACACGCTCACAGGCTGTCTGTCACAGACCGCAGTCTCTCACTGTCCCACACACACACAGACAGGCGCATGCCCGTACATGCTCCCCTCAGTGAACTGTTGAACTGGCTGCCCTTTCTTCACTTAGATGTGTGTGTATATGTCTGAGCAGACAAGCGAAGCCTTTGACTCCAGTCTCCCAACTCGGAGCGTAACTGGTAGCCTAAGCGCTTTCCCTTGTTAAGTCCATTAGTTCTGGGACACAGCACACATTTACAGCAGGGTCGAGAGGGCAGAACGGCCTGCCCAGAATTTGGGCTGCTGGCAAAATGAGGAATGTTTGACACTAGCACAAAGTTCACAGGGTGAAGACCTCTTCTCTATGTAAAAAAAAAAGTATACATGTGTTGTCTTTTCTTTCCCTGTTACACAGTCTCCCTTGCCCTGTCTGACTTTGTCTCATTTACAGCATCGCTGACACTCTGTCCCTTCCTGTTTCCACCCCTCCCCCTCTACTATGTCTCTCACCTGGACTTTTCCCCCACTCTTGTGATGTTAGCTAGTAATTGACTGTGTATCAGGTCTGGCTATATTACAGCATGAGAGCATCAGCAGTCTGGCAGGTAGGGCTGGAAGATATGGGCCAAAAATAATATCTCAATATTTTTTAGCTGAATGGTGATATACGATATATATCTAAATATTATATTTCCTATAAGGTAATAACAAAAAGGCACTTCAGAGTCAAAGCTACATGTCACAGATGTCACACAGGCACTTTTATTAACACTGAGCTGTAGATGTACATGAGAAATAGCTACAAAAATTAACTGTTGACATATATTAAATAATGCTCCTCAAATAAATTATGTTCTTTTCCTACAGAGATTCACAGCTGTGCTATTAGAATGTAAACAGAAAAGATACAGAGCAAAACTAGCAAAAGGCTGACGTTCTTTAAAAAGCAAGTTTGCAGTGAAGTAGACCAAAGTGCCTCTGTGTCCCAGTCTGTCCCAAAACATAGTGAGCAGTCTACATAGACAGCGTTTTACGTCATAGTGCGCATGCTCCAGATACATAGGCAGGTTAGATGTTAGATGCACCTTAAATATGAGATTACCTTAATCTGGCCAAATTTTTAAATCAGCATCGAATGGGATCCTCAGCCGCTAAGGCAATCCCATGATTCAGTGCAACACAAATGGCAAACTCATTTTCAAATGTGCTCTGCTGTTTCTAGAATATTCAAGAAACATTAAAAAATATATTTCTTAATATAAAACCACATAGCAGTTATTTTACCTTTATCATGAGCAAATGCTAACCCTCTAGTAATCACAGATCACTCAGTAGATGACAGTCAGGAAATATATGACCGTTTACAACTATTACTTATGTCCAGCAGAGACATATCTGCAGCTAAATCAGAGCTAATGCTAATGTTCATACACCGCTTAGCTACTGGGTTAGCTAGGCTAACATGTTACCTTAAACTAATGTCAGCTTGTCAGATTTCCTTGAAAAAAAACGAAAACAAAACAGGTTTGGTGCAGAAGGAAATAGCAATTGGAACATGATGGTTCCAATGTATCTAACTTGGTTGCTTATTATCTACTACACTGAAAAAACACGTATGGAACAAAGTAATTAATGACTATTAATTAATAACCACCTTAGATTGGATACAATTTTGTCTGATTGGATTAAGAGAAATGGATGAAGCAAACATGGCCAACCTCAACACCTGCACACACACCTGCTGCATACCAAGACATAGCTACAGCCTGCATTTACCTAAATGGAAACTGCACCTATAATACAGCATTACCTACTAAAGTGGGCAGAGATGTGTGATGGGCATTTCCTAAGATGACCGCTTACTGTGTATATACATATGTGGCAACATCACTGCATGGTGAAGTTGTGTCTGCGTCATCTCCACTGTTCTTACCTCTCTGGCAGTCATACGTGTGACAGCAGTTCCCAGGAGCCCCGGTGGCCTCGCTGATCAGCACTGCCCTGTGCCCGCTGGGACACTCTGGCTGGGGGGCGCATGCTGCACAGGTGCACTGGTTTGGCAGTGTGGGGCAGCAGCCTGCAGGAGGCGTGTAGGCAGGGCTCGGTACCGAGTCGGGCGGGCAGTCGGGCGTGGGCGGAGTCGGGCACGTCACCCCAGCACACTTCAGCTCCACTGGAGCACAGAGGGGCAGAGAGAGGGGAAGAGAGGGTGAGAGAGGGTAACAGAGGGTGAGAATGAGATGCTGCATGCCAGCTGAAACGCCTTCCACCTGAGTGACTGCAGCAGTGGATCAGGAGAGATCAGGTTGCAGGGTGGCAGGGCTGCTCCTGTCACCAGATCTAACTCCACCCCTCAATGACAGCTTAATGGCTTCCTGTCTAAAGGAGCAGGAGAACACGGATCTGCACCCCAGAGATCCTCACACTTCCTGTTCCTCATCCATGGCAACGCATATTGATTTCAGAAAAACAGCCCTTTGGCCTGTCTGCTTGCCTGCACATTCAGCCACTTGCAACCGTGCCAACCGATCTGTTATTCATACTTTTTTTCTGCTGTATATATATATTTTTAGTCACATTTTTTTTATTGATATCCTGCAGAATTAAGTCCTTCCTTTTTTTTTTTTTTACCTCAGAATCTCTTATTATTTCATCATTTGGCACAGTGCAGAGTGGAGCATCCCCCTCTGCTGAGCGTCTGGGGCCGGCGTCGTCGCACTCAAATCCCTGTGCAGCAGAGTTCGGCTGCTACGGGGTGTACATTGGACTCCATTCAGGAAAAGAAAATTGGTGGATTATTTCTTCCCACACTGTTATTGTGGCAGAACAAAGGCCACCCCACACAGCTTGGATTACACTGCTCTTAGTCCTGGAAACCAGGATTTATTTTGGGTTGGTTGTCTCGGCGGTGCTCTCTAATGTATGCGGTGAAATTGTGGGTATTAGCGCACACAGACAGTGAGAGAGAGAGACGGACAGTCTTACCCTTGAGTTTGTCAGTGGCAGAAGCTTTTTCAGGACACTCTAGTCTAAACATACATAGGGATCCAGAATGAGATAATGCAGATAGCACTTGGTTAGAAGGTCACTGCAAATGTTTCTGGGTGCTTTGGGAATTCTAGCCAATTTACTGCTGTCCAGTTGCCTGTACATTGAGTCTCGGGACTGACACAAGGTGCATGCAGTGTGTGTCTGGGAGAGCTGCCACCATAGTGTTTCACTCCAGTGGCATGCAGAGCTATCAGGTGCTTCAGCAAGCTCTAAGAGAGGAGGCGATGGGACGAGGTGGATGGCTCGGCTTCGACAGAACATAGTTCTGATCCCAGTCCTGTCCCAGCGCGGATCTGGTCGTGCTTGTGGCATGCGCTGGCTTGACACGGTGTGACACTTGTGAGTCGCTTGCTTACACATCCATGAAGAACACCTGTGTCAGCACAGTCAGTGGGCACAGTGTGCTCTATTTACATGACCTATTCTACACAACCCTTGGCATTCTACTAAGCATTTCAGCATATTTACATTTCAGTTTATCACTGCATGAGAGTGGGAGCAGTAACTACCAAAATCACACTCACGTTAAACGCACCTGAAAAGTGGAGTTCATCTAAACAACACTAACATGGCTAATGGCCATGAAAAGTATTGGTGCCAGGTAGCATGACAGCAGTGTTCATGGCCTTACAGAGACAGCAGCATTGTCTGGTTGAGCTGTGTCTTTAAAATGAGAAGGACGTGTAGGATGGGAGTTAAAGCAGGCGACTGATGAGCAGTGAGAACATCAGTAATTATGGTTGCACTTGATGACGCTCGTAGCTCAGAGGAACAGAAACACCACAAAGCTCATAAACAGCTGCCTCGCGAGCCAAGGAACATGAACGTGTTTACAAGCCGAGCCACCGGCATTCTGCGCAGTGCTTGTTGCCCGCCGCTAATCAGGGCAAGGAGAGTGGCCCAGCGGAACTGCTGAAGACGGCTGGCATTGAGGTCTCTTCCAGAGCCCCGTGGCTTCGCTGATGTTCTTCCCGGGCTCTGACCTCACAGCTCCCCTTTACCCAAGCTGCAATCTGACTCCCACTGGGGATGTGCCTCTGCTCTGATATTTATGGGCCTGTAAGAAGATCATGTCTGTTATTCCTCCCCCGCCAGATGGGTATTTCAAAAGCGAAATTCAGTTAAGTCATGATGCTCGGAGCGCAGCCACTTGCCGTGCAGCCATCAGGCCCTGTGTATTTGGATTCGAGATGTGCTCTGGTGGCTGATTAGACACACTTCAAGAGCAATCGACCTCCTGGGCTCTATTTCCAGGTGCTCGTGTCCTGGGTCGAGGTGACACTGCACTAAGTGTCTCCGAATGTAAAAGGCTGCATGGATGTGGCGGGGGGGATGGGGAAGGGGGGAGGAGCGGATGGTTGGGTGGGGCAGAAACTGTGTGGGCATGCGTGTGTTATGAGTCCGGGAAGGGGAATATTTGGACAGGAAATTTGACGGCTGTGATCAGGGCTACAGCAGCTGCTGAATAAACAGTTGAGGAGTGTGAGATATCTGTGCGGCACTGTTTGCCTTAGCTGACTGCGAAACAGCAGGGGCCAGGCACAAAGCTCACATTGATCAAACCTTTTCAATACATACTAACACTGAAAGTTGAAGGGGGGGGGGTGTCTCCCATTAGGGTCGGCTGCAAGCCCCTGTTTAACGGACTTTGGCGCAATTCCTACTCTTCAGTCAAATAAACAGACAGAGGTCTTATGTTGGCCACTTTCTTCAGCCTTCAGGCAATATTCATTCATGGCGGTCGGTTACAAAAATATTTTTATTAGGTAACCTTGCTGGAAAATGTTGGCAACTGGGAAAGGCTTATCAGAGATGTTACGCAATACTTTTTGTCTGTGTGTTTGTGTTATTATGTGCGTGCCTTTAGCATCCATAGTTGATGGTTAATGTTGCATGTGACAGTGATGATAGTGGTTCCTAGTAGTACTTCATTTGACTTTTAGCAGGGTATCCTGTTAGAGGCATAGCAGGAAGAACTGGTAGTGTGATGTGTTTTATAATGCCAATAGCAGATGGATTTCACCACCACTGTCCGTCTGTGTTTCATGGGAGGCCCAGTGATAATTAGCTAGTCAGTGGCTAAGGAAGCTATCTTACAATCACAATGGTGGCTATTCTCCAGTGTTTAGCAAACAAAGGCACAAAAGCCCCATTTGACGTGCTTGATAAATTCAGTCTACCAAAATGGCCCAAATTTTGCAACTGGTGGTTCTAGGCAACACGCTCACACACGCACACACACACACACACACAGAGAAACCCATGAGGACCATGAGAGGTGGGACATGGAAATCGCTTCATTACCGCAAAAGGCGCATTGTAAACAATGCATATATATATCTGGCACCTCCGACACTCATTCATGAAATAAAAGCAGCTTTGTAAACATGTTTTTCCTTTTAGCAGAGGGCACAAGGGCGGTAGTCTTCCTCCTCTCCCTCTTTCTCAGTGCGTGAGGCAGAGGAGGCTGTGTTGACAAGCCGGGGTTTACTCACGGAAAAAAAAGAGGGAGAAAGCCCACAATAGGAGCAGTGTTCAGGGAGCGACTCTGGACGCTAGTCAGCCATGAACAAAGCTGTCTCAGTGCAGCTGCTCTCGCCTGGGCCTTTCGGGCCATGGACCCACGTTTTATATAGTTTGTACTGGCGAAAAACAGAAACACAGAGGTCAGGTACTGGCGTGCGCATTTGGGCAGTCGGTGCACTGGTGGACAGGTGCTGTTTGGGAGGGACCTTCGATAAGGCCTGATAAGTTGTACGGTAATGTCCTCAAGATGTTCTAGAAAGATACAGACTTTATATCTTTGTGTGTGTGTGTGTGTGTGTGTGTGTGTGTGCATAATCAAGTGGGGGGCACTAGACTTTAAGATGTGAGCGGAGTCCTTGAGAAGTGAAGGACAGGGGGACAGGGGACAGGCCACCAGAGTCCTGCAAGACACACAGATCTCATCAGCTCATCACTGGGTCACTTGAAAGATGAAAAGTGTGACATTATACTGGACTAGAGCTGAAGTTTGTGTGTGTGTGTGTGTGTGTGTGTGTGTGCGTGTGTGGCAGTGGGTAAGTGCATCTGCTTGTGCTTAGTCTGCTCTAATCCCAGAAATATTTGGGGATGAAAAGTATACCAGGATATTGGTCTGAGAATGATGTTTGTGTGTGTAGCTGTGGTTAAATGCATCTGCTTATCTTATTCTGTTCTAATCCTAGACCATTTCGGAGTGTATCTTGGCATGCGTGTGAGTGTGTGTGTGCCTGTTTGGGTTCACAGTGGAAAACACACCCTTCCCTTCTTTGTCAGAGACACAGTGTGGCGGTGGGGGACCTGAGCCCTTATCATGCTTGAAGGCCCCGAGCACTGGGCCTTCTAGACTCAAGCACTGGGCCTTCTAGACTAAAGGCCTCTCTGCTGCTCTCCGAGACGTACGCGGCTGGAGCCACACAGCCAAGACACAACACTGAAGGTCCATCCACTGTTCCTTAAGTGTATGACATTCCCAACCTACGCAGAAGCCAGTTTGTGTGTTAAAGCTTTTGAATCCCCGATTTTAGTTTTGCTTTAACTCTGAAAAATATCAAATTTCTATAACCACCACAGGCCGAAGTTGTGGTGATAGCTATCGTAGAATATGATATTACATACATAACCACACTAGCTATCTAAATGCCATCAATTTGTATCACCCCCCCCATTACATTACAGCTATTAAAGAGTTAATGATGAGAATATAAGAGGCACCTCCACCCTCTAAAGCATGAGAACAAGACATAAAGACAAAGAGACAATAAATGAAGATGAATAGCCAGTGTACCCGAAACACACACACACACACACACACACACACACACACACACACACACACACACACACACTATGGCAAGCCCTTCAGCAGACAATCCGGAAAGCCAAGGCTGAACGCCTCGGTGTACTTTTGCCAGGCAGCAGCCGTCTGGAGAGCAACAGACACACCACAAAAGAGGCCAACCATGCAGAACTAATGAAGCGTGTGAGGGGATAGAGAGGGGGAGAGGGAGAGGGAGAGAGACATAGAGAGAGAGAGAGAGAGAGAGAGACAGAGGGGGAGAGAGAGAGACAGAGAGAGAGGGAGGGAGAGAACAAGAGAAAGTTGGAATTCCAGTCTGTGGTAGTGCTGCCGGCTGTGCCAGTTTACAGCATGGCATCGCCATGGTGTCGTTCGAGCACCGCGGCTGTTTCGTACTGGAAAGGCTGCAACACAGCCAGGACTGTAAATCAGTAACATATTGGAAATTATATTCAGACATGATATGCATGCATGCTGGAGTATCATCTTTCTATTCTACAGTGGAATTGTGTACTTTAACCATATGTGCTCTCTACTCAAAGTTAATATACGCAGTATGTGCATAATGTGCATCATGACTTTGACCTAAAGTCGGGCCGCCTCTGTTTCAGGAACTTGGGGTATTGTCACAGGAGCGGGGGATGGAGGTTTTCATACTGCCAAGCCCTATTTTCAGTGCCATGGCTATTGCAAATGCCAAAACACAGGGAAGCCAAGCAAAACCTTCCAAACCATTCTCCCTATTAGTAAACCCTTTAGAAAGATTTAGCTTGACAGTGTAGGAACCGTGCCAGGGAATAAGAGTCGAGAGTGGCCTTCGCCTTCCAGTGGTGTGTGGCAGCACCATAAAGTTACACGGCTGAGATGAAGTACCGCATCTGCTGTGAGAGCGTCGGTTACAAGCTTTGGGTAAAAACCTTGGGTTCCCTCACACCACATGGGCTGCAGTTTCACCAGTAATTGGCCACTAGGTTCCTTAAGTAAATGGGCCAGAACAAGAGGAGGGAGCAACCCAAACGAGTCTCATCCGGACACCCTCGCCTCAGTTTAACTAGCTAAAGGTTAACCAGAACGCTCTAGAAGCTTCTCTCATGAGTGCCATTCTCTCTAGTCTCCTGTCTTTAGCTTCTTTTTAAGTTTGACAGCTCAGTTACATTTGTCCAATATATTAAGTACTAAATACATACTAATACTTACATACTGCTAAACCCTAAATCAGAATGACTTAAAATGTGTCCAGTAAAGACATTAATAATCAAGGTTTTGGGGTTTGGGGGGAGTCTTGGTCTGAAAAAAATGGCTGTGGTAAATCAAACTGACAAAAGTGTGGACTTCATTTCAGGGGCTTGTTGTCTTCCCCCACATCCCATATTCTAAAAGCGGTCTCCCCCTATATGCCCCAGCTGATCACAGGGCTATTAACCTCCTGCCAGCCTCCATGACTCTTGGAGACTGGATTTCATGGTTTAACCACTACTACTTTATCACACTCTGTTATGTCAAACAGAGTAATTTTACTTTAATGTACGGCAAACCATATTTCTGGTGTGGCTATGAGGTGTTTTACATTTGTTAGGTAGTGACAGTGGGAGCCTTGTTTGGATTAATCTCTCTTCAGTAAAACTCCAGGGAAAATCACATTTAATAATGTAATTTGATTACCACACAGCATCCAGGTTAAAACCATTATTTACAATGTTCTCCTTCGATTGGGCCAGCTAGTACAGCCTGACGGGCGAATCTGTTTGGGATTGAGCAGACAGAGGGCCGTGGTTCACCGCCATGACTGCCTGGGCACGTCGTACCCACTAAAACAGCTTAAACGACTGAGGGAGGGGAGTAGAACACAAACGCTGAATTTTTTAAGACTCAATAAATGATCAGGAAGTGCATGTGTATTACTCATTGGAGGCAGCTCAAAAAACATTTGTTTGAAGTGAAGCCAAATTCAATAGCACCTTGGGGCTGTTAAATCCATACGTGCTATTTGTTATCTGTTTAAGGTCTTAGATAATTTTTAGAATCCCCGTTTCTAACTGGAGAATAACATGTGCTTCCACCACTTGTTTATTCATTCAGAAATGCTCAGTATCCATGTGCTCACCATACATCGTGCCTTGGAGAGACAAGTCATAACATGATTCAGTCGGATATGCCAGCCAAACCAGGACCGTGTGTGTGTGTGTCTGTGCGTGTGTGTGTATCTGACCAGAAAAGATACTATGTAAAGCAGATATGAAAGGTGGTGTGCCTACTCTCATAAACAGCATATAAGGCACTGCATAGAAAGAAGCTACGGAGTCACGTTTACCCAGTTTACTGTAAATCATCACTCACAGCTGTTTTCAGTTCACTTCTCGTGTCCAGTGAACACTGAATGACAGACCAATCAACACTTCATACCATCTGATGAGGACATTTGGTTCCTGTAAATGTGTTAATTATGCAATCTAAGTGCTTTGGTGCTGATAGCAAATAGATAGCTACATTTCTGGTTTGTCAAACTCACAAACAAGTTAATCATTACCAGATGTGTGTACACAAACACACGCACACACATATGCAACACACGCGCACACGCACACAGACCAACACACAGCTCTCTGTTCAGTTTAATAGTAGCTGGTCGGAAAGGGGCGTATGTCCCCGAAAACAAAACAGCTATGATGACGGATTTCTCAGATGTCTCTCGTATTTTAAAAGGAGCGCTGATCATGGGAAAGTGCATATTTTGTAATTATGACAGCAGGGTGTAATGATTTGTTCTGCTGCCTTAAAGAGTATGAAAACTCAGATTCCCACAAGCACTCAGAGCCTTATTACATATACTGTTCTTTACAAATATTAAAATACATAGCCAGAGGGGAAACCCTCTCACTGCCCCTCCTTCTCAGTGCTTAATAGGCTAAACATGTCATTGTGGTAGGCTTCCAGTTACATTATGCTCAGCTATGTAACAGGTCAATATCAACAACATTGCTTATAATTAACATTACAGTCAGGGAAAAAATTCTAAAGGCACAAAAATTAATTGGGTGTTGACAGCAGAAAAATGGCCTAGCCATCTAAACTAATGATGCAATCCAGTAAACTGCTCTGCGCAGACATCTCAGGAAAGGCCTGACGTTTGCAAAGCCTCGTCAACACGAATGCGTAACCTGATAGGAAATTTTTCCAGGCCCATGCGTAACACCGTTCACTGATGTGCAATATATCCTGAAGGTACAGGACATACAGTCAGGGTGTGCGCTAAGCTCCAGTAATGCTCCTCAAGGCTAAAGCCAATGAACTGAGCTGCGTCTCAATCCACAGCTTGAGGCTCCATCACATCAAGATTCTCCCCCCCCCCCCCCACAAATGAATGCTGTTTCCTGACCGCATGCAATGCCGCCAACACACACGCATAATCCTGCCAGTAAACACACGCACTACCCGACGTGCCGCTATGTGAACAGGCCTGGTACAGTTTGGACCAGCGTGTGGTTCTTCTGCTAAATTAGCCAGGTCCAGGGCTCGCAGGGCTTTACCCTAATGTTGTACACTCCACTCCAAGGCATGTGATGTGCAGACAGGAGGAACCAACATCCCCACATGGTTTGGCTACCGTTTCTCACACTATTGGCCAGCTAGTCACACTTCTGCCTCGGCTGCCTTGAGGACGCACTAGTGGGCAATTAGTGATTAGTGGGCAGTCGTGATTAGTGCTGTGGTTAAAATCCTAATGTGGTTAGTCAAATGTATGCAAAACATGCTGTAGCACGACGTCTTATTTGGATACATTTTTGCCTCTTTAATCCCCAATGAACACAATTGTATGAACAAGAATCTGATTCTAGATTAGAGGTTTGATGACTATAAGGCCAGGAGAGGCAATAATGGATGAGATCCATCTGGAGCATGAACACACACTTCATCAGCTTCAGTCTTTCATGAGAATAGAATGGCCAAGTGTGGTTCTGCTCATCTCATCAGGGTGTTGGTAACAGACCGTGGCCGGGTTACGTGCTGCTAGCTGGCATTGCCTGAGGCTGGCGCAAGTGAACTGGGACTGGCAGCTGTGGGAGGCAAACTGGCAGCCACTGGCAGTCAGGTTACAGCCAGAGGAGGTGCATACTGGGTGGGAGGTGCATGCTGGGTAGGAGGTGCATGCTGGGTGGCTGATGCATGCTGGGTGGGAGGTGCATGCTGGGTGGGAGGCAGCCCCAGGCCTCTCCCCGTGCCTGGATCTGCTCTCCCGCTCCCTCCGCAGGGCCCCTGAGAGAGTGGCGAAACAGACACAGAGAGAAAAAAGGGGACAGAGAGACAGAGAGGAAGAAAGACAGAGAGCAAAGCAGAGGCAGGGGATGTTCACGAACGTAGGCGTCGAACAGATGGATGAACTCCTTTGTCCTTGGAGGGGTCGATCTCTTTCAGATCCACTGCTCTGCAGTCTACATCATGACCTAGCACATCTGCCCTTTACATTTCCAGTCCACGGTAAGCTGGATGAGGCATGCTAGGATAAGGCTGCAAGCAGACTGGGCAGCAGGGCAGGAGGAGCAGGACTGATCAATGGTGTAAATCTCCACCCACACTCTCCAGCACCACTGCTGATGGCCACACACCCAGTCAGCATCCGCCCTCCAGTCTCCCACTGTAGCAGAGCTGCACCACCCCACCTGTTTTGGAGGCATGGGCACACTCCTCTCTGCTGGGGAAGCTGAAGGAGGCAGAGCAAGAGTGTGTGGCCACGCACACAAACTCTCCGGCCACGTGCTCACACCCGGTCGGAGAGTGTGTGGCCACGCACACACACTCTCCGGCCACGTGCTCACACCCGGTCACCAGCGGGCACTGCTCATCTGTCTCCCCAGAGTCAGCACCGTCCGTGACCCCTGTGGAAAAAGACAACGGCGTTGCCATGGAGCTTGCAATCATTCCACTGCTCTCGGCGTGGCACCTGTCTGTGTGATGTGTTCGCATTCACTCTGTAGTTCAGGGGCTCCACTGGGCTGTGTTCAGTTTAGTTCAACTCCTGCAGTCGCCATGACCTGGGAGGGTGTGGGAGGGTACTGGGATCCCTAAGGATGATGAAATTAGCCTGCAGGATAACAGGAAATGGGCTGACATTGGGTAACAGGAAGTGGGCCGACACTGGGTAACAGGAAGTGGGCTGACATTGGGTAACAGGAAGTGGGTGGACATAACGAGCAGCGCATGTGTAGCGCATGTGTAAAGCCCTCCGCTATGATGCGTGACAATTTAGGAAACGTATCAAAAGTATATATAGGCTTTTCTCACTAATTGCTCACCCAATTGCAATGTAAATATTGTGAAAAGTAAAATGTCTAGTTATGTTGGTCACGAGCTCCAGAATATTTCCACAACTGATAAAATGACACTTCTTCCACTTATAAGCACAATTTCTATTCAATCTTAAAAACCAGATGTACATAGTTATAACACATGGCATAGTAAGTCAGTATTGTGTTACAAGCCATGTTGTTCCACATCTTGTGATTGGTGGAATACTGACCCCACCAAACCCCACCTTTCAGGTTTTGTCCAGTGCAGACACATTAGCACTCTCCCCTTGACAAACACTGCAATGAGCAAACCGTTTATTTGGTGTTTCTAAGTGCTGCCTAAATCAGGCTGTGATTTTGCAGTTCTATTTTGATTATATGTTATCAAAGATTTTGTCCCATGCAAACAATGTAGTGGAAAGAGAACTGTGTAGTGAAGAGAACTGATCTTGAGAGGAATGATCCTGAGAGGAATGTTCCTAAATGTTCCTGAAGAGAAATTATCCTGAGAGGAATGTTGAGATTCCTCTCAGGAAATTATCCTGAGAGGTCAAATGCAGGTGACATGCATACACTTTACGTTCTAGAAGTATGTTTGTACATTTCTTAAATGCAATAACTAATAATTAACAGTAACGATAATGAATAAGTAACATACTATGTACATTTTAATTGCTGTATCAAAAGTCCATGCTTGATAGAAAAGCTCTAAAAATAGATTTGAATCGCTAAAAGGTTTAAATAAATAATTTTTTTTATTGTTTTGTGGTCCAGTGAACCAATGAAATGCTTGATACACAATTGCGTAAACCTACTACTGACAGCTGCCTTCTTTCACTTTCACTTCATTCAGCCTTCCTTCGTAAGTAAGGGTCTTATGGTCTATCACTCTTAATACCTATCCACATCCACCTGCTCTCTTCCTTTCCTTCTTCCAGTGTCCCCGCACTGAGGAAGGACTCCATAGACAGCCAGGGTCATTCCTGCATACAAATAAACAGACGATAGCCCCTCTCCTCTCATCTCCTCTCCTAAGGCATGGCTCTCAAAACCCGCATCAAACAACACAAAAGAGCCCAACCACATGGCACCAGAACAAGAACATCAACTGATGGAACATCTCTGAGACCCTCTGGGAGCCGCAGATCTAAGAACAGCCAGTATAAGGCCCCAAGGCCTTTCAACGTTTGAGAGGTATAGCAGAACTGTTTGTTAAAGAGGTGGTTATATCTACAACAAAAAAAACAGAATAGGCTACACAGTGGGCCTTCATGCTCATTTGGGTGAACAAAACCAAACTCATTTTTATTCATTCAGAAATCTTATATCCAGGTCTTTCATTAAGGCGTGGGTCAGCTGACAGCAGCTGATTTGTTCTGAAGTGTTGAAGTTATTAGTGGAAAACGTGTGCACGTGGAAACACAGTAATTCGCAAGGGAGCTAAGGCCAAAGACTTTTGGACACTCTTGCAATGCCCTAGAGTTTCACTCTTCCAGTAAGCATGAGCGATAGGGAAGCCACAGCTGTTTAGGGGCGGGGCCTTTACACTTCTGGCTGTAGGACGTTCGGCGATCAGACAGACACATGTCTATTGAGCAGCAGCCCACGGCTCTCTTCAGACATACACACTGGCAGGGAGAGACAAGTGAGCCTTTCACCCTCGCCGCTGGCCAGTCGAGGCAGAATTTTCCCTCTTATTTCCTGTCACCTCAAAATGATCTGCACCCCCAGCGTTTTTTTTTTCCATCCGGACATTTCCTGTGAGGATATTTTCATTTTTTCACACAGCCCTCTGGACGGGTTTGTACAGCAGGGTGGCCACAATGACAGAGTTGTTCAATAGTTGCCTAGGCTTAGTCGTCTGCTTAGTTGTCTGGCTGATAGTATAACTAAAGAGGAAGCCTTTGAAACATTAGATAATGCTGGACTACAAAGACCTGAACAGGCACTTCCCCACAAGCCTGAGAAAGAAGTGGACACTTCATTCCTTCCAAGACCCTTGAAAGAGATGATGGGGAGATATGCACTGAAGTAAGACTTGAACTTGCTGGCTGGTCTAGGCCATTCTAATAAGAACAGTTGTTATTTAGAGATAATATTTATGTTACTTAATTAGTGTATATGGCACTTAGAGTATCATGTAGATATGAAGAAGACATAGGATCTTCACTGCATTCATTTGCAAACCTATGTTTTGTTAAATGAATCTATATAGATCCAGTGATAAAAATACCACGTCTATGATGACACTAGGTCACGACTGTAAGTGAATGGAAAATAAATGGTTAAAATACACCAACAAGCTAGACTGGTAAATTGTTCAAAAGTCAACAAGAGTCTGCAAATGAAGACAACATGTAAAAATGCAAGACATCATCCTCCTAATTTATGCTCCTTTTATTTTCAGATCTTCATTAGTCTGGTCTATTCATCAACAGAATAGAAATGACTTCATTTATTTAAATAGCTGAGATGAGAGGAGTAATTAATGGATCCTATCATACATAACGGATTAGCATGATGATGCTTCAGTTGCTTGCAATCAGACACTGGATGTTGATTAATACACTTCATCAGGCTTTCCTCAGGAAGCTGTAAGTTCCTAAAGTCCTAATGTCACCTGTATATTCTTGAGTCAAAGGTTATTTCCTGCGACCCCCCCCTCCACACACACACACACATGTACACAAACAAACACACCACATGCGCACACACACACACACACACACACACTCACACAGTGACCACCCACAAAAAGCCTCTGGCCAAGAGTCAGTAAAGCCGCAATTCAAATCAAGTGGACATATTTTCACTGAAACCCTTGACTAAGAAAACCTAATCACTGGCAAACTGAGAACTTACTGCCTCTCATGACTGAAGGAAAGAGATTGTGAATGACAATGAGTGAGAAAGAGAGAGAGAAAGAGAGAGGGATGGAGAAAAAAGAGCAAAAGAGTATGTAGGCAAAAGTGTAGTGGATAAGAGCGTCTGCGAAATGCCGTAAATGTAAATGTAAATGTAAAATGTTGACTACCATACAGTGCCATGGGCAACCCTATCAACTTGAAGCTCATTTCAGCTCAATCACAGAGGCCATTAACTCTTTGACAAAACAAGTCAAACAGCTAATTTGCCACGGGCAGCAACAGGTCCAAAGAGGTCACCAGGAGGTCAGGATTAACCTCCACCCCTCCACTTCTAAATAGGATGCAATCAAGGACACTGTCCCCAGAGACAACCAAGAACAAGAGACACCCACCCCTACCGCACTCCCTCCAAGGCCTCTCAGAATGATGTCGAGGCAGGGATAAAGAGCTCCGGAACTTTCTGGGAGGCTCACCTCTGCTTATTCTCACTATTTAATGGCGGAGTCCTGAGCAATCCACATGTTTAGGTCAGGATAAAGTCCAGACCAAGGCTGGCATTTTGGAGTCTCGAACCAAACTCCTACAGCCTAACGAAAAGTGGGCTGTGCCACAATGCTATTGCTATCACATCAACAAGTACCATTTTAATATTTCTAAAGTTCTGTCCCTGACTTATAATTAAAACTACTTAACTGTGCCAAAATATAGCGTAACAATTGTCAGCACCACGTGTTTCAATATTTAATAGTCAAAATATACTGGGTATGCAAGTCATGTATTTTTAGGGTTTGTTGTAATTTAGGGGATCACTATAGATCGACCCAACTATAATGATTTGAGCAGTGCTGCCAGAGCGTTGACCAAACTGTATAAACGCGTCCAGACATCGCGGAACATCGCGGCCTGACAGTTAACGTCTAGTTAACCTGGATACAAAACAGCGTAGACACTGCGCTCTCAACGGAATCATGAAGTCACTTGGCACAGATCGGTGCTTAACGAGCCAAGACGAAGGCATCGTTACGCCATGCTGAGTCAGCTACTCCATTTAAGACACTTTCAAGTACAACTCATCAAAATCAAAAATGGTTGCTGCGTTTTTTATTGGTTTTTATTTTAATGCTTTTAACATTAACACTCACAAACATCGCCATGTGACATTACATTTCTTATCTTTTACACTCACCTTTGCATACTCCTATCTCGGGGATGGATACCACACCTGTCCGGTTGACGGCAGCGCAGGTGAGTCCCAAACCACAATAGCCGAGTGTCCAGTCTTGGCCACCGCAAAACTCTAGTTCGATCCGCGTGCATTGATCGCAGCATCCGCATGGATCTCTGGCCAGTACGCGCCCGTCCTCGCAGGATTGTGGGGCAACATTCGTGCATGACCGGCGTGCACACGGCGTGCATTCGTAAGCCACAAGCACTCGCAAAAAAACGGAGAAATTTAAAAAGGCGAACAGCCACTTGCTGTTCATACTTATGCGCGCGCAGGTACCGCTAAGATAAAGGGATACAATTCTTACCCAAGTCCCTTTAAAAGAAGTGGAGTACAGGATCCCCTACTTCTTTTAAGTTTCTCTTGAAATTCTTAGTTTTCCACCACAGCGTTTCCAAGTTAAACACGAACTGAAAAATAGATCTCTATGGAAAAAGATTAAACAAGATGCTAGATACACGTTTTGCTGTTCCAGACTCTGCAGCGGCATTAGAATCCTTTTTGAAATGATTCAACGTCTCCTTCTAAAGTTTGTGCAATGTTTTTAAAATGTTCGCAAAAGTTGTGCCCCTTCGCCAATCTAAATAAGCACCAAATCGAGATGCTGGAGCGGACCACGCGACAGTCTGCACAACACGGGGATGCAATCTGAAACTCACACTGACATTACAGGGGTATAGAAATTGGAGGCGCCCCCTCCTCTTGACTGACGTGTTCTCCATCCATTTACAAGTGGCGAAGAGAGGGCGTTTTTAGGCCAGTAACCGGAGGTGGGTGCGCAAAGACTAGTTAATTTATTTGATTGCGCAATCCAGTTTCTTTCATTTCATAAATAAACCGTTTGAACTAATCGGATTATTAATATATTTACTTTAACTACCAACAGAACCACCAAATAGAACCTTTAGATCCAGAAAATCAGTTTCCATTTCTCATCCAGAAAATGAAAACAAATTTGTCTTTGATCTGGTTGTAATAGAACTTTATATCTGTCAGAGGAATCACTTTGTAGTCTTCCATATTGTAGTAATAATCTTCCAGATTGTAGCAGTAATCTTCCAGATTATAGTTGCAGCTATCCAGATTTCGTCATTCTGAACTGACATGCTGTATTTCCCAGAACTGGTGTTGTTTCACAGAATTTTCTATAATTCTGACTAGACTATAATCTGAACAGAACTTCATCGGTGGAGATCTCAAAAACAATTTTTGAAAAGAGGGCTATGAGGAGTTTTTTCAATCTCCACATACAAAAAAAACATTTGTTACATGCTATTTGCATCAACTAGAAAATGATTTAACACATGATTTTGTAGTTGATCCAAATTATTGTCAAATTATTGTTAACAGACATTTTTTTGAAATGTCATCATGGCCATGGATGTTGTAATGTTTGTTTAATTAGTTTAATTTAGAGAGCTATGATTTTCCTTTATGTTGTGCAGATTTCATTGTAGAGCCTGTGCATCTGTGTCTGTGTGTGTGTGTGGTATATGGGTTGAATGGTATTGGTTAACAGATGGCTGAATTGTAACCACTGCAACTGATGTGTGTTTTGAGTTTGTTTGCAGGTTCCACGTGGAAAGGACAGGCTGCTCTAGAACAATGAGTGAGTAAACCAGGTGTTAAGGGCTTTTGAGGTGTGTCAATAATTACCTGCTTATTCACAGAAGGTACAGACCTCTGCTTGATCTGTAAATGACTGACTTGTATTATATTTGAAAATATATGTTTATTGTTTTTCTTGTTTATCTTTCTAAGTATTGTAGCTGCTGACATTACAGTTCCATGTATGGCCCTGATTACAGTCTTTACAGAGTGAGGCCCTATGTGCATCAAATGACTGCAGTAAATCAAGGATACCAAACTACAGTTCATCATACCATCATTTACTGCTTCCTTGACTTTGAATTGGATAGTACCAGGTTCACTGACATTTTGGTCCCGTTTGTGTAACTCATCTGAGGTATAATGAGCGTCCTGGTGCTGCCCCTCTGCCTGGACTGCCTCTGGGCACAAGGACAGCAAGGCTCACTGAGCCACAGGGAGTGAACTTTTACCTGACGGATTCTCCGTTCTACTGCGCTGGATTTGGCTCTGCCTTTTGTTCACATTTTCTCAGCTAGCCGTGGAGCAAATGATTTCACTGATATTCAGAATCATAACATCATTCCCTTTCAGCAACATCTGTGGTCTATCACAACCCAAAACGAACACAATATTTCAAAGGCCTGAACAACACCAGCGCTCCAGACACCCGCCCTCTTTTCATCTCTGTATTTTGTTGTACATCTCTGTTTCCATTCACATGACCTCAAATACTCACTGGGAGGCCTTGGCTTATAGCTAAAAAATTATCAAATTGGTTTCACTCAGTATACTACACGAATAGTCCTGGAAGTTCCTTAGTGACAACTGTACACACGGCCAAACCGTAACCCAAGCTGGACACCGTTGCAAGGCCATGTGACCAGCTTAGTAGGAGTTCTGCCTATGATGCGCCTGTGTCATAAAGCCCCTGCAGGTGGTGCCTCTCAGATAACGCCCTCTGAGCTGCAAAGCCAGCCTGCCCAATACCACGGCAGCGGGTCAGCAGAGGAGAGCCCCGCTCATGAGTTTGCTCTTTTCACGTGCAGCCTGCTGGACTGTTTCGAGGTGCAGCCGTTACACACAGCCTCACGTTTCCCTCCTCCAGCTCCTCCCATTCACTTCAAATCAGATATTGTAGAGCGAAGGTTACAGAATACATTTAAATGGGACAACAGCATTCGTTATGTGTCTGTGGGGTTTTATTCTTTGACATGAGAGATCAGTGGGCTGAGATTAGAGTAAGGTTAACAAAGTGCGACAACCTTTGCTCCCGTTACAGTCAGTTCTGACTGTCATGACCAAAACCAAGCGAATGGGACCTCTGGATGATTAGGAGAAAACCCCACTCATTTCACCTAGCTGTGCTGTTAATTGGGCCGTTCAAGTCTTGACACGTGCGCCTAGTCACTCCACAGTGATGCTGTCTGGGTTTATGGGCATTCGTTTTGCCAAAGGCAATGTCTGGGAGAATGAAGGGCTCACAGTTTCCTGAGGCATCTGTGCCTGATAGAGGGGAGGAGGGTTGAAGAGGGTGGTGCAACATAAGAGATGCACCATGCAAGGGCATCGGCATGCCATTGTGGTGGTTTGTCCATGAATAAGCAGAGTACAGACAAAAAGGACATTGGCACTGAGTAGAAGAAGAGCTGCAAGGAGTCCTGGCTGTGCTGCAAGACTCTGCAAGAGGTCTGGTCTGCCCTTTCACCTCTGACCCCTCTGACCCTGAGGTGTTAACACTGCCCCAGATATAATCCGTAGACAGTTCTCTAGAGGGTGAGTCTTAGTGGGTCTTAAATCACGTATGTCTGTGTGTGCGTGCATTTATGTAAGTGTCTGCATGTGCATCTGTGCGTGTGTGTGTGTGTGTGTGTGCTGCGGTGAGGAAGCCTCTCTCGTTTAGTGTGATAGTTGAAGTCTTTGCATAGTCAGGTGTCATGGAGGCGTATTGGAATGGGTCTGGGGGTTGACTGATGGTTTTGAGAGGCTGCCAGTGTTCTTGCTGGAGTCTTCGAAGTGAAACTGGTCATGATATGAGCTGAGTGCCATGGGGATTGGACATTCTCTACAGCACCACCCTTTTGTCAAGTGTCCTAACTGCTCCTGAGGCTTAACCTAACGAGTGCCTTCACCTCTGGCTCAAATGTGCTAAGCTTATCTCAACTGCTCTCCAATCCCGTCTCAAACTATGGCAAGCATACAGACAGCTTAAAAACTCCACTTACTCTTAAGTTATAAATGGCAGTGAAATGTTGTTGCTGACTACTGGTTGTGTTGTAAATAGCCAGGCAGCCCCTAAGTGCATTGGTTTGGGCATGAACAGAACAGGGCTCATTCATCAAAGGTCCTTTAATTTAACCTGAGAGAAAACTGTGAATGAACAAAATGTTTGGCTCTTTTGATGCCTTTATAATGGCAATGAGAGAAGAATGACACAGGGAGAAATTCCCATGATCTACTGAGTATAATGAGGTAACACCAAACATGTGTTTCCTAATCCATTCCATGATTTATCACCCTCTAAGATTTGATATACTTTCACTTTTAACATACTTCACATACACCCCTTCCCACTGCAGTTTTGCCAAAGATAAGAATAAAAAAAAGTCGCATAGTATCTCTCTCACACACTAGGCTCGTATTTTATTTTGTCTTGGCCAAATATCATAACATATTGTTACCATTTTCTCTTCATGATAAATGGTAGGGCTTTTCCACATGGCTCTCCAACAAACCTATGTCACCTGTGATGGGTATGTGGTGGGGTTGGGCTGGCCAGGGTGCTGTTAAACCTCGTGTGAACCCTGACTGACGGGGGCAGTTTTCAAGGTTGCAGAGGCGGAAGGAGCAGTGCTCTGCCAGGGCTTCTTGGACCCAGGGCTTGCTGGAACTGAACGTCACTCCTGTCCCAACAGCAGACAGCATGGAACCGCATGAATGAAGCTGGACCTGGGAGGTTTGGAAAGAACAGAGAGACTCGTCCAACTGGGCCTGTCCCATCCATGGCACGCGGCATCTCACCTCCAGCTACGCTAGGACAGCTTTACTAGCTGTAAATTGTAGTCGAGCATCAGGTACTTTCACAGCGGTCACAGCAAAGCACACAGTGCATAAATCACTGTTATCTATGGTAACAGGGGGCTGTTATTTCCTGTTAGAAGAGAAATTTTCAGTTGGTGGGAGGTCACGGGGGACCTGGGTGAAAATAAACCTGACAAAGTTAAAGGTCAAAGTCATTTTACAAATATGTTTCCTAGCAAACCATTGACAACCTTGAACCTGGTTTCTTATATTAGCACATCAAATTTATAACTATGTGTACATACCTGAAAGCTGACACTTGTCTCTGGCTGGACATTGTTATGTTGTTACATCAAAGAACCAGGATGGAGGTCAAAATGGAACAGGTCTGCCTCCTCCTCTAGAGGAACTTTGGAGTACGTATTCTGGATTTCACATTTACACAGTTACAATTCATTTTTATTGCACTTTTGCTGTGCATTTCAGATATTCATGGCATACAATTCACATCAGTAGTGTGTGTGTATATTTATCTATCTATATATATACTGTATATATATATATATATATATATATATATATATACATCCACTGTAAGACAAATCATTTACAAATGGAGGGCACTGAGCAGGATTAAGCAACTCTGCGGATGGCCATCAAAACTTACACCAAGAAGCACCAGAAAAATAACAATTCAGGTTTAGACCAACCCACACATGACACCTCCAGAGAGTTGCAGACCTCTCTGGCAGCATCTGGGATAAATATACACGTGTACAATTGGGCGAAAAATCAATAGACATGGTATTCATGGGAGAGTTGCTAGAAGGAAACCTCTGCTCTCAAGAAAGAACAAAGTCAACTGTTTAATTAAACTTTGCCGGGGAGCACTTGGATAAACCAGAAGCTTTATGAAGTCCATTCTCTGGACAGTTGAGTCCAAAATTTAATTATTCAGCCATGATCACAGGCGCCATGTTTGGAGAACAGTCAACACTGCATATAAAGAGAAGAACCTCCTCCCAACATTGAAGCATGGTGGTGGAAATGTGAAGATCTGGGCCTACGTTTCTTCATATTATCCAGACCTGTCAACAAATTCTTGACCAGAATCTCCTGCCATCAGTCAGGGAGTTGAAGCTGGGACAGAAATGTATTATGCAACAAGTCAATGATGGCTAATGGCTTAAGAGAAAGAAGATTTGCACTGTGGATTGGCCCAGTCAAAGTCTGGACCTCAATCCCATGGAAATGCTGTGATCTAAAGGTGGTACATGCCAAATGTCTCTCCAACCTCTCTCAACTGGTGGAGAGGAGTGGGCAAAAATCCCCAAAAGCAGCTCTTTTGTAGTTACAGAAGATATTTGATTGTAGTAACGGCTGCAAAAGGAGGTGCCACAAGATACTAACTAAAAGAGTTCACATACTTTTGCACTTGGCAAATTTTCTTTCAGATTTCTCAGAAATAACTTTTGTTGAATAAATAATGAATATATATATATATATATATATATATATATATATATATATATATATATAACAGAACACAGCAACCCTCTCACAATCTGTAAATCTTCAGTCAGTGACACAAATTCCAAAGTGAACTGAACTGGAACTTCAAAAGAACCTACTGTGGCCCACTGCCTTCAGCCACACCTGCCCCTGACACTAAGCCTTTAACGGCTGATTGGTATCAGTGCCTCTGTCACATGTGGCCACCACCACCGCCAGTATTTCCACATACAACCAGGGCAGGCGCTGGCAGCAGGCATCACTTTCCGTGCAAGCGATTGGTAAAGTCTGCACCATGGGGTCAGTTTTCCATGTCCCAGTGAAGGAGAAACCACCTGCGGGGAGGCTACAGCATTTACGGCTAAGCTCCCATCTGGTTCTGGAATGTCAATCTTCCCCATTTCGGAGGGCAGTAAAAATCCGCCTCAGTAATTACAGTGTTGTCAACTCAGACCTAAAGGTGAAATAACCAGGTTGGCTGGGCACAGAGCAGTCTAGGCATAAGGGGTGTGAGACAGACTGGTGTCGGAGGCTTGGGAGGACAAGCACAGGGCATGAGGAGAAGTATGTGGACATTGGCTTTTGTCTAAAATGTTGTATTATGTGTACTTGAGTTTCTCCTTTTGTTTCTTTCCTTTTGTGTGTATGTGTGTGTGTGTGGGAGGGGGGGTTGATTTTTCCAAACAGTGATGTCAGTAGCCTCTATCAGTTTGCTGTGGTGCTGTATTTCAGCAGCAGGGAGAAAGTGGAAAGGCTGATGTCAGAGGACTGTGCCGAATAAGAAAGCATGTGATGTGCTCTAGTGGGGACCACATGGAGAGGGGGAAGAGAAACAGGGGGAACACACGCATGTGGCAGTTCTGACATCAGAAAGGTTAAAGCAGAAGAAGAAAACCTGATCTCTCGAGTTGAGCAATTTGACCAAGCAGGTTATACATAGGCTATGTAAAATATATTTTCTGTAAAGACTATAATCAGGTAAAATCCAATATATTCCTCTTTAAGTGTTGGTACTTTGGTTATGTGTATTTACAAAGGCATTCCGTATAATAAGAGTAACCGAAACAAAGCGATATTCACGATCACGATATTTCTGTTCCACTGTTGCACGCGGAGCAGTCACTTGCATTATAGTGAGCATAATAAGCTCACATTCTGGGAACGGGGCTCCCTCTGCTGGCCTCTGAGATACTGCAACGAGGAGTACAAGCACCAGCGAGACACGAACGCCGTTACCCAGCGTCGATGCGCTTGATCCAAACGCAGAAAACACGTCCGTGAGTTTGTTTAATTAAAACTAACAATGTTAATTCGCGTATGAACAGACACAAATGAACACTAAGTCTGAATTAAACTCTGGGGGATTTAACATGTGGGCCTACTGTGAATTCACGACAAGTTTTACATAGTATACAATTTTTCGTTTTGCTCATGTGAATCAGTTTAGATCATTCCGCTACATTCAGTTACGCTGTTCAACGTCCTTGGCCCTTTAAAGCGCCTCACGCTGACGCCTTCAATGTGACATGCTTAATAACAATAAAACAAACAGGTGTGGAGAACATACCGGGGTCACGTGAGAGAACAACAGGACTAGTTACTGAAAATATATTTGATTTCGAAATACGAAACAGCCTTAGTTTAGCAGGCGATGTGTGTTTTATGGGCTGGTCCGGGCATTTTCAGACAACGTCTCTACCTGTGGAGTTAATTCAGGGGGACTCGTTTACAGGTTAATTTCCCGACACCTCTGACACACTCGTGTAATCACTGAGCTCCAGACTGAGCTGTGGACTATAGTCTGGACAGGTTCCTGCTGTCATGAGTTCCACGGTACGGATCCAGCAGTTTCACTGCAGAACTGAGCAAATTTGCAGAACTGTGAACTGCTTGAGAATTCACGCCTCGTGTTACCAAGTATGATCGTATTAGGTGTGTGTGTTCACATGCGTATGTATACACGTGTTTGAGAATGCATGTGTGAGAATGTAGCCAAAAATGTTGTTCTCTGCTCACAAAGGGGTGTGTGCATGTGCACGAGCGCCTAAGGTTTCCTGTTTTTCCCCCCGCTTAAATGCCAGCAAACAATGCTCGGAAAGCAGCGTTGGTCTCTGTCTAGACACACGTCTTCCAGCCTAGGTCTGGCGTGTTTAATATCGCTCTAGAAATTTGTAAATACTCGCTACTGTAGTTGGCAAAAATGTCCCTCTGCGGTCAGACATGAGACTGAGAAAATCTATTCGCAACCCTAACATGAAGACAACAGCCGAACCAAATTCTGGCCCAGATCGCTGATAGTACGCCGGGGCGCCATGTTGCTGCTGTCGTTAGAATCGAGCGCTTCGTTTCATCAATACTAATGATTTTAGTTTAATATCTAGATATTCTCCTTTCCGTGTAGGACCTCATAAGGTTTTATGTACTGCTGTGTGTTATTTCATCTGTATTGTTACTTCACTGAGCACTGGGAAAAAATTGAATTAAATAAAATAAACCTGACTGCGGTATCATAACATAACCAGGAGGGGGCAGAGTGAGACAGAATTACAAAGTTTAACCAACTGCTGTCTGTAAAGAAACCCTTGACCCAACTCCATATTGTTATTGGGAGAGGGGCTTGTCATAAGCTAACGCATTCAACACATTTAATCTACTGAGGTTTCTTGGTACATTAATGGACTGACGTGGATTTTTGTGGTCTGCTTCTGTCTAGATCTGAAATTAAAGTCTCCATCCCCTTAACCAGTATGGAAGAATTGCCATGACACTGCAAATGTTTCCAAACAAGCTTTTACCAGTAATCACAGAAACCAAAACCTGACAAGCTCCTACAACATTTTTTGAAGAGTACAGTATCTGCTACTTACATAATAGCATAATGTCAAGTGGAATTGGACGGCTCTTTAATTACAGTTGAAATGCTGTCTCTGTACTGATCTCTTGATTCAGCCATGAAGCTAATTTGATTTGGGCTGCTGGCGAGGTCTGCATAGCTGTTATGACAGAGGGTTTGGCACCAAGCTGGTTTGCTTCTTAATGAGGAGATGACTGAGGTTGTTTGGCTTCAGTAGCATTAGGAGCCTCTGGTTCTTCTTGAGGAGGGTGGATTCCAACAGGCTGGGAGTGATTCACCTCACTGTCCAGGTTGCCTGCAGAGGCTGTGCTAGAAGCAGTCTTCGCCTCACCACTAATCTGAAACAAGCTCTGAAAAACTGTCTTAAGTGTAATTATGGAGTCACAGAAGTTTTGTGCCGAGGCACGAAACCTGTTACTCCCGTTTTGCAAAACGTGACAAGTTCTATTTCAGTCTGATTCAATTCAAGTTTGATTGTTCAGTCAGAAATACTACTGCTCTGAATGGACTTTAAGAAAACAAGCTTCCTCACTCCCACTGTACCTCTACAAACAGTCTGCATTATCCAGACAACGATGCTCACAGCTGCATCTTAAAACTACTAAGGAGATGTAGATGATGAAGAGTTGCCTTCCATTGTTTCACATGGCATGTCTTGACAAAACAGGCCCTCTTCCTGGTCCCTGTGTTGGAAAGTACCTCACCAGGTCAGGGGGATTTAAGGTGAATAGTTAGCTAGAAGGCAAGTGTTCTGTGGAACAGTGATCTCCAGTACAGGATCATGGATGGTGAAGAAATTATTCCAGGCATTGATCATCTCAATGAGTGGCTGTAGATCGTGTCTGGAACTAAACTCTGTACTAAAGTTGCTCTCCAGGAGTTGGGCTGCAACCTCAAGCAAACAACATGGTGTGATAGGGCAGCTGAGGTTTTCATTCCTCCAGCTGTTATGTACAGGCCAAAGTACAAGACCAGCAAAAGATAAATGCTAAATGCGAAATGCCCGCCACATTCGTTCTTTGGGTAATCAAGCAAGCATGTGTGTTTCCAGCAGTCCAGTCTCCGAAGGCATGCTGTGCTAATGATAGCGCATACTGGCTGACTGAAATCTGGCCACCTGTGAGTGGGAACTGTGAGATTGGATCTTCAGCCTATGCGGAGCTGTGAAGTGTCCATTTTGCTCCACCAAGGCAAAGTCCATGAATCTAGTTCTGAACTTTTCTATCTCTGTAATATTCAGTGTTTGGGATCGATGGATGGGCCATTAAGCCCAGGTAACTGCTGTTTCATTCAGTGCCTCTCCCAGGCAATTGCAGGGTATGATTTATCATAAAAACAACCACAGCGTGTAAATTCTGGCACTAGGTGTGTAGACTTACATGGCCCCTTGCACACAGTATGCATAGATTTAAGCATACACACACCCACGTGTACACACACACACTCACACCCATGTGCACACACACACACACACACACACACACAATCCTGCTATTTTCTTTCCCCTTCACACAATGAGCAGAATTCTCCCAGTGAGTGGGCTCAGGTTTCACTCCACCTCGGGCTCTCCGGTGCTTCCACAGACGGGGGGGGGGGGTATGGAGGGAGTGCAGAGGAGACACAGACACACAATAACAATCTGTTTCCTGACGTGTCGAGGCCCGTCCGCTAATCTGCTGCACCTGCTTCTAAAGGCTGAGATTGACATGACTCACGTCCTCCAAGAGCCAGTGGCATCTGCGCTCAGGTCAAATATAGCTGGATCTGAGCCAGCTTTGTACTGCACTGATGTCCTCAGCCCAGTTGAGATAACACGCGCGCACACACACACACATACACGCACACCTGCACTGTTGCAACCCGAGCAAACACACACACACACACACACACACTGTCACATGTCCCTGTGTGTTTGCAACTTGAGTAAACACACACACACACACACACTGCCAAGGCCCTACAGTAGACATGCATTCACCCAGCCACCTCCTGAATTTGACACTGTTCTAAGACTAACCCTACTCTAATACTGCGCCGTATTTAAGAAACATGAGCCAGACTAATCTGTGTGCTTTGTCAGTGCAGCACATCCTTTGTACACTGCAAACATTTTCTGAGTACATTTTCCATGTCATAAAACGTCATGGAACAAACACTCAAATTATTTGAAATATTTTCCAAAATAAGCAATGCATACTTCTCCATCACTTTGACAGGTACAATGTGTCTGAATAAGATTTACTCTTCCTACATTTCTGTCTTTTCCTCCTGAGACAACTGGGATGTGTGAGTTTCTGTGCATGCCTAGTATGTGTGTGTGCTTCTGTGCATGCCCAGTGTGTGTGTGTTTTTAAATGCATACTCAGTGTGAGTGTGTGTGTGTTTATGTGCATGCATGCCTAGTATATGTGTGTGAGTGTGAGTGCATGTATGTGTGTGTAAGTGCACTTTTGTGTGTGTGTGTGCGAGTGCATGTTGGTCGGAGTTGGTCGGAGTCAGTTAGCGTAGCGGCCTGCTTATTACCCTCATTATGGAGGAAATGAAGTAACCAGCATAAGTAGCTGAACCAGGGCCTCGGGGTTTCACCAGCCAGCACGCTATTAGCTCCACTGAGTCAGGGGGGAAGGCTGTGCGTGTAAGTGTGTGTGTCTGTTGACTTTTCTGTGTTGTTATTTTTGAATGAACTCTAAACCCAGACAGTTTTGCCTCATGTTGGCATTGGCACATTGGAAAACCTGAGATTGAAATAGGGCCAATGGCACAGTGTCACCAGAGATGTTAGTTGGTCTTGAAAAGCTTTAGGGGCTAAAATCATGCAAGTGCAAGAGTTGACAGAAGGACATACCAAGATCCTCAAATGTCCAAAAAGCAGCTGGTGGTAATCTTCTGGGTGTTAAGGCACAAGGGTAAGTGGCCCATGTGTTCTTCCAAACTGTTAGAAGAACGGACTCTCCAACGTCTCCTTAAGTTTGGGTCCTTCGGGACAAGGCTGTGCCAACGCTCTGAGGGCAGTCTAGGACAGAGAGTTTGAGTTCAGGACAGTTCTGGAGAGTTTGAGTTCAGGACAGCGCTGGAGAGTTTGAGTTCAGGACAGCGCTGGAGAGTTTGAGTTCAGGACAGCGCTGGAGAGTTTGAGTTCAGGACAGTGCTGTAGAGTTTGAGTCCAGGACCGTGCTGGAGAGTTTGAGTCCAGGACCGTGCTGGAGAGTTTGAGTCCAGGACCGTGCTGGAGAGTTTGAGTTCATGACCGTGCTGGAGAGTTTGATTCCAGGACCGTGCTGGAGAGTTTGAGTTCAGGACAGTGCTGGAGAGTTTGAGTCCAGGACCGTGCTGGAGAGTTTGAGTTCAGGACAGCACTGGAGAGTTTGAGTTCAGGACAGTGCTGGAGAGTTTGAGTCCAGGACAGTGCTGGAGAGTTTGAGTTCAGGACAGCGCTGGAGAGTTTGAGTTCAGGACAGCGCTGGAGAGTTTGAGTTCAGGACAGCGCTGGAGAGTTTGAGTTCAGGACAGTGCTGTAGAGTTTGAGTCCAGGACCGTGCTGGAGAGTTTGAGTTCATGACCGTGCTGGAGAGTTTGATTCCAGGACTGTACTGGAGAGTTTGAGTTCAGGACAGTGCTGGAGAGTTTGAGTCCAGGACCGTGCTGGAGAGTTTGAGTTCAGGACAGCGCTGGAGAGTTTGAGTTCAGGACAGTGCTGGAGAGTTTGAGTTCAGGACAGTGCTGGAGAGTTTGAGTCCAGGACAGTGCTGGAGAGTTTGAGTCCAGGACAGTGCTGGAGAGTTTGAGTCCAGGACAGTGCTGGAGAGTTTGAGTCAGGACCAGGAGTTCAGGACAGCGTTGGAGAGTTTGAGTCCAGGACAGCGTTGGAGAGTTTGAGTCCAGGACAGCGCTGGAGAGTTTGAGTCCAGGACAGCGTTGGAGAGTTTGAGTTCAGGACAGTGCTGGAGAGTTTGAGTCCAGGACCGTGCTGGAGAGTTTGAGTCCAGGACAGTGCTGGAGAGTTTGGTTGGAGAGTTTGAGTTCAGGACAGCGCTGGAGAGTTTGAGTCCAGGACCGTGCTGGAGAGTTTGAGTCCAGGACCGTGCTGGAGAGTTTGAGTCCAGGACCGTGCTGGAGAGTTTGAGTCCAGGACCGTGCTGGAGAGTTTGAGTTGAGTTTGAGTCCAGGACAGCGCTGGAGAGTTTGAGTCCAGGACAGCGTTGGAGAGTTTGAGTTCAGGACAGTGCTGGAGAGTTTGAGTCCAGGACAGTGCTGGAGAGTTTGAGTCCAGGACAGTGCTGGAGAGTTTGAGTCCAGGACAGTGCTGGAGAGTTTGAGTTCAGGACAGCGCTGGAGAGTTTGAGTTCAGGACAGTGCTGGAGAGTTTGAGTTCAGGACCGTGCTGGAGAGTTTGAGTTCAGGACAGTGCTGGAGAGTTTGAGTACAAAGACTCCACGCTGGCCACCACTTGCTCTTCATTTATTTGGTAGCCCACAATTCCCACCATTTTCCTTTATCATTTGGCCAGACCACCAGTGTCCAAGGGTCCAGAGTGCATAAGCATTTTAGTGCATGAATTCAAACAGGTAAATGCTACATACACAGCATCACTCTTTGTTCTTCGAAGGCCACATAGCATTGCATAAGCATGCACGGAAAATGCTGATTTCCTATAAACGTGACTTAGAGAAAGATCTTGACTGTCTAACCCAACTCTACCGGGAGCATGGCTGGTCGCTAACCCGATGCTTGACTGTCTGCTAATGAGGGATATTAAATGCAAAGCAGAAGCACTGGATTTTGGGGGAATGTAAGCAGTTTCTCACTTGTCCTTTAAAAGTGAAGGCTGGTATGTTTGAGCTGCTCCCCGAGGGGACTGCGCAGGCTAGCATATCCTAGTGACTCATACTGACCTAATAGCAGCAGCTGACAGTTTTAGCTATTCAAATTAATTGCAGATCCTCACTGATTGATGGCAAAGATGTCAGCTTTCGTACTGAAGCTCCGATAGGCTTATCCAAAAGTGACGCCAGAAAGCACACAGGCTAGGGTTCTATCTCGTTAAAGCACTGCACTATATTTGCCAGAGAAAGTAATCACACTGATTTTGCCTTCCACTCCTGGATACAGAAGACACATGGCACAACTGAAATGCAAAAGCGCAACCTTTCTGGATGTTTTAGGCAGTGTTTGTGCACCACAAAGCATTCTGGGATGTGCTTTTGTAATGACATTCTTCACTTCCTTTGTTAGTCCATGTTTGCTACTCCATAGAAATAGTTTTATTGCCAGAATGTTGAGCCATCCTTTTAAAATGACCGAGAGGACAAATTTACAAGAAGTCTGTTTATTTTGGAGGTTCCAGGAAGGCCACCAGAGACACACACTCACATATATGACACACACAAAGGTATTCACTTGAAGTGAAAAAGCCAATTCCATATTTAGTACAAAGTTCTGAGATCTTAAGATTCTGATCAAATCAATTTAATTAATTGATTAAGGTGGATTTCCAAAAATGAGTGAAAAGAGTTGAAGTTCTTCAGTGCTGCTTTTATGACTCATTCTACTTGCTTGATTGCACTTCAGTGTTTTTTCCTGTAAATTTCTGTGTGACATCCTCATAATTGTTTATGACATCACAGTGTAGCATTGTCTGTTTTTCCGTCAGTCCGCTCTGACTCTATTGCTTTTGGTCTAACGTGTGTGTGAAAGTTAATATTCTTTAAAAAAAAGAACTTGCACACAGAGGTAGCATGCCAGGAAGATAAACATGTCAATTGACCATGAACTCAAAGTGACAGGGATGGCTAACACTTAAAAAAGGAGTGCTCTCTTTCTCTCTCTCTCTCTCTCTCTCTCTCTCTCTCTCTCTCTCTCTCTCTCTCTCTCTCTCTCTCTCTCCCTCCCTCCCTCCTCCCCTTCCTGTGCCATTATTTCAATATTTAGCTCTCTGCTTCTCTCTCTCTCTCTCTCTCTCTCTCTCTCTCTCTCACTCACTCACACACACACACACACAGCACACTCTTCTGTCTGTCAAGAGAAATTCTACACCTTTACACACACACATGCAGTAAATTAGCCCTTTTCACTGAAGGGAGAGGCGGCCTGTCGGGGGATTGTATTTGCTCAGCAGAATTGAATATGAGTGGGCCATGCTTTCCTGCAGGCCAGTCCCCCATAGACACATCTATCTTCCAGTCGTGATGAGGACAATGGCAGGCAGGATCCTTGGAGACACAGGAGGCCTTGTTTGACATTTGAAAGGACTGAACTGCCCCTCCTCTCTCTGTCTCTCTCTCTCTTTCTCTCTCTCATACTCTGTGTGTGTGTGTGTGTGTGTGAGTGTGTGCATGAGTGATTTTGCCTAATGGAGTATGTGTGACACACATATAAACCAGAGAGTGCAGTATAAACCCAGAGAACTGATCAAACACGTTTTGAATCTCTACCTGTAGCCTTAAGGAATAGCTTCCTAGACTACATCACTGTTAGCTTTCTAACAAGTTGCTGTGGCTTGACCAGACAGTTTTGTTTTTGCTTTGATTATTTGTTAAGCGATTTAATATGCAAATGTGTATGTGCAGTCATGTTTAGTATCTGACATGATTTTATTAGTTCAATAGAAGCCCAAGTTCTATTATTTGTGTGATTGGAACAGCTCTTGAATGGTCTGTTTCCCCATGTTGATACTGTAATCTTCTGCTGTCCCTGTGGGCACTGGGGCCCCTGTGTTGTGTTGGGTTTGTGTGTGTATGTGTGTCTCTATGGTGTGCATGTGTGTGTGCATGTGTGTGTGTGTGTGTACTCTGTTTTGTACTCATTGTAATTGCATGCTGGTGGAAGCTCTCCACGGAATTCGTGCCTTGCTGTTTTGGGTCACGGCCCCTTCCCCCAAGCTCTCTTGGGATTTTGTGGCTGGCCGGTCCAAGAGTTCTCCACCCCCCCCCCCCCCCCCACTCCCCCACCCCCGGTTGTCAAAGCCCTCAACCAAGAACACCTGCAGCCATCTCCTCCCACCCGTGCGTGGTCTCGGGCACTCTGCCTACTGCCTGCACTGACACACATTCAAACTGTTTGCGTGAGAGCCTGTTGCTCTCCAGGGGTTATGCATGTGTTTCTGTGGCTGTGTGCTGTTGTGTGTGCAACAGAGAGAAAGAGAGAGAGAGAAGGAAGGAAGGAGAGAGACAGAGAATTAGATTGCATGCAAATGAGCTCTTCTGCGTTCTACTCTTAAAAGGCTGAGGGATCCAAACCATGGTGAGCACCAACAAATGGAGCTGGTCCCTAGATAACATTTTAGCACCAGCCTACATGGGGAGTGAAGCGAGTCACCAGGGAAGGCCTGCGTACCTCAGCTCATATGCTAAGGTGTTGGTATTTATGGCCTGTTTAAAGTGGTCTGCTGCCAAACATCACTATATAATCCATGATCCATTAAGAGAAACCACAGAAATGACCTCAGAAAGAACGGCTTGTTCTGGTGATTACAACTGTCCAGATGTAAAGTGCACTAAGAGATCTGTTAAGGAAATAAATTGTGGGTCATGCATTTAATACATTTTGCTTCAGTGTCACTGTTATCTTTAAAGTTACAAACGTTTGATCAGGTATCATATGCACGTGCACACATGCACCGTTTGATCTGATATTGTATGCACACACACACATGTGCACCGTTCCAGTTGCTGACTAATGACAAAAGCGTGCCAGAATGGTTGTCACACTCCGTCACACGTGGATGTGAAGAAAGACATGTATAACATCTACACAGACTGCATTGCATTCTTAAACTGTAAAGGAATTACAAGATATATTAACAGCAGGCAGCAAAAGTTGATACTGTAGATGACCCCTCCATGTAAAGTTGACTCTCTCTGGAAAAAGGCACCAGCTGCCATCTAAAGGTCAAATGTCATGCTAAAGCTGGGGATGGTGACATTCCATTGTTAGTCAATAAACCAACTGGTGTAAGCGTTCTAGTGAACGACCTTTGATCAGCATATCTGGACTGCATGTGTGTTCAT